>CAWTZC010000381.1:7887500-9156595 GCA_963919715.1 Microtus obscurus | reverse complement strand
GATTGCTGCCTTTATCGGCAGAGTGCTGTGATTACAGGAATGAACCAGCTGACCTGCTTTATCCAGTGCTAGAAATTGAAAAGAAGAAACAAGAACCTGACCTTATAAGCTACATCATCAGCCTCAACCCTTCTGATGGAAATTTGCTAGCTGAGATTTGAACTAAGGGAACAATGCTGACCTTGAATAAGAAGCTATTTATAGTATCAGAGTTTGAAGTCTTTATGTTAAAAAGTATCACCTTTTTGTGTTTGTTTTTTTCCTAGAATAGTGAAGGGCCTTTTGCTTTTCAGTGACTAAATGTCAACAAATATTAACACATTCCAAAATTTATAAGACAAGGGTCCACATGTGTTTTGAGTTATTGTCTTTTTCTATTTTAATAACTTGCCCAAAGGAATGATTACTTTAGTTTGGTAGCTTTTCACTGTATAGTTTCAAGGGGCTGTGGCAAAATATCAGACAGAGAGTAGCTACATCAAAAGAGAGAGTTCTCCATTTCAACGGTTCTGGTATTGGAATGTCTTTAGGAGAATATGAGTTTTGGTAGTTATTGGGGCCTGTGTCTCAGGCACCTTCAATTTTTCTCTGTTCACTATTAGTTCCAGATGATGTACAGTCTTGCCTACCCAGCCCGGATCTGCTTACTCAATCTGGCAGATGAGGGAAAGGAGATAAAATTTAAACTGAGTAAGAGGACTTTCTGTAACAAAGATGGGGAAGCCAGAGATGTAAAATCAGAATAATAATGTGTAAAACACCTCAGCAATTTTTGTAATGAATTGACCATCATTTGTGTTGAAATCCACATTCAGCAAAGTGACTTTGAAATGTCCTTTCTTACCCCTGATGTCATAAGAAGCTTCAAAAGAATATTCATTCATATAATTGTTAATATGCCAAACCAAATGTATACAGTATTACGTATATGTATGGTTTTATTTTTTGCTTCTTAGGTTAGGAGCCTATTTTTATCCTGGAGTAATTGAAAATTTCTAAAGCAGTACATTTGGCTAAATAACTATGTTTATTATAATAAGGGAATATTTCTTTCCATAAAAGGGCCCTTAATTGTTAAATGCAATATCTAAAACCAGACCAATTTCAAAGACATTTTGTTTTTATTTAAAGCATATAAATTATCGGGATACTCTGCCTCCCCTCTTTGAATTACAAGCCTGGAAAAATCTCAGCCACTATTGTTGTATGAGCGTCGTTAAATAACAATGGCTAGAACACACACACGCACACACACGAGTGCACACATTCACATGAATGCACACACATTTACAGACACTGTTGACATATAAACTTTAGTCGGTGACAATGGCAAGAGCACGTGCGCGTATACACACATTTACAAATAAAAACACACATTCATACTTTGTATGTGATTGTAGGTCTCATGCAGCCAGTAAAATTCCCCCAGATTGGACTCTATTTTCAACTCATTCTCTTATTTGCGATAACTGTCTTGCTCTCCTCTCCACTCTCCTCCTTTCCCTAATACTCCCTCACACATTTTAATTGTTTTCACTAAGAGCTAATGACCTACATCTTATTTAAATGAGAAACACTGCTCCAAAGAAAAATCTAATATTCTCCTCTCACCCAATTACCAAGCTGCAAGGAATCCTCTGCACTTCCCTGAGTCAGCTGTTTTTGTGTGTGATGTTTGAATTGTTTTATTTATCTAGGGATAGTTGCTTCACCTGAGGATTTGTCTATGTAACTGCATGTGTGTTCAAGACTTTCTGCATTTATCTTCTATTTTTTCTTTATCATCATTTTTTTCTATTTAATTCGAGCTTTACACCTGCGCTGTGCATTTGTAATAGTTCTAATTCCAGTGGCTGGCTGCTGTTTTATCTCGTGTCACCTTCTGGTTCCTGTCTTTATTCCTTGCTCCTATTTATAGCAAATCTTTTAAGTTTTCTGTTTCCTCTATTCATTTTCTCGCTTCCTATTCTCTCAGGATTCAAAACCAGCTAGGCTACTTATCATACGATTATATCTCCCAGACTTCTGAAACTACAGTGGAAAAATCCACAGTATAGTGTAAAACTAGTAGCCTTTTATTTTTTTCAAATTTCTTCTTTGTAGTTATCACAAACCACATGTTCTTTTTTTTCTTTTTGAAAATATTCTTTATTATGCTATTGGAAGACAATACTTTCTTCATTCTTTTTTTATACCTTTACTGCTTTGGGTATAAACTGTTTCCATATTTTGCCTAGTGGATAGAATATACTTTGACTAACTATCACTTGTCTCTTTCCAACTTACTGTCTGAATATCATCTCTATTGCTATGATAAAATATTCTAAAGAAAAGCAACTTTGAGGAGGAAAAGACTTATTGTGGGTTACAATTCCAGGTTAAAGTGTATTAGTACAAGAAAGTCACAGCATGGGGAACTTGACACAGATGGTCAAGTGACAGTCACAGTCAAGAGTAGAGAGAATCGAATGTAGCCTTTCTTGCACCTCAGCTAACTTCTTTCTTTCTTATACTGCTCAAAGCCCCATGCCTCGAGGATGTCACCACCCACAGACGTGCCAGCAAGTGAATCTCACCTTTCTCTAATGTGGACCTATGTGGAAGTTTATTCCATAATATTCTTTACACTATATGAAGATAATTTATTAAAGAGCTGAATGACCAGGAAGCAGTTAGATGGGGCTTCTGGGGACAGAGAGCACTCAGAGAAGAAAGGCAGAGTTGTCAGCCAGACCCAGAAGAAGCAGGACATGCAGGGCAAGAAATAAAAGCCATGAGCCACATGGCAGCATGTAGATGAACAGAAATGGGTTAATTTGCATTATAAGAACTAATTAGAAAGAAGCTTAATAAGATTGAGCTTTCATCATTAAGAAATCTCTCTGTGTCATTATTAGGGAGCTGGCTGATGGGACAGAGAAAAACTTGTTACAGAATTTGTTAGGTTTCATACTCAATAATGGAGAGTTTTATTTATATGCCTATGGATCCTAAATTTGTTTAACTACTGGACCATAGATTGTGTCAATTTTGATGTTTAAAACTAACCAGCGCACTCCGAACTGAGCCATCAACTGTAAGCCGGGCACTTTATCATTATGTATTGATTCCTACCTACTATCACACAACTCTGAAGTCAGCCACTCATTTTGAGCTCTTCATTTGGTATCTAAGGACAAACACTTCCTAAAGAGAAGGCTTTTTAAAAGTCTCTCTCTCTCTCTCTCTCTCTCTCTCTCTCTCTCTCTGAGTGTGTGTGAGTGTGTGTGTGTGTAGGTGAGTGTGGGTGTGTGAATTTATTTATGGGTGTGTGAAAAGAGTAAGCATTAATGAAAGGAAAGGATAGAAGAAGATACCAAGGCCTCAGAGCTGTATCTATAGGCGTTTGTAGGCAGCGTGGCTTACTTATATAGATAGTTACTGAGATCTGAGCTCTGTTCTTCATGATGTTGAGTGGGTCTTAATCCAGTTAGGGTGGTGGTAGCTACTACTCATAGCGGTATTGTGCCATTCTAGATTTTGATGTGGCCCATAGACGTCATAGCTGGGTAGGACTTATGGCTACTCCCTTCCTTTGATAGCCTGCATGGTCCTGTCTGGTCCTATGAATGCAAGTCCTGAGAGAGGAGATACTCAGGTCACTGCCAGCTCAGGGACCGCTCAGACTCATTTTTTTTTTTTCACTCATACTGAATAATGTAAATAAATTTAAAAAGTTTATTTATTTACCGTGATTACATTTTTGAAACAAAATGCCCTTAAACTATTAATTCTTTTCAGCAAATTTTGGAGGCACATGTTTGTTTTTATGTCATCAGGAGAATGTTACTTTCTTAAGAAACAACTTATTTGGTTTGGAATTCAACTAATGTTTCCCATAGGTATTTCCTCCATGCTAAGCATGGAAAAAGTGCATTCTGTTAGCGTTCAGATCCCTGTGCTTTTCTAGGGCATCATTTTCTAATTCATTTGTTGGCTTGTTGTAGACAGAGATACGGAAGCACTCATTAGTGCAGGGATGAAATGGCCACGTTGTTTGAATGGATGCCCCGAAAGGGAGATTTTCAAATTAGTTCAGCCAAGTAGGTTGAGGTTAGTTGCCAAAAGTTTTCTAAATGTGTTCAAATGATTTGTCACATAAAAACTAAATCTAATCTTCGGTAAGAAGAGGCTTATGAGAACATTCCAGTACCAGTGTGAGTAGGTGTGAGGGAGACGGGGTGTGGGTGTGTGTGTGGGGGGGACTGGATGCAGGGTGGGCTGGGGTGAAGAAGGCTGGAATTTGGGGCAGTGTATCTGAGAATGATTCACCTTCAGGTCAGCCTGGCAGCAGCTCAGGAAGGAAGTGTTGGGGATGATGGGATTGCCCACATCCTGGAATCTTGGCAACGGAGACATTAAAGAAGTTTGATTTAGACAAGGCGGCACGTGTTTCCTGTCTTGTACACAAGCAGTTCGGCTAACTGTTTATAGAGTGAAGAATATGGTTTTGGAGTCACAGTTGCCTGTGCTTACTACGAAAAGAACCCCGAATCTCACCCAAACCATCTGAGAAATGGTCTCTGCTGTGTTTGAACTTAGAAGAGAAGGGAACATTTCTTGAACTTTTGTTTGTTTCCAGAACTGCAGGCCCAGCATCAAGTACACTACTTTCAACAGGTGTTGGGGAAAAATGTTTTACCAGTTATAATTGAAGCATTAATAGGTAAGCGAAATAGAAAACTAAAAAAAAAAAAAAAAAGAGCTTACTATGGTCATACTAAAGTTAAAAGGAAAATGGTCATGGTAGCAATGGCAAAAGCAGAAGGTGATATTTACATATCCAAGGTGATATTGACATATCCAAGTCGTTCTGTGTGCTGGCCTGGCCAGTGTATCCATCCTTGTTCCCATGGTGAGGAAAGCATTAATGTCTGAAGCCTTCCTTTCCCCTACACCTTGGTTTCACGTCAGGAAAATGTCTCCCATTATTCTGATTGCCCACTTAAGTTGGACAATGTATGATTTCAGGGCCTGTTTTAAAAGTGGCAAAAAGCAATCTCAAACCTTTGCCCAGACCCTCGTTCTTTATAACTCAGTGAGATGTTATGTAGTTATAACAGCCATCCTGCTGTGTAATATTCTTGTGAGTTCATTATGATAAAATGGTTCTATTAAATTAAGAAATTCCAAAGAAATCAAAGAATGATTATAATATTTAAATTTTAAAAAGAGCAATCAATCTGTTTTGTTTATCTTAAAACAGCCATTAAAACATGTGTAATATGGTTAAAGCAGTAAGTTCAGAAATATTTATAATTACTGAGTTTTAACATTTGGTGTAATCTTAAAACTGTGCCTCTTGTCAAAGTGCCAACATATCAACTTTTTTACCAAGGAAAAGAATTCAAATGTCAGGTTCTTTTCAAGTGCAGCACCTCAGTGACACATGGAATATTTGAAACTGAATCAAAAGTTTATACTATTGTTTCGTGGGTAGAGATAAAATAGAACGCATATTTTAGTCATAGAAATCTATAGTCTTTAGTTTTAGGCTCTAACAGCATTAACTAGGCAACCATACTGTTTATCCTAGTCTGTCAGAGGAATTCAGGCGGTTTCGCCAAAGACAGCTTCACCTCTGTAATTGAATCCCACGGCAATAGTTCACTAGGGCAGATATGGAAATATTTGATGAAATGACCAATGCTGCAGATTTACTGAATTACAGTACCATGTGCACAATTTAAAAAAAGAGAAGAGAGCATAGGTGTATGCACATTGCTGCAATAGAATAGCTGGGATTTTATTTTAAAGTAGATAAAGTATTGCTTTGGATTTCTGCAAAGAACAGATTTGTAGTTCAAAAGCAGACTTCAGAATTCAGGTCTTCCACAATCCAAACAAGTCAAGTATGTGGTAAATGTTTATTTCAGCAGAGACAATTGTGTTTTCTATTAATTATTCATTAGTCTCTGAGAATATTTTTCTTACCAACATTATTTTCTGTGCAATTATTGCATTTTAGAGAAATGCAGCGCTGACTCTCATTAAGGACACAAACTCTTAATGAAAACCCAGGAAGAGAATAGTTTAATTGGCATTGGAAGGAATCATAATGAAACCTCAGTGTGTAACTACTGAAAAGTGGCCAGAGTCGGAGCAGTTTAGCTCAGCATCACACACTGAAGTACACATACGAGGATCAAGTTGTCACTGGCAGGAAAGGGATTGTTCTGAATTGTGGGTCACCTTCTGGTCCTAAGGATGTGGGAACCCATGTCCTCACCTGGAGACGGAATGGTGGGGCCCCTCCAGGCTGATATCAGAGAACAAACACAGCGTTTAGTTGCTGGATAACTACACAGCCTTTTGTGATGTGCCAGCATCGACCCAAGATCTGACTGTGCAGGGCAAGAGCCACAGCTGTGGAAAGGACTTTTGCTGTGCCTTATTGAAATCCTCTTAGGGAAAAAAACAAAACAAAACAAAACAAAACAAAAAAAACAAAAACAACAACAACAACAACAACAAAAAACAAAAAAACTCCACTGTTATCAAAATAAAGCCATTTAAACTCATGAACTTAAATGCCAGGAAGGATAGGGTGCATAGTTTTACTTTTCTTTTTGATTAATTAAACCAAGAATTCAGATGCACCTCTTAGCCCATTCTTTGCTCCTCCAACCGTTGCAGAACATGCTAAAACACACCCCTAGCGAGCGGCAGGAAGTGCTCTGAAGGCTCTCGGTGAGACTAGGAGTTCTGGCCACAAATCAGGTGTCACCTCATGCGCCATCGTTGCATGTTCCTCTTTCATCAGACCTTTGCCTCGTCACAGAGTCCCATGTCCAGTCTCTCCTACCTACGAATATGGTGAGAATGTGAAAGTAGGGAACCTGTTATGCTTGTCTGTTATCTTGATACACTCGTTGTAATGCCTTATATATAAGGTCCTAAAACATATCTATGGAAATGGCAAATATTTTTATGAATGTGATCTGGTCCAGGTGACACGTGTGCTAGGGGAAAGAGATGATAAGCATATCTATATGTATATTTATATCTATATCATCTATATTTATATCTATATTAATATCATCTATATCTGTCCCTTTGTTTTGTGCTTCTCCAAGTTTGCCTTGCTACCTGTAACTGAATGTTGACCACGTTTAATTATGATGGCTTCATCTTTGTGAACAACAAGATCTTAAAGTGACTTTTATCTATTGATCTTATGTGTGTTTTCATCAGTTTTTGCCCCTCCCCCTTAATACTTCAGAACTGTTCCTGGAACATTGAATCACAAAGTAAAATGGAATCACAAGTAAAACTGAAACCCAGAACTATTTTTACAAATTCTAATATTAAATCTACATCTAGTTTCCATCATCATAATAATGTGGTTGGATATTTAGTTTTTAGAAAACCAAAGCTTCAATATATCAGTCTAGTAGGCAGAAAACTGCTTTTCCTTAAAAGACCGCACACTTTCAATCTTTTAAACCAGCTCTTAGTATTAGTGGTTTAATCTCCGTCCAGTATGTTGTTTATTTCAACAATGTTGACTGACTCTAGAGATCTTTAAATATTTCACTTATAAACTAAATTAATATAAGTCTTCTTTTATAGTAAGAGAGATTAGTATTAATCTTTCCCTCTTCTATTTCCCGACCTTTAAGATTTTTTTTCCTTTGGAGTTTTGTTTAAGATTGTTTGCTTCTTGGATCTCTGGGGCTACAGTTTCACCAAGTTTGGAAAACTCTTATCCTTTATAGCATTGCTTCAGCATACACTCACCCTTCCATCTTCAACTCTCTGACTTCAGGAAGTTTGGACCACGTAAAGTTTTCCCACAGTTCAGAATACGTGTTCTCTCTCTCCCAATTTCCTTCTTCCTCTGCTTCCTTATAGTCTTTTCCTCTGTTTCAGGCTGGTCTCTATGTTCCACTCTTCTCTCGGTTCCACTCTTCATTCTACTGCATTTTTTTCTTTTAACCAGCCACTCATTCTAACTAGAAGTTTTGGGAAAATACATCTCTCTCTCAGTTCATAGTTCCTTGACTTTAGCCCGATCGTCTCATGAGGGCAGGCCATAGCAGCTCCCACGTATCCACCATCCTTCCCTGGGTCAATTTTCGTTGACTCTTCTCTTTATTTTGCATTTCATCTTTTGGTTTTGTTGCACTCCTGATATTTGACTGCGTATATGAATTGTGTTTTCCTGGGTTGTGAATAATACTCTAATCTTTAACACCCTCTTGAGTATACATTCGAGATGAGAATGTTCTTGGAAAGTTTCATCCTGGGGGTGATCTTCCTTTTAAACTTTGTCAGCTTTAGTTCTGGCTTCATTCTTTCCACAGTGATAAAAGGAAACTTTTCTCACTAATCTAATTCTCTTGAAATTGGTTTCTCTTATTGCTCATTGTGGTTGGCTTCTGAGTAATGGCTCTGCTCTCTCTAAACTTTAAGGATGATTCTTCAAATTGTCTTTCAAAGGAGTTTCTGCATGTACCCCTAGACTGTGTGATTTTCTCTTGTCTGGGGCTGTGAGATGAACAATTATAGACCTTAGTTTCAGAGGAGGTTGTAAACATCTGACTGGGTTGCATCTCCCTGGACTAGAAATTTCTCTATTAAGCAAGTAGAGAAATTATTGAAAATATGAGATTAATGAGAGGTGTTGTTGTGCAGTCCAATGTTTTAAGCGCTAGTCTGAGTTTTGAGAGCATCTCTGGAACAGTAGTTTCTATGCTGACTGATATACTTATGATGAAAGGGTTGGTAAACTCATTCTGAGTAAGTGGCATGACTGAGCTGAAGAATGTGGTGGGAAAAGTGTTCCCAGAGTCGTAGTCAGTGCTTGGGTTTTTCTTCTATCAACTGGACTTTGGATATCAGTGAAGAGGCTCCAGAGAGCCCTTACCATGAGTCCCCTTACTCTCTTGATGTTTGAAAGACGGAAGCACACAGATTTGGGATCTTTATTGAACATGTGAATGTCCATTGATTTCTGTGATCAGGATTACATTGGAAGATAGATAAAGATAAACATTATGGAATATTATTTAGGGACAGAGTTAAGTGCTGCAATATGTCAGCTCAGCGTCCTCCAAGGCATGCATATTGTTTATTATATTTATTTGTGAAGTTAAGGAAGTAGGTTACTTTTCTTCTGAACTTGTTGAAGACAAATGAAATCAATTTTGAATTTCTCCTTGGCAGAGATATATAAGAAAACTATTATGTTTATAAAACATATTTATAAAATCATTTTATAAATACATTTACACATTCAATCATTTGGCTGCAAAATGGGCTTTCCAACCCAGACATTTCATTTTACCTACCTGATGTTTTATTAAACAGATATTTTAACTTTATACGATTAAAGCAATAGTAAAAAATGACAATGTGAGTTATGAAAGAATAATGTATTTTAATTCCAAAAAGTCTTTTTAGTCATCTGGAAATGTTATGGCAGCATTAGCTAGTCCTACTAAACATGAGGGCCAGTGTAATATCTCTTTAGGAGTGTCTGCATCTAAATACAACACTCCTTCCACATTCATTCAAAAGGTAACTCATCCTGGGCCTCCAAATAAAGATGCTAACCTTAACTTCTTCATACACTATTAATATGCAGTATCTCTGAGAAGGTATCTAGAAGTAATTTTTACATGAAAACATCAGCTGAGTAAAATGAAGTGTCTGAGTTGGACAGCTCATCTTGCAAAACAAAAACTCCATAAGCATATCTCAGTTATTAAGGAGCAGATATATTGCACTTAAGTCTGTCCCTCACAGTATTACATAATGGTTATATTTATCTATTGCCATGTGGTAGGCAGTTGCTTGTTGACTATTTCACAGCTTTTAAAGGCTCTGTAATTTAAAACTCACTAAAGCTGGGTGTGATGGGAATACTATCACCTCAACACTTGTGAGCTTGAGGCAGGAAGATTGCCCTGAATTTGAAGCCAGATGGGGCTACTTAGCAAGACCTTCTGTCGGCGAAAAAAAAAATGAAAAGCAGATAAAACTATTGTAAACACAGAGAAAGTTGGTCAACAAGGCTTTGTTTGTGTTTTAACAGGATACTTAGTGTTACTGAGAAGAGCAGCTGGGAGGACCCACATCATGAACCGTGCCTTCTGCAGGAAGAAAGGTTAGAGAACTTGGGCGTCAAGTCACTATTGCTAATAAAGCAGAAATAACACATTAGCTCTTCCTATTAGAACAAATCACATCTACAAGAGAACTTGGGCGTCAAGTCACTATTGCTAATAAAGCAGAAATAACACATTAGCTTTTCCTATTAGAACAAATCACATCTACAAGAGGTACTTACTAATACATTTTGGTCATACCCTAATTAAATAGTAGAGTTATTATGCTTAGTTCATAATGCATATAAATATTTTATATGTTCTCTAGCAATTGTATGCTATACTATGATATATAAATGCATAAAATAATTTATCTGAAATCTTTGATAAGATTATAGATAAGCAATTGTAAGTTCAATTCTATACGATAAATTTAAGTAGATATCATAAGCTGTCAAAGAATAGTGTAGAAAATATAGTATCATATTATTATCCATATGCAGTTTTGGAAATTGACTTTAAGTTTGGTGGGTGATAAAAAGTGACCCAACAGTAAAAATAACCGTAATTATTTAATATATGGAAAATAGATAGTCCAGAGCTAGAAGCTACAGCATTAGAGTTTTATTTTATTTAGTGAAGCCAGTTGAAGTGTGCTCTACGCAGCTTTGGTCTCTGTTTGAGTAATCCAGGATTGAGTTATCCCCTTCTGGCCTAGGAGAATGAACTTGAATTTTGATCATCTGCCCTCCATAATGCAAGGGTTGTAATTATAGGCATGTACCATTGCACCTGTTTTTGAGGTGCCAAGAAGCAAACTCAGGACTCCGTGCATGCTAGCCAAGCACTTTATGGATGCAAATAAAGTGAGCAAAAGATGCCCTGGCACATACAACATGACAAGACCAGAAATAAAAGTGGAAGTAATTATAACTCTTTCACAGGAAGTAGAGTTGAGAATTCCGTGTATGCTTCTAATTTAAAACACACTAAAAGGGAAATAGTATTTCCTTTTTGTAATAGCAAAATCTAGAACCAGCCTCAGAACGCATGTGTCTGCAGTTAAATACTTAGATCACACTCATCAGCTGGTTCACGAAGACCAGACCTTTTGCTATACATAGATCTGATTATATTTGTCTGACTCACAAAGCCCCCATCTTCAATTCAGTATTTACTTGAAAGAGATATGGATTGTTTCGCATTGACGTAGTCAAGGGAACATGAGTTTGGCACATTTGTGCACAGTGGGAGGAAAGCCACGGGGAAACTGGAAATACAGACACTTGTGGTTTCTTACAGTGCTTTATTCTGCCCCAATTCCTCAATCCCCATTAAGTTTAATGATTATCCTAGGCAGGAAATTCTTGATCAGTATTTTGTTCCGCCTCTAAGTTAGACTGTGACTGGTTTCACTTTTGTTTTCTTTAGTTTGTTAATTGACATTTTGATGAGTAAATATAGTTGTAATAATGTTCAGCATTCAAAAACTATTAAGTTATTTTTTCTTTATGGAAATTTTATTTTATATTCATTAACATTAATGTTAAATGTAATATAGTAGAAGTAGGTTCTTTCCTTTTTTATTTTTTTATTTATTTTTATTTTTTTATTTATTCATTTATTAAAGATTTTTGTCTCTTCCCCACCGCACTTTTCTTATGTTATGCGCAGAGAAATAGATATAGCCATGATGTATTGACCTTTCAATATTTTATATTAGAAACATGCTAGCACATAAATGTGTTTAATATAGGTATTATGCATTGTCCTAAAACAAGTGACATTACAGAAAGGTAAAAGGCTTTTTACCTTTCTGCTCCTCCAGTTTGTAAAACACATATTAATGAAATCATATTGGTTTCTGCTAATGTAATTTTAAAATCACCTCAAATTAATTTTGAAATACTTTGTTGGTAACCAATGTTCCCTTTCTATGTGCACTTATTTATTGTTTCTACTGGCATACACTTTCGTTCCCAGTGCTTAGGAGGCAAAGGCAGGAGGATCTCTTAGAGCTTGAAGTCAGCTTGGTCTAGATATGAAATCCAGCCCATTCATGGATACATTGTGAGATAGTGTGTTAGAAAAACAAAACAACAAGTCATATTTTAAAATTCTATTTTGTTTGTCATATTGATTCTGATTTTAAGGTACCCTGAAGAATAATATATACATAAAACTTCTCTAATAGAAATTAGATATATTCATATATTTAAAAGTCTTACACCAACAAATGCAATTAAAAATAATAATGATGATAAATTTGCCTTATGTAAACCTTGGCTACTTTTTCCCCTTATACATTTACCATAGTATTTATTTGGTAATTACATGGAATATATAAGTAAAATACAACATTGAATGAAAAGATAGATAATATAAATATAAGCAGCATTCAATACATTAGTATAAATCTGTCTTTGTATCCGTGTACATGTTTTTGTGTATGTATGTGTGGGGGCCAGATGTTGATATTGGAGTCTCTGTCAGTTACTCTCTTTCTTAATTTTTGAGACACAGTTTCTCACTGAAGCTGGAGCTCGTTCCCTTAACGAGATTAACTAGACAGTGAGATCAAGGGCTCCTCGTGTCTCTACTTACCCGGGGCTGAAGTGAGAAGTGCGATGGGGCCACCATTACATCTATACCACAGATCTGAACTCAGGGCCTCATGCTTGCTCTGAAAACACTCTAAATGCCAAGCCTACTCTCCTTCTGAATATTCATTATATCAGCCCTTCATTATATCCCTTCTGAAATACTTTATTTCTAATATTTCATTACGTTTATCAACATTTCCAATGAATATGCTTAATATTATTCATGTTCAAAACTTCTGATAGTAGACATTCAACTATTGTTTTTCTAATTTAAAATAAGAATTATCTTAATGATGTTCCATGAGAACATAATAACTAATGTATTTAAACTTCATTCAAGTGCACTTCTTCCCTTAAAGTATTTTCCCTTTAAAATGCACAAATCCTGATGCTAAAGTTATCGTAACTCTAAAAGGACAGATTATTTTTATTATCTGGCAATGATGAAATATAGCTTGGCATTCACGAAAGCATTAAATGAAAAAAGACAGGTACTTGTCTTAACTTGCATAATTGTTTTTGCTCATCGCCCCACTATGTTGTTCTTATAAAATGGGGATCAGGGGAAGAGCAAGCGTGGATAACTGAAGGACAGCAAATTGGCTGTGGCCAGCTTTGGCTACATAGCAACACCCCAATCATTCATGAGTGACTTCTATAGTAAGAAAAGGACTAATGCCTGAATCATTTCCAGTTACAACATTTTACTTTCTTAATTCAAGAAAGTTCAGAAGATTGGACTGCCTTCCCCAATATAGATTTCCTTCAGGTGAGAATGTATAAACACCGCCTGATAAAAATTGATGATTTAATCCAATACTGCATTTTCTCTGTTACAGACAAAACATGGATGCATACGCCTGAAGCTTTATCAAAACATTACATCCCCTATAATGCAAAGGTAAAATAGTTATTAGGATATTATCTAATTTTTACTTTGTTATGTGTTGTTTTGAATAATTGTGCTAATTTTAGAAAAATTGCTAATGCGTCAACGTTTCCTGGTAAGTGGTCTTTGAAACTAATTAGACATTGCTTAAATAAATAATGTAACATTACTTATTAAACTCATTACTTATTAAATGACTTATTAAAATCATTTTAATCTTTAAATTAATTTTAAAAAAGTATACCTCTTGTAGTTTCTCGATATATGTATTTTAATTCATGCTTTTTCTTATTATGAGTTGGACTCTTATTTAAGTTATTTTGCAATGTCATAGACTCCGGGAAATTAAACAACTTAAAAATTGACTTCCTTTAAATGCATTTTAATATGTGGTTCATCGAAAACAAATAAAAACTAATCTGGAAAAGTGAGATGCAGTTTTAACGTGTAATTGGAATCCAAGAAAATAAGCAAATGAAATGGAAAATATAAAAGCATAAAATGTGTGGTTTTTTTTCATTCTTTCCTGGATTACTGTGTTTTGATGAGGCAGCCAAAACACTAATACATGTGCCATCGTTTTAAAGATTGGATCTGCTGTTTGAAGGGACATAAGTTATAAAAGGTCCATTAAAGAGAGACGAGACGCCGTATTTAGCAAAAGATCTGAACTTGTTTACAGAGAAATCTGATTAGAAATTTTGCAGAGGCATGAAAAATGTAATATTTGAGATTTTAAATATTGGGTTAAGACAAGCTCAAATTGCTGGACTTTGAAGACAACATGGAGGGCATAGGAAACTTCAATATTTAAAGGAGAACTTATGGTTTTATAGGTTAACAAACTATACTCCGAGATATAATGAGCATAGACTCAGGGATTATTTTAGAAAATAAAATGAAAACCGATATCCAACAGAAAATCAACTGTGCTTAGTGGGACCCTCAGCAGTGCTGGCTCGTGTCCCTCTTGACAAGAAGATGTGTATAATAGGACTAAGGACGAAATGACCGCAGAATGTGCTACTCTGAACTGGGATTTGATAGGGACAGAAAAAAAAAAATGTGATTTCATAGAGAAATAAAAATGTTCTAATACTTCCCATGCCTCAGAAATAGTCCTGAAATTGTTGTATGCTTATTAATTTCCCTGTATGATTGGTATGAAGGCTGATTGCACTGCTTATCATAGTTATTGAACCTGAAAAAATTTATTGCCTATCCTGCTGAGTATTTATCGTAAACAGCATGTGATATAATATATATGTATATATATGTATATATGTATATATATGTATTTACACACACACACACACACATATATATCTTAAGACAGCTATTGTTATTTTAGGCTGCATAGTCAGGCCTTGACAGTCATAGTACAGTGACATCCTTTAGGTGAAGCTATCAGGGCTATTTCATCTTTCCGTAAGTAAAATGCACCATATTGGAACTCCGGTTTGTTAGTATAGGCAGACTCTATTCTAATTAGAACTACCTTTTATTTTAGTGCTGCAGGGGTGTTGCGACAATGGAGATCTATTATGTCGACGGAGTTCAGTTGCTTGTGCTGTACCAGACAATAACTGTAGAATTACTGACACTAATGAAAAACTATAGAGCGCTTCCCACACAGAGACCAGCATCCATCAATTCATAGGGTTTTAGCGGCAGGGCCTCACACAGAGACACTGTTTAATAAATGAATAAATCACTAGGTGTTATTACGTGCACTTAGAGAGAGAGCACCGCTCTTGTTCTTTATGCAGCTTTCTATGGGAAAGCAGCTTAGTCTCATCTGTTTCATTTTTACCTAATCTGTGAGGATATATATCACGGGAACACCGAGTAGCATTGCAGCAATTGAAGAACATTCATTTCCCTTCTCTGTAGTGCTTGTCTTCTTAGTGAACCTATTTTAAAGATGTGTTCTCTTCTTGTTAGACCATTTACCATCTGAAAAGTCAGTTCATTTTCACAGGAAGTGGTTTAGTACAGCATGGGAAATTACAGACCATGGAACTAGACTGCTTTGACCGATAGCCTATCTAAAAATTTTAGCTATGTATCACTGGGCAGACCATTTAATTTTTCTGTCCCTGGACTGTGCATTCAAGAATAAGGGAGGCAATAAAAGCAACTTCTTTTTTTAATTGAATTTTATTGACCTCTACATTTTTTCCCCTCCCCTTTCTGCCTTTTTTTCTCCCCTTCAACCCTCTCCCAAGGTCCCCATGCTCCAAATTTACTCAGGAGATCTTGTCTTTTTCTACTACCGATGTTGGTTAGATCTATGTATGCCTCTCTTAGGGTCTTCTTACACCAGTAGTTTTGAGATAAAAAGAAGGTAGATGAAGTTGGAAACAACACATAACATAAAATAAATCCCCAATAAATATTAGCAACCATGTACTAATTATTTTTACAAAACTTATTATTTTTCACAAAACTTATCAAAATTACAGTCCTATAGTTAGTTATTATAAATGATTTATGTATCAATGTCGAACATTGTCACTAAAGTATATTTCATTCAACCCTTATAGACATAGGAGACTATGGTACTGGTGAATTTTTACATGACTTCTGTTACTATTGATGTTTCTGATGGCCTTGTATACTGAATAGCAATGATCATAACTTTATGTTAGGAAACAAATAGTGAAAGACTGAATATTTTGCACTGTTAGTTGAGAAAGCTGAAAAACTGGGGTTTATTTGGCTTTAAAGGTTTGTGTTTTTATAAACTGAATGTGATAATAACAGGGTATGTATGCATGATTTAAATGCTTACTCTGTATAAAGCATTGTTGGCTAAAGCTTTACTGAATGTTGGTATACCCCAGAGCTCTATAGAAAATGCTTATATTTGTGTAACGTCTATTATCATCAGTAAGCATGATAGCCATCATAAAGGTCACAATATGCCCTTGTGTGGTTTTCATTGCTGTGATAAACCACTGACCAAAAACAAATTGGGAAGAAAAGAGGTTATTTGTGTAGTAGGTTTCAGCCCACCATCAATGAAAGCCAGGGCAGGTATTCAAGGCAGGAACCAACCAAGAGGCAGCAGACCATGGAGGAATACTGGCCTGTTCCCTGTTCTCAGTTTGCCCTCTCGTACTACACAGAACCACCTGCCTAGATCTGGCACTGCTTACAGTGGGCTGATCCCTCCCAAATCAATCATCAATCATGAAAGTGTAGCTCTGACATGCCTGGAGGCTGGTCTCGTGGAGGGGATTCTTCACCATGGTAGGCTCCTCCCAGGTGATTCCCGCTTATGTCAAGTTGACATACCACGTTCTCTGCCACTCAGATGACACTTGTGGGAAGTTGTAGAGACTCAGAGAATAGTATGTCACCCTCTGAGGTAGGATTCCCAAAGTTTGCAACAGAGAGTGCCGTTTCCATTTGACAGGTGTGGCAGAGTAGTTTTAGCATGAGCACAGTGAGGAAGGCACACATCGGATGCAGCTGGAATACTACAAGTGCTGAAACAATTTATCAAAGTGTGGTCAACAAGTTGGATCATTAGAATTCTGTTGACTACTTTTGTGTCAATTTGACACAAGCTGCTTATTTTGAGAAGCGGGACTCTCAATTAGGAAAAAGACCCCATAACATTGGCTCGTAGGCAAGTTTGTTGGGAATTTTCTTGATTAAGGATTGATGTAGGAGTGCCCAGCTCAGTTTGGGTGTTAACTCTGGGTAGTTAGTCCTTAGTTAAATAAGAAAGCTGACAGAACAAACTAGTAAGCAGAGTTCCTCCATGGCTTCTGCTTTGTTTCTTGCCTTGAGTTCCTGTTGCGACTTCCCTCAGGGATATGGAGTATGATCTGAAAGTTGTAAGATGGGAATAAACCCTTTCCTCTCCAAAGTGTTTTTGGTCATGGAATTTTATCACAGCAATTGATACCATAACCAAGACAAGAGAAATGATAAGCGGGGGGGGGAGGAGGGGAGGGGCTTGTGTGTGTGTGTGTGTGAGTGTGTGTGAGAGAGAGAGAGAGAGAGAGAGAGAGAGAGAGAGAGAGAGAGAGAGAGAGAGAGAGAATCATAATGGACCATTGAAATTAGAGGGCGTTGGAAGTCCTTGCCAGGTGCTGACCTTGCAGATCACAGGGGTAGAATTCCCTTCTTTCTCTGAGAAATAGAAATTTCATCTCTGTTTTGTTCCCAAGATTTTTCAATTGCTTGTGTCAGGCCTGCCTAGATTATCTAGAATAATGGCCTTATCTCTAAAGTACCAATTGAGTGTAGGCATAAAGCACTCCTACAAAATGATTTCCTCACAGTATCGAGACTAGAATTTGACTGAATATTGACATTATAACTTGGGGAGTTTGCACAGAGGACTTCTGCTCATAAGTCTCATGACGGACAAAACTGGAAAGGGAAACTGAGAAGACTTTTTTGGATGACAGAAGAGTTGGTTAAGTCGTAAACTAAATATACGGGATTTTAACGATCTCTGCAATTTCATGAGAGCTAATCTTGACCAGCAGAGGAACTCATTAGGCCTCCTAGGAAGCCATCTTAATGGCACAAGCATTAGTAATAAGTTTACAGAATGGTAGGAAATAATAAGTCATAAAATAAGGTGATAAACATCTGATAACAATAGATGCAACATAGGAACAGATAGTATACTGTTAATAGGACTATAACTACTTTCATAAAGGCTGAAAAAATAGTATTCTTAGAATATTGCCATCACTTCACCTTTGGCATGCACCGGTTTTATATTAAGGAGATTAATTTGACATAAATGTTTTAGAATGGCAGTTGTGCCCTGTGAAATACATGATAACGTTTACTTGAGAAATCTTTAATTTTTAATTTTCTACTTGAATATTCCTGTCCCTTTAATTTCTTTTTAAGAATGCATTTTAGTTTCACCTCCTTTCATTTTACAAAGTAACTGATTGTAAAATTTTGCATTTGATCTTTGTATTGAAATCACTTTGAACCATATGTGGATACAGAATAGCAGGTTATTATTGACTGAGTGTCAGTCAATGTAAGGTTCATTAGTTCTGATATTTTATTATGTGGCGTGACAGCATTAGTGCTAATTCACTGGAAATTTATCATCATTTCCTGTGTATTCTTTAGCAATGCTTTTTAGTTTACAGGTTATAACCTAAAGAAAAAGAATGCGTTATGAGATCAATGTGGTGTAGATCAGCAGATGCCCGCCTTTAGAAATAGAATAAATATAAAAAGGAAGAAACTCCCAGAATACATGTCGCAAACACATATTTGTTATGCAGACTTATGCTCTATAATCAAGGAATTCAAATTCCAATTGTGACCTATAACCTGTTTTTCAACATACTAGACCACATTTAACTAATTTAAAGTACAAATCAATAATTGGATAAAAACCCTATTGAAGCAGCTACCAGTTTTTAGAAAAATGTCTCTCATTATAGCATTAGCTGGCCAGGAACTCATAGAGATATGCATGCTGCCTGCTTCTGCTCCCTGAGTGATAGCATTAAAGGTATGCACTCGATAGCCATATGGTTGTATACTCACAGTAGAAGAGATGGTTAACAAGTTTAATCTCATGCCCTCACTGAATACGGCGTCTCACGACAATCCTTCAAATACTCATGGAGTTACAGGGTGATGAACAATGTACAAGACAATGAAGGGCAGCAGTGAGCTCTGACAACTTAATTGCCTAGTCTAAATGTTTCTTCTTTCCTTCCTCCTTCCCTTCCCCTTTCTTCTATTCTTCCTCTTGTTTTATGAGATCGGGTCTTGCTGTTTATGCCACGCTAGCCTCAGCCTGTAACACTTGTCTCAGGCTCCTTAGCGCCTCGGATTATTAGTGTGCCTGATTTCTGAGACACACTTTTATCTAAAATTGACCATAAGTAGCCAAAAAATATATTCACTGAGTTCGGGCCAGATGTGATTGCTACTTGAATGAGATTAGGGGCCAGAGAAGAGTCACAGAGTCTGAACACATTTTGAAAATAAGGCTGTCAGGATCTAAAAGATGGATTTTATATTCAGCACCTATTGCTATAATTAGAACATTAAAGCAGAAACTTTCAAAGACATCACCCTTAAGGAAGCTGCATTTCCATGCCCTCCCATTTCTGACAGAGGAGCGCTAGGTTGTCTTTTCTTTGAAGGTGGAATACTGCCAGATATTC
Organism: Microtus obscurus; assembly: GCA_963919715.1. Lineage (NCBI taxonomy): Eukaryota > Metazoa > Chordata > Mammalia > Rodentia > Cricetidae > Microtus > Microtus obscurus. The sequence continues at coordinate 9,136,839 of CAWTZC010000381.1, read as the reverse complement.
ATCTCAATCAGTTTGTTGTGCTATTCATGTAACAATGATTTCCCGAATAAAGACTTGTGACAAATGTTTCATATATTTATTAAATAGTTTATTTTAAAATGCATACCTCTTCTTGGATCCACATGCCTTAATACTACTTAATATTTAGGATATGTTCAAAGGATACTTGGAGTTGTAGTTTAGTAGTGGAACATTTGCCTAGAGTATGAGAGGCCTTAGAATTACTCCTCAGAAAGTATATACTCATGTCTTTATATGTACACATCATTTGCAAGTCATATGTTATAAGTATAAAATAAATACATAATAATACATATAAAATAAATTCATAGTATAATGTATGAAACAATGTATTCTTAAGTACATTGCCATGTTATTTTATGTCTTGGGCATTCTTTTGTTGTAGAGTCTAAAAATGTACAAATCTAAATAGAAACAGACTTTGACCTTAAAACTTGTGGTTTTCCTGAAGAGAGATAACTGTCAGAAAAAGAAGAGAGACTCTTGGGGGAGAACTCTGTAAGTTCTGAGAAACACCCTGAACTATGATTGTCAGTGAACTCTGAATGTCAAAGAAAGAGGGAATTCCATCAGATGTCAGTATTTTCTAGTGATGTTGAGTTTCCTACAGGAACCAAACTGTGTGTGCTCTCCTCTTGGTATGCTTTGAGGATTGCTATCTCATTAAGCTATGCACCTTCCGACTACCCTTTCTCACTCCTCTAAACTTTTATACTGTATAAGCTCTTTTTTTGTTTGTTTGTTTTTTTGTTTTTTGTTTTTTTGTTTTTGTTTTTCAAGACAAGGTTTCTGTGTAGCTTTTGGAGTCTGCCCTGGAACTAGCTCTAAGATGTATACTAGGCTGTCCTCAAACTCACGGAGATCCACCTGCCTCTGCTTCCCGAGTGCTGGGATTAAAGATGTGCACCACTACTGCTCGGCTAATCTATAAGTTCTTATTTGGCTTCAAAAACAAATATAAAGAAACAGAAAACAAAATCAAATCTATCTATCTATCTATCTATCTCTCTCTCTCTCTTCCTCTCTCTCCTCTCTCTCCCACTCACCACACACACACACCACATCTTGGCTCCTGTTGTTTGAAACTTGATTTGGGATAGGAAAATAAAAACATAGATATGGAATGTGTTCCCTTTGCACCCTACAAGAATAAACATTGTACCCTGAACTCCACTGCTGTTAAACTCTTCGAGTTATAGTTAATGAAACCCATTGCAGTAATTGGAAAAGCCACTTTGCAACCTATCTTGGTTGAAATTTCTACTTTATTAACTCAAATCAGATTGATGTGATTTTTTTTAAATATTTTGTTGAAGAGCTTCCTAATTACATGGACCTCCATGGTTGATTATAAGTTACAAACAAGTGTAGAAGAATGTATAATTTTATTTATTGATTATCTATCTATCTATCTATCTATCTATCTATCTATCTATCTATCTATCTATATCTATCCATCTCATAGTTTTCTATGTGTATCTATTTCTCTCTCTCTAAATATATATGCCATTGCATTTCATATATATACTTGATATATATTCAACATATATAGATATATGTTTGCCATCTATCATCTATCTATCTATCTATCTATCTATCTATCTATCTATCTATCATCTATCTATCTATCAATCATCTATCTATCATTGCATTTAATGTTACACACCAGGATCATATTATTAATGCAATATTTTCATTATAGACAATGTTATGTCAACTCTGGAGTCTGCCTTAGCTGTTATATTTGAGAATAATTGAGTGCTTTCACTGTTAGGTGAAAAACAGAAACAAACCACTCCAAATCTTTGTCAGGAATCTTATTTTATTTTTTTGCTTGATTCAGACGCTGTAACCAGTGATGGTTTGCAGTAGCCGCCCTGAGAGTTTCACTGGGAGCAAATGACATTTCCTGCAGGCGCACAAGAGATTGAGTACTGCTAGCCTGGTGAATGTACAGAAAAGGAAATGTTTGACAGACCCGTAAAGAAAAACACCACAATGATTATGCTTTGACATAATCTTGAGTTTCCCACAAGTGCGGTCTGAAGCAAAATATTTTGTGAAGTTTTTTCCTATTTTTAAAATCAAATCTAGGATCAAAAAGAAAGGCATGCAGACTTATTAAGAATTCCTTGGGGAGTAGCACACTAGAAGTTAATGAAGAGCGAGCTGTTCCATTAAGTGACCTAATGAGTCATGATAAAGAAAGATTTCAAATTAACGGAGTAATCTGATTAATGCTTAGGTTGTTTCTGATGAATATGTCATACACTAAGCTTTTGTGAAATATTTTTGTTAGTTTGTAACTTCATTGGGGAGAAAATATATGTCTGCTACTGTATCAAGGAAAAAGGAATCAGGGCTGAAACATGTTCATACCGACCTCTGTGGAACCATAAAACACCATGGAAAAGTTACACTTACGTAATATATTTCTGAAACACCCAAGATGGTTTAGAATTCTAAATTATTAGGACATTTCGGAGTAATTTTATAATGCCTATGAGAATTTGCCAAGTTTTCTGGTTGTGGCGCAAGAAGAATGTAAAGAATTAGTGTGCAAAGTTCAGAAGTATTTTCTATAACCCATCTCACTTATTCAGCTATGAAATTTTCATTAAAACATGGGATCCAATGATAACTTCACCTCTGCACAGAGCTTTTCAAAGAAGTTTCCTTGAATTTTAGACTTGGTCTTTGGTGATGTGAGTCTGTACAATAAGTTCATTCCAAACATTTGCAAACAGAAGGATGCTTATGTAAATTAGCTGCTGTTTCATTTTATCCAGTGTAGAAATGTTATCATTCTGTTAGAATTCTAGGTAATTCTGCTTCTGCGGCCATAAGCCATGTTCTTTATGTCATATAACAGCACTGATACACACTTAAAAAGAGCGCAGAAATCTCTAAAAGGCTAGCCCCCCTTCCTTTGTAGTGGGAAGTTATAAAGTGTTTTAATACTAAATGCTGAAAATTAATATGGCCATCATAATATACCTAGATGTTTGTTATTGAGCAGTGATCCTGTAGGCTGTGTGCTTGTTAGATAAAAGGCAAATTCAGAAATTGAAATGACCATAAACTACGTATCTTCTCAGTTCTTCAGACAAGATGTACATCAGTGGAATTCCTGAGAATTAGGTTTTTTTAAAGAGGGTACTAGTTGCTCGCCAGGTTTTCTCACAGTTACTGAGATAATTAGCAAATTGTAAAGCGCAATTACTGTATACTATTATTTTACCTCTTAAAATGTTCTAAACAGTGTTCCAAAGTTCCTAGAAACTGAGGCAGAAGTGAAGCCATTCATTCCAGTTATTTGCTGCCGCATTGAGCTATGGCATTGCTTTGTGTATTTAAAGATATCACATGTGCTACAGATGCAAAGGTATTGGGTTTGTTACTCCAGGTCTATCATTTTCTAGAGGAACCTATTCTCCTTGGAGGAATATGTTGCTCAGCCAAGATATAGTAGCGAGGGCCCAGGACCTTCCCCAAAGCAATGTGCCTTACCCTCTGAGGAGAGGATGGGGGTGGGGTGGGAGGGTTTGTGGAGGGAATGGGAGGAGGGGAGGGAGTGAGAACTTGGATTGGCATGTATAATGAAAAAAAAAGATGTTTGTTTTCTTCTTTAACCAAATAAAGAAAGAAAGAAATTTATTTTAAAAGAAATATGTAAAAATTTAAGAATATAAGTACATTTCAGTGTTTATAAACAGCATGTAAGTTTAGTTGATTTAAATGTCTTATGTTCAAAAAAAGAAAAGTGTCTTTATGAAACAAATGAAATGTATTGTCGATTAGTATAGGTAAAGAAACTTATTTGTGGTCAAATTATATTTTTGAAAATGGTACGAATTAATCTCCTTAAACGTCAAACCATAGAATTCTGAAGCTTGAAATGTGAATTCAAGGAACTGAGCAGAAAGCAAAACAGTGGGGCAGTGCTTGAGAAATGCCACAGACATTGGAGGCTTTCCTGGAGATTATTTCAGGAGTTGTTTTGATGAGCGGCTAAAATCAGAATCTGCAGCATCAGAAACCCTGGGCAGGAGGTGAGCGTTCTGCAGCAGGAATGAGACTTGAGAGGTGATGCTAAGAAGGAGAAGCTGTCACAGAAGGTGAAACACACAGGGCACATGTGGGTTGGTGGAGTGACAGAAACTGAGTCAGAATCAGCATCCTTAATACATTCCATGGCCTCATTTCAAATACTATCTACTTCAGTACCCATGACTCCGCATCTTTGAATTCAGCCAACAGAGGCAGGAAACTATACTGATATATAGCTTAATTTTTTTGCACTTGTTCCTTAAACAGTACAGAATATCAAGTGTTTCCATAATATTTAGATTTTATTATAATATATTTGATCTAAAATGAGTCCAGGGAGTGGGAGGATATGTGTGTCCTATAAATAGGCCTCTTTACCTGAGCAGGTTCAGTGATAGCTATATCTATCTGTGCCCTGCACCCCTCCTGTGAGCACTAAGGGGTAACTGCCTTGACTAGGAAGACAGTAGGCGGGAAGTTCCCTTCAGCTCTGTCCCTGCTGTTTTGCTTCCATGGTGTGAGGGGAGGCAGGGACCAGCTCATCTAGGCGCAGCAAGGCTCTTTAGAAGATAATCTAAGGTCCCAGCTCATGGTACTCGCTACAGTTTTTGTAGACATTTTAGAGAAAGCAATCTTTTATCTTCTAGGCAGTAAACAAATACATGTATTTTAAATCCCACTGAAGTTATTATTTTCTCTCTTCCAACGGCATACAATATGGGAACCTTCATCTCCAAATCAATTTTACATCTACTTTACATTCAAAGGCATCTGTGGTTTCCCTGTTGCTTCAGTTTCTAGAAGGATGTTTATCGCCCCCTAGTTTTGTTCTTTTCCTTACGTTTTTGTGGGAACGAAGTGCTTTTCTCCTGAACTTTTAATATTACATCAAGGAAGTCAAAATGGATTTCATGTCAGTCCTTTTGTTGGTTCGATAGTATGGAGCCTTTGAACACTGAGAGAGCAAAAGAGAAGAAATGAGAGCCTCTGAAGACCTAAAGACCCATTGGGCTTTGCAGCCTTCGTCTGGGAAGCTGTTGCAGAGCACAGAGAACAAAATGTCATGTGTGTGCAAGTGGGCCATTTACATTAGCATGTCGATAATTGGTTATATTTTCCAAGAATAATAATGATGTGCCTGAATATGATGCATACTAATGATTAAGATTTAGGCAGTGCAGAAAAACACAGAAGTATTAAAATTCACATATTGCTTCTAATCCTACCAGGCAGAAATCACCCAGGGTTAACCTTAAGCTAATGATATTTCAAGAACTCCATTCTATACAAATGTGCAACAGTGGGTATATAAATCAGGAATGACTTTAAAAATAGGTGAGAACTCTTAGCAGTAACCTTGTGGGCACATTCTGACCATCTCATTAACCCTCACAAAGAACCATGATGATAAGAGTGTTAATATTTATAATTGGAGAACTGAATTGTAACATTGATCAAATCATAAGTCAGAAAGCAAGGCTGAGGTTGAGTGGACATGGAGAAAGAACTAGCTTTATAAATAAGTTATAATAGACATGTTAAAATAAAAACATGTGACTTGAATTATCAGATGAAAAATCAAAGTTACCAAATTCGAGGTATGCATCTTTTGTCAGAATGCTTATTAGCTCTGGGAAGATTACTGGAAGGTGAATTCTGAGAACTCACCCTCTGCCCTGCTTCTCATGACAGTGTGCACGTACAAATGATAAACAGAATGAAGTTTCTCTACACTCCTGTCTTCCCTCCTTATTTTACTCGGTCTTGTCAGGATTCGTATCAACTACATTTATTTCTGAAAGCATAATTCCTTATTATAAATAAAGAATTGGACTCTATTTCACTTTCCTTAAGAACCATTTCTTGTCTGTGCCCAAGGCCTTGATTAAGTTTTTTTCCTAAAGAAAAAAAAGGACACCCAGCATCCTAGGTTCTGTGGGATATTTTCCATAGGAATGTCTTACAGCTGCAAGGCTGACTACTATGCCTTCAATAATCGATAAGGGCTCTTATCCTTCTTGACTGGTAAACAACTTCTGTTTCACGGAGTGGGAACTCCATTGGATCATCCATGTTTTCCTTCTTTTGGTTATTTTCCAGTTGCACTTGCTGATAGTCAGGTTTATCCTCCCAAGTGTGGTGCTTCCTCCTGCCCTTGCTGGATGCTCTCACACACTCAAAACTTAGCTCATTTTCCATTTCTTAATGGTTTTGCCCCTAGATCTCACATCTGAGCTCTACTCTCGTGCATATACTGTTAATAGAAGACCATGAGATCACATAATCATGTCCCAGATCAGTCACATGACTCTTTTCACTAAGTTTATTTCCCCCATCTTAGCAGAGTTGCAACTGAGCGCTCTTGGCTTCCTGATTTGCTGAGTGCATTTTTGACATAATCAAGAAATAGAGGCACTGCATATGAAATAATTCTCTTCAGACCTCACTTGACCCATTGGCAACATGACCTTTTCAGTATGTGGTTATAAGAATGGGATAGAATGCTCAAACACAGAGATCACAGACACCCTTAATTCAGAAACTCAGCTGGAAGGCAAGAGATACAGGCTAAGTGTGCTAGGAACAGAGAGGGTAGTAAGCCACCCATAGAAGTTCAGCAGGAAAAGGAAGCATAATATGGTATGTTCCAAGTATATGCAATGCTTCAGAAGAGTCCAAGAATGAAAAAGAGGTGGTGACATAAAATGGAAGAGCCTACACTGAAACATTAAAAATATTTTAAAATGGTAAGGGTGGAAAAGCAGAGAAGGCCAATCTTTGCTCATCCCTCCGTGTGAGAAATGAACAATGCATGATAGAAATATGGCTGCAGTCACCAGGCCCAGTGACTGGGCTTCCTGGTACAAACTCTCTGATCCTTCCTGGACTACTCACTGCACCCTAATTAAAATCTCAGGACACATCTCTAATGCACGAGACTCAGAAAATGAAGTCGTAATCTTCCATTTGGAAACACCCAAGATGCGAAAAAAGTAGCAAAATAGATCCGTGTTCTTTAATAGGCAAAACTAAAACCGCCAGTATACGATAGTTAAGGGCTGTTCTACTATTAGTATACCAGATCCAACAAGTTTGGGTCTACAGAAAGCTTTATGTTTTAATCCAAAGAGCATGGGTTTGGAATCTCAGGAAAAGAAATTGAACGTGGGCTTTTTAATGTCACATAACCCTATTACTTTATACATTTTAGCACGTATAAATTGAAAATGGTGCCTTCTTTTAAAGGATTTTGGTATAATTTATATAACATCAGTACAATTTCTGGAATGGGATTTTATTTTTGTTAAATGTTGAGTTTCCTTTTGTCCCCAGTTGGATATGAAATTGCCTCTGTGAGGGAGAGCGTCTACAATATTAGCCAGTGCCACAGCTACAAATGGGATTTCAGACTACAGCAAGTTCATTACGAGATCAGTCCTTGGCTCTTTGCACATTTTAATAACATGATCCTTCTAAGATTCAGCGTTAGGAAGTCATAGAAGTCAACAGAATAGATACGCACAGACTCTACCCCCCTGCCCTGTCTTCTAGGCAGATTTTATCTGTGACAGAATGGCTCACTAACAATGACAGGTATGGCAGCTCTAACTAATTACTTCTTAGGAGATTTGAGTTCAGAGAAGCGCAGATCATCCACCTCAGCTCCTGCAGGCTGAGATAAGAAACGGTACCTGGGTGGGAAAGCACACGATGCAAGGGCCTACTCTGCCTTTAGTTGATCCTTAGTTATAGGGCTCAATAATTAAGCATCTCAGTCTGGGTTTATTTCCAGTGACTGTGACATCTCTTCTCCAGTTATATATCTGTTTTAATTGCTTATCAGAATGATATTGCTGCACACCTGATAACAGAAATGTTTGCCAAGACCACGGTCATCTATCTATCTATCTATCTATCTATCTATCTATCTATCTATCTATCTATCTATCTATCTATCCTATCTATCTATCTATCTATCTCTATCTCTATCTATCTATCTATCCATCTATCTATACTGTTGCAAATAAATTACTTCCATTTGCAAATATTCAGAATTTTAAGAATGCATTAGAGGAACTTCTAGGGAAAACTAGGTAAGACTGAATAAGCTCAATTATTGAGAGAGAGAAACATCTGCATGATTTTGATTAACATATCAGTGAACTTGATTATTTCCTAAATGTACAGAAACAGTGAAGAATAAATCTAAGCCATTCAGCTCAGTAGAATGGCCTTTTCATTGACCCTCATTAGAGAATGAAAGTGCTTTTTGTTAAAATTCTGTCAGGTGCTCCACCCATGAAGTCCCATCAACAGGACTACCTAAAAATGAACTAGAAAGGCTGAAAACATTGAACGTGCCAGAGCAGATAGGGAAAAGCCCAGAAGGCTATGCAGAGAATGGCAGGCAAGTAAGGAATGCTGACAGTGGGAAAAATGGATTTTCCCAGCGAAAAGCACACCAATTGGTTATCCATTACTGAATGGTCAGCTCTGAAAACACACACGCACAAGTAGCATCACACAGACTTAATATATTATATTAAAGAATATATATGGACATGTACATACATACAAATAATAGTAATTAATCAAAAAGAGGTCATGAACTTGAAAGAGATCAAGGAAGGATATATAGGAAGGTTTAGAAGGAAGAAAGGGAAAGGAGAAATGTACTTATCTCAAAAATAAAAAATGGGATAGCATATTAAAAACTCAAGTTAGCTTTTTTATCAGTTTCACCATAGCTTGTTTCATAGTGAATATGTCTTTATAATTGTGTATCTTTTATAGTTTATTTGATTTTTACTTTATAAATTAATAGTATTTTAACTGAGTTCCAAGAAGTCAGTTTGTGAGTCCACCATAAATGATCAGCAAGCTGTGAATGCTACTTTCCTTCAGTATACACTGACTGTCACGTGAGATGGGTAGAAAATGCCTTCCTCCTAGTCTCACGGAACATCCCGTTGTAAGGCTTATACATACTTGTGTGGTTGGAAGGATGACCATTTACTCAAAGCAAAGCAAACACTACATAAGCAGAGAAATGTCATACACAAATTATCAGACACCTAAGCATCTTCTAACTCTGCTCCCTGCGGTCCTTTGTTAGACACAAGATTCATCTCCAAATATTGAAGCAAAAACATATGTAAGAATTGTTTTTGCTTTATGAAACTTTCATATTTCCACACATCTAGATAATATTTAAAGAACCAGTAGGTATTATCTTAGCAGTGGAAGCAAGAGTCATCAAAGACAGCATTCCAGAAGCACACCAAAACATGACACAGTTTGAATACTCTAAGTTTGAGGGGACTATAATTTATAGTAACATACTGATTTTATAGAATGATACCAACACAATGATTCAGAAACACAACACAATACTTGAACTTGAGAAAAAGCATAATGAGGTGCTGTAGCAGAAATTACCTCTTACCACTGGGCATCAAAGTTTAAGTCCTATGGAGTGTCTTCTGTCTGTGGTGCCATTAAAATGCCAGCATTTAGAACAAAGTATTTTGCAATGACCCAGCAAGACCTAAGTACAGAGACCAATCTAAAGGTCTTCACTGTGCCCCTTCAGAAACTTACTGTGAACAGGAAACAATATTATTTAAATATGTTTAATTTTGGCACCTATATCAGAATAAATTACCTTTTTCAAGCTTCAACCTGGTTAAAGGAGAAGATGCTGTCTCCCTCAAAAATTCCTCCTTGCACAGGAGCAGGTAAAACTAAGCATATTGAAGAGAAGGGGCCAGACATGGAATTTTTTTTCATGTTTTCTTTGCCCTCTAAAGTCAGTACAATATTTCTCCTCTGGCTGCTCTAATTTATTCTTCAACTAGGGGTTTTAATCAATGTTTGAAGTTAGAATTTTCAAAGTAAATCTTTATATGGGCATGTATCTCTCTCTCTGTGTGTGTGTGTGTGTGTCTCTGTGTCTGTGTGTGTGTTTAGTACCCAGATTTAGGTACTATAAATTATTGTATCCTTTAGATCCATAGACAAATATGATTGTCTTCCTGCTTACAAAATTATTTCTTATAAGTAATTTTCACAAGATTTGGGGAAACAGAAAGCTACACTTTCTGAATGACAGACCACTTCCTTTCTGTTCAAGTGCTGAACAGCAAGGGTTACCAATATTATATTGCATGTATACCTCAACCTGACCTCATGGTAAAATGTCTACAAAGTAATGACAAACCTCAAGCTAGGTTTTTCTGAGAAACACAAAATGTCAACATCATCAAGTACAGTGTCCTCTCTACCCTTGCAGGCTTCCAGATCTTTGCCAAGGGCTTTACTTCTCGTTTGTGGTATTGCATTCCAGGGAGGTAGTCAGACTGGTACCATTATTCTTCACTGAAAGTTATACAGTTTCCCATGTGTAAAAATAGAAGGCTGGCCTTTTCATACAGGTAATGTTTTTTTAGATTCCAACCTGTATGACACAAATGCTTGTCTCTGCATTTTGCCTTCTCTGGGTTCAGAAGTTGAAGAGTAGAGGAATATGTAGCATAACTCTTTCACATTGTTAGACATATGTAGATTTAGTAATTATTATAGACTTCTTTTATTTTCATTATTATATTAAAGCAACTTTTAGAAAAAGAGGGAAACTATTTTGACAGTGGTTCTCAACCTTTGGGGTCAAACTTCCCTTTCAAAGGGTTTAAGACCATCACAAAACCATTTATTTACATTATTATTCATAACACTTGCAAAAATACAGTTATGAAGTAGCAAGGAAAATAATTCTATTGTTGGTGTTCACCATAACAAAAAGAACTATATTAAAAGGTCACCATATTAAGAAGGTTGAAAACCACTGTCTTAAACCATGGAAATGCTCCTGTATTTGGTAGCCTGTTGCCACATCTGTTTCCTTTTTACTATGTTCACGTCCTTTCTGTAATACAGAAATTAGGGCGTGTTTATCTTTGCTTGCCTTACAAGAGGTATAGTGGTTGCTGACAAAGTGCAGCGTTCTTATTTAATGTACAGAATTTGCTTTATTTGGACTTCAAGTAATATCAGTGTTTCTTAAAATTATGGGATTAGTTTTAAGATGTCATTTTCTCGTTTAGTCCCTTTTCTTCAGTAGGTCTAGAAGGAGTCCAGAAATCTTTATTAGTTCAGGGTTCTTGAGAAACAGTGGGAAAGTTTTCATGGTATTTGAAGGTCAAATAGCGAACTAAATGAAATACACAGGTGAAGTCAGAGTTCCGATAGCAGCTACCATTTTCCCTCTGGTATTTATAAAAAGCTGAGAAGGAGCAGCAAAACTGAGAAGGGTGAGTTCCGATTCTTCCTCACGATCCCCAGCTGTGACAGTGCTAATAAGTGTCAGACTGTCTGAAAGTGATGATGGAGGAAGCCGAAAAGAAAATGCAGGAACTGAATCCCTTGCCCTGGTATCACATAGATAACCAAGTCATGGGGGACAACAGCCTTGTGATGTCACTGGGGGTGATGTAAGAGGCCATTCCCATGCTGCGGGAAAGAGTTCTCTTATTTTGCATAGTACACATACACTACCACCATGACTTTCTGAATGGCACTGTGAGCTTAAAAAAGAATTGATGGTGTCAAAATTTATTGTGGTTATTCCCTGCCCTCATATATTTTATCCCAACTCCCCTTTTTCTGAATTAAGAACTTCCAACCTGTAGGTTCTATTAAATTAGATAAGGTTAGCAGAGATTGGGTATTGGTCTCAGCTGACTCCTGAAACCTAATTATGATGTTGATGGTACCAAATCCTACCACCGATGTGGCTGATTATAACTCATTGGTCTCACACTCTCTCTGTTGCATAGACAATCCTATGAGCTTCCAACTGCTTTTATGAAAATCTTCTATGTGCTTATCTGGATTGGTTATTATTATGACTTCATTTTGCAAAGAAGTAAGTTGAGGCTAAGTGAAATTAAATACCTTCCTCGAGGTTTCAGGTAGCAGTCAGCAATTTACTCAACTGTACAAAGTGTGAATTTTGTTGGCTTGCTATTAGGAGAACTCTAAGTCCCCTTATCAGGCCTATATACTGGTAAGACTTTTCTTCTGTATTTTATAAATGATGGAAATCTTAACAAGGGGAACAAAGGAACTGATGGTACAGCCATCTAGAAAGTCACTTTCTGAGGACTGGATGACCCTTGTTCTATATCTAACACATGAACAGACTCTTCCCCTGTCATGAATAATTTGTAAAAGTCTTCATGAATATTTTGTCATGATGGAGAAGAGCATGTACCCTATGATGTTGCCCATCCATGTGTACTAGCTAGGAAAGTCCTCCCTTCCTTCACTCCAGCCCCCTTTTCCCAATACTGAATGCACTCTCATGAGTTCCTAGGTAGTATTTCCTACTTTAATCCCTAATTTAAAAATCTTATTTTCTTCAGAAAGGACATTTGTACTTATTTTATACATAACCTGTTGCTGTCCTGTTAGAATCCTAGTACACAGAGAAGTCTTGGCAGGGCAAAGACCAATTTCAGAGGTTTTTCCACGCATGCTAGTAGTGGACAGTGAATGATCTTACAACTGGACCAGTGCCTGTGAAAACAGGTAGAGGGGAAAAGAGTTGCTTCTGATGCTCATGAATGCTCATGATGGTATCCCACAGGTGCTGTTAAATTTATCATGGTATACCTCACTCTTGGTGAGACAGCGCCTAAGGAAACGATTGATTCTAACTAAACTCATTGCCTAATTTATGAGAATGTACTTTTTATCGTGGACTCAATATTAACATAAACACTATGGTGTTTGTTATTAGTGCTATACGAATTAAATGATTGTTCATTTTTTTCTGTAAGGTGATGTCTATAGTCTAAATCAATGTGGACAAAGACATTAATTACTGTTTGAAGGAGGAATTTACCTATGTCAACAGCAAACTTACAGAATAAACACTGTTACCTATTTCTTTGAAGCGAGATGTTTTATTTTACGACAACTTTGACCATGTGCAGCACAAGGAAGGGATGACGCAGAATGAAAATAAGATCTTTACTTGTACAATACATTTAAATTTTTAGAAGTTTAATGATCTCTTGAGTATCTAAAATATTCATGGAATATAGCTTCTTAGAACTTTTAAAGAATATAGTAGACGGACATGGTGGTATGTAGCTACTATCCTAGCAGTAAGGAGTGTTGAGCAAGGTTTCTTCTGTCTCACCTGGTCCTGCCTGGCCAGACAGCTGTTCAGTCCCAAAGCAAAAACACAGAGGTCTACATTAATCATAAACTGGTTGACCTATTAGCTCAGGCTTCTTATTAACTTTTATAACTTATATCAGTCCATAATTCTTGTCTATGTTAACCACGTGGCTTGGTACCTTATTTGGCGAGGCAGTCACATCTTGCTTCCTCTGTGTCTAGGCCATGACTGCAGACTGCGACTTCCTTCTTCCCGGAATATTGTGGCCCCACCCCTACTTCCTGCACCCCACCTATACTTCCTGCCTGGCTACTGGCCAATCAGCATTTTATTAAAATACAATTGAGAGGGTACAGACCATTGTCCCACAGCAAAGGAGACTATGGCAAGAAGATTGGTAATGTAGAGCCCCCATGGCTACATAGTAAGATCAAGACCAGCCTGAGTTTTGTGAGACCCTGTCTCACAAAGAAAAAAAAATCATTTAATAATAAGAACAATAGCAATAAAGGGCATATTAATGAAATTTCCTATTAATTCTTAGTCCACTATTGCTGCTGTAGGTAAAGATCCATGCACTATAATTTAGGATTTCTGAAGTCTTATCAGAGGAAAATTCAAGGCTAAGTATTCCCATGTTGGTGTCTGGTGTGGGATTAGTGACTTCGAAACTATACCTTGAACTTTGTACTCTCCAGTAAGAATAAACACTTTGTTCTTACTCGGGAGAGATGGCATACCAGTAGTTGTCTTGAGTATAGTCTAGTTATGTGATCAAAGCCCTCATGACCCCAGGAGTGGCTCAGAGATTCCATGTCTTCGTTGCTGTTTATGCAGCACAGGCATTCATATGACTGCACACAGGTTGAGGTCAGAGATACCCTTCTGCCCTTGCCTGCTACCTTGTGGGAGCCAGGAATTGAACTCAGGACTTTGCTATTACCTTTATTTCCTTTATTTACTACACCGTTAGCGATTGAGCCATCAGACTGGTTCAACCTGTGAGCTCTTTGTATATAAGTGCATGTATATCTAAGTATAAGCACAAAAATAAAGACTTGGCAACTCTGTTTTAAATACCTTGAACTCAACTGACTCAGTGCATTTTTTTTTGCAACAATTACCATGCTGTGTGGTTCAGTACAACTGAATATCTCTAAAGTCACACCAGCAATAACACTTTGGAGTTCTAATCAGCGGCAATAACTCAGCTGTCACTACTCTGTACAATGGAAGAAAAGGCAGTGACATCAAACTTCCAGTGTTAATAATACAGAGATAAGGAAGCTCTCTCTACAAAGTGTTTCTATCCTGAAAAGTAGAACGGACAAAAGATGTTATGATCTGTACATTTGAAATGTCCTAAATGATTCTAGAAACTTATTTGGGTTTTTAAAAAACTCCACATCAATCTGGATATAGAACTTTATACTAAATTGTACTATGTTAAATCTAAGCCCTCAGTTCTGTCTAGCATCCATACCCTTTCCTACATACTATGAATATGCATATGTGTGTCTGTGTATACATGCACAGTATATACTCCCTGTGATGCCCTAATGTTGATTTCATATCCAACACTTACCTTATGATTGAATTATTTATATTTATCTAGAAATAACGAGGAACATTATTTATATAGGCAAATAAACAATAAAACGTAATGACAAAAGCAGTTAACGATTATTTTCTCTTTGATTGAAACTGGTGACGGCACCTCCAAGGAACTTGAAAATGGAAGGGATGTTGTGATAAAAGGAAGTCAGTAATGACAGAGAAGCCGCTTTTATCTTCACGGCGATTACAAATACAAGATAAATATATCTAGTAGATTATTTGACGCTTCATGGGCTGTCAAACACGTCTACCTGTGAATTCACAACTATGGCTGCTATTCAATGTCTTATCACACGTATAAACAGTGTTTAAGTCCACTCAGCATCGAATTCCATGGTTAACTATTTCTACTTTCCAGAAATAATAATGCTTACTTTAGGAATGGCTTCTAGGAACTACACAGGATTGTATGACTTTGTGCTATACACCTACTTCTACGTTTCTGGCTTACTTTCTTTGCTTTGTTCTTTTCCCCATGTTTTTAATCCATGATTTTAAAAGTCCATGAATTTAAGCTACTTTAAATATAGTTTGATATGAAGTAGTATTGTTTTGTTGTTTGCTTTCTTCTTTTAATCAGGACCTATATCTTTTCTTTATATTGAAGGAGAATGCTAGCCCCATAGGAACCTTAGGTAAGATTTCATGAACTTCCCCTGGTCTTCACCTCTCTTCTGAACGTCCTTACTGCTTCTTGCTTCAAAGGAAAACCACTTCTCTTTGGACATTAAGTCCACATTGCTACTCCATGATGGGCCTTTCTCCCTGTACCCCACCACCACCCCGGCACCTGGCCCGTGCAGGACAGGTGCTTCTGATCTTTTTCTCCTTTTCTTATCCCTACATTTCTTAGGCTTCAGGTATTTTATCATTATTCTATATCACCTTTCTCTCACATTGAAACCAGTTACCTCCCCTGGCTCACCTGTTCATATATTTAGCATATTAACTCATAGTCTATAGTCATCCTGCCACAAATAATTCCATAGGAGGAAACACATTGTAATCTATAGATTATAACAAGTTATATGCTACTAGTGCAGGAGCAAATGTTCATGTGCAGTAATGATCTACCTGTCAATTAATAACATCTAACATCATGATGTAGTAAGTCAGATGTGCTTCTGTGTCCAAATTCTCATTTGTCTGTTGACTTTTCTAACTGCGTGGTGAAGTTGGTGAAAAAGCATTATTCAGATGAAAAAAATGATAATCAAGAGGTCAAATGTTTTGTACTGTCTACCTTTCCATTTACTTAGTATTAAAATATATACACATAAGTTAGGGGCATTGAAATGGTTTGTATCTTGTTTTTTAAATACTGTGCCTTTATTTGCAGTACTGGGTGGTTCAACAAAACAAGTTTTAAGTTTTAAACAATTTCCATTTGATGAACCATTGTGTCCCTTGAGTATCTCAGAGGAACCTCTTCTGTACCACATATAACCAACTGCATCATCTTATTAAGGGCGTCACCATGCACAGTCCATTCATACACTTCATTTATTAAAGATAATTATAATAATCTCATAAATTAGATTACTGAATTTAGAAAATAGGTTTCTGGACAAATGATAGCATTCAATATAATTATCACCTCATCATTTAATGTTATGTTTGGTGACGGTTTCAAAATTTAACATTTCATAAATAATACCTTGCATGTCTACTATATTGCTGACATGTGTATGTATGTTACAGTCTTTTTGAAATTTTAGATTTCCATTTATTAAATGCCTGAAATTATTCTAAGGGCCTGAAAATCACCAGTAACGCTGTCTTGAAAAATGACCTCTCTCCTTTTCATTTAGCAGTATAGAAGCAAGTTAAACATTTTCATAACAATTGTTTTCCCCAATATTCCTCAACTATTTAGTCTAAAACAACTTAATTAAGGAAGCTATAAGGCTTTTATCTAGAAAATAGCTTTCATTATCCTTTCTGAATGAGACAGATCGATCAAACACTAATTTATTAAATAAAGCTCCGTTGCCTTAATGGCCTGTGCGGTAATTGGGTATCTTGGCTAGATGTATTGCCGCTGGTCCTTAGAGTAGTACATGTAGACAACAGAGTCACCGAAGCACAACCAGGAAGACCTGTTATCCATTTAGGAAGATATTATTTTTAAAATAATTGAGGCATATGCCGTTTGCACACACTTTATGGGGCACAGAATGATAAATCAAAGCAGGTATAGAATGAAGATTCCAATCCTGATCTCCATGGGGTCAGAGACATGCTATTGTTCCCTGCAGATAAAGTTAGACTTTGTGGTATAATAAAAGTCAGCATGAGGTCAAAAGTTTACCAAAGCAACACATTTGACTCTAGTACTTACCCAGGGATTTGTATTTTTTTAATGTGGTTAAGTAATAAATATCTCATCTTAATAAGTCTCTGAATATTCAATGTAAGTGGAACATAAGTCACCACAATCTTAATATCCCCCTGAATCTATTTTGCAGGATAATAGAACTGTTTAAAACAGTCACTTGCCCCACCTCACTAACAACCCAAACATTGTGCTCCTTCCTGCAGATTTTTCATAGCCATAGCTTGGCTGATGAGCTCCTAGTAACAAAGGCTCCTCCAACATGTAGTGGATGCCATCAACGATCTGCAGAAGTCTTTGCCAACTTGGTAGCTATATGAAATGCTGTCTACTTTCAGATAAACAATCATGCTAAGATGGCAATAAATCTCAGAGTCTCTATTACGTTTTATTGAATTTAGTTTCCTTGAGCTTTGGTTGACGATGTGTCTTGCATTTGCAAAGTTGTTTCAACCTCAATATTTATGAGTGACTAGGTTCCAGAGCAGAGGAAAAATACCATTTATTTATCACTTCTCCCATGGAGTAAGCAGCATTTATGACTTCTGTGTTCACAGATTGTTTTTGAAAGGCATGCAGGGTAAGTCCTGAAATGGAGTGTCATGATTCTAATGCTAGTTTATTCAAGCCTAGTCTTCGCTGTGTACAGCCTCATTCTTGCCACAGAACAGTGTGGAAAGCGGAGGAGAGCTTTCAGGGGTCCATTCTCACCATCTGCCTTCTTCTTTACTGCTTCTGCGATGTGTACTCCAGGCTAGCTGGCCTGCAAATTCCTAGGTGATTCTCCCATCACAACCTTCCGTCTTGTCTTAGAAACAATGCAATTATGTAAAAACAATGACAGCTACTAGGTCAGACTTGTTATATGGGTTGTAGAAACCCAAACTCAGGTCATCAGTTTTAGGCAGACGAGCATATTTGCCTTCTGAACCATCTCCCCTGACCAGCTTTTGGTCATTTTTAGCTAAACAAAATGAAGTTAATGTCAAGACCAAGTCAGATATGAATTTTATAGTAAAGCTGATGGGCAGGAAATTGAATGAAATGGTGTGTATGTAAAAGACGTTTAAATTAAAAGTATGAGGCTGGGGAGATGGCTCCCTGGTCAGGAGTGCTGGCAACTTCTCCAGAGGATGAAAATTCACTTCTTAGCACCCATGACCACCTGGAACTCCAGCTCCAGGGGCTCCAGTGCCCTCTGCTGGCCATTTTGGGCACTTGTGTTCACATGACATACACTTGAACACACCCATAAGTAAAACTAAAATAAATCTTTTTAAAAGTTAAAAATACATACTCTAAACTTTAGGCACATTGATAAATGAAAATTCGTACTTCACTAGTTTTAACTCAGCTGTTTGCCAAGTGCTTGAGTCACAGCTCCATTAATAAATGGAAATATGCATCCTAAGTTTCATCTCAAAATCTATTTCTGCTGCGTGAAAACAGTCAGCTTGAATATGTAATATGTATAATCAAACATGAAATGGGAAACAGCGATGCATCCCCCTTTTATACCGCAATGCATGTCTGTATAATTAAAATGAAATTCTTCTTACGTTTGGAATGACAGCCACTAATGAAGTTCTCAATTTTTTTAGATATATTCTAATAAAAACCTAAAGGTCTACATTAATACCAGGATTAGAAGTCTCAGAGGGCAGCTGAAAAAATGCACCCAGGAGCTGCCCTGAAATATTTTATTATTGATTTTTTTTAAAGGTCAATAAAAAGAAGCATACAGTTGAATTCAGACAAAACCAATTGGGTATCAGAGTGAAAACCAAGTGGTGCAAATTAGTGATGAGTGATGTCAAGTGTTGAGAAAAAAAAGCCAAATAAAATCATCTTTAGAAAGACATCTGAGCTTCAAAATCAGAAAAATAGCCAAATGACTCTAGCATGTGTCAAATTGACATAAAACGAACCGAATTGTGTTCAGTGCTGTTTTACAGCTAATGCAGTAACTGAAAAACTTACATTGGCAACAGTGTTGAAAATTACAACGATTTTCTCTCACTGATAATTATAAACCAGCACACCTTTGAAAAAGTGTGTTGTCTAGACGTAGGATTAATAGTTCTTAGAATACTAATGGCTTGTTATAAACAACATTGAAAAATAACCTTATTTGTTAAAATCTATTATGCATCTGAGACCTTATTTCACAAGGCATGTGCTTGGATCCTCCGAAAACCAGAATAACGCTTCATGGAGGACATCTGAACATATGTAGTTATCCTAAATTTGTCACTCGCCTCACAATGTGTATTCAATTAAATTGCAAGGAATATTGTAAATAAATTATGAGAATTTAAAAAACTAAATATTTATTAAATGCAATGCAGTTTTGAGAGAGAAAAAAATGTGTGTGTATTTTGTAAGGGCCCTTGCTGCCTCCCAGCCAGACTCTAAACCTGATGACTTCAAACGCTTCTTTTCCTTTTACTTGATCGTTCATTTTGAGTGATTGGTTCATCTTGTTTTCTTCTGGTGACTATTCGGTCTAATCATTTAGTCTAAATTAATTTCATCGATTGTCCTTGCAATGCTGAAAATGTTGTGCAACTTGACAGTAAAAATGCAGGGACAATGGAGGTACTCCAATCCCAGCTCATCATTTTAAAGAGGGAACCTGGGCATTGAGTTCTCCTGTTTATGAATGAGAAGACAGATGTTGAGGCTTTGACTGTATACAACATGGAATTCTTGAATTCAGTTCATTGCCTGAAGATCAACCCAGAAGCCCGTTTGTCCCTACAGCGTTTTCCGTGTATTTTATAAGAGAATAGATGGTCTAAACCTTAGCTAGTCAGGTGCATATGGTAAAGAGAGTCATGTGATTCCAGCTGTTAGCCAGATGTAATAGGCCATGTCACTTCCCATTTTTTTATAGTTTGCTTAAAGGAACAGGAATAAATAGTGCGTGTGTGTGAGAGAGAGAGTTTGGAGGGTTGCGATTCTTTCACAGGCTTTGTGGCCTCAGAAAGTTCCTTCACCTCCTTGATGTCCAGATTCCCTTTCAAATGATGAGGTGGGATTGGAGTACCTCTGTTGTCCCTGCATTTTTTTCCATATTGTTTTATTTATTGGATTTTATTGAGCTCTACATTTTTCTCTTCTCCCCTCCCTGCCTCTCCCCTCTCCCCTTCAACCCTCCCTCAAAGTCCCCATGCTCCCAATTTACTCAGGAGATCTTGTCTTTTTCTACTTCCCATGTAGATTAGATCTATGTATGTCTCCCTTAGTGTCCTCATTGTTGTCTGAGTTCTCTGGGATTGTGCTTTGTAGGTTGGCTTTCTTTGCTTTATGTTTCAAAACCATCTATGAGTGAGTACATGTGATAATTGTCTTTCTGTGTCTGGGTTACCTCACTCAAAATAATGTTTTCTAGCTCCATCCATTTTCCTGCAAAATTCAAGATGCTGTCCCTGCAATTTTTACGGTCATGTGGTTGAGACGTGCATTATGAAGCCCCTGCTTGATGTTTTCTGTAAACATCCATTTTATATTCGCTTTCAGTTCCTTGGCATTTCTGCAAGGGGATGCCTTGCTTCGCTCCAGCTTCCCTAGTCCTGCCCCGAAGGGCACCAGGCTGTGTAACTCCTGAAGCTGAAAAAGGCATCCTGCTGCCTTTGACTGCTAGTGAGTTTCAGGCTCAGTGGGAGCCCTAGTAGCCTGCATAGGCTCTCCTTTGCAGAAACCAAGTCTGTTGGGGCTTACATTTCCTAATCGTCCCTTAAAAGCACGGATCTACTGAAACAACACACCCCATATCTGTCTATAATAAGAGCATGTGATTTCATAGAAAACGCTGAAATAAAGTGAGAAACTTCAAATGAAATATATAAAAAAATATAAGTCTATCAATGCTAAGCTTAGTTTTTTAATCCTCTACCAAAATATTTTGGACCTATTTTAAAAGGTGCCCTTTAGAGCAATTTAAGTTTAAATTAAAATCTATCTTTTTAGTGGGTCTATTTTCATTTATTTCTTTCAGGATCATGGTTTTGGCAATCAAGTAACAGATTTAAACCTAATCGAATCTGACCTTTCTTTAGCAACTGGCAGTGAAGATGCGCTTTTTACAAATGATTTTCCTGTGTTGCTTGGCACTGTAACATGGTAATTCAGCCAAATAAATCTATTAATCAAACTGGCTTTCTTGTATACAGCTAAACTCCTAAGTTGACTGTGAAGCAAAAAGGTTAAAAAGTGCTTTTTATTTGTTTGTTTATTTTTTGAGACAGGGTTTTACTGTAGCTTTGAGCCCTTTCCTGGAACTAGCTCTTGGAGATGAGGTTGGCCTCGAACTCACAGAGATTCACCTGTCTCCACCTCCCGAGTGCTGGGATTAAAAGCAGGTGCCATCACCGCCTGACTAAATAAAAAGTGCTTTTAAAAAATCATTTTGCAATCATGTCAAGTTGACTTAGAATATCATCCTATGATATTTATAGTCAGTGTTGTTGCTTGTTTTTCCTCTAATTAGAATATCATTAGTTAATATGCCACCAAGATTCTTTATTCATTAATCTTGGTCTTAAAGATTTTTTTTTAATATTTTAACATGCTTTCCCCTTAACACTTATAGCAAATATATAGCAAAGACATACAATAAAGAGGAATATTTTAAATTTGAAGTAAAATGTACATTTTATATTTTTGTTATAAATTAAGACCTTCGTGTGCTAGATAATGACACATTTCTTGGCAGACTGGACAAACCCTTAGTTACTTAATTGTTTTTAATTTTAACTTTTTTACATTTTGTTCTACACGTTCTTTTCTGGAGTGATAGAAGCAAACAGCAGTTCAAATGGCTGTGTAATGCTGTGCAACACTGCCCTCTACTGGTAAAGAAGAAGCAAAGTCTACCACAAGCTTCAAAACAGTTCATTTTAAGTAATACTTGAAAACCAGGGAGGAACTCTCAAACTTTTCCATACTTCTCTACAGTGCTTATTGTGAATATGATGGCATGAAGAATATCAACAAAAAATGAAAGAGCGGGGAATGACGTCACTGGGCTCTGAGCCACTTTCATTCACTGATAAATGTATTTGATAAATATTAATCCAATATGACATTTTGCTCTTTAATAGTGCAGATATTTTATGCACTAGCAAACTTAATGAACATTTTCATACTTTCAATTTCAGTAGACTTTAGACTGTGAGATGATCGCTTTTTTTTTTTGTTGTTGTTGTTGTTTTTTCGAGACAGGGTTTCTCTGTAGCTTTGCGGCCTATCCTGGAACTAGCTCTTGTAAACCAGTCTGGCCTCGAACTCACAGAGATCTGCCTGCTTCTGCCTCCTGAGTGCTAGGATTAAAGGCATGTGCCACCACCGCCGGCATCTCACTAAACTGTAAATTTTCCATATATTGAACCTAGATATCACGCATTTCCTCTGTGTGGAATATAAAATAACATCTATAGTTGTAGATATTGGAGCTGTATTTATCAAAGGCATCTTGAGACATTAAAAAAGAGAAGGTATAGCTTGTAAATTAGGAGAAAAACATATACCACGTTGCCATACTTTTCAGTACAGACTAGGATTGCCCCAACCATTTTGGGTTTAGGTCAGTAGATTACAAAAGATGGACCTTCTTATTGCCTCCAGCAGCAGTAGCAGCAAGCAACTGCATCTCTAACTCTGGGTACTTTATGGTGTTAGTGACCCCAACTTCTGTTCTTCTTATCATCTCTTCTGAGTTTGCACCCAAGACCTTTGTAGTAGCGGTGTTTCTGAGGAATCATAGCAACTCCTTGGGAACCCAAGATCTTTGCAGTCTCTGTCTTCAAGCCTTTGAGACCATAATGTTTCCTCCCCTTCCTCTCCTCTCCTCTTTCCTCTCTCTCTTCTCTCTCTCTCTCTCTCTCTCTCTCTCTCTCTCGCACACAGTTTCTCATTCACCTCCTCTGCTCTCTCCCGCTCCTCCTGTTCTGAACAGCTTCCTCCTTCCAGATTCTCCCTTGCTGCTTTTATGTTGATTCTGGCTTCTGTGTAGGATTTTTATAATTTGTCCCCATATCTCTGGTGTATGGTGTCGTGCTGACATGTGCTTTTGCAATTCCCACCATGCTGCCTCTATTACTCTGGAACTTGTAACTTTGATTGGTGGAATGCAGTCATTTTTCTCCTGTTCTCTCTTTCTCCAACTCCATGGGGTTGACTGTTAGGCTTCCTGGTATATTTCTCCCACTCATGAGGATTGTGGAAAAGAGATGCAGAATTGTGGGGTTAGGTCCTTCGTTGTTTATGAGCCACTGGAATTTGTATTTAAAACAATTTTTACTGACAATGCTGATGCTACCGGTACAGCGAATAAGGGTGTTTGTTTGTTTGCTTGCTTCATTTTGTTCTCTAATTCATTCCCAATTTCCATAACATTACTTGAAAAATGTTAAATCATCCAACATTATACATTACTTTTAGCTGTGTCAATGACCTTGAACTTCTTGTTTAGCTGGGAATGATTTTGTCCTTTTGTGTGTGGGAAAGGATCTCACTGTATGACTGACTACATTGACCGGGCTATCCTCTAACTCACAGAACTCCATCTGCAATTAAAGGAGTGTGTCACCATGCCTGTCTACTGAGATTTTGATTTTCCTGCCTTGATACCTCCATAGTACTGGGATTATAGGCATAATATGTTTCATGTGATGCTGGGATTAAACTCAGAGTGTGTATCCTATGATGTGCTAGATGGAGCTCTAGATTGGGAGTGTGAAAATGTTAGCGAGCTCATTCTAGTACATCATGTTTGAGCTTCTCAAATCCTTTATATAAAGCAGTAGCCCCTCACTCTTCTGGCTAATGATAGTTTAGTGGTGAGTCTGTCACTGGCTTTGAAAAATTCAGAGAAGCTGAAGGAAGGAGTCGACCCTATATCCATTCATTTTAATCTATAAAGCTCCTTTTCTGTTGAACCTTCTGTTTTTGAACCCTCGATCTTTTCTGTGACCTGACATGGTGCTTTCAAACCCCTGGCACCTTCATACCAGCTCTGGAGATGAATATGTGCAGACATACTGGCTCTGCTGCAGACCTATGAAATATAACTGGTAGGCATGGGTGATAACTGCATTCAGCCTTGGGAAGATCTTTCATAAGACCAAGGTTAAAAATACTGATGTAAAACAGAAGACTGTGGCAGGCCAATTGGTGTCCAGCTATGTTTTATGTTTAGCTGTCACTGTCTTCTTCTTCTTCTTCTTCTTCTTCTTCTTCTTCTTCTTCTTCTTCTTCTTCTTCTTCTTCTTCTTCTTCTTCTTCTTCTTCTTCTCCTTCTCCTTCTCCTTCTCCTTCTCCTCCTCCTCCTCCTCCTCCTCCTCCTCCTCCTCCTCCTCCTCCTGCTCTCGTGCTCCTCCTCCTCCTTCTTTTTTGGAGACAGGGTTTCTCTGTAGCTTTGGAACCTATCCTGGAACTAGCTCTTGTAGATCAAGCTGGTCTCAAGCTCACAGAGATCCACCTGCTTCTGCCTCCCGAGTGCTGGGATTAGAGGGTCACCCACTTCGTAAACAAAGAATCTCCTCCTTTAGTCTTCTGTGTACACCCAATCAGTCAACAACACGGTGTCACCATTAGGAGAGCTTGTGTTAAGCCTCAGGAACAGTTGTTTGAGGTAACCTGTGTGTCCTAGCTAGAAAAATAGAGTCTTGTATCTTGCATAATCTAGTCTTGATCTCAGTGCAGAGGTACCATCCTTTCTTCCCTGAATGAGCTCCTCAGAGGGAAAGCCACAGTATTTTCAGCTCACATTTTTGTCCTCTGTCTACTACTTCCATCTACTGCTCTCTGCCAGCTGTTCACAAACTTCAGTGCAGAGAATCAGCCTCAGGAAAATAATTTCCTGAACCTATCCCTAGAGAGTCTGATATGTTTGACAAAGGAAATTCCTTATTTTATTGCTTAATTTTCTATCACAGTAATTCTCGGACAGGATAGAGAACATGTTTTAAAATGGGAGGGACTAGAGAGATGACTTAGTGTTTCAAAGTACTGCCTGTTCTTCCAGAGGACCGCGGTTTAGTTCTCCACACCCACGTGAGAGTTCAAAACTCTCTGTGACTTCAGTTCCAGGAGGACACCCGTACAGTAGGCAAAACACCCATGCACATCATTTTTTTTTTAAGAAGAAGAAAAATGAGGACCTAGATTAATTACTACTTCATTTTTCAAGATTGAAGCAAAGAAAATGAGATGCTGGGACCTTATTGTTCTCTTCCGTTCTGCACATTAACACACAGAATCTTATCAGGATTCTTTACTTAATCACTTCCTCTAAAATGTGCACACACCCCGTATCTATGAGAAGTGATGCTACTCGGTGTTATAATCTGTGCTATATGACAAGAGCAGAATAGTCTTTGGGAAATTTTGTACACTTGATGAGTTTACTGATTAATTGCGATCTATGAAGAGCACTTCAAGGAGAGAAACCACAGACTTCTGGTGCAATGAGCTGACATGGTGGCCTTTGTTGGGAGATGTAATGTTCTCCAGCATAGGCACTGACACACAAGGTCATGATCGTTAGGATATTTACACTGAGGATTATTCCCAAGCTTTAACAAAACTCTAGCAACTTCAGGGTTATTTTAGAAAAATAGTGAATTTGTAGGTCGTGTATATTTTACTTTATAAATTTAGTGTACATACGTTCTTGAACAGTGTATACTGAATGTTTTAAAATATGACTTTTGGATTTTACATATTCTAGGAGTTTAATAATTTGACAACAAAGAAAAATGCTTATTTGGAATCATAAACATTAAAGATTCTATTACAGTTTAATGTAGTAACTACATAAAGCATGTATATCCTTTGAACTTAAACTTTCAAAAGTGCACATCATTCTGGGTGTATTATTTTATTTTATTTCTGGGTGTATTTTAGCCTTGAGAAAATGACTGATTATAACAATCAGCCATTATAATAAAAAGACATTAACACTGAATTAGCATATTTACTAACTTTTAACTCAAGGTTAAATTTATCTCTTCAGAGACAATGAAATAATTTCAGTTTTCTTTTCTTTCTTTCTTCCTTTCTTTTTTTTTTTTTTTTTTTTTGAGACAGGGTTTCTCTGCGGCTTTGGAGCCTGTCCTGGAACTAGCTCTTGTAGACCAGGCTGGCCTCGAACTCACAGAGATCCGCCTGCCTCTGCCTCCCGAGTGCTGGGATTAATTTCAGTTTTCTTTCTAGTAGGATCTTCAAGTAAAATATATAGTAAACTATATTTTTAAAAAACTTTTGAAAAATAGGAATTGCAAATGGTCAAATGATGTCTTTTCATGTGCTATGTACAAATTGAGTCATAATTGCTATCCTGAATTAGGATTTGTGTTTGAATTTTTTGCCTAACTTTCCCGTATGCAGAATGTTGGCTCCAGGTGGTTTAGTGAAGCTTGTAGCCTGTGTCTCATGAGTGCTCATGTTCAGTTTCTTGGCAGCACAGAAGTGGAGCAGCCAAAGGGGACAGAAGTCGTGAGAGACGCTGTGAGGAAGCTAAAGGTAAGGAAGGCCTCAGGAGAACAGCTAGTGTATCGGTCTCATGTAGGTAAGGAAGGCCTCAGAAGAACGGCTGGTGTATCAGTCTCATGTAGGTAAGGAAGGCCTCAGAAGAACGGCTGGTGTATCGGTCTCATGTAGGTAAGGAAGGCCTCAGAAGAACGGCTGGTGTATCGGTCTCATGTAGGTAAGGAAGGCCTCAGAAGAACGGCTGGTGTATCGGTCTCATGTAGGTAAGGAAGGCCTCAGAAGAACGGCTGGTGTATCAGTCTCATGTAGGTAAGGAAGGCCCTCAGAAGAACGCCTAGTGTATTGGTCTCATGTAGGTAAGGAAGGCCCTCAGAAGAACGCCTAGTGTATTGGTCTCATGTAGGTAAGGAAGGCCCTCAGAAGAACGCCTAGTGTATTGGTCTCATGTAGGTAAGGAAAACCCTCAGGAGACCAGCTGGTGTATCAGTCTCATGTCTTTGGCAGATTGATGGAAGTGAAAAACGTGCATAACTCTGGTAGGTATAGCTCCACTCTTTAAATTACAATTAAATATTTTCGGTTGTGAGCCTAGCCTTTAGTGGCTGAGCCATCTTTCCAATCCCTCAACCACAGAATGGATAAAGAAAATGAAAAACAAACAAACAAACAAACCACAATGACATCTTGAAAGTGACATGCAAATGAATAGATCTAGAAAAAAAATATAGTAAGTAAGGTAACCCAGACAGAGAAAGACAAATATGTCCTCACTCACAAGTGACTTCTAGACATAAAGCAAAGAAAAAAAAAACCAACCTATAGTCCACAACCCTAGACAACAAAGAGGACCCTAAGAGCGACATACATGGATCTACATAGGAAGGAGAAAAAGACAAGATTTCCTGTGTAAATTGGGAGTGTGGGGGTCACGGGGGAGAATAGAAGAGGAGAGGGAGGAAGTGATGGGAGTGGAGAAAGATATACAGCTCAATAAATAAATAAATTACAATAAAATAACTTTCACCTGTTCAAGGAGACATTTTAAAGTATAAATCATACTTCTTTTTGCTGTCCGTACCATATTTTATAAAGTATTATTTCTTACAGTCACTAAAAGCTTTTAGGGTCAAATTCCCTAAGTGTTTATATTCAGTGGTCTGCCTTTGTATTTCTTGTCCAGTGTGAAGCCATGCTCTAGCTCAAAACTAGTAGTACTATCATAAAAAATCTATAACAGTTAAATTATTATATCTACCAGCTGAAAATATTTTTTGCAGCTGATTGCACAATAGACTTTGGAAATACCGCTATATATTAAGGATGTCCCAATGGGCCATGTCAATCAGCAATGTTAGGGGAGATTGTGTAACTAAGAGAACAGAAGAAAATATTGATTAAACCACCTAAGTATTCACAAGTAATAAATTTCTGGAGGAAAAAAAAATTATGCAATCCCATGAACTCACATTCATCAAGGTTCCTGATAAAATTTTATTACTACACATCACAAAAATGTTTCTGTAAAACCCACCTCGCAAAAGTCAGTTGGGAGAACTCCTTCAAGAGGTCATGCATCTTCATATTCGTAAGACGATCTGCATATCACTACTTTATTTATTTATTTTTTTTTAAATATTTGTTTTATTTATTATGTATACAATATTCTGTCTGTGTGTATGCCAGAAGAGGGCACCAGACCTCATTACAGATGGTTGTGAGCCACCATGTGGTTGCTGGGATTTGAACTCAGGACCTCTGGAAGAGCAGTCAGTGCTCTTAACCTCTGAGCCATCTCTCCAGCCCCATCACTACTTTATTTGCAAGGTTAGCTTTTCTTTTCTGTGGCTGCTCTCACAATTTGGTGGATGGGAGATAACCTTTCTGTGACCTTGCTTCTAGAGGTGAGCTCTTTCCACAGGACTGTTAGGCCCTGTAGTGTGTTCCAAGCTGAATCATGAACGTTAGAAATTACTACTATGTTTTAAGAAGGTCAAATAAAGTATATGCAAAGTTTAAGTTGAGGGAAAAGATCAGAATGAGATTTATATTCTGGATAAAGAAATAAAGCAGGCCGTGTCTTGTGACTGTTTGATACAGTCCTGAAAGTAGACATTCTGGGCTCCCAAGATAATATCACTCACATTTAAGGAAAATGCTCTCTTATGAGCCATTTCTTCCCAACTGTCATTAGGCAATGTTTCAGGCTAGTCTTCATGTGAACAACATTTTTAGTCAGCAATAGAGGGTTTTATTGATGACCTTGTTGGTTGTGGCAACTCTTAAAATATGATTCCAATTGTTTTAATAGTGGTCCAAG
Source organism: Microtus obscurus (assembly GCA_963919715.1). Classification (NCBI taxonomy): domain Eukaryota; kingdom Metazoa; phylum Chordata; class Mammalia; order Rodentia; family Cricetidae; genus Microtus; species Microtus obscurus. The sequence continues at coordinate 9,107,817 of CAWTZC010000381.1, read as the reverse complement.
TCCTGGGTTGAGTACAACTTTACTGCAACCAGAACGTATCTTAAAAGAACAATGGTGTTGCAATATTCCTTTAGACTTTTGGAATTATTAATCCAGTATCTCTAATATGAAACTAAAATGGTTCAATTACATTATGACTATGCCAAAGAGATACTTCAATTTAAATGGCTTCTAAAACTATGACTAGTTTATTTGAGGTTTTAAATGGCATATCTATAAAGTTCAATACCTATAAATGAACTGTTTGGGGGGAATATAATGAAAAATAACAATAGAGTTAAAATGTATACTTGACAGACAGTAGCTTTTATTAAACGTGTATCTTTCATAATTGATATGCATTTAACAAATAAATTGTATAGGTTGAAAAACTTGTTTCTCAGCAAAGTGAATGTGTATAAGAGAGAATTTTGCATTAGTGAATATGAGTAAGATGATGGTTTTTATCTGAGTTTGTTGAAATTGTTTCTCTTGTGCTGTGTCTGAGGTCAGAGCTATGATAAAATGTATCAATATTTACACGTATTTTTAATTTGCTATCCTATGGATGTGGCCATTGGGTGGCGCTGTGGATCCACTGGAAATAGAAACTTCCAAATGTCCGTGACCCCATTTTGATTTTCTGCTTCTTTTTCCCAAACACGTGTGTCCTGACTCTTTTAGTAAATACATTGTAGTGTTGGACTCATTCTTTCTCATGTAGCTAAAAATGTTATTAATTTTACTCCCTTTCCTAAGTTAGCATTTTAAATGCATTGCCTTTTGACATTAGGTAAAAATTAGAAATGTAAGTATAATAAGGCAGTTAGAAATTTTAAAGAATTTTCAGTAATGTTATATTTATACTCTTGCAGTTCATCATATCTGCTTGATTTTTAACAGAATGTTTCTAATGATTTGACTAGTGACTGTTTGGTGACTATAGAGAATTCATTGTGAATGTTAATGTAAGAACTTGTATAAGAATAAAAATACCTTCTGTGTGTCAAAATGACATATCACATTTCTATTTCTTAATTATGGTTTTAGCATGACATTTAAAAACCAGTAAGTATTTAAAAATGTGATATTATAAAACTCAGCATTGCTTTCATTATGAGTTTCATTTTCAGACGGGATCTGTTTCAAGACAATCAGTTCAAATACCAGGACTCAATGTGTATTCACAATTCGTTATGTTAAAATATACATACACACTAGGACATAGATAGTAACTCAATAGCCTCCCTCAGACATGCGTAGAGATAACATGTTTTGGCCCCAGTTTGAAAGGGGTGGTGGTGCACGCCTTTAATCCCAGCACTCGGGAGGCAGAGGCAGGCGGATCTCTGGGAGTTCGAGGCCAGCCTAGTCTACAAGAGCTAGTTCCGGGACGGGCACCAAAGCTACAGAGAAACCCTGTCTCAAAAAACCAAAAAAGAAAAAAAAAGAAAAAGAAAAGGGCTGTCTCCAGTTAACGAGGCTCCACTTAAACCCATGAAACTGCTTCAATGTGATACAGCTTGGGAGTCACCGGCAAGATCTGTTCATCAGCTTAGGCCTTCATCATTGGATTTCACTCTGTGTTACTATTCCATTGTGTCTTCAGTCATTTTTCTTCAAATGACCACCTATTTAGAACCTAGTTATACAAAAAAGCATAATTATTAGACTATTTTAGCAACTTTAGTGTAAGAAATACAAAGTGGCCTTGGAGTGCCAAATAGTTTGCAGATGATATAATAGTATACATAAGTGACCCTAGACATTTCTACCAGGAAACTCCTACAGCTGAGAAATTCTTTTAGAAAGAGATTGGCTACAAGTTTAACTAAAGTCAATATATCAATCAATCATACTTATGAATGTATACATATATATCAATCAATCATATATAAATGTGTACGTATATATATACATGTTTATATATAAACAAACAAATCAGTAGCTAGACTGATAAAGATATCATGCCAACAACACTTCTCATAATAGCCTCAAATTATAAATAACTCTAAGCAAGTGACTGATATATATGATAAAAACTTCAAATCTTTGAAGAGTTTGAAGAAGATATCAGAAGATGGAAAGATTTCCCGTGTTCATGGATCAGTGAGATTAACAGTATAAAAATGGCCATCCTACCAAAAGCAATCTACAGATTCAGTGCAATCCCTTTTAAAATTCCAACACAATTCATTACAGACTTTGAAAGACCAATATTAAACTTCATGTAAAAACAAAAAAACAAAACAAAATAAAAACATGATAGTTAAAACAATGCTGTAAAATCAAAGAATTTCTGGAGGTATCACCATCCCAGATTTCAAGCTATACTACAGAGCTATATTAATTTTTAAAGTGCATGGCATTGGCATAAAAACAGATACATTGATTAATGGAACCAAATTGAAGACCCAGAAATAAATCCTCATGCTTATGGACACTTGAATTTGGATTTTTTTAAAAAAGCCAGAAATACACACCTAAAAAGACAGCATCTTCAACAAATGGTGCTGGTCAAACTGGATGTCTGCATATAGAAGAATGCAAATCCATATTTATCACTCTCCACAACTTCAAGTGGATCAAAGACCTCAACATAAAATCATATACACTGAACCTGAGTGTATATGTGGAGAATAGCCAGAACACTTTTGCCACATAGATGACTTTCTGAACAGAATACTGATAGTATAGGCACTAGGATCAGCAATCATTAAATGGGAACTCATGAAGCTGAAAAGCTTCTATAAGACAAGGGACACTGTCAATCAGGCAAACCAGTAGCCTACAGAGTGGGAAAGTATTTTTTACCAACTACACAGCCAATAGAGAGATCAAAAAGCCAAATAACCCAATTTAAAAACATGATACAGATCTAAACAGAAAATTTTCAGTAGAGGAATTTCAGAAGGCTGAGAAACATTTAAAGAAATGTCCAATAGCCTTATCCATTAGAGAAATGCAAATCAAAACTACTTTGAGATTCTATCTTACACCTGATAAGATCAATAATAGAAGTGAAAGTTCATGCTCATGAAGATATGGAATAAAGGGAACACTCCATCGCTGATGAGATTGCACACTTGTATAGCCACTATGACAATCAAATACTTAAAAAAGTTGGGAGTGGATCTACCTCGAGATCCACTCTTAGGCATATAGTCAAAAAATGATGTATCCTGCCATAGTGACATTTGCTCAGCAATGTTCATTGTAGCATAGTCATAGTAGTCAGAAGCTAGAAACAACATAGACATTCCTCAACCGAAGAAATGTGGCACATTTATACAATGAAGTATTACTTACCTGTGTTTAAAAATGACTCAATGAAATTCATATGAAAATGGATAGAACTAGAAGAGAAATCATCCTAAGTAGGTAACCCAGACCCAGAAAGACAGATATGGTACTTATTCACTTATGAATTGATATTAGCCATAAAACAAAGTATAACCAAGCTACAATCCATAGGTCCAGAGAAGTTAGGTAAAGAGGAAGGGTCTGAAGGATGCAGGGATCTCTTTGGGAGGAAGAAATAGAATAGATTTTATGATCAATCTGGGGGTAGGTGGGGACAGGAGTTGGGGATCGGGTTGGGATAAGATTGGGTGGAAGGAGAAAGTGTGAGAAGAGTCACCTGGAATTGTCCATCCCTCAGATTTCAGGGAATCCCATTGAAGAGGACATGGAAATATTGTAAGAACAGGAGGGGATAGAGGACACCAGAAGAACAAGACCCTCTGAATCACCTAAACAAGGGATACATGAGTTCAGAGAGACTGAAGTAGCATGCACAGGGTCTACATGGGTCTACATCAGATCCTCTGTGTATATATTATAGCTATTAGCTTAGTATTTTTATGGGATTCCTTGCAGTGAGACCTAGTTGGTCTTGGATTCTTGTGCCTGCTCTTAAGACTCTATTCCTCCTACTGGGTGACTGTGCCCAACTTCAATATGACCGTTCTTACTTGTTTGTATTATCTATTATTATGTCATATTTAGTTATTATCTCTGACTAACCTGTTTGTTTCTTACTAGAGACTGAGAGAGAGGGAGTGAATCTGGAGTGGCAGAGAGGTGGGAAGGAACTGGGAAAAGTAGAGGAAGTGGAACTATAATTAGGAATATATTGTATGAGAATCTCTTTTCAGTAAAGGAAAAATACACATTCACAAAGCAGCATAGGATTGCCAAATAATAGGGTCTAAGAAATAAATTAATTTTCCTGCCCACTAGCATGTATCCTATTAGTAATAGAATTAGATTTCACTTTTTAAAATGTTTTTTGAGAGATGTATGAAAATCGTGTAATGTGGGCGTCAAAACTCAATGTTCTATAAACTTTCATGACAAGCTCTAAATAGCACTAACACATGTTTAACTTACTTTATAATTTCAATTTTTTCATCATTTTATGGAAGCAAAGACTGTGTCTTGATCCTGTATTGTACTGGTGTTTAAAATGCTTATGTTTTATGTCCTTTGAAGCTTTTTGTTGGATTAGATTACTATGTTCAATTTACAAGGATAGATCTATGTAGGTCTATAAAGGAAGAAATTCAGAGCAAAAATTGAAAGACATTTGCAAACAAGGCTGTTCAAGGATTTACATTAAAATAATAAGAAAAAGAATAAGATAAGATATCCTTATAAGGTTATCTTATAAGGATAAGAGAGCATCTGTCATGCATTGTCTCTCATCACTCTTGAATTAGAAGAATTTTGGAACACAGTTAAGAAGTCCACAAGTAAGAAAATCAAGGAGACTTATGATGGGAGAAAAGTTTTGTGAGCAGTGAGCTTGACATTTAGAAAAAAAAAGCAGAGAGACCATGACTATCAAATTATTTAAGATACAAAGCTTAGAGTGAGTCTAATTCTAGATACAAGACTTTTGCAGATATATTTTCAGCAACCACATCACAAAACTGATGGGAATGTTGATATTTACATGAAACACGAATGGAGAGTGTGATGGTAAAGGAAGATGTCTGAGTGCAAGGGAGCAAGTGCATCCTCCATGATGCTTGTTGCCAGCCCATTTCATGATTGGGGTGTGTAAGGATGTTAGGAAATGCAATTTGGGTTGGTGGAGGATTGATAACTCAAGGCTTTTGTAGTACCGTTAAGTTGGCCTTGACATGAGGTAGGGGAGTGATTCCAGAGGGGCTTACACCAGCTGTTTAGGTCTCATCGTCTCTTTCCTGATTTCTCCCGCTGTCCTCCGTGTGTGTGTGTGTGTGTGTGTGTGTGTATGTGTGTGTGTGTGTGTGTGTGTGTATGTGTATACATGTGTGACATCAACACTCTCTTTTCTTTCTTCGTTTCTTCCTTTCATTTTTTTTTCCTTTCTAAACAGACAAGTTTTAAATTACTGACTTTTGTAACAATATTTTCATAAAACACAAGGTTACGGGATTCTGAGGTCACAGGAATTGCTGTTTTCAGATGGCGAAAAGCTCTTGGAAGTGACTGCGAGGTCCTGCAAGCAGCACAGGGTGGTTTATCTCAGGTATCCTTTAATAAGTACAGAACACAGACCCACTGGTACTTTCAGTGTTTCATGCACGGAAACCTTAATTATACTAAGTCAAAAGTAGACTACAATTGGGAAAGACAGCTAATATGCATGCTTTGAGGGAGAGCTGAATAACACTGCATGAAAGCAAAGCATGTTTCTTAAAGACCGAGAAGTATTTGGCATACATTGGGTGTCATGTGCACCCTGTAAGACTTCTAGAGGCAAAAGAACAATAATAATGAAGCAGCTTATGTCAAAGGAACGCAAAGAAAAAAAAAAAGCAGACTAGAAAAGTATGCCTCCCAAAGTGGAACAAAACAAGTAACAGCGGCTGGGATTCGAAAGCAGACACTTGAAGGCACTCCTGTAAGCATTAATTGTGCTCCTCTCTGTGGCAGTGCAAAGACATAAATAAGAAGGCTTTGAACACTCTGCCCCGGGAACAACTACCATGCATGCTCACATCTGCCCTAGATTAGAATGGATTGCGCAATGCAAATAAATAGGACACACAAGAGCCCTGGAGCTCTGCCCGACCTCACATCTGATCCTTTAGAATCAAGTTCAAAGGACTTTCCATATGCTGAAAATGAGTTGTAGAAACCCTGGCAGTGGGGTGTGCAATCCTACTACTTTAAAGGTCTCCTTTCTTTCCTTCTTTTTTTAAAGTCATATAAAGGGAAAGAACTAAGAAAGAAAATAGGGGGTCAGAGGGGTTGCCACCAGAAAGCAAAACACCCAGTAGACTAAAGAAAATAGGAAGTTGAACAGAAATTGGGACACCCGGTGAACCATTGATTCAGGTAAATAGCAATTAAACTAAAAAGGATTACAAAATACTGCCCAGGACATACTTATTCTAACAGCACATATATGTTGTGTGTATATATATATATATATATATATATATATATATATATATATGTGTGTGTGTGTGTGTGTTTAGGTAAATATTTGTATGTATTCTAATATTAAGTTTGTAAACATGTCTATTGTTTAATACTAAAATTCAGTTAGATTCATAATTTTTCTTCCACTAAGTCTGGAGAAGCTGGGGAGAGACAGGTAGAAACTTCCTCTGTGTGAGAGTAGGATGATATTATTTAGATTTTACAAAGATCTGAACAGTTGTAAACATATACTTTAAATTAGTCGAAAGACAGGATACTACAGCTAGGAAAGTAGGTAGAAACCATTGTGCCTACAAGATGCTGGTTACGTTTGTGATTCTAGACCACATCTGTCCCCACAAAGGAGTTGTTCATGGTAAAATGATTGGAGCTCTCAGCTTTGGTTTAGATATGTCAGTTGGTGTCATCTTTGTTGGTTTGACTGATAGGTCATGTACACAACTAGGTAGCTGTCAACAGCAGGTGAACAGCAAATTCTGAGAACACATTAAAATAAAATTATCTCAAAATGAGGAAATCAGTACTTACTATCCCACATGGTTACTTTGCTGGTTGGTACACATTCAGCCCTTTAAATGGCATGTAAAATGTATGAAAGTCAAGGTTTTGACATTTTTTAGAAGGGTGTTGGTGGTGGTGTTTAATGATTAGGATCAGCTAGGCATGGTGTCTCATATCTGAAATCACAACACTTGAGAGGCTAAGGCAGTGAATTGTTATAAATTTGATCGCAGGCTTAATTTACATAATGATTTTGAGGCTGACATGGAATACAGAAAAAGAGTCTGTCTCAAATAGAAAAGCCAAACAAACAAAAAACCAAAGGAAACAGAAAATACAAGTCACTGTGAATGAATCTGAATTACGGTTACAGACAGAGAGGGTTACTGAGTAAAACTGTTTCTACAAAATGCTTTGTAATGGGTAGTCCCTGAATTCATGAATGTTGGTTACAGACACAAACTCCAAATGTCCATTTATGTTCATATTCCACAGTCATGGAATCAAAATTTTGTGAATGTTTTTGTTATTTATAGTTTGCAAGACACATCAAGAAATCAGAAGGCCAGAAGATTCCTAAAGTTGAATTGCAAATATCAATTTATGGAGTAAAAATTCTTGAGCCCAAAACAAAGGTAAGGCTTGTTTTTTGAGAGTTATGTGGACCTATTCTTCAATCAGTGACAATTACATCTATTTTCATGGATATTTAACATTTATTACCAACTTTAAATGTTCGGTGCTTGGCGATTTATTTAAACATGTGTAGCAATTTGGAGAAAGGGAAGAACTTTTGGAATTTTGGTATTGTCTACCTGCAGCCTATGCCCCACATATAATAACTTATATAAAGTAGATTCAGTACTGGTAGTGCCTGTATTTAGCAATTTCTATCCCTTTATGTGCAAGATGCATATGGTATGGTTTGCTGGGTATGAAAGAAGACAAAAGCTGTGTAGTGTTAAAATGTCCTTTCCTGTGGGTTCAATTGATGTGTATTAGTTTTCTAGGATTGCTATAACAAAATGCCAATGTCTGGATAAATTAAGCAATGGCGATTTGTTTCCTTTGTAGTTGTGAACGTAGAATCTTAATATTCATGTGTCCACAAACTCAGTTTCTCCTTTAGCCTCCTCCTTTGGCACAGCTGTATCTTCATATGCGCACATACTTGAGATTCTTTGTATGTCTGGGTTTTACTTATTTCTTTGTTTGCTTTGTTTTTAAAAAGGACACCAGATTGAATTAAGGATTATACAATGCTTTTATATGAGTTGTATTACCCATATAAATGCCTTATTTCCATTTTTTAATTTTAAGACAGTTTCATGTTTATATCAACATATATTAATTATACATAATAATAAATTTTATTATTTACATCATCATACTTGTATACAATGTATTTTAATTGTAGTTATTGCAATCACCTTTTCTTGATTGCTTCCTACTCCCAACAGTTCCCTTTCCTTGCCCCAAACAATTTCCCTTCTACTTCCATCTTCCTTTTTCTCCAATGAGTTTTATTCATATTGCTTACAGGAGCATGGCAAGGGGCTTCTCACTGTATTATATGCTATTCACCCAAGGGAAAGTTCTCTCCCTTCACCGTACACTCTCTCTAGAGCCTGTTGAAGTGATTGGAATTGTGTACTTTTTGCCATCACTCACAAGATTTCTGTTAGGACCAAGCTTGTGCTGGTCTTGCATAGGTAATTACAGCTGCATTGAGCTCTGAATTCAACAAGCACGCCATAGCCCAGAAGCCGGTAATTCCACATCTCCCCATCCCTTCCTTTTGGCTCTGGCATCCTTTCATCTTCTGAGAGGCCCCCTGAATCCTGGAGGAAGTAATATAGATGTGTAACTTACAGAGGAGTACTCAGCAATTACTTATTCTCATCATCTCAGCAACCACAAGTCCCTGAAGCTACCACTGCAGTGCAGAAGAAGCTTTCATGGTCCAAATGGATGCCATTAATCTGTGGGCATAAATTTATTATTTAGGAGGTGATTTGTTGACACATTATGTCCATTTAGTAAACAGCAGCCATAATTTCCTTACTAGGATTTATAGGACTTCTGTGGCTAAAGGATTTAACTGTAGGACTACAATGCCAGACAGGAATTCTGTCCTCTGGTGCAGACTTCAAATTCAATTAGAAAGTAATTGGTTGTCTCAATAATATAGATTTGATACAATTATACCAATGAGCTCATCTGCCTGTCCAGTGGATAGTATAGCCTGCAAAGATTGAATTGTGGAAGACTGGATAGCAATTCTTCCTTAGCAGCCTGCACAGCACCTCCTGACACCATGAAGGCAAACCAGTAGGAAGAAAGCTCAACTTGATTTTTCTGTCTTCTGGCTGACACTATGACATTTTCAGCAATAAGGTCTATCCATCTAGTTCTGTTAGACATTCAACAACCGTGGTGATCACCTCTTTATTTGGGGTTTTTAGGGGAATCCCGAATCAACCACTCACAGGAGGTAGCCTACCCCCGACACAGGGATTTTCATTTAACGACTTGTTTCCTAGGAGAAACTTTATCTACCTATTCAGGGTCCTTCTAATTAAATTCATTGTTTCTCCATTTTATAATTCTAGCCTATCTTACCAGTTATCCTTCTTCCTTTGTTTTTTTTTCCTATGTTAGTTTTATTTGATCTTCTTGCCCAACCCCTGTGTTTCTTCCAGCTCCCAACCACCATCCCCACTTAATTCTTGCCACTGCAATATAATATGTCATAAGTCGGACAATACTCAGAATAGTTCACCAGCATGAGCAATAAGCCTTAAAGGTCAAATAAGAATATGGTAAGGAGATTTTCTAATTGGCGGCAGCTAGATGTCTGCTTTATTTAGATACGGTATCATGAGCTGGCTGCCAGTGGTTGGTTAAAACCCAGCTGTATGTAATTGGCTGAAGTTGCTCTGTTTGTTATACGTAAAGTTAGGCTGCTAACATACTCTTGGCTTGCAAATTTGTTAGGCAAGAATTGAAATAGGCAGACAGCCTCAAACTAATGAGCTTCTGTATATTTCATTAAGCATTTCTGATACAATTAGAGTTTATCACATTGGGAATGAGCTCTTCGGGCAGAAGAATGGTTTGTATCTATCTATAAATAAAAATGGGATTTTTAAAATACACTATTAGTCAAGAAATATTCTTTCTTTTACAGATACTATGTTTTTCCCACTTGGATGGGTAAAAATTGAAATAAATGCAATTTCTGTAGCAGTTAGTGCCTATGCTTTTCTCATTTCTACTCCCTTAGCTGTTCTCTAAGTTTAGTGTGTGGTTCTGGAAACAGAGGACACAGAGAAACACATATTGATCATTTCATTTCAGCTGTAATCAAAGATTTGATTATAAGCATAATGTGTTTCCTTGCTGTGCGTTTTGTTGATGGTGTTCCCAAATCTCTTTAGCACATCTCACAAAATTAGTTCTGGATTTAATATTCATGAATTTTATCACAAGGTGGACTGTCTAACTCTATACAGAAAAAAAGTTATGCTTAAATACAAGAAGCTCTGAGTTCAATCCCCAGTACCTCAAACAAAAATCAAAGCAAAACAAACTAGAAAAGTCATCCCAAGAGAATGGAGTTAAAGTCCTCAGCTCTAGTCTTCCTAGGAAGATGACTTTGGTAACTGCCTTACATTATTTTATTGTTAATGTAGTAAACTACTACAGCAGAAGCAGTGTAAAGGAGAGTTTTTGCTCGCAGTTCCTGATACAGCTCATAATGGAGGGGAAAGCAAGGCAGCGTTAACAGAAGCATCCTGTGATATTATATCCACAAACAGAAAACAACTATGAAGGCCTGTTTATAGCTTCTCTGCTTTATGCATTCTAGGATATTCTGCCCAGGGGTGGTCTCACCCATCACTAACATGGCTCTTTCCACAATGTAATCAATATGATATCCTACTGATATGACCAAAGGCCTGTTTCCTAGTGTGATTCTGGGATTATCTCATGGTAATAGTTCACATAAGCCATCACACCAATATCAACAAATATTAGGATAATGTGGGAATGATTATAACTAAATGCCTTCTGTGACCATACTGGTTTCTGAGTGGATGAAAAATGACACATTCCACCACTAGCTATAGAAATGTTGTGTTTATCCTATAAATAAGAAGAAAAAATAAACCATTCTTTACTGAACTGTATAAATATAATTTATATTTTTATAAATTATAAAATTTATAAAATTAGTATAAAATGTATACTAATATAAAGTCATTAGGTCTTTTTTCTAAACCATATAATAATAAGATGGAAATGTATTACAAACATTGTCATATAGTTATTAATGATATATACTAGCTGTTAGAATTTAGAGACTGCAGAATAGCTCAGGGTTGTTATTTGATTGACTATATTAAAACAAAACTATGTGTCAATGTGAAAAAATCATTGTGCTATCAGGCAAAATATAGGAAAAAGTCTATACAACTTGTTGCTGGTCTAAAGATTAAGGGCAAGTGCCAGTGTGACCCTGTCAAAGGAGCAGCAGGTGGCAATTGACAACCAAGGAGTCAGCCCACCAGGAGGTACTTCCCTAATAAATAAATCTCAGATAGGCAAGGCACTGAGACCACAGACCCTGAAATGGAATGTGATTTTCTTCTGCTGTGCCTTCACGTGTTTACTGCTGCTGTCTTTCTCTGGTATCTGGTATGGTGTGAATGGGTGTGGTGAGATCACCACTGTCTGTAATGTAGTGTGTTTATCTCATGGAAACATCCTGTTCTCCTGGGTGTTTTTACCTGTGGATTATTATGAAGATGACTCCTTCCTAAGCTGTCCTATCTAACTGATGATAATAATGTTAGTTTTTTTTTTTTTTTTTTTTTTGGTTTTTGAGACAGGGTTTCTCTGTGGCTTTGGAGCCTGTCCTGGAACTAGCTCTGTAGACCAGGCTGGTCTCGAACTCACAGAGATCCGCCTGCCTCTGCCTCCCAAGTGTTGGGATTAAAGGCATGCACTACCATCGCCCGGCAATAATGTTAGTTTAAATAGAGTTTTGATGATAAAAAATAAAACAAGGAAGTGTCACATACCTGGGTTTCTCTTGAGGAGCCATATAGACTGTGGCTTAGGTAAGTGAATAAGAAAAACAATTGAGTCCCAGGAGCCAAGCCGGCTTGAATTTCTTTAATCTTAATGCTGAAAGACACAGTCACAGCTTTCGGTGTGCATCATCAGCTGGAACAAAGCTCTAAAATACCTTCAGGATAGAGCAGATGTTTCAATAATAGCTTTGAGATGAAAAACCCTAGAAAACAATCTAAAGTTCGTGAGGACACAAAACTGAGGTCAAAATACAAAGCAGCCCAACTATTAATTACTGATGTACTTTTCTAATTGATGACCAAGAATGATTATTAATTCCTTAAACCCATTTCTGACCTCAATCTCCTGACATAAGAAACTATTGATGAGTTGGTATGCACACTAAAGACTCAAAGCACGGCTGACTAATTCTTTTTCATGTATAAAAGTTTAGGTTTGTGATTCCTTTAAGATTCCTATAAGATTACCTCTAAAGATAAGGAATAAAGTAATTGGTCCTTTCTTTGTAACTGAAAAATACAACCTGCCATTAAAAGACCTGACTGAGAAGAGTATCTTGATTACCTACATGGCTAATCTATAACAAGTTGCTTGGGTATGAATGTATTTAGGTTCTTGGGATAAATTGGTTTTCACCTGTATTACATAAAATGTTTAATATTGTAAAGAACATGTAGACCGTTCTGTTTTTTACTTGTGTTCATTGTAATCATTCACTGAAACACAGAATATATACTGTAACTGCAGTATAATTTTTATGTTGCCTGAAATATTTTGTTGGGGCATGTAAACTGTAAGGGAAAGTATATAGTTAAAATGAGTTAGAAGGGAAAAAAATCAAGAATGAAGAAGTTAGAAGAAAAACATCACAAATGAGAGACGGAAATCACCAGGAAAATAAAGAATATAGAATGAAAATGAAGAATAAAGAAAAGGTCTGATGGAAACCGTCAAGAGAGTGTTTTCTACTTAACTCATCCAGCAAATGCTTGGTGACCTGTCCTTAAGCTGCCCCTCAGGCAATGCATTGCTGCAGATGAATTCTTTTAGCATTTGTTATCTATGGCATTTAAGTTCTTATTTTCAGTCTGTTTTTTTTTTATTTTTTTATTGAGAAAAAAAAAAGTTTCCACCTCCTCCCAGCTTCCCATTTCCCTCCCCCTTCTCCCGCCATTCTCCCTCTCCCCCCCCACTACTCTCCTCCTCCCTCTCCAGTCCATAGAGCAGTCAGGGTTCCCTGCCCTGTGGAAAACAAACTAGAAATAAGAGTGATAGGTTAAATCAAAGCAAGCATGAGTGTAAATTGCAAAAAGAGAAGATTCTAAGGCATCATTGCTACTGATTTTAAGACAGTCTTTGAGTTTCTGAATCAACTGTAATAAATACAGAGGGAAATGTTTATAGCAGACACTCTGGGGTTTAAAATTAGAAAGATAATTATCTAGTCAGTCTTGGATACAACTATAATAGCTCCCATCACTAATCTTTTACACATACACCAAATACTGCGATGACCAGAGCCGTTGTGTGTTATAATACACTTTGAAATAAAGGATGCGTATAGCTAGAATAGAAAACAGAATGATTATTGATTGTGTTTTATTTCATCAGTTATAATTAAGTAAAACATAAGATTTTTTTCTAACCCCAACATGTTTTGGAAAACTATGGTGATGAATAGATAATACTGATGATAGTACTGAGTTTCATAATTCAGTGATGTATGGGTCTCTGTGAGTTCATGTGTTCTCATGTTACTGCTCTGTCTGTCTGGTTCTGTAGTTGTCTTTCTGCCCATTAGAAGTCCTAATTCCATCATCTGCAGGCAGTGATGTTGAGCCCCCTTCCCCGTGTATGTGTGTGTGTGTGTGTGGGTGTGTACTATGAATGAATTCTGAAGTTCTTATACTATCAAAGTTGCAAGGATGACCTTCCTCGACAGAAAAGGCTAAGTCGTGAGTGAATAACCATATGGGCCCGATATTTAGTAAGAGAACTATGATTGAGTTGTTACCAGGCCTTGTGTAAACTTGTACAGAGGTGATTCTGTTCTAGACTATGGTGCTAATTATTACCAGTAGCACAAAGTGCAAAGAATTTGGCAGAATTTGTTCAATTTGTTCTTTTTCTATAAACCTTTGGAAATGTTTTAATATTTTGGGGCTCAGTACACTCTTGTGTAAATGTGCAAGGTGTGAAGAATATGGTTTTTAAAGATCCTTTGTAGGATCGCAGAATCCTACAAAGTGGCCCAGAAATGCTGCGAGCCACTGATCAATCCTCCTTTCTCCAGCATGCACTGGTTTGTGCACTGTTGCAGCGAATGTCTTGTTCTAACCATGAGTCAGGCGTTCCTCCTCTGTTATGTTCGGATTTGTGTAAATTCAGGCATATGCAATTCCAAGAGCAAGACTTTACAAGTTATCGCTGCACTTTCAGAACTGTGAGGTGTCTTATTAATGCTGCGGGCATTTTAAAAAATGGAAGAAAATACAGTCAACTACGTTTGTTTCCATTCCTGTTCACAGGAAGTCCAACATAACTGCCAGCTTCATAGAATATCATTCTGCGCAGATGATAAAACCGACAAGAGGATATTCACTTTCATATGCAAAGATTCCGAGTCAAATAAACATTTGTGTTATGTATTTGACAGCGAAAAGTGTGTAAGTATGCCAGATGTTTTAGGGTGGTTTGTTCTCTTTTATAAGCCAGGGATTGTCTTGTTTCCGGCATTAACAAAGTATTTGGAAAGGAATAAGGCCTGCAAACACTTAACTGCACCACTAATAGATTCATCCTGCCGTGAGAACAGGCTTCAGAATTTCATCCTAACTAAGTGCTTATGTTGGTTAGCAAAAGCTTGCATGCAAATATCCTTGGCTACTTTTATCTCTTTGTATTTATCTCAAAGTCATTTAGTTTATTTTAAATTTTAATTTAAAAGTTATTGACAAATGTCTGCACGATGCAAAGAGGAACAGTGAGCCGAGGTTTTCTTAGAATATGAGGAATTTAGTGAAGACATGTCTTCAGCTGAGGAACAAATGCTGTATGCCTTCTTAAAATGTTCCCAGTTCTTTGAACGTTGACTTGATGTTTATTATTCAGAACACTTAGTATAAGTAGTGATGTGGAGCCCCCTTCCCCGTGTGTGTGTGTGTGTGGGGGGGTGTTAGTATGAATGAATTCTGAAGTTCTTAGCATGTAAGGGCACTTAGGAAATTCTGAGTCATGCAACAATTCCTGAATCACCCAACATCTGAAGGAAAACCGTGTGTCTTGCTTATGAGTGTGAGCTCATTTTCATAGCCAAGTCCGAGTTCTGCTATAAAACCTATGATGTGAATTGTGAGCGCATATTGCAACCGTTGAAAACGTCAATGGAAAACCATCCAACCTCAACAGCGCTGTGGGATTAAAATGGAAACAGAGCTAAACTCATTTAGATTCTATTTTTGCCTTGTTCTCAAAAATAGAAAATTAAATGATTCATATTTTTGATTTTACAGACTTTTTGAGAAAAAAAAACCTGTTTATTTTATACCTATTCCTTGTATCAGGTGGATAAGAGACACCCAGTAATTTTTTTTATCTCGATGGAAAATACCTTGTGGAAATTTACCCCAAGTAGCCACATCTTTTATATTTTAGAGCTATTAAAAAGCAAGTTCATAGGGTGTTTATGTGGCATCATAATATCTACTTGGGATTTATAAACATTACAAATTACAGAATATCTCATCTGAAAAATATGCTTATCGCTGCAAGGCAACATTCTACAGACAAGAGGGAACTTTATATGGAGACCACACTATTTTTGAAACTTATCCCATTTCACAAATAAACCATAGTTGCATATTCCTCTGCTTTCTCAACATGTGGTTTGCAGATGACTTCGTTTGTATGTTTGAGAATATTAAAGCTGATATTCCTAAAAATCATTTCTATTTTAAGATAAAACAGTCTTTTTACATTTTCACCAAGCCAACAAGCTCAATTTTATTTCATCCATGCCTTGAACATAGAAAGCAACTTCCTTGGGATCCTCTGAAATGTTTCTTAATTAGAATTCTTAATAAATATCAGCGTGTATTACTAAGTGCCCACCCCAATA
The DNA here is from genome assembly GCA_963919715.1 of Microtus obscurus. Classification (NCBI taxonomy): domain Eukaryota; kingdom Metazoa; phylum Chordata; class Mammalia; order Rodentia; family Cricetidae; genus Microtus; species Microtus obscurus. The sequence goes on along the minus strand of CAWTZC010000381.1, from coordinate 9,091,682 downwards.
GTAAGACAGTAACGACAGTGACAATACTGACCACCACCATTGTCCCAGGAACATGACTGATAACAGTACAGCTAATCAGTGTTATTGTGGATGTGGCAATGACTCTCAAGGATGATTTGGCAGCATGTACAGGGCCCATACGGTGTGACATCAGAATTGTCTTTCTGTTAGTGTATCTTGAATGAATGCTATCAAACATGGAAGGAGAGGAACAAAGCTATAAGAAAATACTAGGGATGCACATGCTGAAAGCACAGGGAATAGTTGAGCATGCTAAAACTATTCAAGAGCATGCCATTTGCCTTGAAAGTGGCATTTGTGGACTGTACAAAATAGCACTCCAAAGGTGAGGAAAGTACAGCATTAAACTGGTACATTTTATATTCTTGCATAGGGACCCTGGATGTTTAATAATTTAAAACAAAACAAGGAAAGAAGAGAAAAAGAAAATGCATACTTTCTACCTTCCAGAGAAGTTTTCGCTTTGCGTCCACTTTTGTAGCATTTTATTCTATCATAAACCCATCTAAGAATATATTTCTACGGAAGTCACGTGATCTTTGTACAATAGCAACCCAGACTTAAGTCTTGTCATTTAAAGCTCAATTAGATTAAGTCTCTAAGACCTCTTTTTGAAGACTGTTTCCATAAATGTTTTAAGATTAAGAATTTTAAAGGTATTTTAATAATCAATAATAAATTATCCTCTCCAATATACTTGCTGATATTTTCCCCATAATGTGACTTCCACAATTAAATACATAAAGGTCAAATACAGGTAGTTTAAATTGAAGCAATAGAAATGATGAATTCAGGTTTTCAGTTTTTCTGGAAGTCACTGTAGTGTACACAGTGCTCCGCCACATCTTAGAGTTGCTGCGGAAAACAGATTTGACTCCCCCTTCAAAATCCCAAAGTGAAATGTTCATGGATATTTAAATTGCTTAAATAAAGTCACTCCATGTAGCTGCCAGATGCCTGGAAGAAAAAAAGCCATCATAGCAATGGGCTGAGAGCATCTGATGAGTATTGGCTCATCTATTGTCTTCTGTAAGCTAATGTGAAGGTGGCTATTGTGCAAAAGACTCTTAGAGAGATGACAAAACTAGCTAAGTCCAGGAAAAGTTGTTTGGAAACCTCAGAGGAGACAGGGCTCATGTCAAGAACCCTCAGTGATCTGCAGTATAAAGTCTATCAAGCTAGAGAATGGGCAAAAATTACATTTCATTGATGAGGAGGGCATATAGATGACAAATATGCATAGGAAAGACATTCCGTGGTAGTATTTATTAGGAGAATGCAGATGAAAAATCAAACTGAGACATTATCCCAGAGCTCCCCGAAAGATTACAACAAAGCCTCCCAATGCTGCTGAGGATGTGGAAAAGGCATGACTCATGTGGAGCTGCTGGGAACACTAAATGCTAAAGCCACTCAGGGTAAACAGTTTGTGAGTCTGTTAGGAAGCAACATCCAACTCTTGCATGAACGGCTTAGAAACTCACCACACAGAAATCAAAGCTTAAAATATTCATAGAACACAAACCTGATAATGTTTACAAAAGGGCACACATATGTGTTTGTTTGCATGAATTCCTAGTTACTAACTGTCCCAAACTACAATCACCCTAAAAAGTGGGTGAATAGTCAGTCTTTTATACATTTAAACCTCAGAACCCTGTTTAGCAATGGAAAGAAGTGAGCTGTCAATGCATAAAGCATCCTGATGATTCTGCAGACTGGATTCTGCAGTCCCTGGACATAGTGTTCCGTGGTTCTACATCTTTAGTACTCCCACACAGGCAAAATCATAGAAACAAAACTAATTGATGTTTGCTGGTGTTATGAGGAAGAGCTGAGAACAGATTGAGAAAGGAATGTCTCTACAGCAAGGTGAAGGATAGTTATGAAATTTTCTGTGCTTTGGCCATATTATCTATATTCTAGCTGTGATTTGTGTTGTAGCTTTGAGATATAGTACCATTAGGAAGAGCAGGACACAGTGTTACCAGAACCTCTCTATGGAAATTCTTGCAATTTAAGGTAAATCTAAAAAATGTAACCAGTCTCCTTCTGTCCTGCTAGCAGGCTCCCAAATAATGTCATAGAGACTTATTAATTATGAAAGCTCAGACTTAGCATAGGCTTGTCCCACTAGCTCTTATAACTTAAACTGACTCATTTCTATTAATCTACATTTTACCATGTGACTTTATCTTTTTCTTCATTCTGTATGTCCAACTTTACATGCCTAGATTCCTCTTCCTCTATTGGCTGGAGGAGCGGAAGGACCTCCCACAACATTCCTCTTCCTTTCTCTCCCTGAAAATCCCATCTATCCTCTCTGCCTAGCTATTGGCCATTCAGGTTTTTACTACACCAGTCACAACAATACATCTTCAGAGTGCACAAATATGCCACAAGAAAAACAATCACAAGAAAAGTGATGGCCTATTTCAAGCCCAACATTTCTCTTCCTTTAAATAAATAAATGCTATAGAGAGTCACTGATGACCACAGAACTGCAAAGCCAAGCAGAGATAGAATGTGAGTGGTCGCACACACCTTTTGTTCCAGCACTTGGGAGGCAGAAGTAGTCAGATCTCTATGAGTTCAAAGCCAATCTTGTCCGCAAAGTGAATTACAGGCCAGCCAGGGAACTACAGTGTTACTCTACTTCAAAACATCAAAACAAACCCCCCACATTTTCTGTTTTGAATTCAGATGAAGGCCTATTCTACTATACGACAGACTGTAGTTCCTTTTTTTGGTTAAAGCATACTATGCTATTAAAATTTTACATTTATACAATTTCCACTGATTCTTTGTAGAAAACTGGGGTATTGACAAGACATACATGTATCATTAATATAGGAGGAATCCTCTCTACCCAGTATGTCTATAGTGGAAACATTTATAGTGATTTCTTATAGTTTTAATATAGTCATATTCTATGTTTTAATTTTTGAAACAGCCTTTAATGACATGACAGTCTCAATTAAAGATCTAAATTTTAAGAGAATGTTTTAAGTAGCTTATAGTACCTAAAAAGTATTACAATGCTGACTTGTTACAGAGGGATATTTTCAATACTTAAAGCTACCACCATTGTCTTGTCGTTAAAAACAGGTGCATTGCTTTTATTATAGCATTTATCTGTACATTGAATCATTTAGTGCCTTCTAAACTCCTGCTTAATTAAGTAAATAAATATTTCATGAGTTCTTTATGAAACTCTGGAGATTCAGGTGAAGAAGGAATGAGGTAGTGACTTGGGGTGTCTGCAGCTGTCTCTTTCTGATAGAATATATATACCAGTTCCAATTCAGATAACAGCTGCCCTTTGATAAGTTATCATCATCTTTCTTCTTGATACAATATATACCAGATCCATTGCCAATGTCAGGTATACTTTGTTCTGTTATCACCATCTTACAAAAATGTGAATTGTGAACATCACTGAAAATTAGAGGCTCTCATATAAAATTTCACATCTCTGCCCTCATCGCCTGTGTTTAAGATCTGACCCTGTTTGAAACTGCTCACTTATGTGAGGAGCAATGAACCAGCTGGACTTAGTTGCTCCGTCTAGAGAGGTCTTCCCTGGAATTGTCCAGGGACTACCCCTACCCCTGGTGACTTCATTCAAGTTACCTGCCCAGAGTTTAAAACTCCTTCTCATTAGAAAAAGATAGCAGTAAGAAGACAGCAGGAGAAACCACTCAATTTGATGCTTGCCTTTAACTGGTACTAGGTATTTAAGGAAGCAAGAAAACAGCTGCAGAAAGCTTTTCAATTAAACAGAGGGGAGTCTGCAAAAGCAGCTCACAGGGCTTTCTAACTCCAATTGCTGCTCTTTGGTGGCCTCCTTTCTCTTCACTTGATTTTACTCTTGAGGCTGAGGGACCTCAGATCTTTATGCCAGCCCTGAATACTTTCAACTCATGTCTCTGAAGAGCTCCACTTTTTTTGGTTGGTTGGTTGGTTGGTTTGGGGGTAGGGTAAATAACGCCTTGATTAATTGTTACTAATATGCAGATCTTCCTTGTATGCCTTTTTTTTTCAAAGGCTGAAGAAATCACATTGACAATTGGTCAAGCATTTGATCTGGCATACAGGAAATTTCTAGAATCTGGAGGGAAAGATGTGGAGACAAGAAAGCAGATTGCTGGGATGCAGAAGAGAGTGAGTAACCTAAGCTTCTTGCTTCACATCTGTCTGGTGTGTGTACAGGGAAATTGGTGTATGGTCGAACAAACCGAGAAGGCCTGCCATTTATTGTCCCTAACACGGTGGGCGCTGCTCGCAACTTATTCCTATAACTCTTCATCCCGGGGCCTCTGCACCGTCTTTAACTGTTTTATATTGAATTCCCACACGAACTTAGTGTTCTCATGTGACTTTGCTTCACTTCCTGATGCTTCTCATGGGGATCAGAGCAGCAGAGGCAGCAGATGCTGGGTAAGTGGATCCCCATGCAGCTCGGATTCCTTCGTAATTCAATTATGCGCCGTCTCCACCCTCCCATGTTCGCAGGCAGCTTTTCTGTCTTGTGGTTCTATACCCCAAGATGGGTATAACCTGCACCACTCAACAAGTAAACACAGAAATAAATATTAGAAACATAAGGTTTTCACACACAATATTTTTTTAAATTTATTATCATCCTAGTGGCCTTGGATCTCCTGATATTTGCCGAACGGTGGCAAGTAATGCTCCTTGTGCACCAAAGACTTTTGAGTTTTATAGATATAAAATATAAATGAATTTTATAAATAAAATGTTCTTTGCTAAGGTAACTGAGATAACAGCCAATATTTTCCAAGAAAGAAATAATCCTGAAAATTATTCAATGATCTTTTGATTTTTAGATCCAAGATTTAGAAACCGAAAATATGGAACTTAAAAATAAAGTCCAAGATTTAGAAAACCGGTTGAGAATAAGTCAAGTGTCATCCTCTCCAGTAAGTATATTGAGAGTGTAATTGTACGATGTCAAACACCTCCTGATCTTGAATCCTTCTTTGATTAAAATCATTCTGTGATCCATAATAATAACTCTGGTTAAGATGAAGACTGCTCAGCAGGGTGCCTTTCCATGTTTAAATTTTGTAGATAGTTCACAACATGGTTATTTTTCATGTTACTCTTTTTGTTACCCCTTGTTACCTAAAATTATTTCAACCTCACTTTGATCTTAAGAGTGAATATACTTTCTCCATTTGTGGCAAGTCCTGTTCTTCTTTCCTGTTGGTTATCACTTCCTGGGGTGAGTCACAATGTCCATGCAGGCTAGCCCCGCAGTGCTGAGCTTCACTTTAGGAAATAGACTGAGAACAAGACCGTGTACTAGACGTGGTAGCTTCAGACACTGAAATGTCCAGGTTCGGTTCAGACATCCTGCAAACATCTGGTATGAAATTATTTGTGTCTGACCTGATCCATTTTTAAATCTTGTCCCCAATACCAGGGATGATACCATTATTAAGGGATTTCAGCCAAGGGGATTATTTTTGAGAGAGGTGCAATTTAAAGCTATATTGTTTTCTAGCAATGATGTAGTTAATACTGAATATTTTCCTGTTTAATAATCTGTACCACTAATAATCTTTATAATGCATTTTATTCACACTGTTTACCTTAAAGCATGGGTGCGTGGAGTTGAACACAATTGAGACCAGTAAACTGTTGGAAAGATTTTGACAATTTATATATAAAGTATTTATATATAATTATATAGAATAATATCATAATAGTTTATCAGTTCATCACCATGAAGAAGGATGCTTCTATGAGAACTGGGCTTAGGGCTTCAAACTAGCATAACCTGAAAGTTGATCGTTTTTTCAGTTTACTTTAAACTCTTGTTTTTCCATCCTCTGTACTGAGAGAGTTGGTCTATCCATTGCCCAGCATTGGAAACAGTCTGCTGCTCCAGCTGAACACAAAGAGTTGGCAGACTCCTGAGTGCAGACAATATACTTAGTGGGCTTATTGGTCTTATCCCAATCCCTCTTACTCTTATTCTTCGCTTTATCCAACCCTCGAGGATTTTGTGTTGTTTTGTTTTGGCTTGCTTCCCTTTTCTCAAGATACAGAACAATGGCTTTGTCTTCTGCTTTGACCCAAAAATATGCAAAATGAAGCACACACCCTTTTGAGTCGTGTTAAAATGCTTATTTTAAGTTTTGTTGTAAAACACAGAGTATGAGTGAGGGTGCTTTTCCAGTGAGTCTTGAGTGGTTGTTTCTAGAACTTATCAGGCATGCTTTGGATTTTCAAAATATAAAATAAATGTGTCATTATTTTTGATGCAAACCCAAAAAAATATTCACTGTTTCCTTCCTGCGAGGACAGAAATTAGGGCCATTACATTGAAGGTGAAGGTTTGGGAGGATCAAATGAATTTGGAACACATTCGCAGAACTGCTCCCACCCTAACAGAGCATGTCAGCTTGTCTCAAAGCAGACACTGTCCTACACTAATGCTGGGTAACTGTGAAAAGATCAAGACAAGGGTGAAGTTGTAATTGAGCATGGGCGGTTTAAGTAAGATACAGTAAGAGCTTGGTTAAAGAAGACAAAGTTTCATTTAAGCAATACTCATGGGTTTAAGGGTCTTACTGAGATCTGGAGCAGTGGTTCTCAGCCTCCCCAGTGTTGCAACCCTTTACTACAGTTCCTCATGTTGTGATGACCCCAACCATAAAATTATTTCGCTGCTATTTCATGATTGTAATTTTGACACTGTTATGAAATGTAATGTGAATATCTGATATACATGATATCTGATATGTGACCCTGTTTAAAGGGTAGTTCAACCACCAGAGGGACCATGTCCCATGGCTCGAGAACCTGTGTTCTTGAGCATGCAATGGTTATTTTGACGGTAAGTAAGGGATGGGAGTATGATAAAGAACATAGAAAACTTTTCACTATTAAGAAAGTGTCAATCCAAAAGTATTCTAGATTTCTAAACTTTAGATGAAGTTAAGTGATAGTAATGCAAAAGCTATGAATGATGACAAGTCTATCATTACAGGTTTTTGTTACCCTCTTTTGTTCTTTATTTTCGGTACATTTTTAATAAAGATAGAATTACATCTCTCTCCCTTTTCCCTCCCTCCTTCCACCCCCTCCCAGGTACCCTCATCCCAACTCTTCCATGGATACTCAGACCAACCCATTTCCCTACTCTCCAAGTGAGAGCCTCTTTTTCATTTATTATTATTGCTACATAGATATGTGTTTACACACACACACACACACACACACACACACACACATGTTTTCAACAATATATAAAAACAAGCTACTAAGTCCGTTTTGTTCTTTGTGTGTAGATGGTTTCAAGGCTCTTTTTTTGATGATATTATGAACAAACAAATGTCTTTGCTTTTCATTTTCCATTTTTTTTCATACAGCAGTGAAATAAACTGGCAAGGTACTAAGTTTAGCCATATTTACTTGACCACTGTTAAAATAATTTCCCACATTCCTAATAGTAAAATGTTAAAAATAGGTTTATATTCCCTTCAGCTTTTTAATATGAAGACCTATTTTTAAAGATTTGGAATGGGTCAAGCTATTGACTTGAAAAAATGGCAGATTATAATAATTAAAATACAAATGAAAATGTAAGCATCTCTTATTTGGTGATTTGCCATGCTTTCAAGTTAACCCATTTCTGTTAAGTTAGAAATAACTTCCATCTGTCCTTGTGAAGCTTGAATGTTACCTTCAGGTACACACTAGGAAAGAATATTATTTCACAGATTTCCAAAAGCCTGCTCTATAATTGAAATTCTGTATATGCTGTACATTTTATGTTTGTGTGTGTGTAACTCAGGAATAAAATAGAGGGTGCTTACAGGATGGTTAAACGTAGTAGCAGTTTGGTTAAAGGAATAGAGATGGTGGTGTATATTGTAGCTGAAGATATAGTAGAATTGATTAGGGATCCCACATACATTCATAAAGATGAATCTCATGTGCATAATTAAATTGGCATCATATACTTAAAGAGTTTTCAATGTGTTGGTGCTGAGTGCAGCATCCCCTCGAACCAGATGACCTCTGTACTGACCATCCCAACACTGGATGTTCACAGTCCTAAATCCCACTCAGTGATCTAAGTCATGGGTTCCTTTTCTGACAAATGAAATAGGCCTTGATATTACCCAGAATATGTATCTTCTTAATACACTGAGATTGTGGAAACCTTTGGTTGGTTTTAGAAATTGGTCCCCAGGCAAAAGTATCATTTAGATACACTGAGAAGTTCCCGTTTTTTGACTCCACACTTTGCTTTGTTCTGTGTTCTCGTGGTTTGGCAATCAATGAGAGGCTGTTTTGCTGCCATTTGGGACCAATTGTCTAGAAGCAAGCTGAATTACGTTCATTATATCTGCACGGGAGTGTCACTTACGTTTATATTTGAAAGGGGGGGTTTATTCTGCCCTTCTGGCCTCATGAAAACACTTTCAGGAGATTGTCCCTTCATAAAATGTGGGTACACCAAGTTACGTCAAACTTTTCCTCCTGATTTCTGTGTCTGAGTGTTTGGATTTTCCTCTACTAGGTACAGAAGCTTTCAACCAAATCAAGTTGTTCCCAGAAGTTAAATGAATAAAATTATAGTTTCCAGGAATACTGGACACTCTATTGCTGGGTAAAGCAAATGCCTCCCTTTCAATTCACCGGAGTTAGATGAAATTCCACTTTTATATAATCTGCTGCGCAGCCACTCATTAGACTCGATAAGACAATTACAACTTAAAAATGTGTATTGCGTTGTGGTTAAACAATGTGCTTTCTCAAATGCTCTTGAACTCAAGCTAGGCAAGAACCCATTATGAAAACTCTCAATTACGCAGTAACGCAAACGAGAGTCTCTAAACAGAGGCACGAAGTGTAAACACGAACATCGGTAAAGAACATTTGGTGCCCGCAGAAAATGACGACTACTTCCCAGCTTTGGGATTGTTGGCTGCTGCACCCAGATGATCCTGAGACAAAGCCTATGGAATGGGAAGCCAGTGTGTTTTCTGTTCAGTTCCCCAGGGCAGTCGCTGCGCCCAGCACTGAGCTTTTGTCTCGGGTTTCTTTTCAGGGTTTGTGGCTAGGTTAGTCACAAGCATTTAACTTAAATATTTTTAAATGAAATATAAGAAAATAGGTCTCATAATTAAGAAATTATAAACCCACTTTAGATCTGGGGGCCTGAAATGGTACTTCCCTGGTGGTATAAGTTTCAAATGAGAGGGTTTGTTATTTTTAAGGATTGTTAAAAAATATACCTTAAGGGGGCTGGAGAGTTGGCTCAGAGGTTAAGAGCATTGCCTGCTCTTCCAAAGGTCCTGAGTTCAATTCCCAGCAACCACATGGTGGCTCACAACCATCTGTAAAGAGGTCTGGCGCCCTCTTCTGGCCTTCAGGCATACAGACAGAATAGTGTATATATAATAAATAAATAAATATTTAAAAAAAAATGTACCTTAAGTAATTAACAAGTGCCGAGAGGGGAGAAATTAGTCTTCCCCATGGATGAACCCCCTAATGAGTTATCCCGTCCTTGTCCCTGAGAACATAGGCAAAGAAATATCACTAAATGAAATTGGTAGGTTGTACCTATGTATTAATACATTTATATACATATGTAACAGTAACAATTAAAGAAAACAAAGCCATGGGTGTGGGAGGGAGTGAGAGAACTATATGGAATATATATGGGAGGAATTGGAGGGAGGAGGGGAAGAGAGTAAGTGGTTTTACTGTATTTCAATTTTTAAAATACAAATTAAGAAGAAGTTCAGTAAAGATGAATTTTACAATGAGTCAATATTTGGACACTGGTGAAAAAAGGGCTATCCACCCACCATGCCACAGGCCAGCACCGCAGAGCTGGGGCAGTTTTGAGTTGAGTCATGCACTCTCCTTCCCAGCTGGGTATATGCTCATGGGTCTCTGCGTTTCAAGTCTTGATACAGAAGCCCCTCTCTGACACTCTTGGTCAAGGCATCTCTTTAATGTTGCTGCTAGATTTCTTCATGCCGAGGGTCTTTGCCACACTTCTCCCGTCTCCGATTCTGTATTCAGAACTTTTCTCTCTTACAAAAAGAAAAAAAAAAGGAAAACCGAAAGTTTAACCTTGGTGAATCTTTTGTCCAGGTTCCCTCAGCAATAACCTAGTACGTCATGCCTTACCTCTCTACCCTTTCAGTGGCTCTTATGGGGGAAAATGCAAAGGAGTGTTGATGTAGTAGGGCTCCCTCTTTCCAGCCTCTTGTCTAGAGTATCATAGTAAATGAATAAAGGCTCAACTATAGCTTTGATGTCAGATTGTTGAGTTAATTAGCAACTGTAGAATCTGACACGTGGAGAGAGCTCAGCTCTTGACAGGAAGTGTCCATGACAGAAGAGTGACTCCCAAAGTCTTGATACTCAGACCCTGTTTACTATGCTACTTGCTTGCTATATGACCTCCAATTTCTATGAGGTCCTTGTTAACTCCCTTTCCATCTCCAGAATGTCTTACCATGGGGAACTCCTTACTTTCAGGGTGGGCAGAGAGCTGGAGTCCCTGTTTTAGATTTTAGCTTTGCTCCTGAGCTTACAGAGTTTTATATCTTACAACCTATGGGCATTACTTCTGTGAAAATGCAAACATTGCTATAGTCATACTTACAAAGTCTGGAAGATTACTAAAATGCATACTAACACTAGAAGATTCTCTGGTCACTAATTATTCACCAGAATGTCTTCCATGATCATGACTATTCCTCTTAGTGAGCAGCCCCATCACTGAGACCCTAAAACACATCACAGGCTTTCTCATTTTCTTCTCTACTGTCTTCCCCTGAAGTCCTGGTGATTCCAACATTCTGTTTAAAACTATGAGTATATGACAATATTTCAATTAAAAATGAGCAGTGAGAACTCATACAGATATTCATCTTCAGCGGGGTTTTGAAATTTCCATAAAACTCTTTCCCAAACGATCTGCATTCATGCTCTTCACTCTCTCCGAGCCTCCTTGCTCCTCCTTGGCATGTTTCTCGTTCTGTTTTCCTCTTCGCCTGCCACACAGAGTGTCTGGTCATGTGCCACATGCATTTCTGAGACACCCATCCTCTTTCTGGAACACCAGCAATGATCCATCACTCTCTAAGCATGTCTTCCATTTCTGTCGCTCCTGTCAACTTGTTTGCTTCCAGATTGTTGGTGGAAACACTAATACCACTGTCTGCTCAGGCCAGTCAGTGAGAACAGCAATCCAAGACCTCGTGTGACTTACTAAGCAGAAAAGTTGCTATCCATTCCCTAGTTAAAAAGAGTTCTTGTAGAACATGTCGTTATGAAGTGCTAAAAGAAGGTGTGCCTTGAATTGTTGGGATGGGACCTGGGGCCTTTATAGGATTTTTATTTTCTTAAGTTTGTGCTGAGCAGAGTTTGAAGCAGAGAGCCCTCGGAGTTTAGAAGCTGAGGATATGTGTAGGATCAGTACAGAGAAGCAATATTACTGCTTTCTAGTGTCAGGTAAGATTTAACATTTTTATGCCTTAAGGAGAGATATTGGATGTGAGGGAAGACAGAAGAGGATTAGGAGAGCAACATTCCCAAATGTAGAAGGGGTGAGGAATATAATGGAAAATTTTGAAGAAGGGCAAATAGTGGTATTTTTATGCAGAAAAATGTATTAAAACGCATTTTAGATGAACAACTAACCCATTTCTCTCAACATGCAACTAGTGTCCTGTGATTTTGATTCTGAACTCTACTGTCAACATGAGCCACTCTTGGCAATCTTTCTTCAGTCTAATAGGAAGAGTAAAAAGTTCTATTCCTCTCTAAAGAATTCATACTTTAATCAGATATGACAGTCTCATAGAAGATTATACTACATTTTACTTAGTTTGGCACATTGGTAATTCTCCCACTTTACATTATTTTTGACTGCATTTTCAGATGACTCTAATATTCAGTTTTTTATATTTTCCCAGTCCTGGACTATATTGTATCATTTAAGAAATTGAGTATTATATTGTTGGTTATTATTTTACAAGGTTACCGTTTTGTGTTGAAAACATGAAGTTATTCAGGAAAACAATTACTGCAATAAATACCAATTACTTCTTCCCGTACTTGCAAATTGATGTATTTTACCTTTCGGAATACAAAAATGTCAATTGAGTCTTAACGTTTACAATTAAGAAAGTCTCTTATTTTTATTGGTTTTGTTCAAAACCTCATGCGATGTCCATTTCAAAACTTTCGTTTCTAGTCAAATAGTTTCTAGGGTATTTGCTATTTTCTGACAGAGCTGACAAAGGTTTGTAAGTATACAAAAGCCCAACACACCTGTCCACACTACTGTTGCTATTTACATTGAGAACAAGTTTTTGTTGTTTTCTAAGTGAGCATTTGGTGTATTAGCCTGAGCCACAAGAAACTGTAGTTAACCACGTTTCATTTACACAATGGTAGGTTATCTGACTCCCCTCAGGACTGTGCTTGTGTGGTTTACATATGTGACATTCTCAGTACAGTATTAAGTATGCATGGGCCATCACACTGATTCCTATCTTCGTTGCAGGCCGGCAGCGTCACGGTGAAATCTCCTTCCACTGACGTCTTCGATATGGTCCCCTTTTCCCCAATATCACACCAGTCGCCCACGCCTACTCGCAACGGCACACAGCTCCCACCAGTACCTAGCAGATCTGCTGAAATCCGTAAGCTCTCTTAAAAATATTCGTATTCTTTTTTCTTATTTTTTTTAGTTGTTGAAAAAAAAATTCCGCCTCCTCCCCGTTTCCCATTTCCCTCCCCCTCCTCCCACACATCGTTCCCTCCCCCGCTCCCTCCCCCTCTCCCCCCCCCCCCACTCTCTTCATTCTCGTATTCGTGCTATTTGGGTGTGTTTTCCCTCTTTCACATTTTGTGAAAATAACGTAATGAGCCAACAGCTTTAATTATTGAAGGATTATGCTTTTATATGGGTTTCAAATTTGATTAATTCTACTTAACTTTATAATTGAAAAAAATTCTAAATACATCTCCATTTGCAAGTTGAACCTGATGTGGACAATAAGATTTTGATATAAGTCTACTTAAAACATAAAAAGTTTAACTGTGTAGTTATATTTATTTAATATAACTGTTCAAAATAAGAGGGAGTCATTATGTACTCATTTGTAATATGCTTGCTAGAGTAGTTTAGATATTCTTACAAGGCCTTGCTGTATCCTTAGTGGGAGAATGTGTAAAGAGTGTATATCCTATGATTTTTCTGTGTATACTGTTATCTAAGGGGATTGTCTTTGATATATTAAATATTCAAAAACATCTTTTGTGATGTATATTCTACATATCTGTAAACAGCATTGAAGTCTCTCTTTGGTACATCAGAAAGCATCCAATAGGCATTCATTATCTTGGTATATCTGATCTATGCCCTGTCACAGATTCCGAAGGAGTTATTCCATAGCCAAGAATCAGCTCTTCAAACCACATGTATATTGAAGAAATCGGTGTCATATTCCACCTTATTATGTATGCACTAAGACCTTTCTTTTTCAAATTTATTTATTTTTTTAAACTCTTTTTATTCTTTTTACCTACCTATCCTACTCCCACTCCTTCCCCTCCTCCCACCCCCTCGCCTTCCCCCCACCCAGTCCCCATCCACTCTGCAGAGAGGGTAAGACTTTTCATGGGGAGGTAAGAATATCTGACACACCAATTTGAGGTGGGACCAAGTCCCTCCCCTCTATATTTAGGCTGAGCAAGGTCTCCCTCCAAAAACGAATGGACTCCAAAAAGTCAGTTCAAGCACTAGGGATAAATCCTGGTCCTACTGTCAATGGACACAAAGACTACCCCAACCACACATCTGTCACCCACATTCAGAGGGCATAGTCTGGTTCTATTCAGGTTGACCCGCTGTCAATCCAAAGTCAGAGAGTTTCCACTAGCTCTGGTCAGCTGTTTCTATGGTTGTTACTACTTTGCTTATATTATCGCTTCTCCCTCTCCTGGACTGGTCTCCAGAAACTCAGCCAGGGCTTAGTTGTGGGTTTCTGCATCTGCCTCCATCAGTTGTTGGATAAAGGTTCTATGATGACACTTAAGGCAGTCACAAATCTGATTAACAGGGATGGCCAGTTCAGATGCCTTCCAACTATTTGCTTAGAGTCTTAGCTGGGGTCACCTTTGTGGATTCTTGGGAATTTCTCACACTAGCCCCATAATGGCTCCCACGATCAAGATAATCTCTTCCTTGCTCTCCCTCTCTGTCCTTCCCCCATCTCAACCATCCTGTCCCCTCTTGTTCTTCTACTCCTCCCTCCCCTTTTCTCCTCTACTTCCCCCTTTCCCCAACCCACTCCTAATTTCCTCAAAATAATTTGTCTATTTCTCCTTCCCTGAGGGATCCATGTATATCTCTCTTAGGGTTCTCCTTGTTCCCCAGCTTCTCTGAGGTTGTGTACTATAGGTTGGTTATCCTTTATATCTAACGTTCACTTATGAGTGAGTACACACTGTATTTGTCTTTGTGGTCTGGGTTACCTTACTCAGGTTGTTTTTTTCTAGTACCATCTATTTGCCTGCAAATTTCAAGAAGTCATTTTTTTAACGATTGAGTAGTACTCCATTGTTTAAATATACTACATTTTCTTTACCCATTCTTTGGTTGAGGGGCATCTAGGTTGTTTTCAGGTTCTGGCTATTATGAATAATGCATATATGACCATATTTCTGCAAATGACCTTGTGGTATGATTGAGCATCCTTTGGGTATATGCCTAAGAGTGGTATTGTTGGATTATTGAGATAGATTGATTCCCAGTTTTCTGAGAAACAGCCATACTGATTTCCCAAGTTGCTGGACAAGTTTGCACTTCTACCAGCAATAGAGAAGTGTTCCCCTTTCTCCTTATTCTCTCCAGCATAAGCTATCCTCAGTGGTTTTGATTTTGGCCTTTCTGACAAGTATGAGATGGAATCTCAGAGTCATTTTGATTTGCATTTCTCTGATGGCTAAGGATGTTGAACAATTACTTAAGTGTCTTTTGGCCATTTGAGATTCTTCTGTTGAGAATTCTGTTTAGATTGGAATCCCATTTTTTTAAATTAGATTATTTGGAATTTTAATATCTAGTTACTTGAGTTCTTTATATATCTTGGAGATCAGACCTGTGTCCGCTGTGGGGTTGATGAAGATCTTTTCCCATTCTATAGGCTGCTGTTTTGTTTTATTGACTGTGTCCTTTGCCTCAAAAAAGCTTCTCAATGTTAGGAGGTCCAATTTATTAATTGTTATGCACTAAGACCTTTCACATGTAGTCCTAAAGTGTTGGCAGAAGCCTATAGTGCATGATAGAAATGATGCAGTGCATGGTAGGAATGGTGCAGTGCATGCTAGGAATGAAGTAGGACATGGTAGGAATGATGCAGTGCATGGTAGGTATGATGCAGTGCACAGTAGGAATGATGCAGTGCATGCTAGGAATGAAGTAAGACATGGTAGGAATGATGCAGTACATGGTAGGAATGATGCAGTGCATGATAGGAATGAGGCAGTGCATGGTAGGAATGAGGCAGTGCACGGTAGTAATGAGGCAGTACATGGTAGGAATGATGCAGTGCACAGTAGGAATGATGCAGTGCACAGTAGGAATGATGCAGTGCATGGTAGGAATGGTGCAGTGCGTGGTAGGTATGATGCCATGCATGATAGTAATGAGGGAGTACATGGTAATAATGAGGCAGTACATGGTAGGAATGATGCAGTGCATGGTAGGCATGATGCAGTGCATGGTTGGAATGATGCAGTGCATGGTAGGAATGGTGCAGTGCATGGTAGGAATGGTGCAGTACATGGTAGGTATGATGCACTGCATGGTAGGCATGATGCCGTGCATGGTAGGCATGAGGCAGTGCATGGTAGTAATGAGGCAGTACATGGTAGGAATGGTGCAGTGCATGGTAGGCATGATGCAGTGCATGGTAGCAATGTAGTCTTTTTGTTTCCTGTGTGGAACTTGGCAAAGTAGATTGCACATGTCAATTAGTCAATGTATTTTTAATGACTTTTTTTAAAAAAGAAAAACTGTCATTTTTCACTTTATATACCAACCCCAGTTCCCACCTCCCTCAAGTTTTATTCTAGCTAGCTCTCACATCTTAAATTAACCTCTTTCAATCAATCTATGTATCACCACGAGGCTGTGACTTACCAGTAAGTTTCCAGCTTTTTTCTCCTTTGGAAGCTACAGGGCATCTGATTGACTGCTCCTTCTTTCTCCCCACATTCAGTTTAGTTTTTCTGCCATCCTATATTCTGCAGTGCCATAGGCCAAATCAGCTTCTTTGTTAACCAATGATAATAAAACATATTCATAGCAGAAAGAGGGGAATCCCACATCAAAGATCAAATGGTCCTGCTAAGCTTCCGTACTTCCTAACTACTGTAGGATCATACAGAGAAGCACAAAGCTTTTAGGTTATAGTCCTGGGTTTGTTGTGTCTCAACCAATGTTTGATCGTCTCACTTATTGTTTTCTTCTTTATAGAACGGGACCTTTTTGGAGCTGAACCTTTTGACCCATTTAACTGTGGAGCAGGGGACTTCCCTCCAGATATTCAGTCCAAATTAGATGAGATGCAGGTGACTATTATAACAGATTGGACAAAATATTGTTTATTTCTTTTTAATCTCGAGCAAAGAAAATGTTGGTACCAAAACTCTATCCCTTGTTGTTGCTTTAAAGGCTTATTTAAAGCAGTTAGACTAAAAATAATTACACTTACTCCTAAAGGCTATTACACATGTTGAGACTGTGTCTTTCTTTCTTTTTATGAATGATTCAATATGCAAGGAAAGAAGATGCTTATTTTTTAATACAAAAATGACAGGATTATAAATTTTTTAAGTCAAGAACTTAAAAGGCCATTGAAATGAAATTGTAAGATTTTGTTTCAGTCCTAATAGTTTCAAATTTCTAAAAGATTTATTTATTTATTATGTATACAACATTCTGCCTCCATGTATGCCCACATGCCAGAGGAGGGCGCCAGATCTCATTACAGATGGTTGTGAGCCACCATGTGGTTGCTGGGAATTGCACTCAGGACCTCTGGAAGAGCAGATGGTGCGCTAAACCACTGAGCAGTCTCTCCAGCAAAATTGCAAAGGGGTTGAATGAAGGAAAATCTTTGAAAAGAAGCATTGTAACGGTTGCTCATGACTCCTGGACTACTAAGAAGGCAAACACCATTGGCAACTTCTTTAGGAATAGAGTCAAATTGATTATTTTTCTCTTTCTCTTTCTAAAATTTTTCTATGAGCTGTAAGAAATTAGTTTCTAAAGCTTCATACCTTGGGTGGTGATAAAAAAAAAAAACAGTCATCTTTATATCAGAATGAAGACTTCTCTTGATATTTTCCCTTTACATTTGGATGAAATAATTATTGTACAGATGTCATAATTAATAGAATCCAAGCACCAGTTCCTTGGAGCTGACTGAGATTAGAAGGCTGGGACATTAATGTGAGGAGGTAGAATTGTTTCTGCTTGTTGTCCTGGTGTACCCACCGGCTCCTTGTGCTTCCCCACCCCCAAGTCAGAGTCTAGCTGGGCTCTAAAACTGGCAAACACATGCTTTGTCCTGAGACAATAAATATAAACATTCTTCCATTTAGATAAATGGCATGCTGCCTGCCTTATTTTTCTAATTATTTTATACACATCTTTTTGTTCTAGATTTAATTATATGCCTGCATTTAAAAGGTTGAATTATTGAAAGCATGCCTTGATGTTTGCAAAGAATATATTAAAATTTCCAAAATGCAATCCCTTTTAATTCTCTTTTCCATAAAAAAATATTTTGGAGCCTTAAAATTTACTAAATTATATCTTTTTTAAAAAACTCTGAAAAAATTATTAGTGACCGAGTCATACAATTTTTATGTAATCAGGAAACATCTTAACATCAACAAAGCTTACATTAAGAAGTTTCATCAAATAAAATGTATATAACATTTTGGGGTGAAACAAAGATCGCTATGAAACATCTGTTGATTTCAACGTGCATTGTTGCATTGTGTCTGATGACAGTGAATTCTCACCTTTATATCTCAATTACTTTGAAAATTTCACTTAAATGTGGCTGGCTAATGAGACATAACGCTGCATCCTCTCTGGAATTAATGACTTTCCTTTGTTGCCATCTATGCTAATTGAACTATCTGGGAAAATGCTTGCAGAACACGAGCCTGTGAATGGGTAGAAATGACTCTTCTCAGGGCATTTCAGATCATGAAGACTTTCCTGCAGACCTTTTGTTCTTAGTACTAAATTTACAACCTCAGTAGGTTTTAAAAGATAAGCCTTCGGACGTTTGTAGCAACCCAGTTTGAGAAAATACAGGTGTGTCTTAGCAATGTGGTCAGCAGGTGATATTGATCTGGAATGTGATGCTTTGCATTTTGATGTTTCTAATGTTTTCTTGATGTCTTTTTCATTCTCCTGCTTTCGTGGTGGGTAGCGCCAGAGATGGTTGGTATCTCATTTTCATCATTTAAAGAAATAACGATCTTTTTAAGAGTTAAAATTTTTGTATTTACCTATTTTTGCTTAATAACTATTCAAGCAAGTTTAATATGGATGTGTTAATAGAGGTTTTATAACTTAGATCTTCAGGTTAATTTTTCAGTGACCATCAACATTTCATTGTTCACCTCATATGTTTCTGTTAGTTCACGACTTATTTGCTAGGCCACTTTAACTATACTTAGTAAAATCTTTCATTTAGATTTTACAATGAATCTGTTATTAATTTAGCTACCCTAATTAATCTAATATATACATATAGCTGCTGTATCTTTACATGCTATATAAAAAGCTGATTATAGTATGTTAGGCTGTGAACGCTATAGGGTGCTAGTGATAAGCCTCCTAGTTAACTGCTTGGGTTCTTCTTCTTCTTCTTCTTCTTCTTCTTCTTCTTTTTTTTTTTTTTTTTTTTTTACAAAGGATTAAAACTAAATTATTCCTAAGAGTTACAGTACAAACTTTGAAACTCTAGGGATATTTTGAGCATGTAAGATTTAAAGCATAAATGTTAAACCACATGTCATTTCAGATAGTTGGGCAATTTAATATATATTTGAAATGAATTATGTAGTTGTTTGATCTGACATAATTTAAACCGAATGACATGTATCTCTGTTAGGCAAAGGAATAGGGTAGTGTTAATAACCAGAAACATATTCCATGAATTATAATAATGAATTACAGAGTTGAAGGGAAAATTCAGTTGGTAAAATGCTAGCCATGCAGATGTGAGAATCTTAGTCTCAGAACCCATAAAGAGGCGGGGTAATCTCTTCACTAGGGAAGCAAAGGCAGGTGGTTTCATGGGAATTATTGGCCATCATAGCCTAAACAGGAGGTTCAAAGCCAGTGAAAGACCCTGTTTCAAAGGACATGGAAGACATTCCTGGAAAACAATACCTAAGCTTGATCTTTGGCTGTATATAAATGTACATGCATGTATATGAACACACACAGTTACACATACACATATATCTGTGCACTCATAAATATGAAAACACACACACATGAACACATATACACATGACAATGTAATATGTTTAAAAACAGTGGCAAGTCTATAAATAAAGGAGTTATATACAAATATCAAGTCATCTGTTTAAAAATTGGGGACCCTACATATAAATGAAATATAAGCAGTTCTTCCATGCAAATATCTCAAGGAGGTTGGTGGCATTCCTGGGAAATGATGCCCAGATGGTCTCTAGATTTCATATGCATGATCATACATGTGTATGCAAACCTGTGAAATACACATGCACTGACATGTATGTATGTAATTGCAGGAACAGATGAATGACTGGGAGACTAGCCACTCATCATATGAATAATAAACCTTCACTCACAAAAAGGTCACAGTTGGCTAACCCACTTGTGAATGTGTTCTGTGTAATCAAAGCAAACATGCTATAATTTTAAAAGTCTGCAAGTGTCATTTTAACAGGAAATTCAATTTTTTCAAATAAACAGTATTGAATGAAAATATTGAGAAACAAGCAGTCTAATGCTTATTAGACCAAGGTTAGTTTATAACAGCATCTCTTCGGGGAGTAATTTGATACTACTGTATACACTTATATTTTCTATGTTATTTAAAACAGGAACAAATAATTATAAATATGTAGAATTTTATGCATGAAATTATGCTTTTGGCCTTATTCATGATTGTAAGGTCATGGAAATGAATTGATACTATAAAGACTAATAGTGCGTCATAGTCAGAATAAATTAGTTTTTTGAGAAATCAAATGTAGGAAGTTAGTTCACTTTTTTTTTTTTTTTTTTTTTTTTTTGGATTTTCGAGACAGGGTTTCTCTGCGGCTTTGGAGCCTGTCCTGGAACTAGCTCTGTAGACCAGGCTGGTCTCGAACTCACAGAGATCGGCCTGCTTCTGCCTCCCGAGTGCTGGGATTAAAGGCGTGCGCCACCATCGCCCGGCTGGAAGTTAGTTCACTTGAAAACAGCAAAATAGAAAATTATAGGTAACATACTCTGTGAAGGAAAGTTTCTGCTCTCATGAAACTTGAGCACTCTGTAAGAACAGAAAATGAAACACTCACCTCAGTGTCTGAACACTTACTCAGAGTTCTCTTTCTACTAAATGCTGCTCTCTGTTTCACAGAGGAAAATACAGCTCAGCAAAAGGTTTCATATGAAAATATGACTGATGTTTTAATTATAGAGTGATTATTTGTGATGGTAGCTAGTAATGATTGTGCTAAATAAATAAACCTCATTTTTAATCAGAGGCTTAGAGATTTACGAGGAAGATTCAAGATTCATTACACCATGACACAAAAGTGAAACTGTTGTAGGGCAGTCTGAAAATGACCAGGGAGGTTTGGATGGGGTTAAGAAATAAGAAAGCCGTGAGCTTACAAGATCTATTAGCTGATGGTTAGATTAGTCTGTCAGTACTGCAGGTGGTGCACAAGAAAATACTTTCTCACGAGGGAGTGATGTGCATTTCCTCTTTTTGTTTTGACTTTCTAGTTTTCCAGTACTGATAGCTCTGATAACTTCCCTTTTCAGGAACAGGAAATAATAACTAGTGAACTTTGATAATGAATTGATAAAAATTTAATGTATTGTGGGCCATCGAATTGTCTCTCTATCATATCATATCAGCTACTTATCTGCTATCTATATGTCATCTATCATCAACTTATTATCATCCATTATTCAAAATGTACTAGAAGATGACAGTGTATAGGTCTTCAGTTAGCAACCAAACATTTGAAAAAAAGACCAGCGAGTAATAGTTTCAGTACTTGCTTTTAAAACCATTTAATTTTTATTGACAGATACACATATAAATAATAGTCAATAGTTCTTATTATGATACAGGCTTTTTAAAATTATTAATAGCTGCTCTGACCTTTACCTATTGAATATAGTTTTCATCTAAATGGTGAGTTTTGAAAACCTTTTCAGTACTGACATTACTATGTAGTGTGTGTGCAATACACATAATGAGGGGGTCTTCAGGCATTGACTATATATGTGTTTATATTTTGAAAGCTCTTTTTTCTGGCATATGGTAATGTTTACGCTGCCCAAGTATAAATCTATCTAAATGATAATCGCAAAGGAAAGTAATCAGGTACTATCATGATGACTCTCGAGGAAACCGACAATCTGACCTCTCTTTCCACTGATTAGCGCATACCTATGTTCCTCTTTGTAAGTCAGTGTACATAGATTTAGGGGCAAGATGATATTGGAGAAAGACTGGAGGAGCAGAGACACCTTACAATGTAATTGTTTCTTGGAAAAATAGAAAGGAAGCCAGGCATAGTGGTGCATGCTTTTAATCTTAACACTTGGTAGGCACAGACAGGCAGATATCTGAGTTTGAGGCCAGCTTGGTCTACAAAGTAAGTTTCTACAGCTACACAGAGAAACCTTTGTCTTGAAAAACCAAATCAAGCTAAACATTAAAAAAAAGAAGGAAAGAATTTCAGACAGACAGGCAGACCATACAGTATATGCAGGACATGACACTTTTGTCATTAGCTTTGAACTCCATACCTTAGTTCAAAGACACAAAACTTTGACACATTTTCTTTTAACTTTCAATAATTAAATGACATCTAACCTTTTAAAGCATGCAAGGAAATCAGGAGTCAAAGTCAATACTGTTATATAATATGTGTGTGGTCAATAATATTGTCAGCATATGTATATGTATTGTCAATACTCTCAATATACATATATATTTGCATATATATATGAGATACAGCTATCAACAATTATAAAAAAGAGGCCATGAATTTGAATGAGAGCAAGGAGGGAGAGATGAGAGATATTGGAGGAAGAAAAGGGAAGGGAGAAATGATGTAATTATGTTATAATTTCAAAATAATTTCCAAGCAGAACTGATGGGCAGCTTTCAGATGGTGTGGTGGTCTGTGCTACTGCATTCTGTTTGGATTACAACACTGCCCTTCCAAAAGTGTTTTACCCAGCATGTGGACTGTGGTAGCCAGATAGAAAATGTCAATAGTGTCAAGCAGCTTTGAGCCCTTCCCAGAAGAGGGACTTGACAAACAGCTCAGCAGTGAAGAGCATGGACTGCTCTTCCAGAGGACCTGGAATGTCCTCACAACTATCAACTTGGGTACCAGGGATGCAGTGCCCTCTTCTGGTTTTGTGGTACACATGCACGTACGCATACACACACACACACACACACACACATACACACACAATTTTTTAAAAATTTCGTAAAGAACTTAGAGTCAAATGGAATATTGAAAAGGTCTGATAGAAAAGAAATGTATAATAAGATGGCTCTTTGGGCTGACGAGGGAGGGGGACTTGATTGGGGGAGGGGGAGGGAAATGGGAGGCGGCGGTGGGGAAGAGACAGAAATCTTTAATAAATAAATAAATAAATAAATAAAAGAAATGTATAAATCGTAGAACTACTTGATGTCTTAAATTGGTATTTTCTTCTGCTTCTCATACACATTCAGTATATATACTTATGACAGCAAAATGCCACTAAATATAAAAGAACTCATAGTTCTTTACATCTGTGTAAAAATTTGATAAGCCAAAATCTGCATTTATTTAGACAATGGAAATTAATTTCTGTTCATAGTCTCTTTTGCTTGGTGAGACAATTTTTCTTCTGCCATTACTTTCTACTAACAATTTTAACCATTTTATTCTGCTTTACAGGAGGGGTTCAAAATGGGATTAACTCTTGAAGGAACGGTATTTTGTCTCGACCCGTTAGACAGCAGGTGCTGACGTCAAGAATGAATGATCCTGACTTACGCTTAGTTTGTTTATATACATATATATCATTCATTATTTCAAGACAGTTATTATATCTGTGCCAATATATTTTTGAATATCTAAATGTTTTTAAATCTATTGAAGTAAAAGCTTCCTCATTCACTGTTGATTTATCTTTTATTTTAAGTATAACTAGTGTAATGTATATTGGATTTTTATGTTCCCTTCTGTGGTATGGGTGAATCTGTAACTGAGAGAGAAGTTTACTGAGTATCTGCCTTGTCTGTGTTCTAATAATCATCACCTTGAAATTTATGCTCATTCTCAAAGGCATTAGTTCATTATCCTAGTCCCCAAGCCTGCCTTGATATTTTTCAAATTTCTGAAGCAGGAGACCAGTATTGAGCTATACATGTTCTATTTTGATGCCAATAAACAGGCCACTAGTGATTAGATGGATGTCATTTTGTATCTAAAATGTTCATCTCATTATGAAAATCAAAAAGTTTAGCAAATATACTGCAAGTTTACCAAATTCTAAAATAAGAATATAAGTTCTAATAGTATTATATTAAATATATTTAGAATATTAATAATTATTATATAATAACAGCAGTCATTTACGTTATAGTCTAAAAATGTTTACTTTGTCTCAAAAGTAACAATTGTGGGAAAAAGTGCTTCCCTGAAAAAAGTAAAAATTTTATTTCTAGTGTGTTGTCATATTAGTATAACATTGGACCATCATTTGCTCTGGTATTTTAAGAAATGAAGTTTTTGCTTTCTACAGATGCAATGCCTGCCTGTTGTCTATTTTTATTTTGCCTGTGATGTGGTATTTCTCTTACCAGTAACCTTATGTCTCTATGCCACATTAGTTTGATACTTTAAATTTTCTGAGAGGTATTCTATTTAATTTTAAGAATATTTAACAAATTTAATTTTTGCTCTGTTAAAGTCAGAACCTGTTTCTCACAAAACCTTCTCATCAGCTTCATTTCCAATATGAGCAATAAAATTCCGTAGTGTTAATGCTGATACGCTGATGAACCCCGACCTTTGAAAACATGTTTCCAATATATTTGCCTAAGGTGTAAAATACTAACAGTGATAGTGCAGAAAAAAAATACAGTCAAATTTCTAATTTGGTTAGTCACAATATAAGAAAATAAAGTAATGAAAATATGGGCTTGGTTGTAGGAAATTTATCAAAAATAAGTAGATTTCTACTCATGGAGTTTATGCAGGTATTAAAGGTACCTTTTCATTAGGAACAGAAATGATATATGCTTATGCAATACTATATTTGTACCACCATGCTCTACGGTATAGATGAGCCTTTCTATTTATGTTCTGTTAAAACTGACAAGTCAAACCTGAATTAGCGGGTAGTATGCATTTCATCAGGAAGTTTTTGCTGTTCTATTTGTCAGATAGTATTTTGGAATTTGTATAATGAGGATATTTAGAAGCCATATAAATGGCTTTTTTTTAAACAGATAGAGTTTGTATTTTTATTGTTCTTTAAAAAGCTTTATGTACTAGGTATATATTTAGCAAACATTTAATATCAATTGTAACACGATAGAATACTAAGATGATATTTGCACATTGAAGATATGTTACTCATCAGTTTTTAATGGTGATCTGTTCTGCTAATGGCATGATCAAGTAGTACATAATTGGTCATTAATATGAACATTTACTTCACCAGTGAATTTTTATGAAGACATGATTGGAAATTGTATTTCTATGTAAACTCAATGATATGTTTGATTTTGTTGAGAATAAAAGATTTTAAATAAATTAAACTGTATGATATATTCATTTAATAATCTAAAAATACATCCTAAAACTACATATTTAATTTTTGTATTTAGTAGTTGGAACTGGGGAGAGAGAGAGAGAGAGCGAGAGAGTGAGTTTAACTTTTGACCTATTTTTCTCAGCCCACACATGTTTCAGTTTTATGAATAAATCTCACTCAGTTGTGCAAACATGGACTTGTTGCTGTTGATGGCAAAGGCCATGATTTGGTTCCTTTTACCAGAAGCATCTGATGCAATAACTGTATTACATAAATATCGCTTTGCAAAGCCAATTGTTCCTTTAGAGTGTCTTGGCTGACCATTTTCTAAGTGGACCTGATTACAGGACTGTTGAACTATACTGTCAAGAATAATTTGTTGCTCTTCCAAACATAATGCTAAACATTTGAGGACACATGGGTTTCACATAAACTGTCTTTGCACACTAAATTATGCACCAATTCATTCAACAAAATGCATTTACCACCAATTTATCTTACCTATATATGTAATATAGGTAGGAAAATATCTAGGAAATTTGCTAATGTAGTATTAAGGAGGCAGAATTTTTAACTTCCAATGAAAATAAAAGAAATATATGAATTAATGAATTAATAAGTGAGAAACAATGTATACATCAAAATATCACATGAACCAATCACTTCCTTGGGAACATATACATTTGATTATATTTAAATATGATTGTCTAGCACTGGCTACTTGTGTTAGTCAAAGAAAAATCACATGAACCAGTTACTTCCCTGGGTGCATACACATTTGACTATTTAAAAATATGAGTTCTAGGCCAGCCTGGTTTACAAGACCTAGTTCCAGGACAGGAACCAAAGAGCTACGGAGAAACCCTGTCTCGAAAAACAAAAAAAAAAAAAAAAAAAAAAATGAGTACCTTGCACTGGCTACTGGTGCCAGGTATCCCAAGAGAGGTTTATCAGGACCAACAATAAAGATTGTTCTCCTTTATTTCTAGTCTTGCCACCTAGGCTGATGACCTGATTTAGATCTTGTTGGAAGGAAGGAACTGAGTCTCACAAGCTGTGCTCTTGACCGCTACATGTATGGTTTGCACATGTGTACTCGCCCCTACCACACAGATAGATGCGCACAAAAATGTAGAATTATTTGTTAAACAATAAAGAACATTAACCGTGGAGTGGAAATTAATACTGAGGTAGGCATTTTGAAAATTTTACGATGTTTCTTTTCTAAAGGCTGCTACATTTTACTTTTTGTTATTTCCATAATTGAGAAATATTGGCTGCTAATATTTTTCTGTGCCAGTATTTCCATCTATAGCTCCAACTTCAATATTTACTCATGGTATTGGGTTTCAGCCTCTGTTAAATTACTTGTAGAGTCTTAGACTGCATTTTTAAATTTTGACAGCTAAATCTGAAACTCCACCTAAAGGACACTCTGTGCAAGCAATTAAGGAACTGCGGATATGATCAGGGGTGTATTAGCCTGCACCCTCATGAGTTCTGTGAGAAGTGTCTCCTTCGTAGATAAGTCAAGACAAATCTTTGGAGTCTTTGCTCTTGAATCCCTGTATAATGTATTGAACAGGATTCAAAGCACAATTATTAACCACGGACAATTTCCAATTATATGGTATTATCTACCACTGTGACACCCTGGTTCTGCTATTCTATCTACAGAAGCACTTTAAATACATACAAAATGAAATTTTCTACTTAGGCAAAGACACTAATTCTTCATGTAAGCAACGCTTTTCAAATGACACTATTATATAGAAATTCACTAAATATGGCTGAATGAAGGAAGATTCTCTTACTGTTTCTGTAACTTCTTTGCTGCTGAACACAGCAGGTCGTACATAAATATTCAATGTAAGGCTTAATGATCATTTTAACATGTCCTTGCTGATGATAGAGTCAAATTTCTTTTGCACACTTATATAAGAAGTAGCTTCATGCCTTCTAAATAAACATCGGAGAAAATAGCCATTCCTCCTCTCCAACAAAATCTTTGTAACATTACTTTAACCTTCTCCCCACTTTTTGTGAGACAAGATCTCCCTGGCTGGCCTGGATCTCACTCCATTGGCCAAGCTGGCCTCGAGCCCACAGAGATCCATCTGCCTCCTCAGTGCTGGGATTAAAGACATACTCCACCACTCCTAGACATCCCTTTAACTTTGACTGAACCAATAATTTTCTAAAGTAAGCACTTGATAATTGTCTGAAAGCATCTAACAACTCTCATGGAATTACAGGTCAAAGAATTCTGACCCAGTCGAGAGATGAAAACGGATGGATGGTTCTTTAGTTTCAGCGATTCTGATTACTCCAAGATGAATGTTACGTAACTATTCAGCCTTCCTGTACTCAAAGAACTATTTGTTGAGCCTGTATATAAAATATTGATTAAAAAAAACCTCAAATTTTAACTATGCTTGAATTCTGTATCATGGACACACATTTTTTCCCATTGGCTGTAACTTTTTTTTTTTTTTAAAGTTTTCTTCCCTTAACTTTTCACCATTCTCTTCAGCAGCAATTTCATGAGAACAAGCTGGGGACCTTCCAGTGGACTCCACCCTCGCCTCAGCCTGGCAAGGCTTTTCTGTTCTAGTCTGTTCCAAAGGTCACTTGTTCCAGTTGAAATTGTTATCCGGATGGCCTGGAAGCAATCCAGGTATGGTTCTTTCCTGCGAAGAAAGCAGAGACAGATGTTTGTCACTTGGCTACATTTTGGAAGGAGAAAAAAAAGTGAAAGACTGTTATGGCCGAATCTGCTAATGGCTGGAAGTACTGATGCATAAGTGGAACCGCTGCTGTTTTCCAGTGTTTCGTGTTTATTTTACTCTTCATACACTTTGGAAACCACTTGATTACTCTCAATGTCGAAGTAATTAAATAGTTATTGAATAGCATGTCAGAGTGTGCACAGCGATTTTAGCAAATACTCAGCAAATTCAAATCCCCACTTCATCCTCCCCACACTCCATTCTTTATTCAGCTCGCCCTCTATTTATTTTTACTAGCTGCTTTAATGGAAGATAAATTGAGTTTTACTAGACAGTGGCAGCCCGGAGGTTAGGAAGTGACAGGTATTGAAGGACTTGTCATAAATCTTCTGAGATGTCAGCTTACACCTAACAGCCTGAGTGCATAAACAGCTGACCCATTTTATTTTCTGGATAAATTGGATCATTTGGGAGCCAGGGAAGTACTGGGAATGATAATTATAGGAAAGGATGTTCTACAGTAACTACTCTTCAGATTCTCTGTTTCATAGAATGTCCACAGATTTTTGTTTCCCACATAAGAAAAAATAATTGGAAAATAAAATACCTGAAAATATTTTGGCCATGATTTCATGACTTCCACAAATTAAACACTGATCTATTCTAGGCAATACTAGAGCATAAAAATATCTGAAACACCTACGGGGAGATGTGGAGCTAAACCTTGAAACTCTGTGCAATTCTATGTATGCTTACTGTGACCGTTGACCTTAAATATCATGTCAGGATTCAGGAAATCGTGTAATAGATTATGTTTCTTTAAATTCATGAATATTAGCTATCTGGAGCACAATGAAGCAGAATATCTCCTTAAATACCTGTGATTAAGAAAAAAAAACTGTTAGAAAACTCATGAATTTCCTATATTTAATTGTATCTTTTTTTTTTTTTTTTTTGGTTTTTCAAGACAGGGTTTCTCTGTAGCTTTTTGGTGCTTGTCCTGGAACTAGCTCTTGTAGACCAGGCTAGTCTCGAACTCCCAGAGATCTGCCTGCCTCTGCCTCCAGAGTGCTGGAATAAAAGGCGTGCGCCACCACCACCCGGCATTTTAATTGTATCTTTTTGCAAACATCATACAGAGTGTTCTCACTCCTTCACAAACAAAGAAGAAAAGTAGAAAGACAAACAAGCAAACAAACAAAAGAGCCCCACAATTCTAAGTTTGTCTGCTTCTCAGTTGTCTACTTTCTTGGATGGGCTGAGACGCAGACCTCAGAAAGCCCTAACACTGGTCTCTCTTCACACGCATTCATGGCTTGCTATGTCCTCAGAAACTGAAGGTGAATGATATGTGTGCTAACGAAGCTTAAAGGCTTGCTATGAATTGAGCATTAACCAATAAAAACAAAAGGATAAAACACAGTACACAAGGCAACAAGGGAATAGTAGAACCGAAGTCTCCGTGAGCAGAAATACACAAATTCTGAATTTGTTCCAAGTGTGGATTTTCTACAAGGCTTCTTTTGAGCACCCCCATTTCACAAAGGCGTGAGAGTGACTGTGGTTGTATCTGAATGTTAGAGGTCTTTCTTAAAAATGGATTCAGGAGAGGAGAGGCAGAGAGGGGAGCAGAGAAAAATGTAGAGCCCAATAAAAATCAATACAAAAAAATGGATTCCAGTAAAATGTGATTTGGATAAGCTGAGTTATGATACTCTCTTGAGTAGCTGGTTTACCAAAGTTTTTTCTTGTTTCTCTAACCTACAGTGTAATGAAAAAGAGATGACCCTCCCGGCGTGTCTGTCAGCTTTCCCAAAGGCAGATCCTGCTCTGCCCATTTCCCAACCCTGTCATCAATCTTTCCTTAGTCTTAATCACGGAGCTGAAGCTACAGACAGCAGCTGGCCCTGGAGCCCTCAAGGGGCTCAAAAACACATTCTTTTACTCAAACTGCTCTAATCTACAAACCTCTAAAAAATATTTTGCAAAATAACAGGAGAAATTTAAAGTATAGTATTCTTTGCAAATTACTTTATTATATATTTTTTAAAAGAAGCAGTTAAAAATGTCCATCTGATCAAGCCATTTTAGTTGAGCAGTTTCTAGACAGAAAATCAAGTCAGTGAGACCATGGAAAGCCTGTGAGTCATATGACCTAGTTGAGTTTATTTAGAACATACAAATACTCACAAAAATTTGGGTTGCATCAAAACCAGATTGTTTCCAGCAGTTTCCAAACTAAAAATTAGAAGGTTGAAGGAAAATTGGACAAATCTCAAAAAAAAAAAAAATCACTTTGCATGAAAACTAGCAACAAGCAAAATGAAATAAACGGAACAACAAAAGGGAAAACTTCTACCATTTTGAATTTATGTGTTAAAAACTGCCAATAATTATTTTAGTTAATAATATTTGATACTTATTCTCATCTGTTTTGATGATTTGACAATTACCAGGAACCAAGAGCATTGTGGAATGTGATTGTTCTCAGGAACAACCAAGTGAGATTAAAAATTAATCTTCTGATTCACCATTGCTTTCCGTGAGAATGAACAGTATACAGAAGAGAGTGGCCAAAATAGAATGCAAGGGGAAATTGAATTGGGTATTAAGTAATTAGAACAGATCCATTATATTGAAAGACTGCTCTAGCCGGGCAGTGTTGGCACATGCCTTTAATCCCAGCAGTCGGGAGGCAGAGGCAAACATATCTCAGTGAGTTCAAGGACAGCTTGGTCTACAAAGTGAGTTCCAGGACAGCCAGGACTTACACAGAGAAATCTTGTATCAAAAAAAAAAAGAAAGAAAGAGAGAGAGAGAGAGAGAGAGAGAGAGAGAGAGAGAAGAAGAAGAAGAAGAAGGAGGAGGAGGAGGAAAGAGGGAGAGAGGAGAGAGAAGAGAGGAAGGAAGAAAGAAAGAAAGAAAGAAAGAAAGAAAGAAAGAAAGAAAGAAAGAAAGAAAGAAAGAAAGAAAAAGACTGTTCTGGTGCTATCCTGTCTGTTTTGAGTGGGTACAAGATAAAATGAGGAAGCAGCTACTGTTTTGCTTTAATTCTCATGTGCTATAACAGTCCATATTCTGACAGGACAGTTGAAATGGTCATATTCTGGCTGCCTCTCCTCTGAATGTTCCCACCAACAGAACAGCAAAGTCAATTTACTTATTAAAGAGACAGAAAGGGATACATAATTGAGTCTTCTAGAAACACGATTCTGAATTTGGTGAAAGTCACACCTACAGAGTTTAAGATATTTACTTTGGAAACATACTGGGAGCATAGCTCAAAATTTTCCATTCTTAAAGGTAAAAATTTTCAAAGAGAAAACATCAAGTAACGAGCATATATTGGCAAGGTTCATATTCATTTTAGATTGCCAAAATTTTATGACTCCTATTAGAGACTGAGATGCGTCTGTGCCCAAAGGACCCCTGTGAGACCCGCAGTACTTCCCACCCAGGGCTCAACACAGAATCTCCTTTGGTCTGTGGATGAACCGCAAGTACATGAGTGGCTGCTCACTGCAGCGGTATGGAAACGCTACAGTCAAACCACTAATAATGGCAACAACTTTTTCCCAGAATAAAACCATTACTCTAGAAGCTGTGCCAACAGCTTGGAGTCAAAAAAAAAATATGGATCTTCAAAAACTCCAGATCAGCATAATATGGCAGAGTTGCTATCAGATTGCAAAAGTGTGGTTTTAAAGTAAAGAACTCGAGCAGCCTTTCGTCGTGGCGTTCATCGTCTTGTATGTTCTCCAGGGATGGTGGCAAACAACACCAATTGCTCAGTGAAGTGGAGCACATGGAAGTTTGGTTCTTCTGCTTAAGTGAACTTTGCTAGCAGAACTGTTTATGAATGAAATATATGTCTGCATGCATAGTTCTAAACATAAAAAACACTTGAAATAATCGTCCAGATAGTGCTATAATATTCTCTCTTCCTTGTTTGTTTGCTTGCTTTGAGATAGAATGCAGAACAGAAAAGTGAAGTAGGGAAATATCAGTGAAACATGTGGGACCCTCTACCATTTTTGTTATTTTCCTATAAATCTAAACCTGTTCCGTAATGAACAGCTCCATTCTTCTTTTTTCTGTTTGTTTATTTTTAACTATTACCAGTATTATGAGCTGCAGAACTCAAGTGCTTACAGGCTGAAGGGGTTTGGGAGTTATTACTATCAGTCAAAGAATTGTAGACGCACATCAGTCGAAAGACCTATTTACTATAAAAAGAGAAAGCCAGTCACACACACTCAACCCGATGGGTGGCAATGGGAAGAAAACACAACGTTGGTATTGAGTAACATGGTAAATGACATTTGGTGCCTTCACTACTCACTAACTGGTGAGCTCAGAAAAAAGTACTTCATGTCTTCAATGTCCATCTCCTTTCCTGTAAAACCCAAGCAGCATTTACTCATGTAATTAATAAGGATATGAAGCATCTATAATTAGAAGGATACTTGTTTAATGATAACTTTCATTAGAAATTCTACATATATGTGTAAATATAACCATACTGTTATGCTGTGTTAATAACTCAATTGTTTGCGATAATAATGCTAACACATAAAAATTTAGCTTAAATGTTTATATACCATTAAATGATTTAATACCAAGTAAATATTCTTTTGAGTTAGTTTGTAAGAGTAACTTTATTTTCTCTGGCTCTTGAAGCGTTCTGACATTTTAGTTGTCTGCTTTTTCTATAGTATATCTTTAAGGAAAAGAGGTGGATATCCAAAACTCAGCAAATCATCAGAAGGTCTACACCACTGGAAACATTAATACTTGTTCCAGAGAGGGTCTATCCTGCCATCAAAGCTAAGAGAATGGCTTTTGAAAGGAATCTGGGTCTGCCAGAAATCATTGTGCTGCGGGAACCAGATTCCCACAAAGTGCAATCTGGTTTGCCTTGCTGGTAAGTCAACAGCTCTGCACTTTTTCTATGGTTTGGAATTTATCTCAAGGAAGAATTCAAACCAAAACCAAACTTGGCTCTGGCACTTAGGAAATCTGAGTACTCAGGCAACCCAGGGATTTTGAAGTGTGAGGGGCTGCTGACAGAGTGTCTGCCTGGTTTTGCTTTCTTCAGCATGGTGGACAATGAGAAGAACACAATTCCAATCTACATCAGTGTTTGTTTTCCATGTGTACTCGCTTTGAAAAAAATGGTTTCTGTGAGAATCTCTTGCTTCTTAACTGCAAGTATAGTAGTTTTTTCTTCCATTGGTATGTCTTCTCTCACTTCACATGGTCTCACCCTTTCTTACTTGATGAACTTACTTTCTTACTTGATGGACTCTAACTTTTAGGCTATTTTATAAGATATCACATGCCCTTCTATCTACTAGAATGCTGCTTACTAAAGACGACTGAAAAGTACAAGTACGTATTATTGTTGGTGCCCAAAAGGGAGTGACTGGGATAAACATGTATTTAGCCAATCAGTTTCTGCTCATGTCTCTTTCCTTCATTTGCTTGTGATTTTTTTTCTTGGTTTTCTGGCTGTCATTTCCCCCAAACTATATATTTTTCTTGCAAAGTAATTATGACCTTAGGGTTAACCCAGACAAATATTCAATTAAGTTTAATTGTATGAGGGGCACATAATTAAAAGTGAGACAACATACAGCCTTCCTAACACAGACTGGAATTAGATTTGGGTTGATTTGCATAATGTTCATTTAAGATATTCCTACAATAAAATGATTGAGCTAATTCGGGGAATAACTGAGTGGCGATACTACAAGTGCAGATGTGGAAAGATGAATTTTAAAGAGGCTAGATTACACAGAAGATATAATTTAATAACCAAGGTTTGGAGTCAGATCAGACAAGGAAAATAACACACATTTATAAAAGGATGCTAAATTTGGGACATTTGAGATATAAAGTTAATGGGGAATTCATGAGGATCTGCATCTGGGAACAGATAAACAGAGCGGCAGCTTTGAACAACGCTGAGCCTTGTAAGAAGTAATTCCACTGCCAAGGCATAAAGAGGAACTTATGGCAAGAGGGCCGAGGTATCGCTAAGAGTCAGTCTATGAAAAAGCCTGCACTTTAAAGTGTGGATCGTTGAGAAGTTAGAACCATATTGACCTCAAGGAATTTCTGCTTCATATTTAATTATTCTAAACCAATTGACATGGAATAATGTTATAGGAAATACTCTGCGGTGGCTCTTTACATGCTGGTGACTCATTTGGGATTACTCTTAGTGATGACATCTATTTGGGAGAAAGAAGAGAGCACTGCTGAGAATATTGGATTGATATGCAACAATGCCCTTCAAGGGGGATCTATGGAGTCACAGCTGCTCAGAGATTTCTGCAAGAAGAAAAATGGCTCTTGGTACTTATAAAGAAGCGAGAGGAGAATGCAACTGCAGACTTCAAATGTCCAAAGTCTGGCAGCAGGGTACAGAACTGTCTTCAGAGCATCCTCATGGAGTGATGTAGAGCTAATTGCACCACGTGGAAAGCTTTCCAGCAGTTCTGCGTGGTTTTCTTTCCTAAAGGCATATTCACAAGGAAAATCTTATGTCCCATCACTGAAGCTGATACTGGGAAAGTAGGTGATGGTCACCATAACTTTCTGCTGCTGCCCATCCAAACTCCCTTCATCTCGATGTCCAGCCATTTAACCTGCTTGCCTGCATGTCTTAGAAGTCCAAGATTCAGATCTTCCATTTAGACTTTAGCTACTGCCTGGGGTCTATTTATCATAAAAATGTCATGAGAAAAAAGCCCAAGCAATGCCTCAATAAATTATCCACACTGTTACGTAACATGTAACAGCAACCTTATCTCCATTTGAGGATCAGAAGAAAGATCTCTTTGTCAGTCTGGTGGCATCTTTCTTCATCTAAAGATCTTTTAGAGACTAAAGTAAGTGATCACACCAATTAATTTAAGTTTATTGTGATTTCTTCTTGGGATGGGATGTGGGATAGAATCATTAGGAACTATGGCTCCTGAGGTCCCATCACCAATAATTTTAGGAACAGGGTATGATCATAGTTATCCACGTTTACTATAAAGACCCTATATGCTACTCACCATTGACTTTCTATTGCTGATGGTAATTGACTAATATCCTGCTTCCCTCTGTGCTCAGGAGGACTCATCTCCAAACTGGTGTTTTTTCTTCATGAGGTGAAAAGATCAACATGTAATTGGAACCACATTTGGAGTATGAGAAATACAGTCTTGGACACATGGATCTAATCTAATAATATACACAACACGCCCTTGTCTATATGATAATGTAGGTACATTGGTATGGTGGGATGTTCATGGGAATACCCTTGAAGTAGAACATTTCTCTGAGCACTGATGTTTCATAAGAAAAAGAAGATAAAATTAGACCCCCAATATAAATTGATTTCTATGATAATGAATTCTTCTTGTAGAGGTAGAAGTGTTTCAGTATTCTTAGTATGTTATCTAATACTAGTTTTTCTCTTCAGGGAATGGTGATTTAAGAAATTAGAGGTGTTCTTTGTTGTTTACATATTGGACATTGTATAGTGGCAGTTGCTAGATGATCCTTAGAATGTAAGAGTGTAAGCTTTTGTACCTATGCATAGCTGCCTCTCCTGACATTATGCTACACTTTTGCACTCATATGCTAAATATAGATACTGGTAAGCACAGTTTCACCAAGTCATCCCGTCTTCCTGATAGTTAATGGTCACATACATATGAGCATGTATGTTAGCATGTATTAAAAATATTTCACATTTCATGTGCAATCTATAGCACCACCCACAAACGTTAAGCTTTTAGTCCTTTCTTACCATATTTTTTTGCTATACTTTTGGTCTTATGATCAATGACAAATATTATTTTGCTTTAAATATATTAACAGAGTTCAGTCATGTTTCATTCAAAGTATGTGATAAGGTACATCATTTTTGTTTAAGGGATTTCCCATCATGTTTGTTTTACTTGGCAAAAGCATGGAAAAGAACAGCATTTTCTCAGAATATCTATTATCTATCTTCTAAAAGCTACACTGTGAAATTCAATAAAATTGCTATGCTTATTCATCTTATATCCATTGAGTCTTTAAGCATGAAAATAATTTTGCCATTTTCATCTGGTGTTCAAGAACTCAGTAGTATTTTTTGTAAACTTATTATCTTTCTTGGAGAGACTATAGTTTCACCAGATTCTCTACTGTACTATCTCCATCCTACATGCCATGGACTACCTTGATGATGTTGTCTAGCAATAAATTGTAGAATTTGTATACCAGGAAATTGTCCAAGAATTCAAATAATTCGTTGAAAGTTGAAGCTGGCCAGAGGTTCATTTCTCACAAAGCTCTAAACCCTCTCTCTTTGAAAGGAATCATGATAACATTTTTTAACAGCTACTCTCAAAGTTCTTGAATATGTTTTTCTTCTGAAGGGCAATTACTCGAGTAACTGTTAATAAATCTTTTGGCGGAAAGTCAAGGAATACCATTACTGTTTGCATTTGGTGTGATTTTTAGAGTCTTAGTCATAAAATTATTTTACCTTTCATGCAGGCTGTAAGCCCCAGCTCTGAACATTTACTCAGTTTTGAATAAAGAGATATAATTTTTATTGGTGCAGTCGATTATCTATACTTAAATTTTTGGAGTAAAAATTGCACAATACCATATTCATCTACAGCTATGAACTGACTAATTTTTATTGTCTAGCACTCTGTGTTGGACCTAGAAAGTGTGTATTTTGATAACCACATTTATAGCTTTTTTTTTTCAAGTCCATACCTCTGCCTTGCATTCAGGCCTCACTAGAAGAACTGGAGCGCTTCTCTTAAGATGGTTAGATTCTTCCATTGATATCTATCAGGTGATCATATCATTTCCAAAAACAAATAGCACCTACCATCTGCCTAAAGAAAACAGTACCACAGATTTTTCTCCCCAGTCCTACTGCCCTTTACTTGTTACCGAATATTCCTTTGCACTGTGTGATCATGTGTCACTGTGATTGGTTTGATAAATACCTGAATGGCCAACAGCTGTGCAGGAAGAGGTTAGGTTGGACTTCTGGGAAGAGTGTGGTCTTGGGGAAGAAGAAAGGTGGAATCAGCCTGATGCGGAAGAAGCAGGACATGCAAAGGAGAAATAAGCGCTATGAGCCACGAGGCAGCACACAGATTAACGAAAATGACTTAACTTACAAGAACTAGTTAGAAACAAGCCCAAGCTAAGGCTAAGCTTTCATGATCTATAATAACTTTTATGTCATGATTTGAGGACTGGCAGTCAAAAAAAAAAAAAAAAAAGCCTGCTACATTTACCCAAGCATATCTTGACTTTTTGTGAATTGAGTGTTCTTTGGGTGAGATGAGGCATAAAACTTGCGATTTTTATGCCTTATGTATTTTATCCAGTCATAAACCACTTCTGTGGCCATTTTTATATAGTCCTTCACTACCTACCACATTGTGTCCCAAACGTCTCACGATGTACAAGTGATCACCTCCTTGAAAGTCCACAAACAATCGCTTTTCTGTCGACTCTGTCTTCTCAGATGGTGAAGCCAGGTGTCACAGGAGAGTGAGCCCACATCAGAATCAGTTTTTCTTACACAAATTTCATGTTTTTTACTCTCGATTCACAATTGTTCTCACAATTCTTGTCAGTATGTAGAACATGATACATTGGGGGGGCATAGCATTTTTCTTTGCTTAGCACTCCGTTTATATCATAATTTCACTATAAGAATGGGTTTATTGCCAAAGATTATTGATGTCAAAAGTTCTGAAGGGAGATGAATATATTTCCATACACTGGTGAATCATTTAGACTCTGAAAGCTTTGAGGAGAGCCCGCAAGATGGTTTTTCCAGGTAAAGCCCCTTGCAGCCTGCCAAGCCCAATGGCCTGTTTCCCCTGTCTAGCTATTGTAGGTGGCATTTTGAAATTGTCCCAAGATTTAAAAGTTGTGGCATATGTAACCCCTGTAATCCTTTCTTTGATATAGTATACACCCGTGACTATATTGTGAAATGTCTTTGAGAACTATGTTAACAATCAACTGATATTTGTGTTAATTCCTGAGATTGTATTTTAACCACATCTCCCTTCTCATCCGTCCCTCCAAAGTCTGCATACGTACTTCCTCACTCTGCTCCCAAATCATGACATCGTTGCCAGCTGAAGAACCCACCTGCCTCCATTTTAAGCTTAAAAGCCATTTCGTAGTAAAGACAAGTAGACTGTTCCTGTTTATAATCTTTAGTTTGAACTCCAATTTCTGCCTCTGGGTTTTTATTATTCATGGTTCAACAGGGTTCTTATTTATGCCTCTGTTCTCGGGATGTGTCCTCAATGTGGGAACTTTTTCTCATAAGCTCTATTATTATATTTAAGGCACATGACTCATATCTTCTGTTTCAGCAGTTTCTCTATTTCTCGATTATCATACGGAATGTGTAGACTTTTACTAATACATGACAAATCCAAAGAAGCAGAACTCAAACGCTTTCAAACCTACTTTCCAGGTCTGACTCTTAGATGTAGACCTTCTACCTTTCTCTTTAATCTTCTTTGTTGATTTCAGTTCAGCTTTGGCCCTTCATGGTCCAGGTGGAAAATAAAACAAATGCTAACATTATATTGAAAGTGGTACTTGTCAGTTGATTTAGGAACCAAGAAACTTCATATAACAAATCACATAATATACTCAATAGGTATAGGTTCTTGTTTCCAAGATTGATAGCATGTATTTATGTTCAATTCTGTGAAGCATACGGTAGAAAAAAAAAAAAAACTTAACTTCAGCAGATTGCTCTCTGACCTCCATTGGCATGCCATGGTTCACCAGCAAATTTTCACATGCACATGCACACACACGCACGCGCGCACACACACAGACAAATACAAAGCATATGTAAAAAAGAAACATGTTAAAAAGAAACTACTTATACATTATTTAGAATCTGGAACTACTGTCTCCTAGTTCCTGAACCATTGTGCTTAGAATCAGAGATAAACAGCTAAGAATTAAGAAATAGATTTGTTCTTTCATACCTCATACTTACTTACTTGACATATGAATGAGGGTCTACTTTTTTTGGCTAAACAGTTACTGCAACTGTAAAAGAATGCAATCATCTTGTTTTGGGCATTGTTGCATTTGAAGAAGTCATGTGATAGCGTAGTCATTCATTTTAAATATAATTTTTTCTAAGTTAATCTCCAAAACCATGGAGCAAAATTCCATGAGAGACATACTTAGATCCAATCTACATGAGAAGTAGAAAAAGACATGATTTCTTGAGTAAATTGGGAGCATGGGGAACTTGGGAGGGGGTTAAAAGGGAGGGGCGAGGCAGGGAGGGGAACAGAGAAAAATGTAGAGCTCAATAAAAAAAAACAATAAAAAAAATTCCATGACTTTCTTAATCTTGCATCCTTTGCTTTGGAAACTGATTTCACATAGACGACTCTGCCGAGGTATAGGTCATCTCCGGATGGAGCCTGACCCTCTTTGATCATGGTTTCATCTACTTTTGTGTGCTAATGCTCTTCTATGCAGTTGTTTGTGTGGTGCATGAAAGATTATTAGCTACATTTGCAGCTCCTTGGCATAAACCTGCATAATGACAACTCAGAACCTTTGTTGGGTGAAAGATTGCCCTCTGGACAGTTTTCCTACTGAGTCAGTATAACATGGGAGGGTTTTGGTTTGTTTTATTTTTTTACTTTTGCTATTCTTTGTCAGTTACAGTTGCTTTGTTGTCTTCAGTCTCCTGTCTGAGATTTTTAACTTTGCTCACTTTTCTTCACACTCACGCAAAAATTAACCCTTTATCTTTAACATCAACTTTAGTCACATCCTCACAACTTGTGCAGAATGAAGCCTTAGCCAGGTCCTTATAGTATCATTGTTCTCCTCTGAAATCCCATGAGCTGGCCCAGCTTCCACTGTCCGTGTTTCCCTTAGCATTTCTGCCTTCTTAGCTCTCACTAGAATAGTGACGTAACCTCTGCTTCTAGCATCACAAGACTTTATAAGCTCGAAGTTCCAAATTTTTTACACAAGTTTTTCCCAAAGGCCTAAAATTAAATAGTCTGGTTTATCACACAACAGCCCCACTTGTTGGTACCAATTTCTGTATTCGTTTCTTTGACTGTGACTGTGATGAACTATTTTAGAAAAAATAAGTTAACAGAAGAAAACTTTCTTTTGGCTTATAACTCAACGATCGTCCATCCTAGTGGGAAGTCATAGTTGTAAGAACCTGAGACATTGGATAACATCACATACACGCTCGGGAATAGGGGGCAATTAGTGCCTCTTATTGCTCAGTTACTATTTTCATAGCATCACACACAGTATGCAGCTTTCCATAATAATTAATGTAAAAGAGTTTCTCCTATGTGTGCCTAATGACTTGTCTCCCAGTTTAGTCTATGGTCTGTTATCTCAAAAATTAATATCAACCACTATATTAGTGTATGTGTGTGTGCTTTCTTATATGTGTGTTTACAAGTAATTTATGGGTCCTAATGTATAATAATTTAAAAAATAGCATGCTGATATTCATTCACAAGTTTCTCTGGGATAATTTTTGACAATATGTTAGGGATAGGATTAGAGTTAGGGTTAACAAGTCTTAAAAAAAACTCTTTACTTTCAGTCTCTGTTGTTTCTAGAAAATACTGAGAAGCATATAAAAGGCTATTTACTTATGTTAACTTTTATTCACGTTTAGCAATACTTCTAGGCTTTACCTTTTCAAGTTTCTAACCACAGACAGCTTTATGTCAAATTAAATTTGGATTTCATATAAACCTGCTGATGCCTGACCATTGGCAATTCATTGTTGCCAATCCAAATGGAGAAGGGAACTTGTCAGCTCATTTGTCTAGTATCATTTACAGAATCAAAGTTTATATTTTTAAGTGATTAAGCGTTTCGATCTAAAAGCTCTCACCTAAACGTTCAGGGTCTTTGCATCTACCAAGAACAAATTATCAAAAATGCTTTTCATCTGTCACTGATTTGCATATTGTGTCTAACAGCTATGGAGAAGGAATCCTGATTATTCTCGTGAGTATTTCAGTTTTGATGATGAAGTTTTCATGAAGAAGATGGGCTCTGACAAATAGCTATTGTCCTGATTAATCTTAGTAAAAATGGAATCAAGACAATCAAAAGATATTTCACTAACAAATGTAGACTTGGATTTCAGTAAATATGTGTGCATGCAATTAGAAGAGAATTAGTTTTGCTTTTTATTTTATTTGTGGGAAAGAGACTGTGATGTATCAAACAATTCTTTAGGTGTTGTGTGATTATCCGGTGATTTTGTTTTCCTTCCAGAATGAAATTCAGACTTATAATTATTACCAAAACATGCTGTCCTTGGGGAGAAACATGCGTTTCATGTTAAATGCTGAGACTTGAGAAGGAAGGGGAAAGGAAAGAAAGCCTCTCAAGTAACTCACTGTCTACAGTGTATTTGAAAATGCTGGGCTTTCTCCTTCTCAGCAAATCTTACTAACCCGTGGATCAAAATTTTATTTTAACAAAGAAAAATAGAGTTTGTAGAACAGTTTGCTTTCCACCTCCTTTTCTTGCATGACTTGACCACAGACTGAACCCTTCGCTCTAGCTGTGCTGTTTCCACTCTGTTTCATTCCCCGATGTAAAATGATATCATGTTTCCATTGTTTCTGGATAAACTCAAGCACAGGCTGAACCCACCATGGCTTGCTGCTTTGATCTAAGCCTCAGACAGAAATATTGTAAAATATGTGCAAACTGTCTCTTTCTCATAAAAACCAAGCTTTTTCTGGAGTGAATCTGGGGAGCTGCAGGCCTCCGTCAGTCTACTTTTCCAGAAACCTGACATGAAAGGACTAGCTCCAGACAATCACATAAATAAAGAGGCCTTCATAAAGAATTAGGCTTGTCTCACCCTCCTGCAAATTCTGATTTAGCATTTTTCCTAGAACTATTCCCATGGGTTTGTAGCTTTCATGATTTTTGTTTTCCTTTTCTACGTCTTAACATCACTGACATTAGTTTAAATCATTTAATAACTCCATTGAATTCTGACCAATCTAAAATGTAAATGAACAACTAAATAATTCCCTAAGTTCAAAATTGATCCGTGTGGCTTTTTAATATTGTCCTTATCTGGCATTAAATACGTTTAACCTGGTCACAAAGGGCAGATTCTGAGGTTAGATTTAGGACACACATGGGGCATTTGAATTAGTTCTACTTCTGTTTTGTCTCTGAAAACGTTTGAAGATGCCATAAAGATCATCTCAAATTCTCAGAAACAGGCTACATCTTACTGTCACCTCAGGTATGAAATGCTCTCTGCCCACTACCTCCTGAGCTTCCTACCCTTATTTCCCCTCCTCCTCTCTGTACGTCTCATTCCAATTATTATTTATTTATTTGTTTGTTTGTTTGTTTATCTCACTCTGTGACCCACTAGGGTTAACCACGGTCATTCATCTCACCATAGGTTAAGAACTATTCATTGGAAGCTGTTGAGCTCTGTAATAGGTATGCAAATGAAGAGAGTAACTGTTTCTTCCCCCAGAATCCATATGCTACTTAAAGTGTTCAACAGACAGGGTAGAGTCCTTTGTGATCCCTTCCTGGTTGACTCTAGGTTGTGTTGAGTTGACAATTAATCCTAACCAAGCAATATTCATCCCTCATCGAATTGCTACACAAACACATCGCTGCTAAGCCATAATCTTTCCTTTCCTCTTTGTTGCCAATCTCATGTCATATCATAATAAATAATATAATCAACCTTAAGAATCTCACAGTCTTTTGAATTTCAACTGTTTAAATGTTCAGTTTCTCTTTTAAAGCCTCTTAACTTTTGTATTAATAAAATGAGGGAGAGAGAGAGAGAGACAAACACTTAAATATGTTAAAAGGGAAAAATACAGACGTAGGAGCACTTAGCAGTATAAATAAAATCCTGTATCTCTCAGTGCCTGGCAATTAAGACTCAATTCTTATGTTCTGAGCTCCCAAAGGCTTGGATAGCTCATTTCACTAAGTCTTCTGCCCACAGCACACATAACTAATCTCAAAAGTTCAGGATGGCTCTACTTTGTACTTGCCATTATCTTTAGTAGACATTCCATGGTCATAACATACCAGCATTCTGAGGTCTCCACTGCACCTGAGGTTGCACCTTTTTTTAACTAATTGGCCCCTGTGAGCCAATCAGTGGGACTGCCAACCCTGTCCTACAGTGAGTAGCCTAATGCTACCCATGATGCACTCTTGCATACGGAAGTTTCATGCATGTCATTTGTCAACGTCTGCTGATAACTTGATGTGTATGCTGTACACCCCCAAGCCACAGCTTCTGAGTGCTGACCCTGAAGAAACACTTCTCAGTTAACTTCAATGATGCCAGTCTCTTATTAACGGTAGCTGAATTTTCAGCATACAGTACAATCTTTCATTGTACTAGAAAAGCACAGAAGTGTTTCCTTCTACTGATTTTTTTTTCAGAAGGAAACAGTGTCTTTATTCTAATTCTGTTCATAAAGCACCAAACTATATAATTTACAAATGGTAACCTTCATTCTTTAGAATAGGAAAAAA
Organism: Microtus obscurus; assembly: GCA_963919715.1. Classification (NCBI taxonomy): domain Eukaryota; kingdom Metazoa; phylum Chordata; class Mammalia; order Rodentia; family Cricetidae; genus Microtus; species Microtus obscurus. The sequence goes on along the minus strand of CAWTZC010000381.1, from coordinate 9,048,173 downwards.
GAAAACATTGTAATGAAACCATCCCATCCAGTCATCCAAAACAGATAATTCAGGCATAAAAGCCCATTAAAATACTTGAATACTAAACTTACAAGTGAACACCTACATGTGTACATTAGTGTTAGGAATGCTCTTCTCAAGGAGGTTCAATAGTTACAACATAAATAACACAGTTATGCTTCCTAATTAGTTCAGGCTTATTCAGCTACCACTGAGCGTTTAAAAAACCTTCACATGTGCTCAGTTGAGGTCGGAGACTTCTGGAAAGACGGATCCCTTGTACTTGTGCCTCTGTTTCCCTCTATATTCTCCAGATATCTTCCTTCTCTAGGATATAATTCCTTGTTCCATCTTTTGCAGTCTTCAGCGGTGTCCTCCAGCCTTTAAATATTCATCCCAGGAAGGTGCAGATTCCTGAATGTATGGGCCTTCTACTGATTTTGAACCTGAAATATCATAATAATGGCCCCAACAGTCTTTGATTCTCTCTGAATCTTCAAAATCTAGGCCCCAGTTTCACATGTCTTTCAGCATTCTTAGCTTCTAATTCCCCATAGAACAGGTTCTTAAGCTCTAATCACAAAATGGATTTTCTAGCCTAAAGCTATAAAGTACTCCAGAATTCTCCCTAAAACCTGTATAAGTCAAGTTCATTATAGCAACAGCCCCACTCATGGTACCAATATTTGCTCTATTATATTTTCTAGTCCTGTGACAAACAGTGCCCAAAAGCAACTTAAGAGAGAAGGCATCTTGTTTCATTTAAATTTCAAGTTAACAGTCCTAATAACTAAGGCAAATTAAAGCAGAAACTTAAGCAGGTGCAACTTACCTACCACAGAACTCAACGATCAAGCCAATTATTCACAGCAAGGCCACAGGCCAATAGGATCTAGGAAATTATTCAACTAAAGGTTCTCGTTTTCAAGTTGATTCTGAGCTATGTCAAACTGACAATCAAAACTATCTAGCACACTAGACTTCTAATGTTTCACCGATCTCCTCTTCTCAACTCCCCTTCTATATTTCCTTTTGCTCCAAACCTTCAGCATTCCTGTCCCTAGTCCGTGATACCCAGTGCCTTCCATAGCATAATGGTAAGCTCACCTATCCAATCACTTTTGCCTCTGGGGTCCTGTGAAAAAGGAGATGGAACTTGGGGTCTCTAATGAAAGAATGAAAATTGCATTGGAGAATGACTTTAGTTACTTCTAGTGATTTGTTTCCAAAGTAGCCTTTAGAGAATAATATTCATAAGGCCCTTTAGTACTACATCAGTACCCAGGTGTTTGGTAGATTTCTTCTGATTTTGTTGACAAACTGTGGAGTTAAACTTCAGGGTAATAGTGTGGTATGTCTCTAAATTATACACAAATGCTTGTCTCATAAATCATCTCAAATTAGATTTGTCTCCAGTTTTCTTATTGTCTTTCACAAAAACATAACATCAACTACATAAGCACACGGACATAGTCTTTTTTGAATTTGTCTTTGGTGTTCCCCACAAAAACTCATATATTAGAAAATTAGTTCACATTGTGGTAGTATAAAAAAGTGGCAGAATCTTCAAGAACCAGGTCACTGGAGGTCTTGTCCATTGAAATACTTAGAGATCATAGCAGAGTGATTTAGTAATGTATAACCTGCTTTGTTTTGGTCTCTGATTTTTCGCTTCTCTGCATACTCTCTTCTATAGTTTATGAGGCCCTTATTATGGCCAAAGAGGAACAGCAGCTTTACTCTTGTACCATTAGAACTGTGACCTAAGTAAACCTTTTCTTCATGAATACTAAGCCTCTAGCATTTTGTTACAGTAATAGAAAAATGAACTAACAAGAACTTCCTGTAAATACAATTCTGAGGTTATTATTTTATTCGTATTGGGCATAAAAACAAAATTGCATGGGATTGATAGTTTTATTTCAATAAGGCACTCACTGAGGAGCTGGTAATTTGCTGGTTTGGGTAAGATGAATACTGTGCTATATCACCCAGAGGCATATGCGTTTTAAATGAAAAGAATGATAATACAGTTAACACAAGATGACTCGAGCACAAGTAAGACCAAGCATGGTAATAAGTCCCTTGATGGAGTCTTTTATCTAGCTCAACAAAATGCTATTTGTCTTGCTGAGATTTCTATACTTTGAAGGATTATAGAAGAAACGTTGAACGTGTTAGTTTCCTTCGCCTCTCTTCCAAGTCATTGATGATCTAGATCAACCCTCTTCTTTATATCTCAATGACATCCATGTTAATTTTAAAGAAAAAATTCATCAGTTATGTCATGATCCTGCTCACAAGATGTTAATATCCTGATAACAATGACTCTGGACCATTTGTCCTAAGCAAAAGAAAAATCTACTCCTTTAAGACATTGAACGTTCAACAATATGACTCTTCTAATGGATACAAACTAATTGTGTTCTGATTTTATATATATGCACATGAATTATCATGTACACACACATATACACACACTGTCATTTCTGTTTTGCCTCATTGATAGCACATTCTCTATATTGCTCCTTAAAGAACAAGGCAGAAAAGAAATAGAGGGTGGGCTCATTTACCTCAGGCGTATCTACTTTAGATTCTCATCCAGACTTTTGTCTTCCACTTCCAAATGAAGGAGAAACCTTGGAAAGTCTGAGAAAACAGAATGAGGAGAAAAGTGACGACCACAGAGGCAGGCATTGTTACTTTTGTGGTTGGCATTATTGACTAGAAGAAACCACTGACACAGCCCACAACCAATGTTGGAGCCATCAAAAGCCCCAAACTAGGGCACATCCCAACTTTTTGGAACTCAAAATTCTGCCATCTCATCCCCAAAGTTCCAGAGTGTACTCCTTGTTATAGGACTGTGGGATCTTCCAGTTGTCAATCTGCTGTTTATAAATCATCTGTTCCATGCCTGGCTTCGGGGAGGTGAGCAATTCTACAAGAGAGAACTCTGAGGGCAGTTAAAATCCAGCGCTGGCTAACACTTCAAGCTGAGGTTCTCACAGCCAAGGGCAGGGACAAGAAAGGGTGGATCTATAAACAACAGGGAGGAACATAGATGTCTGAGCTGCAGTGCTCTAGGGCAGCTATTGGTTATAAAAATACAGAGTACCGAGCTGGGTCAGGATGGCTGGGAGATGGGGACCTAGATTTAAGATAACTGTGTATGAGGGGAAAGTAATAGAGAATGCAAATCCTCTTTTTCTTTTGTGTTATGAAAAGTACATTACTTAAGAATGCTACACTGAGAATTCAGGGCATACGTGTTAGCCAGAGGTAAAGAAGGAAATCAGTTTATTTCCTCTTATGCAGAAGTGCAGCCCCCTTGAAGTTTGCCATGGGCTTAGCTTTAAGATCTTGTCTTACTCATAAAGAATTTGGCTATAGATAAAAAGTGGCCAGGGAGTTGAGTAAAAGCTTAGTAGGTTGGCATTTATTTTTCAAGCCTTCATTTAACTTCTGGTCAAAGAAATCCCTGTAGAAAGGGCAGGGATCTAAAGGTAATGGGCTCAGCAGACAACCAAATGCATCATTATTTTTTTTTCTTGTGGTCATTAGGGCCGGCAGCCAAACTCCTGGAGGTCTTAAAAGTGAAATGTTCCCACACAGCTATTTTCCGCTGAATTTGTCAGAGAGAGAGAGAGAGAGAGAGAGAGAGAGAGAGAGAGAGAGAGAGAGAGAGAGACAGAGAGAGACAGAGAGAGACAGAGAGAAAGACTGATACTGATATTATTAAAACTATGTCTTAACTTTGTGGGAGAAGAAAGGTTAAGAGCCAGTATACATTCAGTTCTTGACTCTCAGAACATTCTGTCATTCAGCTGAGTGTAAGCATTAAAAAGAAATAAACCTGGAAGACTCTTGTATTGAAGTCTGGATTTGACATAAAGGCTATTGCTTCTGATAGTTTAGCCAAAAGTTCTTGATCAAGTATTTATTCAAGTATCTGAAGCACCAGTTTATATTTGAGAAGTCAATACCAGAAAGAGAAGCAGGGAAAGAGCTACAATCACCTCTTCACAAGATTCCTAAGCCACCCAACTCTTGAGTTCCATGGACCAGGATTTGCCACCTGTCCCAACAAAAGAACATTTGAAGGGATGATTAGTGGTGAATACAGAAACAGAATTTGTATTAAATGTGTCATAAGTAGAGAGAGTTCAGAAGTCTAGACAGTAACTGGAAGTATTAGGGGCTGATAAATAGCACTTTGGTAACACTGCCTGGGTTGTAGGCGGGAGATTCTTAAGGACAAAGTCTGCTGGTCATGATCTCAGCATTAGTCACAAAAGATCTCATCAATAATGAGGACATTGTTACTGCTTAGTGGTAGGTTTAACTCATGTCACAACATACGTACTTGACTTTCTGTTACTGGAATCTAAAGTAATCGCAAGAAATGAATTAAAATAAGAACAAGTCAAAAAGGCAAAATAGAGACAGAGATAAGGGGAAGGCTAAACACACAAAAGAGACATATAATATAAATGCAAAGATGCTGAGATTTTTTTATCCTCTTTTCTGTTACCTAGAACACAAAGCAGGTTCAAGCATTCATTTCTCTTTCCACCTGTGAGGTCAGGAATTGCATTCAAATAGTTGATTAGGTTTAATCACAAGTGCTGTTACCTGCTGAATCATTTTACTGGCCCCATTGATAGGAAATACGCTAAGACAAGAACCTGAACAAATAATATGTAATGCAAAACTAGGTAGTTAGCACATTTAAGTTTGTAATTAAGAAACCACACATGAGAGAGTTAAGCAAGAAGAGAATTACATAATTCTAATTTGCTCTACCTCGGAGGATTATTTTTTTCCTAAGGACTAATACAAGGATGAATAAGGCAGAATGTCATCACAGACTTAGAAATATCAATTTTGGGGGCTTGAATTTGACCAGAATAACAACAGAATCTTACTAGTCAAATAGCATTGAATATAACTCCGAACTCTCTTTTAGCCTCCTGTTCTGATGAAGCTTCAAAAACTCACTGGGTAAGAGGCAGGAGTTCTTGCAAAGTCTACAGAGGGAAAGCTTTAAGGTCAAAAGTATTTTTTTAAGCCTCCCAGTTATGGGGAGACATAGTCTCAACTGGCCATCTCCTGTCACCAAACAGCTTCCAATACTGGAATTGTGTTATGTTGAATTGAGGCATGGGCCCCATGGGAGTCTCCCAAACAACCCAGACTGTTGCCGAGACACAACAAGACCCCATTGCTGAGGACAACACCTACACAACTCATTGAAGATGGAGATGTTGAGCGAGTGTTTAAATAGAACCTTCACCCTTATGTCCTAGTATCTCATGTACCACAAGGAATTCTACAGGCTGCCAAAAGAGACATGCAAACACCAAGCCAGTCACAAACCTTTTGTTGAACATTGCTATAGGAAATCCTATAGCCAGTAGCCGTTAAGTTAATTGCCCACTGGGGTGTGGCCTCTTCTACTACTTATGCCAATGTAAAGCATGTGTCCAGCCTCTTTTCCAACTGTGGGATTCGGTTGTTGTTCTCGTTCCAGCAGAGATTATTAATTTATGACTTTACCCCTAAATATATACCCATCTATTATCCTCAATTCTGAGCTAGTGTGGGATTTCTTTTAAGCATTTTTCTTCAGTACATTGGTGTACTGCCTCTGAGATAAGCTAGCGCAACGGTGGCACAAACCTGTGGGAGTAACCAATAAATAACTGATTTGATTTAAGTCCTACATTATGAGATAGAACCCATGCCTGACATTGCTTGGGTATCAAGAACCTGAGACCAAACCTTCTAGAGACCAAAGGTAAAACCAAGTAATACCAGTCGAAAAAGAGTAGAAAAAAAAAAAGTTGTGGTAAAATGTCTCCTATTGATTTTCTGCTATATTCCTAGACCAGTGCCTTGTTTAGTCATAATTTGAGAAGTCTCCTCCCAAAGTAGATGGGAGCAAATATAGGGACCCACAGCCAGACATTACAGAGAGAGTGAGAGACAGTGGAACACTTGGCCCTAAATGGGATGTCTCCATCAAATCCCTCCACTCACAGTTCAAAGAATTCCTCAGAAGAGGAGGAAGAGAGTGTAAGAGTCACAGGAGGAAACAAAGAAAACAAGGCCCTCTAAATCAACATAATCAAAATTAATATGAATTCACAGATTCTGAAATAGCATAATAGCTTACAGAGGGGTACATGGGTCTGTAACCAGACCCTCTGCTCTTATATCAGGAGTAGTTGATGAACATACAATGGACTCCACAGGTCTTTTTGTTTGTTTGTGCTTTTATTTAGTTATAGTTTTGTGTGTTTTTGTTTGTTTGTAATAGGTTTTCTGTACCTCAGTAGTAGATTTCCCCATCATCACAGTATGTCCATATTAAGCCAAAATTGATGATGTGCTCCACAAGCTGCATGTGTGCCCAAGTATGGTCAAAAGCTGACTACTTTAGGTTGATACTTGGGCTGTTGACAGTTTCAGAGGAAGAGCTGACATGGCTGCTGAGAACGCAGAACTGGGCATTTTGGGGGCTTTTCTTTGTTGGAGATTCTCTCAGAAGTTAAGGTTTGGAGAGAGAGGAATGGGGCTTTCTGGATCAAGCAGGAGTGAACTGGAGATTCCAGTTGAATTTTGTTTTCTTCTTCTTTTAAGTGCTGTTTTATTTTTTCCTTGGTTTGGGTTTTGGGGGGATGTTTCTTTCCTTTTTTTTTTTTGAGAAAGAACTTAAAGTTGGGTGGGTAGGAAGAGGGAAAGAATCTGGAAGGACTTGGAGAAGAAGAAGATGATCAAAATATATTTAAAGTTAAAAATTATATGCCAGCAGTGGTGGCTCATGCCTTTAATCCCAGCACTTGGGAGACAGAGACAGTTAGAACTTTGTGAGTTCAAGGCCAGCCTGGTCTACAAGAGCTATTTCAGGACACTCTCCAAAGCTACAGAGAAACCCTGTCTCAAAAAAAAGAAAAAAAAATAACAAAACCAAAACCAAAAATGTTAAAACTTGTAAAAAAAAATATAATTTATTAAAAGCAAAGACCTCCCAATTGTGAAAGTCAGAAATTTGCTAAATGAAGCATATTTGTTAGACATCTCTCTTGTGATCCTTTTTTCTAGGCAACAAATTTTTTTTTATATGAAAAAAAAGAAATTTCTGCCTCCTCCCCGCCTCCCATTTCCCTCCCACTCCTCCCTCTCCTCCTCCCCTCCCCCCACCTCTCCCCCTCCCTCTCCAGCCTGAAGAGCAGTCAGGGTTCCCTGCCCTGTGGAAAGTCCAAAGTCCTCCCCCCTCAATCCTGGTCTAGGAAGGTGAACATCCAAACTGGGTAGGCTCCCACAAAGCCAGAACATGAAGTAGGATCAAAACCCGGTGCCATGGTCCTTGGCTTCTCAGCAGCCCTCATTGTCCGCCAAATTCAGAGAGTCCGGTTTTATCCCGTGCTATTTCAGTCAGAGTCCAGCTGGCATTGGTGAGCTCCCAAAGGATCAGCCCCACTGTCTCCACGGGTGGGCGCACCCCTTGTGGTCCTGACTTCTTTGCTCACATTCTCCCTCCTTCTGCTCCTCATTGGGACATTGGGAGCTCAGTTTTTAAATGGTTACTTCAAGAGTCTACTACTCTGAAGCTCCTTTCACTGTCCTTCCCTGGGGCATAAGAGGATTTTCAGTGAATTCCTTTTTTAGAGCCCTCAAAAATGGAAGAGGACTAATGCTGCAATTTCTTTGTTATTTATGATTGACCACTCTGATATTATTCTATAATGTCATCTGATACAGCTTGCATTTGTTGTAAATATAGCCATGATCCATTTCTGAATTTAGATCTGTATAGCTCTGATTATCTATCATGAACTAGAAAATAAAACCAGAGAATTGTCTTTAAAAGATTCATGGTTCTAGGGCTTGAGAAATGGTTCAGCAGCTAAGAGCATTGGCTACTCTTTTAGAGGACCTAGTTTTAATTCTCAGCACCCACAAAGTAGTTCAAAGCCACCTATAACTCTTGTTCCAAGGGAACTGATGTTCTTTTTTGACTTCCACAGGGGCCAAGCATACATGTGGCAAACAGACATACATGGAGGAAAAGCAATCATGCAATAAACATAAATAAAGATGTAAATTTTTAGAAAATATTCTTGGTTATCAAAACTGATCATAAGTATTATATGAAATTACACCAATCCACATCAGCATGTCAACTAATGTTGTCATTATGTGGTCTCATTGAAGCAGTCATACTGTTGTTGAGCCTCCTTTGGTATATGAGATGATCATGTGGGTTTTTTCCAGTTTGTTTATATGGTGGATTACACTGACAGATCTTTCGCATGTTGAAGCATCCCTGAATCTCGGTGATGAAGCCAACTTGATCATGGTGGATGATTTTTCTGATGTGCTTTTGGATTAGGTTTGCCAGTATTTTATTGAGTATTTTTGCATCATTTTTCATACTGTTGAGATTTCTTTTTAGATGCTGCTTCCCTCTTAAATATAGAAGACACTATTTCTTAACAATGTTCTAATCTTCTGGATCTTACAATCTCTCCACCCCTCCTCTGTGGTGTTCCCTGAGCTACATAAGAAATAGTTGTGTGTTAGAAGTATAAGTTCACCCTGGAACTGCATGTCACTTATCCTCTATATTTTGATAAGTTGTGTCTCTGATGTACTCTTTATCTTCTGCAAAAAGAAGCTTTTTTATGCTTAGGACTGAGAGTTATGCTTTCCTGTATATATAAAGGCAAATATTTAGAATACACTTAGAAAACATAGTGGTTTAGGAAAGTAGAAGTAGTAGGTTTTCCTCTAGGACCTATGACCTTTCCAGCTAAGGGTCATTGGTTAATTGCAACAGCAGGCTGAATTCTTTCCTATTGAGATAGCCTTAAGTCCAATTAGACAGCTGCTCATTATCACAAATAAAAGTGTTCTACTGGAGACACCTGTATGTACCAGTCATTTTTGTGCTCATAGGTTTACAGGGTAGGACTATGGACTGTTTTGCCTTACTTGACAACTTACATAGCACCTTCAGACACTATGAGGACTAGCTCTAAGAGAAGAGGTTTCAAGGTCAGTTCCAGTTTGATCACTCCAAGTTCAGTGTCCAAAGGTATCTTTACCTGTTTTTTTTAAAATACTCTTTTTTTTTTTTTGCAATGGCAATGATTTCTGCAGCAGGTAATATAGTATGGATAATTTCAAAAATGTGTTTTCAGTATTTATTCTGAGGCAACAGAGTACTCAAACCATAAAAAGATACAGCTAGGAAAGAGACTTATAGACCAATCTCTCTCATGAAAAATGATGCAAAAATACTCATTAAAATACTGGCAAACCTAATCCAAAAGCACGTCGAAAAATCATCCACCATGATCAAGTTGGCTTCACCACAGATATTCAGGGATGCTTCAACATGCGAAAAATCTGTCAATGTAATCCACCATATAAACAAACTGGAAAAAACCCACATGATCATCTCATATACCAAAGGATGCTCAATCATACCAAAAGGACATGTTCTCACCTATGTTCATAGCAGCATTATTTGTCATAGCCCAAACCTGGAAACAACCTAAATTACCCTCAAATGAAGAATGGATAAAGAAGATGTGGTACATTTACACAACAAAGTACTACATTTGCTTTACTCATAAGTAACTTTTAGACATAAAGAAAAGAAAACCTAGCCTACAATTCACAGTCCCAGAAAACCTAGACAACAAAGAGGACCCTAAGAAAGACATATATGGATCTAATCTACATGAGAAGTTAAAAAAAAGTCAAGATCTCCTGAGTAAATTGTGGGCATAGGGACCATGGGAGAGTGTAGAGGAGGAAGGGGGAGGAAGGGAGGGGAGTGAAGAAAAGTATGTAGCTCAATTAGATCTTTTACCATTCTGCATCCTGCCACTTTACTTGAACGATGCTGTCCTTTGCCATACAGAAAGCTTTTTCAGTTTTATAATGTTCCATTTATCAATTGTTTTTCTTAGGGGTCATGTTATTGGTGTCCTTTTCAGAAAGTCATTCCTGTTCTAATGAGTCCAAAACTGCTACCTACTTTCTCTTCTATCCAATTCAGGGTATTTGGCCTCATTTTTAGATTCTTTATCCATTTGGAGTCATTTTTTGTGCACATTGATAAGTTTGGATCTTCTTGATTTCTTTCACAAGTAGCCATCTGGTTTTGAACTATCATTTGTTGAAAATAGTGTCTTTTTTCCAGTTGTGTTTGGTTTTTTTCCTTTCCTTTTCTTTTTTTCCTTCTTTCTTTTCTATTTCTTTTGTCAGTACCTTCTGTTTTTATTACTACAGCTCCATAGTACAATTTGAAATTGCAGATGTGACTTTCTAGTACTTCTTTTATCAGTCAGGGTTATTTTAGCATGTGTGTGTGTGTGTGTGTGTGTGTGTGTGTGTGTGTGTGTGTGTGCGTGTGTGTGTGTGTGTGTGTGCGCGTGCATTTCTTCCCTTAAGATGAAAATAGTCCTTTCAATTTCTGTGAAAAACTGGGTCAGAATTTTGGTGGAGTTTGAATTTAATCTGTTTCCTTTTAATTTATATAAATATTTTCGTAATGATTGTTTGTTTTGTGCTTCAGTTTTGTTGCATTTCTCGGGACCTGTTGTAGGATTGCTACAGATTATCTTGGGTGTTAATGAGTGTGGTTTCATGCTGTTGTCTCTGCATCTGGATTTGGGATGGTTGATTCTAGATGCTGTGATTTGGTCTTGTTTTTGTTGGGTGAGTCCTCCATTCCTTAGTTTATATTTCTCTTTTTGGCTATTAGGAAAGTGTGGTGGCTGGGGTTTGGCTGGCAGAGACTACTTCTGCCAGCTAGTGGGTGACAGAATGAGAATTGAGCTAGAAGAAAAGACTGAGAAGTTCATCAGGGAAAGAGCTAAATCAATTATATTCACAACAGAGGTTTAGTTCAGAGTGGATTGGGGATGTAATAGGAAGAACAGATCCTATTTGTGGATAAGTGATGACCTGGAGATAAAAGGATGAAAATTTTAGAGGTACCCTAAGTCTGAACCAAGAGTTAGAGTTTTTAATGCGTGAAGTTGAAGTAGAAAGAAGGGTATCTGTAAGTTGTGGGTTAGAAGGTTAGAATGGGCAGATTGTAGTGGAGTGGACATCCTTGTCTTTTTCCTGATTTTGTCAAAATAGTTTAGGTTTCTTTCTGGTTAAGTTGATGTTGACTGTGGGCTTGCCTTAAATAATATTTGTTATGTTAAAGCATGGCCCTTGTATCCTTGGTCTCTACAGGACTTTTTTTTTTTTTTTAATCATAAAGGGGTCCTGGATTTTGCTGAAGTTTTTTTCGGCATCTAATGAGATGATCATGCGGCATTTGTATTTCAGGCTCTTTATATGGCAGATTACATTTATCTATTTATGTATATCGAACCATCCTTGCATCTCTAGGGTGAAGACTGCTTTATCATATTGGATAATTTTTTGATACATTCTTATGTTGGGTTTGCAGGTATTTTATTGATAGTTTTGACATCTATGTTTATAAGAGAAATTGGTTTATAATTTTCTTTCTCTGGTGGGTCTTTGTGGGGTTTTGATATCAGGAAAACTAGGCTTTGTGAAAACAATTAGGAAATGCTCTTTAAGTTTCTAATTTAAAGTATAAAATTCATCAGTATTAATACATTTAAAATATTATACAACTCTCACTACTATCTGCCATTTCACCTTGTAAGCAGAAACCCAATAATTATCACTTCCTATTCCTTCTCTATTTACAGCCTCTGACAAATATTATACTGATTTTTATCTCAACTATTTTACCTATTAGTTATTTTCATAAATAAAATTGTATATCACGTATGATTTTACATGTTTTTGATATCTGTGCTTAGAATGTTTTCAAGCATCACCCATATTGTTCATTACTTTTATATATGGTTGAAACTTAATTTTATTGATAAGGCACCACATTTTGTTTATGGGCTTATTAGTTAAGGAGTAGTTGGGTTGTTTCTGCCTTGTGCATTTAGTGCTGTTATAATATTTATACATTTCATTTTTCTTGACTTTAAATTAATACCTAAGAATTGAATTATTCCCCTCCAGATGAAGGCAGTAGTGGCTTGGCCATTTTAAATCCTCTGTAAATTGGGAATTCTAAAAGTATTCTAATTTCAGTATTTTCCATTTTATTTTTGTTCTCGATACCTACTGATTATAAATAGTAACTTGTAGTTTTCATGTTAAAAAGCACAGTTGATATTTAAAAACCTATACTTGAAGAATATAACATAAACAACCAACATATTTTGAATTTTTTTATTATACATCAATCAGCAATGGGTAATATCTTGGAAGGAATGGCTTGTTTAAAAATGAGACAGAGGGGCTGGAGAGATGGCTCAGTGGTTAAGAGCATTGCCTGCTCTTCCAAAGGTCCTGAGTTCAATTCCCAGCAACCACATGGTGGCTCACAACCATCTGTAAAGAGGTCTGGCGCCCTCTTCTGGCCTTCAGGCATATACACAGAATATTGTATACATAATAAATAAATCAATAAATATTTTTAAAAAAATGAGACAGATAAGAAAGAGTGTGAACATTATTCTCTAGTGATACACCATTGATGAAATAATAATCCCATCCTTTTTTACCTTGCCAATGAGTAATCTAGTGGGCAGTTATGAAAATATGTGAGATTAAATCTCAGTTTCCAAACTTTAATATTATCATCTCATTTCCCTCATTGTCAGCCTGCTAATGGAACGATCGGATATACTTTTCTAATAGTTCATTCCTGCCTCTTCCTTAGAGTTTGGCATGGAGTTGTAATATTTGGAAAATTTCACAAATATTTTGCGTTCTTTCCGTAAGAAATCTAAGGCTTATCAAAGGGGGGAGTATACATTCTCCTCTCCATATCAGTCTACTGACACAAGGAGACTGGTTCTTACAACACGATTGCAAACAATGTCAAATGAATTTATGCTTCAAATTCAAGTCTTTTCTAAGCTGATATCTACAGGAGGAGTACATTCCATATTAAGTATGTACATGAAGGTCTTCCCAGGGATAACAGCATGTGTCAAGACGCTTATCTCAAAGGCTTATGGGAAGATTCCTGGGGACTGTACAAACAGTGTATATCTTCCCTGTAAGATCTTTAATAAAATCCAAGCAGCTGCTGGAAGTTTTAACATCTCAAAAAAGAATATCGCTTGTAAAATGCTAGGTCAAGTTTTGTCCTGCTAGATAACTGTGGAAAGTAGTGAGTCATACATTGAATAATGCCAGAGACGCCTTTGATTTGACAGCACATCTGGGATCCATAAAGATAACCTTGGGTTTCTCTGGTGCCTGGGAAGAAGGTAACATTAGAAAATGTCTCTCACACCATGTTATTTGACATTAGATGCTTGTAATTCTATCATGTTTTGATGTTTGCTTGCCCAGGGATGTAGTCTATATTCGGAATGATAGGAAACTGAAAATAAGTGAGGTTTGGCTTAATCTTTGGTTTTATGATGAACATGGGTGATAAATTCCACAAAAGATAAGGAATCAGAGGCATATAAGAAGTAAATTGGTTTTTATCAAAATGTAGTGACAAAGAATGCATAAAAATAATGAGAGGTATATATATATTCTATAATAATTGAAATTAAAATATACATGAATGATTTATATTTCACATATATTTTACCTATAAGATGATTTGATAAAAGTTGTGACTAAGAGCATATGCCTGTTTCATGTTCTACAAACACATGACTTGGTGAAAAGTCTGTTTTGGCCTCTAAAACATATGGAAACATACAGGAATATGCAGCTTTAAGTTATTTAAGATAATATGAAACTAAAAAACTTTTGAAGACAAGAAGGCTAACCAGGAAATTTATTTTATTTATAAGTAAAACAAATGCATACTTATTAAAGAAAATGCTTAGCAAGCTACACGGTTGCTTTGCTATTATTCTTCGGGCCCTTGAAGGATGGAGGAGCAGGACCACTCTCCTTTTAAGCACGTGCCTTTGTTCATAGTCAATGTCTCCCATTCTTCTGCCCTCCTCATGCTATGCAAATATAATGAACAGTAGTAATTTATTTTTAGTCACTTCCAAATACAGAACTTGAGGGTTCTTCTTTATGATCTCACCCTTTAACTAGGTGTCGTCTGCAGAGCAGTAACTAGGTGCAGCTGTGTCGTTGGGATTTATGACATATCCCTGTTGTTTGGAGCCAAGAGGCATGGCTGCAAAGCAACTGAGTGACTTAAGAGGGGGCACATAAAAGACAGAGTCTGTCTTCTGAAAACAGAAGACGGGAATTGTCAAATCCTTGGTCAGTATTTACTCCTGAGCCAGTTTGCCACATCACAGATTCCTACTTCCCAGGGTTTATGTAATGGTTCTGAGTGATACAAAATTTAGGTCCTTTATAAAGTTGTGTGAGTCTCTGTATTTTTCCATTTTGTCCATTAAAATTTGTAAAGATGAGATATTTATTTTAAGAACAATACAAACAAAACCAAAATATTATTTTACAGTAGTTTCTGCTAGCAAGGATACAAGGAACATACTCTGTAACTATTTTGAAATGTAAACTAGATAGTCGGCTTCAGACTGCCTATAGTGTCTGAGAAAGGGACTTCCTACATAGATTACTTTTTTGACATAATGATTTTTTCACGTAAATTACATTTGATTAAACACAATTGAAATTCACAATATTTAGTCACCTGGATTCAAAATATTCTAATGAAATACATTCTTCTTTCCATTATTAAATGGGAAAATAAGAAATAATGGTTTGTAAATTATATGTAATTATATATATATATAAAACTATATGTATAACTATGGTATATATGTTATAAAAGGTGATGTGAACCTATTTATATATAATATAGTTACATATGCCTGTATATTATATATAATATACAGACATATTTCATACATACAGCTATATCATAAAGATTTGCATCATATATAATATAGTTATATATAATACACAGCTGTATGCTCTATACAATATATACTATCTATTATATATAAATAGATTTATATCACTTTTCCTTCCCTTTTCTCCCTCCAGCCTCTCCTTCAAGTCCTGTCCATCCCCCCTCAAGCTGATAACCCTGTTCTCTCTATTATTATACAGATACATATGTTTTTGTTGTTTGTGTGTATATGTTTTCAAAACTGACTGTTCTGCACTGGAAGATAAATGGGAGTAGCTTATCCCAGGGAGACATTAATCTTTCTACTAATCATCATTATCTGCTTGTAGTGTTTTGTCTATGGATGGGAACCTCTGAAATTTTCCTCTTTGCACATATAGTGCAAATTAATAGTGTCATTTATCCGGTCTTTATGCAGGCCTTTCCAAGCTTGACTGCCTCATAGTAGACTTTCTGATATTAAGGATATCATAATCAACACCCCATTCAACAATGTTCCTTGTGCCATATAGATGCAGGAACTGTAAAGTAGATGTTTTCATTGTGGTTGGGTTCTCCCTGATAAACCGATTTCTGCATTGTGTTAACTTGCGGCTTTCTATGATAGCCTCCATTTTCTGTAAACATAGGCCTTTTTGATAAGAGGTCGTTAGACTTATCTGTGGATATAAGGATAAAGTTTAGAAAGTAGTGATGCCTGTACAATTTCCTGTACACAGAGAAGAAAAGTCATAATCTTAATGGCATTGATATACATATTGTTTTGTACTTGTATCCATTATAAATTTTTACCTCTCTCTTCCATTTGAATTTTATAATCAATTATTGTAATACTTATTTCATTGTGCTGCTGAGTAGTCTACAGTTATGTTTATCACTGTCATGTAGGAGCTATTTGCACATTTTTGTTATTAAATTTGATAGTTCAATGGCTTCATGACAAGGTCTTATCCATTTTTTTAAAAAAACGGAAATTCAACAGGCATATTTTGACTATTTAAAGCTAAAGATTGCTGGAAAAAAATTAAAAACCCATCTTTTTCTACATAAACCCTCCACTGTTTTAAGTAGTTTAGCAATAACACTTTTTGCATCTATATTGTTTATAGATAAAAGAGAGCATATTTTGACCCTATAATAGTGCTGTTTATAAGACAGGGTCTAACTAACAAGCTATGTCCCTCCCAAAACTTGGTATGTAGACCCAGCTGGCCTTGATCACAGAGATCTCTCTGCCTCTGCTCCAATGCTGGAATTAAAGACATGCTCCCCCACACCCAGCTTGAAAAGAGGTTCTTTTTGGTGATGTACTCAAATAGGAGAAATGTGAACTCTTCAGAGAGGAAGTGCACAATTATTTTGGTTCCTTTGCGTCCCTTACACAGGTATCCACCTATAGTGAGCCTCCATGAGTGTTGCTGCCGCTAGGAATTCTGACAGTAACTGGGGGTTTCTCATCCCACCTGGTCCCACAGACACTTTTAAAATAAACATTCAGAGGCTTAATATCAGTTTACATGCTGTTTGGCCTATTAGCTCAGATTATTAACTAGCTTTTACAACTTAAATTAACCCATGTCTGTCAGTTTATATTTTACCACAAGGCTCATGGCTAGTTACCTTACATCTTTCTTCTCTGATAGCTGCTGGCATCTCCCTCAAGTCTGCCGTTTTTCTCTTTGTATTCAGTTTGACTTTTCCACCTAGTTATTTTCTGCCCTACCATAGGCCAAAGCAACTTCTTTATTAACCAGTGGTAATAAAATGAATTCACAGCATACATAGGAACATCCCACATCATCTGACTTATACATACATTTTGTCATCATAATAAACATATACATGTTACCTGGTTAATGTTTTGAGAATAGTGTACAATCTATAATTCATCTTATTTTTACTTCATTGAACTCTATTTTCAAATATAGTTAGTTAAAGCAATACTTACTCAGCTCCTGATTGTGGTTCTCCAGGTCATCAATTTTACAGGAGATGGTTACAACCCTGTGGTTACAATCTTTCTAATGTTTATAGTGAGTTGCTGAATTAGCTATGTCAAAAAATGCTAGATTCTAGGGTATGGTTTGGGCAAAAAAATGTGACTTTACCCTCAATAAATAAATATATTTTGAAAAACACAAATTTAGCTAATACTGACTTCCAGATCTTTAGATCTGTTATGCTTTATGATATCTATAGATGCTTCACTTATAAAATGCTTTAATTCAGGGTGACATCTACAATCCAACAGACAAATTTCATTTGTCATAAGATGCTTTTGAATAATTGAGGTTTCCATTTACATAAATATGTGGTTTGCATACCATCTTCTACTGTTTTCATGCTATAATGGCAGTTGGGTTTCTGCAATATAAAAATAATTCACAGTGCTCAAATATCTCCTGTCTGATCTTAGATTTCACTCTGGAACAATGAGGAAATTTGATCCACATTTTAAAGACCTTTGAAATTTTATTTTCATATGTTGTGGAATACTTTAATTACGTAAAGATATGCTACTTTTGCTTATACTGTAAAATATTATTTTAACTGTGTAAATATGTGTTACATTTGTTTATGCTACATTTTTTAACGATGTAAAGATGTGTAATTAATTATGTAAAGATAGGTTGCATTTGTTTCACCTTGTTGAAATAGGGGCATCGGGGTTGCGTCCCCAACACCGCGGCCACCTGGCTAGCTTATGCCCGAAATAACAACACACAAACTGTATTCATTTAAACACTGCTTGGCTTCTTCTCGCCTGGACTAGCCCATTTCTTATATTCTGTGTA
Source organism: Microtus obscurus (assembly GCA_963919715.1). Lineage (NCBI taxonomy): Eukaryota > Metazoa > Chordata > Mammalia > Rodentia > Cricetidae > Microtus > Microtus obscurus. The sequence goes on along the minus strand of CAWTZC010000381.1, from coordinate 9,030,440 downwards.
GCACCCCAAGATGCGCTTACCGGGAAGATTCTAGCCTACGTCCATCTTGGGTCGGAGCTTCATTGCGAGTGTATCTCAGAGAGCTGAGCTATCCCGTCTGCCCGCGAGACAGGAGCCTGGCGTCTCCGAGCCGAGCTGCATGATTTCTGACCTCACGTCCTCTTCCTCTCAGCATTTTCTTCTGTTTACTCCACCCACCTATGTTCTAACCTATCAGGGCCAAGGCAGTTTATTGAACCAATGAAATCAACAGATTGATATATGACACTCCCACATCATCACCTTGCCTGCCTAAGGCACCGGATTGTCTAATAAAAAGCTTAACTCTCGGTAGCTAAGCAGAGAAAGGATAGGCAGGGCTGGCAGGCAGACAGAATCAATAGGAGGAGTAATCTAGGCTCCAAAGGAAAGAAGAGAATGAGGAGAAAAGGGGAGGGGGTCATGCTAGGGGCAAGAAGCCATTCAGTCACCAGACAGACAGGCATGAGAAGCAGTGAAAGTAGAATAAAATACAGAAGGAAGAAAGGTAAAAATAACCAAGGTAAAAAGTAGATAAAGGAAACAGGTTAATTAAGGTTTAAAAGAGGTAAATAGCAAGCAGCTTAAGCTAGGTCAAACATTCAAAACTGAAATTAAGCAAAACTGAAATTAAGCCTCCATGTCATGATTTGGGAGCTGGTTGGTAGCCCAAAAGAAAAAGTCCGATACATTCATATTTTTCTTATTTTGTGCTTGGTGTTGTTTTAGCTAGTTTAATTAATTTGATTTTTATGGAGGTTTATGGTATAAAGTTATCACCAACACTTGATACAGGAGGCATAGAAAAGAGAATCTCTTAAAACACGTATCTTAGGATTCTAATTCTTGGTGCTACCAATCAGAAAGCATGCCTCACATTCCAAATCATTGCTTCCATTTCATGTGATGCCAGTCATTTCTAAATGATCCCAGCTTCATGTAAACTTTTCCCTAAAAGTTCTGTACTCTTATTGTTATAATAAGATATAGAATATATATATTATTAGAATGTATATGGAATATACCTCTTGTATAAAAGATATATAAAGGATTTTCTTTTCATAAAAGAAACTGTATATTGTTATTTTTATTCTTTCATTATATTAAAGTTTAAATGAGAAGTTTCTGAAGTATTCTTTTCTAATAAAAAAACTCCAAATAAAAAAAATTCACACATTTTCTTGTTTGTTCTCAAAGAATGCTATTATTTTCTACTGCAACATCTACTGTAACCATAGATTTACATTTATCTGTCAAGGAAAGTTTCTGTGCTTTTTCCTTTATAAAATGTTTTTATTGTCAAGTACTAGTTTTACATAGTAATGGACTTCTTTATGATATTTTTATAGAATTTGAAGAACTGTAAAAGAAAACCACCCTAACAAGTAAGCAGATATCATAAATAGATTTCTTTTATTTATTTGTTTGTTTGTTGCTTGCCTGTTTTGTGTTTGGTCATGGAGTTTATTACAGCAACAGAAAAAAAAACTAAAATTCTTCACCAGGATTCCCTGTCTTATGTGCTATTGATGATGTTAGATATCCTACTATCACTAGATGAAATTTGAAAGTAGGTTGATTCTTTTCCTGCTGGCTAAGAATGTTGTGTACCTTTTTTTAAATTAATAAAAATATTTTATTGAATTTCAGGAACTTGGTACTTTTTTTTTAAAAAATTCCAAATCTTTTCACACAGACCACTCTGCTTACTCTAGAACAGCAGTTGCTCGGACTTCACGATTGTCACTTCTCTCCTTGTTGTTGTGTACCTTTTAAAATACTTGTTGATTATTTGTCTTTCTTTTTTTTTTTAGAACTGTCTATTCAGTCCTTTACCTCATTTAAAATTACAAGACTTATTTTGGGGGTATTTAATATTTGTTGTTCTTTCTGCATTCTAAATATTAAGCATTCAAGTTCACAATTGACAAAAGGAGTTTTGTTGTTGTTGTTCAGTCTATGTACTGCCTCTTCACTTAGCTGATTATTTACTTTTCTTTGCAAAAGTTTATAGTTTCATGAATTGATAATTCCTATGTTTATTTTCTGTGCTACTCCCCAGAAAGTCCTTGTCTATGCCCATATCTTGAAGTGCTTTATTAATGTCTTACTTTTGCAAAGTCCAAATTTCTCATATTACTTGTAGGTCTTCAATTCATTTTGAATTGACTTTTGTGAAGAATGAGAGATGGAAGTCCGGTTTCATTTCTCTATGAGTAATTTTTTTTTTTTTTTTGTCATTGGTTTGAAGAAACTCATTTTCAAAGTTTAGATGTCCACACACACACATATTGACTTACTTCCAAGTTCTCCACTGTGTTACATTGGTCTGCATGTCTGCTTTTTGTTTTGTTTTTGCTAGTGTTTCACAGTCTGGTTGCTATGGTTCTGTAGCACAATTTAAGATAAGGTATTGGGATGGCTCCAGCATTACTCCCCCTACTTAAAAATCCTCTGTCTATTGAGGATCTTTTGTAATTCCATAATGCTTCAAGACTTTTTTCTAGTACTACAAAAATTACCATTTTGATTTTCATGAAGATTGGGTCTATAGATAAATTTTGGAAATGTAGCATTTTTACAATATCACCTTTTTTTTCTCAAGGGGAAGAATCGGAGTTTTTATGTCACTGCGAAAGTTCAGATTAAACACAAAGTGGAAAAACAACAACAAAGAAAACAAAACAAAGAGAAAACTAAAACCTTAAATTGAGGCAGGGCCAGCTAACCTGTCAAAGGAAGCAGGTTACCAAAAGCCAGTTAAGTGCCAGGGAGAGGTCCTCCTCTCATTAGTATCAGTAGTAGCCTTACAAAGAAACCAAGCCACCTGATTGTCAAACATATGCAAAGGGACTAGGCTGGTCCCATGCAGTCTTCTTGACTGTTTGTTGGTCCTGGATCCATGAGTTTCTGCTAGCTGTGTTTCCCCCATTATGAACCCTCTGGCTGGTATAATCCCTCCTTTTCGTCTGCAAGACTCTCAGAGCTCAATGCAGTACTTGTCTCTGGATCTCTGTCTCTGTTTCCATCAGTTACTGGATAAAGTCTCTCTGAAGGCAGTTAGGGAAGTCATCAGTCTGTTTATAGTAGATGACCAGTTCAGGAATCCTCTCCACCACTGCTAGGAATCTTAGTTGGGGGTCATTGCTGTGGGTTCCTGGGGGTTTTCTTGGCCCTAGATTTTTTCCTCACCCCAATATGGTACCCTCCAATCAAGACATCTCCTTTGTTACTCTCCCCATCTATCCTGCCTTCATCCTGCCTCCCACACCCAGCCCTTCCAACCTGCTCCGTCTAGTTCTCATCTTTCCATTCTCCCAAACCCCACCACCAGTTTACCTAGAAGATCTTGGGCCCTCCTTGTTATCTACTTTCTCTGGGGCTGTGGATTGTAGGTTGATTTTTCTATATTTTACTCCTAATAACCACCTACGTGTGAGTGCATACCATGTTTGTCTTTCTGGATCTGGGTTACATCTTGCAGAATGATATTTTTCTAGTTCCATCTATTTGCCTGCAAATTTCATGAGGTCATTGTTTGTTTGTTTGTTTTTTAACAACTGAGTAGTACTCCATTGTATAAATGTACCACATTTTCTTATCCATTTTTCAGTTAAGAGACAAGTATGTTATTTCCAGGTTCTGGCCATTACAAATAAGCTACTATGAACATAGATTACCAAGTGTCTTGTGGTATGAGTGTCCATCCTTTGGTTATCTGCCTAAAATTGGAATAACTGTGTCTTGAGGTAGATTGATTCCCAATTTTCTGAGAAATAGCTATGCTGATTTCCGAAGTGGTTGTAAAAATTTGCATTCCTGCCAGCTGTGGAGGAGTGTTCCCCTTACTCCACATCCTCTCCAGTACAAGTTGTCATCAGCGTTTTCGATCTTAGCCATTCTGACTGGTGTAAGATGGTTGTTAGCACTGAGGCATTATGATGGCCCAGCCCCATCACCTGGCAAGATGCACCTGTCAGCATTTCAGGCAAATACCTAATCTTTTCCAGAGGCTTACAGCCCTGCATGCTCTTGTTGGTATTTAGGCAAATGTTTAGTCAATCCAGGGCCCTCCAGCTATACATAAATACATCTTGTGCTGTGTGCCTGAGTAGGGCTCTGTACACATGCGCAAAGGGTCCCCTTTAAGCAAGCTCTGCCTGACTCTCACTTTTTCTGCAGTACTTACCTTTTCTTGGTCAATCATCACAATTTCCCTTCTCTTTAACAATAAACTTTCATGTGGGTCTGTTGTACACTGTGATTCATTCTTGCCACTGCCGCTAAACTACAGCAGTGGTATGATTTACATTTCCTGATGACTAAGGGTGTTGAGCAAATCTTTAAGTGTCTTTTGGCCATTTAAAATTCTTCCGTTTAGAATTCGCTGTTTGTTTAGATCTGTACTCCATTTTTAATAGGATTGTTTGGTGTTTTGATGGTCAACTTCTTAAGTTCTTAATATATTTTGGAGATCAGCCCTCTGTCAGATGTGGGGTTGGTGAGGATCTTTTCCCATTCTATAAATTGCCATTTTGTCTTGTTGACTGTGTCCTTTGCTTTACAGAAGCTTTTCAGTTTCAGGAGGTCCCATTTATTAATTGTCAATCTCAGCATCTGTACTACTGGTATTATATTTAGGAAGTAGCCTCCCATGCCAATGCGTTCAAGGCTACTTTCCACATTCTCTTCTATCAGGTTCAGTGTAACTGGATTTATGTTGAGGTCTTTGATCCACTTAGACTTGAGTTTTGTGAATGGCAATAGTTATGGATTTATTTGCATTCCACTACATGTCAGCATCCAGTTATTCCAGTACCATTTGTCGAAGATATTTTCTTTTTCCATTGCATAATTGTGGTTTCTTTTCCCAAAATCAGGTGTTATATATGTGTGATTTAAGTTATGATCTTTGATTCAATTTCATTGATCCATGTGTCTGTTTTTATGCCAATATCAAGCTTTTAAAAAAAATTACCATAGCTTTATAGTGGAACATGAAGTAAGGAATTTTGATGCAGTTAGAAGTTCTTGTATTGTACAAGATTGTATTCTGTTTTTTTTCTGTTTTTTTTTTTGTGTGTGTGTGAAGTTGAATATTGTTCTTTCAAGGGCTGTGAAAAAATTTTGATGGGGATTGCATTGAATCTGTAGATTGCTTTTGGTAAAATTTCCATTTTTACTATGTTAATCCTACCTATCCATGAGCATGGGCAATCTTTCCATTTTCTGGTATCTTTTTCAATTTCTTTCTTTAAAGACTCAAATTCCTTGAAATACAGCTCTTTCATTTGCTTGGTTGGAGCTTTCCCAAGATATTTTATATTATTTGTGGCTATTGTAAAATGTGTTGTTTCTCTGATTTTTTCCTTTGGGTCATTTATCATTTGTATATAGGAAGGCGACTGATATATTTTTTTAATTAGTGTTGTGTCCCACCACATTGCTGAAGGTGTTTATCAGCTATAAGAATTCCCTGGTAGAATTTTTGAGATCACTTATGTATACTATTGTATCATCTGCAAACAGTGGAAGTTTGATTTTTATTCTTTCTTTCCAATTTGTTTCCCCTTGATCTCATTTCATTTTGTTATTGCAACTAGTTAGGACTTCAAGTTCTATATTGAATAGATATGGAGAGAAGGGGCAGCCTTGTCATGGTCCTGATTTTAGTGGAATTGCTCTGTGTTTCCCTCCATTTAGCTTGATTTTGGCTGTCTGCTTGCTGTATATTGCTTTTAATATGCTTAGATATGTTCTTTTTATCCTTGATCTCTTCAAGCTCTTTCTCATGAAGGGGTGTTGGATTTTGTCAAAGTTTTTTCAGCATCTAATAAGATGAGTTTGTGTTTTTTCTTTTAATTTGTTTATATGAGAGATTACATTGACATATTTTTGTATGTTGAACCAACCCTGCATTTCTGGGATGAAGACTACTTGGTTATGGTGGATGATTTCTTTTATGTGTTCTTGGATATGATTTACCAATATTTTATTGAGTATTTTGGCATCAATATTCTTGATGGAGATGAGTCTATAATTCTTATTTTTATTGCATCTTTGTGAGGTTTGGGTATCAGGGTAACTGTAGCCTCATAAAAAGAATTTGGTAATATTCTTTCTGTTTCTATTGTGTGGAACAATTTGAGGAGTACTTTCTTTGAAAGTGTGGAAGAACGTTGTACTGAAACCTTTAGGCCCTGGACTTTTTTTGGTTGACAGACTTTTAATGACTGCTTCTATTTCCTTAGGAATAATAATAAAATTAAATAGGTCTATTTAAATTATTTAGTTGGCCTTGATTTAATTTTGCTATGTGGTACCTAGTCAGAAAATTGTCTATTTTTTTAATTAATTAATTTATTTATTAAAGATTTCTGTCTCTTCCCCACCGCTGCCTCCCATTTCCCTCCCCCTCCCCCAATCAAGTCCCCCTCCTTCGTCAGCCAAAAGAGCAATCAGGGTTCCCTGCCCTGTGGGAAGTCTAAGGACCACCCAGCTCCATCCAGGTCTAGTAAGGTGAGCATCCAAACTGCCTAGGCTCCCACAAAGCCAATCCGTGCAGTAGGATCAAAAACCCATTGCCATTGTTCGTGAGTTCTCAGTAGTCCTCATTGTCCGCTATGTTCAGCGAGACCAGTTTTATCCCTGGCTTTTTTCAGACCCAGGCCAGCTGGCCTTGGTGAGTTCTACTCCCCAATTTTGTGGTGTATAGATTTTCTCAGTGTCTGTTGTTATGTGCCCCTTTTGGCTTCTGATTTTATTAACTTGTATATTCTCTCTCTCACATTGTTTATTTTCTCAAAGATACAACTCTTTGTTTCAATGACTCTCCATATTGCTCTTTTTGTTACTATTTTATTGCTTTCAACCCTGAGCTTGATAATTTCCTGCTGGGTGAATGGTTTCTTTTTGTTCTAGAGCATTCAGGTGTGCTGTTAATTTACTTGTGTGAGATTTCTCCAAATTCGTTATGTAGACACTTAGTTCTATGAACTTTCTCCGTAGCGCCACTTTCATTGTGTCCATAAGTTTGGGGATGTTGTGCATTCATTTTCTTTGAATTCTAGGAAGTCTTTAATTTATTTCTTTTTTTTTTTTCTTGGCCCAGTGGTGATTCAGATGTGATTTTTTTTTTGTTTCCATGACTTTGTAGGTTTCCCTCTAGTTTGTATTTTTGTTGAATTCAAACTTTAAGTCATGTTGGTCCAATAAGATATAGGTGTTTATTCTAAATATTTTGTGTCTATTGAGATTTGCTTTGTGACCAAGTATGTGGTGAATTTTAAGGAAGATTCCATGAGGTACTTAGAAGAAGATATTCTTTTTTGTGTTTGGGTGAAATGTTCTACAGATGACTTTTAGTCAAATTGAATCATAACTTCCATTGGTTCCCTTATTTCTCTCTTAATTTTCTATCTGCCAGATCTATCCCCTGATGAGAGTGGAGTATTGAAGTCTCTCACTATTAGGGTATGAGGATTGATATGAGATTTATGCTTCAATACTGTTTCTTTTACAAATGTTGATATCCTTGGATTTTGAGCATAAATATTCAGATTTGAGACTTAATCTCGGTGGATTTTTCCTATGATTAATATGAAACGTCCTTCTTCATCTCTTTTGATTAATTTTAGTTTGAAGTCTATTTTGCTAAATATTAGAAAAGCTACACCAGGTTGTGTCTTTGGTTCATTTGATTGTAAAATCTTTCCCCAACACTTTGTGCTGAGGTAATGTCTGTCTTTGAAGTTGAGGTGTGTTTCTTGTAATACAGCAAAAGTATGGATCCTGTTTTCATATCCATTCTGTTAGCCTGTCTCTTTTTATAGGTGAATCGAATCCGTTGATATTAAGTGGTATTAATGACCAATGATGGTGAGTTCCTGTTAGTTTTTGGTTTTGTTGATGATGGTGGTGGTAGTGTGTGCTTTTTTCTCTTCTTTGGGATGTACTGATGTTGGATTTTCTAATGCCTGTGTTTATGTAGGTGCAGATAACTTTCCTTGGTTAGAAATGGTGTATAAATAATTTCCGCTGTCTATTATTTTAGCATTAGAAGGATGATATTTTGTTGGCTGCTTCTGATACAGATACTTTGGAAAGAATGTTTAATGCAGTATAGAAAATTTTGCCTTAGGGATTACAGCTGTCTTCTGAGAAAATACAAAGAGGAGATTCTCTGAACTAGTTAGGATTTAATGTAAGTAAACAGAAAATTCAGTCACAAAAGGTACAGATTAGGAAAATCTAATCACACTCTAAAGGAGATATTTGTTAAGCAGAAGAGTGCTATCAGGACCATATAATACATAATGCTTTACTAATTTCCAGTTTTAAAGTTTTTAAATGCTTATGAAACAGGAATAGCAGCTGCTAAAAGATATTGAATTATGGGAAAAGCTGCTGAATTAGGCCAGCATTTGTAAAACCAGGGAAAGTGTTAAGTCCGAGGTTATGCTTATATTTTCACAGGAAATAATAAATTGTGGATCTCATCAAAATTGATAAAAATCCAACACAGCCATAAAGAATCTCTCCAATGCTTCAGCTGCTGACATGCCTTTAAGAAACAAAAGGCCTGGAGCAGACAGAGAAACCTACCATCTGGAGACAGCTTAAGAGTCTGTAAGACAAGGGGAAAGCGAATGATTCAGAAACCTGAATGCTACAGATCTGGTCCTTGATATATGTATTTGTGGTAACTATACAGGTAACAGAGACGAACTATACATTTTGGACTTTTATCCCCAATATTTCAATTACCATAGCAGTGAGTTGGGGAGATATTGATATTCCTGTAGTAGTTAACACATCCTCTGGGGTACCTGGTCCATATGATAACAGAGATCCTTCTCAGGCAATGGAGGAGGGTAGCGTGATTGACAATTATACTGTGGGAGTATGGGAAATTCCCATTTGCATGGGAAATGGACTCAGTCCCTAAAAATAACTTCTCAAGTATGGTTATCCATAGTCAATACTACCTGAGATTATTGTAACAAGTTTTATATTTATATGCTTCAAGCATCTGGGTTTAGTGGGCAGATAATATTACTAGTTTCATAAGTCTACTGTTCTGTGAGATGTGGGTTGCCAACAAGGAACTGGATTGGGTACACTGGCAACAGTGTAAGAGTGAGAAGCCTTGAGCAATAATTAATATCTCGCAAGGAGATATTGTAGACTGGAGCCTTTTGGCTCTACTCAAGAGCAAGATGCAAATTTATAATATGAGTGAAGCTGTGGAAATTAGTGCTTTTGTTAGTGAACCTATCCGATGGCATAGAGTTGGAATGAAGCCCCCTCCTGAAATCTGGTAATTTATTTCTGAATAACTTGTGGAAATTGGCAAGTGCCTTCCATCTTCTTAAGGTGTGGTAAGAAAAATTAAACATTAAGCATGATAAATATAATTTCTCTTTTAGACTAAATTGGAACCATCCACTTCTGGCATGTGTACTTACTACTGAAAGGGCTCATATAGTAGTCTCCTATAAATTGCAGCATCACTTCTAAACACTGTATAAGTAAGATATAACCATATTTATTTTCTTCTTGGGTCTCTGATTGTGTGGAAGACTTTTAGTTATGGGTAAAGTTTTCCTTGTTACCAGATTCAGAAAAGAAATTCATTAAAGAAGTGTAAAGTGTATAACGCTGAGAGACATAAAAAGATAGTTTTGGTAATACAAATTATAATAGCAAGGGAATTAGATACAACATTTAGACTCACCAAGACAGGATATATATTGAATATTTTCTCTGAATTTGTCAATTATTAATGGACTAGACATGGCTAATGTATTTGTTATCTATATATTATATATAGTTATTATATTTATTGTATATAGCTTTGCTTATATTAGTTATAACCTTCTTTTTTAATTTTTAGACAAAAAGGAAATGTAATGATATATTTTTTGTACAAATAAAGCTTCCTGAAGATTAGAGGGCAGAGCTAGTTTCTAGTTAATCATAGAGGTGTGAAGGTCTGTACAGACAGACAGGAAGTGATATGACTGGAGAGAGAGGGGGGAAGTGATAAGGCCAGAGGAAACAGGATCTCCATCTCTTCTATCTGGGAAGTTGAGAGTTAAAGTGGCTTTGGTTTTTCTCCTTTGTCTCTCTGATCTCTCAGCATTTTCCACAATATCTGACTTTGGGCTTTTATTTCTAAGAACTTTTAGAACTTGTGTTCCACTGTTTTTCGTGGTCTGTTAACATCTGCAAAACATGTGTTCAGGACCTTTTGACTTTCATAGTCTCCATTGAGAGGTCAGTTGTAATTCTGATAGGTCTGCTTTTATATGTTACTGTACATTTTTCCTTTGCAGCTCTTAGTATTTTCTTTGTTATGTATATTTAGAGTTTTGATTATTATTTTGCAAAAGGGCCCGTGTTTTGATCCAGTCTATTTGGTGCTCTGTTGGCTTCTTGTGTCTTCATAGGTATGTCCCTCTTTAAGTTGGAAAGTTTTCTTTTACAATTTTTCTGAATATATTTTCTATGCCTGGAAGTCTTCTTCTATCCCTATTAGTCATAAGTCTCATCTTTTTATGGTTTCCCTGATTTCCTGGATGTGTCGTGTTAAGAATTTGTTGGATTTAATGTTAACTTTGACCATTAAAACTACTTCCTCTATCATATCTTCAAAGCCAGAGAGTCTCTCTTCCATCTCTTGTATTCTGTTGGGTATGCTTGCATCTGTATTTCCTGTTCATTTATCGAGATTTTTCATTTCCAGAATTTTCTCCATTTGTTTTTTTATTTATTTCCTTTATTTCAACTTTCAAGTCTTGAACTGTTTAGTTTACCTGCTTGATTGTTTTTTTCTTGACATTTTAAAAGGAGTCTATTGATTTCTTCCAATATTTTGTTTGTCTTTTCCTCCATTTCTTTAATGGAATTTCTCATTTCCTCTTTAAAGGCCTTTATTATCTCCATATTTTTAAGGTCATTTTTTTTTCCCTTGCTTCATCTATGTTGAAATGTTCACATCTTGCTGGTGTGGAACCACTAGTTTCTGGTGGTGTCATATTATTCTTGATATTGTTGAATGCAATCTTATACTGCCATTTACTCATCTTATCTACTTGGTGCAGGCAGAGCTTATATCTATTGGGGCTGCTGATCTTGTGGGGGATGTTTGGCCAAGGAAGGGTGAAACGATCAGTTGATTTGGGTAGCGGAGTGGGTCTTGTAGGTTATAGTGCCCAATGAGTGGGTTTGGTGATAGAGCAGCCTGCCAGCAAAACTTCTAGCTGACTGCTGGGTCTGATTTGGGAGTGGGAAGGGCACAGAATGTACCCTGGGGCTTACAGCCTAGTGACGGGCAGTTTAGATGAGAGACCAGTCACTCACTTCTAATTGGTGCAAGTGGTGCTTGTGTCTCTAGGAGCTGCTGCTCTCACAGCAATGTTTGGTCAGAGGGAGGGTGATGGGTTCTCTGGGTTTGGGTGGCAGAGAGGGTCTTATAAATTATTGTGGCCAGTGAGTGGACAGGGGTGGAGAGCCTGCCAATAGGACTTTTATCTGCTTTCTGGCTCCTAAATAGACTTCTAACTTCTAATTTTATTATTAAATTAAAACATAATCAGTAGTTTCATTGAAAAATATAGTTTTTCTTTTGATCCTGGTTCTTTTGGCTTCACTAACTTTTCCTTTTATATAAACACATATAATTTATTTTTCCATATATTGTTTAAATTATATTCCAACAGTTCTTTTATTGTTCAGGATTGTGAGCTATATTCTGTCTGTCTGTGTTTTTACATGAAATTTAATATTTTCCATTTCTAAAAAAATGCATTAGAATTTTAATAAGGGTGCAATAAATCTATATATTGCTTTTGATAAGATAAGCAATTTCACAATCTAAATCCTTCTAATTTATGAGCATGATATATAACCATCTTTTCTTCTTCATTTTCTTTTGTCAAAATCTTAATATTTTTTGAATGATTGTTTCCAGGATTTCCTTGCTTTTTGCACATAATAAAAACCTTAGCAAGACAGAGAAATCTACATATAAAACTAAAGTAGTTGAAAATATTAGTAAAACTAAAGTCATTACTGAATATAAAGGATTTAATGGAAATATGGCAGCATAATCTGTTTTCCTTTTATCTAATAAAGGAATCCGTTACATGATGTTTTACTCTTGGCTTTTGAACTTTTGGGGAGCCCACAACCCAATTCCCAAATAAATAACACATGAAAAGAGGCTTGTTCTTAGCTATGAATGCCCAGTTTTGCTTGACTTGTTTCTTGCCAGCTTTTCTTAACTCAAATTATCCCAACTACCTTTTGCTTCTGGGCTTTTTTTTCTTACTTATGTATATCTTACATTTACTCTTATTCTCTGACTGAGAAGCTAGGTGTTTGGCCCTTAGTATCCTCTTTCCTTGTTCTCTTGCTTGTTCCTTTTCCTTTTTCTCCTTCTAATTTTATTCTCTGCCTGCCAGCCCCACCTAATCTTTCTCCTGCCTTGGTATTAGCCATTCAGCTCTTTATTAGGACCATCAGGTGTTTTAGACAGGCAAAGAATCACAGCTTCACACAGAGTTAAACAAATGCAGCATAAACGAAAGTCACACACCTTAAAATGATATCCCCCAATAATACACTTAAAGTCCAAACTGTTAAAGAGTAAAAGATGGACAGCGTTTAGTAATGAGAGTAATTTTGTAAGCTAACAATTATAGATGAATCTATACACATCTAAATTTGTAAATCAAATATTATAAGACATAAAAAGGAAAAGGTAGCAACAGTGTAGTAATAATTTGATGACTCTAGTTAACAATAAATAGTTATTATAAGAATATTTATTTGTATAGAAGCTTTCTGTCAGAAGCAGAGTCCATGGTTTTCTGTAGTGAGAATGGATCTTCTTTTATTATATACCAGGCCACAAAAGATTTATAAGTCTGAGAAGTTACCTTATTTTGTGATGGATGAAATGTTCTATAAATATCCATTAGGTTCATTTAGTTCATAATGACAGTCAGTTATCTCCAGCATTTCTTTGTTTAGATTTTTGTCTGGGTGTCTTACCCCTTGGCTAGAGTGGGGTATTGAAGTTTCTCACTACCAGTGGGTAAGGTTCAGTACTTGACTTAAAGTATAGTAGTGTTTCTTTTATGAACGTAGGTGCTCTTGTTTTGGGGACATAGATAATAAGAATTATAATGTCCTTTTGCTGGATTTTTCCTTTGATCAATATGTAGTTTCCTTCTCTATCTCTTCTGATTAGTTTTGGTTCCAAGTCTATTTTGTTAGGTATTAAAATGCCTATTATACTTGCTTTTTAGGTACATTTTGCATGGAATAGCCCTTTTCATCTTTCTACTGCAAAATGAGATTTAGTTTTGATGTTAAGGTGTATTTCTCAGATTCAGCAGAACGACTGACCCTGTTTGATCATCTATTTTGTTAGTCTTTGTCTTTTTATTGGGGAATTGAGACCAATGATGTAGAGAGATAGCAATGGCTGATTCCTATTACTTTATGGTGGTGGGGTCAGGGAGTGTTTCCCCTCTTATGTTTTTCTAGTCTGGTATTGATCATTTCTTGAGTTTACTTAGGTATGGTTAACCTGTTTTAGTTGAAGTTTTTCTTTTAGAACTTTTGTAGGGCTGAATTTGTCGATTTCTTAATTTTGATTTTTGTCTTATTTTCTCCATCTACTGTGATTGAAAATTTTGTTAGGTATAATAGTTTGATCTAAAATCTATGTCTCTTACCATATGTAGAACATCTGTTCATGCCCTTGCTTTTAGATTCTCCATTGAGAAGTCAGGTGTTTCTCTAATAGGTCCGGTGGTATGTTATTTGGTCGTCATTGTTTTGGGCTTGATTATCATGTGGAGAGGGGATAAACTTTTTTGGTCCTGTTTATTTGGTGTTCTGTGTTTTTATTGCTCATTGATAGACATCTCCTTCTTTAGTTTCTTTTCTTTTCTTTCTATTATCTCTATTATTTTTAGATTGGTCTTTTGTAGTATCCCAGAATTCTGGATATTTTGTGCCAGTAATTTTTTAAGTATAACATCCTCCTGATGTACTTGAAAAAGAAGGAAAGTATAGTGGGTAAACTAAAGAAAATCATGGACAAATATTTGAGATCAATTATGGCAAACATATCTAAATGAAAACAAAATATATGATCTTATTTAAAAAAAATAGGAACATGTCATAAGGACTAGATAAAATATAAGATTAGGAGAGCATTCACTCACACTTCAATGAGATAATTCAAAATATTCTAATGCAAAAGCATGGTCAGGATGATTTTCATAAAAGCCTCAGGAAAAAGTAAAGTCTGTGTGTCATGAGGAAGAATACACATTTACAAGAGACTAAAACATTGACTTACCTTTGAATTTATTCCAAAGAACATCAGTGACTTATAACAAAAAACATTTAGGGTAGCAAATGATTCTCTGAACCGTCTTGAAATCAAAGGATGCTTTCTTTGGGAGTTTCAAGATCTCCTGCAAATGTGCCACCCCTGATGAACCATTTGTTGACTTTCTCTCAAGCTCACTCCGTCTATCTCTGGGAGAAAAGGGGTCATAAAGTCAGCTGGGACACAAGACACTTGGCCCTACATCCAGGGCTAAACTGAGAAATTATATTTTCTAGCCCAGGCCAAAAAAGAGAAATTTGGTAATTATTGAAAGTTCATTCACCAGTCAGTCATATTAGAAGATACTTTTCTTACAAAATAGGTGTAAAAAAAGGCTCTTTAAAATATGGGTTTAGGCAACATCAAGAATCTTTATCACTCATGAGTCCACAGTAGCAACTAAATTGAAAACAGCCCTGCTTCCGGTTCTGGCTGGTTAGGTTTATTTTCTGTGACCACCTTTTGAGCTCCCATCTTCCTGCAAAACGACTTGTTAAACTTTGAAGAAAATTACTAAAGAAAGATGAGTGGCTTATAAAATTCAGTGGCCAGTTATAAACATGTCACTATAGAAGCCAAAACAAAACTCACTCAATAGTATATCATTGAAAAAATTTTAAATACAAGTGTCTATACAAGTAAGTGTATTTGCAACATCTAAACTGAGGTAAATTTATCATAAAGGTCAAACCTTAAAAACAAACATCATTTTTTTTCTTAAAATATTTTTTAAATTTTCTTATAGTTTTAGAAAAACATGATGTATTAGCACTAACAGAACATTAAGAAGATGTTTCTACATGATAAATGTAGTTCTTTATATAATAGATAAAACAGTAACGCAAAGTTTGATAAAATAAAAAAGGATAAGAAGACTACTTAACTCTTCTCTTTCAAAACTCATGGATAGCAATATAAAAGGAAGAATGTAAGGGAACATAGCTCTTGTGATACAGAGAAACTTGAACCAAAAAGCCTCAAATCATTGCCTATACTTGCCAGTGCTGGATCCTGGACTTAGATGAGAGACTTGCTTGGAATCGATGCTGGTTGATTTTTAGCCAAGTGTATATTTTCTGAAATCTCCCAACTTTAAGACAAGACAATGCAACTGTAGCTTGTTCGTGGGTATCAATCCTAGTTTTATTTATTTATTTATTTATTTATTTATTTATTTATTTATTTATTTATTTTTTCGAGACAGGGTATCTCTGTAGTTTTGGTGCCTGTCCTGGAACTAGCTCTTGTAGACCAGGCTGGCCTCGAACTCCCAGAGATCCACCTGCCTCTGCCTCCCGAGTGCTGGGATTAAAGGCGTGCGCCACCACCGCCCAGCTTAATCCTAGTTTTATATCTGTCACAAATTGCCTGTGGAAAATGCCGGAAGAAACTTAGTTTGGAATGATGAGGTAGGGAAACTGTGACAAAATCAACTGAGAGGAATTTGTTTTATTTAAGATTTGTTTTTCTAACTCAGAGATTGTACAGTGTGTGTGTGTGTGTGTGTGTGTGTTGTGTAGTCAAACAACAAAACAGAGTGCATAAGATTAGCAATTTCTGGGAGGTCCGTGGGTCTATTCAAGAATAAAAGTGGAGTGAAGTTGTGTCTTCAGCATAAAAATGAAGGATAACAAAGAAAGCAGAAGCATGTGTTAAAGACAATAATCATACTATACCTCATTTCTTATTGATACTCTGCACAATACTTTACTGGAAACTAAGGATCATTTAGTGATGAATTTCAATCAGAAATAAGCCAGTGATGTTTCTATATTTGAAATTACCAAAACAAGATGAATATATACAATATCAAAAGATAGTGAGGTAACCCAGACCCAGAAAAACAATTATCACATGTACTCAACCATAAGTGGTTTTTGAACATAAAGCAAAGAAACCAGCCCACAAACCACAAATCCAGAAAACTTAGACAACAATGAAAATCCTAAGAGAGACTTACATAGATCTGATCTACATGGGAAGTAGAAAAAGACAAGATCTCCTGAATAAATTGGGAACATGGGGAACTTGGCAGAGGTTTGAAGGGGGAGGGAAAAGGCAGGGAGGGGAGCAGAGAAAAATGTAGAGCTCAATAAAAATCAATAAAAAATTAATAAAAAAGATAAATGCTATGACGGTACAAACACACCGCAGATCTTTGAGACAACATTCAAAATAAACATTCATAATCTCAAAATAATTAGCTAATATCATTTATCCTAAAGAAGCAAAGATACAAGGGATACTTATGAAATCAGAAAGTCATATAGCCTATTGTAGTGGCATTTCAACTCTATTTTAATAAATAAAGACTGCCTGAAGATTTGAGGGTAAAACAGTCTTATTGGTTAACCTTACAGACCAGATTATGGTAACACACACTTTTAATCTCAGTCGCCGTCATGCCACACCTTTAATCCCAGTAGCCACACTAGTTGCCATAGAAACTGGGCAGTTCATGCCTTTTATGATGGTGGTGCACACCTTTAATCCCAGCCCTAGAAAAGAATATGAGACGGGAGAAGACAGTTCTCAGATGCAGTCTCCTTCTGAGATCCCAGGAGGCAGAATCGTCATTTCAGACTGAGGTCGAGGTAAGAGCCAGTGGCTGGCTGTTTGGGTTTTTGGATCTTCATGTTGAACCCCAATTTCTGACCCTGAGCCTTCATTTAGTCATTCTTCAGCCTATAAACAGAACTTGTAGAAGAAACAGGAAGTGATTTAAAAAATGTTAAAGTTACCACAGAAGCAAAGAGAGAAAACATATTGAAGTGAGATCAGAAACATGTGGATATGTTTGAGGCAAATAAATAACAAAAGGGAAATACCAACTAATTAAAAAGTACTTCAAAATGTTAAAAACTGTAGTAATAAAGGACATCTGGGCCACACATGATTGTCTGTTTTGAAAAGAACAGAATGCATACAGACTGTACTTTAATAGGATATTAAAGTAGGATTAAACTTAACAGAGAAGAGAAGCCTGGGAGGTAAAGATTTAAGAAGCATACATTTATCAGAGAAAGTCACAGAGCAGAGAAGACATGTCATCTGGGCTTCATGTCACTTGTAATTGGAATACAAAGAACAGGCTCTTAGGACAGAACACAGTTCATTCCATCGAAAGAACAGTGTGAAAGAAAAACCTCTAGCATTTTTTCTCCTGTAAGTTTCTTTCAAGTGGAGTAGCTCTATATAGATGCTCTTTTATAACAAAATTATCTATCATACTTAGCAAAACACAAGTGTGAGAGTCAAAGTTAAATTTTAAGCTTTAAATACCATTCTTTAGGGACCCATGAAAGAAAATTGTCTCTGATCTGCAAGCCCTTTTGTCAAAGGACAGACAGTCCCTAAAATGATGGAGGTTTTGTTTATGGTAGATAACAACCCACATGTTCTTACTCCCCTAAACAAGTTTGTTTAGCTCATCTGGACCAGAGGTGCTTGATCATGTGAGTGGGAGGTACATAGGCAGGAAAGACATCAGGATGTATGTTTGCCCATGGTTGGACCTGATAGGAAATACATTATGAGTTTTCCTTCTTAAGTCCTTGACTCGGGGCTATTTTTCTCTTATTTAATTTAATTTAAACATTTAATTAAAGCTTGCTTCGAATTCGACTTTAAATTGTGGTAGTTGTCTTACTCTCAATCAGTGGGTTTAACACAAGTAGACAATTATTTCATGATTGAAAGGGATAATAGCCCACTAGAGCATGGGGTTCTGGCAGGCCTTGCTCTTCTCTCCCATTCCCTCTCCCTTGCTAAAAAACATTAGATTAGATTCCTAAAGCTAGCCACCAAAGTCTATTTCCTTATTTGGTCACTTCCTCCTCCTGAGGCTGACTACAAATGTCTAGCTATTGAAATATTGAAATCCAGCAATCCAATCCTTTGGCTCAACTAATTAACATGCCCAACTAAAATTAAACACCTCATCCTAACACGGAGTTTTCTCCTTTACTTTTATAAACCACCATTTGCCTATGGTCTGTCTCCTTTTTATCCAGAGGGAATCCTTTGTCCCTCCAGAATAAATACCCCTGCCCCAGTTCCCTTTCCCCCTTCCCTGTCTTGCTTGTCCCCTATCTCCTTTACCATCACATCCTAGACAGTTCTAACATAGACCACCTTTCTTTCTTTTCTTACAAATTATACTTGCAAGGTCATTTGCTGCTGTTTTCTGCCGAAGTCAGAAAGCAGCCACTTAGCTTTTCTTTCCTGCTTAGTAAAGTATCTGTCTGTGAAAATAGGTGTTTGGGTGAAAATAGGTTTGTGCCTAATCAGGGGTCTGTCAGGGATCCCCCACTGTTCATGACTCCCCTTCATTGAAATCTAAGCTAAAGGTAAATCACTGTAAAGAACTCAATTTGAGTGATAGAGAAAACTTTTGTGGAGTAGTGAGTCTGTTCCAGTCAATAGCTGATCATTTTGCTATTGTTCAGAACTGGGAACAGAATAGCTAAAACACCACAATAAATCAGGCTGGGAAACAGTGAAGTTCCAGCCTGTTGCCACTAGGCTTAAAAGCCATCTTACAGAAAAAAAATAAAGAAAGAAAGAACTAAACTTCTGTTTCCAAGGATTGGGCTATGTGCCAACTGCAACCTTAACTACAAATGGTTCTATGCTGCCTATTCCAGAAGTGACAATCATGTCTTTGTTTCATAAAGTTGTTTATAATCATATTGCAACCCTACCTTTGTTTCAAAAGGTTACCTATGTCTTTGTGCTGTTTTGACTGCCTTGTTACACCTACCTTGCAACCATCTCTTTTTTTCAGGAGATCATGCTTATGTTCTTCTCCCATAACTATGCTTTTTTTCCCCACTAAATTTCCTATTTGGAAACTCCCTACCTCTGAGCTATAAAAATCTTGTACTCTGTCTTAGGGAGAGGCAGCCAGTGTGCATGAATCAAAAAGCTTGGTTTAATTTATTTGGCCATGATGATTTGGATTGGTGGTCTTTCTCCTTTATTCTTTGGGATTAACAGCAAATCAGTGGTAAGATGCTTGACTAATAATTAATATACATAGTGCCCTGGGTTCAATTTTCAACCCATTTAAAGCAATATGATCAATATGCAAATAAGTACCAAAAGTGATCACTATAACATCTTTACTAACAGGAACTAATAAAGACACACACACACACACACACACATATGTGTGTGTGTGTCAAAGATGTCCTTATGGCAAAATATGAAAATTTCACCTTTCTAGATTTGAATATGATTTGTGAGTTCCAGTACTTTCAAAATAAGATCTAAAAAAAATGAAAATCCATTCTGGCTTACATAAAAGATAAATAATTTAAATTATCATGTTGCACGGTGCAAGCTGCTTGTTCATTCCGCCGCACAGAACTGAAATAATTATGCAGAAACTGTATTAATTAAATCCTGCTTGGCCCATTAGCTCTAGCTTCTTATTGGCTAACTCTTACATCTTAATTTTAGGCCATTTATAGTAATCTGTACATCACCACAAGGTTGTGGTCTACAAGCAAAGTTTCAGCATATCTATCTCTGGTGGTGGATCCATGACCTCCCCTGACTCTGCCCTTCTTTCTCCCAGCATTCAGTCAAGTATTCTCTGCTTACCTAAGTTCTGCCCTATCAACAGGCCAAGGCAGTTTCTTTATTCATTAAAGGTAATCACACCACACAGAGGGAACTCCAAAATCACTTCACCTTTTCTGTTTAAATAAAAAAAGGAGGTTTTAAATTTAACATAGTAAAATTACATATAACAAAACAGGTATCAAGCAATAATTACAGTTACAATATTTCTATTTACCTTATCTTTTATCATAACTAAGGAAAATTATAACTATAAATTCTTCAACTTCATCAAAGACTCCAGAATGATATAATATTACCTAAGTAAACAAGAAATGCATTGTAAGCAACTTCCAAAACTCTAAAAATGACAGAGACATCTCACTGCCTGGAGAGTCACCTAAAGTTCTTCTGTACCATTGGGCAATTCAATCTTCAGTCAATAGGCCCATAGTATCCAGCAGACTTTTTTTCCATGAAGCAGGAAATTTCAAAGACAGTTCCTCCTATACTTGCAGTTTGTTCATAACATTTTTCTATGTCCTGCAGAACGTCTGGCAGGCTCTTTCATGAAGCAGGAACCCCAAAGGATTGTCTCACCTTTAGGCAAGTTTAGCAGTCATTTCTCTGTGGGTCTTACATGTCAAGTCAAACAGTTCAGGCAAGAGAAGTTTCTTGCTCAAATGGCTAGCAAACTCTGTAAGGAGGCTCTTGGATGCCCATCTTCCTCTTGCAGTAGCTTGGCGCTGCCAGGAGCAGATGTGTCTCACTGTCATGAAAAGTCTTCATTTCTTAAACATTTTAAATGTCATATTCTGAACGTCTCTGAAAGATTTGAAGAATACATATCTAACTGAAATATATCTCTATACATCTATAAATTCTAACAGGACTACATGCTTAACTATTATAGATGAGTTTCTATTAAAATTCAAAGAAAACACAATAATATACATAATCCAGACTCCTCCATAATAACAGGAAATGACTGAACCAAATTTGGCATGTGGGCCTTCATGAGTCCCCTCAAAGCATTTTCAGATAGCAAAAGATTACCTTGACTATGCCTTGCTGATATACATTTATTAGTACAATATCAATCCTTGACACTCCTTCTGCATAATCCAGGAAGGAAGGCTGTCCTGTTAAGATCATGATTAGAAAAATATTATTTCTGTGACAGCCCTGTTGGCAATCCCTTTATAGATAACTATGTTTACTACAATTGAAATACATGGCATTGCAATTTTTCTTCAAATGTCTGGAAATCACCCCTCCTATCTAAGCATCATCATGGTCATAAAATTCAATATCGATTGTATCTCAGTTCCATTCTTCCAAGGGTGCTCATCTTGACTTTAACAGCCTAATTATGCACTCACATTTTCAAAAGCCAGAAACTCAATTATTATTGGTCTAACTTCCAAATTTGGTATCATTCTATTTGCTGCTGAAGTCAATGTTTGTAATTCATGAAAGATTCCTTTGGGACCTATTTAACTTTATTAAATATCTCATTTTCTTTCCCACTTTTCTCCAGTTCTGGACCAAGCATTCAAAGCTGCTGTATGACACGGATTGACAGTATGGTCATCGTATAGATATGGCATTTTCACATTAGCATAATCTCCCTCTCCAAGAAGTTGGTCATAGGAGATTTATGTACCTTTAGCCAAACTTCATTGTCCAATGGTCTTACCCTCATCTTTCCAACAGGTCTTCCACTGTAACTGGGGACCAGGCTCCAAGACTGCTGTAACCAAGACTCCTCAGTCATGAGGGATAATTCTATTACAATTTGACCATTAGTTTAACATCTGCTTCACAAAAAGTGAATGTATGCCCTTTGAGACTATTGCTTCCTTGAATATCCTTAATTCTAACATTTCTACAGAAGTCCATTCAGCTCTCCCTGAATATCTATCCTTTGGCATTTGTTTCTGTAAGGTTACTGGATAAATTAAAGTTGACTGTTTGAAACCTTAGGCTGGTCTTCTCTTACCTTAAAGTGCAATGCTGAGATTGCTTCCCCTTTAAATTCTTCTGTCTGGCTCTGAATATCTCTGTGATCTGCTTTAAGAAGTTTTCCTAAGACCTGTATCTTGACACACATATCAACCAACTTTTTAAAGGATAAACCAAGAATTATCAAACCAACAATAAAGATTATCAAAATGATGATTAACATTGTATTAATCCTGGTTAAATTGATTATCATTCCATTTAATTATTCCAATTTTAAACCATTCATTTTGTAATCATACAGAGACCCATCTCCTTCCTTCATAATAGTGTTTCCCAATCTTTGAAGTGAGAACCACCCTGACTTAAACTAATCCCCTCCTTTACAAATACCCAATTGTCTCATCAAATCTGATGATGGTGTCAGTGAAATGTGTGGTGTAGCACATTTGAGTGGCTAAAACAGACAGTGAACAACCTGACTGGGTAGAGCTGCAGCTGTTAGCACGTAGCTGTGAGCTGAGAGTGGCAGTCCAAGGAGAGAAGGTCTGGGGAAGACTGCAATCAATAAGGAAGAGGATGTCAACTTTCTGAAAAACACACGGGAGATTATGCAGAAAATACATGTGTGGTGAAAGCTGTGTGAAGGCAGAGTCAGCTGGTCTAGGGTAGGTAAATCCTATGGCATTTGGAACCCGTATACTTCTTGAGTTTGGATGGTAGCTGGAGACTCGTGTAAAGAGGCAACAATAGGAAAATCCCAATCTCGCTCGGAGATTTTGGGAAAAAAAAAAAAACCTAGCCAGTGGAATAGTAATTCTGACAGGAGCCCCCACATGTAGCTCTGGCATGCACCAGAGGCTGCAAACTCACAAGCAAGTGACCTTTTCATGAATTCATGCCTTAAAGTTGTTTCACATGTTCTAATTGGTCTTAATAATAAAATCCTGGAGCCAGACATTGGGGTAAATGCTGAAAGATCAGAGACAAAGGAACAAGCCACTGCCAACTCTTAGCTTGCTAACTCCTCAGAAAAAAAAGTTTTGAGTTTTTGTCTTCTCCTGCCCTATATTCCTCTCTCCACACAGCCATATCACTTCCTGTCTGTCTGTACAGACCTCCAGACAACTCTGGTTAACTACTGGTTAGTTTTGGCCTCTGATCTTCAGGCAAGCTTTATTTGTTTTTGTTAGAGCACAAACAAAATATCATCACAGAAAGAAACACATTAGGAAGCAAATGGAGGCTGCTCCTGGCTCTCTAATCCTCCATGTTTTACTCCAATATTTGACTACTAATTTTTTATTGTTAAGACTAATTAGGATCACTCTTCATATAACAAATAATATTTCATTACCAACATGTACAGAGACATTTAATGCTAGTAGTCACAGGAACCACAGTTTAAATCTCTAAAGAGAGCTGTATATTTCTTCTTTTATCAGTTTCCAACAGATAACCCAAATAAGTTTTTCTCCACCTAAATTATTGATTGATTCCTGACCCCTACTCACACCCCCACCCCCTGCTTCTATGCCTAGGCAATTGCAATCAGAGGAAATGGTTGTTAAGGGAGCCCAGTCTCTTTTGGCTTTGCTTTTATTCTAGGCTCCTGAAAGTGAGTAAAGTTGAATGGTAAATGAGGCCGTGCTAATGGAGTGCCTTTTTCTGTCCTGTGTCCTGGGTCGCATAATTCTTCGTACTTCATGAATAAAATAAAGAAGTTGATTCCCTGAAATGCTGCCTAGGAAGTGACAACAGAACATGGAAACCAAGCGAACTGACATTTAAATAATATAAACAATGAGATTAAGAACCCAATTTGTATGGTGAAAACACAAAACACAGAAGAAAAAAACCCACCAAGCAAACAAAAGCATCCAAAGGCACAATGTCCACTCTTGGTTTTTCCCATGGCTAAATTTCTAATAGTAACAAAACTAATCTGTGTTTAATGTTACGCATTACAATCCTTTTCTAATAATTTTGCATAATATGGAATGCTTATATTATCTTGTCCATATAATTCTGGGAATGTATTTATCCCAAAGTTAGTTTTTGAGATTGTTTCTTGTATTATTTCAGTCCTTCACAGAAATCTTTCACTGCAATGCTTTGCCACTTTGACAACAGTAGGAATACACAGTAGGATGCCATTGGTGGCCCTGCAGAGAGAAGAATTCATACCATAAATTGCAGAAGCCCTAAGAATCCTGACCTCAACCCAGCAGGAGGTGCGCTAAGAGCAAAGTGCAATAGAAATCAGAAGCTGCCTCTGGAGCTTGTGACACCAGGGATAGATTTGTAAGTGAGAATTCCAAAACCAACTGGGCTTTGTGATTCTGTTGGAAAATGTACAGCTATGAATTTGTCATTGAAAAGTATGTAAATTCAGAGGCTAATGAGGCTTGGGAGACAGAGCATAAAGCAATGTAAGTGCATGGACTAAGGCAGGACATGCTTCTACACTGCTCAGTGTTCCTATATCATTGCCTGTTCCTGAGCATTTTATAAAAGCTATAAAATTAAGATTGAGTCTATAAATGTGACCATAATTAAACTTTAACTTATTATCTTTTATTTGAGTGACATCAGTCACTCAAAGACTAGGTTGCCATGGTCAAACTACAGCTTTCCTTTCCTTCTCCTGGACACAATTTCACAGAGGTCTTGCTATGCAAACTTTCAGAATAAAAGACGGGAGAGGAGAAAGAAATGGAGGGAAAAAATAGGGAAAAATTAAAAATCAAGCACTTCATTGGAAGAAATGATGGTTAGATATTATAAAGGGGAGTGGGTTTTTTTAAATTAAATTTTCTACAGAAGCTATGAATATGTAAGTCATTAGTTTGGACTGCTTGAAAAAGTCCCTTTGTTGCCAAATTGTGTTAGCAGCAATTCAAGATCCCATGTTGAGGTTTGTTCTACTGATAGTGGAGTATGATGATTTGGAAAGATTGTAATTGTTTTTAAATTGCAAGGAGAACATTTCTGAATAGTAGAGTATTGTTAATGATATATTTTAAAAATATTTTTTGGGTAATTTCCAAACAATGAGTCATTACCATCATTGTTCAGTGCTATTTTTACCTTTAGTTCAATAGGTACAAACTATAATTTTTCTTTAGTAAAAATTAAAATGCAAGCCATTTGTGTCTTGTCATTGAAAACATTTACAAGATAGGTAGATGTTACTTAAATCAACACTCTTTATGTGGGATTCCCCTCTGTATGCTATGAATATGTTTTATTATCATTGGTTAATAAAGAAGCTGCTTCCACCTATATCAGGGCAGAATGTCCAGTCTGGAAGAGGTATATAGAAAAACTAGGCAGAGTCAAAGAGAAACCTTGCATCTGCCAAAGGAGAAGGATTCCAGCCGCCAGCCAAAATATTACTGGTAGGCCACAACCTCATGGTAATTCATGGATTAACAGAAATGGATTAACTTAAGATGTAAGAGTTAGCTAAAAATATGCCTAAGCTATTGGCCAAAAGTATTGTAATTAAAATAGTTTCATTCGCACCTGGGCAACTTGGAAACAAATGAGCAGTCTCCACCTACAAATGGCTTGCCAATGTGGGCTGACTACATCCACCTAAAACCTGAGGAACGTGGGAAGGAATTGCAGACACACACACACACACACACACACACACACACACACACACAAAACAGAGTTAAGCATTGCTTCATGGTAGCAGCATTTTCTTGGGTAAGCTCTGTGTATATTTTTAATTACACTGTGACCAGTTCAGAGGTTTGTTTCTGTCTGAATCTGTCTTTATTGAGTATCTGTAATTATTTTCTGACTTGGAGTGCTTTTAAAATTGTAAGCAGCGTGGTTGCAGTGTCCCTGAATGTTGCCTTCGCCTCTCTCAGCCTTTCAATATGGTGAAGGTACCTTTACAGCTAGCTTTGGAACTGCTGGGTGGGAGCTGTGCTCACAACCTCAATTTTGGTAAGCAGTTGACCCATGCTGCCACCAAGTAACTTGCAACATGCTGCCTACAAACCCCATTCAACGTTTGGCCTCCTGAAAGAGCCAGAGCTGTTCATGCGACTAGAACAAACCAGGGAGCCTTCTTGAAGGAGCCATACAGTTTTTGCTGCTACTGCTGAGTTAGAAAGCCTTCTCTTAAAGTTAGAAATTGTGTCTCTGCTTGCTTCTAGCAAACAGAGCTTACCCAAGAAAATGCCCCAATGGTGCAAAAGAACTTTAGGTGACTGTATAGGCAGTGGGATGTCTCTGTCAATTTTAGAATGAGGAAGTTACTTACAAGGCACTTCCTATTAACTTAGGTAATATTATATTCTTCTGGAGACTTTGATAGAGTTGAATAATGGTTATAATGATAGTTTCCCTAATTATAAAAAAGATAAAGTAGATATCAATATCATAACTGTAATTCTTCTTTGATACCTGTTTTGTTAAATGTAATTTTACTATGTTAAAATTAAAATCTTCCTTTTCATTTAGACAGAAAAGGGGAGATGATATGGGATTCTCTTCTGTATGCTATTAATATGTTTTATTGCCATTGGTTAATAAAAAAGCTTCTCCTGCCTATAGCAGAGCAGAATATAGCCTGGCTAGAAGAGATATAGAAAGAGAGTAGGCAGAGTTAAAGAGATGTCATGTAGCTGCTGAACGAAAAGAACACCAGCCACCAGCAAGAAGGTTCCTGGCAAGTAATATCTTTGTGGTGATTTACAAATTAATATAAATAGGTTAGCTTAATATGTAAGAGTTAGCTGAAAATATCCTAAACTATTGACCAAACACTATTGAAATTAGCATAATTTTTGTGCAACTATTTGCATCCGGGCAGCTGGAAAATGAGTAAATGAGTGAACAGTCTCTACCTACAAACTATAACTTCATTTTAATGTTAGAATATTAGAGTAACAATATTTCCAACCAATCACAAGTCAAACACTTGATTTGTCAACTTCCCTGATGTTTCCATTGTGAACATAGATTTTAATTTTTGAATTACCTCTCTAGCACATTAATATATAATTGAACAGATCTCTCTTAGTAGGAATCACAGTCACACATATGTTTTTCTATTTTACAATAGCTTACACTGAAATTAGACTTACTTTTCAGATATCTGTGCACTTTTGAAAAAAAAATATTCTAAGTCATCTTGAACATTCTATAAACTTCCAGATTACTAAAGAAATTTTCTCACTTATGAAATGATCCCAGCTGTTTTCCATTTTCATGTTTCATGTACAAACTTGCTCACAAGGAACTAAAATAGAATTGTGTGACTCATTAGGAAATATTTTCACTTATTCTGATGGTTGCTCAAAAATAATTGAATAAGAACAACCTAGTTTCTGCAGACGGAAGATAAATTCTTAAACTGACACTCTGGAAATTAGACTCTGAAATAAATCTAAATTCAGCACCCTTCAGAAACCACCCTGTTCTCTTCAGTATAGAGTACATTATGAAAGTCCTGTGTGAATACCGAAAACAACTGCTTTCTTTTGCCACCATTTCTAAGAGCTTTAAAACTCCTAATATATATAAAAAGTTACCAGAATCTCTTTATGTAGGCTTGCTGGGCTGGAGCACACTATGTAGATCAGGCTGTCCTTGAACTCTCTTCCTCGTACCTCCTGAGTGCTCGGATTATAGGCTTATGGCATCACCCCTGGCACGCACGTATAGATATTTGTAATGGTGGTGTGCATAATATTTGTAAAGAGTAAAGAGACTTTTGTTACAGGGAGAAATGAGAGTGAAGGTAGTATAATGTCATGTAGGCAGAAATTTCTGTCCTGCCTGGTCCCACAGCCTTTCTCAGTGAACCATTTTCATCTTGCTTCGTCTGTGTCTTGGTGGCACCTGCAGACTGAGTCTTTACTCTTCCCAGAATTCTCCTTGTCTTGTTGCCCCACCTATACTTCCTGCATGGATACAGGCTAGCCAGCATTTCATTAAACCAATACAAGTGACAAATCTTTACAGGGTACAAGACCATTATCCCACATCACCATAATGTTCTTGAGAGGTTGTAATTTATACTGATGGATTTCAACTTGGTGGGAAAAACTAGAGAGCAGTGCTTTCATAAGAACCGACAGTGTGTGCTGCTTTTCAATAAAACATTCTACTCTGACAGTAATTCACAAAAGGTATAGAAGAACAAGGTTAAGATATAAGGACTAGCTGGTAATGTAGGTAGAGTCTGTAATATCAGTACTGAAAAGACTGAAGCAGGAAGGTGGTATACTTTAGGCCAGCCTGAACTACATTGTGAATTCCTGTCTTAGGGGCTTGGGAGGATGAAGAAGAAGACAATGAAAAAAATGCATTGATCTTGTAGTAGGACTTTTATACTTCTATATCTTTCTCCAAAAGTGACAGAAATGGTTTAAGAATTGTCTCCTGTTTGGATGTAAGATCAAACAAGTGTTATAGTCCGAGAGAATAAAGAATTCCATGGTAGACTTTCTTTATCAGATAAGATAATTGGTTAGAAAGAAACAAGATAGAGACAATCACATTTTTTTCTGCTTTTTATCAGTATAGATTCAAAGGAAATGAGTCTTTACTGTCCCGAAGATAAAGGAAATGCATGCAGGGTGTATTTCTCTCATGTAGAGGGGGCATTTCTGAGCTTTAGTCTAAGCTGGGCTTCAGATGAGATTTTGAAACCAAATACACCCAAGTGCTAATAGAAGCCACGTGAATCTTTTCATTAGTCAGGGAGGATAGCATGAGAATAAGAAGGGAACTTGATTGCTAATCCAAAAGAGGAAAGAAAAACTATTTATGACAGGAAACAGTCCTTTTTACTTCACAGAGCAAGACTTTGCAAGTTCACATATGCCTGTTTTCTCAGTTTGCAAGTTGCGTTATTATGTGGAAGCATACATTTTTGTTTAATAATGTTTCATTGAAATTGTTATTTTCCTCTACTGTGAGTTTAAATGTAAAAAAAAAATAAACTTAAAAACTTGTTTTCTCCAGTCTAATGTAGTAAGCTATGGTTTGAAAGACTTTACTTCAAGTCAAGAAATACTTATTTAACTATATCATTATCTTTAATCTTTGGGTTCAAAACCAAGAATAGCTCTACTTTTGTGCCTTATAACTATTAGTGGACCCTGAAATGGCCCCTAGGTAATATATACCTGTACCTTGTTCTGGGTTCTGTACTGAAAATTCAAAAAAGAAAACACATAACTGTTCTTTTCTCTTCAAACAGCAAGCTTCGATATTGCAGAAAGCCAGTTTTGTAAATAAAGCAACTAAAGGAACACTACCAATGTGGCTTTGGTGATGGTTTGACATGCTGTGCAAGACTTTCTCTTCTGCTTAAGTTAATTAAGCTGTACCCAGAAGAGCCTGTGATGATTAATTGCCTTTACTTTGCTACAAAACATGTCATGTTCAACTGTATTATGTCTTATAATTACTCTCCCTAAATAAGTCATGCAAATGGCCAACAGACATATGAAAAAATGGCCCAAATGACCCATCATCAGGAAGATACAGAACAAAACTTTAAACATATTTTCACCTCACACTTACTAAGTTGGCTTTTGCTAAAAGAAAAACTAAAAGTAAAGTGGGTTATTCCTTTACACTGTGTAAATATATGTCACTGTGGCTGGTTTAATCATGAAGCCGACTGGCCAATATTTGGACAAGGTAAGGCTTAATAATGAGGCAAGGTTAGGCAGAAGAGACAAACTGAGAAAACTGGGAAGAAAAAGGGCAGAGTCTGGAGTTACAAACAGATGCAGAGAGAAGCAATATGGGCATGCCATACTGAGAAAAGGTACCAAGCCATGTTGCAAAGCATAGATAAGACATAATGGGTTTAGTTAAATGTGCAAGTAAGGTAGTAACAAGCCTGAGCTATTGGCCAAGCATTTATAATTAATATTGACTTTCCAGGTCAGTTATTTGGGAACTGATGAGGTGGAAAGAAAAGCTCATCTACAAAGTAACAAGTGTTGGTGAGGTCGTGGAGAAACCAGAACACTTTTACACTGCTGGTGAGTCTTCTGCCGCCAAATGTCATCCATTCACCCCTACAGAGAACCAAGGACAGACCAACGTAAGGACAGCACCAATGTCTAACTTGGTGAGCCAATGGATTTTACTGTGGTGCCTTACTGAAATGAGAGGATTAGGTGTAGGGGGTTTACAAATAGAGAATTTGGTGGGAAAATTAGGCAGAGTTACAGGAGCCAAAAACAAGGTAGCCATAGCAACACTTTAGAACAAAGGAAGGCTTATGAGATGGTTATAAGAACTTTAAAAAAAAAAAACATAATTTCCACTTCCTGGATCAAGTAGTACAGAACCATTGGTAGCTAAGGTCACAGGTGCAGCTTAGCCCAATCCTTGAAAATCAGAGATTTAATAATAAATAGGAATAAACCTCATTTGCCATTTCTATAAGGCAGCTTTTAAATGTAAATTAGAGTTAGGCTGATTCGTCACTACCCCTTGTAAATCAGTGATCTTACTCAGGTTATTTCCAGGAATATGGGTAATGAGTTGATTTCAGAAGGGAAATAAATAAAGGTGCTTTGGAGAATGGGAAAGATGCTTAGGGATTCATCACACCCAAAATCCTCATATTCTCTTAAACTTGGCCTACATCAATCAAAAAAAATAATGTAAATAAGAAAATAACGTGTGTGCTCACACATGTCTGACCATCAAGTTTCTAAAGCCGGTACTCTGATCTTGCTTTACACCATTTATTCACGGAGTAAGGAAAATAGTTATGACAGACAACATCTTCTAATATTTATTTTTCAATTCCAACCTCTTCACAATGCACTTCATCATAAAATGCCAAATTAATCTCTTTTGGTGTCTGAGTGATTTGTTTGGCTTCCAAAAGATCCGAAATCTATGACTCATGAGAAAGAAAGCTGCTGCATGGGGACCTCCAGGCTGAGTTCATGCTATCAGGGTTCACTTCAAGTGTCCCATCAGCTATAAGGCACTGTGAAAACTGAAGGTCAGATATTCAGTGAACGTCTTCTAGTTTTGAAGAAAAAAAAAAAGACTTTGCTAAATGGCTTATAATGATGCATTTATAAAAGACTATTTTAAGATTTAATAAATACTAAGTGTAAGGATAAATTGTTTCAAAAATCATATCAAGATTGGCCATTGAGAACGGATTCAAAATATCAGCTGGTAAAAAAAAAACAATAAGCAAAGTAAGTGAAATGTTTAAATAATTCTTGTTGCAAGGAGGGGCTGCTAGTTCATTCTAGCCTCCCAGCTAGCTTAGCCCCAAAGTAACAACATAGAAAACTGTATTAATTAAATCACTGCTTGGCCCATTACTTGGCCTATTAGCTCTAGTTTCTTATTGGTTAATTCTTACATCTTAACTTAACCCATTTTTATTCATCTGTACATTGACACGTAGTCGTGAACTACCAGAAAAGTTTCAGCATGTCTGCCTCCGGCAGCAGATCCATGGCGTCCCTCTAATTCTGCTTTCTTCCTCCCAGAATTCAGTTCTGTCTTCTCCGCCTACCTATGTTCTGCCCTGTCAGGCCAAGGCAGTTTCTTTATTCATTAACCATTATAAGCAACACACGGAGGGGACTCCCACATCAAATTCTTTCCTAACTTTAACTCTTTAAAGGTGGAAAAAACATGTTTTTAAAGTTTTAAAACAAACAAACAAAACCAACAAATTTTTGACTCTAACTATGCCCCAAGTGAAAGAGTTGTTCTCATGCTCAGGGGTGGTAAGCACTGAACCACCAACCACCAATGCAAGAGAATAAATGTCTGGGCTGAAAGAAAGAGAGTTAACAGGAACGACAGCCAGACAGTATGGAATCAATTTCTACCTGGCAAGAAAACTGAAAGGATAATGTTTCTTTTGTGCAATATTTTCCACATTGGTTTTTAGCAATTTTTGCATCATTAGTAACATCTGTGACAGAAAGACAGAGAAAAGAAAATCAATTACAATGGGAGGGGAGCAAGACACCAGCGCAGGAGAAACAGAAAAAGAAAGCTTTGTCTAATGTCACGTCTTCATCGCCAGCTTTCCCTTCCTTATTTTCCTGTAGCATGAAATCACAAAGGAAGCTGGGATAGCCTTAACCACAGCAACATTCCTCTACCTGAGCATAAGATTGCAGACCAGAGGACTGATTGGAAAGTTCCTTCTCTGATAGGATGAGGAAGGTGGAGCATTTCTCCTGGTGGCTACAGAAGATTAACCGAAGCTCCTTTCTGTTTAGCAGGCTCACCATGAAAGGAGGCATGCTTTGATATTGCCTCATACCCATGGAATATAGATCAAATTTGCAGTGTAACATTTCTATGAAGATAATGTTTTTAAATATTATCTAGTTTATTTAGGCAAATCATCATAATCCTTTATGGGAAACAAATCTATAAATTTAGGGACTTTTTTCTCCCAAGTCGTACTATATTTTACCACACATCCTTTGAGCGAGTATTTTGGTGTAGTTGAGGAATGGAGAGAGAATTTCTTGTCATCTGACTGACCAGAGCCTTTCACCAAGTCTTCATGCTGGATGTTTTCTGAAAATATTATTACAATTGTAACTTCTCAAGGTATTAGCACTGATGTTTTACAGAAGCATGGATTTCTTAGAGGATTTCTGTGAGATCTTAATACAATCTTCTTTATCTACCATGATTCTGTTTTTAATGTGTGTCAGACACAGTACTTATTGTAGAACTAACAAGTTAAATGGAGACATTGTAATAAAGAACCCAAATATTCGAAATAAAGTTTCAGTGACTAGCAAAGGGAAAAAAAAAACCATGATCCTACATGTGCCTTCATACTTATATGTTTGCATATCATCATGGAAACACCGAAGCAAAATTAGTATTTTAATTATGAACTGAATGGTTTATATTCTACAGGGTTGTCAGTTTATAGTAATATTATAAATTCTTAGAGGTTGAAAATCCAGAATGACTAGCAGCCCAAACCATTTGAAAGATCAACTTGTGTTAAAGTCTCTGCCTACTCCCACTTCCTTCACTTTCCTACCTGTCATCCTACCTCCCCATACACTCCTCAGAAAGTGTAAGAATTTCTATGGGGAGTCAACAAAGTCTGACACTTCACTTTGAAGCAAGCAAGACCAAGGTCCTCCCCCATGCTGTTTAGGCTGAGCAATGTATCCTTCCAAAAAGAATGTGCCTCTAGATGCACTCCAAGAACTAGGGATAAATCCTGGTCCAGCTGCTAGTGACACCACAGACTGTCTAAGCCTCACAACTGTCCCCCACATTCAGTGAGCCTAATTTGGTCCTATGCAGGTTTGCCTGCTATCAGTCCAAAGTCAGTGAGCTCTCACTAGCTCAGGTCAGCTGTTTCTGTGGGCATCACCATCATGGTCTTGACCCCTTTGCTCATTATTATTGCTTCTCCCTCTCTTGGTCTAGTCTCAGGGAGCTGTAGATCTCTGTATCTTTTTCATCAGTTGCTGGTTGAAGGTTCTATGATGGCGATTAAGATAGCCATCAGTCTGATTACAAGGTAAGGCCAATTTAGGTGTCCTCTCCACTGTTGCTTAAAATCTTAGCTGGGGTCATCCTTGAGGATTCCTGGGAATTTCCCTAGTGCTGTGTTTCTCGATACTCCTTTAATGGCTCCCTCAATCAAGATATCGCTTTCCTTTCTCTCCCTCACTGTCCTTCACCCTTCTTGAGAATCCCATTCTTTCATCTTCTCCCCCTTCCTCTCCTTCTCCTCTCCCCCAGCCCTTCCACCCTTTTTTCCCCACTCCTAGTTTTCCCAGGAGGTCTTGTCTGTTTCCCCTTCCCATGGGAATCCATGTATGTTTCTCTTAGGCTTCTCTTTGTTTTCTATCTTCTCTGGATCATACACTATAGACTGGTTATACCTTGCTTTACATCGAATACCAACTTCTGTGTGAGTACATACAGTGTTTGTCTATCTGGGTCTGATTGACCTCACTCAGTACGTTGTATTCTAGTTCCATCTATTTGCATGATATTTCAAGATGTCATTGTTTTTACCACTAAGTAGTACTCCATTGTGTAAAATAATCACATTTTATTTATCTGTTCTTCAGTTGAGGGGCATGTAGGATGATTTCAGGGTCTGGCTATTACAAATAATTCTTTTATGAATACCGTTGAGCAACATCCTTGTCATATGAGTGTGCATTCTTTGGGCATATGCCCAAGTGTGGTATTTCTGGGTCCTGAGTTAGACTGACTCCCAATTTTCTGAGAAATAGTCATATTGATTTCCAAAGTGGCTGTATCAGTTTTCACTCAATGGATGAGTTTCCCCTTACTCTACTTCTTTTCCAGCATAAGCTATCTTTGGTGTTTTGGATCTCAGGCTTTCTGACAGGTATAAGATGGTATCTCAGAGACATTTTTATTAGTATTTCCATGATGGCTACGGATGTTGAACTATTCCTTAAGTGTCTTTTGGTGATTTGTAATTCTTTTGAGAATTCTCTGTTTAGAGCTATACCCCACTTTTGGATTGGATTATTTGGTAATTTGATGGCTAGTTTCTTGAGTTCTTTATATATTTTTGAGATCAGTCCTCTGTTCGATGTGGGGTTAGTGAAGGTCTTTTCCCATTCAGTAGGCTGCCATTTTGTCTTAATGATTGTGTCCTTTGCCTTGCAGAACTTTCTCAATTTCAGGAGGACCCATTATTCATTGCTGTTCTTTGTGTCTGTGCTGTTGGTATTATATTTAGAAAGTCATCTTCTGTGTCCTTGCATCCAAGGCTACTACCCACTTTCTCTTCAAAGAGGTTCAGTGTGGCTGGATTTATGTTGAGTCTTTGATCCATTTGTACTTAAGTTTTGTGCATGGGAACAGATATGGATCTATTTGCATTCTTTTACATGTTGACATCTAGTTATGCCAGAACCATTTGTTAAAGATGATTTTTTTATTCCATTGCATAATTTTAGCTTCTTTGTCAAAAATCAGGTGGTCACAGGTTTGTAGATTAATATCAGGGTGTCTGATTTGGTTCCATTTGTCCAAATATCTGTTTTTATGCCAATACCAAGCTGTTTTCATTACTGGAGCTCTATAATAGAGCTTGATGTCAGGGATGGTGATGCCTCTGGAAATTCATTTATTGTAGAGGATTGTTTTCACTATTCCATATGAAGTTGTGTATTGCTGTTTCAAGGTCTGGGAAGAATTGTGCTAGGATTTTGAGAGGGATTGCGCTAAATCTGTAGATTGCTTTTGGTAGGACTGCCATTTTTATTGTGCTGATCCTAACACTCCAAGAGCATGGAAGATATTTCCATTTTCTGATATCTTACACAATTTCTTTCTTCAAAGTTCTTGTTGTACAGGTCTTTCATTTCTTTGATTAGTGTTACCCCAAGATATTTTATGTTATTTGTGACTATTGTAAATTGTGATGTTTCTCTGATTCCTTTTTCAGCACCTTTATCATTTGTATATACAACAGCCACTGATAATTTTTTGAGTTGATCTTGTATCTGTCTACATTACTGAAGGTGTTTATCAGGTGTAAGAGTTCCCTCTTTGAATTTGGGGTTACTTATGTATATTGTCATATCATCTTCAAAT
Source organism: Microtus obscurus (assembly GCA_963919715.1). Taxonomy (NCBI): domain Eukaryota; kingdom Metazoa; phylum Chordata; class Mammalia; order Rodentia; family Cricetidae; genus Microtus; species Microtus obscurus. Next base: position 8,994,877 of record CAWTZC010000381.1, on the reverse strand, counting down.
AGCAAAAGTTTGACTTCTTCTTTTCCAATTTGTATCCCTTATATCTTCTTTTGTTGTCTTATTGCTCTAGCTAGAACTTTGAGTACTATGATCAATAGGTATGGAGAGAGTGGAAAGACTTGTCTTGTTCCTGATTTTAGTGGAATCGCTTTGAGTTTCTCTCTTTTTAATTTGATGTTGGCTGTTGATTTCCTGTATATTGCTTTTATTATGTTTAGATACATTCCTTGTATCCCTGATCTCTCCAAGACCTTTATTATGAATGTTTGTTGGATTTTGATGTTTTTTTATAGCATTTAATGAGATTTTCATATGGTGTTTTTTCTTTCAGTTTGTTTATGTGGTGGATCATATTGATAGATTTCCATATGTTGAACAATAGCTACATCTCTGGGATAAAGCCAACTTGATCATGGTGGATGATTTTTTTAAAATATGTTCTTGGATTTGGTTTGCCAGCGTTTTATTGAGTATTTTTGAATAAATGTTCATGAGGGAAATTGGTCTTTAATTCTCTTTCTTAGTTGCATCTTTGTGTAGTTTGGTTACCAGGGTAACTGTCAACTCATGAAAAGAGATTGGCAAGGTCCCTTCTGTTTCTATTGTGTGGAACAAACTGAGGAATGTTGGTATTAGCTTGTCTTTGAAATTCTGGTAGAATTCTACACTGAAATTGTCTGAACCTGGGCTTTTTTTTTTTTTTTTTTTTTTTTTTTTTGGTTGAGAGATTTTTATGAGATATTTTCTTAGGGGCTACAGGTCTATTTAAGTTGTCTATCTCTTCTTGATTTAATTTTGGTATGTAGCACATATCCAGAAAATTGTCCATTTCATTTAAATTTTTCATTTTTTTCTGGAGTACCTGATGATTCTCTGGATTTCGTCCTTGTCTGTTGTTCCGTCCCCTTTTTATTTCTGATTTTGTTAATTCCTCTATTCTCTCTCTGCCTTTTGGTTAGTTTGGATAAGAATTTGTCTATCCTGTTGATTTTCTTGAGTAACCAACTTCTTGTCTCATTGCTTTTTTGTATTGCTTTCTTTATTTCTATTTTATTGATTTTAGCCCTCAATTTGATTATCTCCTGGCATCTACTCCTGCTGTGTAAGTCTGCTTCTTTTTGTTCCATAGCTCTCAAATGTGCTCTTAAGTTGCTCATGTGAGATTTCTCCAGATTCTTTGGTAGGCACTTAATGCTTTGAACTTCCCTCTGTAGTTCCTGTATAGTTTTCATCAATGGCTCCTATATGAACTATGATTCCCTTCATGGATAAATTACTGTGACCCACTAAAAGTCCAACTGTTCCAGGGAATATAGGCCACCGAATTCCTGTTTGTAACTTAAAGGGACTTTGGAGATGGGAAATGGGATATCAATTGCAGCACTTCCTCGAGTAGTCGCTTGTTACAAAAGAATAGATTGGTTATAATCAAAAGCTGGCACACGCTTTATTATTTGTGGCTTTAAGCCCTCAAATTTTGCAGAGACTGAGAGGGGCCCTTAATCCACTCATTTCCCTGTTGTTGCCTGGCAGTCTTATAGTTAGTTACTAGACAATGTGTTGCCATCCGTATCAAATTTAGATCTGCATCACTCCAGTGTTTCCCTTTCTTGCATTTAGGACATCAGCCAGGAGCCTGTTGATTATGAGCACCCATTTGTGGTAAGGGCAGTTTATGTAGGTTTTTTTTTTTTTTTTTTTGTGACTAGGTCAGCAGCAATTGAAACATTTTGCTGACACGTCTTTGACAGCATGGGCTTCAAAGCAGCTAATTCTGCTGTATGTTTTTCAGTTCCCACATTTCCACATAGCTTCAGAAGTCCCATGACATTTCCTAACTCCCTCTGAGGTCTAATTATTCCTTGGAAATCTTCACTGGCGGTATCAAAACCAGCTGTCTTAACAATAACTCTTGATTTTGTTCCCCTTTTGCTTATTTCTCAATAGCATCTTTGGATCTCCCTACGAAATCAACATAAGGCTCAGAGGAACCTTGTATAATTTTTTATTTGACTATACCCAAAGTTAGACCCCATATCAAGTTTCATCCAAGAGACTATAACTCCGCCCCTACCATGAAGGAAGGTTGCAAGAGATACATTATACATTCTGTTGATACCCATCTACCAGTCTCCGTTAGCATTTCAAATGAGACATTTCCGGGATTACCCCTTAGTCCTAGTGGTCAAACTTTTCCAAGGGCTTCGTCTGAAAGCCACATTTGGCACTGAAGAAAATGGGAAGGGCTGAGAACCATTTCAGCAATTATATAGAGACCAAATCACAACCGTGGTACATTATTGCTCTAACCCTGAAGACACTCGTAACAATATGGAGCAGTACATCCAAAGGAAGCCCAGGCCTTTTAAAAATCTTTTATCGTATCCGTGTCTCATCCCCGATAAACATTTTGTTGACATTGTGCCAGAAATGCCAAGTGCAGCCTTAAGAGGCTGGGGAGGAATTGGTAAATGAATTTCATTTCACTGTAGTGGCCTAATTTGTCTAAGTTTTAAACCTCCATGTTTTCATAGACTCTCCTAAATTCTCATCAGGAAGTGGATAAAATTCAAGATTAGATGGGTTATCAAATTCCTTCCATTTTCAGGCAATGGGAGATGCATACTCATTTTCAGGTAATAAATATATATTTATTTTTGATATATGTCTAAAAAGGTATATAAGGGATCTGAGGAAGTATTTTTTACTTTTGATTTTTCCTGGAGGAAAATTTCTTTTTTTTTCTCTGTCTCTTTTACAAGTTTTAAGGTTGGATCATCCAATTTTAATTAACTCAAAGAATTAGCCATCTCTTCCTAATGATTGATATTCTCCTTATCTTCGAATCATAGTTTGAATCAGTGCCCAAGTGACCCAAAATGGAATAGGGTACTTTTTTCCTTGTTTATATGCTATTTCAATATTCTTTCAGATTCTGTCCTGTACTTTTTCATCTACAAGTTCCTTCTTCTGGAAACCAGGAGTTATAATCTTAAACAATTTCAAGCAGTCTAGTAGCCGTGGTTTTGATACTTGTGGTACTCCTTTCTTTAGTAAAAAATGATGCCCAAGCTGAACATAAGGCAAAGTTTTCTCTGGTTTATGCTCTATTTTTCTCTCATCTCCCCACTCGCTTTCTCCTAGTTGGCTTCATATCCCTGATATGTTTACTGCTCTAAAAACAGTGGGACCCAGGGAATGGAGCTGATAAATGAGGTACATAAAGTCTCATGCAATAGCCAACTTTATGTAGAACATTGAACAATTTATACTCTGGGGGATAACAAGAGCCACAAGAGCAAAGTGTCCAGTCACAAGATAAATCACATGTGGTGGACAAGATGCACGTGACAAAAACATGTTTTTTCCATAGAAGCATATAAACAAGTAATAATAGCCAGCTGTTGCAAACAATCTGAATTAAATCCAATCCTATTAACTACACCTAGGAGGGACATGAGAGCATATTCCAAGAACAATTACATGTTTTTTTTTTTCTTTTTGAAAAACGGAGGTCCCAAGACTCGTGTTTTATTGGAGCATTCTTGCAAGCTCAGAATTCTCCTCACCCCAATCCATCCTTGAAGCACGCTTCAAAATTTTACTTCTAAAATTCTGGAGCATCATGGTGTTTTTCTGAAATTTATGTGATGTTGGATATTACAAATGGCGGTAGTAGCTTGCCAGACCTGTGGTAGATGGCCACAGATAAAACTATGGCGAAAATGGCTCTGCAGTGAGGTTTTTCACCTCTTCATCTATAGATGTTGTGTTTCAGAACAAATTCTACGTAACCGCAATATTTGAAATTTACAGGTAAGGAAAGAAATAACCGAAGATAGCAAGTAATCTGAATAGTGTTGGCCTCTGCAATTTTGTGCTCAGCTAACTTAAGTTCCCTTTAAATTACTGTCTCACTGCACAAGAAACTCAGGGTAGGGATGCATCATAGAGAGACAGGATAGTTCATAGTCTGGGCTCTACAGACAGACATCTCCAAGTGCAATGAATCTTAATTCACCTCTTTGACTGAAATTGACAGTCCTTTTATTCAATGGTAAGTGCCCACATAGGAGAACACCAAAGACTGCTATTTGGGTTAGATTAAAGGTGATCGAATGTGCAAATGTTTTCACAGTGTCTGTAATACGGGTAGCTCTCAGTAAATGTTAGTTGCAAAGCTATTGGTGTAAAGTGTTCATTAGATCAACAGCTAAAGGTGTGCTAGCTATTTTTTCTTAAATTTTACCTTTTAGTGTCCTCTTATAATTCCTAATAAAAGTAGTATAATTCCTAATAAATAATAAAAGTTTTAATGACTTCCCCCAAATCATGATCATTTTTGACAAGTACTTTCTTTGGGTGATTGACCCAAATTCATGGAAATCACACAAGCACGGGGAGAGTACGTGATTACCAAGGTGACCTTTCAAACTTACATTCTTAATATTCCTAGTTATAAAGTATTCCTTTATTTCTATGAATATAGTCAATGAAGCTATTGTCTCTATAATATAGTTGTTAATTTTGTAAAATATTTTTTTCCAAATTCTCTTACAGTCAATAATGAAAAAGATCTCTGTCTCCTTTTATGAGTTTGAAGTCAGGGCTCCTTGCCAGGAACACAAAATAGAATGCCACTGACCTTAACAGCATGCAGGCCATTATTTGAGGAGGAAGATAAAAGGATAGAAGCCCAATTGAAGGAAAAAGTGCTAAATATCATTCTACATAATAATGACAATTCAGATCTGATTTTACAACTTACAAAGTCTAAGTTGAGCAACAGTCGCCTGCTGAAGAATAAATTTAGTAATGTGCTATTTGAAGCAAATAATGGTCGGTCTATCCAGCGATTCCTTCTGAAATTCCAACAAAATTCATCAGTTTTTTTTTTCTGTGAAGAATGTCTGACAGTTTCTTCTGTGAAGGAGGAACCCTGTTTAGCAATCACTTTCTGAGGGTCCTGCATGTCTAGTTCATACACTTTACCATCATGCAGTCCAGGCAAGAGCAGTTTCTTGTCCAAATGGCCAGCCTTGTCACATTGAAGCCAAATTCCATAATGAGCTTTTCCAATGCCCATCAACCTCTCTGAAGCAATTAGTGCTGCCAGAAGGAGACATGTCTCACTGTCAAAAGAGTCTAAGTTCTTAAACCCTTTAAAGTGCCATATTCTGTAGGTTTTTAAAGTGTTGAAGATTATTTATCTCACTAAAATACATCTCTGTATGTCTAGAAACCTAACTAACATGACTACAAATTTGGCTATTATAAATGACTATTTATTTATCTGTAATTTCTAACTATACATTACCTTTTCCAATGAGCTGTATAAACATAGAGTAGGAATATACATATAGCAAAACTGACCTTAAATTTGTATTGAGAAACCAAAATCCATACAAATGCAAAGTATTTGTTTTATCATATCCCTCCTTTTATTAGGAAGAGATTTACTATGACCAGTAACTATTTATAATCGACCCCCTTTAAATGAAAACCAAAAATTTAGTAACCGTCATTTTAGGAAATTGGCGCTTAGTTTTCTCCAAACCTCTTTCTGCTTTTTGTTTGAAGCATTTTTAGGGTTGGAGAGGTCTTGTTCCATCAGAGCACATTAGTCTGCAAGGAATCTACAGAATCTCATCTTCTGTGGAAACAAAAGTAGAACCTCTTTTCCAAAGCAACATATCTTTAAACTCAAATTTTTAAGTCAGAATATCTTTCAAATATATATTTGTTTACCTTAGCAGCTCATAAAATGAAATGTTGCTCTGTAGTTAGCTCATTTACAGTAAAAATCAAAGAAAACACAATAATATACACAATCCATAATCTTTGTGTGTTTTCCATTTTTATGTGGATTTTTATGTTACTTTTACTGTCTCTTTAAAGACTTTATTTTTTTTATTTTTTATTATTATTAAAAATTTTCACCTCCTCCCCTCCTCCCATTTCCCTCCCCCTCCCCCTATTCCCCTTTCCCCTCCTTCTCCAGTCCAAAGAGCAGTCAGGGTTCCCATTTTTTAAAAACTATTTTTTTTCTATAGCTGCTTATACCCATTTTCTTTTTTTTTTAAAGCCTACATACATTTTTAAAAACACACTATGACCCACTCAGAGGCTTATTTCTGTCTGAATTTGTCTTTATTGTGTATCTGTAATCCTTTTTTGATCACTGTTGTGAGCTATTAAGCAGGCATGAGTAGGACCATAGCAACCACTTTGGCTCTTGGTTCCACCCTGCCTGGCTTTCCAACATGGCAAATGTCTGTTTACCACTAACTCTGGGTGCCATGTCTACCACCCCAACTCTGGGAAGCAGTTGGCTCACTCAGCTACCAAGCAACTTGTAGCACGCTTCCCACAAACCATATTCAAGTGTCCTGTAACAGGACGTCCTGAACAATTCAGAGCCATTTGTGCCACCATCATGAGTCAGGAAGCTGTTGTCTAAAGGAGTCGTGCAGTACAGTTTTTGTTGCTAGTGCTGAGTCACCACCAGCAAAAAGAGCCTATCTGAAAATGTGCAGCTACCAAGAAACTCCAATTGACTCCAATTTTTGCAGGTCTAGAACCCCTTTTTTTTTATGTTTTATTAGGCTTTATGTGGATATTCTTCACAAATGTTTGGGTGCCATTTGTAGGTTGAGACTGTGCATTCATTTCCCAGTCACCCTGACCTGACTAATCACACTATATTAATATAACTATATTAATTACAGCACTGTTCAGCCAACAGTTCAGGCATACTTCTAGCTACCTCTTATATCGTAAATTAACAATTTCTATTAATCTGTATATCACCATGAGGCTGTGACTTACTAGAAAAGTTCTAGTGTCTTTCTCCTTCAGCAGCTACCTGGTGTCTGCTTGACCCTCCCTTCTTTCTACCTGCATTCAGTTTAGTTTTTTCACCTACTTATATTCTGCCTGCCATAGGCCAAAGCAGCTTCTTTATTAACCAATGGTAATAAAAACATATTCATAGTATACAGAGGAGAATCCCACATCAACACTGTACATTTAGAATTAGTATAAGTAAAATTAAAATTATTATTAAAATAGATGGTATAGACACTAAAATAGATGGTATAAATTGAGTTGTTATTTTTTTGACTTCATTTCTTTGTATTGAGAATTGTATAAATTTTATACATTCTTTTTTTAATTGAAAAAAAATTTTTCGCCTCCTCCTAGCCTCCCATTTCCCTCCCCCTCCTCCACTCCTCTCACCCTTCCCCCCACTCTTCTCCCCTCCCAGACCATTCCAAATTATGGTGAAAAAGCAACACGAAACCAAGTGTGTAGGAGATGTTTTTGTGGGTTATTTTTTGCAATGATAATGGCCACATACAAATGTTAAAAATGGTAAAGACAAAGAAACAATGTTAGCTACAACAACCTTTACAAAACAGGTAGACATGATAGAAGAAGCAGAAGAGGGACTTGTGAAGTAACTAGTAGTTATGAAAGGCAGAGGTGATACGGAAAATCTTCCCAGAATACAGGTGAAAGACACAAAACCCCAAAATATATGATGAAACAATCTTAGATACGGAAATATCTTTAGATGTGTCAAAAATGTCTTACAAGGAGCAGTAATAGAAAACAGTTGAAAAAAGAATTGATCACAGGTGTATTCAACTAGAAGAACCATTAAACGTTTAAGGAAAGACATAAACACAAGAAGTTGAATACATTGAGAACTGGATTATCAGAGCTAGTAAGAGGAGAAAGATTAATGGCAAAAACAACCAATTGTCAAAATAAAACTACTAACCTGACCACTGACATCCAATTACTCTATTATTACAAATGTGGACAAAATGCAAATGTCTCAAATACATAAGGATGAGTTGAGTTCATGAACTACTGCCTGCATCAAAACACCTCTGTAGAAAATATTTGCACAATACCAGCTTTCTATCTTTTAATAATTCACAAGCAATTTAAACCTTGGAATGTTTTCCAAGTCCTCAACAATCAAAGTTGATAATGTTCATAACGTCTTCATCAATACTAAGATTAAAGTTGATGAGGTGATGATTAATATATCTAAATTTGTATAGAAGTATTAACATCCCAACACAGTCCCCTGACTTTCAATTTTCACCTTATTTCTTATGTATTACACTAGACTACAGTTAGAGGAGATTTGGCTTCAAAGACAAAAGTAATGAATCTGGAATTGTAGAACAATACACTCTGGGCTGCTGAGCACACACTCCATGAACAAAGACTACTCTGTCCTGTAGATATAAGCTGCTTTTTGTCACATACTGCCAGAAAGGAAAGAACAGCTGATATTGTCCTCAAATATTCTGAGCTGATGAAAATTCTGTTCCAGTTGTGTTGTGGTTCCTTTATCAGCTGGGCAACTGCATTGACCATTCCACACTTTCTTCTTTGCTTCGCTGATAGAGACATCACTAAACCTACGTTTAATCCCAAATTAGTTGAAATGATGTCTAGATCATTATAAACAAATAAGAATAGAAACTAGGAAATTTTCCTCAGAACCACAAGGTTGCACAATTCTTTTAATATGGGGTAAAGTTAATTTTGGTGTTTTCCAAACATGTTTATTACATGTATCTCTAGGTATTTATCTATGTGCTATAGGAACATCCTGGTCCAGTGATGTGATTTAGCAGGTAGAAGCATTTTTCACTCAAGCTGTGGAACCCAAGTTTCTCTGCAGAACTCACAGTGGAAAGACGGAAACAAGTCTTGGAGGATATCTTGTAGTCTTAAAGGTGAACATATGTATCACATTCGTACATATACCATACTTACATGCATGTGTACATACACACACACTCACAGACATACAAAAGCATATGTATACATACAGTATACACAAAACACACACATCACACACACTCACACAACCTCTGTACACACTCACACACATGCACACATTCACACACACTCTCACACACAATATACATACACCTTACAAACCCTCAAACATACAATGATAATAATGAAACTTTTTTACAAAAAACAAAGTACAGAAAACTAGAATTGGCTCATGATTCAAAACAGTCTGATCTAACATATTGCAGATAAAATATTTTTAATGTATTTTAAATTTTTATACATACATTTCCCCCACCAGGCAGTGGTTGCATATACTTTTAATTCCAGGACTCAGGAGGCAGAGGCAGACAAATCTTTGAGTTCCAGGCCAGCCTAGTTCAGGATGGTCAGGGCAATACAGACAAACTCTATTTTAAAAAGAAATTCTACCTCTGACCCCCCTCCCCTCTTTGAACCACACAACAGCTCCCAGCTCAGCCTGTTTGGGCGCTGGGACAGGGTCCGAATTGGGAGGACATTCGGGAGGGTGGTGGCTCCTTTGTCTAGGTGGCCGGCCTGCACCAAGCGGGTCCGGCCCTTTGTTCGCGGGACACCCAGGCAGCGGGGAGATCGGATCCAGGTGCCAGGAGGGCCATCGCTGGGGTGAGTGAGTTTCTGGCTGCGGAGGCAGCCCGGGACAGGGAGCTCAGACGTTCCCCCACCCCTCCTGCACTTCCTGGTCAGTCTGCGGGGGCTGTACTCCTTGATACCTCTTCCCCATTCCTGTCCCACACAGCTTGAACCCAAGGCCCTCCCCCCACTACCTCTGACCCCCCCTCCCCTCTTTGAACCACACAACTGCTCCCAGCTCAGCCTGTTTGGGCGCTGGGACAGGGTCCGAATTGGGAGGACATTCGGGAGGGTGGTGGCTCCTTTGTCTAGGTGGCCGGCCTGCACCAAGCGGGGCCGGCCCTTTGTTCGCGGGACGCCCAGGCAGCAGGGAGATCGGATCCGGGTGCCAGGGGGGCCATCGCTGGGGACGGTCCCTGCTTCTACACTGAAGAGATACACCCAGAGACACAGGCACAGCAAAGACAGGACCAAGACACCAGGCCTCTCTTGGCTTCATTTGAAAGAGGAGATGGGAAGGCGCCAATGCAAGAATTCCTCCAACAACCTGAAAGGCAACATGACATCACCAGAACCCAGGGATCCCGAAATAAGAAGAATTGTACACCCTACTCCAGAAGAAGTAGAAGAAATCGACCCAAAAGTGAATTTTTTGAAAATAATAGAAGACCTTAAACAGGAGGTGAAAAACTGCCATAAACAATTAGAGATTACAAACAAAAAGGTAGAGGAAATGAATAAATCGCTCAAAGATACCCAAGAAAACCAAGAGAAACAAGAAAATGCAATCAAACAGGTAAGAGAAATGGTTCAAGACCTGAAGAATGAAATGGAAGTAATGAAGAAAACACAAACCGAGGGAAGGTTGGAGATGGAAAATCTGGGTAAACGAACAGGAACTACAGAGACAAGTACTACCAACAGATTACAAGAGTTAGAAGAAAGAATGTCAGACACTGAAGATACCATAGAGAAAATTAACACACTGATCAAAGAAAACAGCAAAACCAACAAATTCTCATCACAAAACATTCAGGAAATATGGGACACAATAAAAAGACCAAACCTAAGAATAATTGGGATACAAGAAGGAGAAGAAGTACAGCTCAATGGTTCAGAAAATATATTTAATAAAATTATAGAAGAAAACTTTCCCAGCCTAAAGAAAGATATTCCTTTGAAGGTTCAAGAAGCATACAGAACACCGAATAGACTGGACCAGAAAAAAAACATCTCCTCGCCACATAATAATCAGAACACAAAACATCCAGAATAAAGAAAGAATATTAAGAGCTGCAAAGGAAAAAGGTCAAGTTACTTATAAAGGTAAACCTATCAGACTTACTCCTGACTACTCTATGGAAACCATGAAAGCCAGAAGGTCCTGGATAGATGTACTGCAGAAGCTAAGAGAACATGGATGCAAGCCCAGACTACTATACCCAGCCAAGCTTTCGTTCACTATAAATGGAGAAAACAAAATTTTCCAGGATAAAAACAAATTTAAACAATACGTAGCCACAAATCCAGCCTTACAGAAAGTAATAGAAGGAAAATCACAAACCAAGGAGACCAACAATGACCACAATAACTCAAACTTCTAGACACCCTTTACCAGCGCAACTAAAAGAAAGCAAACACACAAACCCTATGACTAAAAAAGTGACCAGAGTTAGCAACCACTGGTCATTAATATCCCTTAATGTCAATGGACTCAACTCACCTATAAAAAGACACAGGCTAAGAGATTGGATACGCAAACAGGATCCAACATTCTGCTGTTTACAAGAAACACACCTCAACCACAAAGATAGGCACCTACTTAGAGTAAAGGGATGGGAAAAGGTTTATCAAGCAAATGGACCTAAGAAACAAGCAGGTGTGGCCATACTAATTTCTAACAAAGTTGACTTCAAACTTAAATCAATCAGAAGAGATGGAGAGGGATATTTTATACTCATAACAGGAACAATTGATCAGGATGAGGTCTCAATACTGAATATCTATGCCCCTAATATAAAAGCACCCACATATGTAAAAGAAACATTACTAAAACTCAAAGACGCCATCAAACCGCACACACTAATAGTAGGAGATCTCAACACTCCTCTTTCACCAATGGACAGGTCAATCAGACAGAAACCTAACAGAGAAATAAGAGAATTAATGGAGGTATTGAATCAAATGGACATAACAGACATCTATAGAACATTCCACCCAAATAGGAAAGAATATACCTTCTTCTCTGCAGCTCATGGAACCTTCTCGAAAATTGACCACATCCTCGGTAACAAAGCAAACTTCCACAGTTACAAAAAAATATCCATAACCACCTGTGTCTTTTCAGATCACCACGGACTAAAGTTAGAATTCAACAACAATGCTACCCCCAGAAAGCCTGCAAACTCATGGAAACTGAATAGTCAACTATTGACCCACACCTGGATTAAAGAAGAAATAAAGAAAGAAATTAAAGTCTTCCTTGAATTCAATGAAAATAAAGAATCAACATACTCAAACTTATGGGACACTTTGAAAGCAGTCCTAAGGGGAAAGTTCATAGCCCTTAGTGCCCACTTAAAGAAAACAGAGAAAGCATACATTGGAGACTTAACAGCCCACCTGAAAGCTCTAGAAAAAAAAGAAGCAGACTCACCTAGGAGGAGTAGAAGACTGGAAATAGTCAAACTGAGGGCTGAAATCAACAAAATAGAAACACAAAAAACAATCCAAAGAATCAATGAAACAAAAAGCTGGTTCCTGGAGAAAATCAACAAAATTGATAAACCCCTATCCAAACTAATCAAACGGCAGAGAGAGAATCTGCAAATTAATAAGATCAGAAATGAAAAGGGGGACATAACCACAGACATAGAGGAAATTCAGAGAATCATTAGATCTTACTACAAAAGCCTGTATGCCACAAAACTGGAAAATGTAAAAGAAATGGACACTTTTTTAGATAAATACCATATACCAAAGTTAAATCAGGACCAGGTGAGCAATCTAAATAGACCTGTCAGTCGCGAAGAATTAGAAGCTGTTATCAAAAACCTCCCCACCAAAAAAAGCCCAGGACCAGACGGTTTCAATGCGGAATTCTACCAGAATTTCCAAGAAGACCTAATACCTATACTCCTTAAGGTATTTCACAATATAGAAACAGAAGAGTCATTGCCAAATTCCTTTTATGCAGCTACCATCACTCTGATACCAAAACCACACAAAGACTCAACCAAGAAAGAGAATTACAGGCCAATCTCACTCATGAACATCGACGCAAAAATCCTCAACAAAATACTGGCGAACCGTATCCAAGAATACATTAGAAACATTTTCCATTATGATCAAGTAGGCTTCATACCAGAGATGCAAGGCTGGTTCAACATACGAAAATCTATCAATGTAATCCATCATATAAATAAACTGAAAGAAAAAAACCATATGATCATTTCCTTAGATGCTGAAAAAGCTTTTGACAAAATTCAACATCCCTTTATGATAAAAGTCCTGGGGAGATTAGGGATACAAGGGTCATACTTAAATATAATAAAAGCTATTTACAGCAAACCGACAGCTAACATCAAATTAAACGGAGAGAAACTCAAAGCCATCCCACTTAAATCAGGAACACGACAAGGCTGTCCACTCTCTCCATACCTCTTCAATATAGTGCTTGAAGTTTTAGCAATAGCAATAAGACAACATAAGGGGATCAAGGGGATTCGAATTGGAAAGGAAGAAGTTAAACTTTCGTTATTTGCAGATGATATGATAGTCTACATAAGCGACCCCAAAAACTCCACCAAAGAACTCCTACAGCTGATAAATGCCTTTAGTAATGTGGCCGGATACAAGATCAACTCCAAAAAATCAGTTGCCCTCCTATACACAAAGGATATGGAAGCAGAGAGGGAAATCAGAGAAGCATCACCTTTCACGATAGCCACAAACAGCATAAAATATCTCGGGGTAACTCTAACCAAAGAAGTGAAGGATCTATTTGACAAGAACTTTAAGGCATTGAAGAAAGAAATTGAAGAGGATACCAGAAAATGGAAGGATCTCCCTTGCTCTTGGATTGGGAGGATCAACATAGTAAAAATGGCAATCCTACCAAAGGCAATTTATAGATTCAATGCAATCCCCATCAAGATCCCATTAAAATTCTTCACTGATCTTGAAAGGACAATAATCAACTTTATATGGAATAACAAAAAAACCCAGGATAGCCAAAACAATCTTGTACAATAAAGGTACTTCTGGAGGCATTACCATCCCTGACTTTAAACTCTACTATAGAGCTACAGTAATGAAAACAGTGTGGTATTGGCATAAAAATAGAGAAGTTGACCAATGGAATCGTGTAGAAGACCCGGATCTTAACCCACAAACCTATGAACACCTCATTTTCGATAAAGGTGCTAAAAGTATACAATGGAAGAAAGAAAGCATCTTCAACAAATGGTGCTGGCACAACTGGATGTCAACCTGTAGAAGAAAGAAAATTGACCCATATCTTTCACCATGCACAAAACTCAAGTCCAAACGGATCAAAGACCTCAATATCAATCTGAACACACTGAACCTGATAGAAGAGAAAGTGGGAAGTACCCTACAAGAGATGGGCACAGGCGATCGCTTCCTAGGTATAACCCCAGCAGCACAGTCATTAAGGGCAACATTGAATAAATGGGACCTACTGAAACTGAGAAGCTTCTGTAAAGCAAAAGACACTGTCACTAAGACAAAAAGGGAACCCACTGACTGGGAGAAGATCTTCACCAACCCCACAACAGACAAAGGTCTGATCTCCAAAATATATAAAGAACTCAAGAAACTAGACTTTAAAATGCTAATTAACCCAATTAAAAAATGGGGCACTGATCTGAAGAGAGAATTCTCAACTGAAGAAGTTCAAATGGCCAAAAGGCACTTAAGGTCATGCTCAGCCTCCTTAGCGATCAGGGAAATGCAAATCAAAACAACATTGAGATATCACCTTACACCTGTCAGAATGGCTAAAATCAAAAACACTAATGATAGCCTTTGCTGGAGAGGCTGTGGAGAAAGGGGTACCCTCATCCATTGCTGGTGGGAATGCAAACTTGTGCAACCACTTTGGAAAGCAGTGTGGCGCTTTCTCAGGAAATTTGAGATCAACCTACCCATGGACCCAGCAATGCCACTCTTGGGAATATACCCACGAGATGCCCGATCATATGACAAGGACATTTGTTCAACTATGTTCATAGCAGCATTATTTGTAATAGCCGTAACCTGGAAACAACCTAGATGCCCTTCAATGGAAGAATGGATGAAGAAAGTATGGAATATATATACATTAGAATACTACTCAGCGGTAAAAAACAATGACTTCGCGAATTTTGCATGCAAATGGATGGAAATAGAAAACACTATCCTGAGTGAGGTAACCCAGACCCAAAAGGATGAACATGGGATGTACTCACTCATAATTGGTTTCTAGAGATAAATAAAGGTCAGTGAGTCTATAATTTGATATCCTAAAGAAACTAAATAAGAAGGTGAACTGAAAGAAAAACATATAGCTATCCTCCTGGTTATGGGAAGGAGACCAGATTGCCGGGCAAAAATTTGGGATCTTGGGGGTGTGGTGGGAGGGGGGGGTGAGGGGAGAAGGGGAGAGAAATGTGAGAAGGGGAGGATGGGGGGAACCTGGGGAAACGGGATGTTTGGGATAAAGGAAGGTTGGTTAGGGGAGCAGAGAAGCACACATCTTAATTAAGGGAGCCATCTTAGAATAGAAAAAAAAATATAAAATAAAAAAAAAACAGTTTCCAATAGAGAGAGCTTAAAGCTGCCTAACAGGTACTCAAACAGGTAAAATATAAATCAACAGGTAAAGTATACAATAATCAACAAATACAGTATATTAATTATAATGCAGCTATGGCAAGTGTGCATATTAAATATAAAACTTATTCTACAACATTTTTATAAAAAAATGCTGTTTATGGCAAAATCTTCTCAAGTTTTGCCAATTAAGATATTAAACTCTTAATTTAAACCAGTAGCCTGTCTGGTACAAAAGGGCAGGATAAAAGCTAAAAAAATGGCTTGATCCCCAGATGATTATTGCTACAATTCACACAACTGTATTTTGCTAATGTTATAGCAAAAAAAATCCCTTAAAGGATTTTATGCTAAATTTTACAAATGGCTCTTCCAATGGAGGAACTGCATATATGGCTAATAATAATAATAAAAAAAATATTATGGAGCATAATAAGGCTCCTTGTAAGCAGCTTATGAAACTTGCAAGTAGATCCAGATGCAAACGGATCTGACATGATAACACCAAGCTGACCTTTGCTAGGGCAAGGTGGAAAAGCCCTTGCAATGCATTATGAAAAAACCCGACCTATATATATTTGGGGTCGAGGATATGTTTATGCTTTTTTCACAGAAAGAAAATAAAAGCTGGGCCTGATGTCGAGGCTGCGCTGCGGACACAGAGGAGTTCCTGAGGCGATTGCAGAGAGGTCCTTAGTCTGGCTTTTCCTGCCCCCAAGGAGAGGAGTCCCTGATAACAGAACCTGCTGCTCCACTCTACAGGGTGTCAATTCTGCCTCCTGAGTCCAGGGAGACCCGGCTGAGATAATGCCAGGATGTGCTTCAGATAGCTGAATCCAGCTCACCTCACCCAGGAACCCCACCGGCCCTGAAGCACAAGTGCTAAACTGCTTCTGCAGCTTGAACTCTGGTCTGCTTTGGAGCTGACTGGACATCTTTGGGACACAGAACTCATTTCAATTAAAATACTAACCTCTTCACTTAAGAAGGGGAAAGATTGGGGTTCCTGAGACTGTTGCTCAGAGTCTGGAAATGGTGGTATTTGACAACAATGTATGTCATTGTACTTTTACTGAAATTGATCTAATGATATTTGTAACTGCTTATAGATGTTGGGAAAGGTTTGACACATGCTGTAAAGTGTTTGGGTTTAATGCATATGTTAAGAATTTTAGATTTTGATCCCTTTTTCACCTCCCTAATTGATGGCAGGCAAGCACACGTAACTTTTTGTGGAGTAGGCATTTAGGAAGGAGGACATACCATGGGCCAGACTAAAAGGTGAATACTGGGTTTGGAAGGTGCCCCTTTCTTCTTGTCTGGAGATGGAGTTATTGGTGCCAAAATTATATCATATCTTTTGTTTAAGGAGCACCTCACAGATTTTTCATTAATGATAGATACAGGGGCCCAATGACGGGAGTTAGTGTGGATCCTCACCTAAATTTCAAACCATACAGAGGCCGTACAGGCCGGCTCAACATGGCATGGTTTTTAGGTACGAGGGCGCTCTCCACATAGCCTAAGACAGGGTGCCCTGTGATCTGCTTACTTTAATCCTACTAGATACCTTTTATTTGAGAAGCTCCAAGAAACTAATGCTACTCATAAGGCACCCCTCTGTTCCCAGGAGAGGTAAATTGCTTCACCAGTCGAGAGGAGGGTCTCTCCTTGTCCCAGTCCCTTCTCCCTTAGATCTGACACCATGGTTGACTCTGTCTTGGTGCCCTCCACCTATAACTACTTGCCTTTATATAAGAAACGAGGAATATGTTGGGAGCCGTTTCCCCCCTAAAGATTGTTACAGAAACCATCACCTTGGGGAGCCTGCAGGGAACCCCAAACCCATAATTATGTTAAGAATAGTTATATTGGCAAAACCTGCCCCACACCCAATTAGCTATTCGCTAATTGCTAACGAACCTAATCTCATAGCGGAACTGCCTTAAATTCCAGCTATCCAGGGAACTAGGTGTGGCAACTCCTGACTTCTTGGCCTACCTGACCGGATGTAGGTTACGTGACTGGGACCATGCGGCCAGATTCCATGCTCCTGTGCCCTGCTCCCCAAGCCCTCATTCAGGGGGTATATAAGTTGTTACCCTGTCCCTAATAAACGGAGGCTTTGACAAAAAAAAAATAGATATAGGCTAAATCAATATGTAAGAATTAGCCAATAAGAAGTTAGATCTAATGAACCAAACAGTGATTTAATTAATACAGTTTCTGTGTTGTTATTTCGGTTCTGGGAGACCAGGACAAACAAGGGGCCTCCTTCAACATCATTGACTTAATTGATTTGAGGAGACCCAAAATGAAAGTGGGTGGTTCCATTCCCTGGTGTTGCTTATTGTTCTATGTAAGATTAGAGAATGCAAGCTAAAGACCATGTATGTTTTTATTTATTCCTGTCTCCCTTGACTGTGTCTAGGACCTGACTAGTTGTTTTAACATCCTGTTGCCTTGTCATCTCCAAAAGAGATGGATTGTAAGTTACAAATGTGAACTAAAAAGTCTCCCTAAAAAAAATAAAAAAAAAAAAAAAGAAAAAAGAAATTCTGTTTTCCCAAAGCACAAGAGAAGTAACCACTGTTTGTTCTGGCTGTGGTAGGAAGTAGTCAGTAATAGCTATGGCTCTCGTTACATTGCTAAATCTACTAAAGTCCTCAGATGTCTCTGTGCTGGTATGTATTACTCAAAGTACATATTGTAACTGAATTATATTTTCATGGAGAAGAAAACTAATTATTCCCAGTGCCTTAACCCCTTAAGTGTGTATTAAAATACACCTGCTGGGTTTTAATAGCATGGTGTTTGTAAAGTTCTCTGTGGTTATGTGATACTGTCGGTAAAGAATATAGAATTTCCTGGTTGTTAAAGTGACTAACCTGCAAAGTTAAAGGAATGGCAATGTAATGACTTCAGCAGAGATGTAGTTCACTCATTGGTTCTAGCAATGAAGATGGTATGTGTTACTCTAAACTTCAGTACACTTTCATGAAAGAGACTTTTAAATATAACTGACTTTACTGCACTGTGAGATATCACAGGTAGCACAAGGCAACACTATGCATGAAGTGTGTCTGAGACACAAGGACAAACCCTGATAGACTCTAGACTTGAGTACAGTGGAGCCGGCAGGTAGTCAGCTGGGTAGATGCAGCCCAGTGCAGAATACCGAAAAAGTCTTGCTCAGACTGGGGAAAGCTATACATACTGCCCATAGCAGCTCCTCAGTGTTCTACACAGGGCAAGACATAAGACAAAAAAATCCAAATAGTAAAAAGTGATAGCTAAGAATTTATGAACTTTCTAAGTATGCTTTTCACTAACTTTCGAACTTGAAGATTAAGAGACTACATTTAAACTCACTTTTAAAAACACACTTGCCCTTTTGACCTAACCATAATCCACCCCATCTCTGCGCCTGTCCCTTATGCCATGGTCTATTTCCTTTACTTTCTACAAAGACCGACTTCTCCTTTTGCAGATTAGCATCTTGTCAATCTCTACAACATATGGTGTATCTTTATTCTGTTGGGTATGCCTTTCTCCCTCCTGTTTAAACAAAACAAACATGATCTATCTTAAATTCACAGCCATTATAAATCTTGAAGTCATTATAGTTAAGTAATGAAGTCAGACTAAATAGCCCTTTCACTTTCAAAGATAGTTTTAAATTTTATTTATTTGTTATTGTGTATGGGTGTTTTACCTGCACATATTCTGTACACCACAAGCATGTCTGATGCCTGTTTAGGCCAAGAGAGCATTAGATACATGGATTCTAGAATTGCAGATGACTGTGAGCTGTTGTGAGGATGCTAGGAATTGAACCTGGGTCCTCCGGAAAAGGAACCATGCTCTTAACTATTCAGGCATCTCTCCATAGCTCAGAGATTTTTATTTTTTAATAATTGTTCTCCCTGCTACCTTCTAGTCATTGGTGAACGCCATGTTCTTTATTGATCTCAATAGAAGGCAACAGTTTGGCTTTTATTTACTTATTAAGCATCACTAAAAAGACTCTTCCTTCCAAATTTCCTGTCTGGAAGCTGGGACTTCTCATGTAGGAAGGTGCATATCCGCATTCCATGGCCTACCTTTGCAACCACATCCAACTTGAATCTTTGTCAAGCTTTACAATAACACAAACCAATAGCTCATTGTCAAATCATCTTAGTTTCTTCACTTTTTCCCATGGCTGGTTTTCTTGGATACTCTCAGAAGCTATTTTTGTTATCTCTCTTCTGTGACTTAGTCATAAATTTTGTACACATATGCATACAATGTTGTATTAAAAAATTACTTGTTGCAGCTTCTTTCTCTCTAGTCATTCTATGTCTCTGAACTGAGACTGTTGTTTCTTATAGAATCCCTATTTCTAGTCCTTATTTAGTGTTGGGATTGAGATATAAAGGTTCTCACAGGAGCTCATGTAACAAAGGTGTGGTTGACGCTGAGTTCTTTGACAGACATTGAATTCTCAAGGCTGCAATCCAACAGATGGATTAATTCCTTGATGGACTCATGAGCTGAAGATGTGATGAAGAGGAATGTAAAGAAACCAGCAGGTGAAGCCCATCTGTAGTAAGGAGGCTACATCTTCACTCTTCTTTTTCATTGGTTCCTGCTGCAGGGAGGTGAGCTTCTCTGCTCCATCACCATGGTGTTCGGCTTCACCACAACCTAGAAATACCCACATTGACCAACTGTGGCCTGAAAGTTTTGAAATCACAAGCCAAAAGTGAATCTTTCTTTCTTTACCTAGCTACTTGTTGTTGCAACAACAGCAAAAATAATCTATTACACTTTCAGTGTTGACAATGCCACGCATGGAATCAAAACCTGAACTTAATGACTCTCCTTTCACTTTGCTTTATGATAAAATGTAAGTATATATGACTATTTTTTAGATTTTTAGTATGTCTCAATCTGTGTCAATTATATTGTTCCATTGCAATCACTTCCCCTTAAAAGTAACAGAAAACACAATCAATTTGAAAAAAAAAATATAAAAAGATCTACAGCAGCTTGTTTGAAATTTAAAACTTTATGAACAGGAAGTGTTCAGGAATGTCTTGGAGTTCTAACTCCACTGCTAAATGGTTCCCTTCTTGACAACAGATTGTTTTCTCCCATGCTGGTAAGAAGGCTGTCACAGTCATGTGACATGTTGTCTACAGCACCTCATCCCCTGGTGTGATGGTGAGAGCTGAGGAAGGGAAGGAACAGCAGCTAAGGGTCCTGAACGAAAGCAGGGCAAATGCCCTGCCAGCAACTAGGTAAGATAGGGAATTCTTAGTCCAGCATTATAAGAAAGTGACTACCGTTTTGATTCACACTTTTTCACTCTCTGAAGTGACTATATTGAAACTTTCAACTCCTTTTGAAATAGAGAAAAAATGCAATCTATAGTGTTAAAATATTTTTGTACAAGCTGATTCTTTTAATTTTATGTGCAAAATGTTCACAAATTTTTACAACTTTATAAGGCCAGCAATCAACAACGTACATCCAATCAATAAAAAAATTGAATGATAATAAATAAATTTGGCTTTTAAATTCTAAACTTGTATTTAGTATTTACATTGTCTATTTAATTGACTGCAGAACCAAAAGATTATCTTACCTTCCACAAGGAAAGTTTGGGAGGCTTAAAATATTTTGAGTTAACCACTTTCTGTAGATGTTCTTTAATTCATGTTTTAAATGTTCTGCCATATCTTTGTACACCACAACATACACAATTAAGTGATATTATTTGTGCACTCATAAAAACAGATGAGATTAATGATTTATGTAATATCTATTATTTCAGTTTTGATGAGTTCTGTTATTTAATAGCTTAAGATTTAGGGAAATAACAAGATCGGATGTTACAATTTACCACTCTTAAACATTTCCATCTGGGTCTCCTTAAAAATCAAACCTTCTCATATTAGTGTACACTAATACACGTCTAATTATTAAACATCTTCCAGAAAAATATTGCTTGAATAAAAAAATTACCTACACTTATATTTATATCTTATTCATTAGTAAAAGAACATGTTGAAAATAAGGTTTTGAGAAATAAGAAACTAAAGGCACAGTTTTCTGTAAGTAATTCCTGACGAGTTAGGTCATATTTGGCTTAGATCCACTGGAGAGACTCTTTCTGGAAATGTACTCTCTGCTTATGATTTTTATGGCAAGTTCTTAAGGTATAGAATGTGTTCCATATTACTTATGATCATAGTGTGCCAGACTAATGAGTTAAAAACAGTTAATGTGGGAAGTCAAAAAAGAAAAAAGATCATTGCCAAGTTGGAAGAGAAAGGACTCAGACATGCCTCCTCAGCATGGAACAGACATTCATCATGTACTCTCTGTGTATGCAGGATCAGGACAGTGTGGATACACATAATTCACAACAGATGTTAATGTAAAAATGCATTTTTATTTTTACAAAATTCTCATACTTAAATAGCTTGATAGCTGCATGTTCTATGGCCCAGTTATGTGGTACTTTCAGCGACAGTGTCTTATTTTTGAGTTTTTGGAAGGTTAATTAGAGCACTGACAATCATCTGTAATATTTGGTGGTCTTTGGGAACTCACTGGCCCACAAAACCAAAAGATGTAACTCATTTGGTACTGGGTTGTAGTCTTTCCTTTTATGAGCACCATTAATGCCATGAAGTTTGTTGTCAGCTAGATTTTAGGGCTTTATTTTTGATTAATAGAACTTTAGAAATATGAATTGAGGCTATTCCCCACTTTCTATTCTATCTTGTTCAGAGTAGCTGGATTTATGTTCAGGTCTTTGATTTATCTGTACTTGAGTTTTGTGCAGGGTGACTGATGAGTATCTATTTTCATTTTTTATATACTGACATCCAATTATGCCAGCACCATTTGTTGAAGATTCTTTCTTTTCTCCATTGTATAGTTTTTTTTTTTTGTCAAAAATCATGTGTTCACAGGTGTATGAAGTTTTGTCTGGGTATTTGATTCAATTCCCTTGATAAATATTTCTGTTTTTATGCCAGTACCATGCTGTATAGCTCTATAGTAGAGCTTAAGATCAGGGATGGTATAACTCCAGAAGTTCTTTTATTGTACAGGGTTGTTTTTAGCTCTCCTGGGTTTTTGTTTTTTCCATATGAAGATTAGTATTGTTCTTTTAAGGTCTATGAAGAATCATGTTGGAATTTTGATGGGGATTGTGTTCAATCTCTAGATTGCTTTGGCAAGATGGGCATTTAAACTGTGTTAATCCCACTGAGCACGCAAAATCTTTCCATCTTCTGGTATCTTCTCCAATTTCTTTTGTCATCAACAATTAAGAAATGGGACCTCATGAAATTGAAAAGTTTCTCTAAGGCAAAAGACACTACCAATATGACAAAATGGCAGCCTGTGCACTGAGAAAAATCGTTACCAACCTCACATCTGGCAAATGACTAATCTCCAAACTATATAAAGAACTCAAGAAACTAGATATCATAATAACCAAATAATCCAATTTAAAAATGGACTATAGGCCTAAACAGAGAATTTTCAACATAAAAAAAATCTCAAATGAATGAGAAACACTTAAAGAACTGTTCATCATCCTTAGGCATCAGAAAAATGAAAATCAAAACAACTCTAAGAGCCAATCTCACACCTGCCATAATGGCTAACACCAGAAACACAAATGACAGCTTATCTGGAAAAGATGTAGAACAAAGAAAGCCCTTCTCCATTGCTGCTGGGAGTGCAAACTTGTACAGTCAATATGGAAATCAATATGGTTATTTCTCAGGAAATTGGGGATCAATCTACCTCAGTGCTACCACTCTTGGGCATATTTACCCAAAGGATGCTCAATCATACTGTAAGGATACTTGCTCAACTATATTCATATAAGATTTATTTGTAATAACCAGAACCTGGAAACAAGTTAGATGCCCCTCAACTGAAGAATGGATAAAGAAAAGGCGGTACTTTTATACAATAGAGTATTAATAAGCTGTTAAAAAACAATGACACCATCAAGTTTGAAAGCAAATAGAACTAGAAAAAAAATCATCCTGAGTGAGGTAACCCAGACTCAGAAAGACAAACGTGTTATACACTTACCCATGAGTGTATATTAACTGTAAAGGATAGTGATCCACAGATCTAGAGAGGCTAGATAGCAAGGAAGGCCCAAGTGGAGGGATGCCTGGATATTCCTAGGAAGAGGAACAGAAGACATTTCTTAGGTGAACTGGGAGTTGGTGGGCATGAAAACTTGAGGGATTGAGTTGGGAGTCTATGGAGAGGAGAGTGCTGAAAGAGATGATTGGAAATGGGGTACATTTCAGGGTCAGGTAGAAACAAAACTCTCAGGAGTCTACAAGGATAGCCCCAATAAGACTTCTGGGAGCTGTGTATGCATAGCCTGAACCCTATGATCAGACTGCAGACTATGCAAGTTGTCATCTGTGTCCTTCATCCAGTGACTGATGAAGGCAGATTCAGAGACTCATGGTCAGACATTGGACTGAGCTTGGAGAATCCTGTCGAGGAGAGGGAAGAGGGATTATAGGAGCCAAGGTGAGGGTGGAGGGTAAGGTGTAGGAGTGGGGAGGGTACCTGATGGTGGTGGTGGTGGTGGTGGTGGTGGTGGTAGTAGTGTGTGTGTGTGTGTGTGTGTGTGTGTGTGTGAGGGACTTCTCAGTAAAACCCAAAGAAATAGCTAGTCTGGCTCATGGGAGCTCATAGAATTTAAACCAACAACAGGGAACCTGCATGGGACCCATCTATTCCCTCTGGATGTATGTGACAGTTGTGTAACTTGGTCCACATGTAAAACTCCTGGCAACAGAAGTAGGGGCAGTTCCTGGTGCTTTTAAAGGGCTGGCTCTTGGGAATCGGTTCCTTTAGCTTGATTGCTTCTCCCAGACTGAATAGAGGAAGAGGGGCTTGGTCTTATGGCAGCTTGATATGCCATGTCTTTTTGATGTCCATGGCAGGCCTGCCTTTTTCTGAGTGGCTATGGAAGAGAGGTGGATTTAGGATGATGGTGGAGAGGAAGTAGGGGGAGAAGTGAGAGGTGAGGAGGTTACTATCTGGATGTAAAATAAATAAATTAAATTGTAAGAGAAAAAAGAGGAAGAGAATAAAGTTGACATATACATATTTAAACAAAATAAAATACAATAATATTTTAAAAGAAAAATAAACTGGCCTATATTTATGTCACAACTTATTGCGTGACTTTTGTCATTATGTTTAAAGTCTTCCAAATCAATTTTGTGAGGTTATATTTAATGCTTTTTTGATATTTTGGCACGGCGTTACCTTAAAGTTTTTTTTTTCTATATTCATTGCAATGGCAGCCATAGAAACAGAGCACAGATATTTGCTGAAAATTTATGGGATTAAAGAGTGAATATATCATTTTTACCATCACAAAACTTCTAGTAAATGTCTATTCTATTGGTTTCTCATAAGTATCTATCGAATTATACTTTTTTAGAGGAATTTATGTTCATGAGATAGTTCAGTGAGTTGTGAGGCTTGCCACTAATACTGACAACCTGTGTTTGATGCTCTGACCCACTTAGCCAAAGAGAAGAATCAACTCTTTCAAATTGTCCTCTGTCTACCATGTGTACATTGGGACACATCTGTGTGTACACACAGGTATGGACACAAACATACACATACACACACAAATAAATACACAAATAAGTATATGTAATAAAATATTTTTAAAAGAAAAACCAACTTTTTCAAAGTCAATTTCCTTGTTTTCTCACAAACTGGATTAACATCAAAATGAAATTTTGAGATACTTGGTGCAGGAGTGGCAAGGCAGTCTTAGAACTGAAAATTAGGTCATTATAAAAATAAAGACAATCCATATTTTGTAAATTCAACTTGTCTGAATTATTTGAGTCTCAGCTATAAATGGCTGAAATTGCATTAGCAACTGACTAAAGAATGCACTTGTAATTTATAATGACAACTCAAATAAAACACATGAAATTAGATTAACTAATGACAATTGAACTAGAGCAGGCTTATGGTTATTAAATAATTATTTAAAACCATCCGCATGTGTGGAACATCACTTAAAGGCATTTTATATGCACAAAGAATTTGGAATTTGAAATGGCATTTATACTTTATTTAAACAGTATGACTAATCTTTCCATTAAAAAATACTACACAAAAATCTTATCATCCTCATGATGAACGCATGACTACGAAGGTTAATCCTATATGTGACATGGTTTACAATATTTCTTCAGTGACTCAATATTTTCTGTTACTGATCCATTATATGTATAAATTATATATGACTTTATGTTTGCGAGTGTTTTGCTTGACTGCATATCTGTGTACCATATTTGTGTTTGGTGCCTGCAGAAGTGAGAAAAGAAGTCAGTTCCCTGCAACTGAGGTTGTGGAAGTTTGAGCGGCCATGTGGGTGTGGGGGATTGCACACAGGTTCTCTGGAGGAGCGGTCAGTGTGCTTAACTGCTGAGCTGTCTCTCCTGCCCCTATTCCCTTTTAAACCTATAACACTAAGGCCATTGAAAATGAGGAGGATTTACATTAACAATATTTCAAAACCGTTAACCTCCCCAGTTTATAAAATTGTATTTAACAATAGAAACTCTATCTTTAAAGCCGGTTGTAAGGTTTTGTGTTAGGATATACAGCTCTAATAGCAATGAAAAGTTGGATGAAGTATAAAAACCACAAAATTTATTGAGCCTGCAGAAGGATCAAGGAGTCATTTGCTGAGAAAACATGGCTTTCGAAAAAGTACAGGACGTGAGCAATGACTCACAGAAAGAAACAAATCTTAGGGAGGAACATAATGTGCTAAACAAATAGTTAAAAAAAAGCTGCAACTAAATAGTTTTTGAGTTTCTGTCTTATATGAATGTGTCAATTCTTTACTGATACACCCACAAGAATAAAGCCCACTTACTGTAGCAACTTTTTTTTAGATGCCTCTGAGAAAGATTTAGTTCAGACTGGGTATCAGGGATATTTTCTTGCTTCATGGAGAATTCAGCATCTTCTGTGCAAAAAGCAAAGAGATATTTTGGAATTAGCTTTCCTGTGTGTAATATTGGAAAATAACTTTGAGAGGCTGGCTGCATAGGTCTGTGATAGAAGACTTGCCCAGCACAAATCGTCCCTAGATTTGATTTTGATTTCATAAAAAAATTAAGAAAAACAAAGAGTGGAGGGAGAAGAGGGAGAAAGAGAGATGGAAAAAAAGAAGGGAGGTGGAAAAAGCAAAACTATTTTTTTTTGAAATAGCAGGTGATAAAGAAACTTTTGTGGCATTAAAGAACATGTAGAAAGTCATTGTCCCTTGGGAAAGGACAGAAGAAAAAAAAACCATCCTGCAAAATTGGGAAAAGTCAGGACATTAAGGACTTTTACCAGGGGTACAAGTCACTAAGAAATGCCCGAGACCTACTCATAGAGACTGGTGTTAAATCAAAACAAGAGAAAATGTTCCTCAGTTCAGTGGTAGACTAGCAAGTGATTAAGTGATGTGTGGAACATATAATCATCCCACTCTGAAACAATGATCTTCTCTAATGAGCAAGTCAATAGAAAAGTCCAGAGCTAAAAGTGGTACAAAGCCATTGAGAAAGAGTCATGAGCATAAGGAAGAACTAGGAGGTCCGAAGCCAATGCTGGAATGAAAGCACTGCAATAATAGCCCTCTTATCAACACCCGTTCAGATGAACTCAATCTCTTTGACTAAGCATCTACTATAAAAAGAAGAGATATCTAATCCAGACATGAACACCATATGATGTTCAGCATTCAACAATCATGTGACAAGTATGTAAGAAAAATAACATACGACCAAGATACCATAGAAGTAACTAAATCGGGCCTATATGTAGCACAGGTTTTGAGATTATCAAAGAATTTAAACTAACTATCCATAATGTGTTAGCATTGTTTTTGACAAGAGGAAGAACACGTGTTATAAGAACACAGTTTAAATTCTATTAGAATGATGAAAATTTTAAGAAAATAGTAAAATGGAATGGCTAGAAGAGCAAGCTTTAAGACAGCAAAGGTACCTTGACAAAGCAAAGGGAGTCATTAAATATGAAGATCAATAAATATCATCCACACTAGAATTATAAAGGGCAAATGAGATTGGGAAGCAACTCAACATATGGAAGACTTGAGGGGATATTTTTATCCTAACATAGGTATAATAATCATAAAAGAAGCAGAAATAGCAACAGGGGATGAAATATTATAAGTTCATACCTGAGAATTTTCCAGACAAGATGAAAAACATGAAGCCACAGATTAAAGAAATTCAATTTAGTAAACTAAGTATTATCAGTTCAAATTTAGCTAAATAAAAATAGTCCACTTGCCAAGACCTAAGGATAGATAAAATATTGAGAAAAGGTATATATTAAAAATACAAACAGTATTTAGATATATGTACACTTGTACACATGAACTCTAACAGACTTCCCAAGAACTCATATAGCTTATTGAAACCAGAACAGAATTTTTTTTAATAATCTGAAAGTACAGTAAACAATACAAAAACCAGCAAGGAATACTTTAAGTAGTATGAACTTTTAAACTACAAAGTGAATTTCTCCAGATAATCAAAGATTGATTATTCGTTACAAAGAATCTTTACATGAAAAGTTTAAATAATTCAGGGAAAATAAGTATCACAACAAGTAAAAACTTGGATTGACACAGCTCTTTAAGGAGATCTGGAAATAATGCCAATGTAGTATCTATGAGTGTGATTTTCTTTTTACTTGTAATTTTTCAATTGACCAATTGACACAAGCTACACTGTAATCAGCTGATGCCCGAACTTGTAGTAAAACTTAAAATGGTACTTTATGTGATGATTTTTAAATTATCAGTACCAGATGAGCTTATTGGTTATTACAAGTAAATTATTATCTTTTATGGGAATAGAAATATGGTAAAACAATGGGTGGACTCAGTGGTTAAGAGCACAAGGTGCTCTTCCAGAGAACCCAGCTTTGATTTCCATCACCCACACAGTTGCTAACAATTGTCTGTAGCTCCAGTTCCAGGGAATCCAATACCTTCTTCTGGCCTCTGTGGGCACTGGACATGGTGACAAACACACACACACATACAAAACACCATATACTTAAAATAAATAAATAAAATTCAGTTTAAAATAATGACTTTCTCCTTGAAGTCCAAAATTTACCATTCTGGGGGCTTTGATAAGTCTATGATGTTGGCTATATTTTTGAAAACCTAGAAGAGACACAATTAATTGAAAGCCTTAATATCAGTATTTTATAATACAAAATATAATGCCTTTCCAGGAGTATAGCCTTGCAATTCAATTATAGATATGTTACTAGAAAATTGTAGTATGAAGTTAGCAATATCAATTCTGTAGTCATCCTCGATTTGTTCAGACACAGAAGGCAAAGAAAGTTGAAAAATCAATGAATCTATGTCAGCAAGGTATTTATGGAGACATACTGGCAAGGGCAATGTTGTCACAGGTAGTTGTATTAATGTGCCCTATTATTGCATCATTTAGAAGTCAGCTCACACATCCTGTGATACTGTAACTTGAGTAAACGTCTTTCTCCAGGCATCAAAACAATTTCTAGTTACTGAGTTGTTTTATTTCACAGACATGTTATGCTGTCCAATCTGTGTGTGGCAATATTCATATTTCTTCTTGTGCATTGAGGAAAGGGAGTTTTTTAAAGCTAAAAAAACCAAAATATAAAACATTTTATAGAATATAGCATGCCTTGCAAAATTGTGGCATTCCCAGTCAGAGACCACTCAAAACATCCTGTGAGCTATTTAGGACACAATGCTGTATGTTCAATACAGGAAGTGAAATTATGTAAAAAAAAAAAAGTGAAACAAAAGGTGCTTGTCTGCAAAATGATAGCTATTGTTTCTGATATAAAATGACGGAGATTTGAACTTCACATGGCAAATGATTGCCTGGTCCCATAACACAAGCTAACATCAACTTTTTACTTTTGGGGGATTTTGGTATTGATTAGTTGAAGGTAAGGAGATGTCTCAATTTATTTATTATAAAATGTTAATGCAAAATGAAGAGCTTTGTAGCTTCTTAATATACATTGGTTTTACATACCGTACTTAACAAGCAACAGGAAATGAAAGTATGGAAATCTAGTGGTATTTCTGTGTTTTTGTTTGTTTAGAGTTTTTTCGTTTTTGGCAATGATATCATATTGTCACTTAATTTACTAAGTCTAAAATATACAAGTGCCATTCTAAGGTTTAGGTGGATCAACGAATTACAGAGCTTTAGGAGCACTGATTTTCTTTATTGCTATGCTGTTTTAACAAAAGTTTGTTTTCACCATGTATAAGACCGACTTAAAATCCTCTGAACGTATTTTAACATATGTTTTTGAAGGCTTAAAATCACTGAGAATACAGAAAAAGTAAAAGTTTTTTAATCATTTTTTTATGTTGGAGAATACACAGTACTTATATCCCATTTTGGTAAGATACTTACATAATCAACAATAGAGGTTACAGATGTGTTAGGAGAAGTAAACATGGAAAATAAAATTGTACATGTACCATTGAGTAGGGGAAAAAAATCTCACTTGTTTTCATTTTGTCTTAATAGAGAAGGAAAGTCTAATTTTAAAGAAGTGGAAAACTTTAAGGAGTGCCAAAAGGATTTTTCCATGTATCAATGCTCTTTGGCATATACATTATATGTATTTATCCAGATGTTAAGAGTGGGAATTATGAGACTTAATGATAACTAGATGCATCTGAATATAACAGTCACAAAATAAAAATAGATGGCTAATTTTGAAAATAAAGTTTTTAAAGGAATCCAGGATTATATTGTGCAATAAGTGTAAAATCACATTACGATACAAAGAAAATATTGCACTTCTGTTCCAGAAATAATTAGACTAGGAGGATGTATTTCACCACTTTTTGACACCAAAAAGATACATTTCTATAACATAGCTTCCAAGTTTCTTCTGACTGTATTCAGGCTAGTCTTAAGTAATATTGTAGATAAAGTCAGGCATGGTCATGTGGGAGGAAGAAGTCACACCCTGATTGCCATTCAGCTCCATGTATAAACTGTGTAGTCATAGACTGATGACTCCTTGTTCTCCACTACCAAAGCTTCACATCATGGTAAGAAGTATCAGAGAAAACGTTTGGTTTTGCTTTCCTTGAAGTTTTGAAGGTTTCAGACAATGGTAGGTTATCTTGGTTCTTTCCTGACTATGGTGAGGAGAAACAGAATTTGGGGGAATATCTGGCAGTGCAAAGGTCTCAGTTCATGGTAAAAGAGAAAAGGGGAAAAAAGCTGGGGTTCACATTCCTTCTGACAAGTATTTGACAAATAATGAACACCTTCTGTTAGGTTCTATCTCTTAAAGTCTTTATCATTTCCCAGTAGTTTTATGCTGGGGCTTGAGCCTTCACTACTTAGATCTTTGAGAAGCATGCAAGGCACAAGATTCAGCAGAGTAAATTCCCTGCCCTCAGAGAATATCTGCTAGCCAATTGAAATCATTATGAATGCTGTAATTCTGAGAACTCTGGTATGACACACCATTTACTACATTGATTGTAATTAGAATTGCTCAGTGCTGGCTAAGTGTATATCTGAATAATACCATCTCTTGTCTCAGGAAACACTTTTATTTCATGGTGTCTCAAGAAAGTAAGTGGAAATCGAAAACACCAGTTTAGGCATCTTAACACAGGTTCAGAAGTACAAATGCCATATTTCTCTTTGATGTGCTAATCCTAGCCTCTAACTGATAAGTATGTGTGCCTAGGAGGGAGAAAATATGGGGCTAGAAATGAAAAAGGCTGTAGGGTGTAGAGGGAGACTGCTTTTTGATTCCCGATCCCCCAGACCTAAATAATCACACAGAAACTATATTAATTACAAGACTATTTGGCCAATGGTTCTGGAATATTTCTAGCTAGATCTTATATCTTAAATTAACCCATTTCTATTCATCTGTGTATGTACACGAGGCTCTTGTGTAGCTCTAAGATTCTGGGCATCCTTCTCCTTCGGCAGCTTCATGACGTCTGCCTGACTCCACTTCTTTCTCCCTGCGTTCAGTTTAGTTTTCCCACCGAGCTCTATTCTCCCCTGCCAGTCCAAAGCGGCTTCTTTATTAACCAATGCTAATAAAACATATTCATAGCATACAGAGGAGAATCCCACATCAGTAAGGGAGTGGAGTGGAAGGAAGCTAGCGCAAAATGCAGGGGGCAAAGAGAACACCATGCAAAGAGATGAAGGAGTAACAGGGCCGAGAACAGCAGAACGAGCAGAAACAAACTCAGTATGAAAGCTCGCCCTACATAAAACCTGTTTTGTAACTTAGTCTTTAAGAACAATAAAAATAAAATGGGCAATAGTAAAGAAAAAAAAGAGGCTACAATTATTAAACTGAGGTCTGCTACTCTCTACTGAAACAATAAGAAAGAAGACCCGAGGGCGAGTCCTCTCCTACCATATGTTCCAGTGTGAAAATAAGAATTTATTTTGGATCTCTGTGAGTTTGAGGCCAGCCTGGTCTACCAGAACTAGTTCCAGGAAAGGCACCAGAGCTACACAGAGAAACCCTGTGTTGAAAAAATAAATCATTTGGGAAGACCTACACTGCGAATGTCATGGTACTAACCAAGAGTTTAGTGTTTTCTCAGGACGAGACCTCGCAAGCTAGTTAACTCTGGTCCAAAGGACCAGGCTCCATTCTGAGCTGGCAGCACAGATGTGACTCAGCAACCCCGCGATACTGGTTTTGCAGGCAAGAAAGATCCACGGATGAAGGAGTCGTGGAGTCTTGCACTACCATTCCAGAGAGAGTTGAGATCAGGCCTTATATAGCAGTGGTTGAATCCCAGTGAGGCAGCCCTGAGAGACTGCTGGGTGAAGCTGTGACAATGAATGGGGTTGCAATGGAGACCACCAGGATGTTGCCAGAACCAGGAAATGTCCGCTGAGGAAAGCTGAGTGGATGGCGTGGACCCAGCATGAGGGAGGGGCTTCCTGCGCAACAGACTACCGAAAGGCAGAGGCAGGACTGTATAAGATGTATGGAGCCCAGATGGTTTCATCATTAGCTCCAGATGCCAGTCGTAGAACTAAAGATTTGGTGTTTCCCTGATGGTTTTAGTCTTGCTTTGATCTGATCGTTGCTTGCCATGGCCTCATATTTTAGCAATGGGAATTTTTGCTCTGTCATTATACATTGGAAGTATGTAACTTTTTTCAAAAAAAAAAAAGAAAGAAAGAAAGAAGAGAAAAGAAAAGAGCACAGAGTTAAGAGATTTTTCCTGAGTCTAATTATTTGTCTTTATTTAGTCTGTCTGTCTGTCTCTCTCTCTCTTCTCGTGTGTGTGTGTGTGTGTGTGTGTGTGTGTGTGTGTGTGTGTGTGTGGGCGTGCGCGTGCTCGAGTTAGCATACATGAGCATGGTTTGACTCTAGTAATTTCAGACACTGGCCTCAACACTGGCCCAGGTTTTGAGGTTTTATACACTTGTAGTTCGAGGCCACTTGTTTGTTTCTGGCTGCCCAGACTTCCGAAAAAAACCACACAGAAACTGTATTAATTAAATCACTGCTTGGCCTATTAGCTCAAAATTCTTATTGGCTAGGTTTTACATCTTAATTAAACCCATTTCCATTATTTTATATTTCATCACGAGGCTCGTAGCCTACCTGCAAGGTTCGGCACCTGTCTTCGTGTGGCTTCTCCCCTGACTCTGCCTTCCTTCTCCCAGCATTCAGTTTAGTTTTCCCCACCTAGTCCTGTTCTACCCTGTGAGGCCAAGCCAGTTTCTTTATTAACCAATGATACTCACAGCGTTCGGAGGGGAATCCCACATCATACACTGGCCCCACTTTCTGTCCACCCTCTGCTTTCTGACTGAGAATGTGATGAGACCACCTGGGCTCCCACACCTGACACAGTCGTCCCCTCTCACGGTGGGGGAATGTATCTCCTTGCAATGTGAAACAGATGAAAATCGTCTTTCATTTGATGGCTTCTTTTCAGGCGTTTTGTTGTAGCACTGAGGAAGGAAACTAATATGCTGGTGTATTTCCAGGGTTGTGAATTTTTAACAATGAAAAAGCTGCCAATTCAGTTGTTCTATTTATACCCTAAAATGGTGGTTGATTCTTAAACTTTTTGAGTTTTCACTTAATGTCATGGTAGGTATCCTTCTAAATATTTGGTTATCTAGATAATTATGATTTTTAAAAAATGAGTAGGAATCCATTTTTGTGAAAATTTTATTTTTAGAAGCTTTTGGGACAATGATCACGAGACTTGCATGATACTCTCGGACTAATTTTGGACATACTGGGTTATTGCACAAGCAGATTGAGAAGCCCTGGCCTAGATCGTTCAACACCGTCAGCAGAAACACATATTGTCGACTTTTATAAGCATCTGGCTACAATGAAATATTCAAGTAGATACAATGACATTTTCACCAACTTTGAGTCATAATTTAATGGTTTTGTGGGAAGTGATGCCTGTGAAAATCTTTGTGTTGATTTACATAATCCACTATGTTTCCACAAATACCTTTTACATATTTCTCAGAGTTAGTTGAAGGGTTTCAGATTTCTCCTTCTTAAGTCATTCAATTTATTATTTGTCACCTAACAGCAAATACCCTTTTATTAGAACGAGAACTTATCTGACATGTTGCTGTTCTACCCAGTGGACATTTGCATAATGCTAAACATTTGCTGTCCGTGTTTGTTGTTCACACCCTTCCAATTCCTTTAACCTTCTCCCTTCTTACTCACTAGTTGGCATAGCTGAAAAGATTTAGTTCATTTGAGTAAATCAATACCAGATTTTCAAAAGAACATTTCTATTCTTCATGTATTCTCTGTCCTACCCACAGCATTTTAGAATCTCTTTGGATACAAATAAACCCAGAATAATACTGAATATGATTTTTTTTGAAAAGAGCTATAGGACTAGTGTTGATCCTCTCATTGTTTATTTGAGGGTAAAAATGGATCCTGAATATGTATTTCATTATTCCTTTAAATAATTAACACAGGCTCTAGTCTATTAATTTGCAGGAATTGGCAGAGGAAGGTTTTGAACAGTGAGCTGGAGAGCAGGAAAGAACTCTGCACAAAAAAACTTGTAGAAATTTTTGCTAGACATACCGATTGTCCCTTAATTTGCATTTTTGGTTCTGTGTTGGCAAGCTGATGTTTCTATCAACATAAATTAATTTTACATCAAATTCACTTTATAGTTTTCCACAAATCTTCCTGAACAATTGGGAGTAAACAATCGATGCAGAGACTTCCTTAGTGCCCTACCATATCCATATTCATGGAGAATGAGATTTGGTGAAGTAGCCACACTCCACTTTCTCCATCTTGTAAATTCTACATTTTCATTAAACAAGATAGTACAAAACACACATGTAGATCAACACAAGCATAAAGGTACTGAATGTCAAAGTTATAATTCAAAGTTATCAACAGGAATTTTTTAAAATTGAAAATAAAATAATTATTATATATATTTGTTATTTTATTTGTGAAAAATATTCTGATTATAGCATGCCTAATGTAGTTTTAAAGTTTTTTTTGTTTTGTTTTTTTTTTCTTTTGGTTTTTCGAGACAGGGTTTCTCTGTGGTTTTGCAGCCTGTCCTGGAATTAGCTCTTGTAAACCAGGCTGGCCTCGAACTCACAGAGATCCGCCTGCCTCTGCCTCCCAAGTGCTGGGATTAAAGGCGTGCGCCACCATCTCCCAGCAGTTTTAAAGTATTTTAAAATGATTTCAAACAAGATGTAAATTTCGTTTCCCAGAAAAGACTTTGCACGTTAAATAGATTTAATTAGATGCAAACACAAATGCAACAACTTAACCAGAAGTTAAATCCACCTTCTAGAATGAGTGTCACAGCTCTGCAGGGCTGCTTCCTGCATTTTCTGTTTTTAAGAAATTTTCACCATTAAAATAAGAATAAGAATACAACAAGACAACTCATTTTACTCAGCACATTTTTGTTAACATTTGTGCTTACTGCATTGAGACAGAGGTATCAGATTGTACTTTGAGGAAACTGAGAAATAAAGATACATTTCAGTAAGGAAACTAAAGGTTTAAGTTTAAAGTTGAAAGATAGCTGTATAGTCATAGAGGAGAAATGAGTTATTGATTCATCTCATTATTTTTTGTTTCTCTGCTCTTCATAGAAAAAGAAGTTCTCGGGAATAAAAGTGGAGAAAAAACAATTTTAGTTGTTTAAACTATAAAATAACACAGCAAACAGTAGAAAGCTTGCGGAGGACAAGGAAGAGACGGGTACAAGACACTCCCATATTGTATTGGTTTTGAGGGCATGAAGCGGCTGTGGAGAACAGCTGAAGCTTGGCACCATGTGGAAACAGGAATTGGAGTCCCAGCAGAGAGGCCAGAAGGCTATTTGTGAAGGTCTAGCTTCAGTTGCAGTGGTGACTCCAGGGTTAAAGGAGTCATGGAGAGAAGCTGAGGTTTGTTACCAAACAGAAGGCTCAAGTTCCCTGCAGAGAGGTCAGGAGGTGGAGACTGGCAAAGGTAGGTACAGTCTCAGTTTCAATGAAGATGCCAGTATGGGAGGGTAATCACCAAAGAGAGTTGCCCAGGTGGAGGTGAGCTGGCCTGAACCTGCTAGCCACACTGGATGTGCTGTGGTATACCTATAATACTCTGCAGATACTACAGTCTTGCCCAGGGTTTAAATGTAAGAAGATACATGGAGAAAAGCAGAAACTAAAAAATTAAACTCGTCAAATGTGCATTCTTTCTTCTAGACTATAAAACCCGCCATGATGAATCAAAAATTTGTAACGATCACACACATGAAACCCTTGTCAGGTGAGCCACCTTAGTGGAGGCATATCAGGCTTTTGGGACTTAAGAAGCACACAGGGCAGAGATAACGGGGCTTAGGGAATCCCTCAGAAGGCTGTCTGACCAGAGGAAGCTTGTCCATGTAACGGAGGACTTACAGTGGAAATTGCAGATGCAATGGAATTCTCCCTATTAGCTTCGATTTGACAAGAAACAAAGCATAACAGAAGGGTGAGATGAAATTGCAGGCTTCTTACAGATGGGGCAAGACATAGTGGAAACAGACGAGACTTACTGGAGTCACATGAAAGCTAATGTTGAAAGTCTTGGGTGGATTGTAGTTTCTTGGGTTAAAAAAAAGAAATGATTAAAACTGAGCCTCGACATGGCTTTAAATCCCAAACAACATTTCATCCAAAGAGTAAAACAGTTACAGGTGATTTTAACTACTCTCTGCTGTGGAGGATGCTCTTGAGTGGTGAGACTTCCTCAAGCTGTTCCTCCAACCCAATGGTCAAGTTTGGCTCTTGGTAAAGACTAGGAGAGATAACCAAACTGAACAAAGTAGCAAATTGAATTACGAGTCACTTTTAATTAATTCTTATATTTCACTGGGGCCTATAAGTATGTTTAAATTGCTTATCTGATCTTGATTTAACTTTGGTACATGGTATGTCTCAAGAAAATTATTCATTCCTTTTGTGTGAAGGCCCACAGAAGTGAGCCTGTTCCACCTTGACTAGAGATCAGAGAGTTCAAGTCCCTATTTGCTCTTTTAAAGTTGTTTACAACAGATGTGGCTACTATCTAGAAACCCTGACCTACTGTGTGCTTACTTGGTGTTTTGGACATTAAGATGGCCCATGGAGTTGGATACATCCCACCCTGACTAAAGATCAGAGAATTCAGGACGGTTCCTGCTCCTTCATTTTAAGTTAGGATGTTTGACACACGGAGCAGCTGCCTACAGGATGCTTGGACTAGGGTGTGTTCATTGTCTATCCTGCCCAAAACATCAAATGCTTTACTCAGATAATAATGGCTTAATGTCTCAAGTATTGAAACAAATAACTATTCTGGTTGTCCTTTCTGTCATATTAAAGCAGTCCTTTGCCTTGTTTTCCTCCTCCTTTTGTATTTGGAGTATAAAAGTATATAAAAATTAAATGTGGACAAATTCAATATTCAGTATTCACTGAGTTGCCCTCATGGTACTATTCTATGTCGCTGTATGTCTTTCATATCTCTGTTCCTCCTACATACCATTTCTACCCTACCCCTACCCTGAAACATACAAACCTGTGGTGGCTGGACTGTAACAGAAGACACCCCAAAATGTGTCTTAAGACATTTTTAGCTTTTACAATTTGGTGGGTTACAAGTTTTTAAAGTATTTACTTTGATTCCTTGAATTTCATTGTTGTCTTGCGTTATGTTCCCCATTTCATTTTTAATTTTGTTAGTTTGGATATTCTGGCTATCTTTTTAGTGACTTTGTGTAATATTTGTCACTCTTATGATTTTCTCAAAGAATCTACTCTTTCATTGATTTTATATTATTTTCTTGTTGCTATAGTTTTTGTTTTATTAATCTTAGCCCTGAGTTTCATAATTTCTTGCTGCCTACTTCTTTTTGGTGTGATTTCTTCCTTTGGTAAGCATTCAGGAGTGCTGTTAAGTTGCTAATCTAACATCTCTCTTTTCTTCTTATTTTTTTTGTTTAAGTAGGTACTTAGTCCTATAAATTTGCCTGTTAGAACCTCCTTCATTGTGTCCCCTAAGTTGGAGTATGTTTTCTTTTCAAGTTGATTCGGTTATAGAAAGTTTGTAATTTCTTCCTTGATTTCTGCCTTGTCTGATTTTATATTCAGTAGTGAGTTGTTCAGTTTCCATGAGTTTATAAGCTTTCTGTTTATGTTCCTCTTGACATAAAATATTGATACCACTTTAGTAGTCAGATAGGAGACAGTGCGTTGTTTCAATTTTTTAAAAAATATCTGCTGTGAAATTCTTAGTGTCTGAGAATGTGGTCAGTTTTGTAGAAAGTTCCATGAAGTGCTAAGAAGAAGGTATATTCTTTTGTGTTTGGGTGAAATGTCACGTATATTTGTTAGGACTGTGCAATTTATACCATATATTGTGGAAATTTGGTTTTATCAAAGAACAGTTTATATTCTCCATCTATTGTTACTGCAAGTTTTGCTGGATATTGCAGTCTGGAATGACATTTGTGGTCTCTTACAGTCTGTAATACATCTCTCCAAACCCTTGTGGCTTTTAGAGTCTCCATTGAAAAGTCATGTGTAATTCTAATATGTCTGCCTCTATAAGTTACTTGGTCTTTCTCCTTCAGAACTTTTACTATTTTTTTAGTGTTGTTCTTGTTGTGAATGTTTAATGTTTTGATTGCCATATTCTGAGAAGACTTTTTTTCTGGTCCAGTCTATTTTGTTTTGTATATTTATATATTGATAGATATCTTCTTTTTAAAGTTAGGGAAATTTTCTTCTATGGTTTAGTTGAAAGTATTTTCTGGGCCTTTGAGCTAATACTTTTTTTTTTCCTTTCTCTGGTTTTATTATTCTTAGATTTGGTCTTTTCATAGTGTCCCAAATTTCCTGGATGTTTTATACCAGGATAATTTCAGGTTTAATATTCTCTTTGATCAAGGTCTCCTTTTCTTCTATTATGTCCTTAATAGCTATGGTTTTCTCTTCCATCCTTCTATCTGCTTGTGAGGCTTGCTTCTGAGCTTCCTTTCATAGTCCCTGCCTCCCTTTTTTTTATTGAAAAAAAAAAAAAGAAATTTCTGCCTCCTCCCCGCCTCCCATTTCCCTCCCACTCCTCCCACTCCTCCCCCCTCCCCCTACTTCTCCCCCTCCCTCTCCAGTCTGAAGAGCAGTCAGGGTTCCCTGCCCTGTGGAAAGTCCAAAGTCCTCCCCCCTCAATCCTGGTCTAGGAAGGTGAACAACCAAACTGGCTAGGCTCCCACAAAGCCAGAACATGAAGTAGGATCAAAACCCAGTGCCATTGTCCTTGGCTTCTCAGCAGCCATCATTGTCCGCCAAATTCAGAGAGTCCGGTTTTATCCCATGCTTTTTCAGTCAGAGTCCAGCTGGCCTTGGTGATCTCCCAATGGATCAGCCCCACTGTCTCCGTGGGTGGGTGCACCCCTTGTGGTCCTGACTTCTTTGCTCATATTCTCTCTCCTTCTGCTTAATCATTGGAACATTGGGAGCTCAGTCCGGTGCTCCAGTGTGGGTCTCTGTCTCTATCTCCATCCATCGCCAGATGAAGGTTCTATGGTGATATGCAAGATATTCATCAGTATGGCTATAGGATAGGGTCATTTCAGGTTCCCTCTCCTCAGCTGCCCCAGGAACTAACTGGGGACATCGCCTTGGGCACCTGGGAGCCCCTCTAGGTCCAAGTCTCTTGCCAACCCTAAGATGGCTCCCTTAATTAAGATGTGTGCTTCCCTGCTCCCCTAACCAACCTGCCTTTATCCCAATCATCCCGTTTCCCCAAGTTCCCCCCAGCCTCCCCTTCTCACTTTTCTCTCCCCTTCTCCCCTTACCCCCCCTCCCACCACACCCCCAAGATCCCAATTTTTTGCCCGGCAATCTAGTCTACTTCCCATAACCAGGAAGGATAGCTATATGTTTTTCTTTGGGTTCACCTTCTTATTTAGTTTCTTTAGGATATCAAATTATAGACTCACTGACCTTTATTTATCTCTAGAAACCAATTATGAGTGAGTACATCCCATGTTCATCTTTTTGGGTCTGGGTTACCTCACTCAGGATAGTGTTTTCTATTTCCATCCATTTGCATGCAAAATTCGCGAAGTCATTGTTTTTTACCGCTGAGTAGTATTCTAATATGTATATATTCCACACTTTCTTCATCCATTCTTCCATTGAAGGGCATGTAGGTTGTTTCCAGGTTCTGGCTATTACAAATAATGCTGCTATGAACATAGTTGAACAAATGTCCTTGTCATATGATTGGGCATCTCTTGGGTATATTCCCAAGAGGGGCATTGCTGGGTCCTTTTTTTATTTCCTCAGTTTTAGTTTTCCTTATTGATTGTATTTCCATTGCCAGGTCTTCAACTGCCTTATTCATTTCCTTTCAGTCTTTGTGTTTTCATAGATTTTTAAAAAAGAGATTTATTCATTTACTCCTTAATGACTGCTATCATATTCACAAAGGCTATTTTAAGGTCTTTGTCTTGTGTTTCAGCTATGCTGCAATACTCATAGCCTGCTGTGGCACTGTTGCTGGACTGCTTTCTATGCTGATGTCTAGAAATCAAATTTGGGGAGATTGTAATTCTCGATGACAATAACTGGCCTTCTCTTCGTTGTGTGGGTATTTTCCTCCTAGGTGTCTGTTGCCCCCCCCCACCACCTCTCTTTTAAGAAAAGTGTGGTGCTGTGTGTCCTCTACAAGGAATTCTTCTGGGACCCTGAGAGCTGTCACCACTGGGGGTAGAACTTATTTCTGGGTGTAGAGATCTGACACTTCAGAATGGGATTGAACTAGCAGGCAATGACTTAAGAGGTCCATGAGGGAGGAAAGCAGGGGATTCCACCTGATCTGTTTAGTCCCTTGGGAATAGGGACAGAGAGTGAGCAGAGATCGCAGAAAAAAATCTGCTGCAGAGCTGGTGATGAGACCGGAGGATTGGACCTGGAGGAGTGGCGAGAAAGAAGAAAATCTCCAGTTGACATACTTGTTTCCTTGGTCATTTTTCTTTTAAAAATTATTTTTATCCATGTGGGTGTTTGAATTGTATGTTTGTCTGAGAACCATGTGTATGCCTGGTGCCTACAAGGCTAGAAGAAGGCAATTGATACCATGGAACTGGAAATCACTATATATTACACATCAAATGAAAACTAGTCATTGTCTCAACTAAATTGTATATCAAATTGACAGGACCCATCTTGTTATAGTTCTTACAATTTTAGGCCATGCTATGGTAAGGAGTATGGAGACAGGCAGGCAGACAGCCATGATCACTGAGCAGTAACTGAGAGCTCTATAAACTATAAACATGTCACTTCTAATAATAAAAATATTTTCAAAAGTACTCATAAGGATGGATAATACAGTTTGGAATTATGGTTGTTAGACTTTCAAATCAAAATTCACTTTATCTCTACATATTTCAGGAACAAAATATTTATTCTGAATGAAGAATAAAACAGGAACTTGGTTGGACTGATTTTGGTCAATATTTCTTTTTTATGAAAATAATTTAGAATATTAGATTCTCTTAATTATGCACATTCAATCTGTAAATCAGATAAGCATAAAGCAATAACATTGTTTCTGCAACAGCAAATCCCAGAAGTATAGTATTGATAAGGTCATTCTCTCAGTAGATTTCATTTTATGATTTATTTTGTCCTTTATGACAAATTTGGCACCACGGAAATTGTATTACTAAACCATGGTGTTCTTAAGGAGGATGACCTCACTTTCGCCTGTTTGGGCTCTTGCTCACCAGTTGGTGGAACTGTTTGGGGGAGCAGTAAGACATGTGTCCTTGTAGGAGGAGATGTGTCACTGGGACTGGACCTTGATGTTTCTAAAGCCTAGGTTCTTCCCAGTTGGTACAATCTTTACACAAAGCTTGTGGCACAGCTGTAAAATCTCAGTTTCTGTTCAATCATCATGCCTACACGCTTGTTGCCCATGCTCCTAGCCATGATGGTCACAACTCTAGCTCTTTGGAAACGTGGGCTCCAAAATTAAATGCTTTTTTTTATTAGGTGTTTTGGTCTTAATTGTAATCATTTCCGGCACATGAGGCTGTTACTTCCGGGTCTTAGAGCCATGAATGTGCAGAGGAGCAGGAGTACATGAATGTTAAAGAGCCCTGCGTGACCCATATGCACGCATGCATGGTTACATCCACTCTGACTCAGCTAAGCCCTTGCGTGCATGATTGAGCCCGTTATCTGCGTATTACCTAGTCATGCCAACCCCCTGTGCGCATGCTCTAGGGAGCTTTTAAAAAGCTGGACGGACCATCTTTCCCTCTCTCTCTGCACACCAATTCCACAGGTTTGTCCACGCCCCGCCCCCCCCCCCCAATAAACTCTTTAGTGGGTTTGTTTCATGTTCCCTGTTTCCTTCTCACTTGCGCCAGGTAATGTCAATAACATTTTATCATGCCAATAGAAAATTTAAAGACAGCCACTTTACCACTACTGTAAAAACGATTAGCTTACTTTATTTAAAAATGAAAATTATTTTCCATAGATAGGCAAAAGAGATTTTAGTTTAGATAATCCGTATTCATACATTTTCAAACCATATCCCAGGTTGCCAAGAGTATAAAAATTAGCTACCTTAGTTAAATAACTTATCTGTGTATGTGTGCACATTAACCAAAAGGTGCATGCATGAAGAATGCAAGTCTGCACCGGAGGGTCAGGATACTCTCCCACTTTTATCAATTATCTGCTTGATTTAGAGCTCTAAACTAGGCTCTCACCTAGCTTTCTTTCTACAAGTCATTAATGAATACTAAAATCAATTTAGTGGAAAGAATCTGGAATGGCATATTAAGTCACTCTGAAAATCTGGAAAATTATTAAAATGGGAAGAATTGAGGATATATAGTTTGGACTTTATAAATAAGAAAAATTATTTCACTATTCACAAAGAGTGTAGCTTAATCACTTCAAATTCATGGGTGATTGAGTTGAATTTTAGTAATTTGAAAGCAAGAAATGCCATTATCGGAAGAACTGAGACATTGCCATAGTTACTGCATAAATCATCTCTGTGTCCCCTGTTGGTGCCTCCTCCAATTCTTTTGTTGTAAATTGCATCTGCTCCACAACCCATTGTTTAGTTTCCATGTTCACCTTGAGGAGAGCAGCCCCCCCTCCCCAGGCTCCTCCATCATGATGACCTGTCTTATCTAGGACCAGAAACAATGCATCTTTGAACTGTAGGCTGAAATTTTTGAAAGAGAAACCAAAATGAGTCCTACAAGCAACATTTCTCATGTAATTGGTCACAGTGATGTCAAGCTGTTCACATAAGATGACTAACAACCATCCATCAGTTAAAGGGAAAAAAGTAGCATTTTCCTAAAATTTTATAAGCAAAGCTTTCCGTGGTC
Source organism: Microtus obscurus (assembly GCA_963919715.1). NCBI lineage: Eukaryota > Metazoa > Chordata > Mammalia > Rodentia > Cricetidae > Microtus > Microtus obscurus. The sequence goes on along the minus strand of CAWTZC010000381.1, from coordinate 8,951,547 downwards.
CTCCTTATCCTGGGTACAGCTCCTACAGTCTCACCTATATGTTCTCATCTAAAATTCTCTAATTAAAATAAAAGCTTTTCAGTGTTCAGTAAAAGCAGAGGAAAAGAGATATTATGCCTTGTTCCATCGCCATGGGAATGAGGATGTCCACACAAGATTTGTCTTTGAACGTGCTCTATTTATGCAAGCAATGCTCAACTAGAAGTTTAGCAGGTAGCAAAGGAAGCTGGGGAACTGGGGAGGAAAGCTAGTAGGCTTCCACTGCAGAATCTTCATTGAGGATGCTTTCAGACTTGACCTTTATCTGCCTAAGGTCCTTTAGCTGTGGCAGGCAGGGGGATAGCACTGATGGAAGTCCAGAAAGTCCTTGAGAGTGTTGGTCAGTGATTAGCGCTAACAGTGTGAGTTCATCCAGCAATAGTGCCGGAAGGTCAACGGTGCTGAAGCCAGTGACGAGCACAGAGTCTCAAGTCTTCTCGCTGCTAGGTGGAGAAGTCATGTCTGGGGTAGTAAGAGCCTAAATATCATTATATTTACTGTGGCTTTGTGCTGACAGGTCTCACATTTTGGGGCTGGTTCACTCACTACCCTGTCAGTGCCACCACGGGGCTAGTTCATTAGCATGCCAAGGTCTGTTTTAGGCTTGCCTCCTATCTGAGCTGCTGGCTAGCCAGCCTGCTGCTTGTCCCCTAGGCCAAGCTCTTATCATTGCTGTCCCAGTGGCAAGTTCCTATTTGACCAACATTACAAGTCACACAAAATGGATTCACTTATGTTCTAAATACTTCATTAATATCCGATATGCTGTGTGTTTGAAAGTAAAATTATTTCATGCCAAGCTACCCCATTTCCTGGATGTATAAATGACTTAATTATTTTTACTCCTCAAGGTTCAGTGTAGAATCATTACTGAGTATAAACAGGAGGAATTCAAGCTTGATGGTGAGAAACAAGTTGATGAAATTCTGTCTTCACAGTCCATTAGATACCATGGAAATGGATCTTGCGGATGGCTCTATTGACAATCAACAGAGGCAGGCAGTGCTGTGCTTTGTGGGTTTCCAGAACTGCCTACTCCAGCAAGCCTCGGTCACACTTCTGACTTTCAGAATTCCATTCAGCATGTATTCACCATAAAATTACAGATTTTAGCCCATTTCAAACCCAGAAACTCAAGCAACCATCACATGGCATTTGTAGCCAAGAGAGCAGAGAGAGAAAAAAATATTTCTATGCTGCATCCTTCTTTGCTTTTTATAGAACTGTCTCCTGTCTTGTAGAGTTTAGGACTTCTTGACTAGGTAATAGTGAGGCCCACAAGTAGACGTCTATGTCTAATATATCAGTTAACAAACAAAACACTCCCGACAGACAGACATTCCCATAACAACGGCTGACCTAGACACTTCTTGATCGAAATTATCTTCCTGGGTGATTAGAGAATATGGCAACTGGATTTTTAAAATTATCACACATCCTCATTGCAGTTCTCCTACTCCATGGTTTCAGCTAAGATCTTCAAAAGGACATATCGTTAATACATTTAGCCCCAAATCATTGCGTATTAATTTCCTTATGGAATTATCTATCAAAAAACTTAAGATACTCATATTTCCTGATAATGAAATATCTGCTCTGGCTAAGGATGAAACGTTAAGAAATTCTGATGATCAGTGTTTTAATTTTTATAAACTGCTGTACTGGTCTCTCTCTCTCTCTCTCTCTCTCTCTCTCTCTCTCTCTCTCTCTTTCTCTCTCCCTCTCTGTCTCCCTTTCTTCTGGAGAGGCAGCTTTTGCCTCTCTCCTTCTCCCGCCGTTTCTCTCTTCCCCTCCTTCTCTCCTTCCCTTCCCCCTTCATAAACTACTAAAGAAACTCTATACCCAAACTCTCTCTGTATGATGTATCTGTCTCTCATCCATCTCTGTCTCCCACCCACCAAGGGGACCACCACTGCCCCTCGTGGAACCGCTACCTCTTGTGAGACTGGTCTCCCACCATATGTTTATAAATGATAATATTGGTGCCTGACTCAGCCAGGCTCTCTCCGTATTCTCTCCCACCTGCTGGCAGGCTGGCTGAGGACACGTGGGGAACCTGGACTCAGACCACTTTCCAACATCCTGTGCTTGCTCCATCGCTGCAAATGGTAAGGTTCTCTTCTCCAGGTCAGCTTTTGCTCACATTCAGTGCCGGTTGCTCCTCAAGCTAAAAGCTGAGAATTGGCCCACTTCTGTTCAGATCACTCAGAAATGGTCCTGTCACTGCTGTTAGAGGACTCTTTTTTTTTTCTTTTCAGAAATAGGACTATCATTGCTGTTTGGTTTTTGTTGTTGTTGTTGTTTCAGACCATTTGGATTGGTCCTTCAACCCATACCCTATTCCAAAGATGTCCTGCTTAGTTGCCTTTGAGTTTTTGCCTTGCTCACATTTTTAACTACGGGGGGAACCTCAAAAACTATACCTCCCTCCCCCCGTATGTCTTTTACAGACCCTAAATCCCCTTCCTTGTTTACAGATTCCTAACCTTACCCACCTATACACTAATAAATGGCCTACATACCCCTTAGATAACAACCTAAAGTGGGCGCTTTCTGATTTCTACCAGCAAACAAGACTGCCAGTATCCCACTGGCATCTCACGCCCATCTGCTTTTCCTTTCCCTAGGCGGCCCCACCCCACCTGCTTGCTATCTCATGACTGCCTGCTTTTCCTTTCACTTTCCCATCCCACCCACCTGGAAATGCTCCTTTGCTCGCTAGTACTCCTACTCTCCTATTCCTTCCATGCTATCTCTGCCACCGCTGCCATGATCCTGCAGAAACCAGCAAGGTTAGTTGGATCCACGAGACAGCTGTTTCCAGTCCAGCCCTCACTCCCAGCTGCAGCTGGTGGCAGGGAGGCTGGTGGCTCAGTGGCTCACAGTGCTGAATAATTTTCATGAATATGTGAATGGTGTGACCGCACAGATGTAATTCTGTTTTAAATGTATGTTTTATAAATCAATAACTGTAAAAAATTTTTAAATCAATAACAAGTGAAATTTTATCCTCCTCAAAGATCTCTGATTCAGTTTAACAGCTGAGAGTTTTTTTTTTATCACCAAACACAGTTCAGTATAACATCTTAACAAGTTCTAAATAAAGGGTGTACTAAGATATACAAATGCAAGTTATTAAGGTGTATACCTGCAAGTTATAAAAATATGAGGACAAATACAAGTTATCAAATTTCTCTCTCATGCTGCCTTTCATAGTCTTAAAAATACTTTTAATTGTGCAAAACATCTGTCACAGTCATTCTGACATGAATATGCTGCTGTTTAAACAATGTATATGTCTAAAACTTATGGCTTCACAAACTCAAAATTTCTTGTGAGTTCTAGGGAGCTGAACTGTAGGCTCCACCTTGTACAGGTCAGATACACCCCTCTCAATTTTCTGGTCCTGAAATTCTTTTCTTCGTAAACTAACTTTGTCCTCTGTTCTGCCAACACCTTGCCAGGTCCAAGAGGCACTAGACGGTTCCAAACCACAACCTACCCCTGGATCCAGCAATACCACTCTTGGGAATATACCCAAGAGAGGCCTTATCATACAACAAAAGTATATGCTCTACTATGTTCATAGCAGCACTGTTTGTAATAGCCAGAACATGGAAACAACCTAGATGCCCTTCAATTGAAGAATGGATGAAGAAAGTATGGAATATATACATATTAGAGTACTACTCAGCAATAAAAAACAAGGACTTCTTGAAGTTTGCAGGCAAATGGATGGAAATAGAGAACACTATCCTGAGTGAGGTAAGCCAGACCCAAAAAGAGGAACATGGGATGTACTCACTCATATTTGGTTTCTAGACATAAACAAAGGACATTGAGTGATCTTAGAGAAGCTAAATAAGATGGAGAACCCAAAGAAAAACATATAGGCATCCTCCTGAATATTAACCTTCATCAGGCGATGAAAGGAGATAGAGACAGAGACCCACATTGGAGCACCGGACTGAAATCTCAAGGTTCAAGTCAGGAGCGGAAGGAGAGAGAGCATGAGCAGGGAGCTCAGGACCGCGAGGGGTGCACCCACACACTGAGACAGTGGGGATGTTCTGTCGGGAACTCACCAAGGCCAGCTGGCCTGGGTCTGAAAAAGCCTGGGTTAAAACCATCTTGGGAAAAAAACATAGAGACAATGAGGACTACTGAGATCTCTAGAACAATGGCAATGGGTTTTTGATCCTACTCCAAGTATTGGCTTTGTGGGAGCCTAGGCAGTTTGGATGCTCACCTTACTAGATCTGGATGGAGGTGGGTGGTCCATGGACTTCCCACAGGGCAGGGAACCCTGATAGCTCTTTGGGCTGAAGAGGGAGGGGGACTTGGCTGGGGGAGGGGGAGGGAAATGGGAGGCTGCGGTGGGGAAAAGACAGAAATCTTAAATAAATAAATAAATTAATAAATAAATAAAATTAAAAAAAGAAAAGAAAAGAAAATTACGGACTCTAGTGGGAAATTGTGATCTAGTGGGAGAGGAAGATTTAATACTGTGTGACCAGCGGCAGCAAATATAATCAATAAAACTGCTTTGATTTTAAAAAAAAAAAAGAGTAAAGCAACCAGTTACCCCAGGATGTGACCAGCACTCAGCTTTCTCAGCCTCCTCAAGATGATGCCCACAGATAAGCAGGAAGCAGTCTTGAGAATCTGCCATCCCAATTCCCTCAGCCTGCAATGCCTAAATGCCTATTTTATTATGAGAAAAAGTTGGGACCGTTATAATCTGCTGGGTTGATCTGTCATCTGGCACCCTGGCCCTTTAAGAAAGAAGCCCGTCCCATTCCCACCTACACTACACCCCTTCTGCTGAGGCAAGCAGACCCTGTTTTTCTCTGCCCTTCTTCCGGAGAAGCTGCTTCTGCCTTGTTGACTGAGTTTTTTGTCCTGCCTGGTTCTCGCAGTCGTTAAGTCCCAAAGAAATCTCACGGAGGTCTACATTAATTGCAAACTGAGTGGTCCATTAGCTCAGGCTTCTTACTAACTCTTATAACTTTTATTAGCCCATAATTCTTATCTATGTTAGCCACATGGCTCAGTACCTTACTCAGCAAGGCAATCACATCTTGTTTCTTCTGCATCTGGGGCACAACTGCAGAATGAGCTTTCTTCTTCCCAGAATTCTCCTGCGCTCCCCCCCACCCCCCTACTTCATTCCTGGTCTCCCTGCCTATACTTTCTGCCTGACTACTGGCCAACAAGAGTTTTATTAAAAATAATACAAGTAACAGGATAAAAGACATTTGTCCCACAGCACTGCCTGTCTCCCTTTACCCCAGCTTTCCCCCTTCCCCGCTCTTCCTCCTTTCTTTTCCCTTTTATAAACTACTAAATAAACTCTATACCCAAACTCTCTTGTGCCGTTTCATAACCCCAGCAGTCCCCAGAACTGGGCAAACACTGTGGACTTGATGCAATTCCATTAGAGGAAAGAGATAGGATTCAGTGATATTTTGTTTATCTAAATACAGACGTTAGTTATTACAGGTGTAGTGTAAATTAAATAAAATTAGAACATCTAAATATCTCTAAATCATGTTTCAAAATAAGTATATTTCTAATAGTTGAGAAAACAAATAATTCTCATTTAAAAAGACCCAAAAAATGTAAAAAGAGAAGAATGTCCAAAAGATGAGAAGGTGTCTATCTACCCTAGGTAGACATGGTATAGGTGATCATGTTATGTGGATATATGAACTAGTTTATGTCAGTCTTGATATAGGAGTTCAGCCATCCAAGAATGGTAGCTCTAGCTGCTGTCAAGAGCATAACTGAAAGAAAATATATTTGATATTAATTTCCATACCTCTTAATTGTTCCTGGATGAGCGTACTTGAACATGGTCTCAATAACAGAAACATGACTGATTTTTATAAAAGCAAATGATCAGTAAATAAATAGCTGTGTGGTAAAAATAATCTAATACTAAAGTACTTCCTACTGTTTAAATCAATAACTAGCCTAATATGATTTATGTAGCTAAGCAGAATGCACTAAGTTGCATGGCTTCATATATATTGGTCTTCTCAACACCAGAGAAGCCCTACCATTCAATAAGAGATTGAGTAATTTGTTAAATAAAGTAGTCCGAGGAACATCCTATTTGAGATATTCATCTTTTAAACAGGGGTTATAAAATAAGTATGGTTTTCTGTGCTAAAATTTATTAATTTTAGTAATATAAGCTCTAGTAACCAAAGTATATTACATGTTCTTTGAAATATACACATCATTGTTCAGTAATTTGGGAGATTTCTCTAGGCGGTCAGGAATATTTTTATTTGGCTTTTATCTCTTGATAGCTTTTATTGTAACAACAGTGTCGATTCCCAGAATTAGAAAAATCACTGTGGATCTCTTTGATAGATTTATCTTTTTATATATATATATATATATATATATATATATATATATATATATATATGATTTCTGTCTCTTCCCCACCGCAGCCTCCCATTTACCTCCCCCTCCCCAGTCAAGTCCCCCTCCCTCTTCAGCCCAAAGAGCCATCAGGGCTCCCTGCCCTGCTGCCCTGTGGGAAGTCCAAGGACCACCCACCTCCATCCAGGTCTAGTAAGGTGAGCATCCAAACTGCCTAGGCTCCCACAAAGCCAATACGTGCAGTAGGATCAAAAACCCATTGCCATTGTTCTTGAGATCTCAGTAGTCCTCATTGTCTCTATGTTTTTTCCCAAGATGGTTTTATCCCAGGCTTTTTCAAACCCAGGTCAGCTGGCCTTGGTGAAGATTTATCTTGAAGAAGGGGGTCAGTCAGTTTTTGATGAGAGCAAATCACATTTCCAAGCCTAAAGTATGTGTTTAATTTTCCTTAAGCTACCGGCGAACAGGCAGACTGCACTTACACACAGAGGTGCCTATGACTAAGTGGACGCTTCTTGCATGCAGTTATTGTTTCGTCTATAAACATATGGTGGGGGACCGGTCCCTCAAGGAGCAGCAGGTCCCCCAAAGCCTCAGCTGGTCCCTTAATGAGTGAGAGACCACGGTAGGTGAGAGACAGACAGATATATCATGCAGAAAGAGAGTGGGTGAGAAATAACTATGGTCAGGCAGATAAAACATAAGTGGGATGTTTTATTGGGGGAAGGAAAGAGAGTGGGGAAAGGGAAGGGAACTAGGGCAAGAGATGAGAGAGAGAAGAAGAAGGGGGGTAAGAAAAGCCGTGCCCATCCCTTCAGAGGAACAGAGAGGAGCTGCAATGGGCAGAGGTTATTTCTTAAAGGGACCTTTGCATCTGTATACAGACTACATTGTCTGGGTTTATCCTGCTATGTGACAGGAGCCAGAATAATGCCTGAATCTGAACAGCTGGATAACTAGGGCATGTGTGTTTTCTCTTGGATACTTTCTCGTTCTTCCTGAACCCCTTTAGTCGTCACTGTCTCCTTGCTCAAGGAGCTGTTCTCTTTCTATGTCATTCAGTTCCCAAGTATGCACATATATCACCCTAGGTACCCACTTCCACAAGGCTCTTTTGTATAGCAGATTGTACTGATGGTTTGGGGATGATGGAAGACAGATGCAGTGTAAAACAGGAGATCATCCAAAGCTAGATACAGATACCACATTTCTTCCATTGTCTGCCTATTCCAAAGCAGAAGGGTTGTTTGTACCTACCCTTCTCCTGGCATCTGCTCTCGTGACTCTGGGGTGGTCCCTTGGAATGTTAAGACACTCACTGCTCATCATCACCCTGCCACTGATCAAGAACTAATGTAATCAACCCGTTACTTCACAAGTAGCAGTAAAACAAATGAAGCCAATGCCCTTTACCAAGTTAGTCAAATAATGTTTGTGTTTATCGGTTTCCCACAATGATGCTGTAGCTTCTGTAACCTAACATCCTACAAAGTGTTGTTCAAAAGAATAGTTTTTTCCTTCTTTCCTGATAGGAATTTTATTTCATTTATTGAAGACATTACACAATGGTTATTAAAGTAGTGTGTTCTCTTTTCTTTCTTTCTTTTTTTTTTTTTGGTTTTTTGAGACAGAGTTTCTCTGTAGCTTTGGAGCCTGTCCTGGAACTAGCTCTTGTAGACCAGGCTGGTCTCAAACTCACAGAGATCCGCCTGCCTCTGCCTCCCAAGTGCTGGGATTAAAGGCGTGCACCACCACTGTCCGGCTCTCCTCTTTTCAAACGACTTTATTTACATTGCTTTGTTATCATATTCTTTGTCCCTCTATGGGTGAGAAATGCACAGAAACTACACAGTCTATTCCTGAAACAACGATAATCTTATTTTCTTGGAAAGGACAGTTGAAACAAAAGTGTGCCATTTGGAGGAGAGAGATTAAACTTGCTAGGAGATGGTAGCAAAACAACACAAGGAAACTCAAATATTGTGTTGTACTAACATCTTTGAGCTTTTTGACATTATCAGACTCAAAATTCATGAACATGTCTTCAGGCTCCTAATATTTTGTCTTTGAATCAAAAATGAAAAGTAAAATCTTATCAGTAGGGTGTTAGCTTCATCACTGTGGACTAACCTCATCTTTTCAAAGATATATAGCAATGCAACCTACCAGCTGGACGGCTTTAGTAGCTCCTACCCTGTTGAGTAAGCTGCAGACACTGGAAGCCATTTTTGGCTCAGAATTCAGTTCCCTCCCTTTTCCCTGTCCTTCCACAACTTTCTCTTGTCTCTGGCCTTGTCTCCCACACGTGTCCCATTTCTCCATGTGCTCTTAACTTTGGTTTACTGAAGCACAAGGAGGAAGCCTGAAATCCCCACTGTCCTTTTGTCCCGTCATATGGATATTTATACCATACGCTACAACATTTCCAGCTCCACCAAGTCTACTGTCTGTGCGGTGCTTACTGGAGCTGAATTCCTGAAGTAGTTCATCATTGTTTTTTATTGTATGTACTTGAAGCTTTCCAGAGCTTTACCAGAGGAGGCTTGAGTAAACGGACCAAGCAAGGGCAGAATAAAAATAACAGCAGTCACACTGTCAACAATATTTATTCAACACTTAACTGTTAGAGACCACAAGAAAATTACAGGCTTTTTACTGTTCATGAAAACTGGACTTTCAGCCATTTGGAGAAGCTTGGAGTTGTAACGAATTCTGTAGTGACAAAACATGCATTATGAGTTTGATTAAGTACGTTCACAGGGATCCCTCACAACAAGCTCAAGCCCCATTTTTTATGCAGAAGTAACTTTGTTTCTAGGTCAACTTACATACATCATAAAAAGAAGAATTATGTCTTCTCTATCTAAAGGAAGAAGGGTAAACTAATAAAGGAGAGTACATACATCTGTTGTAGTTTGGAGCTTCCTGAACAATTTCCCGACATTCGAGAATGTGATACTTATGTTCTTATTACTTCTCTGACAGATCAGGAGGAGCCTTCATTTCTCATTCTGTTTATACTCCCCCTTTTTCTCTTGCAGCTACGTGGCGCATCTTCGCCCTCAGATTCACTTTTGCCCTTGTCCGCTGCTCTTCCCCTCAGGGAAAGAAGCAGGGCGTGGGAGTCCAGTCTCCACTAGTCTCTGCTGCTGGCGTGTTAAAGTTTCTTGTGGACGTGGCATGGGAATCCGCTTGGTGGATCTGTTCCTCATCTAATTGTCAATGAAAACAATTGCTCTTTAATTAGAACCATCTGGGTCCCGCCAATGTTATTCAGTCCATGTGTGTAACCTGCCTTGAATCCAAGTGCAAGTTGGCCATGTGAATCAGTTGCTGATATCATGTAATTACTAGACAGTGTGGGGCTTGCTAAACACTAACAACCCATGATTCACTGACTTTTTTTTTGTGTCATTGCTGATATTAGAGGAAGAGAGAAAAGGACAATGGTGGAAAGGGACTGGGGACGTGTATAAAATGAGGTCATGCGAATGAGTGTCAGCCTAGATTCTGACAGAATCCATCAGGACAACACTGACAGTGTCCCCGAACATTACCGAAGCTTGACTTTGCTAGCTACAAAACAAGCATGAATATTTCAACATATTTCACAACATAGTTGGTAAGATTCATTCCAGGTGTTAATACCAACACACGCACAAACACTCACGTGCGCGCACATGCATACATGGCCAAAGAGAGGGACATGGATATTAAAAACAGAAGAGATTTCTACATTCTGCTAAAGTTAAGTATTGCAATTTTTATGGATTTGAGAAACACATTCATTTTACACTTCATCAGTGATGTTTTGCTTCCAGGACATTTTAGTGGAAGTATTTGTTAACATTGTCAAGGGATTTCCTAGTTAAAACATAATCAAAATTTTCTTCAAGGACCACCTCTCTTCTCATCCTAACTCCATCTCTTCGATCTCCTTTAACTAACCCAAGGCTTGGAATATTGTGATTTCAAAGAATTATGATAAATCAAAGTTCACTGAAAATCACACAATAGCCTCCCTCCCCTGGTGTATGACTGTAAGCAAAACCCAAGAGCTGAATCCTTGTCTTTCCTTTTTGTTAATTCCCGTTTGTCCATGGAGAATGTAGGGCAGTGACTCACAGTACTGGCCCAGAGCCACACAGCTGGATAGACACAGTGTATTTCATAATAAAAGGGTCAAGAAAGAAAACGTTGTTTATTTGTTCACTTTTTAAAATTCTGCATGGATTATTGTTACAAAAGCAAGATACTGACTTTCTAAGGAAATCGATTTAACAAAGAGCATGTTTTTAGATTGTAAGGCCCTGTTGCTGAAGACACCACACACTCTGGCTTCTTCCTGAAGCCAATCCTGAACCAACCAGGAAACTATCTCCATGCTGTCTGGCTTGCACAAGTCTGGGGTGTGCTTTTCTGGCTTCTGGGAAACATAAGACATCAATAGGATTACCCAGTGTTTGACCCCATATACTAAACAATGCTGATCTGTCAGACAAGATGTATCCCTTGATGGCAATAGTAGCAAGACTGTTTATGGGGTTAACTGACCACTCTCTTAATTAGATCCAAGATCTGCTCCACAGTGGGGATTCCATGCCTGCTATTGTAAACTTGGTCAAAGCACATGACTATGAAAGTTCCAAAATGGAACCTATTGATTTTATTTTGCTAGAAGGTGATGTTATCATACTGCCCTCTATGTATTTCTATATATGTCCACAGATTTGCCTTGATCTCACCCCTGGGCATAGAAGCATCCTATTGCAGTAGGTAGTTAATGAGAGACTCAAAACTGTTCAAAATGCTAAAAATTAGTGGCTGTGGGTGTTTAGCTATACATGAGAGCCCAATTCAATGCCAGTGCCCAGGGAGCATCCCACAGGAGGAGGTAGACCAGGTAAAATAACAACATAATGGTGAGGAGTACTGGGAAATTCTGTCCTCTGGGCACGACATGGTCATAGCTCACATGAACTCACAGTAACTGTGGTCATCTGCACACATCAAGGCAGTTAGAAATTCTACCACATAGACAGGTTGGGCTCCTGAGGTCTACTCTTACCAAGGAGCTATTGGAAGGGAGGGCTGTTGGGAGAGGGAGAATAATAACTCAAGATACATATTAAGAAACTATGTCTGACTTTGAATCATCACAAACTCTCTATAAATGTTTCCCTTATCCATAAAATATGGAATAAATTCATATCTGTCCCAGAGGATTTAATGAGAATGAATTAAAAAACACTGAGCAATCCTCAAAACACACATTATGGGACTGACAAGACTGTTGCTTTTCCAGACAGTGGGTTTGCTTTCTGGTACTTTTTCCTTCATTATCCAAGGTATCTTTCTAGACTTCTCTTTCACAGCCATCTCTCAGTCAAGGCACTTACACAATTTCTGATAGTTATTAATGAGATGAACATATCAGCCAGCAACAAAATATGTGACTGAACTTAACTACTTTTGGTGTCATAGTTAAATTCCAAAGTCAAAATTCTCTAGCTAACTACAGGTTCATGACCAATTAGTGAAAACATGAAAGATGAAATTACTTAAGCGCAACAAAAGCTACAGTTTTCTATAGAGTTTTTCAATTTACAGCCTCACCACTTTTAGTTATGGTCAGAAATATTTGCTCCAATACCTCAGGATTCATTTAAATGATGAAACTATCTTTAGTTTGATTATTCCTTATGTACATGTGATCAACACTTGTCACTGGTAAAAAATTGCAACTAAGCAGTGAGTCAGGACATAGCAGCCCTTTGGTTAGTTGTTTCATCCATGTGTTTGCAATGTGTAGGGTCTGGCCGCTTGCAGAATGTTTATATATTCACTGGGGATCCGTGAACAATGGAACTTCTTGGAATAGATGGCTCAGTGTTGACATTATAGAAAATGAAAATCTCTAAGGACAGCTGTGTAATCTAATCAGCATCTGGAAGGATTTTTATCTTAGAAAATGAATCCTTGGACTTCTATGTTATCAACCAACAAGAATTAAAATAATGCCTTTCCCTACTTGCAAATTCAAAGTTTTCCTCATATAATTCAGAGTATTCTTCAGAGGATCACAATACCAGTATAGTCATTTATCTATGTGCTACAGTAATTCCTAAACTATGAGCATGTATATATACATGCATATATACATTCATGGCATATTTATTCCTACTTGTGTTTTTCTACGTGCACCTATTCATGGTATAATTTTTCCATTGTGAAAACTGTAAAGAAACACTAACTTCCAGACTGTGTTTTTTGGATATAATTTTCTTCCAAATCAATCCAGGGAATTTCATAGTGGGAGCCCCTAAAGATATGGGGAGCAGAATGTAGACCTTGAGTCTGAGATATTTCCTCAATTAGAAAACTACAGAAATTTGTAAACTAATACTGAAATTTAAAAAACAGGTGAAGATGTAGCTCATTTGGTAGAGCACTTTCCTGGCATTTACAGGCTTCTTGTTTTAGCCTCGGGACTGCATAAACCTAGTGTTGTAATATACATGTAATTCTAGCACTCAAAATTCTGATGGGGATAAGAGGACCAGATAATTTGAGCTCATGCTGAGGACATGGCTCAAGTAAGAGTTCTTTCTATGCATGCATGAAGATCTGAGTTCAAATCCCAAGTACCACATAAATGCCAGATATGACCATATGAAGATCTTAGGAACTCACTGACTAGCCAGTGTAGCTAAAACACTGAGCTCCAAGTTAATTAAAGACCCCACTTCATACCTGAAAATCTTCTCTGGCCTCTTTATGTGCCTATATGAGTGTGCACACTTGCACACGCACACATGCACATATACAATAATACAATCTACTTATACAGTAGGCACTGAAACAATAAAAAACAAATAAATTAACATAAAAGCTCAACTCATATTTAGTTATATAGTGAGTTTGAGACCATACTGCATTACATGAAACTCTGTCTTAAAAAAGGAGTTAAATGAAAAAAGAAAAAAGATTTTAAGTAATTCACCATAAAAATTGCAGAGTACATGAAATGACAGATATATTAATGAACCTGATTTGATCAATCCTTAATTTACCTCATAAGCACATACACTGCTATTTTCAATTAAATATAATATTTTAGCCACTAAAATTATTTATGGACATTTATAAAATATGCCTTGGTCTCAAATACTGACTTTGAATAATGATAAAGAAAGAATCAGATATTATCCTTTTCTTTGTGTATGTGAACACATTGCAAACCAGACAAAGGTTAAATTGGGGGAAATTTAAATACTATTTTAAAATAAAGTAAGATAAATAGAAGAATTCAAACTTTGTCTTTTAAAATAGTGTTTTAGATGTTAGGTTCATATTGCTATGATAGAACACCATGGCCAAAAGCAAGTTGGGGAGGAAAGGGTTTATCTGTTTAACATTACACATTGTAGTCCATCTTTGTAAGAAGTCAGGATAGGGTGCAAACAGAACAGGAACCTGGAGGCAGGAGCTCAAGCAGAGGCCATGGAGAGGTGTTGCTTACTGACTTGCTCACCATGGTTTTATCAGGCTGCTTTTTTATAGAACCCATGACCACACGTCCAGGGATGATACTACTCACAATTGGCTTGATGTTCCCCATCAATCACTAATCAATAACATGCTCTACAGCTGAATGTTACGTTGGCATTTTCTTAATTGAGTTCCTTCTTCTCAGATGTCTTTAACTTGCATATAGTTGACATAAAACTATCCAGCACAAATAACACAGGGAATGATGAGTCTGTACAATGACAATCCGTAGCTGCTAAACAATTAAGAGGCATGATGGAAACCCATGCCAAGAATTAAGTTGTCTGCCGCCGAATACTCTTGCATTTTAGTATCACCTTCTAAGTAAATAATTCGCGTACCTAGTATTTCCCAATCTGAAGTAATCACAAGTAAACAACATTGCATGCTAAGTATTCTCGTTAAAATATTCCATGTGGATATAATCAAGCCTCTGTCAACGTTTCCAGGGAATATGAGAGAGGGTCATGATAAGTGACTCCATGAAAATACAATTATCTGAATAAGAATCAGAAGCTCTACTGGAAACCCAGATGAAAAAAATAAATGGCAGAAAGAATGTTTATGAGTTTGAGAAAATTATATCAAAGGAAGTATGCAGGCCTTTTGAATATGCAAATGAAGAGAATGGAGAAGGATTTAAATAAATTGCTAAATTATTGGTAATTTGTTGCTATGATAACAGGATTGTGATAATATTGTGTAAACCTTCCTGTTTCTCAAAATTACACTCAAACATTGAGAGTCAATATCCTCTTACGGTGAGAATTTGTTTCAAAATATTCCAAAAATATCAGAGGGTTAGGTGAAACTTGAAGTACAGAATATTGATAATTGATGGACAGATGGGTTATAGGTTTAATTATGTAAGTCTCATGCCTTTTGAACATTTGACGATCTTTTTGACATAAAGCTAAACAGTTGATGAAAGAGAATATCAGTGTCTCAGTTATAAACTTCTCAGAAAAAAATCCAAGTGTGAAAGTGGTAGCGAATGGTGATTCGGTATTTGTTACAACATTAGAAGTAAGAACCCTGGCAACGTTGAAGCCATCACAACACAGGAAGTACCGTGTCAATACACAGAATACCAGCTCTCAAAGCACACTCAAGAATGTTCGGTTGCAGTTCACAGATGCAGCCTTGAAGCCTCACTCTAGTTCCCCTCCAATAGACAGAGACTATTCACCATTTCCTCCAAAGGACCAAATCGCGTGGCAGACGTGCTTGGTGTGACAGAGAAAAACCCATGAAGGGAGTAAGACATCTTTCTGATGAAATGCCATTCCATGAAACTTCACATTAGAAGGCTTTAGTGTAAAAGATTGTCCTTGTTTGAACAAGCAGGCTGTTGTGAAGAGTGTCTTTAGAGAGGAGTTCAGGGGAGGGAGCTGGTCCTGACCTCCCACTGACAGCCCTCAAGAGGCTGGACTCTCCTTTCTGACAGCAGTCTAGATGAGTTTGGAGACAAAAGTCTGAAGCTGAGAAGGGAGTTCATCTTTATCTTCTAATTCTGATTTTTCTGATTTTTGATACATTAATGGAAGACTCATAAATTGCATGCCCAGATTTCTGAACTACAGAATTCATGACTTTCTCTCTTCCTCTCCCCATCTCCTGATTGTGTATACGTGTGTGTGTCTGTCTATGCCTGTAATGTGGGATGACTATAACCCAGAAACAGAAAACAAAGGTATCATATACTGTTCTTACTGGGAAAAAAAAATCTGTGAATCTTTGAAGAAGAGACTGGTTGGGGTCTGGGTCAGGAATTATACTCAGAAAATCTAGAACAGGTAAGTCTCTGCAGCAGACAGCAATGCTTCAAAGACCATGGAGATTTTTATTTGAAAGCTACACAGGAATGAAAGAGAAGAAAGAGCTGCTGACTAGGTATGGCACAGTTGCTCCAAAAAAGCTAATGTCAGTAATACAATAACCAAAACTTGATACGCTTTGTGTTGAGACACCAAACTGGGATCTATGTTCATATGCAATAGTTTATATGGAAATCTCTGTTCCTTCTCAAGTTTGCTGTGGACTTCCAACTGCCCTTTCAAAGGACTCCAAAAGGAGACACACCCAAGGACTAAATGACTAACAGTGTAGACTTAGCTTAATAAAAATCCTTGACCCTGAAGTTTGGGTTATCTGACACTGCTTCTGCTATAGTCTGGTATATTAGTAAAAGTCAAATAGATAAAATTTGGTATAGGAACATCTTGGAAATGCATAGAAAGAATAAATCAGAACCAAATGAGATGAAACAAAATGATTTTATTTAGACACCTTTGACTTATAATAAGCAGAATTTGGTTTGCTGTGAATGAAATAGGTAATGGTTCCTTATATTGAACTTAAGAAAGGACGGCTGCTAACACTTTTTGGTCACAGATGTCCACTTCATGAAATATTTTCCACATTTTATTTTTTTCAACAGTCCATCGCCTAATCGATGTTTCAAGAAACTCTTCATCTGGCTCATGATTAAATCCAAAATGTACCTCATGTCATAAAACTGCAGAACTGATTTGCTTTCGCAGCCTTGCTTGGAGTTAAGACAGAAACTCTGACTTTGCACTCACCTTAGACTTGGAATAAAAAACGAGTGGTGTTAGGACTGCAATGTTCATATGCTTCTCCTACCAGGACACCATTCCACAGAAGGCAGGAAACTGCTAAGACAACATTGTGAGTCTCATAATGCATGCAATGGGTTGATGTTACATTATATGCTCTCTAGTGTATAACTACGTTGCACAATCGTCTTGACTGGTTGTCAGTGACAGCTTATTCATGCCACTAAGATAAGGGTGTCACAGTAAGTTCCTTTGTAAGCCATTCAAGTACTCTCTGCTTCCCTCATCGAGTGAGTGTTTATGGTTGGTGATTTGGTTAGGAGGAATGTCTGGACTTGAGCTGCCCTCTGAATCATTCCATTCCTGTCGTTGAAGGGGAAGGATAGCTTGTTCTTGTTCCTTCATGTAAGAACTTGGAGCCCTCCTGGGTGTTAACTCTGGATTCCAACGTGTTCATATAGGGGGAACCTGACAATGGGAAAAAAATCTATGAACTTATTTTCAATCTTCACATTCATGTTTCCACGTCATCTCAACCCAGATATTTCATGGCAAAATTTCAAAGATATTTAAAGTATTTTTGATGTTTTCTGTTTTAGCACAAATCTAATAATTTTAAACAGATATGTAACTCTTTATTAAACATTATATATTTGGGAACCAAAGGAAAAAATGTATGATACCAAAACAAATTTTATTTTTATTATTATTATTATTTTATTTTGTTACTTTAAAAAAATACCAGTCCAGGGGCTGGAGAGATGGCTCAGTGGTTAAGAGCACTGACTGCTCTTCCTGAGGTCCTGAGTTCAATTCCCAGCAACCACATGGTGGCTTACAACCATCTGTAATGAGATCTGACGCCCTCCTCTGGCATGCAGACATACATGGAGGCAGAATGTTGTGTACATAATAAATAAATAAATAAATCTTAAAAAAAATACCAATCCAAATTCCCACTTTCTCCCCTCCTCCCACTTCCCTTCCACTCCCTCCACACACCCTTCCCCTCACACCCCTCCAATCTTAAGAGAGAGCAAGGCATCCTGCCCTGTGGAAAGTCTGCGGCCCTCCTCACTACATCCAAGTTGAGCAAGGTATATATCCAAAGAGAAAAGGATCCCAAAAAGCCAGTACATGCAATAGAGACAAATCCCAGTGCCATTGTCATTGGCCCCTCAGTCTGCCCCAACCGTTAACCACATTCAGAGGGACTAATTTGATCCCATGTTCATTCATTCCCAGTCCAGTTGGAGTTGGTGAGCTCCCATTGGCTCAGGAACATTGCCTCAGTGGGTGAACCCCTCACAGTCCTGACTTCCTTGCTCATACTCTCCCTCCTTCTGCTCTTCAACTGGACTTTGGGAGCTCAGTCCAGTGCTCCAATGTGATTCTCTGCCTCTGTTTCCATCTGTTGTTGGACCAAGGTTCTATGGTGATATTTAAGATCATCATCAGTCTTGAACCTTGAGATTTCTTTGGGTGGTCCTTGGCCTTCCCACAGGACAGGGAACCCTGATAGCTCTTTGGGCTGACAAGGGAGGGGGACTTGATTGGGAGAGGAGGAGGGAAATGGGAGGCGGTGGTGAGGAAGAGACAGAAATCTTTAATAAATAAATAAATGGGGGAAAAAAAAGATAATCATTAGTCTGACTTCAGGGCAAGGCCAGTTTAGTCACCCTCTCTATTGCTTAGGGTTTTAGCTTAGGGTCCATCCTTGTGGATTCCTGAGAATTTTTCTAGAACCAGGTTTCCTGCTAACCCCAAAATGGCTCCCTCAATCAAGATATCTCTTTCCTTGCTCTCATATCTGACCTTCCTCCATCTCAACTATTCCATTCACTCAAGCTCTCCCAAACTCTCCTCTTCTCCCCCCCTTCCCCTTCTCCCCTTCCTTCTATCCCCACCCCCATGCTCCCAAATTTTGTCAGGCAATCCTGTCTGCTTCCAGTTTCCAGGTAGATCTATATATGTTTTTCTTTGGGTTCACCTTATTACTTAGCTTCTCTAGGATAATGAACTATAGGCTTAATGTCCTTTGTTTATGGCTGTGGTCTACTAATGAGTGAGTACATACCATATTCATATTTTTGGGTCTGGGTTATCTCACTCAGGATAGTGCTTTCTAATTCCTTCATTTGCATGCAAAATTCAAGATGTCATTGATTTGTACCACTGAGTAGTACTCTAATGTGTAGATGTACCACACTTTCTTTATCCATTCTTCCATTGAGGGGCATCTAGTTTGTTTCCAGGTTCTGGCTATTACAAATAATGTTATTATGAACACAGTGGAACAAATGCATCTTTTGGATATATTCCCAAGAGTGGTATTGCTGGATCTTGAGGTAGGTTGACTCCCAACTTTCTGAGAAACCGCCACACTGATTTCCAAAGTGTTTGCACAAGTTTGCATTCCCACCAGCAATGGATGAGTGTTCCCCTTACTCCACATCCTCTCCAGCATAAGATATCATTAGTGTTTTTGATTTTAGCCATTCTGACAGGTGTAAGATAGTATCTCAAAATTGTTTTGATTTGCATTTTCCTGATAGCTAAGGAAGTTGAACATGTCTTTAAGTATCTTTTGACCATTTTAGATTCTCCTGTTGAGAATTCTCTGTTTAGTTCAGTACCCCAATTTAATTGGGTTATTTAGAATTTTAATGTCTAATTTCTTGAGTTCTTTATATATTTTGGAGATCAGTTCTTTGTCTGATGTGGGGTTGGTGAAGATCTTTTCCCACGTAGTAGGCTGCCTTTTTGTCTTATTGACTGTGTTCTTTGCTTTTCAGAAGCCTCTCAGTTTCAGGAGGTCCCATTTATTCATTGTTGCTCTTATTGTCTGTGCTACTGGGGTTATACTTTTATACCTAGGAAGTGGTCTCCTGTTCCCATGCATTGAAGGCTACTTCTGGGAGAGCAGTCAGTGCTCTTAACCACTGGGCCATCTCTCCAGCCCCAACACCCACATGGCAGCTTGCAACTGTCTGAAGATCCAGTTGCAGGGGATCTGACACCTTCACACCAATGCACACAAAATAATGTTAAGTAAACCATAAAAATATTTTTTTTTAAAAAAGAAGGCTACTTCCCACTTTCTCCTCTATCAGGTTCAGTTTGGTTGGATTTATATTGAGGTCTTTAATCCATTTGGACTTGAGGTTTGTGCATGGTGATATATATGGATCTATTTTCATCCTTCTACAGGTTGACATCCAGTTCTGCCAGCACCATTTGTTGAAGATGCTTTCTTTTTCTTTTTTTTTCCATTGTATAATTTTAGCTTCTTTGTTAAAAATCAGGTGTTCATGGGTGTGTGAATTAATATCCGGGTCTTCAATTCTATACCATTGGTCGATGTCTCTGTTTTTATGCCAATACCAAGCTTTCTTCACTACTGTACCTCTGTAATAGACCTTGATGTCAGGGGTGGTAATGTCTCCAGAAGTTCCTTCACTGTATAGGATTGCCAAAACAAATTTTAAAATATCAGAAGTTGAACATTTATTTAAGGATTATTCAATTAGAACAATTCAAATATGATGGAAAATGTATGCCTTTAGAGTATACTGTATTCATGCTGAGATATAGTCAAGCAGCCAGTTACTGATTATGTTAAGCAATTTTAGCCTTAGAACCAAGGCTGTTTGACTGGATGTGCAGATTATAACAGGAAATAACTCAAGTTTTGAGGAGGAAAAATATTTATTACTAGGAACAAAAATACTATGATTAAAAACAAAACGGGGGGGGGTGACTGGAAAGTTGACCCTGTGGTCAAGAGTCTATTTTACTCTAGTAGAGGACCCATATTTGGTTCACAGCACCCACCTCAAATGACCACAACTGCCTGCAATTCCAGTTCCAGGGCATCTGATTTCTCTGGCCTTCCTGGGCACCTAAAAATTCACATGAACCATTACTCATAACTAACAACATAAACACACACACACACACACATGCACACACATACACACAATTAAGAATAATATAATTCATTTACAACTTATATTTTAAGTAAAAGCAGCGATGTTTCATTGGGCTTGATAGCACATTTATAAATCTCTGTTTCTATGCTCTTCCCATTACCTGACAGAGATAAACGTTGGCTTACAACTGTTTGGTATTGGCTTGTTCTTACTTTGGCAGGTCAGCAAGAGTGTTCATGGTAATTGTGAAGAATAAGTTGTATTTTGTTGTTGTGGGTGGTGGTGGTGGTAGTTTGTTTGTTTTGTCAACTAGAAACAAGTTAGAGTCGTTGGGAAAGAGAACTTTATCTGAGAAAATGCTTCCAATGGAATGACCTGCAGGCAGATCTATGGGACTTTTCTTGATCAAAAATTGATTTGGAAGAGAGCACAGTCCACTGCGGTTGGCACCACTCTTGGGCAGATAGATAGATGGTCATGGGCTCCATAAACCACAAGCCGAGCCAGTCATGAGGAGCAAGCCAGTAGCAGCATTCCTCTTTGGTTTCTGTTCCCTTTCTGCCCTCAGGTTTCTGCCTTTGTATTCTCCTTGGCTTCCCCAGAAGATGGATAGTAACCTATAAGCAAAATAAACCTTTTTTTCCCCTAGCCACTTTTGTTCATGGCTTACTCTTATCAACAGAAAACTAATTAGGATAGTGAACTGTACAAAACAAATCAAAGTGTATTGTTTATAAAAATGGTGATTTTATTCAGTGAGGAAAAAAAAGAGAGAAATTTAGGTACATTATAGGTTTTAACTCAATATAGTTTAACTGAAATACCGCATTCCTCACTTTCCACACTTCCAAAATCCACCTATCCTGAGAATGACAGGGGGTGGTAACCTAGTTCTTTCATAATGACTGTTGTGAAATATTATTTTAAGGTGTGTTGCATTTTTTCATGCTGTGGAACATTTGCTTGGCGATGCAAAGGTGTTTGAATTCTATTATGTTGCATCTGTTTAATTCTGCGAAGCTGTATTACTTGCCTGTCTAAAACACCGGATTTGTGTAATAAAGAGCTGAATGGCCAATAGCTTGTCAGGAAAGGGTAGGTAGGGCTGACAAGCAGAGAGGATGAATGCAAGGAGAAGAAGGAACAAGAGAAGAAGAAAGAGGACATCTGGGCAAGCCACTTAGCTACACAGAAAGCCATGGAGTAAGAAGTAAAAAAAAAAAACCATACAGAAATAAAGCAAGGTAAAATCTCAGAGGTGAAAATTAGATGAGATAATTTAAATTAAGAAAAGCTGCCTAGTAATAAGTCAAGCTAAGGCCAGGCATTTACAAGTAATGATAAGCATCTGTGTGTGATTTATTTGGGAGATGGGAAGCAGCGCCCCCCCCCAAAAAAAAAGAATTAAAAGACTATAAAAAACAAACAAACAGAAAAACAACCCAACAACAACTGGTTATAATTTCTACCTAGATCACTAATTAATTTCTAGTTAGCCCATGGTGGCTAACCTAGTGAAGCACCTCTGGGGAGTATTTCTGATGTTGTATTTTAGAGAGGCTTGAACTTTGGATATTGTTAAAAGACTGAGTTTTAAAGAAAATGAAAATTTAAAGACTAAGAAACGTTTAAATTACACTATCTATGTTGTGAATTTGGGAGCTGGGGGTGAACAGAAAAGGAACTATAACTGTTAACTAGTGTTGCATTAGTGTGTCAAACTGACAAGGAGTCAATTGTCCACCTCTTGTCCTGGTTCCTTTCATGTCAACTTGACACAGCCTAGAGTGTCTTGGGAAGAAAGATACTCAATTGAGACAAGCTTCCATAAGATTGCATGTAGGCAAGCATGTAGGGAGATTTCTTAATTACTGACTGATACGGGCAGACTCAGACAATTGGGTGGTGCCAATCATGGGTGTTGGAAAAAAGAGTGAGTAAGGCAGACTGGAAGAAGCCAGTAAGCAGCCTTCCTCTATTGCTTCTGTTTCAACTTCTGCCTCCAGGTTCCTGCCTTGAGTTCCAGCCCCAACTTCCTTTCTTGACAGGCCAGGAACTGAGAGTTATGAGCAGGAACACACCCACTCCTCCCCATGTTCATTACCGTCATGGTCAATATTAAAACAAAGAACTCCCCAAGACATTAAGTAAAGCACCTTCTCAAATAAATTTCTTTGATGCTAAAGGCCTGGAAACCACATGTATCAAGAAATTCAGCTGTCAGTAGACAATTTAAAATCACATCAATATGTCATAGGTCAGAAAATACTTTCATGACTAACTGTGGTCATCCTAAGCACCTCTTACTTTATGACTTGTTCCTTTAAAGTCATTAGATTGACTTTGAGATCATCCTCACCACAGCCAGTAAGTGGCCACCATGTTTTCTAAAATTATGTTGAGTCATATTTTCTGTGGAGGAGTTTCCGAAATGCTAAGATGCCTTTCCTGACTCCCAGTGACTGAGTTCCAATTTGGCTTGAGTTTCCTTATAGGGATGTTGAAACCATATTTCTCAGGGACAGACTTCATATTTAACTAAGATTTTTTTTTTCTGCAAAAACAGGTACAACAATGCTTATTGCATTTAAACCATGAACCTGTGTGTGTCTTGGCTAAGTAAAAGAGTACTTGCATTTTTTCAGCAGTAAACTATAAATTAATCAATCAATCCAACTTCTCTGGCATTTTACAGTCTAAGAATCAGACTTGGAATGCACTGGGAAAATGAGATTTGGTCCTAGCTAAAGTCTGGAAATAGTGCAACATTGAGCTTCTGGAGCCCGGGCCAGTATTGCCTTAGACAGGAAATGTGTGCTCTGTGGCTTTCTGTCAGACCTACTTGGGCCTAAGTGTGCAGAAATCACAAAACCTTACTTGGAGCTTTTATAGTCCCAACTGATGAATTCCATGCTAAGCCTCCCCTTCCTGCTCCTTGACCTAATAGGAATGCTCCCCATAGCTGTGTTTAAATACTACCTAGTGTATTTTGGCTTTAGCTAAGTGGAAAAGCAGAAGTCTGGAATATGTACCATGTCTCTGAATTTGAGACTGCTGTGACATCATAAATAAAAGGAACCCCATTAATCACATGGGGGCAGGCTAAGAAAAGTCAGGGGAAAGTTTTGCATGGTAAAATCCAGAGCAAATTGAAATGTTGAAGGGGAAGTGCAAAAAAGCAAAAAAAAAAAAAACATATGACAAGTAAGACATGAGATATTTAAGCTAAGAGAGTTGTAGTTCATGTATTTCCATATCTGCTCTATATTTTCAAATAGATACTTGTAAATGCCTACACAATATATATATATATCCCAAACAGTTATAATTTATACATCATACACATACATTTATTATTTAATATTTTGTATATTGATTTGCAGAGATCTATAAAGTATTCTAATCTGTATGTAAATATAAATGAACAGCAGATATAAGAATGCATTTTAAGTAATATTTATTTTAATAATTCATTTGCAATTTTAAAAGGTATTTTAAAAAGTAATATGCTGTATGCAAGTGAGTGCAGGTGCCCTGGAATTCAGAGCACCAAGTTCCCCAGGGCTTGAGTGACAGCTGGCTTTGAGCGACAGAGTCCTGGGAACCAAACTCTGGTTCTCTTCAAGGGCAAAACATGCTCTATTTAAAGCTGAATTATGTGTTCAGTCCCTGGATGTAAGTCTAAAGTACTCCTCCCTCCCTCATTGGTTCTTGTTATTCTTCTGCTTAAAAGAGATGCCACATCAAAGAAAGGACTTACTGGAGAATAAGTATGAAATGAATTTGATAGACTCTATACTTGGGACCTTAATTTCATCTTTTCTCACCATGATAACAGTATCTCAATGCCTGTCGTTCAGGTAGGAGCGTCAGCCACACAATCCCAAGGGGACACTCTCTAGACAGTGGTCTTTCTGATCTATGGAGATTGGCAGGTTAAGTGCATCGAGCATGTCTTTTTCCTCAGATTTAATGACTCTTAAACTCAGTATGAGTCAAGAACTGTATGTAAATTTTAAAAAGTTTAATATTTTTAAGACAGAGTTTCACCGCATAGCTCTGGCTGGACTGCAACTCACCAACCTTAAATGGTAATGAAGTCTGTGAGTCCCAGTCAATGATGAAAAGACTCAATAAACACAGAGCTAAGAGATTAGTGGCCAGTTCTGTTAAGAAGGAGTCACCTTCTTATACAGAATATCTGTATAGTTCTGGTAACTTCCTTGTTTTATAGGAGTACCCCAGGCTTCCCTTAATATTCCCACCTCAATAGGCATGACTGTTTCTGTAAACATTTAAAACTTCCGGCGGAGACCATTGCTACCCTATGGCTCTTAATTACAAGAAACAAGTTTGGTTCAATCCTTTAAATTGTTTTTTTACATGTCCAGAGAAATCCAAAATGTAATGAAAATAAATTCAGCCAACTACAAATTTTCCATCAGATAAGATTCATCAAAAGAGACCCACATGTTTGTCTAATTTAGATAAAATGTAATGTCAAAAGTATGCATCCTTCATAAGAATATTCAAAAGAAGTGAACGCACTGGCACATGATAGAGATTCAAAGTTCTAAGGATGAAATGAAAATGAGAGAACTAGGGAAGGGGTGTGGAAACTCCGAGTGAGCTGAGGACGATTCCTGACTGACAGCTTGGTGTTGGATAACCAATCGGTGTGCTCTTCCTTGGGGAACACTGATTCTCCCACTATCAGCATTCATTGGCTTCTACGGTAATTTGTGTAGGGTTCAGGATGCGGTCTTTCCCTTTCTCCACTTGCTCGATCTATTGATGCCCTTGCTCAGCTGATGTCTATGCAGTCACAGTGGTGAGACTTTTATGGGTGTAGCTTCTGACATCCCTTGAAGACACGACATCACAGCAAACGTCCTAATGCTCTGGCCCTTACAACTTTCCTGTCCCATCTTCCACAATGTTCCCTGAGCTTCAGGTGCGGGAGTTTTGTGGATGCATCCATTCCGAACTGGGCTCCACAACTCTGCGTTTTGATTGGCTACCATTTTCTGTAATGCTCTTCCTCTATTATAAAGAGAAGTTTCTTTGATGAGTGTTGAGGTCTACACTTATTTATGGCTATAAGAACAAATATTTAGAATGTAGTTAGAGATTATGCTGGTTTAGTAGAGTGGTAGGTGTAGATTCTCCTCCGAAATCCATGATTTCACTAGCCCTAGGTAGTCGGCTAGGTTTCCTCTTGTTGAGCAGATCTTGAGTTCAATAGGAGAGTTTCTGATTACTACCAGGGCATATGCACCACTACCCTACCCATAGTGTTATCAAGTAATGGTCCTATGAAAGCTATTTCTCAGGGAGGAGGCTTTAAGGTCTGTTTAAGCTCACAGACCCCTGAGTCCTGTGTCTCCATTGATGTTAACATCAGAAAGGAGGAGTTGTGTTCCACCTCAGTGGACAAATCAAAAGCAATATCAATAACTTGTTATTTGGGGTGGGGGATCTTTTGGGCAACCCTGACAAATAACTCAAAATGGGGCTTTTCACACCTTACTGTAGGGCTTCGTTAGGTGGATTTTGCCTCTTGGAGGAAACATTGTCAGTCCATATGAGAAAATTTTATTTAAACTATGTTTTTATAGTTATATGAACTTATTATACTATAGACTTCTTAGGTAAGTAGTTAGTAGTATGGCTCGGTAGGACTAGTTTAGATATCCTTACTAATATTTTGGCCTCTTTTCTCCTTCTTCATTTATCTCCCTCTCCCCTCAATAATTAGAGTCCACCCCCTTTCCTTATTTCCGGAATCAGATCACTTGTACCCTGTTTTCACCCCTTCTGCTGTTTTTCTACCGCTTACCCCAGCAATAGTCCCATTTTCGCCATTTTTTTAGGGCTTCTGAAGTTACTTCAGAATATAAATTCACATCTGAAGATTTGAAGCTAGGGGCTTAGAATGAGAGAGAACATGCAATGCTTGTCTTTATGAGTCTGGGTTACTTCACTCAATATAATCTTTGCTAAGCTCCATCCATTTATACTTGTGAAGTTCATGATTTAATTTTTTTACAGCTGAATAACATTCTATGGTGTATATATACAATATTTTTATTATCCATTTATCGGATGAAGGACATTTACATTATTTTTTTCCTGTCTATCTTGAGTAAAGCAGCAAATGAACATGATTGTGCAAGTATCTGTGGAGATCAAAGGCTTTTGGCATGTGTCTTATCTCTGGAATAGATATATATTCACCTGGGCATATGCAAAGAAATGACCTATTTGGGTTATAGGCAAGATTTAATTTTAAAGAGCTTATCACAGGAATTTCCAGAAATGGCAATACCACTGTGCAATCCACTAACAGTGAAAGATGAAACTCGACTGTCTGATTTGCACTTCCGTAATTGCTAGGGACCATGAACATTTTTTGAGATATATCTTAGCTAGGTTTTCTCCCTTTCAGATCTCTCAGTACAGGTCTTATCTTAAATCCATTTACATCTTTTAGTCATTCCTTTTTGAGTTCTTGACACATTCTGTATATGAACTGCCTATCAGATGTATAGCTGGCAAAGATTCTTTCCCACTTCATGGGCTTCCTCTGTATGGTTTCTTTAACCATGTGGAGGCTTTTTAGTTTGACAAAGTCCCAAATACCCATTATTGGACTTAGTTCTTAGGCAAATGGGTTCTATTCCAAAGGTCCTTTAATACGTGTAGGGCATTGCCTATGTTTTCTTCTAGCACTTTCTGTACTTCAGATTTTATATTTAGGTGTATAATCCATTTGTAGTTACTTATTTGACAAGGTGTTAGGTTTGGATCTATTTTCATTTCTCTTCATGTGAAAATTCAGCTTCTCAAGGACTATTTGTTGAAAAATGTTGACTAAGGTTTCTGTTCCACCCAGTTTCATAGCCGTTAAGTCCCAAAGAATCACACAGAGGTCTACATTAATTATAAACTGGTTGCCCTATTAGCTCGGGCTTCTTATTAACTGTTAGAACTTCTATTAGCCCATAATTCTTGTCTGGGTTAGCCATGTGGCTTGGTACCTTTATAAGCAAGGCAGTCACATCTTGCTTCCTCTGTGTCTGGATGACAACTGCAGACTAAATCTTTCCTCTTTCCAGAATTTTCCTGTTCTCATTGCCTGGCTTCTGGCCAAGCAGCATTTTATTAAAATACAATTGACAGAGTACACACCATTGTCCCATGGCAGAAAAGCTTTCTTTTCTCCATCTTATGGTTTTGGTATCTTGGGGATGACATTATGAGTAGTCATGCTTGGGTATCCACATTTTTCCATTAATCTACATGTTTGTTTCTGATCCAGTACTGTATTTATTATTACAATGTCTCTGTAATATAGCTGTGTAACATACTGTGTAAGATCTGGAATGGGAGATCAGGAAGAATCACCAGGCTAGAACTGGAAAAGGAAGTGACACTTCTGGCTGGGTTGAAGACATTCTAGAAACTTTTTTAAATGTATGAACCATTTCTTTTTGAGTTTCTTGTCCACAATATTTATACCATTTCTATTTGGCCCCCTCACCCATGTATTCCTTCAGTGCCTCATAGCCTCTTCTCAAATACATGTGAGTTTGTCCATTTCTATAATTGTTAGACATATATAGGTTTGGGATTGATAACTTAGGCTTGGGCCACTTATTGGGGCTTGACTCTGAAGAAAACTGACTTACAAAGTCAAAGCTCTTCAATTTAGGATATGGTCTTGGGAGGCTTTTCTCATCCATGTTTGCATAGCAGTTGGTATGGCCTTGCACTGCTCTTGTGCAGGTCACTTTATTGTTGAGAGTTGGAGATTTTTCATTCATCTTAAAACAGAAAACTGTGTATATAAATTGTTGATATGTGTGAAAATTAAGAAATCAATTTTCAGATATTTGGGAAGTTTATGAAAACATTGTTGCTAGCAATTATCATGAGATTTCTATTTTCTTATAGATTATTCACTAAAGAATGTAATGATCTTCATGAAATGCATGATGAAGTCATATTTTGTGGGTTGCCACAAAAATAGATAATCAGAGAAGTATTTATTGACTCAAATAATTTCTTATGAATTACATGACTAAGAACATAGGAATGGATAAATTACCCGTACACAAAGGTTGACTCTTTATGAGGCATAGTAAAATGAGTTATCCCTACAGATGTTCAAATGTTAGTTGACTCTGACTTCAGTAGTCATTTGTAATTCTTGCTTATTTTGAGTTCTCAGAGAGATAAATTCTAGATTGTAAGGTAGGAAAAAGTTGCCTAAACTCCAGACTCCACAGAGGTAAAAATCATGGTTTCACATTGTCAAGATCACCTCAAAAATCTTGAGACTCTGCCAATAAAATGATATATCCTCATTGCTTTCTAGTGCAGACAACACACATTATGAGTTAGATTTTAGTAATAGTAATGATATTGTGTTTACTTTAGCTTTTAGTTGCTTATGAGGGTGTAGTCAAAACACCCACTAAGAATGTTGAGAACCTGGGAAGATTGGAAGGCTTGCAACGTAGATACTACAGAAATGGAGAGTAACATATAACTAGAAATATACAGTATTGGAAGCCCAGATTAGGGTCACCGCCAAGTGGCTTGATGTTTATACTAGTCCAGAGATTGGTTGGAGAATGAGAATTTGATTTTATACCTTGCATATTGGTTAAGTGTATAAATTGTCCCGGGGAAATTACAATGAAGGGCAGCTGAGTGAAACTAAAGAATGTGAACGTGAAAACCATAACAAATGCTAAGAAGAGAGTTGTGTCCAGAGAGCGATTTGCTTCTCAAACTGCTGAGCTGGGTTTGAGGAAGGTGAGTGCACATCAGATAAGGCACGGGAAGCGAAAGTGACATCTGTGAATAAGGCCTGAAGTGATCTTAACATGGAGCAAGTAAGTGAAGGAGTGACAAAATCCAGTATGCAGTAGGATCAAAAACCCATTGCCATTGTTCTTGAGATCTCAGTAGTCCTCACTGCAATGGGTTTTTGATCCTACTGCATACTAGGCAGTTTGGATGCTCACCTTACTAGACCTGGATGGAGGTGGGTGGTCCTTGGACTTCCCACAGGGCAGGGAACCCTGATGGCTCTTTGGGCTGAAGAGGGAGGGGGACTTGATTGGGGGAGGGGGAGGGAAATGGGAGGCTGCGGTGGGGAAGAGACAGAAATCTTTAATAAATAAAAAAAAACATAAAAAAAAATCCAGTAGGCTTCTGTGGTCATCCAGATGAAGAGCAGTATTATAGTTAGTATCAAACCATAACTAAAATATTAGATGCCAGTGTCGAAGTCAACTGGGAAATTGATTAAACAAACAGAAAATGAAGATGAACTCAATGCAAACATTTTCAGTCATAGTTTAGAATTGCTCAAGATGTTGTAGCATTGTGCATACGCAGGCTGGAAATGTGTATTTACAGATTTACTGATTTTCAAAAACAAAGGACATGTCAGACGGAATGGGGAATGAGCTCTTAGCCTATACAATATACTATAGGCAGGCGAGGAAGGCTTGGAACTGAAGACGTGGTCTTCCCTAGAGAAAAGCAAACACCAATTGGCTGCCCAGTTCAAAATGGTCATCCCCAAAGACATACATACAGATACCATTATACAGACTGAGCAAGTTATATTTAGACATGTATATCCATATACTTTTGCGAATGCAATAACTATTAGCTGAAAAGAAAAGAGAGAGAGGTCACGAACTTGAGAAAGAGAGTAGAGTGGTCCATGAGAGGATCTGGAGGGAAGAAACGGAAGGGAGAAATGTAATCAAATTGCATTTTCAAAAATAAATAGTATTTAAAAGCAAAGGGCTTATGCAAAAGAAAAGACTATGGAGTGGGAAGAAAATTAATATAAAAGTATATTATGATTTCTTAATAAATGTTTCTCCTCAGATGCATCTTTATTATGATGCTTGGAATAAAAAAAGTAGACATATCAGGTTCCCTGGTTCCAACTAAGATTACTGGGACACATATTTAAATCAACCGAATGTGTAATGGGTATAGCTCATCTTTGGCTATATAAAAATCTTTAATAAAGTAAAATTTATATTTTGTTTCTATATCCAGATGTCCAAATTTACTTTCATTCTCATTTCACGAACCGACATCCAATAAACATAATCCATAAATATAATTACATTTTAGAAAATATGCATATCATGTTTTGATTATTACAATCATTTTATTTCAATATTGATTTTTTATATCCTGTTTCCCTAAAAACTTGAGAACTTTCATAATATAACATTATGTTGTGAAGTGGGTTGCTTTTATTTCATCTCTAAGGAACAATAGGATGAATAAGTTTTATTATAGAAGCTATGACTTAAGTAAAGAGTGCTTGATGGAAATACTTAGGGCCCGCACCTGCGATGGTCAAGATCATTAAAACAGACTCCTCTTCAGTCTGCACACAATTCTGCTTTCTCTGGCTGATTTATTTGAATTTTCTCCTCGGGGAGAATCCATTTGGTAACTAGGGTGAGATTGGCTACATTCTCTATGAGCTCTGTGTGAACGCCAAAGTATATTTTTCTTCCTTAGGTAGCAGTCATGGACTCAGTGTCTGCAGCACTCTTACATAAGACCTATTTTTCAATGTGTCTGCGGGAGTGGACCAAAGAGGCACCTAGACTACTGTTTTCTTTCCTGGAAAATCAATAACGTTCAGGAAGTGATGGAAAGCCCATCTGTACAAATCTTTCAGCAAACGTCTCAAGATAACATAAAAAGTGGAAGGTGACTCGATGCCATCTCTGAGTGGTATAAAATAACAGGGACTCAGATAACCAATGAAGATCTAGGAAAGTTCAATGTATGGAAAAGAAGGAATAGGTCCTGGCCAACCATTTTGTGGTAATACTAGAAATTACATGTAAGACTGTAGATAATGGAAACCAAACATGGGAACAACTGCAAAATATCAGATAACAGTTTGCCAAAGCTCATTCTCTCCAGAGAAAGCAGGGAATGACCCAGGAATGCTGTGATTAAGAGAACAACGGGGATAAAGAAGGAAATGAGCATCAGTGGAGAAAGGATTCTGAAAGTTACACACCTGCTTTGCTTGTGATTTAATCTGAAGATTAGAGAACAGGGTCCTTGCTCACACCTCATTATTGAGCCACTATGGATGCAGACTAATAATAGTGATTACTGAGGGGAGAGTGTAAGAGACTGAACTCTGGAGGGGAGTATTTAGAACAGCATAAAATCAGAAGGGGCCAGAATGAAGATGCTGGAAAAATCTGAAACAAAGAAACCTGCTTGGATAACTTGAATACTCATGACTCAGTAGGATGATTTTTCTCAATTCCTGTTACCTGAAAAACATATCTGAGTCTCATTAAAGTTAATAAGACATTTCAAAAGGCAAGAAAGAATTTGAGGAAACAAATCATGTAATCATGAATGCATACTGAAATACAATGCAGTTGTTAGAATTGTACTCAGCAAATTTTAGTAAACTAAGGTTGAAATGTTAAATCCACTTGTGGTAATAAGGAGCAGCGGGCCTGCTGCGTCCCGGCACCCGGTCGCCCACATGGCTAGCTTATGCCCTGAAATAATTACACGGAAACTGTATTCTTTTAAACACTGCCTGGCCCATCAGTTCCAGCCTCTTATTGGCTAGCTCTTACATATTAATCTAACCCATTTCTAATATTCTATGTAGCCCACGAGCTGGCTTACCAGGAATGATCTTAACCTGCATCTGCCTGGCATGGAAACATCATGGCGACTCCTCACTCAGCTTCTTTCTCCCAGAATTCTGTTCTGTTTACTCCACCCACCTAAGGGTGGGCCTATCGAATGGGCCTAGGCAGCTTCTTTATTGATAAGAAATCACTCCCACATCATCCACTAACAGAAAACAATAGGCAACATGCCAGAATAGAAGGATAACACAGACAATGACGTAGCTAAAGTAAAAGAGAATCAAAAAGAAAACAATAGAAATCAAATGTGTCATCATCACAGAAATGATTAATGCTTTTTCTGACCCTTTGATACATCTAGGTTGAAGATCATGTTAGTGTCACACAATTACAATATCAAAGGCAAACTTATAGAATGGAAGAGAGAAGCAGACACATCTGCCATCACACTCAAGACTTTAGCATCCCTTCATCAGTATCTTACCAGCCAGTAGGCTCAAGAACTACACACATAACCTACTTAATACCCATACCCAAACACCCTTAGGTACCTGACATTTAGATAGACAACAGACAATAGCAGAACATGAATCCTTTGACCATTGATGCAAACAGGCTGTGAAATACACCTAACACACTGACAGATATCAGACAAAGCAGCTTCAAGAAGAATAATAGAATTAAACTAGAAATAAAAACCATAAAGATAACATTTGGAAATCTAAGTAACTCAGGTCAAAGAATTCTCAAGTAAAATTAAGGAATAAAAAGCAAAAATTTACCAAAGTGGGGAAAAAGGTTGGAACAGACTAGAGAATTAAGGATTTCTAAACCACTTATAAACATCTGAACAAAAATATTTACTATAAAATAAAACCATAAAATTTTAAAAGTGGGCTGGTTTTCTTTGCTTTATGTTTAAAAACTGCTTATAAATAAATACATGTAATAATTGTCTTCCTGTGTCTGGGTTACCTCACTCAAAATAATGTTTTCTAGCTCCATCCATTTTCCCACAAATCACAATCCCAGAGAACTCAGACAACAATGAGAACACTAATAGAGACATAAATAGATCTAATCTACATAGGAAGTAGAAAAAGACAGATCTCCGGAGTAAATTGGGAGCATGGGGACCTTGGGGGAGGGTTGAAGGGGAGAGGAGAGGCAGAGAGGGGAGCAGGGAAAAATGTAGAGCTCAATAAAAATCAATAAAATAAAAAAATTAAAAAGTGACAATTTTAAATGGAAGAAAAGTTCAGGCAACTAGAATAGTGATGAACTTAAAAATTAACCGTAGAAATTTTTCGATATTTGAAAATGTATATGTACTACAATCCCAGAGACTCTCTTTTAGGGCTATACCAGGCAAGAATATATGAATAAAAAGACACTCAGCATTATTCACAATCAGCAAAACAAGTTGTACTTTAGGGCCAGGGAAAGCATAATTGAATTATGAACTAAAGTTTCTGAGAAAGCCACATCTGTATTGAAGAACATGCACACGGACTGACTATAGCCTAGTGACTCAGGAGGGATGGAATGCTGTAGACTCCGTGCCAAAGTCATTTGGGGCTACGCTTGCAGTCCTTTGTAAAGATCATTTATTTTCAACATCTGCTAAGATCTCACTGCTCTTCACGACAGCTAGGGTAATCTTAAAGCATCCCGTTATGATAAGCAGACTTGATTTCTCGTCTCTACCAAGCCCAAAGTCAAGAGTGCCACAAGATGACATTTGAAATCAATAGGAGAAATTTCTCTGCTCTGCACAGCAGCTGTGTACTAGCCGTCCCCACCTCTGTTTTGTAAATGCATTTGTTTCTGCCTTTCTCTGATGCTAAGACCTAACAGGTCCCGTCTCTGCCCTGCAGTGGTACATGCTACTCTATGGCACCTGAATCTATATTCCTAGGCCTTAGTCCATCATACTGACTTTGAAAGAACGCTCTTATTTAAACTGGAGGAAAAACTCTGTTTTCCTTGGCAAACTTATAGTATAATAATATAATGGACACACACAAAAACCAAAAAAAGTGTGCTATCTATAACATAGTAGTGAGTGTCACAGAAACTTAGGGGAAAGAGCCAAACCCCTAATAATCCAAAATGTACTGTGTGATTCCTTTAACACAAAGGAAAATACAAGGTGGCTATGATTCCTGGTATTAGAAGGCCGAAAAGTGGTGATTTGTAGAAGGGAGAACAGGAGAGTGATGGGGGTGGGTGGCAAAAGGACACCTCTGGGATGTCCTTGCTACTTCATGTCTTGAATTCCTCAGTGACTACTTTGATTGTGTTCTCTGTGCAGCAATTTATGAAACTTACTTTTGGTAGGCCTAAGTTTAATGTGCTTTTCCATGAACATGATGCATTTCAATAAAATGGTCATTTATAAATTGGAATACAAAGGCTTACTTTCTAGGATGAAGAAGAAAGGTCTTGTCCCAGAGCTCATGGCTTCTCACCACCATATGCTCAAAATCACGGCATCTGAGGCACTAATGTGCTTTTAAAATGAAGACTTGTTTTTAACAGATTCTTATGTTTTATTAGAGAAAAGATAAGTTGGCTATTTTGAAAATTTGACTTACATTCGAAGGGGTTGTGTAATTTCCGGTCTGATAGAGTAACGGTCTTTGTCTCGATAATAAATGGCCTCTGTGTGTCCTCACAGTGCTACAAGAACATCGTGCCATAAAATTCAATTTAGGGTTTCTGGGTAATTAATGTTTCTTTTAAAGCCAGGCAGTGCAGCTGAAACCCTGTTCTTGTAGCCCAACGTTGAGAGTGAGCTCCTGACACACAGTCCTCAAGCTCTCGCTGGCTTGGCTTTTTTTTTTTTTCTATTTCATGCTCTCTTTGGCTCGAGTCATACATAAATATTAACCACTTTTGGCTTCCCAGTTTAAGGTCCCGTTTGTGCACAAAACAAAATAAAAACATAGCATAAACTTTTAAGTCAAATTGCAGTGTGAGTAGTTTTTAACTGACCTTTGCTGCTTAGGGTACCAAAATGGCAAGGTTACTGGTTGCTTTCAAGTCAAGGATCTTCTTGTCTACCAACATAACAAACTGGGCTTTGAACCATCTATGGCCACTTGAATTCTTATTTGTGAACTCCAACAGGTATACCTTTTGTTAATCTTGAAACAAAGTCAGAGCGAGACTTTATTATTTTGTCCTATTTCAATGGATTTATAATTGCCAGGTTCATCTCTGCAATTAAAAAGGAAGATTATCCATATCACTTGTAAGCGGGAGCATATATTGAAGCAAATATAAGAAGTAGGCACCATTCTGTGATTAGGGCACGTAGAAGTTTGAG
The DNA here is from genome assembly GCA_963919715.1 of Microtus obscurus. Lineage (NCBI taxonomy): Eukaryota > Metazoa > Chordata > Mammalia > Rodentia > Cricetidae > Microtus > Microtus obscurus. The sequence goes on along the minus strand of CAWTZC010000381.1, from coordinate 8,916,035 downwards.
GCTTGCCATTTCCAATACTAATGTAGGCTGTAAGCTCTGGAATGAGTATATGTGGCAGATCTCAGCACAGATGTATCACAGAAGTCTCTTGGGATGCCAAGTACACAGAAGACTGCTCACTGCGCTGAGTCTGACTGAGTTTTTTCCAGGTCTCTTCTACATAATCAGTTTGTGCACCAGATGAACCACAGTAATGGCCAAGTTCTGAATCACCGCGTCCCATGGACCGCTTTGTTCTCAATTCGCCCCTCCCCCGTGCTCCTTGACAACTGGCTCCTTCCCTTCCCAATTCTCCTTTCAGATGACAAGTAAGTCTGTGTAGCTCTGTAAGAAGGAGAAAGAGGTGGCGTTGAAGTGTTGAGTAATGGAGAAGAAGTAGGTGTTGGATCTGGAAGCTTGACCTTTCATTCCCAATATTACTGCTTTTCTTCTTAACTCCGTCTTTCTGAGTCTCAGTTTCCTCATCTGTGACATGTGGATAACAACTTTTATTCCACTGACCTCACTGGTTGGAAAGGGGTGAGGTAAGTTCCAATGTCCTGTGAACACCCATTACTTAGCTTCCAGGTGTTACTGAAACCAATGCTACGTTTGCCAGCTCATGGGGAGCAAATTTCTCTTGACTCAATCACTTGACTTACATTGAATTTATCTTTTGGTAGACCAAGAAATGCCAACCAAGAAGGTCTCATGTTGCAATTTGTAAGTAACAGGAAGAGCCTAGGAAACTAAGAAAGGCACGTGACTTGTCTGGTGGAAGATAATTTTTAAAGACTGCCAAAGACATCTTCAGATAGTTATAGAATTAAAAATGAAGAAGGAAAGAAAACAATGAGGCAAGGATACATTTTCTACCACCAGAATTCCTAGCAATCGCTGCATTGAAATATATCAGACTAGTGCAGAGAAGGGTTCTTGCTTGAGAAGGGGACACCCAAGGCCATTTTCTGAAAAACACTGGACGCTGGTTCTGGGGCAGGTACTTCTATGTAACTTCCAGCTCTTTTTCCCCATGACCTTACCATTTGGCTCCCATTGCCAGTGGGCAGCCTTCTTTCAGACTCTACTGTTTCCAGCATGTAGCAGCGTCCTCCGCCCTTATTCGCTGGCGCCTGCCTGCCAAAGCTATGAGGTTTCCAAAAGGAAAACACAGGCCGGGCGTTTTCAAGAGACTGATGCGAACATCTCAACCATTTGTTCCATTTATTAGACTTGAAAGCGCAACTGGGGAGAAATATGGGAAGGCTCTTGGAGAGTTCACAGTGGTCTGACATGCTTGCTCTAGGCCACACTGACCCTTTAGCGTCTTCCAAGTTTCTCTGGAGATCTCTCTGGCTGGTTTTCGGCGGCGTTATCATAGATGCTGAGCTGTATATCATTCCGGCTCAGCGGAGCCTACAGCCACAGATTGATTAACCGCCCTGGAGGAAGGCAGAAACACCTCGAGGCACCTGCATTCCGTTGCATTTAGTGTGCTGGGACAGCTCTTTAACCTATTTGATTTATCCAAAGTTTTCAACCAATCTAAGATTTATACTGAAGAACAGAATATAATAGTTTCTTGTCTCAATTGCTTGTATACCATGTATTTATTATTGTACTAGTTTTTTGTATACTTGCAAATTATAATTTCACAATTAACATCAGGTGTATTTAAAGACAAATGTTGAAAATTCTATGTGGTAATAATAAAAGGAACCAAGGAGGGATACAGAAGTGGTACCAGGACAGCAATAGCAATATATATAGCGGGAATAATCTCCCTCACTTCCTCAGCAGTGTTTGCTAATATAGCCAGCCAATAGAGATATGGCTAAATAAAGCCACAGGTAGGAATGGCTGAGAATGCTTTAAATCCCCACTCTGACCTTCCCTGAATTTCCATATTAACCTCCTCTCTTATGTTTCCCATTCCATTTCTGAGTTTTTTTTTTTCAATTTGACTGGTATATTTCTTTTGCGTGTATCTCTGACACAACAAATGCAAGCATTTCCAAACGCATCTGTTCTCTAGACAGTATTTTGGCCTTCAGAAGTTTTATTTCCAGGTGGTTGTCTGAAAATTAACTTCCTTTATCTCTTCCAAAGACAGACATGAGCCAAACATTTTCCACATCTTCATCCTGACATTTCCTTATTTTACTGGATTAGAAAAAAAATTATGTTTTAAACCTTCTGCAAATGAATGCCTCTTCCTTAGGAAAACTTGCTTCAAATTCTGATACAGTAGTGGTCCTCCATAATAATATGATCCAGTCTTGACATTCCTGTCTGCTTTTACTTGCTTACTAATTTCCTGTCTGTATCATTACTGTCCTTTAGATTTGATAGGTTCACCACAGAGTAACAGACTTTGTGGGGACAGGTGCCATGCTTGGTTTGGGCACTACTTAACTTCCTTCATCTAAAGCAGTACCTGGTGTATGTTATAGCTCAGAAATACTCCCATGTGAAAGTGAAGGCTGAACAAGCCCACATCTATTTGGTACAGAAGTCCTGACTTCAACCCTCTAATCTTGATGAAACCTGGAGTAAATTCGGGACATTTATGTCCATCAGCTGACCAGATGAAGCCAAGGAAACCAAAATTTTGGTCTCGCATCAACTGACAACAATTTTATGATAAGTTAACCTTTGTAGTCTTTTCAAGATAATTGCAGAATCTGAGACTGTGCAGGTAGGTCTGTGTTTTGTATACTTGGCACTGTTGATGGGCTATCTGACTGTTTGAAATGAAAGAGCTTTGGAATTCAGCCCAAAAGAGGATGGTGGTAGTTCAAGCACTCAGAGGTTCAACTCTGCAGGGCCTGAATGGATGGCTATTCCTTATCTACAAGATGCAAAGCAGGAATCCAGAAACACCAGACTGATCTTACAGAGAGCTGCCAGCATAAAGGATGAAGCCTTCTCGGAATGGATCCTTACAGAGATATAAACATACTGCTTCCATTAAGACCCACTGTAGACTTTATGTTGATATCATACTAATTGCTCAGCTACTCTCAGTATAGCTTTTCTCAGTATACATTCTTGCAAATACTGGAGAATAACAAAATGAAAAAAAGAGCCAACGATGAAAGCAAGAGAGAGCAAAACTGAACATCTCAGAAGTCACTCTCAAGACGATCTTGAGCAGACTAAAATTAAACTCTTCCAGTCCCCAAACTGAGCTACTACGTGAGACAAAACAATTTTCTATATGCATCTTTGATACAGATAATCATAAGAGGACTTTTCCTTTTTTCTTTAAACTTTTGTGATATGTAATTACATCTCTCCCTTTCGTTTCCTCCCTCTAAATCTTCCCATACAGTCTTCCTTGCTCCCTTTTAAATGCATGGGCTCCTTTGTCAATAATTATTGTTACAAACTTAGTGTATACCCATTCCCAAATACAATCTGCTGAGTCTGCATGATGTTACTGTAAGGATGTCTTCACAGCTGACTGTTGGGTATTGGGTAACTAACTGGTGTGTGCTTCCATGGGGAAAACTATTTCTCCTGTTCTCAGCGTTTCTCAGTTGCATGAATTTCTTTGTTATCAAGCAATCCTCTGGTTCTAAGTAAAATTATAGCTGACCTTGAAATTTTTCCAAGTAAAATAATATGAGGTAAATGTCCTGGCTCTGAAGAAACTCTTCCCAGAAGAGGCAGCCTCAGTGATGCTCGTCTCCTCTAATCACTGCTAATTGCGTAGTTCCAGCCGACAAGCAAAGCAACGGTTATGGCCTTTTGATAATCACAGTCAATTCTTAAGCTCCAGCTAAGCAGAACCATAGATTCTCCGCACAAACGGCCCAGTAGAATCTTTGCTTCCCCCTGAAACTGCACAAGCCAGGCCTCCACTGGCTGCTCCTTTTTCAACAGTGTTATCTGCCAAGCTCTTACAGAACATTCTACTGAGCTCTTAATACCCAAAAGCCTTTTTAGCTCAAAGTTCCAAAGTCCTTCCACAATCCTTCCAAAGGCAGTGTGGTCAGATCTGCCACAGCAATACCCCTTCCCCCATTTCTGATACAAAGTTGTTTTCGTTAGCATTTCTGTTGCTGTGACAAAACATCATGACCAACGTAAAATAAGTTGGGGAGGAATTGCTTTATTTGGCTTGCACTTCCTTATTCGAGTTCATCATTGAAAGAAGTCAGGACAAGAATTCAGATGGCAGGATCCTGGAAACAGGAGCGGATACGGAGGCTATGGAGGGGTGCTGCTTTTTACTGGTTGCTCCTCATGGTTTTCTTAGCCTGCTTCGTAATAGAACCAAGAACCACCAGCCCAGAGGTAGCCCACCCCCATGAGTTGAGCCCTTCCTCATCACCTCAATCACCAATTAAAAAAATTCCCTACAGGCTTGTCTACAGTTCAATCTTATGGAGACATTTTCTCAACTGAGGCTCCCTCCTCTCTGATGATGTTAACTTGTGTCAAGTTGCCACAAAACTAGCCAGTACAGTTAATTTTTTTATTCCAAGTATCAATGCTGTTTCTTTTGAACATATTATATATTGAAAAGTTGGACAATAGAGACATTCAGAGAGAATTACATAATAAATGTTTGTAGTCAGCCCTATCTTTATTTAGTGTAGTTTAAAGAAAGAGGGCTTACAGCCCCAAATCTCAGCATGGATGGCGGGGAAGGAGTTCATCAAGTTCTGCCACTAGGCAGGGAGAGTAGGTTATCTTCAGGAGACCTGAAAGGCTATTCATATTCCAGTAAATGGTCCTCGGTACCCATGCACACATGCAACTCAGTGGGATTAAGCATCAAAGGACACATGAAATTGGAAGAGAAAAGGGATAGGTGGGATGGGGGGGAAAGATGGGTAGACTTTCTCAAAAGGCACCACATGCTTTTAAGAAATTTTTAATAAATGATTTAAAATATATATGGCCTGGGGGTTTCTTGGAAATCTTCCATTTCCCTCCCCCATGGTGCCTTGTTATCAACATGAACATGTGGTTGAACTTTAGGGACTGATGCCAAACATATGGGATCCACAACCAGCCGTCATAAGCTTTGGAATGTTAATTGCAGGGAAGAGCCAAGTGCAAATGCTTAATAACAGACACATGGCCAAAGGATTTCCTAATAGAATGATTGCTATAAGGCCTTTGTCATGTACAACAGAGAGATTTTAACATTCCAAGAAATGCCAAGATTAAAGACAGTCTTTATAAAACTTAGTGTATTTTTAAAATGTGAAGGTAAAATAAAATTTCTACATCTTTATTAAACTTATAAAATTTCACTTCAAAACTGTATGCTTCCTGGAAAGGCCTGTAATCATCCTATTTATTTTAGCCTGAAACTATCTAATTATAGGTGTGATATTTTTCCTTGAATTAAGTGTATGGTAACTCCATGTGAATGACTGCTATGAATAACTGTTAACACCACATTGATTTGAGCTCTAATAATAGAACCAAAAACTTCAGCTTAAAGAATGCCAAAGATTACCTAGTTTAAATGCTTTATTTTATATATAAAAATGGCAATTTTCAAAGCATTGTGTAATTTGTTCAGTGCTATAGAGTTGCAGTTGCTGTACCCAGGATGAAATTTAAATTTTAATATAGTTGTTTCCTTCTTCTTAATTGAGTCTACCATGCAGAATATGTTATTATATAAAGAGGAATGAATATATTACGTTATGATTTTAATGTGTCCACCTAAAGTTCCTGTGTTTTAAATCCCCAAATTCATATATATATATATATATATATATATATATATATATATGCATTTGATGGGAGAATTTCAGGAAGTAATTAGAATTAGTAAAAGTCGTGAGGGTAAGGTTTCCATGACTGATATGTATAAAACAGGAAGAGGGATGCAGGCTAGCACGCTTGCTCTGTCTTACCACACGATGACGTATACTATGCTAGGATGTAGAAAGAAGGCCCTAGTCAGATGTTTGAGAAATGTTTTTGTACTTTTCATTCCGACAATATAAATCCTTGAGATAGTCACCTTCTACTATGTTATAACTAATCCAGTCATTGATTCCTTGTTTTAACGTTTGGAAATGGCCTGTTATTGCTCATTAGAACAGTGTTGAACTTACTGTTGGTTCATTAGAAACAGGAATGCAAGTTGAACCTTTGTGTAAGTACCTTTGGGGCTGTTTCTAGTGTTTGCTCAATAAGGTCATTTTGTCCCTTCATTGTCAACAGATTAAAAAATCCATTAAACTATTAACCCTATCCTTTCTTTCCCGCCAATTTTTCCAAATTATTGTTCTGATCTCATCACTGAAGTTAAGTGAAACAAGACTAGCCAAAGAGTCTGACCAAATCTGAAAATCAGTGTGTTACTCTACAGACTTTTCCATTTATGTCTTTAATTCATAAGACTTCATCGATTAAAAAAATGTACCCAGAAATTTCTAGTATCCTTATCTGTGCATGTTTATTTCTAAAATACTGTCAGCTTAAAGCATAGTCATTTTAATTTTACTTGTCTGATTTTATTTACTGATTTTATAATCTATTGCTAATTATCAAACTACCTCAAAGCATTGTGCCTTAAAGAAGTACTTAAAGAAGTAGTTCAGTATAGGCACCTATCATTGCCCACAGACACACTGGAAACATGTCTCTGTTGTTCTACGTGCCATGATGATTGATAGGTAGTGGTGCAGAGGGGATGAAAAAATGTGAACTGAAAAGTCTAAGATGGCTTTATTCCCATCACAGATATCGCTTCTGGAGTGACGGGAATTACTGGTATGATCTGGCCCAACAGGGCGGTCCCTTTCTATTCCCATGTTGAGTTGGATATTGGCTCACTGATGTCTGTCTGGGGCCTCTGTTTTTCTCTAGATTCCCTTCTTTCTTTTGTGTGAATGCCTGCACTTCTTATAACAACTACCAGGTAGTAAGACTAAATGCTCTTAGGTCTTGCCATGGTCTAAGCCTGCAACTGACAGTTATTTCCTCTGCATTTTACCAATTTAATCAAAGTAGGCCATAAAGGTTATTAATACTCAACATTGTGAGACAACATTATTTTGGGGGAGACATAACACACATGTCTACTCACCCCAAATAGGGAGCCTATGACAAACAAAAGTATGGATACCAACAATGTCCAACTTGGCAAACCAATGGGTTTTACTGAGGTTACTTACAGGAGTATAGATTAGAGGTTACCTAGTGGATCTGGTGAATTTCAGGGACTTCTTGAAGTTATTTTAGATTGTTTGCTTTCTTTATTTTAATTTATCTATTTGTTTTGTTTGTTTGTTTGGTTTGGTTGTTTTTTTTTTTTAGACAAGGTTTCTCTGTGGCTTTGGAGCCTGTCCTGGAACTCACTTGGTATACTAGGCTGACATCGAACTCACAGAAATCCTAGTTTAAGAAGCTTCCCTGTAAGTTGAGTTGTATCAGTCTCCCAGGAGACTTGACTATGAGGTACATCCTTTCATAGCATGAAGAAAGGAGCATCAAAGACATTTACATGTGGAAAAAAAATTGTAGTGACTTCTGTGTACAATGAGCTATTTGTTCTGTGTTTGTGTAAAAAAAAATAGGAATGCATTCCTATCTTGAATTATCAATTCCCATCCCCTGTACTGTTGCTGAAACCCATAATCTTCTTGGTATGAAGTCAAAAAAGGAAAACCTTGGCAACTAATAAATGGCATCCATTGGTACTATAATTGCATGTGTATTTCTTTTAAAAATGAGACTATCAAGAGATGCTGCAGAATATTTAGAAAACCAATAAAATTATGACTGTTGGACTTATAGAAGGAAGTTTACTAAAAAATTAACCTTAAGTATTCTTTTCTTGGTTTGAATCTTTACATCCTAGGAGAATATATCTAATAAACACTACTAAAGTTGAAAAAAAGAGTGGAAATATGGCTCTTTGGCACAATATGGTTGATTAGCACAGTGAACACTGATATAAAAGGTTTAAAGGGAATAATGGACTAGGAAGGGTTGAGTTGGGGCAGACAAAACCTCTGCTAGTCCAAGCCAAATCATAGGCCAGCTTGGAAATGGGAGCTGGGCAAAGAAACTAACCACTAGGTGTGGAGAGATTTGCTATGTGAGAGAACTTGTCCTGGGGAGACACAACATACATGGTTACTCAACTGAAGCACACTGCACAGCCTGCAGGCTGCTCGACAGGCTGGAAAGTACTCCTTCCAACTTGACTCAGTTGCTCTAATCCTCTTCCAGGAAGATCAACTGCTTTCTGCTTCTTCCAGGCAGCTGGTCTGGCCTCAGAGTTTTCTTTGGAACTCACTCTTTGAGAGTCTTATTTGAAACTTGGCTTGTCTGAGCATGACTCCTGGTAGCATTATTGCTTCCTTTGGTACAGAGGGTCCTACTGAGTCTGGTTAGTTTCGGGAACTTTTTGAAGCTATTGTGTGTTATTGACCTCCCTGCTTAAAGAGCTCCCCTGCAGGATGGAACGTTTTCATTTCAGAAGAAATTGTTACAGGAGGGAAGTTTTATACAACAATATAGACAATTGTTGGTGACTGGTGTAGGGAGAGACAGTTCTGTTTAACAGTGTAGTCCTTGGTAAGTCAACCACACTGCAGTGGGATACTACACATCCAAGAATATTTGGACAGCACAAGATTGTCTTGAGGGTTTAAAAAAAATAGATCACAAATTTAAGCAGGAACAGAAAGAATGTAAATCTGGAACTGTAAGAAGGATGTAAATATGTTCAAAACTGTTGTACAAAACTTTCAAAGAACTAGTAAAAATAAACATTAAAAAGACATAAATGGTTATTTTGTTCCATAGAAATCTTTTTACTCTATTATATGTCTATAGTTCACCTTCTGCCCTACTGAATGTTGGTACAAACAGGCACTAGTGGAATCCTTGGTTTGAGATCGACATAGTAGCCATATTTAACAGCATAAATGCTCAAAAGTCAGCATGCAGTATATAAGACTTGAGTTTTAATATCACAGTTCAATTATGTAAAATTTTATTGTTCATTATGTTCCCTGATATTTCTTCTTTTTCTAGTTTTAATAGTATGTGTGTATGTGTATGTGTTATTTATTATACATGGGAGGTATTTTCTTAATTCAAGTTCCCTCTCAGGTAATTTTAGCTTGTGTCAAGTTGACATAATATTGCCTAGAACAATAGTCAATATTTAATAGACAAAATTTTAGTGATGACATGTATTTTGGGGATTATTCCGTTTAATTTAGTCTCCTGAGATATCTCTGAGGCAACAGGAGACAGCTTGTACTGTACAACTATTCGGCCACTCATATTTCAGGAACTTCTCAGGCTGCTCTATGTCACCTCATGAAGTTTTCAGCTCTACTCTAAAATATCTCCCAGGAAAACAACCCACTGCACAGTCTGTCTTAGCTAGGGTTGCTTTGCTGTGAAGTGACACCATTGTAGCAAGGAGCCGCTTGTTGGTTCCTGACCACTCAGCCCGGAAATAATCACACAAAAACTGTATTAATTAAAACACCGCTTCACCCATTATTTCTACCTTCTTATTTTGGGGTTTGCCCCTTGTCAAAACTTATCTGGTGGTCAAAAACTTCATTTCTTCATGCTGATGTAATTTCCCTCTCAAGACTTGAACAGGGGCTGCAGCAGGATCACATCAATATACATATTACTTCAGTTTTGCTTTTGTCCATGGGTACCCTAGATTGTATATAAGATATCAGGCTGAACTAAGCAAACAATATGCAGAACAGCTATATTCCCAACTTTCTTTCTCTTTAAAAATCATTTTTAGAAAAGTTCTTGTGCCCAGTTTGGCCCTGAACACACCCTGAATTCAAGACAAATCTTGAAATGAGAGTCCTGTTGATTTTAACTTCCAAGTGCTGAGGTTACAGACCTGCACCACCAGACTCAGCTTCCATTTCCTTTATGTATACTTATGCTTTCTGAAAACACCATCTGAAATAAACTTTTCATTTTACAATCCAAACCCAAACAAAGTAACTCAGTTAAATTATATCTAATTATGAATTGGAGAAACTTCTCATTTATATAAAACAAATTCTATATGTCAGAACTAAATCAATGATATGTTTATCCATTAAATATATCCAAACTCATTAAGACTAACCGTAAGTGGAGTATTCTGCAATTACATTTTTCCCACAAATTTTAATTTCCTCAATTTATTTTATTTTTTTTATATTTACTTAAAAATAAAATTTCCACCTCCTCCCCTCCTCCCATTTCCCTCTCCCTCTCCTATCCCCCTTTCCCCATCTGCTTCCCCCTCCCTCTCTTGCTATCTACATCACTGGGACTGCAGCAAAGCTGAGATATGGGTAGAATCTCTAATCCCAAACCTTCTCTATCCTATGAAACCCCAAGCCATGCTTAAAGAGACTGGTGTCTTCCAATTTTCTTCTTTCAAAAGATTCTACGTCGGGGAATGCCTGTCTACTTTATTTGCATGTCACTTCCATCAATTCTGATTCGACGGAATAAATTTCTCAATAGAAGAGAAGAGGGAAGCATTTGAAGATTGTCCCATTTAGGATATCATCTCTCACCTGTATAGAGGATCTTTTTTAGTTTAACACTGAAATATTTGGCTGAACTAAAAGTTGAAAATATATCATCCCATTTTTCTTGAATTATGACTAATACTCCTTGTCTCCTTTTTAATGCATTTGAATATGTTGCTTAAAAATATTAAATATTGTATAGCCATTGAATATAACTCTTAAAATGCCTGAATTTAAGTTATATAGCACCTTTGTTATATATGTTATTTATATGTAAAAATATGTAAATATTAAAAAATACAGAAGATGAAAACCCAAAGCTGAAGAAGAGGTGAACATTTGCCAAATCTGTGGGTGGCACATTTAAATTCAAGTTCATGTGAGCGTTGAGGCACATATAACATAAGCATAGCACAGTTCACATACATAAATCTATGTCACACCAACACACCAGCAAAATTAGTTCACAACAACACCCAGATGAAGCACATGGCAATATTCAGTAGATGAAATCTTTCCACAAAAGCTGTGAGCAGCCAGCAGGGTTTTATTCCTTCAAGGCTTTGACAATTATACATTTGTCATTCAGCTGTGCAGTACAGGTGTGTAGAAAATAAATGGTGTTATTATTTTCTTATAACTTTTTGGCTGTTGTTTTCTGAAACAGGTTGTCCTGGAATTCTCTCCGTAAACCAGTCTAGCTTCGAGCACAAGGAGATCACCTGCCTCTGCCTCCTGAGTGCTGGGATTAAAGACATGGGCCATCACTGCATGACTCATAAAAATTCTTAGTTTTAGGGGTTTTTTTCATATTTTCAACCAGGCAGTTTCCATCAGGTAAATCTCCAGCCTTATTTTCAATCAATTGTGGATTACCATGATTCCTGAAAAATTCAGAGCCATGATAAATTAATTAATGTTATTTTTATAGTCTATATAAAAATAGCAATTCAATAACTGTTGGTAAAAAAAAACCACAATCATAGTATACAATTACAATGCACACTTTGAAATTACATTTATATTTGCATGTATGCAAAATTCCAAACGTCTAGCTATTCAAGAAGTTGCCTATCCTGCTTTGGCTTCCTGTCTTAATTTTTTTTTAATATTTTGATGTTTCTGCATGAGTGTACATACTATTCAAGAAACTTAAGTAGAGGAAACATTATGTTCAATCAATGTTGGCATAATATTTAGTGTTGTTGATGATGCATGAATATGATGTAACAGAAAATATTTGGAATCAGAATGATAATTTTTCAACTTTTACCTAAGCACAAAAGACCTATTTAGTAAAAGGAAACAATACATAATCTTCAACTGATATTTTGTTTCAGAAGTATTTACTGTAGAGTGAGCTGGGCATAATATAGACTGTGTTGAAGCGAAGCATGCAAGTTCTATGTCCTCATGTAGCACACAGTTGAGTCAAATGGAAAGACATTGATACATGTTCTCGAGCAAATACTGTGAATATTTGACTGGAAAGGCAGCCTCTTTCAGGAAGTACATGTTTGAAATCAGGAGAGCTTATATTAACTATGTTGATGAAAGAGAGATGGGCATGTCAAACACAGTAAACATGATGGATAGATGACCTTAAGTGGGATGCAGCATAGTGAGTACTGAGTACATAGGAAATAAAATAATTTCAGTTTCACGGGGCTGAAACAGAACTGAATGTGGGATGAGGGTACAGATGTAGAGAGAAGCTAGACCACGTAGAGCTTTCTTCATCATGTCAATCAGTTAGTCTGAGACAAGGAAAAAGACTGAAATATTTAAATGGAAAGTACATTGTATATTATAAAAAGAACACTCAGGCGGACACATGAAGTGATTTGATGGAAGTCACAATGAATAGAGGTAAAGTAAACAGACCAGAAAACTGCCACACTGATGAGATATATTTGTTGGCTACTAAAGAGGCTGAAGACCTATTTAATCAGCAACTTTAAAGAGAATTTATTGTCTCACAAATTCTGTTAGAAATCTGTTCCTAGCTTTTCTTCTATCACAAAGTTGCACTCAATGTAGTATCCAGAGCATTTGCCCCTCCAGACTTTTGTGGAAGAAAATTTATCTTAGAGATCGCTTAAATGGTTCGTGGCAAGATTCAGTTCCCCACAAATCCTTGGTTGCTCAGTCTCTTCCCGCTTGTTTTCCTTTTTATGTTTTGTTTTGTTTGTTTGTCTGTAAGCCAAATACAGCAACGCATCAGAGACAGACGAAGAGCATGAAAAAGAGGTCAGTTTAGAGGCCACATCCTGGAGTCCTGCAGTGATGACATTCCATCACTTTTTATCATATTCTACTCATTAGTCGTGAGACTCAAGCCCACACTAAAGGGCAGAGAATGATACAAGTATATGAGTACAATACTAAGAATCAGAGACTCCTGCAAAATCTTATATGCTGCCTGTTCTAGGTAAAGATAATGATACTGTGTGCCTTTAAGTTACAGAAAACAAAACAAGCAAAAAATAAATGTGAATCCTAAGGTAAAGTTTAGTGGGATTAAAAAAAAAGGTGCAGATAACAGATTTCTATGAGTTGGAGAATACCCCTTTCCCTTACTGAATATACTGAACCTGAATCTCCAGTGTGTCAGGATGTAAACAGAGTTGTGGCTGGGATAAAATGGAGTCTGTAAAACCAAGAAATAAAAGAAGAGACTATTTGTGGGCCCCCCTTCACCAGGACCAGTATCTGTATTAGAAGAAGGAACTAGGTCAAGCAATGAGATAGCAGAAGTGCACACATAGAGATTAAAAGGCTGAATGAACATGGTGAGAACGAGCATTTAGTCCAACATCAAGAACTGAAATTAAGTAAAATTCTGTTGCATAATCCACATACCTACTCCATGGCATTTTGTTAAGAAAAACTGAACTAATGCAATTGTTAACCGTGTAGAATGAGAAAAGGAAAAGACCAACAATTTTAAGAATGCTGATTAATTGAGTCAATAATGATAGCCTATTTGTCTGAGTGGAGCTCCACCTCACTGGGGAGTCCCCCCACCCCCCTGCTCCCAGTCCCAGAAAGCCAGTGAAATGGAGGCTCCTCTTCTGGAGATGTGTGGGACCCTGTCTGTAAAGTATTTAAAAAGCCTCTTAAGGAAGACCGCATGGTTTTCCCATTCCTTCTCCCTCTCCTCTCTCTGGGGACCAGGAGATAATCCAGGAGAATTTTACTTATTAAACCTGGAATTTTAATTTTTACTTCAGTTTGGTTTGATTGACTGAGTCATTGGAGAGGCTTAATATCAGGGGTACATCTGGTGTACTTAGTCAGGAGGGGCTCATTTTCCCCCCATGAGCCCTTGGGCAGGTGGTGGGATAGCATCCCTCTTTCTCCCCCCACTCTCTACCACACTACATTGGCTCTTGGCCCTGTAAATCTCCCTTTCCAAGTCACCAATTAGAGGTCCAGGCCCTCTTCCAAATTTTGGGTCACCTTGCCAAAGATGCAGCTGTACCAAGACCTCAACACATTACTGGATCAAATGCAGCCTTTGTTTGTGGGACCCCTTCTATAGGAGATTTCCTGCTCAAGGGTATACTCCACAAACCCTTCTCTTTTGACCCAAAGTCTACAATTCTGGATGCTGTGCTTTAGACTTTGGGTTCCAGTACAAGCTTGTGAAATGGACAGTTATGGGTCAAAGCTATAACCCCAAACCACTTTGGCATTTCTTCTACAAAATCTTTTCAAATTGGTTCTATCTGACAACATATGTCCTAAATGCCTGATTTCTCTGTGCATTAAGGCCCGGCCACAATATGTTCTTGGCAGTCACTCAAGATGACCACTGAAGAGACCCTTTGAATTTACCATCAACTATGACCTTGAAAAATTTTGCCAGCATGAAGACAGTTGGGCAGAATTGTCATATGTTCATGGTTTCTGCATACTGAGCTCCCACCCTTCCCTTAGTAGCAGCATCCCACAGCACTGGTCTTGTTAGCTAGGGTCATAGTGTTATCATTTATAAACATATGGGGAACCAGAGGCTGGACCCACAGGGGTGGTGGTCCCTTAAGGGACAGCAGCCAGCTACCTGAGGCCTCAGTGGGTCCCCTTGGCAGGTGGGAAGCCATGGCGGGTTAGAGGCAGACAGATAGACACACCATTCAAAGAGAGTTTGGGTGTAGAGTTTATTTACTGGTTTATGGAGGGGAAATGGGAAAAAGAGGAGAAGGAGGAGTGAAGAGAAAGAGGCAGAAAGACAGAGAAAAAAAGATGGGGGGAGCAAGGGAGGCAGTAGTTACCTCTTAAGAAGAGGGAGAAAGAGAGAGAGAAAGGGAGAGATAAAGAGCAGGCTGGAGAGGAGACCAGGAGATCCAAAAGAGAGTTTGAGAATGGGCGGGGCTTGTCTCTTATAGGAACAGAGTACCCAGGTGAAAGACCAGGCCAGCAGATTACAACACATAGAGCCTCTAAATTCTTGCATATCGGGGAGCTGGGACTTTGAAAATTCTGCCCAGGCCATGATGCTAGGGACAACGCCCTGAATTCTGCCTACCCAGCCCCCTCCTAAAGGGCTACATATTTCCTTCGGTAGCCAATATTCTTCACATTCCCACATTCCTTCCTCTATCCTCCCTCTCCTTTTTCCTCCCCCTCCAGGACAAAGATTGAGAAACAACCTCCTCCTCCTTTTCTACCTTCTTCCCTCCATTTCCTCCCTCCACTCCTGACCATCCTTCCATGCCCCAACCCACATCATGGTCCCATTCTACACATTGGCTTTTCCCCCCTGAATACTCCCTAGTCTCTTCTCAAACCAGGTCATGACACTGAAGAGCACTGCAAGATGGTGTATTTTCAGTGAGAAGGCCCCTTGATGTTGTGTGGTCTCAGTCCTTCAATAGGTAAGTAAGCATTGGGATGCCCATCCATTCCTTCTTTTGTGTTGTCTGTCATCTTTGCCTGCCCATCTGGTTAGCAAGACTTTTTTGTTTTGGTTCACTTGTCATCTCCATATGAGGGCTGACCACCCAGAAGCAGAACCAAGGATCAGCTCCCAAGTGCCATCCCTCATCTGGAACCCCCATCTGGGCATACAGCTATGGCCAAAAGAGCCACAGAAGTTCCCCACTAATCATAAGTAATAAAGGTCTGATGCAACTCTCCACCCTTGTTGACTATTGTCTCCCTCTACAAAATAGATGTCCTGTCCACCTACACCCCTTCCACGTCTGTTCTCTCCTCGACATTTGGTGAGGATGCAACTCAAGCCCCACGAAATTTGCTAAGGTGAGTGAGGCTACAATTAAACCCACATGTGCCACGTCGCCATCAGCTCCATTCCTGCCATGGGAAACTATACCTCCCCTGCAGTACTCTTGGAGTGAAGTGCTCAAGGTCCACTTGTCCATGTAGGCAGATATTCCCTTACCTCAGTGTGACCCAGAGGCACTGCCACCCCTCCCCCCTCTCCCATCTTGGGTTTCAAAGGCCAACAGAAGCTTTTCTGGTCAACCTGAACATAATGTTAACCAGCCTTGGATCCCACCCCCATGGCTGAACTCTTCCTTATCCAGAAAGCGACTATGTGTCAGGCCTGGATTCACCTTACTTTGAACAGGTCATTACTCAATAGACAATACAACTAAAGACTTCGGTTGGTATAGATTGCTCAAAGCTTTGCTGTAGCCAGCCACCTTTCTTAGCTGGAAACTGACTTACAAGGATCAAGCAGGACTTCACACATGTACGAACCTCTTAGTTAATGCCCCAGTGACCCTTGATATGCTCACTGGAAGAGGCAACTTTGTCCATCTCATCCATCAGTCACAGACTGGCCATCAAGCCCATTGCCAACAGGTTTCTAACCTGACCTTCAAAGCTCTTAAGATATGCAGCCCATAGGACTCTTCAGCTTACTTCTGCAATCTTGACCCTGGTGCTACCTAGCGCACTCTTCCAATATATAGATGACCTTTATCTCTGTAGCCCCTCCTTGCTTCTATCACAAAGGGCTACTTCTTCACTTCTAAACTTCCTTGGTTACCTGGGATATTGCGTTTCACTAGCTAAGGCTCATTTATGCTCTCCCACTATGCTGTATCTGGATATTCTGCTCAGTCCAGGGTCTAAGACCCTCACTTCTGACAGAGGCCATGTCCTGTGGGAACTACCCTACCACAGTGGCTCAGATTCTCTCATTTTGGGGCCTGATGGAATTCTTCTACCACTAGATCCCTAACTTTGCCATTGCAGCCAAGTCTCTGTACCAGGGAGCCAGAGAGACTGCCTGATGGAGGTGGGTCTTGTATCTTATCTGTTGCTTTCATTGGCTAACTAATAAAGAAACTGCCTGGGCCCTCATAGGACGGAAAATTAGGTAGGTGGAGTAGACAGGAGATGATGCTGGGAGAGAGAAGCTGAGTGAGGAGTCGCCATGATGTCCCCATGCCAGACAGAAGCAGGCTAGAATCTCCCCAGTAAGCACACCTTGGGGTGCTACACAGATTATCAGAAATGGGCTAGTCCAGGTGCAAGAGCTAGCCAATAAGAGGCTGGAACTAATGGGTCAGGCAGTGTTTAAAAGAATACAGTTTCCCTGTAATTATTTCAGGGCATAAGCTAAACCATGCGGGCGGCCGGATGCCGGGACACAGCCCGGCCGCTCCGTATTACTACAAATTGGTGCCGCCTGGTGCCGGGAACACAGCCCTGCCGCTCCTATTTCAACAACCGCCCCCCAGGGCCTCTCACCTACGCAGCCACCATCTGCCACTGCTTCTCTCTACTGTGAGATGCCCACACTCTTGATTTTCCAGACCACATCCGTCGTTATCACCCTTAAGCAGATGAAAGTTGAGAATGTCCACCGGGGGTCTAGTTCAACAGACTGGGCCTTCAAATCAGGCCAACACTTTTCTTGCCAGACATGCAGATCTCACCATCTATTGGTGACAGCCGTGTTTGCGAGCCCTAGTAGCAGCAGCTGAACTTCCCTAGGAAGCTCTCAAGATCACCCTGTTCCAGCCAATCACAGTAGACTCCTGCCACCACCTCTCAGAACTTCTGAATCATCCTTCTCTCCTTCTTTGGGCCGTAATGAGTCCATTTTTTATTTACTGTTTTTTAGAGGACCCCCCAAACTACCTTGGCCTCCAGCCCTGCCCTAAACCCTGCAACCCTCCTTCCTGCCTCCTCCTTCTCTGGTACTTTGCAATCCTGCCCAGAGGTTGTAGAGGCCCTAAACTCACCCTGCCAGGTAACCTAGAATAGCCTCTCACAAATCCCCAGTTCACCCTCTTTGTTGATAGAAGGTCTCTTATAGACAGACCAGGAAACTGCCAAGCAGCGTATGCAGTGGTCACTTCCAATAAAACAGTTGAAGCCATCCACTTGATAATGAGGACATCTTCTCAAAAGGCTAAATTAATCACCTTGACTGGAACACTCCATATAGCCAAGGGATAGTGGGCTAACATCTATGCCAACTCTAAATATGTCTTTTCAATAGCCCACATCCATGGAGGGAAAGGGGCTTCCTCACTATCAATAACATGGGGGCATAGTTAATGGACTCCGTATAGCCAAGCTCTTGGAGAGCCTCCAGCTTCTTGCAGAAGTAACCATAGTCAACTACTGGGGAAACCAGTCCTCCTAGGAACCAATGACCTTGGGCAATGCCAGAACTGATTTACTAGCCCAGGGTTTGACCTCCAGCTCCTCTGGATAAAAGGAACATATTTTGGTTTTGAAACCCTCCTATCAGTCCTTTTATGAGCCAGAAGAGAGGGACATACTTCTGTAAAAAGGGGCCATGGAGACAAAGGATGATGGTTCTACTTAAATAAGTACCTCATCTTCCCTCAATACATTGTTCATCATTACACACAACCACCAGTCCCGACACATAGGTACAAAAGCTTTGTTTCATTTCTTAGAGTCCCTTTTGACCCTACCCATCTTTAAGCTCTTATTTTACAGGTTCACTCCTCCTGCTCGGTGTGTGCTAGAGTCAAGCCACAGGTGTTGCTCAAGGTATGTCAGCCCCTGTAGCATCTTTGAAGACATCAATCAACCTGGTAAAGATGGGCAGGTGGACCTCACCCACATGGCCACTCATAAAAAAAACTCTTTTACCTCCTAACTCATGCTGATCCTTTTACAGGATGGACAGAAGCACATACCATCTCTCGGGGGGACAACAGATATCGTGGGTCAGATACTCTTAACCACATCTTGATGACATCATTCCTTAGTTTTGCTTTCCAAAGATCATTCAAGGGACCATGGGCCAGCCTTCACTTCCAGGGTCATGGAGCTAGTATCAGAAGCTCACCACCACCACCACCATCACTCTAAACCTTTTCCTGTCTCAGAAAGCCAACCCAAAGGGCCTGGGACCATGCCTGCAGGGTATTTAAATGACCTCTTAAGGAAAGGCCATATGGTTTTCTAGTTCCTTTTCCCTGTCCCCTCTCTGGGGGCCAGGAGAATATTCAGGAGTGTTTTATTTATTAAACCTGGACTTTTAATTTTTTACTCAGCTCAGGTTGATTGATTGCATCAGCAGAGAGACTTAATATCAGTATAGAGAAACCTTTCACCGCCTACATAGAAATATTGAAGAAGGATAAAGTTAAGGGAGATTTCTTTTTCTTCAACAACACTAGTACTGGTCACTGTCCCAAGATCCATGGAAATAATAAATAAGGCAAGTAGTCTCTGTTTTCCTAGAGTTTGCATTCCTGACAACGTATGAAATTACAGTTAAAATGAGAAATTTTAGAAAGAGGTTTAGGAAGACTTTAGATGGTTCCGAGCTCCCTACAGAAACAGAAACAACAGAGTTCAGATGCGTAACTAGAGTGAATATTAATATGCCGCACACCGCTCTATCGGCGGCGGCGTGTGACGAGAGATGTCTCACAGGAAATTCTCTGCTCCCAGGCATGGGTCCTTGGGCATCTAGCCGCGGAAGCGCAGCAGCAGGCATTGTGGGAAAGTGAAGAGCTTCCCCAAGGGTGACCCTGCCAAGCCTGCTCACCTCACAGCCTTTCTAGGTTACAAGGCTGGCATGACCCACATTGTCCGGGAGGTTGACAGGCCAGGATCCAAGGTGAACAAGAAAGAAGTCGTGGAGGCTGTAACCATTGTGGAAACACCACCTATGGTAGTTGTGGGCATCGTGGGATACGTCGAAACCCCACGAGGTCTCCGCACCTTCAAGACGGTATTTGCTGAGCACATCAGTGATGAGTGTAAAAGGCGGTTCTACAAGAACTGGCACAAATCTAAGAAGAAGGCCTTCACCAAATACTGTAAGAAATGGCAGGATGACATGGGCAAGAAACAGCTGGAGAAGGACTTCAACAGCATGAAGAAGTACTGCCAGGTCATCCGCATAATTTCCCACACTCAGATGCGTCTGCTTCCTCTGCGCCAGAAGAAGGCACACTTGATGGAGATCCAGCTAAATGGGGGGCACTGTGGCTGAGAAGCTGGACTGGGCCCAGGAGAGGCTGGAGCAGCAGGTTCCTGCGAACCAGGTGTTTGGGCAGGATGAGATGATTGATGTCATTGGAGTGACAAAAGGCAAAGGCTACAAAGGGGTGACCAGTCGTTGGCATACAAAGAAACTGCCCCGCAAGACCCATCGAAGGTTGCGCAAGGTTGCCTGTATTGGCGCTTGGCACCCGCCCGAGTGGCCTTCTCTGTGGCTCGGGCTGGGCAGAAAGGCTACCATCATCGGACAGAAATCAACAAGAAGATTTACAAGATTGGTCAGGGCTACCTTAACAAGGATGGCAAGCTGATCAAGAACAATGCATCTACCGACTATGACCTTTCTGACAAGAGCATCAACCCACTGGGTGGCTTTGTCCATTATGGTGAGGTAACCAATGACTCCATCATGCTCAAAGGCTGTGTGGTGGGAACCAAGAAGCGAGTGCTCACACTCCGCAAGTCCTTGCTGGTGCAGACCAAACGGCGGGCTCTGGAGAAGATTGACCTGAAATTCATTGACACCACCTCCAAGTTTGGCCAAGGTCGTTTCCAGACCATGGAGGAGAAGAAAGCATTCATGGGACCACTCAAGAAAGACCGCATTGCCAAGGAGGAAGGTGCTTAATGCCGGAATTTGCTTGACTGGTGTGGTTGGTCTCAATAAAAACTTTTTCAGTGAAAAAAAAAAATAAATATATATGCCGCACACCGCGCCCCCTGTCTGTGCTCTATGTGCTAGAACCCAGTTTGCGAGCTTAGGGCAAGGGGGTGGAGGTTAAGGAAACACACAGAGGCAGACCAACACACAGACCTCCAATCGCTGGTACAAAAGTCCTTTTTTAACAGCACCATGGAGGCTTAAATACCCTGCAGTAAATGGCCAACAGGTGAAAATCCCATCCTCTGATCCTCTAGGCTAGGCACAGCTTCTAGTAACTTCAATTAGAAGGTTCTAGACAGGGAAGAGCAGCTGAAGGCCAGGACTCAATTGGTCCCAACATTAATACATATGAGAGACAGAGAGAGAGAGACAGAGACAGAAAGATAGAAAGAGAGAGAGAGTTATTATAAGAATCAATTCAGTGGGTGATGAACCTGAGACATGGCTGTATGTGCCACCCTTGAATGTGCTCGGTATTCAGAAAAGCCAAATTTATGATTCAATTTGAGTCTACAAACACAAGAACCAGGAAAGTTGGTGGTATAGCTTCAATCTGAGACTGACAACTGGAAAACTATGGGACCTATAATATAAGTCCTAAAGCCCAAAACTCCAAAAACTTGGAGTTCTCACATCTGCCTGTGGTCAGGTAGTGGAGAATAGAAAAGGAAAATTTGTTTTTCCTCCAAATTTCTATACCATCTAGACATTGAAGAAATTAAATTATGTCTGTCCAAAGCAGTAAGTGTGGATGTTTTCCATGAGCAGAAAGTGTTCCAAAGAAGAGACTAGGGATAAAAAAAAAAGACACACTCCAACATGATACTCATGATTTCCAACAATTCCACAATCAATATCAACTTAAATTGAAAGAAACTCCAAGCAATTCCACGAAAATTGGAACAAGGCAAGGCTTTCCACTATCTCTATACCTATGCAATATATTTCTTAATTGGCATCTTACCTAGAGTAATAAAACAGCTGAAGATCGAGGGGATACAAATTAGAAAGGGATGGCATCAAAGTATCCTTATTTGCAGATGTTATGATAGTATCTACAAACAACACTAAAATTTCCACCAGGAAACTCCTACAGCTGATTGACACCTTCAGAGAAGAAGCTGGTTGCAAAATTAACTCACAAAAATCAGTATCCTTCCTATACATAAATAGCAAATGGATTGAGAAGGAAATTAAGTAAACAATACCTTTCAAAACAGTCTCAAGTAATATAAAATACCTTGGGTTAGCTCTAATCAAGCAAGTGGAAAACTTGTATGATAAAAACTTCAAATACTTCAATAGAGAAGTTGAAGTAAATATCAGAACATGTAAAGTTCCCTTCTGCTTATGAATCAATAAGATTAACACACTACAAATGACCCTCCTACAAAAAGCAACTTACATATTCAATGCAATTACCATAAAAATCCCAAGACAATTCTTCACAGTATTGGAGGGATAATTTTCAGCTTCACACAAAAACTCAGGATAGCTAAAAGAATACTGAATAATAAAGTAACTGCAGTAGGTATCACTATTCTCAAGTTCAAGTTGTACTGCAGAGGTATAGTCATAAAATCAACATGGTACTAGCTGTTAAGTCAGTGATAAACAACATACAATCCACAGAACAAAAGAGATTGAGTATAGAGTAAGGGACCAGTGGTGGTAGGTAGATCTCCCTAGAGAAGGGAAACAGAGTAGTCATATGGGTGAACAGGTGGGAAGAATGAGAGAATCAAGTGATAAGAGATGGTGAGGGAGTCATGGGGGAAACAGCTAAAATTAGGGCCCCTTGAGAGGTAGAATTGAAACCTAATATAGTAGAAGCTTCCTAAAATATATACATATATGGAGGCTATCTAAACGGAATTGCCAGATCATGGGAGAGAGAAGGGCCTAACTGGATGTTTCTTATCACCAAATGAAGCTTCCAGTACCTGGATTGTGTTACATCTAATTGAATCGTTGGCCAAAGTGGCACCATGGAAATTCTCATGAGGCCAAGGCTATTGCCACAATTACAGGTTATTCTCCACAAACTGACAGCAAGGCCCCATTGCTGTAAACCACAGCTACACAGCTCTTTGAACATGGAGAAGCTGAACTCGTGCCTACTTAGAGACTTTACTCCTATGTTCTAGAGTCTTGGTACCAGAAAGTAGTCTACACACTACCAGAAGAGAAATCTAAAAGCTAAACCAACCACAAACCCTTCATCTCAATGGTTTCCTAATACAAAACATGCTAGAGTAATGGTGGCCCAAAGCTTTAGGACTAACCAAGCAAACCTGGTTTTACTTAGGATCCATTTCACAAGACAGAACCCATATGCAACACTGCTTGGTGGTCAAGAGCCTGAGACTAAATAGCCCAGGGACCTAAGGTAAAACCAAATATTACTGCTGTAATAAATAAATAGATAGATCACAGATACATAGATGATGATAGATAGATAGATAGATAGATAGATAGATAGATAGATACACAGATACATAGATACATAGACAGACAGACAGACAGACAGACAGACAGACAGACAGAGACACAAGCAAAACTGAAGCAATATGGATATACTATTGTGGAAGGGAGAAAATTTCTCGGGGTTACGCCTCTAGATAAAGAACTGCAGGGTGCTGATAACTGTTGGCAAGGGAGTGTTAGCCTCTGCCGGGGATGAGTCTGGAAGCTACATACAAATAAACAAAACCAGACTCAGTCACTTGCATTTATATATTTGTACATACACTTGAAGACATATTATGTAACTATGATAATCAAAGAAAAAGAAGTTATTAATTTGAGAATGAGGAGAGCATGGGGTGGGTTGGAGAGAGGGTACCTAGTAGGGCCTGAGAGAGGAAAGAGAAGGGGAAACTGGCAGCAGCACACTACAATAGGAATATCACTGCTAGTTGGAGTCATATTGGCAACAAACCAAGTCCCCAAACCTCATTTGACTTTCATAATGGTGCTAGGGAAAACTCATCTTGCTGTCAGTTTTATTGCTTATAAAAAAAAAACCACTTCATTTCAGTTGATACCTATGATTTTCTTCAACCTTAAGCTTTGATTGTATTGTAGGGCTATACTTTTCTTGGATAGCTATGGAAATACTCCCTGATACATGCCTAATAAGTTAGACATAGCCATAAGCAGAAAATTATATGCTACTTTTTGGAAATAGAATCAAGGCTTCATCTTGCGATAGTTCTAAATGTCCAATGAAGTGGATCTTCTCCATGTGGTTTTGGTTATAGGAAGATATAACATACAACGTTCAACACGTGGGTGGTCAAAGAAGGGGGAAAAATATACAAAGGCCGGTTCTGTAATATATTAGGTCATTAACATTTTGTGTTTGAAGAAGTTTCTCAAGAAAAGATAAACAAATGTTCAAATCCAGTGAACAAAGAACCTTTTTGTTAATTTCAGCCACACACACTTAGAATGCATTGTTTAGCATCGTGGAGAAGGTGGAAGATAACACTTTCATGATTTATCCTTCTTTTCCACTAGTAAACAGATATAAAGAGTCCACTGAGACATGATACGCCCAGAGTTCCTCAATTTCAAGTAAACAAAAACTCGTTTTATAGCTTTTCCTGTCTACAGTCTATACAAATGTTCTAAAATATTGAAAGTACATATAATTTTAATTTTATAGATCTATAGACGTTGAAAGGGGCATGCAGAGAACCTTCACGTCTTTTCAAACAGAGTCAGCACTTTGGAATTGACACTTGTCTGAGGAAATTACAGTTAAAAATTGTCAAAATACAATATGCAAGTTTTCCCATTGAATTGGCAGCTGATAGGTTTTTAAAATCACAAACTATTAAAAATGAAGTTGAAATATCATATTTCAGATTCATTCCAATCTTTAAAGTCTTATAAAATTAATTGGTTAAATAGACAAATGAAAGGGGCAGAATAAAATTCAATTTAGAGATTTTTTCTGATCAATAACATAAATTTACAAATAGATAGATATTCATGAAAATGATTTCACTAACAAGATGTGTTTTCTCCTAGATGAATACATGGTGTCTCTCCTTCTAAATATGTCACTTAATATCTAAAACTTTTGAAGGGAAACTTCAGCATAATTTGAAAGTCTGCCTTCGAATTCATGTCGGGAAACACTGGAGGTATCCCTTTTCTCATACATGTGCCTACCCTATTCATTATCAGAATCTTTTGAAAAAGAAAACCATAACATGCTTCCGTCTTAAAAAGGAAGTCACACATTTGAAACATTTTACTCCAATTTAGTCCTATTACTGGATTAGTTGCTCTTTGTATTTTCATAAAGACTATATTCATATAGATGGACAAATGAGGACCAAAGCGTAAACAAGACCTAACACATGCTATCCAAACAGTAGCGTTGGCTCACATTCAGTCCTTTCTATGCTCTTCCTTATTCCTATTTCAGACATGAGAATATTAACCGTTAGGTCAAAATTTGAATGCAAGTGAAGGAAGACTTTATCAACTTTTACTCATTTCAGAAAGAATTATTTAGTTTCCAGGTAAATTTACTGTGTGAAAAAATTAAAATTTGAATAAAAAGTATAGAAAAATGATCATTTTAAGGAGAAAAGAAATCTAGCTGTTTAAAATGATTGTATTGACTAGCCCAGTCCCTTGTCAAGAAGTAAGAATAGGGTCCAGACTCTAGGTTTATACTAAGTAATGGAATCTCTAACATGTAGTTAGAATCTAAATTACTATCAAAGCAACTGTAGTTGTTTGTTTGTTTAAAAAATAATTACAGTGCATTATTGCTGCAGCTGAGAGTTTTTATGTTAATCTTTAAAATTGATATTCTAAGTTGTTTGCATCTTCAAGGAATTCTGATTTATAAAGTCTCTTCGGTCGTTCTGGTTTCTCCTTCAGGCAAGTGGATAATACATAGGATGAAGAGATTTACTGTTTTTCATTTGCTTTAGTCTAGTTTCCCCTCCGGGCAAGCAGATAATACATAGAACAAAGAGATTTATTGTTATCCATATGCTTCAGAGCACTCTTGATTTATTTTTGCTTGGCTAAGGAAGATTCAAGCAGTTTTACGAACTGGAGAACAATGAGTCAAAACCAAAATTCTACAGTTAGAACTTTAACTTTTTCTTCTAAAACCCTATTATTACATAAAAATTCTCTGTTCTGGAAAAAAGAAAAGAAACAAAAATTATCCCTACAATCCCTAAGTATATGTGTGGGTTACATTGCTTCTTTTAAATTTAATTTCCGCTTACATATGAAACTAGTAGAAGCATCTTGGAAATTTTTCAGCTGTGGGGGAACAGGCACTTACTTCGTTCACCATTAGCCATTAAGCATCCAGTGTCTGCGAGGAACCATGTTAGTAAACAGAGAGAGAAAAATCACACTTACCTCTCACTCCAGGGAGCCATAAATCAACATTTCTATTTGATTTCAAGGAAGTATTAAGAAACAAAAGATTGAGAAGGAAAAAGGGCTAAGGATAAAACCCCGGTTGACATTACAAGGGGAGTACCTATAGCAGAACAGGAAAACTATGTAACTATCTCACAGGGGAGAAAGGTACAGCAGGCATTTGTAAGATATTTGGGCTAGACTAAACCAAGATGTCTCTTACTTTGCTTCTTCTTGTCATATAGAACAGTATTCTGGGTCTAAAACGGTTTGCAAAATTGTGTTATTTTACTGGAAGTAATTTCTCCATCAGATGTTATAGTTTCAGGGAAATAAAGCTAATCATTTCTCACTTTGAGAACTAGGAAAAAGCTAAGTAGAAGGTGAGCTGGTGAGTGAGTGGTGTGACTCTATATCTCCCTTCTCTGGACGTTAGCCTGGGGTGCAACAAATGTGTTAGCTAAATTGAGGAGAATGCAAAAAGAATGGTTTTGCAGAAGTAATTGGTCTTCAAGGTAACTTGGTGCCAACAAATAATCCTCGCCAGCCTATCAATGAGGAAGGAATGATTCCATCAAGCAGGGGAAGAAACCAGTTCTCATTTTATGAGATCATGGATGACAGACTTGCCATGGGTCTGAGAGGGTGTGGGAAAGACTAAAACGTACACGACACTAGCAAGTGAACAAGAGGAGGGGGACAGATGAGCAGATCAGAACAAAACGTCACCCTAAGTCTGTCTGAATGAACTCAGAATAAATAGGGCACAAGTTAATCAAATGAACATCAGCGGTATCATGGCGAATGCTCACTCACATTGTCAAAAGTGCTGAGTCTCAGCATGAATCTACAGAAGCCTTTTCTGTTGTCACCACAAGATCTTGAGTATTTCTCTATCACAGGAAAACCATGGAGAAATAGGCACAGATCCGAAAGCCAAGGAGTTTTATTCCGAATTGACTTATTGTAGAAGGAATTCTGATTGGTCTTAATAATACAAACCTGGAGTCAGATATTAGGATGAATGCTAAGAGATCAGAAAAGTACAGGAGCCAGCCATTAAAGTTCTTACCTCTACCAAATCTTCAGGTCAAATGGGCAATCCTTTTTCTAGGAATCCTCAGATTGAATCCTGAGTTCCTGTCTCCTCTGCCTTATATTCCACTCTCCACTCAGCCATATCACTTCCCATCTCTACCTCCGTAGTCCTGGGATTAGTGGTGCGAGCCACCACCACTTGACTGTTTTTCTTTCCCACTGACTCAACCTCATGTAGCCCAGGGTGGCCTTAAGCTCACAGAGATCCATCTGTCTCTGTCTCCTGACAACAATGAGGACACTAAGAGAGACTTACAAAGATCTAATCTACATGGGAAGTAGAAAAAGAGAAGATCTCCCGAGTAAATTGGGAGCAGCATGGGGACATTGGGGGAGGGTTGAAGAGAGGAGGGGAGAGGCAATAAAAATCAATAATAAAAAAAAAACTGCTTGTAGAAAGATAAAGATAGCGCTCCAAAGTTAAAACAAAACAAAACAAACAAACAAACAAAAAAAAACCACGCTCACTACCTCATAATATAAACAGTTCAACTCATGCAATCTAGAACAATCCATCCAAATCTGGTTTTCATTAATATTTGTGTGTGCTAACACATGCTTTAAACCAGGGTTAGTATCTTTGAAATGGTTGTAGTAAAAATGATTTCAAGTTTTTGGAGCTAAAGAAGACGCCATGGCATACGAAGCTGCAGGTCTCTATCCTTGTGGAAAGAAATAAAACAAACAAATGTAATGAAGGACACCAGCACTGGCTTAGGAAGCATTCAACTTTATTTGAACACATGAAAATACTAGATACTTGTAGTCTTCCAACAGTCGGCATCAGTAGAGATGCATAAGAATAACAAGGAGGGGCTGGAGAGATGGCTCAGCGGTTAAGAGCATTGCCTGCTCTTCTGAAGGTCCTGAGTTCAATTCCCAGCAACCATATGGTGGCTCACAACCATCTGTAATGAGGTCTGGTGCCCTCTTTAGGCATACATGCAGATAGAATATTGTATACATAATAAATAAATATAAAAAGAAGAATAACAAGGAAGTTTTTTAATTATTTAAAGAACTTTAATTTTTGTTTTTGAAACTATATTTACATAATTCTCCCTTCTCTTTTTCTTTCCAACCCCTTTCATACATAACGTTGTGCTCTCTTTGAATTCTTTAACTTCTTTTTCATTAGTTGTTTTACATGCGTACATGTATATACATAGATATTTCCCTAAATAAATAAATACAACCCATTCACTCATACAAATGGAGTTACTGTTGTCTTCGTCTTTGAAGAGGAGGATACACCTCAGTGTATAATAATTGCAAGAGTAATTAAGTTGTATCATAATTACTCAAAATTAATGAGTTTGATTATAAAATTTTCACAGATATACATCATGCCCTGTGATCATGCTCTCCAATCACTCTGACATATTCCTTACAGGCTGGCTCCTTCTTAAAATGAGATTTGTTTTTTCCTATAAAATGGACATTTAACTGCAAGCATATATGACAGAAATTCTAGGGGTTTGTTAAATGCAAGGTAGAAATGTAGATAAGAAAGGTTAATGAGAGGCTTCCTTTTATCTGACATTTTTTACAGTATGTGTGATTTTCATATTGTGAACCATCCATCCCTGCAGCTCTGGGATGAAGTCAACTTGACCATGGTGAATGATTTTTTGATGTGTTCTTCAATTTGGTGTGCCAGTATTTTATTTTTATTGAGTATATTTATTTATTTTTATGTATAATAAATATTTATTGAGTATATTTGTGTCAATGCTCATGAGGAAAATTGGCCTGTAATTCTCTTTCAATTATATCTTTGTGTGGTTTTGGTACCAGGGTAACTGCAATCTCATAAAAAGAGTTTGACAATGTTCCTTGTATTGTGTGGAAATACTTGATGCGTATTGGTATTAATGCTTCTTTGAAATTCTGGTAGAATTCTATACTAAAACTCTCTGGCCCTGGGCTTTTTTGGTTGGGAGACTTTAGATGACTGTTTCTATTTCCTTAGGGGTTATAGATCTATTTAAATTGTTTATCTGTTCTTGATTTAATTTTGGTATGTGGTATATATTCAGAAAATTGTCCATTTTCTTTAAATTTTCCAATTTTGTGAAGTACAGGTTTTTGAAGTATGACCTGATGACTCTGTGGATTTCCCCTGTGTCTGTTGTTATGTCTCCTCTTCATTTCTGATTTTTGTTAATTTGCATATTCCCTCTCTGCCTTGCTTAGTCTGGATTAGAGTTTGTGTATCTTGTTAATTTTCTCTAAGAACCAACTCTTTGTCTCATTGATTCTTTCTATTGCTTCCTTTGTTTCTATTTTATTGATTTCAGCCAATTTGATTTGATTATTTCCTGGTGCCTCTCCCTCCTGGGTGAGTTTGCTTCTTTTTGTTTTAGAGCTTTCAGATGTGCTGTTATGTCACTTATGTGAGATTTCTCCAGGTTCTGTATGTAGGCACTTAGTGCTTTGAACTTTCCTCTGATCACAGCTTTCAAAGTGCCCCATGAGTTTGGGTATGTTGGGTATTTTCATTGAATGCTAGGAAATTTTAAAGCCTAAATCACATGTTCTACCTATTCCAGAAATGGTTCTAAAATTGCTAACAACAAGAGACCTTCCTCTCGGCCTTTGAATGCTAATTATATCAGCAGATTTTTCTGTCCTTGAATAAAATTAAGTATAATTCCTTTAATATTTTTATTTCCTTTTGTAACTTAACTCATGGAAGAAAGATCTCAGACAAAAAAATTTGAAATGTAGCTGGGTTGCTCAAAATGAATAATGTCTGCTGGGTGAGACACTGAGACGAGGCTTTAGTTTGCAGAATAGGAAAGTATTTTGTGAGTCTTTCTGGAAAAGCTGACGGCCTAGCATAAGCAGCCTCCCTTTTAGATAGAGAAATGTGGAGATGGAGAACAAAGTGCTAATTTGGCTAGAAAAACAAAACAAAAAAAACCGCTTGTGGAGCCAAGTGAGTTTTATGGGTGAGAATCTCTACTTGATTGCACGTAACTTTCCTCTGTTCTCCCTTGTTGCATAAAACAAAAGTTATGAGTCTTTCAAACATTAAGGCAAACCTCTGATCTTGAATTCAGGGAGAGCAGACTCCATGGAAAAAGGCAGGGAAAACATTCTTATTGCTCAATACAGAATGTTATCTTGAAGAGATTAGGAACCGAAAATCAAGCTCACTAGCTGTGGCTTTCATCAGTATAAGTCATTCAAATATGAGCTGAATCCAGTTGTGCAAATGGCAGATTAATTGAGGCTACATTTTCTAATGGCTAATGCATGATAAAGATAACATTTCAAAATCCTGTGGCTGAAATTGTGGGGCTTCGCTGCAAAGTCACCCTCTATATGAGTTAATACTAAAAAAAAAAAATCAGAAAATGCAAAAATGGATTTAAAAATATTAAACAGTATACATTTTTTTAAAAAAATTCAAGACTTGACATAAGTTAAAGTTATTAGCATAAACAAGCATTTAAGCTGTATAGAAAACTCAGTATCTTAAGTATGAGGGTTAATTTTATCTCATTTTGAACTTGAACTTGTGCTATTATGAGGAAACATTCAAACATAACTAGAATTCTTACTATGATGGGTATAAAAGAACTCTGACTATGTTAGAAGCTACAGACATTGTCGCTGGTGCTATTGTAAATAACCTGTATACATCTCAATAATAGAAAACCCCTGTTTCTATGCTGAGGCATTGAAATAAGATTACATCATGAAAGGATTATTTAAAGGGCAAACCAAATTTTTCCATAAACCCTTGTAATCTTTCCAGAGATAATCAACAAATATATTTTGACCTATGGATGCTAATAACATAAATTCAAATCAAATATTTTCTTCTTCCTTATTGAAACAAGAGGTTGTAGAAACAGATGTCTAGTTTTTAAGATTCAACTCAAAAAAATGAAAGCTCTACTTGCAATGGAAAGGGGACTAAAGAATCAGAAATGCTAGTAGATGGGTGTGGTAGACACAGAGTTAATTGAAGGAAAATGAGTTAATGAACTCCAGGGATGCAATCATATTGCAATATAAAACATTTTCTTGGCTTCTACATAAACTATTGATTTAATAATGCAATAAATGAAGTAATAGGAAAACAGAGAGCCAATATCACTCAGTAAAAATCTGCTAGCAAGCTGTTCAGCATGAACTCTTTTTATAAAAGCCATTTGTGTGAACAAATGAGCACCATGATGAACAAGGTTCGTATAATCCAGAGATGCTTTAAATGACCAATTAATGAATTGCAATTATTAGTAAGGGTGATTGCAGCTCCTAGATAAGTTAAAATAATTCATGGTTTGTTTATGTGTAACATTTTCCTGGTCATTTTAATTGTAACTACCAACTAGATCCTCTGTCAACTAGATCCTAATGTTTATATCCAAAATCAGTCAAGTCCTTTAGATGCGACCTGGGGAAGTTACTCTCTCAATGCATTTGGTGCAATATAAAAGAACTGATACAAGACATGGGGTGGCAGAGAAAGAAAAAGAAATATCATCTATGATGATACACTTGGAAATGGTTGACTCCTCCCTTTAGTCTTGCTTAAAATCGCTGTGTTTTTAGCTTGTCAGGCGTTCGTGAATTAGATTAAAACAATGAAGAAACCAGACAGCATTGCCACTAAATTCACTAATGGCTTGCCCCAATCATGCAGTTGCCTAAAGACAGAGAAAATCACCTCCTAGCGTTCAGAAAGAATTCTTTATTGTACCTGTGTCCAGTATGGAAGACAGGCTAAGAAGTTACAATGCATATAATTTAAGTTTTCTTCATTTATTGCCTTTGAAAATAGTTTTATAATGGAGGACACCATATATTAACATGATCACTTTATGATATTGTAAACTTAAAAAAATATTTAATCTAGTTAGACCATTTCTAGTGAAGGTTAGCCTTTATTATCACAAAATATTCATGATTAATTTTAAGTCATGAATCTTGTTACATGAATGGGAATATAGTACAAAATATTATTCTGGGATTTTTGAAATGTGTTACATTAGTTCCTATGTGTGCAGACTAATTCTAGTATGACTGACTTTCTCAAAAACAGGATTACTTCAGAAATAAGGTTTCTAGTAAGGCAAAATTCCATGTATCTATAAAAAAGACTGATTAAGCCAGGTGGTGGTGGCGCACGCCTCTAATTCCAGCGCTCAGGAGGCAGAGGCAGGCGGATCTCTGTGAGTTCAAGGCCAGCCTGGTCTACAAGAGCTAGTTACAGGACAGGAACAAAAAGCTATGGAGAAACCCTGTCTCAAAAAAATCAAAAAAAAAAAGACTGATTATGCTAATAAGAAACATAATTGAAAACATTGCTTAATTTTTCAATTCATGAAATTGCCAAGGAAGTCTTTATAGAAAAATATACTTCTGGTATCACCATCACAAATTTCAAGTTATACTACAGTAAAAGAAACAACATGGTCCTTCCGTAAAACAGACATTTGACTGATGGAACAGAATTAAAAACCACATATAAGTCATTAGGTAGGCTTATAGGATTTTGACAAAAGGTCAAGAATACATTGGCGAAAAGTCAGCATCTTCAACAAATGGAGTAGTCGAACTGGATAACTACATGAAGAAAATTAAACTTGATCCTTGTATCTTACCCTTCATAAAAGGGAACTCCAAATGGAGCAAGGAACAAAACAGAAGATCCGATACCCTGAGTTTGATAGAGGAAAAGTAGGGAACATGCTTATCATCAAAGAACGAATTTTCTGAACAGGATCCCAAAGTTCTGGCATTAAGACCAACAGTCAACAGAGAGAACCATATGAGACTAAGCAGATATATTGTATGAGACTAAACCACAAAAGGATAGCATCATTTCAATAAAGAGATAGTCTATATAGAATGGGGGAAAACCCTTAACCACTACATATCTAACATATCTCGTATCTATAATATACAGAGCCTTAAAATACTAAGCATCAAGAAAACAAACATCACCACCCCCAAAATGGGGCATGAACCTAAATAAAGAATTCTCAAAATATAAATTACAAAAGCCTGAGAATTGTCTTTTTTAAATATTCAGTGTCAGAGAAATGTAAATTAAAGCTACTTGAGAGTATATCTTACTCTAGTCAGAATAGCTAAGATCAAAACAGAAGTGATGACAAATTCTGGTGTGGATGGAGCAGAATAGTTTCACTTATCCGTCACTTGCAGGAGTACAGACTGGTGCAGCCACTATAAAATCAGCATAGAGGTTCCTCAAAAGGCTAGGAAAAGAAAGATACGCTAATTCAGCTGTGGAACCTGAACACTGCTTTCAATTGCTAAAGACACACCTGTAAACAAAAGCCCACTGTCTTAATATTGGCCCAAATGGCATTGGAGTAAGCAACTACTTTCTGGCTAAATTTAAGTTCTTCACAAGATGAAGCCTATACTTCACACAGTCTCTGAGGCCAAGGCCCTTTGTATAGGCAGGTCAAGGGCCTTAGAACAGAACCTGTTACTCTTACTCTGCCAATAAGACAGACTATTAAAACAACTCCTCACAATGCCTTGGTATACTCAAAGATTAGTGCCTCACTCAAACCTCACCAGAGAACTTTCTTTTTGAAGTAGGTGACAGTTACCACTGACAGCCACAATTTTTTCAAGAAGCGGACAATAAGTGACTCTAGAGTGTTTAGCCCTAACTGAGACTTTAAAATCACATTTACCTCCTCCCAAGGATTAGGGATCACTGTGTGAAAGAGGGGAATGATGAGTCTAAGAGCCAGAAGAAATTGAAGTCTAAAAGTGCTTATTAGGAAATGTTCCCAGGATGCAATAGGGCAGTTGCGCATATAAACTCACAGCAATTGGGACAGCATCCAGTAGACTCAAGCCAAACAAATTTTCAATATGGAAGTGAGAGGTAGATGCCAAGTTCTACCCCTAGCTAAGGAGCTGTTGGTAATTGACAGTTGCCGGGAGTGGAAAAATGAGTTTTCTCCAGACTGTGGTTTGTGGTAGGTCTAAAACACCCAGTGGTGGCAAAACATCTAAAAGTCTAGAGGCAGAAAAATTGCATTTGATAGGTTTAAAAAGAAATGAAGATACACAGTTGGAGGGGTGTGTGTGGGAGAAGATTGGAGAGATAGAGGGGAAGAGATGTGATCAAAATGTAATGTATGGAATTCCCAAAGAATTAATAAAAATATTTTAGAAAGGAAAAATCATTTTAATGCCTACATATTCAGAAAAAATAT
Source organism: Microtus obscurus (assembly GCA_963919715.1). Classification (NCBI taxonomy): domain Eukaryota; kingdom Metazoa; phylum Chordata; class Mammalia; order Rodentia; family Cricetidae; genus Microtus; species Microtus obscurus. Next base: position 8,881,692 of record CAWTZC010000381.1, on the reverse strand, counting down.
GAATTTTTATGTAAGGTGTTTTAACTAGCAACAAGAAATGAACTTTTTCACTAGTGATCACTTTAAGTTCATTAACAAATAATGCATAGGCCAATTTATCGCAACAAGAATATTTTTGAACTAGTCAATCTTAAATGAGAATATTGGTATAAATAGAATACTGTATAGAAGGTGACCTAGTGTGGCTTTTCTATTGCTGTGAAGAGACAATTTGACCATAGCAACTCTTTCAAAGGAAACATTTCATTGGGGTGGCTCACTTGTAGTTTTTAGAGTTCTGTCCATTATCATCATGTTAGGGAGTATGGTGGCAGGCAGGCAGATGTATTGCTGGAGGAATAGCTGGGAGTCCCATATCTGGTAGGCAACAGGAAGTCAACTGCCACTCACATTGATAGACAGCAATAGGGCAAAAGCGAGTGGACCTTGCCATGTTCTGTAGATTTCCTGCTACAGAGTCACTATGAAGTGGTGCAAATACAGGAAGATTTTGCCATGTTCTTTCCCCTGAAGCTGAGCATCTGCTTTGTAATACAGGAGTCAAGTCAACCTCTGCAGCTAAATTACGGAGCAGTTATGTTTATCCACCTTAGGTTTCAGTTGAACCATTGGCCAGACTCCAAGAGCTACGCCTACTCGTAGGGAGTAAGGAAGGTCCTGTCTCCCTCAGGGACCAGATTCCTTGGCCAGATTCCCCACTCTTCCAGTCTCCATATTCTCTGGCTTTTTTCTTAGCTCTTCAACTTAAATAAAATTCAAAAAAATACTTATGTTTCTAGTAATGGTATTTTTGTGGAATCTATATTGTAAGATTTTTTTTCTAGCCTTCCACACTTGAAAAAAATTATAGTACAAATCCACATATCTATACACATTCATGTGAATGAAGTATTCTATGTCTAATAAACTGATTTGAATCACCAAAACCCATTTTCTTTGGTTTGAAATAGAAGGGAGTCAGTAACAAATTAATGAAAGAAATATGGTACTTAGACTAGACCCTGGGAACATGCAATGCACAGAGCTCCGTGTTTCTTTTACTTTCTCTTCCCTTCCCTTTCCCTTCTTCTGCCCCACTTCCCTCTCCCTCTCTGTCCTTCTTCCTCTCTTTCTGTTTCCTTCCCCTTTCTATCTTGCATGATGTCTTCTACAAACTGGTCTTAATATGTAATCTCTGCTCTGTTTGAACTGTGATATTCCTGCTTTGATGTGTAAAGTTCTGACTTTACAGGTTTAGCCATGTCTAATTGATACTTTCTTTTATAATCTGAGGTATCTGTGTGTTTAGAACAGAGTCTAGTAGTATTCTTGAGTGGATTTTGACTAAGGAGTTTATTTTTCGCTAAGAATTTTTAAATTAGCAGTAGTAACATCTTTTGTTTTGTATTCGTTACTTTTCAACATCAAATACCCACCATCAATTGAAGTAAATCCCATGCTGTTGGGATCCTATGCACTTCTCCACCAAACTGTTTACAAGATGACAAAATCCTCTATGTTTATATTCCATTTTAATACTTCATAAAAATTTTCAATACCAATTTAGAATTCATGTTCAAGTCCATAAAATAAGTAAAGACTTAAAATGTACGGAGTGTTGGGGGAAACAGTAGGTTGTCATGTGATAGTTATTCTTCCCATGCACACCAACTCCCTCCCAGAGTTCTTACCAGACCCAAAGAGTAACACTGCTTCTAATGTAGGATCAGTATTAAATAAATACGTTCTCAGCCGGCCAAGCATCTGAGAGGTCCAGAAACATTGGCAACCGCTTCCCATTTCTGTTTTCTGACCTGGATTGAACCGGACACATTGAAATAATGTGAGAAAGATTGTTCTTCGCCAGAAGTAGCAGTAAATCTGCCAGCTCTCCAGTGAGCAGACCTTTCCTCTCTCTGGGTTTGGCCATTTGAGAAGTCATGGTTGACCTACCCAATAGTCCGAACTACAAAGCTTTTCAGATGATGGAGATCTTAACTGTAGGAAGAATGGAACAGCTGAAAGGCAGACATTGCTGAGCCGCCAAGGTGAATTGTTATTCCCAGTTCTGGAGAAGATTTTAACAGTCCACACAATGTGCCTTGAGGCTTGGGTCCTAACCAAGCATGTGATCCAGTCCAGTCAGGGCACCTCGCAAAGGGTCTCAAGCTGTAGAAGGAACTTTCCTTCACCCACGTTAGTAAGAGAAAGTGTATCAATAATTAATTCTTCATGTAAGCCATGGCATCTGAAGCTTATACATTAAGGATTAGCTGAAATTGTTTCATTTCACAATTTATAAGTAACTCTAAACTTTGTTAGTTTTTACCTTGGTCTCCAATGAACAAATGTTTCCTTTCTAGAGTTAATTGTTTTACTAATGAAGAACAGAGAATTATTTCTCATCCAAGATTTATATATTAATGTCAACATTTGGAAAGAGTTTTTCTTCTAACTCTTTTATCTGATGAAAACATAACTTCATTTTCATTTGGAACCATGAACCAGATCTGAAAGGTCAAACAGCCCAGAATGTCTTTTGAGGAAAGAAATAACACATTATCCAGATTTCACACAAATATTAGCTCTTGCCTATGTCTATGTCCGCAAGAGGATCACAAACTGAGTTCATTTCTGCCACTTTGGTCACTAGCAAGGAACAGCTGGATCCTCTCCTCTGTGTGTTCATTTTTACACTGTTAAGAATCACATTCATCTCCCTGTGTTTAACTGAGACTAAACAAGAAAAATTTTTTTGGACTTTCTCATCACTGTATCTCTCCTTCATTAGCATCGTGTGCATGACTCTCCAAAATCTGAAGTTTCCCCTCAGATTGCAGGATTATAAGTAGACACAGCCATCTTGAAAGGACAAGGCATTGTGAACAATATACATTTAAAATTATTCTATGGTTCCTGAAGTGCTTTGCTTGGTACTTGTATTCTAACTAAGAAGGGCACACAACCGATACAATATATTCAAATAAATTGATTTTACTCATTAACAGCAACACTCGTTAAATATAGAATATATTTTCCCACTGCCTGATCACTTGGGTCACATCCCAATCAAGAAGTTTGATATTTGCATTTGATTAGAACTGATGATCTATTTATACACACTCCATATCTATTTTCCTGTCTATATATGAGAGGGGTTAAAATGATACCACTGCTCATATAAATTCATTTTAATTAAAGAGATGAAAATTTTTTAATGGGAAAGCTTGTTTCAGAATCGAATATTGAGGGATGGATTACCATTTTTGCCATTGCTCTAATTCAGGATTATACTTTCCCATGGGAACTGGCGATATAAAAGACTAAGGGATTAGTATCCAGAAGCAACTGTGTCAGGGTTTTTGTTTGTTTATTTGTTTCATAAAGCACTGTATTATGTGACTAAACTGAAAAGCAAGCATGTCACCCCACAGTGCCTAACTACAGCTATTAATGAACAATATAGTAAATAATAATGTGAAAATGAGTTTTAAAACATTGAGCATGCTATGATGTGGGATCCCCTATGTATGCTATGAATGTGTTTCATTACTATTGGTTATTAAGAAAGCTATTTCAGCCAATGGTTTAACACAGTAAAGCCAGGCAGAAAATCCAAACAGATGAGTAGAGAGAAAGTAGGCAGAATCAGAGAGATGCCATCTAGCTGCTGAAGCAGAAGGATGCTAGCCACCAGCCAGAACCTTACTGGTAGGTGACAGCCTTGTGGTGATTCTCAGATTAATAGAAATAGATTAATTTATGATGTAAGTGTTAGCTAGAAATATGCACAGGCTATTGGCCATACAGTGTTGAAATTAGAATAAGTTCTATGTGATTATTCACGTCCAGGAGGCTGGGAAATGAGAGAGCAGCCTTCACTTACAATGCTATCTTCCTATCTGATAGTATTTAAATGACTATGCTTGACACAAACAAAGTGGCTTAAAATATAAGAACATTTCTGGCATAGTTATAAAAACCTCAGCATTTGGGTAAGAAGGTTATGCTTCATAAGAACACATCAGAAGCTTTGTTTTAAAAGCATAGAGGAATTTTAAAGGAATATACTCTTTCAAACTGAGGCAATGCTGGAATGCAGACTCAAAAGGTTTCCTGCGTCTTCAGAACCCTTGTCAGAAACTTCACCAAAGAAGAAGGCTATCAGTTCCCATCATCTCAATGATTATTCTGTTCCCAAGCTGATCCCTTTCTGGGACCCTTTATCTCAATCCTTTGTGTGCTTCTCGAGAACAAGACTCATCCAAACCCAAGTTTATCCTAAAGACAAGAACTCAAGACAAAGGTAGAGGTGTCAGCTCCTTAGAGCACAGTACTGACAGCCATAACAAGCATGTCTCTCTCTCTCTCTGAGCCTCATACATCTTAGGTATAGGTTGAAGACAATGGCAGATACTCCATGAGCTGAGTAAAATATCTGCCTATGGCAAGACCTAAATAAATGTGTTCGTATTAAGAATGGACATCAGAGACTTATATAAAAGTAACAACAGAAATTTACTTCCATAAAAATGAATCATCTCATGTTTATTGTCCGCCATATTAAATGTTAGAAATCACTATTATCTACTGAGAATCAGAGGAAAAATTTGAGCTCAAATCCTTTTATCCACTCAATAAGCCCCGAAAAAACAAGGCGATCTTAAATACTTAAAGTCTCAGGTTGTAACCCACATAGTTTTCCTTAACAAAATAAAACTATTTAAAACAAGTGTAAGCAACAATAGCAATTGGCACCAACCCTTTCAAAATGAGATCAAATCATGTCATGTTTTTTCCTACTCAAATCCTTTTATTGGGAGTTGAGAAACAGCTCAAAGGATAAAATACAGACAGTCAGGGGAACTTGAGGTCAGATCTCTAGTATCTATCAAAAAAGCCAAGCATAGCAGCATGGGTCTGTTGGGACTAATGAGTCCTGGCCTTCAGCTGCTCTTCCCTGTCTAGAGCCTTCTAATTGAAGTGACTAAAAGCTGTGCTTTGCCTAGAGGATCAGAGGAAGGGGTTTTCACCTGTTGGCCATTGACTGCAGTGTATTTAAGCCTCCATGGTGCTATTAAAGGGGGCTTTTTGGTACCAGTGTTGGAAGGTCTGTGTGTCGGTCTGTCTCTGTGTGTGTTTCCTCAACCTCCAGCTCCATGCCCGAAGCTCTCGAACTGGGTTCTAGCGGTTCTAGTGCTTAGAGCTCAGATGGGAGCCGTGGTGTGCAGCATGGGTCTGTAGTGGTGCTGAGGGGTGGAGACACGAGGGTTCCTGGTTCCCAAATCCCAGCCAGTCTAATGAAATGGTGGAACTCTCAGAAGTCAATGACAGACTCTGTCTACAATGATAGGTGTAAAGCAATAGCAGAGAGTACCCCGTGTCAAACTCTGATCTCCAGTGCACCCACATAGATAAGTGCACACACACATATGTTCACACAACAAACACCACACATACGTGCAAAACAAATAATAAAAACAGTCTGCAAAATTTCATGGTTCAAATCTCCCTCAACACGAACATATATTCTTTTTCTGATTGTTTCCCTATTTTTCATTATTATGACTTTTGATTAATTATTTATTCTTTCCATCCCCTATCACTCCTACAAGGTCTTTTAAGAAAACAATTCAGGATGATAGAGAAAGCAGCACCTTAACTTCATTATGGTTTTTCATGGCTTAACAATTATCAAGACTAAAGTATAGCAGATGCAATTGGCCCAGCAACCTAAGACTAAAACTGAAATTTGCAGAACATAAATATCAAAGAACAAGTGAAGAAAGCATAAACTCATATCCTTTGAAAACTAAAAACCAGGGAGTAGACATCATTGTTAATTTAAACCAGCGACAAATAAATTAGGACAAGAGGAAGCAGGATGTAATATAATCATCTATTTTATTGGAAAAGGTAAATTATTCAATAGCATTGTTTTCAGTGTAACTGCTGTAGCATATTTATGTTGATGACGGTCATCTCCCGAATCTTTTTTAGATGGTGGGAAATATCTCTTGAGTTGCTACATAATTAACATAGAAACCATCATCTGTTTTGGATGATACAGGAGACAGAAACTTTAGGTCACTTCCAACTGTGATCTCTTGTCTGGGTCTGAGTGAAATGAGTCATTTGCAAACAATGTTCTCCAAGGCAAACATAGCCCTTCCTGGTGTTGCCTTGCTTTGGTGATTCCTTTAGAAGCCCAGATTTGGAAAAATCCTTCCTCATCATTTATCTTATCCCCAAATAGTCTTATGATTTGTCTTTACATAGTCAAGTACACAGGTCTCTTTCCCGTTACTGAACCTTAATTTCTTTTCAACTCCGTCTTCAGGGAGCGTTATTAAATCCTAGTTTGTATAATCTCCTTCCTGGTCTCATGTAGAGCATGTCACTGTTTCAAAAGTTATTTCTCTCTGGAAAACTCCTTTCCATTTTAAAGACCTCAGTTTTGACATAAGTTCTTACTGCCATGATAAAGCATGGGACAAAAGCAATTTAAAGATGGAAAGGTTTACTTTGGCTGGCACGCTGAGATAATGATTTATTATGACAGAGAAGACATGGCAGAAGGAGTAGGAAGCACTTATTCAAAATTGTGTCAAGGGGCAGGAAGCAGAGGGCAAGAATTTGAGTACCTACTTCATTACATTCTTCTTACTAAAAGCTGGAATAACTATACCCACGTTTAGGGGAGGTCTTCCCACCTCAGTTAAATGTGGCAAATGTAGTTCATAATACAACAGAAAATAATTCATATGCAAAGAAAATTTATTTTATGAAGGTTTTAAGGAAATGGATAGAATTGGAAACAGTTGTTTTGAGTGAGGTAACCCAGAAAGACAAATGTACTTTATATTGTCTTTTAATATAAAAAGTGAAATGTGAAATTTGAATCATTGTGTGTGTGTGTGTTTAAATTAGAGTGCTCATAGATAACTGGAAACTAGTTAGGGTTTATGAGGAGATTTTCGAGGAAGGGGGAAATAGAATGCAGGTGGTAAGGTTGGAAGAAGAGAGATAATAACACAGAAAAATAAAATGGGAACGGAAAGGCAGGATAGGAGAGGAAATGTAGGGAGGAATTATTGACACTGAAGATCTTTGAAAATACCACATAAAATTCTACTACCATAGAAGCTTCCTAAACTAAATACATATGCATATATAAAGAAATTTAAATGTCTTTACCTTATAATGGGGTATAATACCTCTCCATGACAACATTGGCTACTAAAATAAAAAGTTCAGTGACAGGTATGGAATAACTAATTTCAAGTTATGGGCAAGTAGACTTTCATAAACATCCTCAAACTTTAAAGGCTATTGCCATTGAATTAGCTATTCTCCATAACTCAATGGTATTGCATGAGTTCTAATTGGTATTAATAACAAAAAACTCAGAGACAGATATTAGGGGATGAAAGCTGAAAGATCAGAGAAGCAGAGCATCCAGTCACTAAAGATCTTACCTCTATGACTCACAGCCTGAAGAGACCAAACTCCTCTCTCCACCCTGGTTTATCACTTCCTCTCTCTGCCTAGCCATATAATTTCCTGTCTGTCTTTACAGACCTCCAGACCTCTATGGTAAATTAGTGGCTAACTCCACTCTCAGATCTTCAGGCAAGCTTTATTGGTTAGGGTACAAAAAAGATTTCAGCACATTTCTCCTTCTTTGACTAAATTTGAAAAAAAAAAGATACAACTATTATAAAAACTATATACAGGAAGTACAATGACTATATAAAATATATTCTGACAATAAAAACATAAACAATGTCCAATCCATAAATAATTGACAAATTCAGAGAAAATATTCCATATCTATTTATCTTGATGAGTCCAAAAGTTTGTACCTGATTTATTTCTATTCTAACTTGCATTACTAAAACTATCTTTTAACATTTCTCAACCTTATACACTTCATTCCTCTTTAGTGAATTTCTTTTCTGAATCTGGTTAAAAAAGGAAAGCTATACTTATAACTAAGAATAAAGTGTTCATCAGAGACCCGAGAAGAAAATAATATTGCCTGAGTAAGCAGGAAGTGCAAGCAGATGACTTAGAGAAAAAAAATGTGAGAAATTGCAAAAATAGCTGGCTGCCTAAACAGTCATTGAATGTTCATCTGCAGCATGAGGGCATCCATCTTTGACCTACATGCCTAGCTTATCTGACACACTTTTCTGTGAAGCAAGATATTCTGAAGGGCTGCCACACCTTGTGTTGGTAAAGTTTAGCAATCCTTATGTTTATATCATGCTTGTCCAATTGAAACAGCATTCAGTCAGCAGTAGAGACAAGAGCACATTTTGCACAGTAGCTAACTTTGGCCACTAAAAGTAAGCTCCTTATTTAAAATTTCATATAGGAGACCTTGAGCCACTAAGTGACATTTTAAAGGGAGCAGTGATTCAAATTCCAGTAGACAGCTTAGAGAAGTTGCCAGAGAGCTACTCACCCAGGCAGAGAATGCTGTACACAAACAGCAGATTCATTATATTATGATGAGCCTTAGAAAGCATGTATATTACTTACAAAACTTATTCCTGTAATAGTTTTATGGCATTAAGTGCTCATTTTGAAGCAGTACCTTGCAAGCAGAGAAGAGCAGGATGGAATCTAGGAGATATTTTGGCAGGGAACCAGCTATGATCAATGTTTCTTATACCAAGCAAAAAAGATCATGGTTATTTCCAAATAGTGATTATTGGACAATTGATTTTGCTTAATTTAAAGACCAGATTAATTCTCTTTTCCCAACTGATTGTTTCTGCAATTTGCACAACTATATTCCTTTATTTTTCCTAAAGTTGTAGCAAAAAAAAATCCATTAAAGGATATTATGCTAAATTTTACAGGTGGTTCGTCCAATGGAAGAGTTGCATATGTTGTTAATAATGAAAAGGAATCGTGGAGCATGCCCATGGCTCCTTAAAAACAACTTAAGCAGATAAAAACAGGAGAATTAAAAATTGCCACATAATACCTTAAGTCACACACCTTTCATGCATGACTGTGAGCAACGTGTCATGGGCAGATTTTGGCATAATGGCACCAAGATGACCTTTGCTAAAGCAAGATGGAGAAACCCTTGCACTGAATTATGGAAGAGACCTGATCCCCTATTAATTTGGGGTCGATGGATTGTCTGTGATTTTTTTTCACAGGAAGAAAATAAAACTGGATGAGATGACCGCATATACATCCAAGGAATGCCAACCCTGATGACATCACAGTCAGTGATGTCACCATAGGAGAAGCAGAAAGAGGTTCCTGAACCTGGGATCCTGACCTCTTTGTACCACCATGCTGAAGGCTGAGCAAATGAATACCTGATCCTCAGGACCAAGCTTAGGACACACACAGCTGGCCTGCTGCCACGGTTCCATGCTTGTGCAAAGCTGGGTTGCATCCGGACACTTGGAACCCACTCCACCATTGAGACCACTGCTGCTGCTGCAATCCTGACAACAACTTGCTGCAGTCTGACAAGGGAAAGAAGGTTGTGGCAACAACTGGTGATTTCCAGCCTCTTGATGGACTTGCTATGCAGACTTCCAGACCTAGTGAGTCCTGTTTATGTTGGAGCCAGACCAGAAACGCAGACTGAACATTTGACTGTTTTACTCTTTGGGATGCAGAACTCATTTTGACAGTATGGTATTCAATCTGCTGTTGAAATATTGGGTCTGAGAACTGAGACCTAAACTTTCCCCTCAGGGATAAAGGACTTACTAGAAGGAGTGTGAAGCCCCTATTCACATATGAGGAGGACAGCCTAAGGGTTTTTGCTGCTGCTTAGAGACTGAAACAATTACTTAAAAATAGCATTGTGGTTGAACTCTCACCCATCAGAGAAAACTTTTCTTGTCTTGTGATTAGAATGGATTTAAGAGAATTGTGCTATGACAGATTATATGTTTATTGTTAATTTCTACTCTAGAATTATATTATTGATGTGGTAATGTTCGTAACTGCTTTGCTTTACTATAAGATGTTAAGAAAAATTTGACATTTCCTATGGGTACTTGGATTTGACATATTTGATAAGAAACTTAGATTTTGATACAACTAAAAAGTGTTAAGAAGCACTCCAGACCAACTGAAAAAGGCATTCCTAACCTTGGTGATCCTTTCTACTCTAATTAGGAGATTGTAGCCAATAGGAGCATGTTTATTCAGAAAACAGTATCTAATTGCAGAACTCTCTTTAAAAAAATTGGCTCAGAGACACACAACCCAAAAGTATTAATCTCATTGGCTAATAAAAAGCTGGTTGGCTGATAATTGGACAGGAAGAGATTGAGCACAAGAGCTAAACTAAAAGAATTCTGGGAAGAGGAAGGGTGGGGTCAGAGAGTCAGTGGCAAATGCAGAGAATCAAGATGAGAATGCTGTACTGGGAAAAGGCACCAAGTCACATCGCTAAGCATAGATAAGAATTGTGGGTTAATTTAAGTGTAAGAGTTAACTAGTAACAAGCCTGAGCTATCAGCTGAGCATATACAAATAATACAAAGTCTCGGGGTAATTTGGAAATGTTTTGGTGGGATTTCTATGTATGTTAATACATGTATCTCTGGTCAATAAGTGTTCCTTGAGCTTTTTCTTTGTTTTTTTTTTTCTTTTGTTTTTGTTTGTTTCTTTAGACCTTTCTAACCATATTAGTTATCTAGTTTTTTCTTCTCTTCCTCTCCCTTTTGTTGGTTTTCTTATGCTTTCCAAAACTCTCCCATGCTGTTCTCATGTCATTTCCAGAATTAGATTCTTTAAGTGAGAGAAAGCTAGCTAATCATGAAATTTTAATTCCCCTTAAATTTGGGAGGAAATTCTAACCACATGATTTAGTTATTTTATAACTTTGGCAAATGAGAATTTCTGATTTTTAACTCTAAGTATCTTTAAGTAGAGCTAAAGCTAATTAGATTAGATTCTATAAGGACACAATGTGACGGCATATAGTCCCTAGCAAAGGCCTTGCTCTAACAATACGAATTGATTTGCCAGCTCTGTGTGCTGATGAGGACACACAGCTGACCTTTCAAGTAGATGACAGAGGTATGTCTCCTGTCTCATGGAAATGACCAACTCTGTACCCATAAACAGCAGAAGCAACGCAAATACTGTACCAAATGACACATTTTAAACTATTGCTGCTTTCATAATAGTGGCTGCCAGTTAGGGAATCTTCCGGCTAGGACGCCTTTCCAGCAACTTGTGTTTTATGTAACAAGCCACTGATCCAAACGTGTTCTTGGCAAGGGTTACCCAGGACTCCTTCCTTACAGGGAAGCTATAACAGCACTACGGTTGGTTTAGTAGTTTTTCTTGCATATAATCTTTAAAACATATTCCAGTGGAATACTTATTGCCACCTCCTTCTCTGAATTTCTTTCTAGGACACACACACACACACACAAAGAAAGGGCAGAGAGCCATTTTCACTGCCAAACATCCTCTGTGTCTAGAAACCTCCCTTGGCAGTCAAGACAATGGGCTTCCACATCTGATCTGCACACACCCTACCTTGCAAACTGCGGAAGCAGCTGCCAGCCCTATGCCTAAGACAGACCAAGTTTTGAATAGGCAAAAGGATAAGAAGTCAATTGAGAAATGAATCTATTAATATTCGGCGAACTATCATTGGAAGAAAACAAAATACAATGACTCTTGTTTAATTACGCAGTATATTCTTACATATCATATTCTTTCTCCTCACCAAATTCTTTCAAGTGTCTCTCATCCCACCCCACCGCAGTCCATATTCATTTTTCCTCTCTTAAAAAAAAAAAAAAAACCATAAAGATACCCCCACCCACAAACACAACAAAACAGAGTTCTTTTTTTTTTCTCTGTTGGCTGACTATTCCTACACATGCAGCCTGCATTTGGGCGGGCTGATATTTCCAGGGTCACTTTGTTTATTTTCTTCTCCTAGCAACTATCCATTGGCAACACCTTCTTGGTTAGGGGCTGGGCAGTGTTCCCCAGGACCGCAGAAATTCAAAGGAGACAAAAATCCCAGCAGGGAGAAGAAGTAATCACAAATCCCACTCCTAAACAAAAGAATTTGATTCTTGGAAAAAAAAAAAAAAAAGCTGTGTGTGTTGGGGAGGGGTATAGAATGTATGAGTCATTTGTGCTTAGTTTCAAGTAACTTGGGAAGGGAAGAAAATTATTTCTTTTTTATTTTTTTAAAACAATCTTTTTATTTTACCCACCAATCCCAGTTCCCTCTGACTCCCCTCCTTCTGTACCCCCCTCCCCGCCTTCCTCCCACCCCATCCCCTAACCACTCCTCAGAGAGGGTGAGGGCTCCCACTGGGAGTCAACCAAGTCTGTCACTTGAGGCCGGACTAAGGCCTTCCCTCCTCTATCTAGGCTGTGCAAGGAATCCCTCCATAGGGAATGCGCTCCAAAAGGCGAATTCGCATACTAGGGATAAATATTGGTTCTACTGCCAGTGGGCCCACAAACTGCTCAAGTCACACAACTCTCGCCCACATTCAGAAGGCCAAGTTCTGCCCTAGGCAGGTTCCACAGCTGTCAGTCTGGAGTCAGTGAGCTCCCGCTAGCTCAGGTCAGCTTTTTCTGTGGATTTCCACATCACGGTCTTGCCAACTTTGCTCATATTATCACTCCTCCCTCTCTACCACTGGACTCTAGGGGCTCAGGCCAGAGCTTAGCTGTAGATCTCTACATCTGCTTCCGTAAGTTACTGGAAGAAGGTTCTATGGCAGATAAGGGTGTCATCAATGTGCTTACAGAGGAAGGGCAGTTAAGGCACCCTTCCAGTTATTGCTTAGATACTTGGCTGGGAATTTTCCTAATGCCAGGTTTCTCCCTAACCCAATAACGTCTCCCTCTATCAAGATACCTCTTTCCTTGCCCTTGCTCTCCCTCGTTGACTTCCCCCAACTCGACATTCCTGATCCTTCATGTTCTCCTCCCCTGGTCCATTCTTCCCTCCCAACTCCCCTTGCACCTTCCACTCCACACTCCCAATTTACTTGTGAGATCTTGTCTATTTCCCTTTACCTGGGAGATACATTTATGTCTCTCTTAGGGTCTTCTTTGTCTCCTAGCTTGTCTGGGGTTGTGGACTTTAAGTTGGTTATTCTTTGCTTTATATCTAATATCCACTTAAGAGTGAGTATATACCATGTTTGTCTCTCTGGGTCTGGGTTACCACACTAAGGACAGTTTTTTCTAGTTCTATTCATTTGACTGAAAACTTCAAGATGTCATTGTTTTTTACCGCTGAGTAGTATTCAATTGTGGAAATGTACCACCCATTCTTTTGTTGAGAGACATCTAAGTTGTTTTCAGGTTCTGGCTATTATGTGTAATGCTGTTAAGAACATAGTTGAGCAAATGTCCTTATGGTTTAAGTGTGCATCCTTTGGGTATATGCCCAAGAGTGGTATTGGTGGGTCTTGAGGTAGATTGATTCCCAAATTTCTGAGAAACCACCATACTAAATCCCAAAGTCGCTATACAAGTTTGAACTCCCACAGAGCATTCTTCTTATTCCACATCCTCTTTAGCATAACCTCTTATTAGTGTTTTTTATCTTAGCCATTCTGGCTGGCATAACATTGTATCTCAGAGTTCTTTTGATTTGCATTCCCCTGATGGCTAAAGATGTTGAACAATTTCTTAAATGTCTTTCAGCCATTTGAGGATCGTTTGCAGTTTTTCTCCGTTTAGTTTGATGTTGGTTGTTGACTTGCTGTATATTGCCTTTATTATGTTTAGCCATGTTCCTTGTATTCCTGCTCTCTCCAAGAACTTTATCATGAAGGAACGTGGTATTTTGTTAAAAAAAAATCTTTTTCAGCATCTAATGAGATTATCAGGTGGGTTTTTTTTATCAATATATTTTTATGGTGGATTATATTGACATACTTTTATATGTTGAACCATCCCTGATTCTCTGGGAAAAAGTCTGCTTGATCATGGTGGATAATTTTTCTGATGTGGTCTTAGATTAGGTATGCCACTGTTTTATTGAGTATTTTTGCATCAGTGCTCATGAGGGATATTGTTCTGTAATTCTCTTTCTTTTATTTTTCTTCTATTTTTATTACTTAAAAAAATACCAATCCAAATTCCCATTTCCTCCCCTCCTCCCACTTCCCTCCCACTCCCCCCCACACCCTTCCCCCAACGACCCTCCAATCTTAAGAGAGAGCAAGGCACCCTGCCCTGTGGAAAGCCCAAGGCCCTCGCCACTACATCCAGGTTGAACAAGGTATACATCCAAAGAGAATAGGATTCCAAAAAGCCAGTTCATGCAGTAGAGACAAATCCCAGGTCTTATTTAAATTGTTCACCTGGTCTTGATTTGATTTTGGTATATGGTATCTATCTAAAAGATTGTCCATTTCTTTTACATTTTCCCATTTTGTGGCATACAGGCTTTTGTAGTAAGACCTAATGATTCTCTGAATTTTCTTAGTGTCTGTTGTTATGTCCCTCTGCTCATTTCTGATTTTGCTAATTTGGGTGTTCTCTCTCCTCCTTTTGATTAGTTTGGATAGGGGTTTGTCAATCTTGTTGATTTTCTCCAAGAACCAGCTTTTTGTTTCATTGATTCTTTGGATTGTTTTCTGTTTCTATTTTGTTGATTTCAGCCCTCAGTTTGATTATTTCCAGTCTTCTACTCCTACTGGGTGAGTCTGCTTCTTTTTTTATCTAGAGCTTTCAGCTGTGCTGTTAAGTCTCTAATGTGAGCTTTCTCCATTTTCTTTATGTGGGCACTTAGTGCTATGAATTTTCCTCTTAGCACTGCCTTCACAGTGTCCCACAGGTTTGGATATGATGTGTCTTTATTTTCATCGAATTCAAGGAAGACTTTAATTTCTTTCCTTATTTCTTCCTTGACCCAGGGGTGGTTCAGTAGTTGACTGTTCAATTTCCATGAGTTTGTAGGCTTTCTGGGGTTAGAATTGTTGTGAAATTCTAACTTTATTCCATGGTGATCCAATAGTACACAGGTGGTTACTACAATTAATTTGACATCATTAAGCAGATGCCTTTTTATTTGATAATCTGATAACGTTTGATTCACATGCATATATTGTGATAAGCCAAACTTGACTTTTACAATGTACATGAAGTAATGATATTTTGAATAATGTTAAAGGATAAAATTAAACTTGCACTCAATTCATTTCTTTTTTTTTTCAGGATGTGAAATATGAGCTATGTTAGTCAAGAGAAACTAAGACAATATGTTACAATGTATGTGGCAAAATATTTAATGGAACCACATTAACATATAAATTTGGAGGGTTTTTTTTTTTGGTAATCAGGAAGATATATACTTTACATTTTCTTCACAATAGTAAGTGTAAAATTGATGATGGGATTGTCCAGGCAATGCCTTGGTATACTTTACATATGTTTGATTTTATATCTGATTTTAAGTTCAATTTAGAAAGATAAAAAGGATGAAACACTATTTTTAGTAATAACTGTCGAGCTTGAATCATTTTCATATTTGAAAAACATTGGCAATCACTGAATAAAAATATATATTGTCAAAGATTAAATCATTAATTTTTGACAGAAATAATTCTTAGGGAATTAATATATGAACTTAATGCAAACTTATATATACTAATATAATACACTAATAGAACATAAATTTTTAATACATGAGATATCAAATATATTTCATCTTATTTAAAAATATTTATTTGGTTTTTACTGACTCTACAATTCAATGTTTATTGGTCATAAAGTTCCAAGCTGAAGTGTGCTAAAATAAATTACAAGGTTCCACTTCACTCTAATATCAAATTTCTGTAAGACACTCACCAACTTCCTTCAAAAAAACTACAAAAAGTGTCACACAGTTAAATACTAAGAGTAGATGCTTAGTATTATACTTTTTAATAAGAAAAATGGAAAAATACACTTTTAGGGCCCTACCGGAGACCTACCAGAAGTTGTGGTGTTATGCTTCCTACTTCACACAGATTTATCTAGTTCATTCTCCAAATATCATATAAATATTGGTGAATCCTATTACATATTTACTTTTTACCTTCAACCTTTAAATTTTCATTATTATTTTTAAATAGTATTGGAGGTTGTTATATAGTATCTTGTTGACATTTTACAAAAAAAATAGACTTATGAGATGTTTTTAGTCCTTATTATTGACTTTGCCATTTCTAAAACTTTTAACAATTTAAAATGGACACAAATCAAATGGAAAAACAAATACTGTCCTTAAGAAAGAGAGACCTTTTCCAATTCCTTTTATTACCAAACACTTTATATTTTAAATTATTTTTGGTACTTATGAAAACATATGCATTCATGCATTCCTCATCATCATTTAAACACTTTCTAGATCCCACCTCATAAGTTGGCAGGGATTTGCATGACTGTGTTTTCGGAAGGAAGTACATGAGCAAAAACGATGTATTCAGGGATTTGTAGAGTGTTTTTCTTGAACTGAGCTAACAGGTATTTAATGCTAATTAACTCAAGAAAGAGTACACATTTCCAACAAAATGAAGGAAATGGAGTCCCTATTCTCCATTCGTCTTATTTCGTTGAATTTTTTTTTAAGCTTGTCTTCTCTAAGCTATTTTGCTTTATCCTTTTCTCATCAAATAATACACTGTATTCAGGTTTCTTAAATTCCTGAACATATTTTCAAATACCTTTTTCTCCAGCTGTCACATTAATTCATAATATCAGTGGGCAAAGTCAGCAATGTATATGAAAGGTAAACACTCCATCTTTGTCTTATAATTGTCAATGGCATGAGTTGCTTCCTAATACCACTGTACTAGTATGACTTCAAACTAGTATGACTAGTTTGAAACAATCTCTTCCTTAAATGTAAGTGTTGAAGGTTTGGTCTTCAGTAATGTTGGAAAGAGATGGATAAACAGATTAATTAATCGCTGAAGTCATAGTGTAATAGTAATATTGGTAAGTATTAGATTCTTGCATAAAGTAGGTCATTGAGTCACTTTACATATATCTGCGCAAAACACCTAACAGACGTAATTTAAGAAAAGGATTTAATTCAGCTTTCAATTTGAGTATATAGTATATTATGGTGAAGAATTCATGGCAGGAGGGAACTGACATACCTTGTCAAATCATTTTCATAGCCAGGAAGCACAGAGTAATAAATTCTGGTTATCACTTCACATTCTCCTTTTAATTTGTTTTAGTGATTAGGGTAGGGTTTTATCCTTGGTCCCAGTTGGTGATACTGTTTGGGAAGAATTAGGAGTGCGGCCTTGTTGAACATATGTCATTGGAAGTGGGCATTTAGGTTTCCAAAGACCATACCATTCTCACTTAGCTCTTTCTTTCTGCCCCCTACTTGGAGATAAGGATGCAAGCTTTTGGGTATTTCTCCAGATGGTTTCTTGCCTGATGTCATACTACCTGCTGTGATAGTCATGAACTATATCTAAACCTCTGGGACTATGAGCCTCAGTTAAGTGCTTTCTGTTATTAGTTGTGTTTGTTATTTATAGTGTTCTATCACAGAAATAGAAAAATAAGAGAAAAATTGCGCTATTGCTATAAAAGGTCTGAATGTATGCTTTATTAGGAGAATGGGAAAGACTTTGGAACATGGGGCTAGAAAACCAGTTGAACACGATAAGTATGGCTTGATTGGTCAATCTAGTAGGATCTTGGAAGACTGTAGTGATGACAGTAATGGGTACTATAGAGGTTGAGTTCAAGATGTTTCAAGTGGAAATGATATTAGCAACTGGGCTAGAGACCATTCTTGTGATTATGGAAAAGAATATGACTTGTTTTTTCAACACAGATTCACAGATTGTCTTAAGATATGTTTTGAGTTAATTTCATTGGGAGAGGGATATTTCAAGAAAGCTTTATGTTGGCTGTGTCATATGTTTATAAGTGATTAATCTTATGCAAATATGCTATGGAAAAGAGCAAGCAGGACACAAAAAATAAAAGCATACTGTTTTAGCTGAAACAGAAAGGGGTAATAAAGACCCCCTAAAGATAGATTATGCAATACTTTTTTATCTTTAAGGTTTTATATGCTAATGAGAAAGGAAGAACAGCTACAGAGAAACATTGGATAGCAGAAAAGGCAATTAAATTAGCCTGTATACTTTAAAGATGAGCTGACCTCAGAATGGAAACCAGGATATGTGTTACATTGGGGGAAAGATTTTGCTTTTGTTTCCACAGGAGAAGAAAAGCTATGAGTATCATCAAAATTGATAAAGATTGGATACAAACAGGAAAGATCCTCTGATTAAGAGAGGTGATAATCCACCAAACAGCATGGTCATTTAATGTAAATTTACATATAAGACTAGCATATATTGCCTTTAATTTGAACAGACATAACCTGCCCAACAGGAAAACTTTCTAAAGTTAGGGTTGAGGCGGGGTTTTGTTTTCATTTTTCTAGGCGAATAAAAGTATCCAACTATGGAATTTAAAGACCACGGGACAAATGAGACATCTGAAGAAGGGTACTCATTTAGAGGAAATATCCAAAGTAAAAGAGTAAATTGGCCTAATTACATAGCATACTTTCAATATAAAATCTCATAAATCTTCCCAGATGTTTGTTTCTGCTATTTATGGATATATAAGGGAATTTTCAAAAAAAATTTTAATGCAGTTAAAAATTAAAGCTAGCTTTGAAGTTGGAACATGGTTCCTTCTTTCTCCAAAATCTCTTTCTCATATCAGAAAAGCCACCTGATATGGGACAGAAGAAAAAGCCAAATTAAGAGACTATTCTATTGCCACTAATCTCAGAATACTTTGTTTTTGTTTTCAACTTTTAAAACTTTTCTTAATGCACAAGCATTATCTCAAAATTTATAATATATATATATATAAAGCTCTCATAATACCAATGGTCATCTACATTTTGCATTGGATACAGTGGAATGGTGATTTGAATAATAACTGTCCCCTTAGGCTCATATGTTTGAATGCCTGGTCTCCAAATGGTAGAACTCTTTGGGAAGGATTAGAAGGTGTGTCCTGGTTAAAGGACATATGTTATTGAGGAGGGGAAGGCTTTGAGGTTTCAAAGCCCTTGTTATCATCAGTTAGTAGTCCTTCGCCCTGTCTGTGCTTGTGGATCAGATGGAAGCTCTCAGCTACTGACCCAGCACCATCCTCTCCTGTTTTCAACCATACTCCGTACCATAAAACTCCAAACCTCTAGAACCACGGTTCCCAATTTAACACTTTCCTTGTAAGTTGACTTGTTCCTTGTATTTTTTCAGGGTGATAGAAAAGTAACTAAAACAGCCTTCCCACCTCAATGAACTTACTCTAGAAAATGACCCATAATCATTTAAGGCCAAGGTGACTCTAGATTCTGTCAAATTAGCAATAAATGGATAAACCATGGTACTATAGGCTGCTAAAGCATATACCTTACTTATGGTGTATTCTTCTGGTTCTTTGTAGACAAACACCAGAAAATGAGCAAGTTTACACTTCAGTACCTTTCTGCCATGACCAACTTCTTTATTATAAGTCCCAGAGCAATGGAACTAGCAGGGAAAACCCTAAAACCTTAAGCACAAACAATAAATTTTTCTTTCAGTTTGTTTATGTGAGGTATTTTGTCACAGCTAAACTTAAAGAATTGATAACAATTAAGTTAACTGGTTTTATCAGTTCTAGAATTTCTGAGAGGACAATGATTAATATTTGGTTCCTTAGTCCCAACAAATTGGAGAATTCAAACCAAAAAGGAAATTTAAATCTGTCCTCGTCAGTGATCTCTCACTGTGAAGGAACACCATGTTCATGGCAAATATTATAAAAGAAAGCATTTACCCAGGGCATGATTACGATTTTAGAGGTTTAATCCATTGTCATAATGGCAAGGGCATGGCCCCATGCAGGCCAGTACGGCGAGGAAAATGTAGGTGAGAACTGCATCCTGACCTATAGGCAGAGAGAGACTTTTGTCTTTGCATGGATTTTTGAAACTTCAAAGCCCACCCCAGTAATACAGTTCATCCAACAAGGCCATACCTCCTAATACTTTCTTTTTTAAAAAAAGGACCACTTTTTAATGACTGAACATTTAAATCCCTGAGTTTATGGGAACTATTCTTATTCAAACCACCACAAAATGTTTCTCATAGTTCTATGAGAGGACAAAATGTATATCAAACATCAAGGAAGTTCCCTTGTATTTGGAGGTCTCTATCCACAAATGAACTGAGTTTATCAGTTCCTCGTCTATTAAAATGCCCAGATTGGATAAGATCTGATCTTTTCAGTCCAACCCAATAATACTATTTAGTAACTGATTTAATAAGTGCATTGGGTTATTACTTTAAATATTTTTTAAAATATATAACTTTTTATTTGAGAAAGTATACTTTATAATTATGTTTAGATAGGCCCTTGGTAGAGATAAAAATCTTTGATTTTGTACTTAAGAACTCTATTAAGTTAGAAAAATAAATCTAGTCTTCTTAGTTTTGATGGAAAGTTTTCCTTGGCTCAAGCTCTTTGAAGTTGAATCCAGATACCAAGATTATTGCACATAGTCGACAGAAATAATTCCAACAATGTTGGCTGCAAAGCTCTGTGAATCATATTTAATGGAAACATGTTGACTTCAAGAAATCTTTGAAAGCTAACAAGAACTATAACAATTAATTCTAACTGTCTCAGATCTATGAAGAAAACTGAACCTGAGCATCCTGGTACTCTAGTAGAAATCTAGTTGAAAACCTTCCACGATTTCTGATGACAGAACTCCTTCCAATTTTCAATATATTGTTTCAAGACATTATGTTTGTTTCAATTTGTTGCACAGGACTTGAAAACTAACAAAAATTACATGGACCCCAATTTTCTCCATGTAAAATCACTAATTTAGGTGACTACTACACAGAAAATTGCTATTAAAATGAATAAAATATATTTTCCATGTAAGAGTCTGATATGGCATTCATTCAACCTTTCTCTGGGCAAACATTTTCAAACTTATTCCCTAAAAGGATAAAACATTCTGCTTCAAAGACAATGCCAAGAACTCCCTTCCTGATGCAATTTTGTGCTAAATAACGCTCACTAGTCAATTTGTTCTTTTTCCTCATTTATATACAATGGTAATTATTATAACTGCTGTATATAGCTGCTGCTCTTAACCTTTATTGAGTATTTTATAGTAACAAAATGAACGAATCCAGCATTGCTTAATTTAATATGACCAACAATAAAAGATATGTAAACCAGCATTTGAAAATATCATACACATGACAAAAGTATCATACATGTTATATAGACATTTTATTTGATAAACTTATGAATGTAATTTTCTCTTTGATGATAAACTAGTAAATGTATAATTTTCAGGTATGACACACATGAGAAAAAGACAGCTGAAGGGGATGGCAGGATGCTGCAGTGTAGTTCTTTCCTCTGGGACAGACGTGGCTATCACTATCATGAAAGAGAGACTGCTCTGGTGACCTACAGGTATTTTTGACTCTTCTCCCTACTGGCTTAGTAATGGACTAAGAGAAAAGAGTATACTGACATGTTGGAAACTGTATTGGCTGATTTTGTGTGTCAACTTGACACAAGCTAGAGCCATCAGAGAAGGCCCCTCATCTAAAAAAAAATGCCTCCATAAGATCTGCCTATAAGGCATTTTCTGAATAAGTGATTTATGGGTGAAGACTTGGCTCATTATGGGTAGTGTCATCCCTGAACTGGTCCTGGGTTCTTTAAGAAAGCAGGCCGAGCAAGCCATATGAAGCAAGCCAGTAAATAACACCCTTCCAAGGCCTTTGTATCAGTTTCTGCCTCCAGGTCCCTGCCCTGCTTGAGTTTCTGTCTTGACTTCCTTTGATAATAAAAATCAGTATGTAGGTATAAGCTGGATAAACCTTTTCTCTCCAGCTTGCTTTTTGGTCATGGTGTTTCACCGCAGCAATAGAAACCCTGACTAAGACAGTAACAAAACTTTTACGTTCTTTCAAAGATGGGGAAAACCACTGTATGTTCGTTCACATGTGATTCCCCCTGTTCACTTTTGCCAATGTCACAAGTTTTATGGGGTGACACAATATCTAGGAGTTAGAAGGTGAGTTGAGGGCAGGACTTCAGCTGTGCAGCTTTTCTGAGCCGTTATCCTTGCTTCAATTCTACTTTTCAGTGATGAAGCTGCTCTTGAATCACCCACTGTTTGTAACTGTGATAGACTCATGGGTTCACCAACCTAGAAAAATCTCTTCTTTGTTGGTACCCTTATCTGGGGTGAACAACATTTTCATCTCTCCTCATTGGAAATAAATAACAATAAAAATACAGTAATGCCAGTGTGAGAAGGAACCCCAGTTTATATGAGATGAAAATATACAACAAAAGAGAGAGACCTGTTTATTCTTTTTATTTTTAATGGATGTACATGAGTGTTTGCCCTCACGTATGCATGCATACCATATTGTGCAGTACCTATGGAGGCCAGAAAAGTATTTCAGATCTCCCAGATGGTGTGAGCCATTATGTGGGTACTGGGAACAGAGCTAACCTCCTCTAAAAGAAGAGCTAGTACATTTAACTTCTGAGCCATCTGGCCAGCCCCGGTAAGATCTTTTAGAAATCAAATCTTTGTAAATTGATGCCTCAGAATCTATCAAGACTGAATACAAGGATACAACTCAAACTGGAAAATCATCTGTTGGATGCAAAATATTTGCAAAGACAACTGGCACATCACCAGGCTTTGTTACTTTCATACCACAGCCTGGCATTTGGTATAGGAACCCACATAGTTCTCACAGTTGTCCTTTGATACATGTAATATTTTTCCATTTTATACAAAATCCAAAGAAAAAGAGATATGCTGATACCCACAGCAAAAAAAGTAGGCTGAGCTCTGGGAATCCTGCTGAAGAAAGGAAGGAAGGATTGTTGGAATCAGAGGAAACAAGAATATCACAAGATAATTCATAGAACCAACGACCAAGGAGCCTGCATGGGACTGACCTAGGTCCTCTGCATACATGTTACAATTGTGTAGCTTGATCTTCTTGATGGTCTCTAAACAGTGGGAGCAGTGACTGTCTATGGCTCTGTCGCCTGCTTTTGGGACCCTGTGTTGACTTCTTCAGGTTTAAAAAGAGGGGAGTTGCTTAATCTTACTGCAATGCAACTTCATGTGGCGTATTTTGTTGATATCCGTGGGAGACCTGCCCTTTTCTAAATAGAAATGAAGGAGGAGTGGCTGGGGGTGCCAGAGGAGAGGTGGTGGGGAGGGAATGGGAGAAGAGCGGGAAGCAGATAAATATAAATAAATATTAAAAACTCATTTGATACTTTTTGATAATGAATTTTGCTTATTGTAAGTCACAGGCATGGGTACTAAAATAATATTTTAATAAGTGTAATATTGAAAAGAAATTTAAATAACCATCACATACTGAAAAAGCACATTTAAAGTCCAAAGTGTCTTCTTTGCTGACATCTAACTACTCAGCACTCACTCTGTTTTTCCCAGCTTCGCCTTTTCTCTTTTGTGGATTCTGGGAGAACTGCGCACAGTTTTTAAAGAAACCTAGCACATGGCTTTGACGAGCTACCTATGGCTTCCGTGTTACTGCTTCAAGTGCTAATGCTACATAAATTTGGCTTAGATGGCATTAAGTACAATCTTCCTGAACTCAAAAGAATATTTGGTCAAAATATTACCTGGGATATTAGTGTGACTTTCCTTATAAGAAAATTTGCTTAGAGACTTTTAAAACCCTGGATTGTATTTTATAAGCAAGACCACAATGATATATTAATTTGAACTTGTTCCAAAGAGCATATGATTTAAAACTCAGCACTGGCCTTTATTCCTAGCTGCCCAAATTTGCATTCATGATTATGTACTACAAAATTTATCTGCGTTTCTAGTCTCTATATTTTAAAATTGAGATCTTTTAAAGATTCACGTCACTGTGGTCTTTTTAAGCCTGTAATTTGTGAATTTACTAATCAACGTTAACAACAAAATTAAGTAAATGATCAGTGTAGGGAAAAATGTAGCATTTCATGTGATAATTGCCTGTAAATTCTAAATGGATTGACACAGAAAATGAATCATCAGGTTGGTTAGCAATCATGTTTCCTTCCTCTGCATTTGCACCTAAGTAATGCTCACTAACATTCCTGTATGTTTTTAGGTGATTTGTGAGTGCTAGAGCAGCCTGTTTTTTTGGGATCTCCATTGGACTAAAACAGGCATTAGACTTGTATGCATCAGTAGTTAATCATATTCCAATGATAGTTTTATAGTTTTTATTGAAATTGTTTTTGCATCAATGCTTCGCTTTCTGGCTGTTACTGGGTGCCTGAGAAAAATAAATCAAGAACTATAAGTTCATTATATACAAATACAGAGGTCCTGTTTTGTAGTAAGGAGCTGCGGGCTGTGTTCCTGCCACCACAGCTCCTGGCCGCCTGGCTAGCTTATGCCCCGAAATAACTACAAGGAAACTGTATTCTTTTAAACACTGCCTGGCCCATTAGTGCCAGCCTCTTATTGGCTAATTCTCACATCTTGCTTTAACCCATATTTAATAATCTGTGTAGTACCACGAGGTGTGGTTTACCAGGGAAGATCTTAACCTGCGTCTGTGTCAGGTGGGAGAATCATGGCGCCTGCCTGACTCGGCTTCTTTCTCCCAGCATTCTGTTCTGTTTACCCCACCTACCTAATTTTCTGTCCTATTAAAGGGCCAAGGCAGTTTCTTTATTTAACCAATGAAATCAACACAAAACAGAAGACTCCCACATCACTGTTTGGTGAATGAGGGTAGTTTATAAAAGCAAATTAATTTTTTTCTTTTCATTTAAAAGAAAAGCTATGAAAATAAGTAGATTTGGTGTACATTTTTCCAAATGAGTATACTTCGAATATGAAAATGTCTAGAACTTAGGCCAATGTGATGGTTTTCCTTGATTCTGAAACTCTTAATGTGGTCTGCTGTTTTCAGGGTCTCCCAGTTCACTTTAGAGATCTAAACAAACCAAAGAACTCAAAAACTTTAGAAGAAACCACATAGGTTGCTTATTTTATTAAACATTCCTCCAGAATATTTTTACTTCCAATTTAGTTGTGTTTGGTCACTCTCAAAGAACACATTTCCTTTGGCTCTCTTTTTAATGTTCTCGATGTCTTTCTAAGAGAGATTAACTGATAAACTGAAGTGAAACCAAATATTTACAATAAAAGTTGAAGACCATGATGCTTTCGATTTTCAGTCCCTGTAAAAGATAGATCTATCCAAATATCTATGTCATGTACTATAAATATTTGATTTTATATATCAGTGTTTCAAAAGCATCATCTAAGTAGTACCTCAGCTATTCATAAATGAACAAATAATCTGGAGAGGAATAGCTACTAACGTGCAGTCAAATTTTATTTTTACTTTGAAAAGTTTCTTCCAGGATGCTATAGGACAATGGTCTGTACCCTGTCAACTGTAGTTTAATACAACGCTGATTAGTCAGTAGTCAGACAAAAAGTAGAGGCAGGGCAACTAGGCAGGAAGTAGAGGCAGGACGATGAGAACAGGAGAAGTCTGGAAAGAGGAAAACTCAGTCTGCAGTCGTCACCCAGACACAGAGCAAGCAAGATGTGAATGCCTCGCTGAAAAAGGTCCCAAACCATGTGGCTAACACAGACAAGAATTATGGACCAATATAAGTTATAAGAGTTAATATGAATCCTGAGCTAATAGGGCCAATCAGTTTATAATTAATGTTTGCCTCTGTGTGTTTCTTTGGGACTGAACTACTGTGGGACTGTGTAGGACAGAAACTTAAGTCAACATCAGAAGTTTTAAAGATCAGTGTTTTATCTTTATATCTTTAATACATTTCAAGTTGACAATGTGTAAGGTATGATATGATTGAGGTTCACATTTTTATACTAGAGTATCTTATTTTTTTAATTTTATTTATGAAATTATAACTGCAATATTTCTCCCTTCCTTTCTTTGTTCCAATCCCATCATGCAGTCTTCCCAAGTCTTCTTCAAATTCATAGCTCTTTTTTCACTAATTGTTATTGGATGCATATAGGTATAGATATAGGTATATACATATGTATCCCTAAACATAACCCACTCAATTGAATAATGGTACTTGTATGTATATATGTTCTTGAGGCTAACCACGTGACACTGGGCAGCCGATTGGTGTGCTGTTCTTTGGGGAGGAGGATCACCTCTTCTGCTCCCAGCTTTCCTGAGTTACCTGTTGTTCTTTGTGTCGTATTGATGTCTTGTGGCTTTTTAACCTGTCTCATTTGGCATGTCCTTTGGTGTTGCCCTTGTTCAGCTCACAATTGGGTGGTCATGCTGGTAAGACTTAATGGATGAAAGATGGTTACCCACCTCCCCAAAGAGCCTGCATGTTCCTCCCTGTACTGTGAAAACTAGTCCCCAGTGAGAGAAAAATATGCCAGTTGCAAATCAGGGGTCTCTGGATGCTGTGCTAAAGGCCATTGTATCTCCTAAAGTAGGCACTTACCTTCCACTTTTGGGAGATTACCTAGGGCAATAGTTTATATATTCTGGGAGACGTTGTCAACTCAGCCAAACTCATAAGAGGACTTTTTATGCCTGGAATTGGGATTTTGGTTAGGTGGCCTTCGACTCTTAGAAGAAAAACAATCAGTCCAGGCTTTAAAAGTTCATTAAAACTCTATGTTTATATTTATACGTGAAATTGCATGTGTTATAGGGTGGTTGTGTTAAATAGTTAATAGTATGATTCCTGTGTCTTTTTCAGACATCCTACTCTGACTTTTTTTTTTTGGTATTTGCCCTTCCTCCAAAGAGCTTCCTTTTCCTGGACATTGATGCAGGCAATAATAATTAATTAATTAATGAAGAAAAGACTGTATAAATTTGTAGTAGATGGAGAAGGGGTGTATGTGTGAGTATGGAGGGATGAAAAAGAAGGGAGAGATGTAACTTATAATCTAAAAAAAAAACTGAAAAAGTACAATATTCTACTGCAAAAATATGAGCCTCAAGTACACCACACCTTACCCATTGTTAACTCGAAATAGGTCAAAGATCACCTTTGCACCTGTCAGATCCAATGGAAGCTCCAGTACCCCAACCCCAAAAGACAGGGCAAATATCCGGCAATGGGCTCAACCTGCATAGAGGAAGGTTTCTGATGCCCAGGAGCTTGAGAACCTGGCTCCTATCTACCCTTACCTTTGGCAGAAGACACCTGTGGTGCCTATCAGCCTATCAAAGCTCGTGCTGGCCTCCAGGAGCCTTCAGTATCACAGTGTTTCAGTCATCTGTGGTAGCATTCTAAACCTTCTCACGTTTCTCCTACAATAAACTCCATCATCGCCCTCCCCCGCCACACACACACACACACACACACACACACACACACACACACGCTGCGAGCGCAGCTACTCTTGTCTTTTTAACCCTGCTGTTGTTGATATGCTCTCTGGATCTCCTTCTGGCTCTCTGCCTGTACGTCTCTCTGTCTCTCTGTCTACCTCTCTTTCTCTTTCTTTGTCTCTGCCTCTGTCTCTCTGTATCTTTCTCTCTCTTTTTCTCTGTGCTCTTTCTCCTCTCACTTTGTTTTCTCCATTATTTATCCACTCTTCTTCCCTCCTCTCTCCAGCCATGTCCAGTCTGCTGTCTGTGACCAGTCTACTTCTTCTTATGCTCTGTGGACTCTTCTTGATACCCATAGCTGGTCTTTCGAGTACCTACAAAGAAAACTTTTCTGGTAGATACTATAAAGTGTTCATATACATCTGGTGCTGAATACCCAGGAGGGGCAAAAATGCACCTTTTCCCATGCGTCTTAACCTTTTCTAACTGAACCTAGCTGCTGATTTGACCCTCCAAAGGTGTAGATCATTTGCTTCTGCTGGCTTCTGACATCCATCATATTGGATTCCAAAGTTTAGAGTCCTCTTCAATAACTTCTTCCCTTCACTTGCTCTACTTGAGTTAGTGTCACATAGGGCTTTCTGCTCTGTCTCTGTTGGTTCCTGGAGCCTACTATTGCTATAGAGTTCACACTGATATGCCAGACACTTTCTTTTGAACTACTGGGCACCCATCACATGAAAAGTGATGTCTCTCATTTGGGCTATGTGTCCTTGGCCACCTTATTCCCCAGGGAAAGGTGAGATGATATCATCTCAAGATCTGAATCAAAGGTGTGCGTCTTCCTGCCTCTTAGGTCCTAACTAGAAGTGGGTTCACCTACTTCAAACCAAGAAAAAAAAAACTCTCACAGGTGTGCCCTCCATTTCCCGATTGCAGCTTATTCCAGATACAGCAAAATTGACAAGCAAGAATGTCCATCACATGTTAACAAGTCTCCCTCAAACACCTCAGAGATCTGCTGAATATGACTTTTAATGAAAAAAGGATTTCCCTGAGAGACAAAATACAAGTTTCTGGTAACAGCAGCCGAGGCTCTCTCCAAAGATGGGCCGCTGAAGGCGTAAGCCACGAACAATGCCACACCAGTTATGAATTATTATTAATAGGGTAGTATTTATTTAAAGAGGAAAAACTTACAGATCACGATCCCAGACAACAGCCCTTTTCGCAATCATGAAGCGAGACTAATCGCCAGCTGAACAGGAAGTCAAGAGACCAGCAGAAGGAAATAGAAGCCTTTTGAAGGGAGAGAAACCACGCCCCAATGGGCTGGTATCTCAGCAGCTATTGGTTGGAGGGGCGGGAAGACCTCTCGCAACAGGCCGCAACAGACTTCACCAGGAGATTATTTCCAGTGTGCTAATTCTGACCACTGGGCAAAGAACTGCCCTATGTTTCGCCTGCTGCCAAGCCCCTGCCAAAATTGTGGACCCTGTTGGGTTGACTGCCCTACTCTGCATCCCAAAAGCAGGTTAGGATTCCCAAATTCTTCCTCCGCAGAAATCTCACAGATATTCAGGGTCTGGCCAAAGGCTGATGATGCCCCAGTGGTTTAGATTTGTGATTCTTGTATGATTTTTTTTATAAGATTAGCTTTTGAGATAAATAACAAAGTGAGTGGATCTTTCTTTGTAACTGCAAAATGCAGCCTGTCAGTAAAAGAACTGACTGAAAAAAAATACCTTGCCCGCTTACACTTTGGTAACCTATAACAAGCTGCTTGAACATGAATGTATGTAGGTTCTTAGTGATAATTTGTCTTTCACTAGTAATACATAAATTTATAATCATGTAAGTGATATGGAAAATACGTTGTTTTTTACTTGTAGTCATTGTAATCATTCACTTGAAGAATAGAATGTAACCACATAATTTTTATATTGCTTGGAAGATTTTGCTGGGGTATATAAGCTGTAAGGGAAAAATAAACAAGAAGGGAACCATCAGTGTAGAGGAAAAGAACAGTAAAAAAAATAGAATAGACCAAGTAACAGAAAGAATAATAAAACGAAGAACTCTTTTCAGTCCCAGAAAAGTCCTGCTCCACATCTCTTCAGTTCTCTGACCTGTTGAAGGCTCACCATTTTTCATCACTCTAGGTGAAATCCTGACAAGTTGGAGATGTGTATGTGTTTCCCTTTTTCACTGGCCCCAGAGAGTTGACTTTTGTCCCACTCCTCAGCCCCAGAGAATTCAATTTTACTCCCGCAACAGAAAAGTCAATTAAGTTGATTCCATGTGTCTCCTTCAATCCCTTAATTGTTGAGGGCTGGTACTTCCAGCAGCATTTTCCCATTCTATAGGTTAGCACGTTGTCTGGATGATGATATGTTTTGCCATACAAAAGTTTTTCAGTTTCGTGAGGACCCATTTATTAATTGTTGATCTAGTGCCTATACTAATAGTGTTCGTTTCCAGTCATCTTTTCCTGGACAATGAGTTCAAGACTATTCCCCCACTTTCTCTTCTCTCAGATTCAGGCTCTCTGGTTGTATGTTGTGTGATGTGGGAGTGTCATATCAATCTGTTGATTTCATTGGTTAAAATAAAGAAACTGCTTGGCTGGTCCTATAGGTTAGAACATAGGTGGGTGGAGTAAAAAGAATTGGGCAGAAGAGGAAGTGAGGTCAGAAATCATGCAGCTCCGCTCAGAGATGCAAGGTTCCTGTCTAGCAGGCAGACAGGATAGCTCTGCACTCTGAGGCACACACGCGATGAAGCTCCTACTCAGGATGGATGTAGGCTAGAATCTTCCCAGTAAGCGCACCTTGGGGTGCTTACAAACCTGATTTGAAATGGGCTAGTCCAGGTGCGAGAGTTAGCCCGTAAGAGGCTAGAGCTAGTGGGCTAAGCAGTGTTTAAATGAATACAGTTTGTGTGTTGTTATTTCGGACATAAGCTAGCCAGGCAGCTGGGGTGTTGGGGACGCAACCCAGGCACCCCAATTTCAACAGATGGCTGCCCAACATGTGGACAACTGAATCCACAGAAAGTCTGAGAAAGCTTGGGAAAGAGTAAGGCATGTTTGTTTTCTTGGTAGCAGCAGTTTCTCGGGGCTGCTCTGCTTGCTAGAGGCAAGCAAGTGCTCTCAGCTAAGAGAGGCTTCCTGACTCAGCTTTAGCTGCAAAGCCTTGCAGCTCTTTTAAGAGGTCCTGCCACGAAACACTTAAACGTTGTTGACGAAAAGCTGAATGCATGCTTTTCGGTTTTCAGCCGGAGCAGGAAAAAAGCTGCGCCGTTTAAAAATGCCAGCTTTCTGGGCCATCCTGCCAGGGCAACTCTGACTGTTTGAGGCAGGAGGGCCGGCTACAGAGAGAGGACTGGAGTGTTGTCTGTTGTAGCTTGCTGGCTGGCAGGGACCTTGAAACACTGTAGACATGTGGCACTGAATGCGGCTCTGGCCGGTACCTCAGTCACAAGGTTGGAATGGCAGAAAGTTAAGGAATGAGCTACATCTAGCCGGCAAAGCCATGCCTTTAGTCCTACTGAGATTGCTTGGTAAATTAAAGACCTATGTGGTCAGAAAAACAGAGAGAGATACAGTAAAAAGAGATTCAAAGATAAAGAAAATTTTTAAATGGTTTACTGTCTGTTAAAAATATATGCAAGCTAAAAGTAAGTTCATAAAAGTAAAAAATAAGGAAGAAAAAGAGAAGTTGGTTGTGATAGTACACGCCTTTAATCCCAACACTTGGGATGCAGAGGGAGATTCACCTCTGTGACTTCAAAGTGTGGTAGCACACGCCTTTAATCCCAGTGCCTAGAAGGCAGAGACAAACAGATCTCTGTGAGTTCAAGGTGTAGTAGCATACACCTTTAATCCCAGTGCCTGGGAGGCAGAGACAGGCTGATCTCTGAGAGTTCAAGAACAGCCTGGTGTACAGTGTTCAGGTCAAAGATATACGCTTAAAAAGCAAAAAGTTAAAAGTAAAAAAAATAAACGAAATAGAGGTTAAAATAAAGAGCACAAAGATGGAAAATACACAGAGAATTTTGATACTGTATGCTATTATGCTCTGTTTGAATCATTTGAATGCTGAGGAAGGAGCAACAGATGCCAAAAGATATTTGTTTATAAATGCTGCTGAACTAACCCAACATAGATATTGTGAAAATGCCTTGACTTTGAAATTTGGATCTAAGGACACAATACTTTGGAAAGGAGTTTCTTTTTTTGTTTTCACAGAGGATGAGACCCTGTTCATTTCTTCTATTCCGATATGGTATGATGGACCATGCCCTCCTGAAGGGTTGCTGTGAACACCTTCAGAAAATTGCCTCACTCAACTGCCAACTAAGATGAAACCAGCACACAGATTATACCATGGAAGACCTAATTAACAATGCCCCCATTCAGCAGGAAGCAGTTTGGAGAGAAAACTGCGCCCATGTTCCCAAATATGGTTTATAAGTGTTCTTTTACATTTAAAGGGGGAAATGGTATAGGTATGAATAATTTACATTGATATGGATTTTGTTTTAGTGATTTAAATTTAAGGTCAATTTTGTTATATGTATATATTTCTGATCTTGATTAGGTGTAGTGATTGTGTAGTTCACTTAAAAATGTAATGTATATAGGTTGTTAATGGATAATCATCGATAATGGTCAAGCTTGTAGTTATGTTAGTTAAATTTTCTAGATATATAGAGATATATTTTAGTTAGATAGGCATTCTTCATATCTTTCAAAGACTACAAAATAGGACACTTAATGTTTTAATAACTTGGAACTTTTCATGACAATGAGACACTCTGCTCCTGGCAGCACCAATCTACTTCAAGAAGAAGATGGGCATTGAAGAGGATCCTTATGGAGTTTGATAGCCATTTGGGCAAGAAACTGCTCTTGCCTGGACTATTGCATAAACTGGACACAGAGAACCCACAGAGAGAGGACTACTGAACTTGCCTAAAGGTGAGATGATCTTTCGGGGTTCCTGATTCATGAAAGAGTCTGCAACACATTCTTCAGGACAAGCAGATAGTGACTGCCTTTGAAATTTCCTGCTTTGTGGAAATGTCTCCTGGAAACTATGGGCCTATAGGCCGAAGATGGATGCCCCAATGGTACAGAGGAACTTTGGGTGACTGTCCAGGCAGCGAGATGTCTCTGTCATTTCTAGAGTTTGAACATTGCTGTTAAAGTTAAAGCTTTTCTTTTTTGTTTAAACAGAAAAAAGGGAAGTGATGTGGGAGTGTCATATTAATCTGTTGATTTCATTGGTTAAAATAAAGAAACTGCTTGGCTGGTCCTATAGGTTAGAACATAGGTGGGTGGAGTAAACAGAACTGGGCGGAAGAGAAAGTGAGGTCAGAAATCATGCAGCTCCGCTCAGAGATGCAAGGTTCCTGTCTAGCAGGCAGACAGGATAGCTCTGCACTCTGAGGCACACACGCGATGAAGCTCCTACTCAGGATGGATGTAGGCTAGAATCTTCCCGGTAAGCGCACCTTGGGGTGCTTACAAACCTGATTTGAATGGGCTAGTCCAGGTGCGAGAGTTAGCCCGTAAGAGGCTAGAGCTAGTGGGCCAAGCAGTGTTTAAATGAATACAGTTTGTGTGTTGTTATTTCGGACATAAGCTAGCCAGGCGGCTGGGGTGTTGGGGACGCAACCCAGGCACCCCAATTTCAACAGTTGTGGCCTTTGGTATATTTGGAGTTGAATTTTGTGTAAGGTGACAAGTATGCATCTATTTTCCTACATGCAGGCATCCAGTTTTAGCAGAACCATTTGTTGAAGAAGCTGCTTGCTTTCCAATATGTATTTATTGCCTCTTAATGGAAAAATCAAGTGTCCTTAGGAATGTGGATTTATGTCTTGGTCTTTAATTTGATTGTATTAATCAGCCTGTCTGTTTTGATGCCAATATGATGCTATTTTTGCCATTATAGCTCTATAGTAAAACTTGATACCAATGATAATTAAATTAAAGCAGTTCTTTTATCATTCACGATTGCCTTTAGCTATCCTGTGTTTTGTTTTTTCTTTCTGTAGGAAGATGAAATCTGTCCTCTCAATTTCTATGAAGAATTGTGTTGGAATTTTTATGAGGATTATGTTGAATCTGTGGATTGCTTTTGTTAGGATGACCATTTTCACTATATTAATTCTACCAGTCCATGGGCATGGGAGATCTTTCCATCTTCAGGTATTTTCTTCAATGTCTTAAAGTTTTTATTATACAAGTCTCTTTTGTCTTAAATAAGCATGGTCCTTGTAGGCTCATGTATTTGTACGTGTAAGAGACCCACACTATTTGAAAGGATTAATAGGTGTGGTCTTGGTAGAAGAAGTGTATCAATGGGGGTGGAATTTGAGATTTCAAAAGCCCAAGCCAAACACACTGTCTTTTTCTCTCTCTGCCTGCAGATCAGGGTGTAGCCCTCAACCTTCTCTCTACCATCATGCCTGCCTGCCACCATGCTTCCTGCTGTGATGATAATGGATTAAACCTTTGAAATTGGTTTTAAAAATCCCCAATTAAATGTTTTCTTTACAAAGAATTGCCTTGGTTGGTGGTGTTTTTTCATACAACAGTGACGAAGATAGAAATTGGTACCAGGAGTGAGGTATTGCTGTGACAATCCTCACCATGTTGCCTATTAGAGGAATGTGGACCTTGGATTAGGAAAATAATTGACGATTTTAAGTGGGGCTTAATGGGCCATAGTAATAGGGGCATGGAACACAGGTGTATTGGGAGCAATGTAGATTAGGATGGCATGACTCAAGAGGTTTCTCAAAGAAAGAACATTTGTAAGTGGCCTAGAGACCTTGTGACCTTTTAGCAAAGAATGTGGTTGCTCTCTGCCCTTGTCTGAAAAAAACCCACCTGTGGCTAAATTAGAGGTTTTAGATTAATAGCCTTGGCAGAGGAGATTTCAAGACACCTTAGTATTATTGACTGTGTTTTGTGGTTATTAGTAATTAGGAGTTGGATATTGGAAGAGCACTTGATGTCAGATCTGGAGATGCAGAACTTGGACTTTGCCGTGTTGACTTTTGGTATTTTCTCACTATGTTCCCTTTCCCTCCTGTGAAGTAATAATGTATAGTCCGTGCCATTCAACATTGGAAATATTGTGAGGTATCCATGTCACATCGCACCAGTGGGCATATCTTGTTAAGACAGCCACTACTGTAGTTGTGAGGTTTGAATCTGGATAAGATTGATGATTACTATTTTCTTCTGCTAGTACACATAGCACCTTCCAGAATGATGAAAGCAAACCAGTAAAGATGAAACTTTCTGAACAGGACCCTGTTAATTCAGATATTAAGACCAACATACTATCAATGGGATCTCATAAACAAGCTTCTTTACAGCAAAGAACACTACCACTCAAGTGATGCAGTAGATTATAGACTAGGAAAATCTACTAGCTACATATGTGACAGAGGTTACTAGACCATATAAGAAACTCAAAATACTAAACATCAAGAAAACAAATAATCTAATTAAAAATAACCTAAATAAAACTAAACAGGGAGTTCTTATAAGATGAAATATAAAGAGCTGAATTTTTTTTCTTAAATACTCAGTATCTTTAACCATCAGACAAATCGAAATTAAAACTACTTTGAGATTTTATCTTACCTGAGCCAATGGCTATTATAAAAACACGAATGTTGAGCCGGGCGATGGTGGCGCATGCCTTTAATCCCAGCACTCGGGAGGCAGAGGCAGGCGGATCTCTGTGAGTTCGAGACCAGCCTGGTCTACAGAGCTAGTTCCAGGACAGGCTCCAAAGCCACAGAGAAACCCTGTCTCGAAAAACCAAAAAAAAAAAAAGAAAAAAAAAACCACGAATGTTGGCGTGGATGTGGGGAAAGGGAAACACTTATTCAATTCAATGTTGTTGGAAGTATAGCTACTCTGGAAACCATTATGTAAAGTCCACAAGAAGCTTGGCAAGCAAGGTGGTGGTAGGACATGCCTTTAATCCTAGCACTCAGGAGGCAGAGGCATGTGAATCTCTGTGAGTTAGAGGCCCACCTGGTATGTGGGCTAGTTTCAGGACAGGTTCCAAAGCTACACAGAGAAACCTGGTCTTTAAAAATCAATAAGAAAAAAAGAAGGAAAAGATGTGTGGCCTAGATCTATCACATCATTCAACTCTACCACTCTTGGGCTTATACCAAAAGGACCTCATATCCTACCTTAAAGACACCTGCTCATATCCATTCACTGCTGCTCTGTTCACAATAGAGTAAACAGAAACAGCCTAGATTTCCATCAGTTGATGAATGGATAAGGAAATGAGGTATATTTACACAATAGAAAATTATTCAGTTGTTAATAAAATTAAATTGTGAAATTCGCAAGTCAATGGATGGATCTGGAGACAGCCATCCAGAATGAGATAACCAGGATCCAGAAAGACAAACACTATATGCTTCTCTCTTGGGGAGTCTTCAAATAGTCTACATTCTAAGTCCAGCCAATGAATTGTTTTATTTTCTTAGTGATACCATAAATGCTTTTTGTGAACTAAAAGTTATTATTAAACACTGTTAGTGTAAAAAGGAGTAAGTTGCTTGTGCCCTCTGTGGCTTTAATCATTGAAACTAGGAGTTAACAATTGATTATCCTGATTTTCACAAGCAAAGAACTAAAGTTTGTTGTTTCCCTTATTAATTGAAATATGCTATCTCTGGATTCTGATAGCTTGTGATTCATGAGGAAAACTGATACGAGAAATGGAAAAGATGAAAACTGTGCTTTAAAGCATGAGACACTTATTAAAACCCAATTACACATAGCTCATGTTCCCATGAACTACAGCTCCAGGGGAGAATGTGGGAAAGCCAAGCCTTGGTTGCAAGTATTAGTCACCAGCAGACAGCTTTGCAATACATTGACTGAAACACATAAACCCAGGGAAGAATTATAGAGTTTTCAAAACAAACAACAAAAGAAGCAAAGTGGGTCCAGGAATTACTTTTTCAACCTAAACAATAAAAAGTAAGATTAAGCAATGCTTTGGGAGACAAAATTCAACTAAAACCTTGAAACTGCCTCGGAGCGTGGAGCAAATTAGGGGTATAAAATCAGTCACCCAGCTCAGGCTTGGCTAGTTTAAACAAATGACTCATTACATGCAGTGTCTCAAAGAACCTAAACTCCAGAAGAGAGAGTAGAATCAGAAGAGAGAATATGGGTGCCAGAACAAAGGAATCTGGGAGTTTAGAGCACTTCCTTAAAAATAGTCCCGATTTATTTGTTAGTCCAAGGCTCTAATTACAATTAGATATTAATTTTACAGAAAATTTTGAGAGAAAAGGACTTCCCAAGGAGTCAGCAGCTGGTTCTTTCAGACACTAAGTGATCTTTCCATATTCAATCATGTGTCAGCAGGAAACGGGTTAAGAGAACAACACTGACTATATTCCCCTGTATCCACTTAAGACGAGGCCAAAAGTATATTGAAAAGAAGTGTTTTTTCCAGAGGTTAGAACAACAAAGGAGTTCTTTCCAAGGCATAGAGTTAGGGTATAACTAAGGAGCATTCCACGGCTGTGGGGTAGAAACCTCATAATTTCTTCCCAGTGGGGTTTAGCAGGCTGTGACTCACAGTCAGCAGGCAATCCCCCCTTCTTTCCCGTTTGGAATGAGACTGTTCCCTGGTTTCCTTTCTCACCATTGCACATCATCTGTGTCTGTGCAGCTGGTTAGATAGTGGTACATTTCAGCTCATTCCCAAGCCCTGTGCTCCAGATAAGGCTAAGCCACACTCAGACTTGAAGATACAGTGAGCATCAGAGGTGCTGGTCTTTAAGTCCCCTCCTTCTAGCACTTTGAAGTGGTGCTGAGTATGTTTTTCTATGGGAGAGATCAGAATAGTCTGCAATCCAAAAGGCAGACTCTACTAGATAAAAGTCATATTTTCAGTCTGTGCTCAGCTTTCTCCTTTGTGGCATCCTTCTTGTGTTTAAACCGGGTCCCAGGACTTTCGTTGGTAAATAAAATGTGATCAGAAATGATATGTCACCTGAACATTGAAACTATTCTGCATCTATTATTACTTACTGTTAAATCTCAACTCTCCTGTCCAAGTGGTGTGTCCAGGGCCACTCCAGTGACCAGTCTCAAGCTCAGAAGTAGATATATTAAATGAGTGAGATATAGGAAGTTTGTTTTTACATTGCAAATTACCGTAATCATTGTACCTAATAAGCAACATTTGACAGTTTGTCAGATTTAGATTCAATAGCTTTATAAATAAACAAAAAGGCCTGGGTGTGTAAGAGCTTCAGAGAGAAAACAGCGTAGCTTTCATGTCCACTCCTAGGACAGGAGCTAGGAAGTCTAGCAATATTTGGTTTCTGAATCCTCCCATTTTATGAGTGGCTCGAGACAGTCCTAATCAATTCTCACCAACTCCAGACACCAAGTACATTGTTTATCCAACATGGAACACAATAGTCAGGGAAGAGGGATCGATAAACAGGATGCTAGCTTTTGGAGTTGGTAGAAGTCATGTGTGTCTTTGGTTTGGGAATATTGGGGACAAACATGTAGAACATGAAAAATTATGATGAATTTTACATTTCTAGAGTGGAGATTCCATAAAAATTTCTGTGTTAGTCTCTTTCTTAACCTCTGTTGTATTTTTTAATTCATATCCTCTTGCTATGAATACCTTCGAGAAGATAGTTTTCAAGTGAAATGTAGCAACAAGACATGACATCAGGGAAGAATGCATACTGGTATGTCCTTTTTAGGGCATTTTACCCCAGGAAGCCATATTTCAAGATGTCTAATATCCACATTACCCAGGTGTCAGAATATCATGTCAGAAGTTGGAAACTGGTACGTATCCAACAGCAAATTAACAAATACCTGTGCATGAATGGCACTATGTCCAGGGACATCTCATGTCAGTCTTAAAGGGACTACATATAGATTTTGGTAAATAAAAATTTAAAAGTACAAAGCTAAAAGTTGCCAGTCCAAAATATTCCATGCAAAGTAGCACTCACTGTCCATGGAGAAGACTTCAGATTCTCTGGGGAAATCGGTCCCCAGGGACAGACCACTTTCTGAGTCCTTTTTTCCGTGGCTGTGATGAAAGTCAGCTGGACCACTAACGACCTCCTCTGAAAGCTGGCAAGTAAAAAGGGGATTGCTGTAACTGAATTCCCCATCCCTACCCTCACTCCACTGCCCTCGGTGAATCTGGCTGTCTGGGAAGACAAAAGTTGAGCAGACAGAAAGTTCAACATCGCGTCTCCAACCCTGCCAAAACCCACTTTATTTAATGTAGACAGTGAGTTTCCACCCACGGCTTCCATCTCCTCTCGGTGTTCCAGTCCCGTTGGCTCATGAATAATCTTTTCCTGTGGATAACTGCCAGTTACTTGATTATTATATTTTCCTTTCTAACTTTGAACTTGAATTATCATTTGCT
This sequence comes from Microtus obscurus, assembly GCA_963919715.1. Taxonomy (NCBI): domain Eukaryota; kingdom Metazoa; phylum Chordata; class Mammalia; order Rodentia; family Cricetidae; genus Microtus; species Microtus obscurus. Next base: position 8,842,829 of record CAWTZC010000381.1, on the reverse strand, counting down.
GGCTGAAAGTCTTCCAGAAGTGTCCCCAAATGAAGTTTAGCTCTTATGTTTTCATCTTGTGTTTCTTGTGTAAAACTTAATGATAAAAACTCATTTAACACTGAGGTGACATTAAATGATCAAATCAAGCTGTGCGTTCCCTTGGCACAGGAGGGGAATTGCTGCTGAACGGGATAAGGCCGATCTGTGCTGCTGTGTGCTTTTCAAGCCTCGAACTCTGAGACCTTAATTATCTTTCTAAAAATTCACATTTAATATCTTATAATGTTTATTACAATGGTTATATAGAGCCCATCTTTCATTTCTAGTAGGTTTTTTTAGCACTGGTCTTGATAGCTCACCTCCCTGGGTAGAAAACACCCCATATAATTCAATATGGTTCTGACTAGACAAATATGGAATGAAAAAATTAGTCCCTTTTTCTAAAAACATCTTATTGTTATAAAAAAACATGGTAAGAATATGGCAGGGGGGCAAGCAGTTCAAACACTCAATGTCATTATCCAAAAGGTGATAGCACACTAATGCTCTTTAATTCCCAACCTCTTTGAAAACTTGTAAAAATACAATTAAGGTTTTCTTTACCTAGACCGCAAGAAGTTTCTCAGATGGTGAATTTTAAACTTTTAAATATATTTAATTAGAAAGCAATTGTTCACTCCAAATCTCATGATGGGTTGGTAAACTGTTCATTTCCTTACGTGTCTATGTGCATATTAATTCATGGCTATGAAAAAAATCCAACTATTTGAGAGAGGACTATCAATGTGTTTTACTAATTAAATAGAAAACTTGAAATATTCAATAGTCAGTTTTTAAGGACAAGCAATACCCCCACAAACACTCTTTGTATTGTGTTCTTACGACACATACTCAATTCAATTCCCATGTAGCATGACAGGTGCCAAATGAGGTCACCGGCAGACTGCGAACTAGCTAGTCGTGCATACTGGCAGCAGGAGACATGTTGTCTGAATGGAATAAATGAGAAGGGAGTGCATTTTCATCCAGAACATCACTTACAAACTCAGTCTTTGGTGATGATGGCAACTGAGTAGGAAGGACGTTGCATGGCTTTCTTCTGATGGCTGCCTTTCAGCATTGCAATACTATCTACAGGTTTCAAAATAAATAACTCAATTTTATAGCATTAGAGAAATCCGAACACAATACTTATGTGGATAAATAAATATCTAAGAGAAATGCTGTGATTTTCAGTAGAGAACAATGATATTGACTTAGTAATGATAATGTTTTATTTGTCAAACTTCTGAAAAAAGTTCTAAGCAAAGTGCAGTTGCTTAAAGAAGAATTTATTCTGATTGGACGGTAGCAGGATATTTTATAAACAACAAGCACTTCTTTCTATCAAAATTATGAAGCAATGACAGAGTGGTTTGCATTGATTTGTGAGTTCCAGCAAAAAAGACAATGCTTATACTGATTGTGATAGGGAGTTTGTATCCATTTCAATCCTTCCTATAACATATATGCATTTATTGTTTTCTGATTCTGTAGATCAAAAGTTCCCAGTGGGTCACAGGTTTAAATAGAGATGTTAAAAGCCTGGGACTCATTCAGGACCCTCTAGGATAAACTGTGCCTTGGTTCTATCCAACTTTTAGATCCTTTCCAGATTTTTTGGTTGATGCTTCCATTTGTCTATGAGTTAGTAACAGCAGGTGGAACCTTTCTCAATCATGACACTTAAATACCAATTCCCCTCCATTTACAATTGCCCCTCCTTTGCAATTAATTTATCACCAATCATACAATCAGGAAAATCTCCTGATTTTGAAGTCAGCTCTTTAGCATCCTTGATTATATCGACCTCATTAATTCTTTTTTACTATGAAGCTAACACATTTCTCAATTCCAGGAATTGGAGTTTACATATCTGCAATCTATCATTTCACTACTTGCCAGAGAGATTTTTACACAATCATGGAATTGAGCATCTTAGAAGGATGATTTTAAACAGAGTTCCTTGGAATTTTTTAACAACTAGAAAGTCTTACCTCTTTTTCTGAGGCCATATTATCACTGTATGAAGGATTTTCTTGGGGGAAAATAACTTTAAAATATTTTTTTTCTCTAAAGAGTTAGTTGCTAAGAATTTGCTTCATCATACAATTTGAAAGCTTTAAGGGAAAAGTCGGAGAGCGTCCATATATTGGAAACAGCATGCGGATCAACATCTTTAGGAAAACTCAAACCAAAGCCACAATTAGTTGCGACATGTTGAATGGATTTTGCAAATAAAAGGATAATAAGTGTTATTAGAATTATGGAGTCAGGGAACACTGATATAACATTGATGAGAACATGAATTACTGTAGTCATGGTTAGTCAAGACATTAGAAATAGAACTTCCATATAATCTACTAATTCTACTTTTGGCTATATATTCAGAAAATATAGTCAGTATGTTAACTATACTGAAAATGCCTGCATTCCTATTTTTTTTGTTTGTTTGCAGTGCTAATCACATAATCTAAGCTTTGGACACAGTTCTGATACATCAATGATTGAGTGAGTTAAACATCCCACATGCATGTACGTGATGTTTAATCTTCCTTGTACTTAAGAAGCCCAGAGTGGGAGAGGAATGTGCTTGTATATTTTTTTCTACATTTAAATCTCTAAAGTAGTTCTGTCTTCTTATTCCATTAGTTGCTCTGAATCACTCTGTGTTTCAATTCGATGCATTATGTTCCAATAGAGCAGGAACAATTCCTTTGCGATTCTAAATGTCCTTCATAGTTTTGTTGTTGTTAGCAAAAAATAACGTGTTCTTAACAAGTTTCAAGTTTATTGGCTTTCTAACAAAATTGACTTCTATGTTACTCAAGGACATACCTTCAGCGTGTAGAGCAGCCTCCACCCCCACCACACACGTAGCCCTCATTGCTGTCAGTGTTGTTTATCACTTCTCATTGGTCTGCCATCCCTCTTGGACGTACCCTGGAGAATGAGGCTCTTATTTCTACCAACATACACAAATCTATCGTTCATGGGGTCTGGCCCAGAAATTGAACAGAGGCCACTCTGCCATAGACATGTAAAGATTAGAAAATGAAGCTCACAACGTATTGATAAATTGGGTTTATGTCCTGGATCATTAACAAATTTATTAATTAATAAAGTCTTTTTTGATAAATTTATGTCATGAATAAAAATAATTAAAATATGTAATGCTATCATTATTTATTTCTGGAAGTTAAATAATATCAAGGGGACAGCGTTGGATGATTATATTACATTTAGACATCTGACAGTGATCTGATATTTTAATCAGAAATAAAGCCCAGATATATTTTCTTTTATTTACTTATGCATCAGCACAATAGTAAATGCAAAATAAAATCTAATTATAAAACAAAAATATCATTTACATTAAAGTACAATTTTCTTCTCTCTTTGAAAATAGAATCTTTTTTCTTGCATTATATCTGATTACAGTTTCCCTGTCCTCTACTCCTTCCAATTCTTCCCCAAACCACTCTCATCCAAAACCACGCTCTTTCTGTCTCTCCTTAAAAAGGAACAGGCTTCTAAGAGATAACAACAAAATGCAACAAAATAAAGAAAGTAAGATCAAATAAAAATCATCACATGGCAGTTGGTCATAGCAAAACAAGAGAAGAAAAAGAGTCTAAGATAAGGGGCAAGAACCCAAACCCCACCCATTCACATTCTCTGCAATCTCATAAAAATACTAAACTGAAAATTGTAACATATATGCAGAGAACCTGGTACAGGCTTGTGTTCAGGCCCCATGCTTTGTGTTTCCATCTCTATGAGGTCCAATGACATTTGCTCAGTTGTTTAGAGGACCGTGTTTTCATGGTGTCTGTTATTCACTCTGACTCTTACAGTGTTTTTGCCTTCTCTTCTAGGTTTCCGTGAGCTCAAAGGGGAGGGATTTGGTGGAGACATTCCATGTGTGGTTGTGTGTTTCAAGGTTTCTCTCTCATTGTGTAATGTGTTCATGTCTGTTGCTAGAGGAAACTTCTCTGATGATGGCTGAATGAGGCAGTGATCTATGAATATAGCAGGATATCATTCGCGCTCTGTTTTATCACTACCTTTTAAAAATTAATTAAGTATGTAATTTTTTTACTGACGGTATTTGGTTTTACCCTCGATCTCTGGGCTATTATGAGGGAGTTCCCCACAGGCGTCAGACAGGGAAACGGCGTGTGAAGAGGGGAGAATGAAAACTCACTTCAAATTGATTTTTGTCAGTCTCGATGATCAAAGCTTCTAGAGAATCTGATGCCAGGCAGTTTAACCTGTCAGCATAACCAAACCTAGTATAATTTGGAGGAAAAAGGTTTCCCAGCATAATACAATCCCCAGTGCAAATGGAGGCATAATCACATCTAAACTCAACTCATGGTACATATAATTTCTTCCAAGAAGATGGGTTCTAGACATATGCTATCTGTACTATATTAGCTTTAGGGCCCAAGAAAACATCATACAGATAGTGTAGAAGTCATTTAGGCTTTTACCCATCTATGGTCTTGGCTGTGGGAGCTTAGGGGAGCTTCTGGCTATACAGAAAATGTAAGGGTCATTTAGACTATTAGATGCTTCCAGTCCTGGTTCTAGAAGCTTGATATGACTTGGTCCAACAGATAATGCAGATAACCGGGCTGTTAAACGCCTCAGATTCCCAGCTTTCTCGGTGAAAACTCAAGTTTTATGTTCATTCCTTTGAGAGGACAGTCCTTATTCTTAACCATTCCTGGTTTACTGGATAGCTGAGAGTACGATGATCTTTGTGCTGTGCTCCCAATACTATCAATCTTTGATTCTTTGCTACCCAAGTAGAATTGGGTATGGGTTCTATCTCATGGAGGGAACCTTCAGTCAAATCAAATGTTGGTCAGTTACTCCCACAAACTTTGTGTCTCCATTGACCTAGTATATGAAATACAATTTTTAAAATCTAAACAATTAAATTATATTCATTTTGTCCCAAAAATTCCTTTTCTAAGTTACCAAAGTCATTACACTTTAGAGGCAGATTGCAATTATATTATTTGGAAACTGTGCCAACACACACAAGACCTGCACAGGTTCAAGCCAGACAAGGTACCAGCACTGAGAGGAAAATTGAACACGAGTTCCCATCATTAACCAAGAAGTTATTTACAATTGATACTTGCTAGAGAAAGGAAAATCAGTTTTCTCCAATGAATGTCAATGGGGGTATATCAAGAAAAATAAGAAAAAACAAGAATATTTAAAAAGGAAATAATTAGAGGCTATCACTTAAGGTATATTTAATTCCTTATTTTAAGAGTAGTAACAAATTTCCATCTAGTTCTACAACAAGCGACTAAAAGCAATATGAGATGTTTAATATATATATATATATATATATATATATATATATATATATATATATATATATATCCCAAACTGACATGAGCAATAGTTGTGAAAACTAACAATTAGGGAGCGATTGCAAAATGATACTCTAGAACACAAAATAATACTCTAGAACACAAAAAGAAACAGTATTGAAAGAATCTTAGCGATACTTAGAAAGACCACTATTTTGGGCTAGGATCTGCTATAATTATATTATTTTCGTTGAAGAAATTACAAGCAAACTGGTTTACTTTGATGTATGTGCTCTGCCATTCAATATTTTTGAATATGACAAAACATCATAGGTCTTCAACTATGGCACCACACAAACTGGAGTATTTAACATTAAGGCTAAGTTGGTTTTTCTTTCCCAAGCTAGGACTGCAGAAATCAAGACTCCATGCAGAATTAACAAGGTTAGTGTGATTGTGCACACCTAGAAAACTGACTGTATCATTTTGTGATGATAAGTGTTAAGTCCAGAAGACTCATATTTGTTAACAGTGAAGAACTAGTTTTAACCAAAGAGTTAATATCTAAATCCCAATTTAAAAATGTTTATTTTTTTTCTTTTCCACAACACATACATGCATACCTACACACATATGCACACACACACACACAATTTATTGTGTCCCATTTAGTTTTGATGTGTGCTTGCATCTAGGGCTGTCCATTTGTGATTTAGTATTATATGTGGAAGTTTGTCCATGGAGAAGACTGGTTTTTTTTTTTTCTCTCAGCGTCACTGACTTTCTGTAACTCTTCCTCCCGAGGCAGGACCATGTGGGATTTCCCCTGTCTTCACTGAAATGACAAATGGTATCAGATAAGCTATTAATCTAACTCTGGCAGAGTGCTCCCATTACTATGCTATAAGATCAGGATTTTAAATTCTCCTTGGTCATTTATTAACGATACTTTTCATTGTACAAAAACATCTGTCGCAATCATTCTGGCATAAATATGCTGCTTTTTATACAATGTATGTATCTAAAATTTGTTTTCACAAACTCAAATTATTCTTGTGAGTTTCGGAAAGCCAAATTGAAGGATTCACCTTAAACAGGTCAAATACACCCCTCTCTCAGTTCTCTGGTCCTGACAGCCTTTTCCTCAACTACCAGGACCTAAAAATTTTTTTCTTCCTAAACTTAACCTTGTCCTCTGCTCTGCCAACACCTCACCAGGTCCAAGAGACACTGAACATTTCCACACCGCAAATCTTGGACAGGAGTGAAGCAACCAGATACCCCAGAATGTGACCAGCATCACAGCTTTCTGAGGTCCACCAAAAGTCCAGTGCCCACAAATCAGCAGAAAATATGTTCTCATCCTCTTTACCTGCTATGCCTAGCTCCTCACCTTTTTATTATAAGAAAAAGACAAAAATGCTATCATTATATTTATGCTGGCCTGCCCTGTCACCTGGGTATCCTGTCCCTTTAAGAAACAAGCTCCGCCCACTCCCAATCTCCCCTTTCTTGCCAAGACAAGCTTCTCTATTACTCTTTACTTTCTGTCCATTCTTTTTCTGAAGAGGCAGCCTCTGCCTTCTCCTCCTCCCCCTTTCCTCTTTCCTCTCTTTCTCGGTGCCTCTATCTCTCTCTGACTTTCTCTCTTTCCTCCATACCCCCTTACGCTTATGTCCTCCCAATACTCACTAAATAAACCCCATACTCAAGCTCTCTCTGCATGGTGTCTCTGTCTGTTTCCCTCCTGCTGTAGGACCTGCCAGGGTCGCCACTCCATCAATCATAACAGTCATTATTTCTCTGCTCTTGCTCGGGCACCATAGTGCCATAGTCCATGGATACATTTCCCTGTCGTGTCCATCAACATGCGTTCTCAGCGCCTGGCTCTTATGACCTTATAATGCTCTTCCCTCTGGTCCCTTCTTTTCCTCTGTGTCTTAGGTGTGGGGTTTTGTTGCAGATGCTATCAGTTGGGCTACAGCACCCTAGAGTCATTTGTCTTCTGCATTTTACACTGTGTCTCTGCGACCATCTCCACATGCTGAGAAAGAAAATTCTTTGCTGAGAGGTGAGGCACTTTGCTGGGAAGCATACCTGTTTTCATAGCACTTCAAAAGCTAGGCGCAAGAAAATTTCAACTTTAATTCAATCTGATCTATATAACAATATACTCTCTCAAAAAATATGGTCTTTGAACACTTTTGCAATTTTACTTTACTTTTACCCCCTCTAGCTCAGAAGACCAATTATTTGTTTTGTAACCTTATAGATGAGGTAGCATGTTATAAAGCTTATATAAACAAAATAAAGTCTAGTTTCTTTCACCCAACGTAATCATATTGGTATGCATCAATTGATTAGTGATACCATATCTTTTTCGTTTTATTAAAGCAGTATTCCATGCATTTCAAATTCCCAAGTTCATTTCTTAGTCTAGCATTGTGGCCTTTAAAAAACATTAAAGCTGTTATAATTGTCATGAATAAATATGACACACACCTTTATTACAACAGAGTTAAATTACTAGGCATAGATAAAATTAACAGTATTGTATATTTAACTTCGTAAGAAAATTAAAAGTTTTTAAAAAGAAGTTTCACTCACACTGTAAGAACATTTCAATGGCGACCTATACTCAAGACCATCATAAAACATCGACATTTTACATTTTGTAGCAAGTAGTCAGCTGTATTGTGAGACCTTTACAAATAGAACACCAATGGCAGGTAAAAGTAATTATTCTATTATTCTACCACTGTTCAACTTGTATAACCACTATGCTTCTTGGATTAACCTGCAGGAATATAGGAAAGGGGTTACATACAAGAGCAGGAGAGATTCAAAGGCAGCTACATCACCAAAAAGCTTATTCCAGCATGGCTGTACATTGGTTGAAGGCATAACTCCATAGTTCTCTGCACATTGGGCAGGCAGATCTGTGGGCAGACAGTCTCTGCCCATGTAATCTTGGGGATGGTGGGACCTTGTGAGTTTTTTTATATCGTAAATCTTTACTGATTTTTTTTTGGAATTGCACATCATGCACCCCAATCTGTTCACATCTCAGGCCCTCCATATCCTCTCCTTACCCCTGCAGCATTCCCCAGAACAAATAACCACTTGACCCCTCCATCTTTCCAACACCTCTTCATTCATCCTAGTGGCATTGGGTGTCACACAGTATACCCTTTTGTCTGATCAACCCCGCCCACAAGATGTTCACGACAACAAGTCAGAGCCATTGGTCTTGTTCAAGGCCTCTGTCATATCATCATCACTGGACCCCCACCAAAACTCCTCTGGGCTATCCTGCTGTTTCCCCAAGACGTGGGGATCCCGTGGCCATCATTAAGCAGGACCAGTCGGTTCATACACCCCAGAAGGACACAGACTGGGTAGATGAAAAGAAAGGAGGAAGGAACACAGAGAAAGGCAGAGTTACTGGGAGGAGAGAGAGCCAGGGAGGAAGGAAGGGGGAACAGAGGATGGAGCGGGGGACAGGTAGAGAAAGGAGGGTGTACTGCCTCTGCTGATTTTTTTTGGAAGCCATTGTCACTGCTCTGCTACAGAATACTTTCAGCGGGCTCATAAAGTGTTTTCATTTGAAGGCAAAGTAAGAAGACAAAACGTGCATGTCTGCTTCCAAGTGTGAGTAGCTGTAAGAAGAAGAAAAAAGCAAATTTAGCTGACAATTACTCTGAAATCCTTTTCTGGAAATGATATCCATGACACAGGATTATTTACTACCAATGGATGAATTAAGTTTTGTTTATAATAAATTATGGACCGAAAATAAGCAGTAATTACCCAACTTCCCATTTTGACATCTTTCCCCCTTTAACTTTGTTCTGCTTCTGCCCTGCCAAACTTGCAGCATCTACTCCACAAACTTTCTCTGCCTCAGAATCTCAATTTCCCTTCCAAGTAATGTTACATGTTAACTTCATTTTTTCCTGTATTTTCAGCTCATACTTATATGTGATTTACCTTAACTATTTTCTACTTTTAGGAACTTATGTTTACTTCATGCTTCAAGAAACATTTTGCGAACGATAGTAGATGCAGATACGATAGCAGAGTGATAGGCAACCAATATCAGACATTAGGAGTTTATTGAATACTAATGAATATAGTAATAATATAGTATAATAGTGTACTATAATATGTTATATATAGTCTAACATTTGGGTGAAGTCTGACCCTCATTGTCTTGGGTTAGTGTTTATGGTTTAATTCTGTCCTTTTGTATTTATTCCTGTACTCCATTGTGAAATCATTGTCACAGTCAGAGACTTCTTACATAAGCAGAACAACAGGAAGCGTTACCCTGATGGCACTGGAGACACTCTTATTAACCAATTAAAAAATTGAGAGTCCAGTAAGACAAGGAATAGCATGCTCCTAAATAAACTCCTCGTTTTCATTTTTTAAAAAAATCTTCTTTGGTTGTAGCTGTTGATGGTTTACACTGTCTTGAGGCATCTTTGATTTTGGCAACGTGGCATGCGAAAGACACTTGTAGTGTTTAGTCATATATGCAAGCTCCACATCAGCGCATTTATCTTAAGCATGAAGATCAAGTGAGTTCTCTCATGACACCAGATGGTCTCCTTTCCCCAGCACATTAGATCATGGTCTGAGAACAACTGTCACACGTGGCAGGCTCAGCAAAGAAATGATTTCCAAATCCTCTGCAGAGTTCTGAGGGATGGCAATAATAATTTGACAAAGAAAAATGATCCAGACGGTCTTGGCAGCTGCTTCTCAAGCTCCAACTAATTCCACCCTTCCCTTCAACTTAAGTCCAACATCATCTCACTAAGACTGTTCCAGTTTAGAAAAGGATGGACAAAGACCTACACGTCCAGGGACACAAAGACCTATCAGACTGTAACTGCTTTGTGCTGTCCTGTTCCTTGTTAATGTCCAGTCCACACAGATTAAGAGAAAATATTTGTCTTGAAATTCTTGAATGCTAACAGGAGATAAAAAGTTGTTTAAAGTTAGAGGAAATAAGAGGGAAGCTCCAGAGAATTAGCTCTGGAGTCTTTTGGAAAGCCTGGAAGATTTTAAGTGTCAAGGCTCTCAAAGTTTCAGTCATCTACTGGAGGTTAGTACATTCAGTTAAGACAGTGAGTGATTGGTGGATGGATGGGCCACACCAGAACTGCTTGCACACACAGTGAGTGCGAAGACCCTAGGTTCACTGATCCAATAGCCTGCATATCTTCACAAAGGCTGTCTTATCTAGCTGCAGAAGAAACACAGACATCTGTTACTTGCTGGATGTTTTGGTGGTATCTGATCTGGCCTGGAGAGTATTTGTTTTACTATGCGAGAGTAATATAAGCATATCTGTTCAAATGTTTGCTGCTGTGTTTTCGATATCTTCTTATTTCAAGCTAGCAATGCAAAGATAAGAGAATGTGGGAACCAGGGGCAATCTAGGTTTGTCTCCTCTTACAGAAAGAACAGAACCTAAGTCTGTAGTTCTCACAGCTATTCACTCTTATCGGACTCTACAGACTGTCCTCCTTTATCAATAGATTCTATACTGGTAAATCAATTTATGTATCATAATATTTTAGAAAAAATGCATCTATACTAGACATGCATGGATTTTTGGTCATTTAACACCTGATCAATATAAAACAACCACTATTTATGATATAACCTTTGTCATTTATTAGGCACTACAGTACCCTGAACAGCACAATGTTCAGGATGGGAAAGTGATTGAATGATATGTTCCAAATTACCGTGAAGTTCTGATGCGTTCTTGGAACATTGACTACAAAGGGCGTGGGGAATATCTCAGGGATAAAGCGCTTGCTGTACAAACATGAGGTTCTGGATTCATCCTCAGCACCTACATAAATGCCAAGCATGGCAGCATCTGCCTCTCACCCCAGTCCTGGGAGTAGGGAGATGGACATGTGTAGACATCAGAAGCTCATTGATCAGCAGGAATGACAGACTTCAAGTAGTAAGAGACCCTGTGCAAAACTATGGTGGAGAAGCCCCTGAGGAAGGTATCCTGACTGCAACCTATAACCTAGCGATGTGTCCACATGGGTAAGTGTGTGTGTGTGTGTGTGTATGCATACATGTGTGCTCACATGTGTTTCAGTGTGTGCACACACAGATATATTCACATGCCACATACACACATACAAATGGTAACTTTGTACTATATGAAAGATCAATGAAAGGTAATTCCTAAATAAAAAAAATGGCTTCTTTCCTTGTCTAACTCTAAGTTGTTTGCATCTTAGCTGAGTGGACAAAGGCCTCTGCCAAAGAAGGATGAGTAACAGTTGGCCTTGAAAAGGGTGCTGCTCGGGGGACTCTTCTCCTCCTATTGGGTTGCTGTGTCCAACTGTGTCCAACTTCAATATGAACGTTTAGGCTTCATCTTATTATATTTCATTTTGTCATGTTCAGCTGTTATCTCTTAGATGCCTGTTCGTTTTTAATAAGAGAAAGGGAGTGGATCTGGAGGGGAGGGGAAGTGGGGGAAATCTGAGAGGGGTAAAGGGAGGAGAAACTGTAATTAGGATATATTGGACTTGAAAATTATCTTTTTTTTTTTAAGTGCTCTGTGAAAAGAATGTGCCAAGAGGGAATTCCGAGAATAGGAAGAACCTGGTGAGGCACACGTGAAGGAGGAATGGTGGAAAGTGAGGTGGGAATTGGCATTAAAAGAATGAGATAATCGTTCATGTCAGGAAGGTTTTTAATCCTCAGGATGGTAAAACAACATAGAGTTTACAGGTTGGCAAGTGAAAGGGTCAAACTTGCATTTCAGAATGGTTTCTCAAGATATGGTACAGAAAATAAACACTAAATGGAGAATATTAATATCAAGGCTGCAAGTTCAAAGTGTGATCTCCAGCTGGGATTCAGTGACAGTCTTAGGGATGGAGAGCTGGACAGACTGGGAATAATTAATGCCCCTGTGTTAGCAGTGTTGCTTATGTGTAACTTAAGATGAAGGGGACTTTGAAGGGCAAAGCCAGGGATAGTAAACTGTCTGCTGGTATCAGTGTGGCAGAGACACTAAAATATCGGAGATTATGCAAAAGGGATAATGAGTAAGAAAAAGATGAATGGTGGGAGGGAGGAAAAACATAAGTAAATATCTTCTTTGTTTTCAATAAGTGATAGCCATTCCATAGTATCCATTTTATCCGTAGTTGTGTTGCCTATGATTTTAATAACTCTTGTTAAAACATTAAAAGTTCAAAATGGGAAATTCAAAACTAAGGCAGTTCAAGTTTTAAATTGGGCTTCACTCTGAAAAGCACAGCGAAATAGCATACCATTCTTCGGTCCTATCAGGATCCTGAACCTTCCCTCTACCTATTATTTCCAAGCTGTATTCAAATCTCCATGCATGTGCTCAACAGTAACCTTCATTTTATTTGCCAGTACCACCACAGCAAAAGGTACTGATATTGTCAGTCTGAATACACCAAAGAGAAGTTGAAAATCTTCTCTCTTTGGCAATTATAATAGAGAGAAATATCTAGAGTTTGATAATATCTATAGTAAGAACGAAGCTTCTACTCATGAAAGTAAGAAGGAAAACTAATTTCACCCTGCTTTTGAAGCTATATCTTAAACTGCAAACATTACAGTCATAGTTCCTGACCGATTAATGCTTAGTTCAGATGAAAAAAGCAGACAGAAGACATAAGTAGGAAATATGCTTAAGTTGATAACAATGATAGACAAGAAAGCCTTGAGCCAGCCAGAAGACTTCAACAAGAGATGCCCTAAAATAAGTAACACCGAGACAGGAACATCAAAAAAAGTTGATTTAAAATAAACAAATGGAATAATAGATTTGGACTGAAAGACACAACACTTACTGGGAACCTTCATCTCCCATTGAAGATTTGAAAAACTTGATGATAAAGGACCTATCCAAAGAAAATTTTAGATTACTTAGAAATCGGGCTCTTGAAGAAGATGCCTGGTAGGATCTCACGTCACAAAAAACAAATGGAAACATAAAGTTTAAGACGTGGAGAAGCAGTGTGTGCTGGTACTGCAGGACAGTCCCACAATGCTTGTGATAAAGTTGGGCACAGCGCAAAGGGCAAAAAAAATATATATATATTTTCAGTAGCAAAAACAGAAGTTATAGTCTAAGATCACGTTCACATAGCTCTTATCCCAATACTTTTCTTTAACTTTTCTAGTTTATTAGTAGTGGTTGTTAATTACAAACTAAATCAAGCTAAATACAGACATATCTGTGTAGAAAAATATGAACATTTTGGGTTCCATAATGTTCAAAATTTCAGCCTTCCTGTAAGCATCTTGATTGTCTTGCCATAAATGACTATCAGAATATAGTTAGAGAGAACCCTCTCACAAATGCATTATAAAGTTACTGTCTACTTTAGTATCTTATCTTTAATTAAATATTATTGATAGAACCTTAGCATGAAGGCTGTTAAGATGCAAGAGATTTTCTAACTTTGCTCCAATTCTGAAAATGTTAAAGATGTCGATTATGAACTGAAAGCAAAATACAGTGCCTTTCCTGTCCTTCTCTTAGTCACCTTTTCTATTTTATCCCACAGAAAACTGCAGGATGCCGAACCTGAATGCAATTATGTTTCACTAATAAAAAACAGGTGGGGGAGATGTATCACACAGTCTCTGGTATCTATCGTTGAACAACGATGTGGATTCCCCTCTGTATGTATGAATATGTTTTATTTTTATTCATTAATAGAAAAGCTCCTTCTGCCTGTGGCAAGGCAGAATATAGCTAGGCTGTAAAACCAAACTGAATACAAGGAGAAAGAAGGCAGAGTCAGGCAGATGCCATGCAGCAACCCAAGAAGCAAGATGTGATGTAACAAAAAACAAGTCTCATGGTAAAATATAAAATAATAGAAATTGGTTAATTTAAGATGTAAAAGCAAGCTAGGCCTATGCCTGAGCTGTTATCCAAACAGGTTTGTAATTAATTAATATAATTTTTGTGTGATTATTTGGGTCAGGTTGTCCGGGAAACAAAAGCACAGTCTCCATTTACAGAACAATTGTATATCCATAAGGCTGATGTTTGAAGAATGTATAAATGACAGTATGTTCGAATATTTCAAATAGCATAGAGGACAAGGAAGTCAGTGGGACTGCTATAGTGGTGACAAAGGTTGTGTTGTATTTATATACCACATGATCACTTTGTGTGACACTGATAGAATATATAGAAAAATGTCATCTTTGACATTTCCCTAGAAGACTCGTTTTGACGCTTATAGACAGAGCTGTCCCTTTACACTATCTGATGTCCCTCCAAATCATTCTCTGGATACGCCATCGGGGACAGGTCAGTTTAATCACTAGTTCCTGTTCCTCGAATGAAGCTTAGCAATCAAGTAGCCCTCAGCAATACATGATTGAATTGAATACAATACATTCAAGCTATGGATGAAGTCAGAAGCCAATCATTGCCTGCAGTTCCCTGTTAGGATTAACTGAAAGTTACCTACTGCTTTCTTTTCACATCAACTAACATGTCACCATATTTCTCCTTGCTTTGTTTTTCTGGGGTCAATTTCTCTTACAAATACTTTATCTTATACAGAACTTTACTATGTTATTGGTTTATCATCATCCACAATTTTGATACAGATCTCTGTGATGTTTCCTTCTTTTGTTGTTATTTTCTTGTTTGTTTGCTTGTTTTCATTTTTATGAGACAAGTCTTCTCTTTTTAGCTTTGATCTTGTCCTGGAACTCATTCTGTAACCAGGCTGCTGGTCTCAAACTCACAGAGATCCACCTGCCTCTGTCTCCCAAGTGCTGGCATTAAAGACACCACCACTCAGCAATGTTTCTTATTCAGTATTCTACAGGAATGTTAGTATAACTTCCTTTTATATCAGATCATCAGGATAGAAAGTCTTCTTTAACCTTAAAAGGATAGCACAGAGGCTGCCATAATTTGCCATCATGAACTCTGAAGTTTCAGGAGCTGAGCCAGTGAGGTTCTACATCTTCCCCCAAATGTATCTAACTTCATGGTCATAGTTATTATTTATGCTATGTAATTTTTAGTGCATTCCTCCCTACACAAATGAGGGCTACATAGGCAGAAAATAATATGCAGGTAACATTCTGGTTCCTCAGTACAGTCTAGGGATTTGCGCTTGTTAAAAGTGATATTGGAGCTTGCTTTCCCACACTGGGATTTGGTGATGTGTGGGGTAAATAAGTCAGCATGGATTATGAGGGACCTGCTTACACAAATGAGTTCAAGATTGGGTTAGTGGCTGCTGTCTATTCTATTCCTCTGTTCTGTAGACACTCACTTACTCTTCTGCTTTCTGGTTAAGTGTAGAACAACCCCTGGCCTTCATCAGGAGCTGAAGAGAGATAAGGAACTTCCAAAACAGTGAAGAAAAATAAATCTCATGCCTTAAAAAATTTCTTATTCCCAATTGTTCTGCTAAAGCAACAACAGCAACAACAAAAGGCAGGACAGGCTCCTGTTGGACAGTGTGAGATTCAGTTGCTGTGTCTAACCAGTGTGACGGCAGAGCAATGCTGCTTTGATAACCTCCATCTTTTGACATGAATTGATTAGCCTAAGAAAGATTATGGTGAAGTAAGAAGAAAAGAGTTGGGCTTCTCTCTAAGCTTCTTCTACTAAGCCATTTAAATGGGGTGGGGGTGTAACTTATGATGAATGAGATTTGGTATGCTTATTGCTTCATTCTGAAGTATTCTATTTAAAATTAAACCTATCAAATTTATCTAATAAGAAATAAAATGATCTCATCAGAGTAAAGTAAGTAGCAATAAAGAATATAGTCTGCATATATAAAATCTATTTTTGTGGTTAAAAACATACATGTAACATTATATTTACTCTCTTAAGCTTTAAACGTGTACAACATAGCATTCCTAACTTTAAGGACACAACACACATTGAATAGCATAATTAAATAACTGATTAAAAACATTTGAACTATAAATCAGATACCAATACTTACCCAAGAGGCACTTACATAAACCACTGAAAATTAATTTAGAGGCAATATAAGGTAGTGAAAGACATCCTTGAAACTCCAGATTTACAGAGTCAGAGCATATGGTATATATTTAAAATGTGTAATGTAAAAAAAACAAATGCATAAGGAAATTTGGAATTTGATAAGCTGCCTTGATTTGTTTAACTGCCAATATCTCCCAGTTTCACTTCTTTCGAGTGTTGCAATTGCTTTGGGATGCAAAGCAGAGTTATATTTTTTTTCTCTAAAGGAGCTGGATATTGACTAAACTGACTTGTGAAGATTTGAAAGAGATAGGAAGCGATAAAAAGATGGCCACACTGAGAAATGTTGAAGAGGTTAGGGAATCATGAGGACAAGCAAAAGCCCACGATCCTTTTGGAAACACTTGCGTGAAGTACGTCATTTTGGGACAGTTCCCTGCCACATATGTGAGTTTTTATGGAAAATGTGTTCATTTCTGCATTGTCAGTATGGGATCAGTTTGTATGGTTTACAACACGGACAGACCCTGAGGATAGGGAAGACCTCATTTTTCACTTTCTGAGTTTTCTTGGCTACCACAAGCTGAACACTGACTGCAGTAAGACTTGGATTGTGCTAGCAGATTCTGAGACAATCAAAGCAGATTAGAGAATGAGATTCTCTCCAGATCACTGATATTTGTTGTCTAATGTATATTCACACACTTTTTGTCTCCCCCCAAAGAGCTATGAGATTATTAAATCCTGTATACTACTACATTTTGTTTTTATTACTTACTTTTATTTTTGGAACTGCAACAGAAATGATGCATATTTGACTGGATACTCACATGAAGACACCTTTGGACCTATCCTATGGGATTTCTCCTTAAATGATTTAAGACATGAACAAAGACTGGAGTGACTGTCTACACTTTTTTTTTAGTAGTTTTACGACTTTCTTATTCCATTTATTTTCTGGAAATAACAAAATAATGGTTTTGTATTAAAATTAAGCCTATAAGAAAAACAGAATAATGTCACATAAAAATACATACTAGAAAATAAAACTGAGCTAAATTATGTATAAATATGTTCAAAATTATTTCACTGAAGGTTCATTTCAAGAGAACTATTGCCATGTTTAAAAATATTTATGGTGACCACATTGAAAATAATATATATGAACTAAAAGCATGTATTCTGGAAGCAGATTTCAGAGGGCACTTGTACTCGTGTATATGTAGCCATGTGCACACACACATAATATGTAATTAAAAATAACAAAACTAAATATTAAATTATAGAAGCAATCTTCCATTTTATTTTTGTTGCTATTTTTTGTTTTGTTCTTTGAGACAGGGCTTATGATCTACAATTCCTGGTTTTACCTAATTTTATGTGACAAACCCTTTTTATATACTAATAAAATTAAAACTATTTTGTAGCGTATTAAACAGGAATCCTTAGACTGACAAGAAGGCTCAGTGAATAAAGGTGTTTGCTGAACAAATCAGGTACCTGGATCTGATTCCTGGATCCATTGGTGGAATGAGAAAAATTGGTTCTTGAGGGTTGTTCTCTAACCTCTACATATATACCACGGCATGTGTGTACTGACAGTCACACGCAGGTATCACATACATACACAAACATAAACAAATAGACCTTCCCCTGTGCACCCTATATGCTAGGGACCGCATCAAGAGAAGGCTAATGCTGTAAGCGACAGGTTACTACTTAAATTTCAAAGTACAGAACAATTTCTGAGACCATTTTAACTGTGGGAGACACTCTCTCTTCCTCTCTTATTCTGATTATTTACTTTCATTTATCAAATTAACATGTACAAGTCAAGTGTTTTTCTTATAAGTTTTCGAGAAAACAATTCCTCTTGAAAAGTGTTCCAAAATAAACAGTTCAAATAAGATATGCTTTGGGAAAATGTTAATAAACTTGCCTCTGGCGAATGTTTTGAGTTTCCCTGTATTTCTTTCACTTGGCAGTGATTTATTTTGTGTTTAAATAATGAAGAAAAGTGGCCTAATATTTTACAAGGGGATGCTATTATTATAGTGACAATTTTCTTATAAAAACTCTCTATATATTGAGGGTCAGGAGACCTTTCATTGAAACTTGTTATATAAGTTAGCAAGGAAAAGAGTGAATTAAAATTAAAAACTAACTTAAGGTGTGAGTATTAACCAGAATCTAAACATCTCATCAACCCTTAGCTTCACCTTCTTTGCCCCTCCGTCTATTTGTTGGACAACAGAAAAAACAGTGACCCCAAAAACCCTCGACCCATGGCGCTTGCAACCTTGGAAGCGCTGCACCACAGCGACTGTGAGAAACCAAGTCAGAGGTCAGAGCAAAGGAACACAAGGAAGCTAAGCAGGAGACACAGGAATGTGGGTGGCCCATGTCTTGGCAGTGGTCTGTGTTTAAAATATCAAGATTCCTTGGCCTCAGACTCCTCCTCTAAGTTCTATGCTGTTGGCTTAAAAAAAAAAAGCACAAAACACGAGAACTGCTATGACTATTCTTTTTAGCCAAACAGAAGAAAAGTTAACTTCATCCCTGTACTGCTGGGGACAGTAACATAGAACCCAGCACAGTGGTGGGTGTGCCCGGCACTTGGGTGTTGGATGGGTGTCATCATTAGTGTTGTTCTCTCTGTATCACGTGCAACCCTATCTTCCTAGTAACTGCTAGGAAGAATGTGGCTAACTAGGGTGACTGCAGCCATTGATGATTTGGTGAGCATCCAAAATCCACAACCCCTAGGAATTTTCCTGGATCCTCTACTTGGAGAAACATAGCAAGCAACTTACAGCTCACTAAATCAGCGTGGTTGGCCTGGAAAACCATTTATGTAATTTCTCTGCTTTTGTTTTGGGGAATCTTCCAGAATAATTGTCTAGAGAATCAGATATAATTTGAGCAGTGTATGCTCACGTGGCTTCAACAATGACCTTACTTTTCTTGTAATTGTGTACTAGCTCGTCACTTTTTCCAGCAGTGTGTCATGCTGTCCCAGATGCCTGTCTGGCTGTACTTTGCTCTGGTGTTTGCTATAGCAAAAAGAGTAAAGATATAAAATTACCTCCTTTGATTTAGTATTAATTTCAGTGAAATCTCTCCAGATGTTTTCCTTCCTATTTCTTCCTCTGTATATCAATAGTCTGCTGAAGGATCCATCAGGTTTTATCTTATTTTGGGGGAGAAAAATAATAATCCAGTTGATATCCTAAAATAATCCTATGTTAGTTGAATTTCTTCCTAGTTAGTCATCATAATAAATAACTAACAAGCAATCTTTTGTTTCTCCTTCCATATCTCACCATAGGACGATGCTCTGCACATCACTTCAGGCTGAGAAACAGGACCCATTAGGGAAATCTCACTGAATCCTCATCAACCTAAGAACACATTTAAACCAACTGCTAACTTTTTGTTATTGACCTACCCTTAACAACCACACTCAAAGCATCATTTTGGTTGGGTTGTATTAGCTGGATACTTGGCAGTCATCAGCATTACACAGTCCTGTTGCTGAATGTAGGTCAACGTGCACATCCCTTAGATACTAACCTTCCCCCAACAAACAAAAATATGGCCAGGAACTCCTACACATGGGAGTCCTCCCTAGAACACCTGACTTGCCTACATCCTTGGCATACTCAGCTAAATAAATTGACATTTCCACAGTTCTTTATGGGATTAAAGTCAAGAAATCAATTCACAAAATACAGCTTTAAACGTGTGTAATGCATTGTAGATAGGATGTCCATATTTGTGTGATACTAAGGTATTTCAGTACTTTGGTTTGATAATTTGTGAGGCTTTTTGTTTGGTTTAGTTTTGTTTTACCTCATAAAGTGTTAAACCAACAAATTTGGTCAAGGGTAATGAAAATAACTTGAACAAAGGATGTAAAACTTTTTCTTTGATCACTATATTCTCACAGTGTTTTTTATATGCCCCATTTAACTTTTATTCTCAAAAATAGATTTTCAAATAGATACATTTTATGTTTAATATTTAATTAACTTTGAAGTTAATAAAAATCTTGTGATACCTTGGTAAAATACCTGTATTGTTTTCATTTTTAAAATTGTGTCTTTTAAGTGGTCCTTTATTTGTGATAATTGTGAACACAAGTTTGACAACTTTCAATTTGTTTGTGAACAAGCCTCATATATATTTTTTCTATTATAGAAATAAATTAATAGCATCTGGAAGTTTTTAAAATGTCCATTATAAATCCAAGGACTTCCTATGCTGGAAGGAGCGATCACTCGTTTTCAGAGTTATTAAAATCCTGAGACTAGCTTATCAAAAAATTATAAGAACTCGAAAGGAAGGGCACAGAAGTGTTCTGCTTGATTAATGGCTGCAGGTCTTAGCCCCAAGAGTTAATGTGTGTTTATCGGCTGTGTGCAACAAGTTTCAAACAGAACAAGTATCAAAGGTTGTTGATGAAAGAAAGGGGCTAAACTTGAACTGCAGTAGCTTCAAGTCTTGGAAAATTTTTCAAAAATCTGCAGTTTAAGACCAACTAAGAGTTATGGAAAAGGTGAACAAAAAAGGAGGAAAATGGTTCCAATATGGGAAATTAGGTTTCGTAGATCAGTTGACAGGAAGACACTATCAAAGGCATAGGAACTCATCACGATAGAAGAGGTATGGTTGAAATACAGCTGTTAGACTTATTGAAGACTGCCCTGAATCCAGATAGAAGGTGTACTGGGTATAAAATGGTATACAAGATCATTTAGCATCTTATTTTAGATGCTGTAAAAAAAATGGAGAGTTACCCAGAGATAAGAGAATAAAGTAATATTCATCTATTCAGTATAGTCATCCATGATTGCCACATTTAACTACCAAGATGGCATACCTCCCATTTCCATGATCAGATCACTTTTCCACTGCTATTCTCCTCTCTACATTCCCCACCACTCTTCCCCAATGAATGAACCTGTTTTCTGCTGTTACTCTAGGTTATATAAGGCTACATGCGAAGATTTGGAGCTAGGAGTCTCATGTGACAGAGAATATATGACATTTTTTTTCTGATTTGGGGAATGGCACAAGGTGGGGTACTAATTAAAGAGAAGAAGGGAGATAAATACAAAAAAGAGAAGCAGGATGGCAAAACAAAAGTGAGGATGTATGAAAAATATCATGAGGAACCACATTATTAAATATCTGCTTAAAATAAACTACAACACAGGTAAGTCTGTATACAAATATACATATACAGTTCATATGAAATTTCTCATATTTCCTGACAATACTTCCTCCATGAGCCAAAGAACTACCGAACAAAACCCCCAACAAAAAATATGAGATGCCCTCTTCTGAGTCCTTGGTCACTGTTGTTCAGTAGACTCCAAGACACACAGGTTATTGTTATTGCTTTTGGTTGTTTCTCTTAAAGGATGGAAGGTTAAGTCCCTATCACTATGCACTTCCAACAAATTGCTGGAAGGCCCCTAAGCTAGGGCTGACCTGAATACCTCTCCATGAGCTTTCATAATCCCAGATGATGCCTTGTTAGCTTCCAAGGGAGGGAAACTAGCCACAGTCCTACCCAGCTACCATGCTGATTAACTATAACAAAGACCAGGAGGAAATGATAACCCTATGTGTACAGGCATGGCAAACATACTTTGGTGGTTATCAACAGTTCTCTAATGAAACTTAAGACCCACTCAACAAATGGGAAATCATGACTGGTACTGGAAACCTAACCAGTTACCTGTTGGGACTAATGAGCTCTTCCCTCCTAGAACCTTCTAATTGAAGTTACTAGAAGCTGTGCCTAGCTTAGGGGATCCGAGGATGGGACTTTCACCTGTTGGCCATTGACTGCAGTGTATTTAAGCCTCCATGGTGCTATTAAAGAAGGGCTTTGGGTACCAGTGATTGAAGGTCTGTGTGTCAGTCTGTCTCTGCGTGAGTATTCTCAATCTCCAGCCCCTTGCCTGAAGCTCGCGAACTGGGGTCTAGTGCATAGAGCACAGACCGGGGCCATGGTGGGTGACAGTTACCCACATGGATCTTGGAGAAGGACCTACAAATACCACTTTAATAATAATCACAGGCACATAACTATAGATAGATATTTACATATAAGGTAGAGATATTTACATATAAGGTAGATATAGATAAATTGATAGACTAGACAGATGATGATAGATGATAGATAGATAGATAGATAGATAGATAGATAGATAGATAGATAGATAGATAGATAGATAGATAGATAGATAGATAGATGATAGATATGTATAACAAAAAATCAATTTAAAAAGAGATCATGAATTTGAAGGAGAATGGAGATGGGATACAATATGATATAATATGATATGGTATGATATGATATGATATGATGTGGGAGTCTTTGAAGGAGGAAAGGGAAGGGAAAATGATAAAAGTATATTAATCTCAAAGGGAAATATAAAATGTCACAAATTTTATTTGGAACTTTCTACATGGATTTGTTTGCTTTCACTAAATATTTTATTTGACTCAAGCACTTCAAGAAATGGATGCAATATCTTTCAAAAGGAGAGGTGATGGTAGGGACTGGTTCATAATCTTGATGCTATAAATATTTAAAAATATGTATACACCAACACTAATGTTTAATGTCCTACTACATCAATTAATTTACTACATTTATCCCAACCTACACATATAATAGATTTTGCCTTCTCATGATCATGATGTTTAAAGGAGAATGGAACAGAAAATCACACACACACACACACACACACACACACACACACACACATATGAATAAATATATACATTAAAAATATAAGTATGAATTTGAAGCAAAATTATCACCATGGGCATTGCCACATGAAAGTGAGACTAGGTGGTCTCACTGAGATCTTTGGAATAAAATTTCCACTTAGACTTGTCTCTAGCTCCAAGAATCTAATGTTGACATCAATTCGTGTGCAGATAGAGTGCATCCTTAGACCAAAATTTAACACCCACTCACATATGTGTGAAGATGTTTACATATACACAGCACTATACAGATAGTGTGTGTTAACAAAACTAGTATGTAGTTGACACATACTAAACCCAGTTCCCATTTTAAACATTAGAATTCAGTTTTTGTCTTCATGTCTTTCAGAAGATGGTTATTTGGCCTCCTCTTTATCTCCAGACACAATTGGCTGTATTTGTAGAACTATGGCAGCTGTGTTGGAGACTGTTGAAAATTCCTGAGTATGACTCAGATGACAAATTATACTCAGTAGAGAATCTGGTGGGGTTTTCAGAGTGGAGCTTTCCTTCTCAGAATGATAGAAATCTTGCATCGTATTTCTCAACCTTTGTCTGTATTTAACATGTATAAAATAACCACACTGCTTAAGGACAGATTGTGCGTCAGGAAAAGAGATGAACTTGAATTTTCTTTGAAATTTCAAATATAATTGCAACATTAAGGTGATGGCAAATAATGCCACCTTATAAGTGTAAGAGTATAAAGAATTCATTTCCGGCAGCATGCTTGTAGTACTACCAGAATTTTCATAATTAAACAGGTGAAACTCCACAGTTTTCCTATCAATGATTAAATGTCAGTTGAGTAAATGGTGATATCCACATAAGAGGAAATTATGTGTTATCTACTTCTGTGAAGATAAATTAACACAGAAAAGATGAAGCATATCTCATGCATATTAAAGAAGTTTCCCTAGATTTTTAAAAATACTGTAAGACTATATACATGTATATTTAGTTATTGAATATAGTATAACTTGGCGGAGGCAGAAGTATTGTATCTATTGTATTCATGTACAGAGCTTTCAAAATAATATAAAAATAAGAATTTACATCAGAACCTTATCCATTCTTAATCTTCTTCATATATAGGTGAACTTTTGGGAAAATTTCTCTTCTGAGTCATATAAAATGGATTTATTGAAAACATAAATGCCAGTGTAGTATACATTTAACCTTCTTACTTGCTTAGGAAGAACTATGATTACTCACTATGAATAACTAGTGAGTGATTCCTTTATTCAAAACACAATAACCATGTATGTATTCTAAATTAAAAACAAAACAGAAAAACAAAAGTCCACGCACATACAAAGACATGCACAATCTTTCACATTTCCCACAACTGTCATATAAAATTAAGAATAAATTACTGAGTGTTTAATTCACTTAAAATTGACTTAAGAGTACATGAGTTGGCTTGGTGAGTAAAGGGACTTACTGCCAAGCCTGATGAACTGAGTTCTGGAACACACAAGAGGTCTAGGAGAGAAACGAGTCCTACAAGTTGTCCTCTTACATGTGCATGTAAACTACTGGATGCACACACACACACACACACACACACACACACACATCACAGACATAAAACTAAAATGTAATTTACCTAAATACAATTCTAACTTTTACCAAACATTAAGTGATAAGATAAAATCAGAAATCAAATAGTGATCTCTTAAACAAACCTGACCACCTATTCAGACTGTATTCCTTTCTCCCCATCTGTTTTAGAGCCTTCAAAGAGAAAACACAAAATTATGTGCCAAATTTGTATTCACAGGATTTCTACATTGCATAAAAATATGGCTGTCACAATCAGTGACTAATTCAAGTGGAAAACATTGTGAAAACTGGAAAGTGTGGTAGTCAATTCCAATTCCAGTGAGCAACTTGCAGACTCACACAACCGATTTGAACTTTTCTTTTCAAACACGGGGTAAATTTCATCATAAAACAGAAAACTAGATATTTAGAACCTCAGCTAGAACAGGAAATATTCAAACAGTCGATCATCGTAGAGTTATTTAGTATTTCTCAACTATTTGAACAAAAGTCAAGAAGACATAAGACTGCTGTAGAAGTGAAAGTCCCAGAGACGTGACTACTAACATAGTTATATAGACACAAAGTAGAGGGGTAGATCACAGCAACTAAACTCTTGATTGTCACGTCCACAGTTACTGATTCAACATCTCTCGAAACCATTTATTCATCCTACAAATTTTATAATCAGGCATACTCAAGTCTTCCAGCTCTAAGACAATTTTCAAGAATAAGTCGACAATTAGTAGGTACACATTACTATTAATCAAATTCTTTTTAAATTCTCCACAGATAGTGCTTCCCATGAACACTGAGTTGATGGGTCCATCTTCTTAGGAATAACAAAGGCTTACAACATACTTCACAGCTGTGTAAACAAATACCTTTTCATTCCTGCCATTCTGTTGAAGATTCAGTGTGTTTTGTAAACAACGCCTCAGGTACATTTTAAAGGGCCTTGCAGTGATTCAAAATATACAAACTGACCATAAAAATAATTATTAAAGAAGACAGCATATGAAGCTTAAAGGAAGAGGTGGGGCACAGGAGCTATTTGAGGGGAGAATGTTGGATAGAAGTGTTATAAATATAGTATGTATATGATGTAAGCATAGAAATAAATGCATGAGTAAAGTATTTTTCCTCTTTTAAAAATGTCACAAATAAAACTTTAGACTAAGTAGGGAAAAGAAAGGAGGAAACAGAGAGTGATGGGTGTTGACTGAGCATCATTCTGTTGACAGAGGTTTCTGTCCCACCCGTTCCTGCAATCATTCAGTACCAAAGAAACACACAGAGGTCTACATTAATTATAAGCTGCTTGGCCTAGTAGCTCAGGCTTCTTATTAACTCTTATAACATAGATTAGCCCATAATTCTTGTCTGTGTTAGCCAAGTGGCTTGGTACCTTTCTCAGCAAGCCAGCCACATCTTGCTTCCTCTGCGGCTGGATCACAACTGCAGACTGAAACTTTCCTCTTCCCACAATTCTCGTTGCCCTACCTCTACTTCCTGCCTGATTGCCCCAGCCTCTACTTCCTGCCTGGCACCTATACCTGCTACTGGTCAATCAGCGTTTATTAAACAAGTACAAGAAACAAATCTTTACAGGGTAAAACCATTGTCCCACAGCAGATGGGTGGAGGGAGAGAGACACGCCAGAAGAAAGAGGAGAGTTGTGTTTCATGATGGAGACAGTTGATTTCTTTGTTTCGGTCCATTGTGGAGAGCACAGCTGGGCTTACACAGCTCCCTCCCCCCTCAGCTTTCCACTGACTTAGAAGATCCGAATTCTTGGAAGATAATTGGCCACACCCTTGCTTTGCCTCATCTTTCCAGCCATTCTTGTCCAGAGACAGTTTAAGCACTGCTTTCGCTGGTGCAGGAATTTGTGTTTTTGTCATGTTTCCAGATGCAATAAAAAGAGCAAACTGGCTTTTTTAATATATATACATCCTGTTAATATCAGTTAAGTCACAGAGGTATACAAAGCAATTTGTGTGGTTAACGACAGTGCTGGGCTTGCATGATTCAGTTTCCCAGGGCATGCATTTAACCCGTTGTAACAACAGCTCAGATCCACTCCCAACTGGACACTCCACCAAGAAACACTGTCTCCTCCTAGAAAAGAGGAGACAGAAGGTCTAGAACGTAGAGCAAAGACTCATTATGCAGAACTTCTGAACACACTTAAAGTAGAAAAGAATGATGAACCAGACAACCTGGAAGCGTTCTCCAAGTCTCTCCTAAAGATCTTAAAATAGAGCCGACCCTCAATCTGCAAAATACCAGCCATCTCTCTGTCCTGACTGGGCTGATCAGAAACTTTCCTTATGCACATAAGGCTGCTTTAGGAATTTTAACACAAACTTAAAATAGTATAGAAATTATACATAATATGCCTGAAATTGGACATACAATATTTTAAAAGTAGCATTATTAATTTTTCACATTGAAAAATAATTACACTGAAATTTTTCAATACATATCAATTTTCAATACATATCAATGTTTATTAACCACTTAAAATAAGGAGACATGTGCCTATGTGCATTGTCTTGTTTTATGTACATGCCAAAGATTCCAGGAGAAAAACTCGTGTTTCGGAGTTGGTTTGGACCGAAGAGAACATTGAAGAAAAGAATGAAGACCGGATGACAGAAAGACACATGTGACTGTCTTTCCTTTCTTCACTATCACCCAGCAGCGCAGACTTTGTCAACAGTTACTTTTCCTGCCTCTTTCGGCAACCATTCTCCAATACGAAATCAGAAGATGCACAGTAAGTGGGTCTTGTCCTATTTCTTGTTTCCTGTCACCAAATGACATCACTTTCCCCCTTGGACATCTTAGTCTGGCCTCTCTCTGAGCAGGGATATAAGGAGTCAGGCATAGAACTGTCCATGATTATAACAGGTACATAAAACCCAATTTAAAAATGAGTGTTATACATTAGGGAAAAGAAAATGATAAAAAAAAGTTTTAAGTGAGATAATTTTTCCTAAGGAAGAGAGTCTTGAGCAGAAATAACTTTCGTGAAATAGTATAAGAGGGCAAGCATCTCAAGGGTAGGTGCACAGACAGGGCACACATCCATGAAGTTAAGACTAAAGAAACCAATGTACGTGATCTCAATGAGGAGGTTGACCTTGAAAGGCTCACAGTAGATTTTAAAGAGAAGTGAAGGAATAAGTGACTGAAGGTTAGGTATCAAGATATTATTTGGTCATTAATGACATCATAACAAAGTTAACAAATGCCTTTCCTGCAGGAGTCTAGCGGTACTTAACCCTCAGACAGATCTAGAAAAGCATAGAAAAGCCCTGCTGATACAGACTCAGAACA
Organism: Microtus obscurus; assembly: GCA_963919715.1. NCBI lineage: Eukaryota > Metazoa > Chordata > Mammalia > Rodentia > Cricetidae > Microtus > Microtus obscurus. Next base: position 8,814,767 of record CAWTZC010000381.1, on the reverse strand, counting down.
GAAACACAGAAAAGACGGAACCTAGATGGGTTTGCAGTAATCTTTATATTAATGGAGCTGAAACTGAAATTTCTTATATCCCAGGCACTGAACTTTCTCTCTTGTGGTTTCTTACAAAGACAAGTTTTTACTTTTTCTTTAGTAACGCCTGCTCTGGCTTCCCCACACAACATGTAAACTGGAAATCTTACAAGGAAACAGGCTTGCTAAAGAAATCTGGGAGACATGGAAACAGGGAAACAGTCACAGATAAGCATCTCAAGATCTGTTCGAACCAGGCTCAGAAACAGTTTCGTGACTCTCTGTGAAATCCAACATCCAGAACCCAGAGTGGGTGGGTGAGTGCAGGGGCAGACAGAGGTTTTTCCCTCAGTAAGTTTCTTACAGTTCCCTGTTTAAATCGAGTTGGGGTGGCTTCTGGCACAATCCCAACATCAAAGTCCTCTAGGAAGATAGAGTCCACCAAATAACCACACCCGACAATGGGAATCAAACACTTTTTCAAATTCGAGCTGCTTTTACTGTTTCCGAGAGAGATTTAAAAAGGCAAGGACAATTGTTCGAGACGATCACAAAGCGCATTCCTGTGTGTGCCTGTCATGCAAATATGTATTTAAGACTAATGCGTGTTATAAACATATACACGGGCCGATGTATACAAACTCCAGATGTGCCGCTTTCAAACTCCATGGGCTGTGTCCTCTATAAGAGAAAAAGAAATATTAATCACGGCTTTTACTGCTGAGGGGATGGGAGCTGTTCTCATATTTCAGAAAGGGGCTGGGAAGTGAGGGAAGCCAACCTTTTTCCTATTTAAGGCCAAAGCAGAGGAATCTCAGCGGCTGAGTTTTATGACGGGCCCGGTGCTGGAGGGCAGGGTACAACTGATGGTGCTACTTTGAGCTGCTTTTTCTTTTCTCCGCTTGCACAAAGAGTCTCATGTCTGATATTTAGACATGATGAGCTTTGTGCAAAGTGGGGCCTGGCTTCTCCTTGCCCTCCTCCATCCCACTATCATTTGGGCACAACAGGGCAGTGTTGGTAAGTAGGTACTGATTTCAACAGGCTTTCTGCGTTAACTTTGTCTTAACTTCTTACCAAGAGTCACACAGGGAAAAGAAATCAGCGTCCTCGGAATTTCCTGCCTGGCCTCTGACTGCGGATTGCTCCTCTAACCATAATTTTGCTTTTTTATATTTGCTTATAAAAAGAGAGTGCGTGTGTGTATTTGAAAATTCTCTAGTTGTTTAAGATAAAAATGGTCCTAACTTGCTTTGTTTCCATGTTCACCTTTTAAAAAAAAAATGCCTTGCAGACACTCCCTTCCTCTTTTGTGAACATCTTGGAATGCTCCCAAGACATCTGGAATTTATTGGTCTCTTGCAATAATTTCATGTTCTCCTTTGTATGCTGTTCTCTTTGTAAGGATGGAATATTTAGCGTGATTTTTTTCCAGTAAAATAACGTATTAGAAATGTATCTGTTGTCAGCAGCCCAGAAGAAGATACTAGAAGACCAGCAGAACCCCTGTATGTATTTCTGTAAATGGCACAGTGGACTATCTCTGGACATTGCTGAAGCAAGCCCGGGCCACTGAAAACATACCATTGTTCTTGTTCTTACTGCATTCTAAGAATGTGCATAGTCGGTTAATCCATACTTCCTTAGAGTTTTGCCAAAGGCTCTTTTATGTCCCAAATGCTCTGCTTAGCTGGGTTTTCACTACTGGAGGGAAAGTGTTTTAAAAGGAGTGTTTTTGCCTTTTCTACAAACAAGGTAAAGATGCTAGCTTCGTTCAGAAAACACTTCCTTCATATATTCTTGGTGAGCAAATACAGTGATCTTTACTTTCCCGTGCCACAAATTAAAAGCAGTTGCCTTGTTATTTACTTAAATATTTTTACAAATGCCTCTGTTCCTCAACATCACGAAAAATTGGGGTACACACTTTCTTCAAACTAATTGTGCTTTTGTGAATCTTAACTATGTTAGCGATTTTTTTATTTTTTACACATTATCAAACGGGCTTGTGTTCAAACCTTTGCTTTTGGTAAATGCTTCATGAGTATTAGTTTTTCCATTGTTTGTAATATCAATATCTTTGCTCTCTTCGCAAATTATAAATTCAAGACTAGGTGGTAGGGGCGGGGGATACCCGATAACATTTATGTATATTCGGTTCCTGACTGCAACAGTAAAGGAACACCCAGATTACTTGTTCATTAGTTGTCTCCTCCCCTTAACCCATCCCCAGCCCCCCCCCACATCCCCCCTCCTTATCTCCCCGCCCCTTCTGTCTCCTAAAGAACTCCCCTCCCAGTTTTCCTCCCTCCCTCATCACCCCTCCCCCATCCTGGGCTGTCCACCTCCCCTCCCCACTTCCTAATCCTTCCTTTCTCCTGCCACACCCAGTGCATCCCCCTTCAGCTTCCGTCTCTGTTTTTATTCTCTCCTCTTCTCCCCTGATTGTTTCCCCCCTTCGTATGCTCAATTCTCCTTTAACTTTCTGTCTTCACCTTCTCTCCCCATCCTGCCCTCCTGGAAGATGCAACAATCCCCATGTCTTCGCTAGAAAACTAAAAGACAGAGCCCAAAAGGAGTGCTAATTCCCCAGCGTCCCAAAAAAGATCTTTGGATGTCTGGGAGGAGAATCACAGAATTTTATTTTTTGAAAAGACTGTGCTCCTTATATGAATATAAAAAATAGCGTAGGCGCAATGAGTAGGCTTCTTCGCAGTCCGACATCACCATCTTAAGGTCTTCGCTAGCTCACTTGCTTCAGCCCTTGTGCTATGGCCATGAAGACAATGAAAGGGATTTAAGAGTGTGCATCACACATTCTTTATAGGTTTTTAGTGAAGATTCTCCTGGATCTTTGGGGAGGATATAGTCGGTGATGGCTATTCAGCACACTGGGAAGATGCACAGAACTCTAATGGGGTATCGCCTATGTTCTTTAGAAACCCCAGAAGGAGCACAGAGCTGCAGGACAGTAACTTGCAATCTACTCATGGGAGTTTTCAGGAGTATAAAACATGTCTCCAAAAGGAATTTTGGTCTCTATACAAATCTGTGCGAGTCTTAACTTTATTCACGCATCTTATGCCAGCTGTGGAAAAACCAGGTCTGTTTTATATTTCCTGTGGTTTAGAAGGGTGCCAGATTTTTAAGTGCTAAATTACGCCACCTAGTGGCTGGCAGAAGGGACACCATTTGCAGAACCAGTGCCAACATGATTGCTGCATCACAGGACTGGTATTTTAGAATGAGGTGTGTGCGTGTGTGTGTGTATGTGTGTGTGTGTGTGTGTGTGTGTGTGTGTGTGTGTAAATCTCATTCTCTATATATGTATATATGTGCATATGTGTTTATGAATTTTAAAAATTCTACACTGCTTTCATAAGTTAAAGAAAAGTAGATGATAAGATGTTGCCAGACATACAAACAAACTGGTGGTGATATAAGATGTTTTGAAAATGAGTGTTAAAGGTATAGACATTTTCCAGCAGGCGTGGTGGCACAGTCCTGCAATCCCAGTTTTTTCCAGCTAGGCATGGTGGCACAGTTCTTTTGGCAGTTGAGGGTAGAGAAATACTAGTCCAAAGTCTGCCGTGTCTACAGAGTGAGGTTGAGGTCAGCCTGGGAACAAAAGTGAAACTGTCTCAAAATAACAAATTTAAAGAAGGCTGGGGATGCATGGCCCCTAGTTCCAATCTCCAGTATGGCCAGAGAAAAGCTATAGGTGTATTGAAATCCATAGTATGACCTTTAAACATATCTTCCCTACTCATGGACTGATATCATCCTTGTTTAATATCAGCATTTTGCTGGTTATAGGTCCATAGATAGATGTTAATAATATTGCCTTCTTAGGGCAGGGACATAAGCTATTTTAATTAAATCTCCTCTAACGTTGAACCTTCTACATTTTGCTATGCTGGTAATGTCACAAAACTTAGCTATGAACTATTAACTGATTTGGAATTTCAAAACTGTAAGTGAACTTTGAGAATGAATTCTTATTTCATGTTTTGTGAGTCTGTTTCCCTTTATGTTTAAAAGGAAAGTTATAGCTAATATTAACAGTTAAATTTTCTCTGGTTTGTGTTATCCTAAATATTAAACATACCAAACCACTGAATTAAATGTTTTGTAAAGTCATTGAAAATAACTGTAGCTCTTACAAGAGAAAATACGTGGTTAGAACATTGTAAATTATGTACATATCTCAATATCAGTCGTGTAGTGAATAGTGTGTTGGTATAGGTTAGAAACAGGAAAGGACAGGGCTAATACTCAGAAATTTGAAGAAATGTTAAATGGTTTAAGAAAAAGTCCATATACTTTTAGTGTCTGCATTTTCTTATTTTTTGTAACTATTTGTCAATAAAAGAGAGATTCCAAATTTTAAATTGTTCCAGAAAATATACTTATAAAAGTTTTTTTAAGGTAGTCTTTTTTTTTCTATTTAGTACTCAACTTTTAACAGATTAATCTGGTTTACTGGGCAAAAGACCCAGAAGCTAAGGACTTAACAAGAAATTACCATCCCTTCTGTGAACATGTACACTACAAGCGAATAAAGGACTATTATTGACACACACTTTCGTGGTTTCAATTTGTGACCCCTCACATTTCCTCAGCAGCTCCACAGTGCTCAGCCTGAGGGCTGAGACATCCTGCTTAGGTCTAGGATGGAGCCTGAGTCTTAGAGAAGCAACCCAGTCTTTTCAAACCATGCTGGGAGAGAGGAGAGCGGGGCTTTAAGGAATTCAGACCCTTGTGTTGGGGCCTTGCCCAGAGATTTCTTCTTAAAAGGATTTGTCTAGAACTGTACTGGACGTTCAATGAGAGCCAGCTCTTTGGAAAGGCCTGTGTCATATCATACCCACAGGCTCAGGCCAGCCTGAGTGGTAACTCAGAAAAGACTGCCACCTACCGAGGTTCTGTAGTGTCCACTGAAGGTGATGCTCTGCTGTGCAGAGTTCCTATGTAGTTCTTTTACTCTGTGACCTAAGTGATGTCTCCACCTTGAATCCATTAAACTGCATTGCTTGCAAGTCAGCTGGGAAGATGAAAGAGAAGCTTGCCTATGCTGGACCTGGGGGACACTTGGAAAACTTGAGGTCCACTGCAGATTCCTGGAAGCGTGGGTGCCCTGATTCGTATAAAATGTTTCACTCTGTTCCTTAGGGGGTTTAGTTTGGCGTCATTGATTTACAGGTTAGCAGAGAAGTCCCGTTGTATTTTTCTTCATACAAAATTTTTAACAGGGGAAACTTTGCCTGTCAGGAAGGCAGTGGAAACTCTGAGTTAGCTTTGATCAGCACTCATTTGTAACTGCAGTTTGGAGAGTTGCATTCACCACTAGCAGCTCTGTCTGTTCCTAAGAAAAACACAGCCCCAGTGCATGCCTTTCAGATTATCTAATCAAAGCCTCGCTTTTTCCACGACTGAGGTCAAGCCCTGCCGCTTCCAATGGAATCTTAATAAGCAAAATGAAAAGTTCAAATGGGAAGAATCCTAAAATTGTCCCCAAAAGTGAGGTTAGAACACTACTAATCCCGAAAACCCTTAACAGTTAAATTCGCTTTGAAAATTAACATGGAGAGATGCCTTTCCCAGGAACATATTTGCCAGACGTTTCTCTTTTGTTTGTTATTGTAGAGGCAGACAGACTATGTTTCTTAAAGAAACACTCTGTGCTGTTCCACAGAACTTAGAAATCCTTATTTATTCAAAGGAGACTCGTGAGCAAGTTAATGCATGTGGAGCATATAGTAACTATATTTTCTGAATATTAGTGCTTTAGGCAATGTAAATACATCTATGTGTTAGAAGCAGAAACCTTATGTTTACTTCTACCTGTCTTTCTGCCTGGCTTTCACCAGTTCATCTTGCTGGTGGTCTGGATGCCAGCAGGGTGGCCTTGGAAATTCAAATCTTTTTCATAAGGTCAAGAGAAATAAACAAGTAGGACTCAACTCCAGATGGTATCTTCCCGTTTCAAGATTAGAGAGAAAGGACATTTTGCAGACCACTGTGATTCCTTAAAATGTCTGCCGTCGTCCTCCTGAGGGCACGGAGTTTACAAACCATGTGGGACAGGGAACTGTTCTCCATGCAATACTGTCTTTGAAAGCAGAAAGGAAATAGAGTAAAGCCATCAATAGAGTATCAGCCTTCAGAAAAGCATCCTAGATTCAAATCTGATTTTTTTTTCATTATTTAGTCTGGGGCATTACTTGGTTTGTTTCAGGCTCTTTGCCTGTGTGGAGGATTGCCACAGCATTTAGCTGATAGGTCCTCTGCAAGCAGGAAGGGAACAAAATCAATGTAAAGCATCAGGTACAGAAGTGCACAGCTGCATTCCCAACGGCCAGCTGCAGTGACCCACACCTACATTTCTAGCAGGTTTGTTGCAGTGATGCATACCTGTGCCTGCATTCCCAGCAGTCTGCAAACCCAGATCAAAAACTGTGATGTCATGGCTGGCTTGGCTTACAGGTGGAGACCATTGATTCTAAAGAAAACAAAATGAGGTCAGCCGCTCAAGAATAGTGCCTAGAACATGAGCTTGGTCTAGCAATGGTTGTGTTGTCGATTGTAAGCTCCCACTACCCTTTGGAAGAACCAAAAGTCCTTAGCCATGTAGTGCAAGGGGAGATTACACAAAAACCTGTACTCTCAAAATATAAAACTAAAGTTGTTATGGAATAAGTTAAATATATTAAACATTTTCATGATCTGACAGATTGTATTATAAATAAGAACAATATATAAATATTAAATAAATCAATAAGCAGGTCTATTCCAATGCTGCAAAGGGTGAAGCATTCCAGGAAGTGCCCATGCTTTACCATGACTTCCAGGTTTGATACTAAATGCAGCTTCAGGAGAGTGCACTGAAGGCTTTCTGCTTTGGTAGATTATATAGCTAACGGTAGATGGTCATGCATGAGATAGTAAATCAGAAGAAACTCGGAAGGCATCCTTTTCAGAGCAAATATGACTAAGAGACACAGGGTGGGAAGTGTTGTGTTCAGCCACAAAATCTACTTACAACTTTTCAGGCTCTGATTTTTTCGAGAAAGACAACTTTGCTTCAAATGAATATGAAACAGATTATGGCAACAAATTAGATCCATTAACTCTTATATTTTTAGGCATTCCAACTTTCTCCTTTTATGTAGAACATGACTTTCTTAAAAAAAAAAAGTATGCTCTATCACTTTACATGGTAGAAGCAGATTAAAACAAAGACATCACTCCAAAAGTTGGCATCACATTAAGAAAGAAGTGGTGGTTTCTAGAGGTGGAGGGCAGGAGGAGAACCACAGGCTGTGCACAATGGCTGTGCAGAATGGCTGTGCAGAATGGCTGTGCAGAATGGATGCCAATGGGAACTAACACCAGGAAATCCTGGTGTGTTAATGCACAGAAGGTCAACTTTTTATTGCTAGTATTAGCAACAAAAAGTATAAAGTATACATTCTAAAAGTTAAGGAAAATATTTTGAAATTTTTTACCATAAATTGTAAATTTCTGAAGAAATAAATATGTTTAAACTGAATTGATGATTATATATATATATGTGTGTGTATAATATACATCAATATATTTCATAGAAATTATTAAATTATAGAATTTTATAATTGCATATATTAAAACAAATAAAATATTAAAAGTATTAAAAAGATGTACTAAGATACGCTGATCATTATATTGAAGTCTCTGTACTTAAAAAAAATAATAATATTTCTAATAAATTTGAAAACAAGAAGTCAAATAACAGTTTTCTATTATGTAGCCCTAGGTTTAACATGCTAATTTATAATTTTAAAAAGTCAGTGTCATGACTGTCTACTTGACAGCGTTCAAAACAAATAATAAACACTGTTTCTTCTGATGTGAGATTGGCCTCAATAGGGTTTTCACATGGGAGGATGAATGAGGGAGAAAGACTTTACGCCCAATTAAGAACATATGAAGCTATTTTAAAATGTGAGGTACTTAAATCTAACTTTACCTGATATATTAATTTATGTTTAGCTTTGCAAGGGTGTCCAATAGTTCCTTTTAATAACCTGCATGTTGTATCAAATGGCAAAAGCTATTTCTGGTCCAAGGGTAAGCTGCTGATAGGATAATTAGCACAATCTAACATTGTCTTTACAGGTCAAGGTCAGGCATTTGACAGCCACATCTTCAGTGAGACTATCCCAAGTTAGAGCCAATCAAATAAGAATTTCTTGTCCATCCAATTGAGAGAAGTTGGGAAAGATTCATATGAAGAAAGGAGCACCCTTGAAGAGATTTTAGTGATTTCGCTGAAAGGTCTTCCATCTCAACACTTGACATATTTTTTTAACTGCCAACTGAACACAGTTCTTAAATACAAAGCATCAGTTCTAGGTAACACAAATAGGTTTAGTGATCATCGCTTCGTGCACTAAGACTATTAATTATATGAAAACCCTCTTTGCCTTCTCCTGAATTACTTAAAAGCAACAACATCACACAATCCTGAACCCTATATGCTTAGATAAACATTTGTATTCAGCTCTTACATTCTCTGAGAATAAAGATGCATTCCTCAAAGCTTTAGAAAGCCTATTTCCACCCCACCCTTTACCCCCATCCTCATTCATCTGCTACAGACACAGGAGGAGTTGACACAACTTCGCTAAAAGAGAGAGATTTTTTTTAAACTGTATAATCTTTGTTCCCTATTGAAAATTTTAGTGGAACTGTCATTTTTGGTTTTTATTAGCTGTTACACTGATAAATTGTGAAGACAGGAATGGGTCTCAACTTGCCTCATACAAGAAGCTCGAGCTATTTCGTACGATGATTAAAGCTGTCTTTGTACATATATGTAGATGGTGAAGTGACACCATAGTCTGCAGAGAACAGATACTCTGAAATTTCTCTTAATGGTAAAGTCTTAGATGATATATTATCTAAATATGAAGATAAGGAAAGAGAAATTTGTAAACAGGGCTATAGGAAAATAAAGTTTCGCTGTCTGAAAAAAATACAAAAGAACCCACAAGACCTTGCTTACATTCGAAATTGTTTGCAGATGTTTTAAGACTTATTATTAATCCATTCGTGACTGGCAAACTGTCATAGCAGTTTTCAAGCTGAGCTTAGCCATACTACAGAGTCAACACTTCAAGAATTGGGAGTGGGTTTTATTCTGGCATCTCCTCAGTTGATTCACTGTGAATGGCTGCTGAAATTTCAATTTCTTACATATAATTAAGAACCAACTCTAAAATTTTGGTTGAAGCCATTTCGTCTGCTGTAGTAAGCCACAAATACACATGGCCGTGACTCATGTTCTCCCTAGTCTTTCTACTTATTCATTGCCAATATTTGCTTTAAAGTTGCACTTTATTCTAGACATTTGGAAAACTCTTTATCTATGATATATATATATATATATATATATATATATATATATATATATAGTCATATAATGTTGACCCACTAATGCCCAACAGAACTAGCAGTGACATTCAACACATAGTCAGCTTTGTTAGCTTTCCCAGAACAATCTGGAAGAGTTTTATGCTGCCAAGATTAGGTCAGTTTTCCCCCTGAATGTCTCAACTCTGTTAATATAATCCAGAAGGTCCCAGAGTTAGTAACAAAAATCATCCTTTTAGTACTGTCCCATCTGCCATTAAAGCAAAGAATAGCAATTAGGCAAAAATGCTTCTTTTCAGTTGCGTAATTAATATACAAGTGTTTGCATGTTTGTGTTGTATCTACTGTTACTAAGTTTTTCATATGAGAAGTAAAAACAATGGATTTTTAATGAAAATTGTCATGCGACATTTTATTTTAATAAACAGTGCATTGGTACATAGCAATTAGATAGAGGAAATATGATTTTTGATAAAAGGAAGAAATTGCTTCAAACTTTCTCCATTTTGACTGTACTCTGCAAATAGTTATGACTGTAAAATCACATTTTTTTTCAAAACATGGAAAATGCCATATGTTCTTCTGTTTCTTCCCGCAGATGAATCGGGATGCACCCACCTCGGTCAGTCCTACGAGTCTAGAGATGTTTGGAAACCAGAGCCATGCCAAATATGTGTCTGCGACGCCGGATCTGTCCTCTGCGATGACATCATATGCGATGATGCGCCGCTAGACTGCCCCAACGTAGAGATCCCGTTTGGAGAATGTTGTCCAATATGCCCACAGCCTACCACACCTGTGAGTCTACAGAATGCATTAGCTCTTCAAAGACCGCATCTTCAACATTCATATTAAACAAATGGATAGATAGCACCCATAGCAGAGAGGCCTGGAAGGAACTGCAAGTCATGTCTGTTAAGCAGGCTTAACAAGTGAATGATGTCATTTCTAAATGAAAGCAGGGGGCTGGGTGTAGTGAGAATTAAGAAATAGTTAAGTATACTATCATAGTTTACATATATTAATCTATATTGTTTATACTTCATAGGCTCCTGCCCTTCCTGATGGCCATGGACCACGAGGCCCCAAGGGAGATCCAGTGAGTAACATCTTCCCAAGGAGTAAAGTTAATGCTAATGACATCTCTAGGAAAGCCTGGTTTTCCTTGTCAAATTATTCCCGTATTCAAACGGAACTGCTACCATTCTGAATTTTCTTCTGTCCTATGTATTTGAAAAATCATGATATATAGCAGTACTTGTCTGTTTTCCCAAACCTCCCAAGACTTCATCCCTTTGTCAGTTCAAAACACAAAATGTAGGTCAAGATACAAAGGAACATAATAAATTTCAGTTATCCATGAGACTTAGTTGGATATATACTTATCCCCAAGGACAAATATCACAGTGATAATTCAATATAGCATGGAAGCAAATCCCTAATGATCATTTTAAATCACCCCATATTTTACTGATTTCGTTTGTTTTTGTCTTATTTGTTTTAGGGCCCTCCTGGCATTCCTGGGAGAAATGGTGACCCCGGCAATCCAGGGCTCCCAGGTCCCCCTGGCCTTCCTGGCTCTCCTGGAATCTGTCCATCATGTCCAAATGGCGGTCAGGTAAGAAATTACAGAATCAAAACCTCCTCCATATTTTATTTTATTTATTTGCTCTGCATTATATCTCAAGAGCAACTTTCATCCTCCAGTTTTATATATTTAACAAATTCTTATCTAGTGCTTCTATATGCTAAGAGCTTTAAAAGAATTCCACTGCTGTCACGCCAATATGGTTGCTGCTACATCTTTCAAAAATGTCCCAACTTCTCAGCAAGTATATGACTTACTCATTATGTTTGATAGATAGCCTATCAGCTCCTAAAATAAATAACTTACAAAATTTTAAAAGTGCTATAATTGCAGATTATTCCCCAATTCCTCTCCTAACACCAATGACTATGCCATTGGAGGCTTGGGCACTAAGCAGTTAACAGCTCCAGACATGGCTAATCAACTTCAGATAAACAGAGTGGCCTGTGCTTCCCTGGCGGCTGAACAGAACTCAAGGCACACCTTTCTCCTTCTGAGTCAGGGCTGCCAATCAGTCTGCACATAAAACCAATAATCAAGAATATAAACATTGCAAAGTTAAGTGGTACAGGTGTAAGTGAACTCAGGAAACTGCACAGATGTTTGTGATTTATGTAACTGTTTTTTTCCAAAACAATTCAGGAGCAATGAGCATCATCGAAATCAAATAGAACCTATCTAGACCTAGAACTTAAAGCAAGCTCTGAGCCGTTCTGATATTTTTCCTTGTTTACAATGGTTCAGTGCTTAATTGGGAGGTGTTCAGCTCTTATTACATAAAATCAGAAACCATATATATATATATATATATATATATATATATATTCACCATATAGTTGATTACGTATATGTGTATATATACATTAGTATACATATATGTGTATATATACATACATATGTGTATATATATATAAATTAAAATCTGTTTTATTGGCCTTTTGGGAAGTTTATTTTACCTTCCTATGTTTTGTTGGAGATTAGATACTTAGAACTAATGACATCAATGTTCCTTTGTCCTTACATATTCAATTACTCTGTGTGTAGTGCTATAACTATTGTATAGAAATAATAATTTCAGTGATAACATTGAGGGACAAATTGAAGTGGGAATTTTTCATTTAATACAGTTTGTTAAAATCTCATACCCTACTCAATGAATATTTCTGTAGCGAGTATAATATTTAAAGTCATAGACAGACAATAGGCAGAAAAGACCTCACATCTGGCATGCAGAAATCTAAATTATGCTGCATACACTTATTCTAAATGCTTCGGAAAATAACTATGACCTTTGTATTAATAGAATCTGATCCATGTACCTGATTTTTTTTCTACAGAATTATTCTCCCCAGTATGACTCTTACGATGTCAAGTCTGGAGTTGCAGGAGGAGTGGGTGGCTATCCTGGACCACCTGTACGTACAAATGTTTCTGAGCATGTCCAAGTATCACCCAGCATTTGCTTCTTAACTCTTGAGTGATGTTCTTCCGGAAATACAACATTTTCATGGAATTGTAGAAAACGGCTCATTAACTACCAAAGCTGGAAGAGAAACCAACAACATTGCTATGATTCTTCTATACTAACTCATTTCCTTCTTGTGGCATTTTATGCCTTGCCAGTATTGTTAATTCTTCATGCCCACCTACATAAGGGCTCTCCCACCGTAACCTCATAGACTGTCTAATTGAAGGCAGCTTTGTTAAGGAGTGTTTCCCTTCTCATTGTCTCATCCAAGTTGCTCAGCATCCTCTTTTCATGTGTTAGTTAGCTGAATTTTTCATTCTAAAGGACAGGTTAAGTCATGAATGTTCAATATCACTCTTCATCTTTCCTCCAAGCTTTAAATCAAGTGTGAATATTTTTAGAATTGTTGATCTTTCATGTCCATCTATCCTAAAGAATACCTTTCACTTTGACTGTGAAGGCCTTTCCAAATGTAAATGGCCCAGAGTTTTAATAACAGAAAACAACAAGAATCATTCCAAGTTGGATTTGAACGTGTAATACTGTAATGACATATGCTGGAGATGTTTGCTCTTGAACAACTCTCAGGGAGAGGAATAATGTTGAAGCCCATAATTTACTGCAAATAACAGAAACATCACTGTAAATAAATACAATATGCCAATATATTTGTGGCTTCTCAAGTTAAATAAAAAATTTTATCAGTAGATACAAAAGAACTGGTAAAGAGTATTATAACTTGCATATATGAAATTGAAAAATGTTTACCAATTAGATGTTTATGATTTCCTAAGTTTCTGGTATTTTTTAATGTTTGAAAGTCACATGGATAATCAATCATTTTTATGAATATTGGTTATTACTACACTCATATTATAAATCCTCCTTCAATAAGGTACACAAACCTAAATAAAACTACCACGTATTGACATTCCAGAAAGATAAGTCAAAAACTTGTTGTCAGAATTTAGAAATATCATACTACCTGTTTGCTAGTTTAGTCTGCACTTCTGAATGGTGATGACATCCATTTGCTTTAAGTGTTTAGTAGCCCATATGTAATGTTTACACCCGAGTCTTCACATCAACATGACTGTAACATACCAATACAGTCATGAGGTTTGAAGTTGACCAACCTGCTTAAGTAAGAAACACGCATAAGATCTATCTATGGTGTAAAGATATTTTACACATGATGCTTAGGCAAAAAGACAAGAAATTGTTTTTAATCGAGGGAGGTATTAATGAAACACTATAAAGCTTATCATATTTTCTACTGACTTTTCCCCCCTCTGAATTGCCTTTCTTAAGGGTTGAGGTTAAAATTTTTAACATTGATTCATAATCTGAATGACTCTCTAATTTCATCTGGAGTAAGGTTTTCATGCAAAACTCTTTTTGGAAATCTCATAGATTTAAGCATATCAAGGCTTATTACCTAATAACAAGATATAGTTGTATATGTTTCAAAATACATTGGCATCATGTCTGAACAGACATCACTCTGTGCAATGTGTTTCCCATTTATCTACTTGTGTTTATTGTTTAAATTTGCATTCTAGGGTCCCCCAGGCCCTGCAGGCCCCCCTGGCTCTTCTGGACATCCTGGCTCCCCTGTAAGTATAAGGCCTACTGGTGTTTTTATCTTCATGAGTATATAAATCAAATTAATATAGATATGGATATAATCCATTTCAGCATGCCCAGTCACAACTAAGTAAAGCTGCAACCAAGAAATATCATTTTAATGTTACAATTGCATATTTAATGTACTCCCTAACAACTATTATCAATGAAAATTTTGATAAAATTGAAATACATGTTTCATTTATAAACAATATGCCTTTGAGTTAAGAACCATTCAATTTCAATGAAATCTTTATTTAATCCTGAAAATATGTTTTAAACTTTCATAAACTGTAATGGACTTTTTGACTAAATTCACTAATCATGACTTCTGACTATTCTCAAAGTATAAGTTTTTTATATGACGCTCTTGTTACTTTATTTACATATATTACATATATGTACAATGATGTCATAATTATTATTCAATTATAGAAATATTACATAATATTAAAATACATTTTCAATATTTTTCTACTTTAGGGTTCTCCTGGATACCAAGGTCCCCCTGGTGAACCTGGTCAAGCTGGTCCTGCCGTAAGTAACACTTAGATTGCTGAACACATTGACAATTCACTTCCCATAAGAAATCTATCAATTCCTGAGTCATTCGTGGCTATATCTAGAGTGCAGATTGCACACATGCTTGAATTTTTACATAATAACTTAGCATTTTGGGGTGTTTGAGGTAAACCCAAAGATATTAGAGATTCTTAACTGGTTAGCTGTCAAAGTTATCCATTTCCCAGAGTTAACAAAGATCATCCATCTATCTAAGCATCTAAGGTTTCTGTAGACTCCCCTTGTGTCTATAGGCTTATAGGCTTGCATACATCTGCATATAGTGAAGAAAAAGATCAGAGTCCTCCGGAATCATATGCCACACAAACATACAGAAATTAAAATAAATTTTATTTTAATACAATATTTCAAAATACTGAGAAGTGTATTTATATTTTTGTATAGTCAATGTCTTAAAATATACAAGTGCATATATAAATAGAAACTTTTAGTATAAGATATAGATACACGATATCTAAAGTTTTTAGTAAATTTTAAACAACAGCAAAAATTAGATGTAATGAACATATAATATTAACTCAGTGTAATTTTCATGGTGAGAGGTTCTGAAGGATGTTTCCCTCCAGATGCTCTTAACATGCAGTGATAAAATGTTGAGCTTATCGAGTTCTATTTTCTCATTTCAGGGCCCTCCAGGACCTCCTGGTGCTATTGGTCCATCTGGCCCTGCTGGAAAGGATGTAAGTATTCATAGGTCAAAAAGGAAAATAGTAAACTTCAACTTGAATGATAAACCATGTATCCTTCATGCCACTATAGAAAAGTCAAAGAAAAACTTGAAAGTCTTTATTCAAAAAAGAACTGTAGTTCAGTAGTGCTGGCGCACACCTTTAATCCCAGCAATCCGGAGGCAGAGGCAGGCTGATCTCTGTAACTTCAAGGCCAACCTGGTCTATGGTGAGTTCCAGGACAGTCAGGGCTGTTACACAGAGAAACCTTGTCTCAAAGAACATCAATTGTACCCTAATAAGCATCTTCTGTTATTATTGGTGGTTTGTAGTATTCTCACAGCCTTTTATGCTGAATTTCGTAGCTTCTTAATTCTTATTCTTAAGGGTGATGTCCAGCACTGACCAGAACTTCATATTACTTCTAGGGTAGCTTCATGGAGAGTCATGCTCTCTTGCTGAGATCTTCATCAGAAATCTTGCAACACTTCTATCTCTAAATCACCACGAGATGAGATAGTTGTCTTCACTTTTCAGGATGCTAACATTTTATCAACCTGTTCATCTCTGCGTTGCATTTGCAATGCTGTACATCTGACAAATTCGAAAGTGATAGAACTCTCAGATACACTTCGTTTTCATCCCAGAAGGAACAAGATTTTTTTCTTTACATTCTGCAACAAATAATCAATACATTAAGATCATTACTTTATGAGCATAAATTTATAAATATTAAATATTCTCTTTTTTCCCCTCAAATAATTTCCAATGCTATATTCTTTTCATTAACTTTGGGGAAAATCTGAATATTGGGAAGAAAGACATCAGTACTAGGACATCATAGGCTAATGACAAGGTGGAAGGGGCCTCCTTTAGTCCTTCCATTGAGAAACCTGATGTCACTGAGTAGATGGCTCTCTCCTATCAACCTAGCACTAGGTGGCCATTGGAGGTTCAGGAGCACAGCATAAGCCAGGGCTATCTATGCAGATTGTGTCTCAAATAAGTACCTAATTGGAAGTCGTCTGATCTCATAACTGCATATTTGATCCCACCAGACCTCTCCTTAGCTGCACCCCATTTCCGCGCACATGAGCCTTTATGCATCCTTTATTTCTCTGCCTAGGGAGAGTCAGGGAGACCTGGTCGACCTGGAGAGCGTGGACTACCTGGCCCTCCGGTAAGTCTCCTCCATTTGATAGCCTCCCCAGTCACAAGCATTTTAACTTCAAAAGCGCATGACCAAATTGAAATCAACATAAAGACAAAATGCATTTCATTGCTGGATTTTGATTCTATTTGAATGTTAATTAACGTCTTTCTCATTCATTACTTTTAGGGTGCTAAAGGCCCAAGCGGCATGCCTGGATTCCCTGGGATGAAGGGGCACAGAGTAAGTGACCCCGTGCTTACCCCTAACTCTAACCCTTTATTCATGACTTAGTAGGTATAATGTATTGATGGCAAAGCACCTTTATGTTTAATTAAATATTAGGTGAAATCTGCCAAGTCCAAAATGTGTCAATCTAATAAGAACAAAGTCCATCAAACGAAATTTAGTGTAAGACTTCCATTTTGAATTGTGCACAAATCTTAAATTTTTTTTCTCTTTTTAAATTTTCCCAGGGTTTTGATGGACGAAATGGAGAGAAGGGTGAAACGGGCGCTCCTGGACTGAAGGTGAATTGCAGCCCACTGTGGTTTTGAGCGAACTCATTTAGAGTCTGTCAACTGTTCTTTACATATTATTGATTGCTTAGGGTAACCCCCTAAAGCTTCGATGACAGCTGATAACCAAGCTTCTGGCGTAGAAATGTTTGCGCATCCCCGAGAGACTAATGAATATGTAGAGTTGGCATGTACTTAAATGCCGAATTTTACACTTCTGATAATTAAAATTAAAGGCTTAAAACAATTTAATATTACCAAAGTATATATTTTCCTTAGTCTCTTCTATGATACAGTATTTGCAATATCAAACAGTTTGCTGTACAAAATCATAACGTTTCGTATGTCTCTAGGGTGAAAACGGTCTTCCCGGAGACAATGGAGCTCCTGGCCCCATGGTAATTATGTTTCCTCTGCTACGATTCTCAGTACTAATACTAACCATCCAGCTCCGTTGCCTTTCTCCTTCCTGTCTGTTCTCACACATGGCAGGGTCACGGTGAGATCATTACTCTCAATTTTGCCTGCAGGGTCCCAGAGGGGCTCCCGGTGAGCGAGGACGGCCAGGCCTTCCCGGAGCTGCAGTGAGTATTGTTACGGTGTACCCTGATGAAGGCAGAGGTTATCTCTTCTGGAAACGCTGTCTTCAAGATCAGATCAGTCCAGATTTGGATATAATGATATGGAAAAGAAAGCCTTGCATTTAGTCTCCCTGCTGATTTGAGACAAACTTCTCTTTTTAGGGTGCTCGAGGCAATGACGGTGCTCGGGGCAGTGATGGCCAACCAGTGAGTAACGTTGCATCTAAATCCGCTTTGTTCCAAAGTACTTAGAGTTTGTGGATCCTACATTACATTGTCATATTGTCATATTACTATATAGCAAACCCACATTGCCACTTGATGACTCTCTTTAACCCTAAAAATGGAAATAATTTATAGGTCCATCCAGTACTTGATAGTATCCATCACGTTATCATTTAAATCTATACGGACCCCCAAACTATGCCTCCCTTCTAGCCATGACCATTAGTCCCAGCCATTCGCTGACATGTGTTTAACACGTACTTGTGTCTCATAGCCAATATTGGTTATGCCAGTTAAGAGACATGCAAAATAGATGGTGATGTTAGCTCTATGTAAATAAGAACACAAATGCTCAGGAGTAAGATCCTGCACAGTCACAGGATGTATGGAAAAGCAGAGAGAAATACAGACGTTCTCACCTCAGATGTAACCCTCTTCTTATCTTACACAATGTTCCTCTCTAGAATACCCGTGCGAATGGTAAATGCTCTTTCATCCATATGGTGTCTTCTGTACTTTTGATTCATGTATCATTTCCTACGATGCTTCATTTGATGATTATTCTAGGTGTTCAGTCTAACCAATTTTTATTACTTGCATATTTTCCTTGTTTTAGGGTCCCCCTGGTCCTCCTGGAACCGCAGGGTTCCCTGGGTCCCCCGGTGCTAAGGTAAGCATATAGTTCTAACACATTGGATAGCTTCTCAAAGTTGACTTGTAAAAGAATCAGATCTATATCTTCATCTACAGAGAACTTTTTAATGCCTTAATCTTGATTCTAGTACATTTATATATAATCCTGATTCATATATATGTATACTTAAACACATATATAATCATTAGCATTCTACCATTCTGATATTTATTCCGATGACTTCTGCCTTTTCCCAGGTCCTTTCTGGGAAACAATTAGAAAACAGGCAGGCAGACTCATATCTACCTTTGTCCTCTGTCTTTAGGATATCCTTCATTTTATTACAATATTTAACCATAGTACTATAGCTTTAGAGAAATAAGTTTAAGCAGAACTGAAGGGTAAACCAAGTTATTCGAAGTAGAAAGGACAGCTGACACATTGGAATTTGTTTGACTCTTTAGGGTGAAGTTGGACCTGCAGGGTCCCCTGGTTCAAATGGCTCCCCAGGACAAAGAGGTGAACCTGGACCACAGGGACACGCTGGTGCTCAAGGGCCTCCTGTAAGTAGCAGACAAGACCTGAGAGGAGCCAAGCTGCTAGGCTTACTCCTTCAAAGCATGCTTCAACTTGACTGTCAATCAAAAAGTATTCCTTTCTTTAAAAAGTGTAATTTCATGTTATACTATAATTAGGTTCATAACAAAAATGGGAGTTTTGCACTGTAGAATTCATGAATTTCGCATTAACACAGTGCGGAGTAGAGAATATAGCATGTATGTAAACTATAGGTTACTTTTCTGATGCCTGGCAGGTTGACTACACTAAGCACCAGCCAGGAAATAAATAATCTCTGACTTAATTCCTAGTTATTTTTCCTACTTTTCTATGTTGGGCTACTCTTAGGGAAATGACATAGTCTCTACAATACATAATACCTCAGTAAATATATTCTCTAAACAATATACTATACATGCGAGGTTTTGTTTTGTTTTGTTTTGTTTTTTGTATTCCTGCTAAGATGCTCTTTCCCCTCTTGCACATAGGGCCCTCCTGGGAATAATGGCAGTCCTGGTGGCAAAGGTGAAATGGTGAGTTGAATCTCCCTCCCCTAATCCCACACCGATTTATGGATTTAAGTCTGATGGGAAAATAAGACGGTCCGTGCATGGCTGATGTCCGTGTTTGTGCTGTCCTTAGGGTCCTGCTGGCATTCCTGGAGCTCCTGGACTAATGGGAGCTAGGGGCCCCCCTGGACCAGCTGGGACTAACGGCGCACCCGGACAGCGAGGACCTTCAGTAAGTTCCTTTCTCCTTCAGTGCCTGGAAGTTCAAGCTTACCTATCACAGCAAAAATATTGCTATTCCTTTTGCTCCCTCTCAGTTAAGTGTATATGGCTCTCCTTCGAGATGTATAACATCTGGCTTGTTATGATTTTATTAGCCAAATCCTCATTGTCTTTACATAGAGATTTTGTTTCTCTTTAGGGTGAACCCGGCAAGAATGGTGCAAAAGGAGAGCCAGGTGCTCGTGGTGAACGGGTCAGTACCAAACCAACATGCTTGGCTACTTAGAAAACCGCAGCACTCGGAGAAAATAATGGGTAAAATTTTCTCTAGTAAATTTCGTCCCAATGCTTTATATTTTTAGGGGGAAGCTGGATCCCCAGGAATCCCAGGGCCTAAGGGTGAAGATGGTAAAGATGGATCACCTGGAGAACCCGGTACAAATGGGCAGCCGGGAGCTGCTGGAGAAAGGGTAGGTTTCCATAGTAACCTGCTTCACCTTCAAGGTACAGCAATCTTTGATTCCCCCGCCACCCCCCTTTGGTGAGGCGGGGTCTTATTTATAGACTACGTTGGCTTGGACCTTACTCTGTAGCCCAGGCTTGGCTCAAACTCATGGCAATCCTCCTGCTTCAGCTTCCCCTAATGCTTGCATTAGAAGCATGAACTATCACACCAGTTTAAAAGCTAACAAAAACCTGTAGTTGCCTCTACACAGTGTCTCCCTACAGGCTGACCTCAAATTTAGAGATTCTCCTAACTCCACCACCTAAGTGGGGGATTAAAGCTGTGCACCACCAAGCTCTTCTGGGCATTGCTTCTTTGAGTGTCTCATCTAAACTTAAAACCCTGAAGAGTTTCAGTATGCTTATTTCTGTCTTGTGTGTGCATTTGGCTGATGGGTTGCTCTGTGATTTATTCTTTTCCTCCGTTTCAGAATTTTGGTTTTGTCTTATTTAGTATTATTTTTTTCAGCTCTGAGAAGTGGTCTCATGACCTGTACTTGGAGGGCAACGCTTTACTATTAAATCCCTAAACTCCTGCTTAAAGAACTTTGTAGTATAGGAATATTTATACCCATGAATTATGAACAAGTTTTAATCTTATAGGCTGAAATATTTAACTGTCATTCTTTCCAGGGAGCTCCTGGCTTCAGAGGACCTGCAGGGCCAAATGGCATCCCAGGAGAAAAGGTACACACCTCAGTTCCTGAATGTCATTACTACAAATAGAGGTTTCTTCACTACATTATCCCATTAATGGAAAGATAAATCTCTGGAGGAAATGTATCAGAACAACAAAACACAAAACATCTCCTCGTGACCCTAGTCCTTGCCTCATTACTTCCTGTGCTCTGTGATGAGTGAAGTCACTTCCTCTGGCAGACAGGGAGAATCCCTGACCCCAGTGTCACCACAAGAACCACAGAAAACCACCTGGATGTTCAGGGAAGGCGCCACAGTAATTTCTCACCATTAATGGTGCTTCACTTTAAACACACATAAAGGTATAGCTAAGTCCAATCAATAATGTTTGTTATAAACAAGGGATATTCATCACAGCTGCCTCTTTTTTTTCCCCCAACATGACATCCAAAGCTAAACCATATGATCTTAAAGGGCAGAACTCAGCAACACAAACTCTCCTCGAGAAGCCAAATGACTCCACTAGTCACAGATTCAGAGTGTCAGAGCCTAAGTCAATCAAAACTCTCTAAGGTTTGTTATCTCACAACGTAGGGTCCTGCTGGGGAACGTGGTGGCCCAGGTCCTGCGGGGCCCCGAGGAGTAGCTGGAGAACCTGGTCGAGACGGAGCCCCAGGAGGCCCAGGAATGAGGGTAAGAAGTCATATCTGTTTTAATCACACTGTAATGTAATTTCTTATTGAAGAAAGACAATGCAAGTGATGGCAGACCCAACACAACTTCAAGCAGACAATACCTTTCCAAAGACTCAAAGTAAACCAACCAAATTACTTAAAGAAAACATGGGTTAAAAAAGATGAAGGAAGAAAGAAATTTAAATATTTAAGATGAATTTTTTTTAACAGAAAGTAGGGAATGTGTTTACAAGGCTACATATAAACACGGAAATCTCAAAACTGTTAAAGCTGAGTATATTGTACTTTTTCATGTGACTTTTTAAGTCGTCTGACAGTTATATTTTTCATTTAGGGTGTTCCTGGAAGCCCAGGAGGACCAGGCAATGATGGGAAACCAGGACCTCCCGTATGTATAATTATGACATCCCTTTGAATTAGTCCAGTAGAAATTGGAATGCGTTCATTGGCTAGATTTGAATAAGTGTAGGTATATTATACTTTGATAATGTGTTCCGCCAACTCTAACTAAGGAAGATGTTTTTCTTCCTAGGGAAGTCAAGGAGAAAGTGGCCGCCCTGGTCCTCCTGGCCCATCTGGACCCCGGGGTCAGCCTGGTGTCATGGGTTTTCCTGGTCCTAAAGGAAATGACGTAAGTTCTAACACTACTTTCTCCAATAAATATTTGATGGATCCCCTTTGACTTTCTATAAGAAAATGTCAAGATACCCAAGACAGCCTTCTCTAAAAACATGGACGAATATGTGAAATTGAGCATTGTGTTAGAGACAAATATGTAATTGGCTATGGTTGTGTGTATGTGTGTGGCTTAGCAGGTATAGGAGGATCAAACATGGGGTTTGGACTTCGATTACTGATTTTCTTCGTTATGTATGTAAACATTTACCCTTTTCTTTAGGGTGCTCCTGGCAAGAATGGAGAACGGGGTGGCCCTGGAGGACCCGGCCTTCCCGTATGTAGCTTTTGTCTTTTTCTATCTAATAAATTTAGTCATTTCCAGACTCCGAACTTTCTTGATATATGTATTAATTCTGCTTGCCTGACTGTCATTGTTGTAGGGTCCTGCTGGGAAGAACGGTGAAACTGGACCTCAGGGTCCCCCAGGACCTACTGTAAGTACTTGTGTAACTAAAGAGAGAGATAGAGTGAAACAGAGAAGGGGCAAGCCTTCAGAAATTATGCAATCACTGCACTGTATTAGAATAGTTCAGCAGTTTCTAGACTTCCTTATTTTATTATTGAATCAAATGTTGGTATTCACTACATGTTGTACTTAATTTGCCTTGAGTATCTTCTATAGCCCAAGCTTTCCCTACTCTTCATATTCTTAACTTTGACAGTAAGCAATAGGCCTGATGGGATATGAACTGTAGACTAACTAGGAAAGGCCAATTTTACAATGGACTCTATCATTGTGTTTCTCAACCTAGGGCCCATCTGGTGACAAGGGTGATTCCGGACCCCCTGGTCCACAAGGATTACAAGTAAGAGCTTATTCTTTGAGTGTTATTGTCTGTTAAAATTCTATATTTCCCTTTCAGACCTATTTTTGTAGAATAAATAAACTTCAAAACTTTGGTTCCCCTGCTACATGTTCATCTGAAACTTAATTTCTAGTCTTTTTTTTTATTCTGAAATAAAGTATTAATAGTAATTTCTTCTATGGCTGTTCTAGAATGTACATAAAAAGTTATTAAAAATGAACTGAACTTCTGCAATTCTATATGCACACTTATAGCTCTCACAATAAAAAGTCTATGTAGCTAAATTCATCTACCCTTATTCCTCAGCACAACTGCATATACAGAAACAAAAATACAGATAGGAGCCCAGGTTTGTAAGGCATAACCACCCTCTATCTGGCATTAGTTTAAACAGGGCAAACATTCTATACCTTAAAAATATGGAAATTATGTCATGAACTACTTTGAAAACTAGGCTTACATGTGAAGAGCCTTCTCAAAGCCATTTTTGAAGTGACCATACGATGTTATTCTGTTGATTTGCAGGGAATACCTGGTACCAGTGGTCCTCCAGGAGAAAATGGGAAGCCTGGAGAACCAGTAAGTCACCTCTTATTTTTGTAAAGTTGGCAACTACATGAAAAAATCAAAAGCATTTATCTATCATTAACTTTGTATGCCCAGGTAGTTGAGCGTTGTTGACTTAGATCATAGAATACTTGCTAGAATGCTTGAAACTCTCCATTAGATCTCTAGCAGAGCGCACACCAAGTACCTGTCAGTTTATTTCCTTTGAGGAGGTGTGTAGGGTGAACAGTTCAAGGTCATCCTTGGCTACAAAATGAGTTTGAGTTCATGAGACCCTGTCTCAGAAACCACAACAAAACAAAGATGAGTTGCTTATGATGTCACTCACTCGGTTTAATTTTTTTCTATAAAACAACAGAATTAAAGTGCATAGCTTCAAGATTTAAATAACTGTACAACATATAGGCACAGCAGATGTCGATGTTATTTATACTTGTGCAATGCGTATTGACAAATGCTTACCATACATAATGCTGACCTCCTAGGGTCCAAAGGGTGAAGTTGGTGCGCCTGGAGTTCCTGGAGGCAAGGTAATTTTACTTTAACTCTTTAACTATGTTATAGAGCAACTGATTAGGGGAACACCTTTTTCTCCTTTTTAGTAATTTGAAGCAAACTGCAAACATTGCAATGCATTGAACTTCCTCCCTCTGAATATTCTCTTCTTCTAACATTAATACGCGCCACAAAGTCAACCATTCAAGAGGAAATGCTGTTAATGCATGGGTTCCCTGCAGAGAAATGTCCTGCTGGAGGAAATGTAAACTTTACCTCTATGAGTAGTAACAGTAATTACTTCCAAGACACTTTTCCCTTAATCAGAACAAATACACATTCCATTGTTTTACACTTTTTAGATTCCTGTTCCCAAGCAGCTAATCAAAATTTTATACTCAAAAATTTCAAAACCATTAAGAAATAAAAGTTAAAAACCTACTAGATGTAATCAAAGTCACCGTAATCTGCAGTGTTTCTCTTTCCTGACTCTAATGTGTTGCTAATGTGGATGTTATCTTTTCACTGATAGGGTGATTCCGGTGCCCCTGGAGAGCGTGGACCACCCGGAGTTGCAGGAAGCCCTGGTCTTAGAGGTGGAGCTGGACCCCCTGGCCCTGAGGGAGGAAAGGTAGCTGCCCTTCCTGGCATCCTGGATTTAGGAAGATGCACTTCAATTGCTTTCTTGTCATCTGGCATGCATCTCTTTATCGCAGGGCCCTGCTGGTCCCCCTGGTCTCGCTGGTGCTACTGGTCCTCCTGGTCTACAAGGGATGCCTGGAGAGAGAGGAGGTCCTGGGAGTCCTGGTCCAAAGGGTGAAAAGGTACTGATTGTTTGATCTTGATTCTACAATAAACTAGATTTTATAGATTAGAGGAAAGCCACTTTACTAGAAACTATTTTCAAAATGACTGTTATCATTTTATTTTAAGTGAAATTTGACATAGGGTCCTATAGCAACTATTAATCAAATACCAACTCTAATGTCAGCAACTCCTGGGGGTTTCTCTTCTTGGCCAGCATTCACTGGGTGATGACACCGACTTTTGTTTGGCAGGGTGAACCCGGGGGTGCAGGTGCTGATGGGGCTCCAGGAAAGGATGGCCCAAGGGTGAGTATTCACATTTGTGAGAAATGGACCTTAATGTGTGGTAGACCCTACTTCAGCTTTCAGTGTTCCCAAAACCACTCTAATGAAGTGAAACCATGTTAGCATGCCCTTAACATTAAAAAGACACTAATCACTGGACTGTTTAAATTCTTAGTTTTATATCTATTACTCCGTGATAGTTCGTCAGTGCCCTAAGGATGGAGAGAATCCTTAATAATATAAAAAACAAAAGCCAGGAATGACTCTCATAGCAAGTCAAAAAAAACTAAGAAATAGTTTTAAAAGATATTTCAATAAAATCTTATATCTTCTCTAATAGAGGTTTTAAAAAAAGCATCAATCAATGAACACAAAGAATTAAATCACTTTCTCTGGTCACACTCACAGAATAGTGAGTTTACTGGACTCTCTCACGTTGTTACCAAGCAATGAGAGTATCATGTGAGCCACGAGAGAACAAACACGGATCCACTTTAGTAGATGAGTGTCTCTAGACACTGATTAATACAAGAAATGATGTTGATTTCTTTCAACCTAAAACCCATCTTTCTGCAGGGTCCTACTGGTCCTATTGGTCCCCCTGGCCCAGCTGGTCAGCCTGGAGATAAGGTAACAGCACTATTGCAAATAAAGTCAACCTTTGTTTCAGTGAAGACAGAGGAGTGACAACATCGTTTGGTCTTTTCTCAGGGTGAAGGTGGTGCCCCTGGACTTCCGGGTATAGCTGGACCTCGAGGTGGCCCTGTAAGTGGCAAAGACATTTTCAACATATTCTTAACCCCACACAGGTCATTGTCTTGTTTTAGTAGCTTTGCCCCTGCTACTCTTTTCCTCCTTTTTGACTCTATCCTTACAATATATGAGATTCAAGAAAATATTTAAAAATTTAAAATCCATGTGAGATTATTTTAAGGTACCTCATTTCCTAAATAACTCTGGGGAAAGCACATAAATTGAAAAATACTATACATTTCTAAATGAGCATCTCTTAAACTTTGCCAGAAGCATCTTCCAAATCAAAAATCCTTTACCTTTAAAAAGTCTTGAAACTCAAAGCTCAGCACCTTTTTGTTTAATCAATGTCTTATCATTTTGCCATATTTTAAATACTTTACATTTGGGAGTTATATAATTGCATGTATTATTATTGGAGCACTTTGAAGGCATAGCCATTGCAAGTTATATTGCAGTCTAGAGACAGAAGAAATCAACAGTTCTAGTGTTCCTTTCTAATTTTGATAAAAAGTCAAAAAAGACTTTCAGGTGAAACTGTTTTTGCTGTATTAGCTGTTTTCCTACTACAGCAAGATGAGACTATACAGAGGGCACTGCATGATCCCCATGGGGAAGGCTATCACCGTGACTAACAAGCTATTTTCCTTCAGGGCGAGAGAGGTGAACATGGACCTCCTGGACCTGCTGGCTTCCCGGGAGCTCCTGTAAGTATGGATGTCTAAGCACGAACGCCCCAATGCCTATTTTGTCATCTTACTGAAAACTAACAGATACAAGTTATTTGGTCCCAGTCTTTCTTCAGTCACTTTACTCTTTGAAGTTACTTTATCAATTTTTAAGTTGGTGTTTAACTAATTCTATTGTTTAAGCTTTAGGCAACTTAAACCCCTATCCTCTTTTTATGCTTGGGCAAGGAGGCAATGCAACATCACGACGCTCATTTTTAAATCCATAGCCTTTATCCCTATCATGTCTTCTTCTTCTTCTTCTTCTTCTTCTTCTTCTTCTTCTTCTTCTTCTTCTTCTTCTTCTTCTTCTTCTTCTTCTTCTTCTTCTCCTTTTCTTTCTCCTCCTCCTCCTCCTCCTCCTCCTCCTCCTCCTTCTTCTTCTTCTTCCTCCTCCTCCTCTTCCTCTTCTTCCTCTCCTCTTTCTCTCCTTCTCTTTTTCCTTCTCCTTCTTTCCCTTTCTCTTCCTTTCTCATAATATTTTGACTGATTTAGTTTTGGTGTGTCTTCAGAGAGCCTCCTATTTCTATTTGATGGTAACATCTTCCCAACTTTAAAAGAAAAAAAAAGTTCTATGTTCTAAAGAAAAAAAAATGTTAACCCAAGTGCATTGTGGAGGGAGTTAGCTCACAGGCTCTTGCTGTTGCTGTGTGCAGGGACAGAATGGCGAACCAGGTGCTAAAGGAGAAAGAGGTGCCCCTGGAGAGAAAGGTGAAGGAGGCCCTCCTGGAGCCGCAGGACCTCCTGGAGGTTCCGGACCCGCTGTGAGTCTTATTGCTAAATAATCCCATAAATCATTTTGGTTTATTAATAATTTAACATTTCATATAAGATCTTGTGTTATGAGAGGAGAATATAGTCATCTTTATAAGGATATACTCAGTCTAAATTTTGGTTTCAGTAGTTTAAATATTATCAGATGTGAGCTATTTTAATCTCTTTAGGGAGTTATTGCTGGTCTCCTAATGCTTAATGCTTTTGTCATGTTTTTATTTTGGTGTTCAACTTAGTATGTCCTTCCTCCCTTTTGTATTTAGGGTCCTCCTGGTCCTCAGGGTGTCAAGGGTGAACGCGGTAGTCCTGGTGGTCCTGTGAGTACTGATCCTCTTAACTATCACTATGAGTTGTTACTGAAAAAATGTATTGAGTCCCAATCTATGGAAAGACCTCCTAATGACACTAGAGCCACAGAAAGAATGTGGAAGTCAGTCAGTCAATCACGAGCATTTGGGTGTAAATCTGAAGCAGAGGTGGGACATCATAAATAACTTTAGGATGGAATTCAGGTCCTGGTCCATTCCTTTTCTTGACATTTGTGTGGGCAAAGATTTATGTTCTAGTTTGTCTCTGATGGCTTCATTTCTGCTTCACAGGGTGCTGCTGGCTTTCCTGGTGGGCGTGGTCTTCCTGGTCCCCCTGGCAACAATGTAAGCACTTTCTAGTCTTCTTCGAATGCATCTTACTGATAGACTTCATATATCTAGGAGGAGAAAGTGATATCTTGATACGTATTTGCCAAATACCGTATAAAATTGAAAATAAGTAAAAGGCAAGGACAAAAACAAAACAAAACAAAACAAAAACTCTTTCTTTTTTTTTTTTTTTTTTTTTAAAGTTTCTTTCACAATTGTCTGCCTCCCCCCAAAACTCTTAATGTATATTTTAAATTTAATTTATTTGCAGGGTAACCCAGGCCCCCCAGGGCCAAGTGGAGCTCCTGGCAAGGATGGCCCTCCAGGGCCTGCTGGGAACAGTGGTTCTCCTGGCAACCCTGGAATAGCGGGACCAAAAGGTGATGCTGGCCAACCTGGAGAGAAGGGACCACCTGGTGCACAGGGACCTCCGGTGAGTGGCCCTGTTGTTCTTTTGATTGACCATATATTTTGATAACAAATTTAATAAGGGAAATATAACTGTGCGAAACGAGCTGAGTCTTTCTTATCTATTGCAACAGGGATCCCCAGGCCCACTTGGACTTGCAGGACTTACTGGAGCAAGAGGTCTTGCTGGACCACCAGGCATGCCAGGTCCTAGGGGCAGCCCTGGGCCTCAAGGCATCAAAGTAAGTGTAGTTTCCTTGCACTGGATTCTTGCTTCCCTTCATGGATGTAGAGATTTCTTCACTGTATCAGATACAAGATGGTTTCTCATCGCTACACAAATTATGAAAGATCTGAACTTCTCTATACATCTAGGTTTATAAAAACAAACCTTTTATTTAATCATTCCAAAATGCATAGGGAAAACACATCATAAAGAAGGCTTGAATATATACACAGACAAGCCAATGTCACACAAAAAATCAATTTCAAACACCACTGTTAGGAAACTTGTGAATCTTCTCTAGTTTTTTCACTACACCTGTGAAGGGAGAAGGTGCTGCAGCTCCTAAATATATCAAAGCTTAATTGATGTCAGCTGCCCATCCCTTCAAGTCATTTGCTCTCTTGGTTTTCTTTCATTGACATTACCATAACGTTATAGGGCTTAGTATCTCAAGTGTGCACTCGGCAAACAAGCTAGCACAATTCCACTTGTATCTGATTTCATAATATGATACTTTATGTACCCATTTCAAAATATGTCAGAAAATAATAACAGGAAGTTTAACAGTAATTAGCTTGTCTAGCAAGACTCTAATAAATCCTGATTCTCAAGGTCACTAAGATGATGGTTTATCATTAATATTTCTATTTCTCTACTCATAAATTTCTGTTACTCACAACTAAATGTTTTAAAAAGAGTTTTTGCCTTTCTGAATCACTGTGCGGTTAGGAAAACCCAAAAATCTTGCTCCCCCAATTTTTTCCTTATAAAGGGTATGGCTTCAAGAAGGTAACAATATAAGTTGACTAAAACACATTTCCCCTTCCGAAATGAAGAAATCTGCCTACACCCCAATAGTTGGTGACTTAAAGTGAAAACGTCTTTTATTTCTTTTTACACAGGGTGAAAGTGGAAAACCGGGAGCCAGTGGCCATAATGGGG
Source organism: Microtus obscurus (assembly GCA_963919715.1). Lineage (NCBI taxonomy): Eukaryota > Metazoa > Chordata > Mammalia > Rodentia > Cricetidae > Microtus > Microtus obscurus. The sequence continues at coordinate 8,785,059 of CAWTZC010000381.1, read as the reverse complement.
AACGTGGTCCTCCTGGACCCCAAGGTCTTCCTGGTCAACCTGGTACAGCTGGTGAACCTGGGAGGGATGTAAGTAGCAACTGAAAGAAGATGTCCAATGAGTCAGCTAACATTCAAGTTGTCGGATACATTTTCTTTTTCAACGATGTGTATTTAATTGTGTTTGTTTATGTGTGTGCACATGGGCCCATAGGAGGTAGTTGTCTCCTTCTGCCACATAGCTCCCCAGGAATGAACTCTAGGCATCAGACTTAGTCACAAATGCCTCTAGCCATTGCACCATCTCTCCAGTATGAAATTCAAGCATTAGTCAAAGAGCCCTTAATGTCTATGATGATCTAGATATAGGTCCATGTAACCTATATCAGAGAGCTCTTCTGCCATCTCTGATAATCATCCTACTATATATATATAAGTTAGAATATTACAAATGCCTATGGCCAATAATATCTCTCAATAAATTCACCAATGAAGGAAATGCAGTTGCTTAACTAATTTAGGAAACAGGTTGATAAAGAAAATCACAACATACAGTTTTGCATAAAAATGTTCTTTATATATTGGTAATTATTAATTTTTCAATTTATATGCTATATTAACAAAATATTTCACAGGGTGCTATGTATTTTGAGAGCTATATTTGATGCTGAAATATTAAGTAAACTTAACTTTGGATTTCCATCATAAATTTAGATCTCCATTCCTCAAAAATCATTTGCTAACTGTACTATAAATACCGTTTTTTTTCATTATTGCTCTCTTCAAATTATTTTATAAAATTTTAGGAAAATAGATATCCTGCATATCTGCCAAAGAATTAAAGTTCTTTACAGGACTAAACCACATGGTAATATATGGAATTTCGAGTTGCCAAAAACAATTTTCACTTCTTCTGAGAGACAGGGGCAGCAAGGGGATTGGGCATGAGCGGGAAGGGAAATTTGTTAAAGTATTCTTTGTTCAAAACTACCATAGGGGTATCTAATACTTTGTATACTAAATAGAGATCGTCTCTTAAAAGAATAAAAGGCTTGCATAGTATTTGGATGATTTCAAGTCGTCTTTCTCCCCCTCCCCCTTTTAACCAGGGAAACCCAGGATCAGATGGTCAACCAGGACGAGATGGATCCCCTGGTGGCAAGGTATAACAAACTATGTATGGTAGACATGTATAATTAAATTGGGTGGCTGTCATAGTTACGTGAGATCCGTGAATTTGTTCCAGGGTGATCGTGGTGAAAATGGTTCTCCTGGTGCCCCAGGTGCTCCTGGTCATCCAGGGCCACCTGGTCCTGTCGGTCCAGCTGGGAAGAGTGGTGACCGAGGAGAAGCGGTGAGTTCCCATGAGCATCTTCTCTTTATATGCCCTGGTCGGTCCAAAGAAGACTGGGGTCAGGATAGCAGGTTACTTCTGTCCACTGGGATGTATCTGTGCTGATTCCAGTCGGGATTAATGGGCATCTGTCTATTTGCTTCAGGGATGCAGTTAGAATTAACAGGGCTCTTTTCTTGCTGCTTCTGTTTAGATTCCTTTGTAAGGATGGAGGAAGGGAACAGCTTTTAAAGGCTAGAGGAATATTAGCTTCCAATAATAGTATGTGTACTACTATCCCACCACAATGGAGCTAGTAAATTTTTTTTTAAGAAGAACTGTTTTCATTTTTGTAAAATTTCAGACTGGTTCACTGTATTTAATTTTTTTAAATTAAATTAAAATTTTAGTTAATTCTTGTACAATATATTGTGACTATGTTTCCAGTCCCCCATTCTTTTCACATCCTCCTGTCTCCTGACACACTCAACTTTTCAAAATGGGGTTGAGAGACTAAGTTCAGTCCCACAGGCTGTGCTCATTTGTTTGTTTATCTCCTAGGGTCCTGCTGGTCCTTCTGGTGCTCCGGGTCCTGCTGGAGCTCGGGGTGCTCCTGTAAGTATTAAGCGTTTGAGCCTTTGTGTTTGTAAACTCATTTTAGAGTGTTAAAAAAAATACTCTGTTGCTTTTTGAAAGGTCTAGGAAATAGATTGGATAACAAATACATAACTGTGGAGTAAATACAAACTTATAGTTGATGATACAGAAAATGATTCAGCTTCTGAACTAAAAGTTCCATGTGGCTAATTATGGCAGCATCAATTATGAGCATTGATTGCATCACCAATCCAAACTGTAAACTGAAACTGTCATTGTTATTTTTTAGGGGGATTTCTAGCTAATAGGATCCTACATAATATAATACATTTATTATTACAATCTATAGGAGGAAGCTATGTAATACATTATAAAAGATTAATTATAAAGCTAATAGAATTCTGCAAATTATAATCAACTTATTATAAATTCAATTTTATTTCCTCAATATGTTTACATAATAATGACCTTAATTTGAAATATGTTTCTAAAGGGTCCCCAAGGTCCACGAGGTGACAAAGGTGAAACTGGTGAGCGCGGATCCAATGGCATCAAAGGACACCGAGGATTCCCGGGCAATCCAGGTCCCCCAGGTTCCCCTGTGAGTGCATCCGCTTTTGCAAGCCCTCCTTTACTGCATGACTGATGAGGGACTCTGAGCAGAACACTTTCCACCTCTGAACAATAAGCTAGAAGATATGAGACATGAACTCAAGAGCTTATTTCAAATAATGGGTTAGCATGAAGAAATACAAAGAAAGAGAGAAGTTTATTTCATCACGGTCATTGTGGTCTGGACTGATCTTATACAGTCCATCCCATAAGCTGTAGGAGATTTTCTCAAGTCTCTGTTCTTCCTTGCTTTCCAGGGTGCTGCCGGTCACCAGGGTGCAGTTGGTAGTCCCGGACCTGCCGGTCCCAGAGTAAGTTTCATAGAAGCCTGTCAGAAGGTGCCTATTTTGAAATGTTTGCACTACATGCATGTGTTCTAGCATTATAACATCTTGTTCATTTCTTCAGGGACCAGTTGGACCACATGGGCCTCCTGGAAAAGATGGTACAAGCGGACATCCGGGTCCCATTGGGCCGCCAGGACCTCGAGGCAACAGAGGTGAAAGAGGGTCGGAGGTAAAGCACTACTCGTATATGCCTGACTTAACTCGCTGTAATCCATCATTTCAGAAACCCTTCATTGTTTTCAAACTGAAGTAGCCTGTTGAGTACAATCTAATCATTTACTTTAGAAAGTAAGGCTTAATTTAACACAGTCTTCATTACAGTAAGACTTTTTTGATGCCACAGAGACATGGAGAAAATTTATAGTTTGATGAGTGACATTTTGATATAATGACAGCTACGTAACTAACCAAACTACACCATGCCGACCTCACACCAAAGAACACATGGATGCAATTTGATTTTTGTAGAGTTTCCATTCATTAAACAACCTTTTCAATGTATAGTCTTGCTACTGCTAAAATCATGACTAGTGCCTTCATGTTCCACAGCTTTGGGGAAAATGTAGCAATAAACCATTGTTCTGACAAACATACACGTGACAAATGAAAAATCAATATGCCACAAGCACAGAGATGCAATGCCAATGGAAATTTTAACCCAGAAGAAAAAGGCCCTTTTTTATTTTCTCACACCAGTATTTGAATTGTACTTTGGGGGGCTGTTCGAGCCCATATTTGTCGGTAATGAATTACATTTGCTATAAGTTGACAATCATGAAATTACAAGATCATCTACATTTTTTTTTAATTAAAGTAATTGTCCCAACATATGTGGATTGTTTATAGTTCACTTTCCTAGACACGTGGCACAGTCCTTCTGTGGAAATCCAAGAAAAGTCTCACTGATACATTGTCTCGTCCACCTAGGGCTCACCAGGCCACCCTGGGCAACCAGGGCCCCCTGGACCTCCTGGTGCACCTGGTCCTTGCTGTGGTGGAGGAGGTGTTGCCTCCCTTGGAGGCGGTGAAAAGTCTGCTGGATTTGCACCCTACTATGGTGATGAACCAATGGATTTCAAGATCAACACCGAGGAGATTATGTCTTCCCTCAAGTCTGTTAATGGACAAATAGAAAGTCTTATTAGTCCCGATGGTTCTCGTAAAAACCCAGCGCGGAACTGCAGAGACCTGAAATTTTGCCATCCTGAACTCAAGAGCGGTACGTTTGAGTCTTTATCACTCATGGCTGTAGACTGTATGAGAATTTGACCAAGAAAGTTTTTCTGGTGGAAAATATTTTAAACCCATATACTACCCAAACATTATTAATTAAGCTGAACACACTTGAGAAAACAGAAAAACAGTATTTGAAGGTGTATTTAAAGTATAACGTAAGTAACTGCAAACTGTTTCAAATATAAGAAAATTTAAGGACAGTTTTACAAAAAATTTTACACATGTATTTCTAAATACAAAAGAAAAATGATTTAAATGATCAAGTGGCATGCATCATTCTATTCCCATGGTTAGATATGCATAATTTTATCATTTTAATTATTATGTTATATATTATAATTCATTTTGATGAGCTAATAACTAAGTGTCAATTTTACTTAAATAACTCTTTGCCTTTTATCTACTGTGACGTGTAATTTTATTTTAAAAATATATTTACTATAATCAATATAGAAATCATCTTTTAATTTCAAATTTTGAAATATTTCAAAATTATTTCAACTTTTAAATATATTGACAAAGGTCACTGCTTTTGCTCAGAGTAACCTTTGGACATTACTGAAAATATAAAGTATCAGGAAAGCTCAGCTATAATGCTGCAAATCTGTAGTAGAATGTTATCTTTGACATAAATGGTGAGATTTAGACAAGTACAACACACCAAGGTGTATATATATATATTTGTGTCAGCATTAGCACTCAATACTCGGAACCAGATGAACAAGCAGATCTTCTGGCCCAGGCTCCCCTTCTGAGTTCTGTAACGAATCCCCCTTCTCTCTTTTGGTGACTCTGCAGGCGAATATTGGGTCGATCCTAACCAGGGTTGCAAGATGGATGCTATCAAAGTGTTCTGTAACATGGAAACCGGAGAGACGTGCATAAACGCCAACCCAATGACTGTTCCACGGAAGAACTGGTGGACAGACTCTGCTGCTGAGAAGAAACATGTTTGGTTTGGAGAATCTATGGATGGTGGCTTTCAGGTGAGAACAGATAGACCTTTTAAATCAAGCTATGCCTAAATATATGTCATTTAATTATTTTTTCCTTTTACCTCTTCCTGGTTACTAAGTAGAATACCTCAAATACTTGTCTGATTAGAAAACTATCGCTCCTATAAAAAGCTGGATTGTATTAGGGAAGTTGAATCTAAACACCTTCTCTACTTGCTAAGGCATTCACTTCTGCATATAATAAAATAGCATATCATGTATGTGAAGAATTTATAAAGCAATGTCCACGCTGATAGTGCATGAAGCCCTTACCTGAGGCTGCAGTCACGACCTCTGATGTATCCTTTTGTCCTGTTACAGTTCAGCTATGGCAATCCTGACCTTCCTGAAGATGTCCTTGATGTACAACTGGCATACCTCAGGCTCCTCTCCAGCAGGGCCTCCCAGAACATTACATACCACTGCAAGAACAGTATTGCCTACATGGACCAGGCCACTGGCAATGTCAAGAAGTCTCTAAAGCTCATGGGATCGAATGAAGGGGAATTCAAGGCTGAAGGAAACAGCAAATTCACCTACACAGTCCTGGAGGACGGCTGTGCTGTAAGTAACAATGCCTCTGAAAGCAGGATGGCAAATATCATCAAAATTTGTTGCTTAATCATCCAAATTGTTCGCCAAGAAAAAGTAAAAATCAATTAGGGAGACAGAAGCTGCCTAGTGGCATGAATTATTTAGCATCTACTTATTTGTTCCAGAAATGTTAAATATTACCAAAGTGTAAAATATTACAAAAACAGAGCCTAACTTCTAGATGGAAAACAGGTGAAATGAAAATGAATGAAATTTAAACTCACAAACCAACTTAGATAACTGGAATATTTACTGTATATTCTATATATTATTTATTATATAATATCCATCAGATATAACCACTTTTTTAAATGTAAAGGTATAACATCTGACTTAAAATCTATTCTTTTTTCTTGTAATTTACTAAAAAGAGGAACTCACTTCTAATGCTAGCTACTCCCATTGTGAGTGACTCACCCACTTCTTAATAAGCCAGCTATACTATGAGAGGAACAATGAGAACCGGGCTTGAAAATGGGTTAGCCTATCTGTGACTATCTCCCTTCTGGGTAAACTCATAAGTCTGACCAGGGTTTGACTAATAATTTTATTGATCAACCAAGAACATTAAAACTTCAAATACAGAAGTTCTCATATGTTCTAGAAGGTTCTATGTGCACTCACTACTCCATGAGAGCAGAAGACAGTTGTCCAACATAATCAGTTAAGTATGCCATCTATGTGCTATAATGCCATGGCTCTTTTCTTACACATGTTTTTTCCTCTTTTGAATAGAAACACACCGGGGAATGGAGCAAAACTGTCTTTGAATATCGAACACGCAAGGCTCTGAGACTCCCCATCATAGACATCGCACCCTATGACATCGGTGGTCCCGATCAAGAATTTGGTGTGGACGTTGGCCCTGTTTGCTTTTTATAAACCAAACTCTATCTGAAACCCCAGCAAAACAAAAACCGCATCCATGTGTTCTTCTTGTTATAATCTTGTCAACCAGTGCAAGTGACCGACTAAATTCCAGTTATTTATTTCCAAATTTTTGGAAAAAAAAGTATAATTTGACAAAAAAGGAATACAATATTTTTTTTGCCATTCCGTCCACCCAGTACAGTTCAAATGCTTTTGTTTTATTTTTTTACCAATTCCAACTTCAAAATGTCTCAATGGTGCTATAATAAATAAACGTCCACACTCTTATGATACCACTGCGTTACATTCTTTGGACTCTAGCCCACCTACAGAGCAATGTTCACACTCACCAGCAAAATCCCTTCATTTACCAAACAGGCAAAGATGAGATTATAAATGACCTCCCTATTTTAACTACCTCAACTGGTCAGACAGACAAATTCTGAGTCCTAGAAGACTACACAATTTATGTATAACTTGACAAAACTTACGAATTTCATCCATTACATGTAGAATGTCGGTAAAATACAAAACGAGACTGCGGTGCAGGAACTTGAAGGAGTACTTCCGGCTCACAGCTGTCTTCTTCACAGGGATCCATGCTTTCAAAGGTGCTTCTCTTCTGTCTTTGCTGGTGACCTTGCAAATATTTGGGAGGGCTTTAAAAACACGTTATGGTGCTACGGTATTTTCACTTTTAGAGTCTAGATCAAAATTAGTGACCTTCACCCAAGCCCTAAAATGCACAGCATCTGTCCCTGTTGTTTGCCAGAAAGATCGATTGACAACGCTGCAGGAGCCTTTAGCCCTTTATCCTGTAAAAAAAAAAAAAAAACAAAAAATAAGTTTGGGGTTGCTTTTGTCACAATAATGCAGAGAATCCTTTCAACATTTTCTTTTGTAAGCTTGTATGTGGTTGTTGAATTTCCTCTCTTAGATTCACTCCTAATAAAAGATCATGATGAAACATTTCTGGTTTTGTCGCTTCTCACAGATTTAACCATGGCATGTTTATAGGCAAGAGCTTCAGTAATTTTCTTTAAAAAAAAAAAATCCGAATTGTGTAGTCCAGTAACACGATGATTTAAAAATACAAAATAGTATATGTACAGAATAAATATGAGTCCTAGTGAATTCTGTACATTTTAGTGCATATGTAAAAGAAGCTTTGATGCTATTTGAAACTTAGGATGCTAGATTTGAAGCAATCAGTCCCCAGATAGAATCCCAGTGTTTTCAAATGAGGATAGGAAAACGCCAGCGAGGTGTCAGGAAGTGATCAGCTGCTGCATGATGCGAAAGCCAGGTTCCTTCACCTGCATCTGTGGTGTGAAGATGTTGAACAGAGATAGGAAATCAATCACCAGGGGCTGTCTGAGGGTGTACTGTGGCCATTTTTATCAAAAGACATGAAATAATAACAGGACTAGGTTCAAAATATCTATTGGCAACTGTAATTAACAGTAATTTATACTTGAAGTATCAATCCAAAGAAACCACCACTTTCTATTTTTGAGACAGGTCTTGCTAAGTTGCCTTCCTTGCTAAGTCTCTTGAGCTCACTGTGTAGGTTCAGAGTTTTTGGAATGGGATGTTTCTATCCCAGCCTCTTAGGAAGCTGGATTTTTCAGCCTGGCTGTCATATTCAACTAATATTAGATTTCTTTATGAGCCTTCCATACACGTATTTAATATATTTTGCTCATGTCCATTATCCACTTGAAAATCTTTCTTTAATAATGTAGAGAGTGGGTAAACATTCAAATTATAAAGCCAAATGTCCAAATTAATTCTGTTGCCATTTGTGGCAACTAAAACAGTAAGAACCATGCACAAAGGGTCCAGTTGAATCATCAGCAAGGCGATATGTAGAGCTGGGAGTCCAATCCAGTGTAGTGTTTGCCTAACAAATGGACAGTAAGGAAATCCATTATTTTAGACAATCAATATACCATTATAAGGAATGTCTAATAAAATCCTTCTAATCAAATATTAACCTAGAAACAACCTGTGTGAACTGCCTCTTGTTCTATCATTTGAATACGTTCAGTTTGTTTATTTATGGTGTTATAAATCATTCTGCACATATTATTTACATATAAATTATATATGCATAATAATTTTAGAACTAAGGAAAGAATGACTGCAAACTAAGATATTGAATTAAATAAGATTTATTAGAATTTTAAGAGAAACACATGAAATATAACGCTCTGCCTCCTGCATCTATAATTTCATAGACCATGGGGCTTTAATACATTATGTGCTATTTATACTTATTAATCAGTTTAACATATACATTTTTAGCAGTTATTAAGCATCTAAATCTAAACTAAGCATCCTGCAAGGAATTTAGAGTTGGATGTAACTTACTTGACCTTGGAAAACCCAAGGACATTTATTTACCTTCCCAAAGACCCGCCTTCCCAGCAACATGTCTCATTGATTGGGGTGATCTGAATTTGATCAATCAGATGCACACACCTGCATCTGGAAATACCAGTGTAAGTTTCCAATTACTGCTGAAACACATACTGTAGATTTGTGCTTTTACATTCTGGAGGTCAAAATTCAAAATTGTATTAAGCCAGCGGGAGGTGTCAATCAGGTGTATGTTCCTCCTGAGAGACTCAGGGCTACATTCCTATATTCCTTTTGCAGGCTTAAGGACATGACTGCCATTCCTCTGCCTGTGGGGTCTTTCTTTTCCAAAGCCACAGAACTTGGTTGAGTATTTCTCATGTCCCAAGGTTGCCTCTTCTGTTCTTTCATGGAAAAGCACCGTCTAGGCCCAGCTGAGAGATCCAGGTGATCTCAAAACACGGTGATATTTCTGCTGGTCTTTAAAGACAAACTGGTTGCAAGGCCAGTTCTCATACCCCATTCCTGCTCTAGCTAATAACTAGAATCAGCTCTCAAAATGCTTCAGGGAGAAAAAATTAAAATGTCAGCCTCAGTAGGAAGCTGACAAGCAAAAATAATGAATAAATTTCATTAATTCATACTGCCTAAAATCTGGAAAATAAGCGTTCCAGTTCTGAGAAATAAGACAAAAGATAGTGCATTTCAGGGGAAAAATTATTAATGCATGCACATAGTTGGAAGTACTAGAAATACTTTTTAACATGGCTATTTAAGTAAACTTAGATCTCAGATCTACTGCAACTGAGCAAATATGAGACATCAGACACTTGCATGGTGTGAGCTTTCGAAATCCCAGTGATACACCTTCTCCAACAAAGCCAGGCCTACTCCAACAAGGCTATACCTCCTAATCTTTCCCAAACTGCTTCATTAACTAGTGACTAGACATTCAAATACAGCATATGAGGGTCATTCCCATTCAAACTACCACACCATGGCGCAGTAGAAAAGAACAAACTAAAACATTCACTAACCTATCGTTGTTCAGAATAATGTCTTTATAATTGTTCCCTATCTGGGGTAAATGAGCATTTATTTATAACACTCTAGTGTTGTGTAAATTTTTTTCTGGAAAGATAAACAAATCTTTGTTTATCCCAGGTTGGGTACTAGCAACAGACCAAAGAAATCTAATTAGTGAAATAGTGAGTTTAATTAGGGCTGCTTACAGGGGTGTGGATGAAGGGTTACTTCCAGGTCTGAGATCAACTTATGGGTGGCTGTGCCATAGAAGAAAAGTGGCCATTAATTACCAATATAATATTTTTGAGGATGGATCTGGCCTCATGAGCCTTCCCTCTTACTAACCATGAACTAGACATTCTATAAGTCATGAGACTCTTCACCTACCATTGAAAGTAAATGAATCAATTCTTAAGTAGTTCTCCTTCCGATGACTATAGCTGCTGTAATATTCCAGAGTTCAACAGCCATGTCATGAGTAGAAGAAAACTTTCCATGATATGGAGGAAAAGCCATACAACAGTAAGCATTAGAGTGCATTTGTAAACTATTTATAAAGGGATTATCCAAGACTATATTGGTAAACATTCCCCTCAGACATTATTTTTTAAGGTGATTGTGACAATACTGGATATGCAGTTCTGGAGGTTGCTGATTTAATTAAGCATGATGCAATTTTTATCCATGAAGGAAATATTATTCTAGCTTTCATAATAGTTGAGAAAATACAAGACCATTTTCAGAAATATTCTGAAACTAAAAACCATGTCAATGGACCTTACTTTCGTCTTGTTTATACTAAAATCATACTTGTCTGAGTTCTATCTTAGGGGAATGTTCCTGTTTTCATAAGTGAGTCAGAAATTTTGAAAAATACTTTCCATACTAATGTTATCCTCTAGTGGGGTAAAACTCACTAGGAAAGGCTGGGCAAATACTAGAGCATTCCATATAGCCGTTCATACCCAAAAGATCTCTGAAATCTCCATATTCTGTCATTCGAAAGGTTTACAGAAATATTGTGAAGAATAATGTGTTGAGTCAATGTCATAAAAAAGCTTCTCATCCATGGTCATCAATCATGGCCATTATCCAATGCTGCCATCCGTGGCCAGCATTGATAAGCATTGATAAAACGGATTCTCCTCTGATGATATTTTTGCACTTCTAACCTCCATAAACCTCCAAACACACGTTTCTCTTTAAAACTCCCTAAATGTTTTCACTAAAATGGCCTGAATTATTTTAGCCCAGGTCCACATTTGTCATGGTGCTTAGTAAGTAGCAAGGAGTCAAGCTGTATTTTGTGATTTATAAAATTTAGAAATGGTGGCTATCATATTTTATAATATCGGCTTAGTGATTGTGTGAAATTAGTGCTATGTTTGTTAAACTCTAAAAAGTAAGAAATTTCATAATTTCATTAAGTATGATAAAATATACTCAAGCTCTGTCTTAGGTTGAGTTCTCTGTAAACTGGCTCTAAGTTCACAGATTATTTACTTGGCATTTGTTAGGGAGTCATTTGATTCATAGCAATCAATTCAAGCACAAGTATTCAAGGTATTTTTTATAAAAACTATATTTCTTATTTTTATGAAGAAAAGTAAAGAACAAATTCTCTATTTCAATCTATTTTTACATATCCACATGTTAAAACTAGCAAAATGGTACTTAGTTTACATTAAGCATTGAGTTCCAGACTTTATAAACAGTACATCCTAAGTTATTAATAAATAATTAAAGCATGCGTGCAAACACACACACATTTCTGTGCACCACTGGTTGTTTCGAGAACAAACAACCGGTCGTGCACAGACAACAATATTTTACAGCATCTCTATCCATTCCCTGGTTTTTATATTATCCCTTTCTGTGATATTGCTAGGCAGGGGAGGATCTGATAATGATGTCTTATTTATTGGCTGATATTCAGCAATTACATAGTCTCAACAACTTAAATATTATTAAGTATCTGAAGTTACTTCTTCCCACTACAAATAGACCAAAATTGATATCAGCAATAAGCTATGGCTATAAACATAATCATTTACATCAGTTCTCAACCTGTGGGTCAAGACCCTCACACCCTCACAGGACATCACTATTCCTAACAGCAACAAAATTATAGTTATGAAGTAGAGACAGAATAATTTTATTGTCAGGGGTTTCCAGAACATGAGGAACTGTATAAAAGGGTTGTTGTGTTAGAAAGGTTGAGAACCACTGATCTAGAAGGAAATCTGAATGGTCGCTTAATATCTTGTAAAGAAGATTCGAAATCTGTTTCAAAACTAAGAAATCACATTACAAACAGCAATACTTGTGATAGAAGAAAGAACCTCAAATCTGCTATTTCGAGGAAAAGATGAGACAATCATCAGAGCAAAAAAGTACAGCACATTTCGTCAAGAGTTACAGACTGTAAAGAAATGTGCTGTCAAATCAGGCAAAAGAAGGCAGATGTGGGACATTGAAGGAAGACTTCAGTCCTGTGAGGAGGGGGAAGGGGTGCTCCCTTCAGAAAAGACTAAGTACCAAGTTCCTCAACTCCAGCCTTTCACAGCCTCCTACGTGGAAGCTAAACACCGAAGTGATTCATCTGGAAGGGTAACTGAACACGATACAAACTGTGACTGGCTGGAGAATACTAGGTCATGGCTGGCTAATCGCTGTGGAAACTATCCTTGGACAGATGGCCGATGAAATCATCTGTCTCCAAAACAATGATCTCAGAGAACAAAACATCCAACAGGGGAAAGGTACTTCTTTGAAAGGGGGTGTGGACCAACGATCATCCAAACTTGGATTCCAGAGTTGGAAAAGAGGAAGATTTAATTTTGAGAGCTGAAAGGGCTGTAGGGATAAAAAGAAAAATAAGCAGAAAATAGACACCATTGCTGTAATGATTTAAAAAGAAAAAAAAGAATCAATCTGATTTTCAAAATTCCTCTTGAGTTTGCCCTTAGTGGAGTCAGCAAAAGCACAGTCAGAAGGCCGGAAGGCCATTGCTGTCCAAGAGAGCTTGTGGTGCTCAGCATCACTGGAGAAAACCTGTCTGAGGACTCACAAGGCTTTCAACCTCAGTATCCTCTTGAACCTTAAAGCTTCAATTCAAAACAAAGATGTTTTCAATTCACGTTATCTCATTAAACTAACAGTTGTAGTCAGTCCGTGTCTCCAGCTGCCCTTCGTTAGAAGATGTACCTCATAGCCTTGGCTGTTAGGAAAGCAGCTCACACTACCTCCACAACCCTGCCTCCATTCCTCCATTTCAGTCTCGTGTTATATTTCGTACATCTGCTGACCAATTACTTAAGACATAGATGGTATTTAACCCAACAGTTTTATATGTATGTAGTTCCAAGAAGTTATTATCCCTTAACTTGTGGCAAATCACATTCATTGAAAAAAATCAGAAAAAACATTTACCCTTTAAAATGTGTAAATTAAATCACTTAAGGTTTTTACTATGGCAAAGAATTATAACCAAAAATAATATATAACGTTGCAAAATAAGCACAATTATAACTTGGTGGCACCTTAAGAGTCCCAGCAAGTCTTTACCTACTTAATTTTCAACCAGAATTTTCAGCTTCCACCATAGTCCCTGACACAGATTTTCATGAATTTAATCAAGAAATTCTGTAGAGGGCTGGAAAGAGCTCACGTTAAGCATTCTTCCAAAGGTCCTGAGTTCAATTCCCGCAACCATGTCTCACAACAATCTGGAATGAGGTCTGGTGCCCTCTTCTGGCCTGCAGACATACACACAGACAGAATTTATACATATAATAAATAATTTATAAAAAATTCTGTAAATGAGAGGGGGGAAAAAGATGTCTCATCACAGAGTCACAGCTGGAGTAAAGTTCTCTTCCTCTAAAGCTTCTCTTTCCTTTAAAAATCTCCCTTTCCATCTCTTCTTTTTATTTTCTCTTTACTCCAAATTCCTCCCAGAGCCCTGTTCTTCTTAGCCAACTGTTCAGCTCCTAAAGCCTTTGTCCATGATTTGTTCACACCCATTGATCTAACAATGGCTTAATAAGTCTTTTCTTTTCTTTCTTTCTTTTTTTTTTTTTTCAGTTTTTCGAGACGGGGTTTCTCTGCAGCTCTAGAGCCTATCCCTGAACTAGCTCTTGTAAACCAGGCTGGCCTTGAACTCACAGAGGTCCACCTGCCTCTGCCTCCCAAGTGCTGAGATTAAAGGTGTGTGGCACCACTTCCGAGCTAAAATTATGTAGCCCGGGATGATCTCGAAATCATGATCCTCCTGCCTCTGCCTCCTTCAGCAAATCCTACGTGCGTGTGCCACCACAACTGGCGATGAGTCTTGCCTATCTTTTTGAAACATAATTTACTTTATTAAAAATAGATTCTTTCATAGGCAGTGGTGGCACACATCTTTAATCCCAGAACTCAGGAGGCCGAGGCAGGCAGATCTCTGAGTTTGAGGCCAACATGGTCTACAGAGTGAGTTTCAGGACAGGCAGGGCTGCACAGAGAAATCCTGTCTCAAATCACAACACAACAAAACAAACAAAAAGAACAGAAAGAAAGAAAGAAAGAAAGAAAGAAAGAAAGAAAGAAAGAAAGAAAGAAAGAAAGAAAGAAATTATTACCTCACCAAGAAATGTGCCCTCTTTTTCAGTCATCTCTTTCAGTGGTTTCGCCCCAGCTCTCCCCACCTGACTCCTCGTGTTTCCATCCTTACCTGCCACCAGTTCACTACGAAATCTACCATATTTCCCCTTCCTAGGGAGACCCAAGGCTCCACACTCGAGCCCTCCTTGTTGCCTAGCGTCTCTGTGAGTTGTAGCATGGTTATCCTTTACTTTCCAGCCAATATCCGCCTAGTTCAAGGGACATTTTCCAAACTCTACAAGAATAACCCCAGCTAAGACTCTTAGCAATAGTGTAGCCTGAACTATTGACACCAACTCAGCCATGGTGTGGGAGGTCCTTTCTTGACTCCACCTTCCTACTCCCATGCTATAGGCCAAGCCAGTTCTTTATTCATTAACCATTAAAAGCAACACGTAGACAGAAGGACCTCCCACACAGCCCACATAAGCTTTGACTCTCTGAACCTTGTCCTGACATAGCTCCAGTTGGTCTAAAGACAGCAAGCAGAGCCTCATCAGCCCTCTTTCCCATGATCTTTCTCAATCAATGTTGTCACAACTCTGTCAGCTACCCAAATCAGAAACTAAAGAACGAACATAAATAACCTGCTTCCCCACCTCCTCACTTTCAAGTGACTCTGATTCTGTTTCTTAAATATCTTCCAGATGCAACTCTTTTACCAGCAGAAGTGATGTTGATTTTTCATTTCCTGCTCCAGTCTCATTAAAAGCTCTGCCCTAGAATTTTTGTCAAAGTGACTTCTCTCCCAGGTAAATCTCCATGCACACTCTACATTCCTAAAATCAGTCTGTCTTTTGCGGTGAGAGTTCCATTGATATGCTTGGGTTGTTCAGCTTCTGTGGGTGCTGATAGGTGTGCAAGTAAAATTTTCAACGTGCTTGGCACATGCACAAAGTCCGACCACAGGTATTCCTCTCACACCAGAAGGCCTCTAAAGGATGTGGTTGCACTCCAAACTGAGACTCGGTTTCCTGAAACACCTTCAAAATAATTTCCAATGTCTTGAGACTTACATACGCCTCCATGTATGATATGTTTCCCTATCTCTCTGCCTTTCCCATGAACCCCTTGTTTACCATCAATTGCATGCCACCCCAGTAGGGGTTCCCCAAACAAACCAGACTTTGAAGAGCTTTACCTTTGTCCATGTTGTTGTGCTGGCCCACGCTTCCCAGTACTCAACACTGCTTTTGTCCTTCAAAATTCACTAAGAAAAAGCAACTTCTGAGCTGTTTTTGCCCGTGCTCCTCTTCAAAGCCCAATCTGTTTTACACAGATTGGCCATAATTCCCTTTGCTTATAACCTGTGCCACATATTCATTCAATACAGTGATATGTCTTATAGTTTTACCAAGTAAATGATAGAAACGGTAAAGAAAGCATTGAGTCACTTTCTGTAGCCTCAGATGGTAAATCATTGTATATTCCTAAGCTCAAGTGCCAATATGCGGCAGCAAATACAAATGAGAAGGATGTGGTTCCAACTGTTTACATCAGTCTGTCATCATTTCTCAGTGTTCTTTATTTTTATATGATGGAAGTGGGTCTTGTATCTTATCTGTTGCTTTCATTGGTTAACTATTAAAGAAAACTGCTTGGCCTGATAGGACAGAAAATTACGTAGGCGGAGTAGACAGAGCAGAATGCTGGGAGAAAGAAGCCAAGTCAGGCAGTCGCCATGATTCTCCCACTCCAGACAGACGCAGGTTAAGATCTTTCCTGATAAGCCAGCTCATGGTGCTACACAGAATATTAGAAATGGGTTAGATCAATATATAAGAGTTAGCCAATAAGGGGCTAGAACTAATGGGCCAAGCAGTGTTTAAAAGAATACAGTTTCCATGTAATTATTTCGGGTAAAGCTAGCCAGGTGGCGGGACACAGCCCCGCCGCTCATATCACAACATTTATGTATGTATTTATATGCTATTTTCCAAATCATGTATCAAACCACTTGAAATTAAATAAAACCAATATTCTCAGAGGGCACCCCAATTTTCCCATTCCCTGACGTGTCCATAGCTCACTTTGATCATGAGTCTTCTCATATTTCTTGTGCACTCTAGATATAACGACTTGAGAAGATACTTTTATACTCTCTTCAAGCCAGTGGACAAAAGAGATAGAAAGTATTCGTGAGAATTTTGCTTCGTCTGGTATCCAGTACATTGATACTGCCTGACATAAATTGTGAAAATTGATAGAATTTAGCGTTTTTGCTTCCATTGTTTTTATTTCCTATGAGGTCATCTGTCTCCCCCAAGTTCAGCCGCTCAGTAAATCACTTACCAAGTACTTCACACATCTTAAATATCTACTTCGTTGCCGCCATCCTCAGGATTACGCAGTGAGATTTCAGCTAATAAATCAGAAGGTCAACCCACCAGAATGAATATATTTTGATGGAGTTAGACCCAGATGCAAGGCACTGGGGGTACCACCTCTTTAATAACAGCCATTCTTGCAGTAAGTCGCATGTGAAATCATAGCACTCTCTTGCTCTAGCGGGACCTGTCTCCAAAAGACTCAGCAGTGTATTAAATATTGTTTTTCCTATGTACTGGTATATTGGGTGACTCTCTCCACACTGTGGGACTCCGGTGAAAAAATTTATCACACAGTCGAAAACAACCTTTGTTCCCACAGCTTCATTCCCTGAGATAAACTGAGAACTCAGTCCCCTGCAATTATCTTTCCTTGGCAGGACATTTGGTCAAGAGAGGAGTCTTTCAGATAGATCACATTTGGGACCTTCAAAGATAGGAGTATGGCACATCTGAGTTTGGTTAATTCATAGTCCTTCCTGATAAGGAGCTTGGGCATCCCAAATTCACCTGCAGCCAATTTGGGAAAGTGCTAACCTCAGCTGAACCCAGGCTCTAAAAGCTAAAAATGCTATTAATTCTGTACTCCAACTCTCACCTCAGCTTATGGATAGATTTTTATGTAGGAAATTTCCCTGTCTGTGTCCTAACCCTGAGAGACAACAGGAAAAAGCCATTGTTTATTTAGCCAGCTCCAGAGAGAAGCCATCCCTATCACACAGACAGCATGGGACAGGCACCACCATTTGGCATGTGTAGGTGAAATTGTCAGGCTCCGGATTTTGTACTTTATAATCATAAATTCTCCTTGTTCTAAGGAGTTCTTGTATCACTGCTTGGGGTGATGGATGTAATTCATGAAAATGCTAACATGTACCAGACTCCACATCTTCTTCTGCAGTTACACTGGTTACCATAGTGACCCTGACACTGATCATAAGTGCCACAATTCTGCCAGTAGAGAAAGTGCCTAATCACTGCATCCCTCCCCCACTTTCTTTCACATTTATTGATCACAAACCTTTGGTTTAATTAATCACCACCTAGGAAGGCAGTATCATGCATGGATTCCCCTTCTCTCTTCTTAGAATTTAAAACCTCCTAAATCAACTTTTTTTGCCTCTGGCTGCCTGGGCATCTTTCTAGCCATGTATCTCCGAGGGGCTCTGAGGGGCCATAAAGAAAGTTGACAGCTTCACTTGGGCCAGTTCTTATCTGTTTTATGACCCTGAGAAATTTGAGCCTTGTAACCTTGCTATTACCACAGGATTGCCGTGTGTGTGTGTGTGTGTGTGTGTGTGTGTGTGTGTAAACTTTACAGCACAGCAGAACAACAAAGAAACTGGCTCCAAAAAGTACGGAGTGTGAGATTGATTTTTTGCCTTCAGATCCCAAGTCTTCCGTTGGCTGTAGATTTCTCTCTGAACCCTGAGGGAACCTTGGGGCTGGTCCGTTCTCATTATTTTGTCTTTTCAGATAAACTTTATTCAACAATTGTGTCGTATTTATTGCAGTTTTTTTTTCTCGTTTAAATATACTTTAAGGTTATGTCCTGAGTGTCTCGTGATGCGTGCAAAGATGTCTTACAGAATGCATTCCTTCGGGCTTTATTTGATGTATACCTTTTTTCATTTCCATACTAAAAGTACTAAACTACTCCATAATTCTAACGCCAATAAACTCAGAGGTTGTAAATATTGTAATATTCTGTCCATTTTAAAACTGTTTTGTTACCGTATTTTAAAAAGAAAATGTGCTCTCAAATGATAAACTCAAGCTAGCTTTGATACTATATTAAATTCTAGCCAGCTACATAGATTAATTCTAAAGAGCCTCTTCCCCATGACCAGCAATTTTTTTTTAATATTTGATTATGGTACTAAACATGTGAGGTGCAGGGCCTGCTTTCCCAAGTGCCACAGTTGGCGAGGGGCAGGACCAACTCTGTGTAGCCCAATCCTCGGCTTTTGATGGCAGCAGGAGCCACAAACCTTAACACAGACTGAAGATGCTGCAGGGCCAAGGACCAGACATGACCCCAGGCAGCAGCAGTCCAGGCCTGGGCAACACCGAGGCCCCAGATGGCAAGGCTGGCTGCCTAGATCTGTATGACCTAACAGAGGCTCAGCCCTTGGACGCTAAGATACACTGGGTGGCAGCCTAGACCCCTGACATCCATATGGCTCTTGGTAGCAATACAGATCAGGGACATCCACACAGACCTCAACCGCTCTTGAACCATGGACCCACGCATTGTCCTTGGCAGCAGCGCCAGCCGGATGTCACCTTATTGGTTGGCAGGGCCACTAGCACCGCCTTTGTTAGCTTACCCAATGCAACAGGCAGCAAGGAACAGGGCCGGTCCTCCTGCCCTCAGGTCAGCTTCTCCACACTCTCTCCACCAAGACCTACTCTACTATCTTGCCCAGACAATGTACATTAATAATGCCTATTATTACAATTGGTAAGGGATAAGACAAGCTCTTCCGTTCTTGTGCCCCCGAGGATCTCCCACCCGTGTCTGTCCTCTGAGCATTGCTGATCCCCCCACTCTTTGTCTCTTGCCTCCCTCTGCCACCCATGGCAGTGGCGGCAGGTGGTGGTAGAGCTGGCCCTGCCCCTCAGCAGCTGTAGCACAGCCGAGAGTGGTCCCTGTACTTTGACTGGTGTACACACTCAAGCTGATACTGCTGGCAGTCTTGTAGACGCGAGAGGCGGAGAGTGGTACCTGCCCACTGCCTCATGTACCTTGTGCTGTCATGGATGATAGAAATATGCCTTCTCATATGCTTGCCGGCTGAGAAAGTTTATCACCTTAATTCATTATTTTCTTTCATATTTTTCACACCAAGAGCCTGACTTTGTCATGTTTCATAGGTGAAAGAGTCCATGATGACTGGATTCAGCTATTAATTTAGAAAAATATTTGCATTTTCATATATTAATTTCCTTATGTGACGATAAGTTGTTACTGTTATTAGTTTTATTTCATGCTCACTCTAATATGTCCTTTACTCCATTAATTCCTAAAAGTTGTTTTTATGATACTATTACCATGGACAAAAATAATTTTGAACTATAAATATTAAATATGACATATGCATAAGTAGTACATGAATCAAGAATGAATATTCTGAGTATACTTTGCATTTATATAGTATCACATTTTTATTATTCATTCAATGAATAGATGGTGATTTGGCAAAAATACCAGGAAAATTTATGCTTCTCTGTAAATATGTTTCCCTACCTTTGTAACAAACGTGCAGAAAAGAGTATCAGTAACTGTCAGGAGCTGATGTCCTATGCTGTCACCTGGGTACCCTGTTCCTTTATCCCTTTAAGAGTCAAGCCCCGCCTACTCCCAACCCCCCTTTGCAGAGGCAAGTGGATCTCTAGCTTCCTCCAGCCTGTGTACTCTCTCTGTTCATCCTACTTCTGAGGAGGTAACTTGAGCGGCTATTTTGTTTTTTTTTTTTTTTTTTATTGTGTTTTGCCTGTCTAACTTTCCTCCCCTCTGTTTTCGGGGCCTATTTTGATATGAAAAAAAAAAAAATCAGCGGGCTGACATGCCCTGTGTTCTACAGACCGTCTATGGCTCGGGGCAAGCGTTGCCGCTTTTAGTTTTTTGTTTTTGTTTTCCAAAATCAACTTTTAATGGCTCCTTAATGTCTTCTCAGTTCTTTGTAATTTCTAAGGAAAATGGGTTCTCTTGAGCTATGGTAGATTAGCATGTAATAGCTCCAACTACTGCTTTGCCCAGATTTTTTTCTTTTGTATTTTCTTACTGAACCTGGGCTAGGTAGTGTTTTCTCAACTTGACATAAGCTAGCATCACTTGGGAAGAAAAAAATCTTAATTGAGACAACGCCTTCATAGGATAGGTATGTAGGCAAGTCCATAGGATCTTGTCTTGGCTAATGATTGATCTGGGAGGACTCAGCCTTCGGTGAGTGACTGGCTAGTATAAAAAAGCAAGTTTGAGCAAGCCATGTGGAGCAAGGCTATAAGAAACCCTTCTCCACAGCCTCTGCATCAGCTCAGCCTCCAGGTTCCTGCCCAGCTTGAGTTCCTGTTCTGACTCCCTTTAAAATGGAATGCTAGGAGTTAGTGTAAGTGAGAGAAACTCTTTCCTCCGCAGGTTGCTTTAGGTCATGGTGTTATATCACAGTAATAAAATCTCTAACTAAATAGATCCATAATACCATTTTGGGAAAAAGATGATGTTTATAAATTTTTAAACTGAATCTTTTTAAAATTGGGAACAAGTTACAGTGAACGAAGCCGGAAGTTATTAAATTGTGCTGTGAGTTTGGGACTCTTTTAAACACCATTCATTTGCTAGCTTGGCTTCCTTTTATTCATTCAAGCTAATTAGAGAGAGATTTATTTGTATTTTTAATAAATCAGCAATAAAGAGATGCCACTCTCCCCTTTATTTTGCTTTTGGTTATCTAGCATCCTAGATAAAGGTAAAGAAACCTGTGTGCCCAGAACACAGACTGAGATTTGAAACTTTGGTGTTATGCAGATGGACTTCCAGTAGCATTCCCGACATTCAGGCAAGAACTGATATTTCTGTGGGTGGAAACTATTAGCATTTTTTTTTTTTTGGTTTTTCGAGACAGGGTTTCTCTATGGTTTTGGAGCCTGTCCTGATTTTAGACCAGGCTTCTCGAACTCCCGCCCAACTATTAATAAATGGAAATCAATGTGTGTTTCTGGATTTCTTATACGAACCCATACAACTTATACAGGCTGGATTTTAAAAAAATCCAAGAAAATATCAAACATCCTTAGTGATATAGTCAAATTAAAAATGTTGATCTCAGATAAAAATTAAATTAGTGAAACAGGTTCTGGCTATTACAAACAATGCTGCTATGAACATAGTTGAGCATATACTTTTGTTGTATGATAGGGCATCTCTTGGGTATATTCCCAAGAGTGGTATTGCTGGGTCCCGGGGTAGGTTGATCCCGAATTTCCTGAGAAACGGCCACACTGCTTTCCAAAGTGGTTGCACAAGTTTGCATTCCCACCAGCAATGGATGAGTGTACCCCTTTCTCCACAGCCTCTCCAGCAAAGGCTATCATTGGTGATTTTTATTTTAGCCATTCTGATAAGGTGTAAAATGGTATCTTAAAGTTGTCTTGATTTGCATTTCCCTGATCGCTAAGGAAGTTGAGCATGACCTTAAGTGTCTTTTGGCCATTTGAACTTCTTCTGTTGAGGATTCTCTGTTCATCTCAGTGCCCCATTTTATAATTGGGTTGATTAGCCTTTTACGGTCTAGTTTGAAAAGCCTGGGATAAAACCGGACTCTCTGAACATAGCGGACAATGAGAACTACTGAGATCTTAAGAACAATGGCAATGGGATTTTGATCGCACGTACTGGCTTTGTGGGAGCCTAGGCAGTTTGGATGCTCACCATACTAGACCTGGATGGAGGTAGGTGGTCCTTGGACTTCCCACAGGGCAAGGAACCCTGATTGTTCTTTGGGCTGACGAGGGAGGGGGACTTGATTGGGAGACAGGGAGGGAAATGGGAGGCGGTGGCAGGGAAGAGACAGAAATCTTTAATAAATAAATAAATAAAATTAGTGAAACAGACATTGAAAATAAAATGCTGATAATACTCAGGCTAAATTGGTCCTTGGTACACATTGAGGCATGTTTTAGTATAAGTTTATTCAACTATGGAATTTTCATTAACTTTACTCTTCATCAATCACTAGCCAGCGTTTTCTAAGACTGTCTTCATTGATGTCTTCATACCTTTGAGGGCAGTATTACAGACAGACTTCTCTGTAAGTCGGTGCAGACATAATGGAAGGTACTCGTTGCTTCTATTAAATGATAAACCTAACTACCAAAAGACCTTGGTTTTCACTATTGGGAGCTAGAAGGATTTCATCCGTTCAAAGGAATTCACAAAATGAGAACAACTGATGTGGCAGAAGCATGCATTTAATTCCTTGCTTTGCAGAGATACATAACCAGAGTTGTGTGCGTGGCTTGTCCTTTGGGAAGGCCCAAACTATTTATTTTTGAGTAAGAAATAACAATGGAGCAAAAGAGTCACAATTAAGAAAAAAAAATCTTTTGAGACGCAAGAGGACCTGTGTGCCCTGGACCAAGACACAGGGAAGTAATACAAAGCATTCTAAATACAGTATGAGAGGAACAGTCAACAGGCCCTGGAACGCTGTTCTGTCTCTCAGAAATGGGATGTTTAACTGTTCTGTGTTTACAAATGGCATTGATGAAATAACCTTTATTTTTTAGAAAATTTTATAGAGATCATTTTAGCACCATCATTAAGAGAAAAGTAATACTATTTCAGCCCTGCCTATCTCCAGTCTTGGAATAACAACAGAAGCACAGCACCTTTCAAGATCTAAAGTATAAACAAGAACAGAAGTCTATCCCAGCTTCTAGAGATGAGGTAGCTCATGCTAAGAAATGTTGGGTCATATTTTCTTACGAATGTTCTAATTCCAATCCTCACATTATTATTTGAGTGATCGTCACAACTCTGGGTTTCTAGATCTGTCCTTTGTGATAGGCTTCAGGAAAAAAATGAGATTGTACCTGTGGGGGAGTCTCCCTGTGGGGGTGTGTTTAGAGAATCATGTGGGTAATTGCTTCTTGGCAATGTTTTGCATTCAGTATCTTCTTACATGAGAAAACACAAATATAGCTTCTACTAGTATTGAAAAAATAGAACAAATAGGAAAATGTTACTCTTAAATTTGAATAAAAAAATCAAAATGCATCACTTTTGCAAAATAAATTGGACAGCTGAAGCAATCATGAGTTTTTCTTTCCTCCTGAAATTCAACGACTGTGTGTTGTTTAAAGATTTCATTTAAGAAATGGAAATGTGAGATATTATATTCCTCTTGAAGAATTCCTGCAATGGCATTACAATCTCACGACACTCGTGGGAGCATCAGTCATGAAGTAAAATACTTTGCGTTCATTTTTTGTTGAAGATCTGAGAACAAGGGGTCATGGAAGGACACTGCTTTCTATTTTCCAGACTGCAGCCAAGCAAAGTCAACATGTGCTGAGGTTTTCACCCCGCTCTATAAGCTACCTGCTACAAAGAAGAGTTTCCTCATAAATACTAAGCAATTTATTCATTACCGTGAAATGAATTGATGAAAACGTATTTATTTCTTAATCGGTTTACTTTTTTGGCAAAGGTGGTCACTGTCATCTTCAATCTAAACTGCCGCATCAAAAAGTATTTTTAAGTCAATTAAACCTGGAGGATTGTAAGTAAAATAAATATTCCGAAGGAAAAGGAGGCCAGGCACTTCAGACCGTATGTACAAAGCTGACACAGGATCAGCCGTTACTTCAAGAGTCTCAGGATCAACCTCAAACAGGCAAAAATTCTTGTGAAAGGTGGTGGTCACGGGTGGCAGTTCTTATTACCGCGGGTGTGGTCATCGATGGCTGTGCTCGTTGTCAATGTATCTGGGCTTCTGTCACATGAAACAAACCGGCCCGATCTCGATGCCAAATTCCTGGTCTGCGCTGCCAATATCCACAGGAGCAAGGTCAATAATGGGCAAGCGGGCCACGTTCTGCGTTCTGTATTCAAAGACAGTCTTGCCCACGTTGCCACTCCGCTTCTGGAATTCAACAGGACAACAGGTAAGTGGCAATGCACAAGTTTTCTAAGCAGCAACACCCTCCCACGGCAGCTTTTTGTATTATAACAGCAGTGACATAAAGTGTGCCACTAGTGTCCGTGGCAGAAAGGAGACACGCAAATCAGTATTCCTCTATTGCAGACTCACAAAAGTTTCTGACTGGGGGTTTAAGCTTAACTCACAGAAGTTTAAGACAGATTCAGTAACTTTACTTGCTGAAAATAGAAAGGGAGTTACAGAGAGTCTATTTCCAAAGGCACTTACGGAACAGGTGTCTTGAAGAACTGTGTATCTGAATCTAATGTTTCCTTCTCCTTTGATTTCCAAGTCATTTGACCCTTTGAGCACGACAGCTTTCTTGAGGTTTTTGGCTTGGTCATCCATGTATCCCACGGTGTTCCTGCAGACGTAAGTGATGTTCTGGGAGGCTTCTTTGGATAAGAGGCGCAGGAAGGTCATCTGAGTGATGGCCGAATTAGGTGACTGGTAATCCCCGTACGTGAACTAGAGAAAGAGAAGGAGTCGATGTGACCGAGCATACCCAGGGACTCATAATGTCACCCAAAGGGATGGCAGATTGATGACAGGTGCACAGATAGACAGAGGACTAACTGACCATAGACAAATCAAATTTGAAAAAATATTACTTTGTTTTCATATAATAAAATATTATACCTATCCAAAAAATATACCTATGCATAGTCATAAATACCTGTGTCCTTATGACCTCAAAGAAGAGGTAAAAAAGACTTTAATTTCCCGAGAAAAATTAAGTATTTTAAAATCTGCTTTAATTTTATACATATTATATGCATTATACCTAATAAATACAACTCAGCTTTTTCACCAATCAGAACAAAATAGGAATTAAGTGTAAGTATAAATCTATTTTACTGAACAGTTACATACTTACAGAAATATTATTTTCTATAAAACAAATATCCAAAACTCATTTCCAGTTAGCTTTTTCTTTCTCATCCACAGCTTTGAGTTCTGCTTCCAGTGGCATCATTTTGATTTCTGGCATACCATTTTGGTTACACCACATTTTAGCTATTTATATTTAAATTTTTATTTTCACTATCCAGAATTACAGCTCTTCCATACCATACTAACTGGGACAAGGTAAGCTGGGATGGAATGCTGATTTTGTAATAGAAAACACCACACAAGACCTGATAAACTCTGAACACTAGACCGAAACAGAAGCATAAGGTAGACAGAAACACAGAGAAACCACCACCTAACTAGAAAAATTAGTAAGCGTATGGGATAGTTCACAGTTTCAAGAGATTCCTAGAATATATCTAGCATGCATCAGCTCTTATCTTTCTAGACACCACACTAAGCCCTAGCATTTGCAGAGACAGTGAGCTCAGCCTTACCACCCGCTCTTTAAAGTAGCAATAAGGTTTTAAAAGATTTAGTAATTTAATAAGTTCCAGCTACAACCCAGGTGTCCTGGGCTGAGACAAGACCCCTCCTGATGGAGGTGGGTCTTGTATCTATCTGTTGCTTTCATTGGTTAATTAATAAAGAAAACTGCTTTGCCCTGATAGGACAGAAAATTAGGTAGGTGGAGTAGACAGAACAGAATGCTGGGAGAAAAAAGCCGAGTCAGGCAGTCACGATGATTTTCCTCTCTGAGGCGGATGCAGGTTAGAATCTCCCTGGTAAGCCACCAGCTCGTGGTGCTACACAGATTATTAGAAATGGGTTAATCTAGATGTGAGAGCTAGCCAGTAAGAGGCTAGAGCTAATGGGCCAAGCAGTGTTTAAAAGAATACAGTTTCCATGTAATTATTTCGGGTATAAAGCTAGCCAAGTGGTGGGACGCAGCCCGCTGTGCACGAGCCGGGTGGCAGGACACAACCCTACTGCTCCTATCACAACACCCTCTGACTCTACTACATACCCAGTGATGTATTAAAGGAACTAATACTAAACATTATTTATTCTTTCTTATTTATTTATTCTACTAAAAGGAAAAACTATAATTCTAAATTCATATTAATTAATCTTGATAAAACTTATTTAGAAAAAGATTTTGCATTTATAGTGATAACAATCATTTCAAAGTAAACATAGTTACAATAAACCTGGTCAAAAAGACAGCAAAGTTTTAATAAATGTAGAAACATAATAAATAATAAAAAGTAAGATACATAATTCGGAGTGAACATAAATTCACCTGAGATCCTCTGTTCATGTCGAGACCATACCACACTGGCTTATTGTCGGGAGACTTGCTGGCCCACCAGGTTTTAAGTGGAACACTGGCTGGGTTTGCGGAAATACACGTCTCTCCTGTTTCCATATTGCAGTAAACTTTGATTGCATCTTCAGCCGAACCCTGGTTGGGGTCAATCCAATATTCACCTATTTTTTAAAGATAGAAATAGTTGCTAAATGAAGATGATCTCAAATATGATGATGAGCCTCTAAAATTGTCACTAGAGATTTGACCTGTTATTCAAAATGAAATGGTTAAGGGAACTGGGAGAAGGCTCAACAGGTAAGGTGTTGGCCATGAAAGCCTGAAAACTTGAGTTGGGAACCAGAATCCCCAAATCTGTACAAATTAGGTGGGAACGGTGGCCCACTTGCCGTCCCAGCATGTAGAAAGACAGAAAACAGAAATCCTGGCATAAGCAGACAAGCTAGACTATCTAAGACAATAAGATGTGGACTCAGTTGAAAAACATTTAAGGTGTACAGTAATTGAAGAAGATAGCTAATGTCAACTTTCTCCATGTATACACATGCACTCACACATATGTGAACACACAAACACACACGTGTACAGCCACTCACATATACATAAAGGGAGGAATGCAACTGATAAACACTGGGAGCCTTCCCCATGCTAACTGCTTTTTAAAGACACTTTTCCAGATTGTGTATTCCAAACTCAAGACATTCAAGTGATTTGTATAATAAGATATACCAATCACATACATACACAAACAAATTTAGCTACTCGCATGTATTTATTTAGGTCCATAAACATGTGTATGCTATTCTACATAAATTATGAAAATTAAATTTTGAATAAAATGAAAAGGGAGATGCAAATTGTACAATTAATAAAAAGTGTATATTTTTTAGAGGGAACATTTTTTAGTTTGCCCCCTTGACATCATTTAAAAGTTAACCTAAATTCTGGTGTTTTACAACTCATTCTTACAGTTTTAGATACCCCCTTTTCTGGGTCTAATTAGATCATTTAAAATTATTGGAGCAAGAAAACTTAGAACACTGTCATACAACTAAGGAAGATATACTTCTTCATTCCAAACTGCCTTAAAAGCTCACTATACATTATTCTACCAAGAAGGATTGCAAAAGAGTGACTGGCAGGAAATTAAAGTGTAATAAATAGATTCCATATGCAAATAATTTAGGGAAACATGTACTCTATTGATCTTGAATGGTTTACCTAAATACTATTCTGAATGATCTTATAGGTTAAAAAACCATCTTTAATTATGCATGGACAAGTATTTTCTGAAGGTACATTTGTGTGTTGGGACCACTTACTCAAAATTGGGTTTTTGATAGACTACTACTTATATCGTATATGCTATCCATCATCTTTATAATTTTTCATGTAGTCGTCTCTACCACAAAACTATAAGCTCAGGCCGCGTGGTGATGGCACACGCCTTTAATCCCAGCACTTGGGAGGCAGAGGCAGGTGGATCTTTGTGAGTTCGAGGCCAGCCTGGTCTACAAGAGCTAGTTCCAGGACAGGCTCCAAAGCTACAGAGAAACCCTGTCTCGAAAAAACAAAACAAAACAAAACAAACAAACAAACAAAAAAACTATAAACTCTTTGGCATGTTAAGAGTGTTAAGAGTTTTATCTTTGTGTCTCCCATTAGTTACAAAGTTGCAAAATTCTTTCCTGCTGCGGTGGAGACTAACTCAACCGCAACCACATGCTTCGCTGATCCAGACTCGAGGTACTCACCGCTCTGCTTGGTGGAATGGCAAAGCTTTAAGTCATCACAAGTCCGGGCTGGGTGCTTCTTGGAACCATCAGGGCTACGCATGGTTTCAATCTGACTACTGAGAGATTTCAGGGTAGCGTGGACCCCAGGGTCGGTTTTGTTTGTGTCATCGGGAGCCGCCTGGTCTTCGGTGAACTCAGGAAGCGGGTCTGGCATATTCTCATCGTAGTGGCCCATGATGTCACCAAGAGCAGCCGTGAGGTGGCCGGGGGGACCTGGAGGACCAGGGGGACCAGGTTCACCAGGAGGACCCTAATGAAGGAGCAATTGGGAAGACATTTAGAAGACTTTTGGTTTTGTTTTACTAAACTGCTGCTATGCAGTGCGCTGGTTGCTACAGCTTGGCATACTAACTTGTGGATACTGAAGAAGGGTGACTCACACTTTTTAAACAGGCAGGCCTAGCCCTCCAAGCAATAGCACTGCAAGAATGGGGAGTGACCCCGAGCTGTTTTCCAGGAAAAAAAAATCTACAAATCAGGCTCTGAGATAAACAAAGCTTAAAGCCAAACTTTTCACTTTGATGTCGTCTTTGATGATCTTATGTATCTCATGTGAAGCACGTTCAGAGTTACATTCTTTTGAAAATAATTTGAGGCAAAATACAACTGGAATTCTTTATAAGCAGCTGTGTGCAGGAGGCAAAAGTGCTGCTGGGGTGTGGGATCTTGTTCTGTAAGTCTCCGTGTAAATACCAGGGTAATAGCCACAAGACCTCCAACATGGAGTGCCTTGTCTTCCCAAAGCAAGAAGAAAGACTTGAAGTCTTTTCGTATGCATGCAAATGGTGGTAAATATAAAATTCTCTGTACTGAACAAAGTTGAGAAGCTCCTATTCGCCTTTTCATTTTTCAGGAACAATTGAAGGAATGTGAAGTCTCAGATAAGCCCAAAAAAGTGGCAAAGATTGCAAGTTGAGTGCTTTCAATTAATACCGCTGAATTTTCAGAAGAACTGAGTCTTGAAAGAGCCATGTAACTAAAAAGATGTGGAGCCCGCATCTCAGGCAGAGAGAACACCCTGGCTGTCAGAGACTGGCTCTGCCATTCCCTGTAAGGCTCCAGGAAAGGCATTTTAACCTCTATGCAAATGCTTTCTATTCTCAAAACACTGAGAATAGGGAGACAGACAGATGGTAGTAAAACAACAGATTTCCTGGGAGGTCATCGTGACTCACACATCCTGTTACACTAATCTAAGGGAAAGAGCCTCATCTCAGTAAAACCTGTGAGCCATAAAAAAGTAAATTAAGAGCCACACAAACCAAATTTTATAGCTGTTTCCTTCTCATGGAGAAAGAAATGGGAAACTTTCTTGACTATGATGAAAATAAACTTACATACCTACATAAAAATAATACATATTTGAATTGAGGGCACTGTCACTGGGGGAATAATGATTAAACAGGTAGGGTCAGATAAATAAGATCAGAGAAACATTAGACAGAAACTTAAACATACACATTACATATGTGTATAGATTGATGATGTATGTCTAAAGACAGAGAAGCTAGGGACTAACTAATATGTCTATTATTTGATATCATTTTATACTAAATACCCTTAGATTGGGAATTGGAAACTTTAAGTTGAAATCTTGAATGTCATTTCCAGTAAAGAAAACTTTCAAACTCATATGCTCATCTTGCTCCAGGCTCCCATTGTCTTTACTTCCCTGCCACAATGGGCTGTACTATGAACTATGAGGGAAAATGAAGCCTTTCTTAACAGGAAAGCAAACTAAGACAACCGCAATTTCAAAAAGTACATTAGTTACACAACTTTGATAAGAATGCAATCATAGCTGGATATTTGACCTCAGTGTAATAGCAATCCAAGGACTTGGTATCTTGAACTCTCATTTTGTATATTCAAAATATTGTGTATTTAAAGACTTGGAAGAACTTCTTAAGTAGGTAACCTTCTGTGGTTACTTCTAAGCTTATTTTAGGAGTTATCTTAAGACTCTTGTTGGAAAAGTTAAGCATCTTTGTATCAGTATATTCCATGCAAAGTCTTGAGAGCTTACCTCTGGTCCTGCTTCTCCTACACTTCCCCGCACACCAGGAGGTCCAATGGGTCCAAGTGGCCCAGGGTTTCCTTCTTTGCCTGAAGGACCTACTGGTCCAGGAGGACCCTGTCAGAACACAAAAACTGCAGTTTAGAGGAAAGACTTTGCAATGTCTCTTTAATAAAAGAACTATTATAGAGATTGATTAATTACCATGATTGTTCAAATTTAGCCCTAATAACTAATAAATGGCCTTTCAGCATTTTTGTTACATTTACAATTTCATTGTGTGTTAACTTTCCATCACTAATTCTGGGTAAAGGACCAAAGTAAGTTAAGAACTCTAACCGACTGTGGCAGTGGTTTGAAAGAAAATGGTGCCCAAAGGGAGTGGAGTGGCACTGTTAGGAGGTGTGGCCTTGTTGGAGTAAGTATGGCTTTGTTGGAGGAAGTGTGTGGTAGGCTTTGAGGCTTTTGTATGCTCAAGATACCACCCAGTGTCTCAGAACACTTTCTGTTGCCTAAAAGATGTAGAACTTTCAGCTACTTCTCAGCACCATGTCTGGCTGCATACCACCATGTCTCACCATGATAATCATAGACTGAACCTCGTAACTAACTGTAAGCGAGTCAGCCAAACTGAATGTTGCCATGGCTATGGTGTCTCTTTACAACAATAGAAATCTTATCTAAGATATATGCTAATCACCAACTTCCATTGGTAGCAACTATTTCATCAAATTGTTAATAAATTTGGTTGAAATTTCAGTTGCTTTACAAGTGAATTATGTAAGTTGAGTGTTTGCTGTAGTTGAACAGCAGTTGTTACACCACAAAACCTCATCACAACCTTCTTAATATTGTTCTCAATTTATGTATATTTATGTTGTATTTAAATATAGCATTTTTTTCTAATTCCTCTTTCTAATTTTTCTATTTCCCTAAGTATCTGTGTGAACTGCCTTAGGACCCCAGTGACTTAGAAGAAGCAGCACTTAAATGAATTTTAGAATTCCTAAAATCTTGAAGTTTTGATTCCCTTTTATGATTTGTTTTCAACCTATCTTTGTATGAACTTCTAGGCCTAGAATGGAATATGTCTATCTTCAAAATCTATCCCACTTCATGAATAGGTTTCATCATCTATAAAAATCCATGTTCAATGGAAATTTAACCCCCAATAAGAAATTTAATAGGAAAATATATAAAAACTTGGGTAAGAGATTTTACCATGGGCTCACAGTACAACACATAATATGCCATGTTCTAGGATACTTCTATTTAAATTATGTACTAAGTTTGTCCCATATATTTTCTGCCAGCTTCAAAGAACATGAACCAATCAATATTTAGTATCAAAGATAGTGTACTCAGGGAACAGTGTTATTGTCACTAAAGTCTTTACTATGCACAACGAAAACTTAAGAGTTTCTGTTACTTACTCTTGGGCCAAAAGGACCAGGGATTCCAGGACTTCCTTGTTCACCATTCGGACCCTACACAGGAAGAATATTGAAAGCGTTGCTAAAATATTTAAATAATGCATTGTGCTGTGTTTTATCATTCAAATTATGCTGTTAGTAACTTTAGCACTAGAAAAGAAGCCATTGACTTCCTTAACAAACATCCAATTATACCAAAGGCAACTGTACAGGTAAAGAGGCATATTGTTTATTGTTTTATTTCTTCCCCACAATATTATAGCTTATGTATGGGTATCTATATTAGGTAACTATATAATTATCCATCAAGTTGATTTTAAATTAAAATAATTTACAAAAGCATCCATCTGTTTCATGGAGGGATGGGTGATTCTGTGAATACACCAGTATATTCTCACATGCAGGAAAGTACAATGCTTAATTTACTTACAGGAGGGCCAGGAAGACCCTGAAGGCCAGTGAAGCCTCTGTGGCCTTTCTGACCTCGGTCACCTCTGTCTCCATTGTCACCCTTGTCACCTCGAGGTCCTTGGGGCCCCTATAAATAGTCAGTCATTAATATTACTTCTTAAGACTATAATTTCCTGTGATTTTACTTTTTATGATTTCATTTATTATAATTTTTAAAAATAGCTTCTCTGAAATTACAATTTATAAAAATTTTTACTTTTCACGTTTCCTCTAGCAATGCTAAATTCACATATGCAAATAAAATGATGGGCTAGGACTTCTGGAAATATTTTAAGAAACAAACAAGAGCTCAGTAGGTGTATTTGTATTTCAGAATAACCAGCAACCCCCTGATTGCACTTAGGTCCCACTCAGTAGGAAGTAATTCATGCCTGGTACTGGAAACTTAGGAAACTGCCCATGGCTAGTGAGATCATTGATCCTAGAGAGGAACCTTGCACTGTTCTGCTCCTAACCTAACTCCCACCTACATTCTAAATACTTAGTCTTATATCCACACATAACTGTAGCTATACTGTTCTGTTCCTAAGCTAACTCTTACCTGCATTCTAAATACTTAGTCTTATATCCACACATCACTATAGCTCTAGTCTCTAGTCAGAACCCTCACAGAAATCCACACTGGTCAACATGCAGAGAGCAACTGGCCATGGGATTCCCCATGAATGATTGGCACACCTATAACACAGCCCCTACACATAAGTTTCAAGGAAGATCACAAGCTCCTGGAAGAGGGGGAGAAACAGGTCTCTCCAGAAATAACCCTCTGAGAGGTTAGCTAATCGCAAGAGCTCAGTATATCACATGAGCAATGCAAAAATAAACTCAGCAGGTTGTATTTATATATGCATGTGTGTTTAGACATTTAAAGAAGTGGTCGTGAAATTGAAAGGAAGTGGAAGGTATCGGGAAAGTTAGAGGAGAGACAGAGGGAGGGCAGAAATAGGGCAAATACAGTATTCATGTAAGAAATTCTCAAAAACATTTTTAAAAGAAACAAAGCCTGGGGCAAATGACACAAATATTATCAGTGCGCTGCATTCATTAGATACACACACTTGCACTAGACACACATGCCCTAGTGAGAGAGACTATGCCATTGTCATCATATCTGCAATAGTCTCTTCCCAAATGCAAGTATTCTGATCCTAAAAAAAAAATATGAAGAAGAATTTTATTTGTGATGTAAGTCAAATCCAGAGACGTGGTAAAAGAGAAGAATCCACTAGGCGGATTCTGTCATTTACTTTGGCTGCTGGAACATAAACACAGTTTCAGGATTCAATGATTGCCAGTAAACCACAAGCAACATATGACTACCTACTAAGGGTTAGAAGTCTCACCTTTGGTTTTCTACCAGAAGATGTTACCCTTGGTTTCCTGGCAGAAGAAGTGAAATGCTAAATGCTATCATGTAACTTTAGAGAATGGGCAGAAGGATCAAATCCATTGGATTTTTGGCTAAGGATTTCCCCTTTTGAAGCTTTATTTTGTTTGCTTGTTTTCTCTTTGTTTTGTTTTGTTTTTGTTTAATTCGGATTTCGAAAAAAATCTGGTAGCATAGATAGCTTTTATAATAAAAATAATACTAAATATTGATGTATGAACATCAGAAACATGATCCTTTAGACTGCCCATAATGGATAAAGGTAAACCTGCCTGGAAACTCTATACATTAAGGTATCACCAAATATCCAGCCCAGGCACCTCAGGTGGAAAGCCACAGCGACATGTTGTAAGCCGATCATGTGATTGGACAGCTTACCTCAACATGCCTCAACATAGCTTTTGCCATAAGTCATATGGCAAAACAGTCCCTAAACCAGCATCCCAGTGGCAACTCATATTTGGGACACACCCCTGCTGTTCAGGACTCTGCTTCCTGTCTCTCCAGCTCTCATCTATGACCTATGGGTAAATTCTTTCTGAAAACTCACCATCCGTGGTGTGCAGGAAATCTCATGGACCAGAAAGCCCCTGGCTGGGAAAGATTTGGTCAGTCTTTGATGCCCCAGAACCTCATCTCTCCCAGCCCCACTGAGCTATTTACTGTATGTGTGAAGCAAGAAAGCTTCTGTTGCTCTCGAGGGCCCTTGATCTTGCCCATATCATTTTAAACACAATTCCCTTGTGGTTTTTACCGCAGCTATAAATGGCCCTGTCGTATCATTTCTTTGTAACACAATCTTTCAGAATCTACCTTCTACCTTTCTGAGATATTCCTTACTGTGACCATAGACGACATTACTGCTGCCATCCCACAGAGTTTCTGGCTCCTCTGGGTCAGTAGTTATCTAGAGACCTTTCTTTGCCTTGCTATTTATGAATCTTAAATTAGATTTCTTTTTAGGTATATAGTTTACATGAACATATAAATATATGTTCAGAAGAGATAGGGCTTACAGGCAAACCACGTTTTCCAGCTCGGCCAGGTGGTCCAACAGGGCCTCGAGAACCCTAGAAAAGATTTAATAAAATTTATTATTGCATTCTTTTAAAATGTAAATGCAAATATGGGTATAAATATAAGAGTAACATATTAACAGAATCATAAACATAGATATAAATGCAATGTGTACAATTATAACTAGTTCCCTGATGTCCAGCAAATGTCTCTACATCAGGTAAGAATGCACTAACTCTTGCAACACATTACAGTGATTGTTTTTTATTAGCTTTACCAAATGAAGTTCACTGTGGTTGACCATGTATTACAGTTTGTATAAATTGCAACCTATTTGGATAATCAAGGTAACTACATTGGGATCATATCCATATTCAAACAACAATTTATTTTTAAACTTAGCATATATTTTAATGCATAATGGGCTGTTTATCAATATTTAGAGTTCTTAGCTAACAACATATACAAGATAGGATGTATGAACATCTAGGATAGCATATCAATGGCATATCCCTGGCAGTGAGAAATTGATTTTCTTACAGGATCTCCTCTTTGTCCTGCATCTCCAGGTGCACCAACAGGCCCAGGAGTCCCTGGGGCACCCTGAGAGCCTGGCAGACCTGCAGGCCCGGGGTCTCCACGATCACCCTGACAAGAATAGACAGAGCATTTTTCTTTAAACATTGATTGTATATTAACAATATTCTATATTGCTCATATTATAGACAATATGAAAATATACCATTGCAAACACTGCTTTAAGTACTGCTTTACTTAAATATTTTTACTTTCATTCGCTAATCAATACATTAAATTCAAGGGAATAGGATTATGTCTCCTCAGCTTCAGGTCTTATCCACCTTCGACTCTCGCTGTTCCCTACGTTCTGGTTGACAGAGGACAGAAGTCAACATTTGCTGGTCTACCTTTCTAGACTAGTGTAGCTGACCTCCAGAAGTCAGCATTTGCTGGTATGCTTTCCTAGACTAGCAGTCTTCTGTTGACCTCCAGAAGTCAGCATTTGCTGGTCCACTTTCCTAGACTAGCAGTCTTCAAAGAAGTGTACACATTCATAAAGCACAGTGTAAACTTCAGTGGGAAAACATCAAGGAAGCTGCTGCCTACGTTTTCAGCTACATCATGAAATCTCTCAGAAAACTGGTTCTGAGAATTCCTTCTGTCCTTGTCTTCCCCACTTCTGGAAGAAGGGCAAACACTATGCTAGCTGCAGTCCTGTATGGTATAACATCCTTGAAAGTCACTGCTTCAGGGGGTGCAAACAAAGATGTCTGAGGATTGCAGATCGCGCTTGGAAGAAATCAGAAAGAGTCCTCCCATCTTTCACTTCCATGACCCATGTGGCAAGGTGGCAAATAAGAGCTGATTGTGTGCGCACAGGTGAAATCAATGTGGCATGAGCCTGCAAGGTTGCAGTTAATTGCTACACAAGTTCTAATTGGTATTAATAATAAAAACTTATCACCACAGCCAATGAGTCAAAAACTGGAGTCAAACTTTACTTTCTGACAGAAATTCATTCTTACTTAACTTATTAATTTGGCAGCCAGAACAAACATTTGTATCTAAGTTAAAGAGTAAGTATACAATATGATGAAGAGAAGATTTTGGGAAGCAAGTCATTTAAAGCACTCATACAACTGGAATTTATAGGGAATTGCCTGTGTATGCATTTAACTTTGTAATTAAAAATGAGACGGCCATTTAAAGTGCACATATGAGTCCAACAAGCTGCAATAGTATGTCAGGGAGTGCACATCAAGACCTATGAATGTTTTTTGCATTACATGTATACCAGCAAAGGCAAAGACTCTGGATGCTAGAAAAAATTCTGTGGCCACAATAGATAAGGGGAGTCTTAGCCAAAGACGCCTCAAATGTCTCCATCCTGTTAATAGTACAAGAGCATTCTTGTATCCTTACTCTGCAGAAGAGTTTTAAGCCTGTATAAGCATATAAACACTTGTGCTAAGCATATTTAAGGTATTAGGAAATAGTTTCAAAAAAGTCAGTGTCACATGACTCCTTTGTCCTTGGTTGCCAGGTCTGCTTCCTGACAGCTGTGCAACCACCAAAAGGGACTCAGCTGCGGGTATACCTGGGGAAACTGCCAACTTGACACAGCCTGATTTAAAAACATATGGCATATCTATCACGTAGAAAGCATCATTGCTCTCTTTAGGGTAAAATGTGGATGTCATTCAGCTGTGAAAGTGATACATAAATTTAGAGGATTCATTTACATCTTCAGCTGCAGCCTCCATGTTGTACCAAATAAGAAAGCAATTTGGTTCTTGGCTTAGGAAAATATGTGTTATACTTTGTCATGCATTCAAATGTTATTTCATTTAGAAGATTATCCAAAGTTATAGTCTTACTAATAAGTTTACCATCAGAAAAGTCAAAGTTGCACTGGGACTATGGTCATAAAGAACATTTTAAATATTGCTTTATTATTATTATTACAATAGAATTTCAATGATTTCAGGTTTATGGAGCTCTAATGTTCTAATCAGTAGCATTGAACTCACCCGTTCTCCAACTGCACCATCCCGTCCAGGGGTACCATCATTACCAGCAGGACCCTAAAATGAACAGTGTTTGAGACATTGGTTCGTGAGATTGTTAAGCTCTCATTCCTGTTGACAGGAAACAGACCAATATGTTTTACTCCTCCTTGAACTATAAAATGGCACTCAGTAGGAACCTCAGCAAGAGAAAGAGGGCCACCAATTCCTTTTTATTTCCAATTGCTTGTAAAATTGCCATAATCTTATTTACTTTAATTACTCATCTCTAGTTTTCAATATTAAAAAAGAAAGGTCCTCAGACACACTTAAATAGATTGCAGTAATAGTTCTGCTATCTTGCATTTTTAATTTCCACTTTGTTTTTCCAAATAATATTTTTAAGGTTTTGAAACCGGATAACTAAATTTATATTATATAAGATTCTGTTTGAAAGTATATATTATTATTTCCTTATTTTACCTTGATATTTTTCAGAGCTATGTTTTTATTTTTTTGATAAAATGAACTTTGAAATCATTGATTAATCTTTTCAAGAGCATGTGATCCTTTGGCAATTCACTCATTAAGTTCCTAAGCAGAGGGTATTCCAGCCTTTTGCTTTTTGAACTGCCTGTCCACACTGTATTTCCGCTCAAAAGAGACTAAAGGGTTATGACAGCCTTAATGTTACTTTATCATAATAAAGAAAAATGTCCTCAACTTTGTCTTCTTCCTGAGCTGTAATGGTTTTTCATTAATCCTATCACCACAAAGCTGGGCAATTTTGATAAATATCCCATTACCGAACGAAATAATACCATGGGAAAGATGAATGGCTGTGTCCTTCCACCTTCAACTCAATTTCCCAAGAGCTAAATCAACTGAAATGCTCACTGAAGCTTTTACGAAAGTCAGTCCAAGGACACTGATTTGGTTTCTCTATGATTTAGTCAACTCTCTAGGGAGATCGAGTACCTCAATCAGCACATCAAAAAGCTTTCTTAAGCTTGTAGGTGCAATTCATCTCTAAACATCCGCATCTACTTTATAATGGAAGAATCATCCCTACCACATTGAGCTAAAATAGAAGGTATTTTCCTTAGAGTTGCTGCACTCACTTCTGGCCCAGCTTCTCCCACAGGACCATTTGAGCCTGGGGGTCCTACAGGTCCGGGGGGACCTTTATCTCCTGTAGCACCGGTCGGTCCTACTTTTCCGGGTGTGCCCTGAAATTAGATCACAAGCATGAGTCAACCACTGCAGAAAAGTTTTCAGAACACCAGTTTCCATTAGGATTCATTTAGTCAGTAGTTCTTTCGTGTCTCCTCCTACAGAAATAACTGCCCAGTATCCTACAGCACCCGCCATTGCTTAAAGACATGCCCACTTCATAGCTAGCTCATCATTCCTGACATATCCAAGAGATAAAAAGCATCTTGTACCATCTGACTAGGTAAGAATTTTGTGCTTGAAACATGTGCAGTCAATTATGGCTGCCCTTCTGGAACCCGTATCTCTACAAAGACAAACACATCCTTATCACTCTTGCCTTTTCTGCCCATTTGTTTAAATTGAGTTCCAGTCCTTTAGACTCATCACTGAAGAATTTTACTTTCCAGCCCTTGGCTCAGTTCTGATGTCCGCAAGATAAGCTTTAACTCTTAGTGTTCTGCCCAAAGGCCTTTTAGTTTAACATACCAGGAATCCAACCTCTGCCCACATTCCTTAAGAACACCATTTTCGCCTCCAAACACTGCAAACACCCACTGGTAAAATGAGTCATGTCAGAGTTTATATAGCATCAAACTTTCCTCCGTATTCCGAAGAATACGAGATCCTGGAGCATCCACGGGAAACAGGAGATTAAGGTTCACCCACAACCACTTCTAATGTGACTCACCCAGTTCTTCTCTTTGATGGTTTACTGCGAGGTATGGCTGTTTTGCTAAGGATGTTTATGTTAAAAGATACTACCAAACCTCAA
This sequence comes from Microtus obscurus, assembly GCA_963919715.1. NCBI lineage: Eukaryota > Metazoa > Chordata > Mammalia > Rodentia > Cricetidae > Microtus > Microtus obscurus. The sequence goes on along the minus strand of CAWTZC010000381.1, from coordinate 8,745,618 downwards.
GAAGACCATCCCCCTTTTCCAGCACTGTTTTTATCTTTGAAGAAAGATTTGAGTCACCAAAAATCCCAACACTTGTTATCTACCTCTGTAGCTGCATGGTTAAACTAATGTTTGTCAAGGATGTTAAGCATTCAAGATCAAAGGTTTTTAAAAGCTAGGAATTCATGTCCGCTTAAGACTGTCTGAGCCAACTCATCAAGTAAAACAAATCAATTCTTTCTGCAAAAGTTTTATCATGTATCAGATGAATATTACCACAGCTACTCACCGCTGGGCCAGGAAGACCAGGCATGCCTCGCTCCCCACGTTGTCCGGGCATGCCTACAATCCCTCTTTGCCCAGTGGTACCAGCCGGACCAGGGGGACCATCTGGACCCTAATGGTGAGAGCAGGCTATAATTACTACTCTACAGAATGAGTCCATATCTGAGTAATTTATATAGTTAACTATGACTTTATAGACACTGACGAGGTATGAGGGAAAAAACTCATTTCATAAACCATGAATGTCAACACTTATGGGTCCTAGAACAGCCTCTAATACTATTCAACACATGGAAAGAACTTAACAGCTAATGAAAATAAGTGGAGAGAACTATTCAAAAACCACTTCCTTCTTTTAAAAAAAGAAGATTTAGAAGGATTATATTTCAAAAATGTCAATATTTAGTAGAATGCAAATATTAAACATGATAACATATGTCTTATTTTCTTCACAGGGGGGACATTAAATAAAGAATGGTTTTTTTGGTTTACTTTAAGAAAACCATGTCATTCATATATATATGTGTGTGTGTGTGTGTGTGTGTGTGTGTATAGATATACTTTTATAAGAGAGAATTAGAAATTGAAAATTTCATGTAAATTAATCAGATGAAAGCATTTAGGAATGTTTTCAGAATAATATTTGATAGATTTTATGGCAGTGATTATTGCATGTTTCTTATTATAAATATTTCAGCTGGAGTTGTAGTGCAATAGATGCCAAACTTACCGGTTGTCCATCTTCTCCTGGGTCTCCTTTGTCTCCTGGGCCACCGGGTGGGCCAGCGGGTCCTCTATCACCCACTCTCCCATGAGAGCCAGGGTCCCCACGAAGACCAGGAGGTCCCTCCTTCCCAGGTTCGCCTATGGGCCCTGCAGGTCCTGGAGCTCCCTAGAACAACACAAAAAGAAGCAATGAGGAGGCCAAAGTGGAAGCTAAATAAGAAGAACTAACCTAGGGGGCTCTACCTCAGCACAGAGGGCACAGCCTTGTAGTACTGTTTGTTACCTTCTGAGATAACCAGTTACTGCGAATACTTGACCAAACCAAAGGAAAACAAGGCACAGCATACCATAGATTAATACCCTGAGAAAAGCCCAGATTTCATTTCCAGATGACCATTTAATCTCTCATTATTAAGAGCTATGGAATTAATTTTAATTTTCAAATGTATTTAAGGTTCTGTTCCAACTATAGATTATACTGTTTTATTTTATTTGGGCTGGTCTAAACTGGTCTTATGACAGGATTTACCAAAGAAACTCTCAGGGGCTGGTGCAAGGTGATGCTATCAAGAGCCCCCATGGTTCTGGAGTATGACATGGTTTGATGCCCAGCACCCACGTGAGGAGCACAGATGCCTCTAACCCTACTCCCAGAGGATTCGACACCCTCTCTGGCCTCCACCAGCACCTGCGTGCACATGCTACACACACACATGTACATAAAAGAATGAACTTTGAAGAAGAAAGTTTCAGAGATGTACTATTAGCACATAACAAAAAAGTATTTAGTACTCAAACAGAATCGTGGTCCGACATTGGCTTAGAAAGAACGTGCAAATAATCTCTTCCAAGTTCATTGACTGGTAACTTTGGATTTGTTTTGTTGAGATATCACTATGACTGCAAGAAGGCTTAACAAAGAGGAAAACAAATCAGGAAGAGATTAAATAAAAATAATAGTGAAAAGGCCACATGTGTGTGGCATCCATACAAGGACATGGACTAAATGCACTACCAATGATTTAAGTCTGAATTGACTTACAGTAGGACCGGGAGGCCCAACTCTGCCGGCAGAACCAGGAAATCCTGTAGCACCCTAAGAACAAAGCACAGTACAATCAGTCCAGATAAGAAGTTATTTCTTTATTTACCTGAAGCCTACATCTCACACAGGAGGCTTAGGGCCTGTTGATTCTTTCTCGTATTTATTACCACGTAGCTTTTTATGCTTCTCGCTCCTCAAATATTTTAGAGAATCTGGATTAACTGATAGGGTCAAACAGTTTTTTCTGCTTTGACTTTAATTTTTAACATATAAAAGTACAGTTAAAGCCACACCGGTTCTTTTGTGTAATCAATTACGCAAGGTATTTTTACCTTTATATATAAATATCAAATATATAATACTTTGATATAAAAACTTCTGCTTCATATGGAGCAGTTGGATTTTCACAACTAACAAAACTGACTTTCACCCAGATTTCCACGTTAAGCTAAGCACCCTTTGCTCTGTAATACAGCTGATATGTAAGACGATGTGTCACTACATCCTTAGATGACAGTCAGCTATTTTATAACCAGGACACATTTGATATTTTCAACTGGCTGTGCACAATTCCCAGAATAGCAAAGAGACTCACAGGTGGACCCTGGGTTCCGCGGCTGCCTTTCAGTCCAGGGACACCATGAGGACCCTATGTAAAAGAACCAAAAGATCACAAGATGAGGTCAAATGCAGCTACTGTGCGTGGTACATATTGGGTCCCGGTATCAAAATTTCCTTTTTAAAATTTTTAACTCACATGAGGGCCAGGTGATCCTGCGAGCCCTTGGGGTCCAGGAGACCCAGCATCTCCCTTCTGGCCTGGCTCTCCAGGCTCACCCTTGACTCCAGGCTGTCCGTCAGGACCCTAAATGCAATTTTTCAAATGAGTAAATATCTTTAAGAATTATGAACAAAATGTTCATAATAATTACTATTAACATGGCATTTAGTGTTATAAAACATTACTGTGTAATTAAACATGATATAAAAACTCATATCTTCTTTAAAACTTTCTCAAAAAAAATTTTAGCATGTATTTATCATAGAAAATAACTACATTCACTAAAATATTATAAACATCAACTTTTGTTCCACCTACAAAAATATGCTGAATAATACACAAATTATTTTAAAATTTAAAGGTTTTAATATATCCCAAGACATACAAAAATAAGACTTTTAAACTCTTCTATTAAGAAGAGTTTTAACTTGTAAGTTAGAAACAGAAACATTTGAAAATTTTACCTGGGGTCCAGCAAAACCAACGGCTCCAGTTGGACCATTTTCACCACGAGAACCCTTAAAGGAGACAAGCAATATTGAAGTTTTCGCACATAATATACAGTTTATGTAGCTAACTGTATTTTAAAAAAGTCAACTGCATTGCTTGAGGAAGAGCCTTAAGTTAAATCATAAACTGGAGGACACTGAATAAGATTCTTGACATCAAAGAAACTCAATTACTTAGAAAAAAAGCTACGTGTCTAGATTTAATAGATTGTGCAGCTGATAATATTTTAAGTTTAATGACAATAAAATTTGAAAACTGGGGAGCTGTAAATAACCTAACACAATAAGCATAAAAGTTACAATAAAGTTTAGACAGACAATGATTAATGATAGGTAGATAGATAGATAGATAGATAGATAGATAGATAGATAGATAGATAGATGATGGATGGATGAATAGATCGATGGATAGATGGATGAATAGATGGTTGAATAGATGAATGAATAGATGGATAGACAGACGGACAGGTAGATCAACCAAAGAAAAATTCTTTTAGTGTTCAACCTCACACTAAAGAAAATTAAAAGATTTTCACTCACAGGATTGCCACGCGAGCCAGGAGGGCCAACTAAACCTCGAGGACCAGGTTCACCCTAGAAAGCAGATTTTAGATAACTAAGAACCCAGTGTACAACACAACTGAAGAACACGAGGCACGATGTGCAGGTAAACCAGACTCTGAGAAACAGCCACACTTTTGGCCTTGTTATTTTGGAGTGCACAGCGACATCTTTCGGCTTACCTTTTCTCCAGTAGGGCCTGCAGGACCTGGTGGTCCCAAAGGACCTGGGAGACCCTGTAAATTAACAAGACATAGGTACACTGAGGAAAGACATGTACAGAAATTTCCACATTTAAATAAATAAGCAAGCAAGCCAGCTATTATTTTTGTAGCATGATTGCTTTTTGTCAAGTCATTATCTACCACAGATGGCAGCACCTCTACCTTCTCAAGACTTATGCCATGTAGTCCACACACTAGCAACTAGATTTCTCTACATGAAACCATCTTCAAATTGGATCTAAATTGGCAGCTTTCTTTGGCAATGTTTCGTTGGTTTTACAACCTGTTTAATTTTGCTCGTATCTATTTTGAAATTTGGGTATAGATTGAAATTTGGATTTTCCTTTGTACTATTCTCTTAAATTTTAAGATAATAACAAACTGTAATTCGGTTATTATAAATTCAATTACACTAAGCATGCCTCAGTGTTTAAGATGAAAGAGCCATCCACATCAAGGCACAGTGCTTTTGATGTAATTCTGTCCATGTATAGTGTAGGACAGCCACCACCTGGGACAGGACCTGGGACTTCAGGACACATAATCACAATATTTAAATGGATAGATTGTTGGGATTCTTTAGGAACAAGTGCTCTGTTAATTTTGTGCTTCTTCTTCATAGGTACGTCAATATTTTTGTCCTGAAAGTTATATATGTATATATATATGAAAGGATGGAAAGGATAAAATTTACTTCTTATTTGTATATTCTTGAGAAAAGTTTTTCTTTTCTCTAGATCTATAACAGGAAATAAATTCCTTTAATAATTTTCCTAGAACACTTCCTGAAACTTGAGAAAAAAAAAAGCTCATTGCTTATATGCATAGAAAATAAAAGTACCCTGTTTGTATAGGGGAGCTGTTATTAACATAGAGAAAACATGTTATTGTTTTCTTACAGCAAATGCCTCTTTCCTAAAACAATATATTGCAGTTACTACAAATAAAGCAATCATTCTATTTGCTCTGCTTTATCATACACATTTGATAAGCATTGTAGATATAAAGATAGCTTTGTGTGATCTACGACTTTATCTATTTATTTGTTATATTGCTATGATGTAGAAAGTAAAATAAGTACCCACTGTTAATCTACATCAAGTCTCAGACAGCATCACTGTTACATTCTTGATGATAAATCAGCATGAGTAATGTTACTGTTAAAATTTAAAGCAAATTAATAGGACAATGAACGACAATGTACGTCTGTAGCCCATTCGAGAAGATAACCTTTCCCTTACCCTTGCTCCATCATTTCCAGCTGTTCCTTCAGCACCTTTCTCTCCTATACCACCCTAGAAAAATACAAAATAGCAGCTGTTAATTGTGCCTCTTGTGCTCCAGATGAAGCTTCATGTCTCCTTCGCAGCTCTACCAGCTGCAGACTACAACAGCACCTGACTAGGCATATTCTAAATCAATAAAGATGATTAGAAGAAGAAATGACTTATCACTCAGGCTGAGAGAGATAAAAAGCTGCTTAGGAAGTCATTATTATAGAAAGTGTCTAAATACATACACTGGAAAAGTTAACTAGCAAAAAGCAAGACTTACTCTGTCACCCTTGGGGCCAGGAGCCCCTGCAATCCCTCTTTCTCCTGGCATGCCTTGAAGACCTGGTGGCCCTGTGTCTCCAATGGTCCCAGTTGGACCTGGATTGCCCTAGAAGGAATAAATGATGAGATTGTATTAGTATATTAATACCAAAACCTGTGAAGTTGCTCTTTTAGTCAGTCTAAAATAATTGAATGCTAGCAATTAAATTGAATCTCAATGCTCAGATTTAGCACTTGGGGAAATTGTGTCATAGTGGGATTTCTCGAAAACAATGTAGATTTATATTTTGAGTTTCGGCTTATATGTCTAACTTCTCTCTTTTGTTCACCTCAACCCCTCTATTATATTGTTCTTTTTGTCTAACTTACCTGTTTGTTAATATACTTTTAATTTTTATTTGAAATTAGTATATAAATATTAAATTTCATTGTGGAATTTTGAAGACAATTTCTCTTTGATGATCCTACTCATACCTTTCCAACCCTCTTTGCATCTCTTGTACTATACCACTTCAAGTGGCTTCTTTTTTACTTTCATACCACATACGTGACATGGTACCCTCCCCAAAGTCAACATTAGTTCCCCTTTCCATGGTCCTCATGGTCCTAGTTTCATGACCACACCCAACCTGTCTCTATAGAGAAACACTAATTCAAATAAAAAGAAAAATGAATGTCCTTTCAAATAAAATTAATTAAACTGCCCTTGCTTTCCCCCCCCCCCCATTGACCATGACAGACACATTAATAGAGAAGATATTGTGTTTAGGGAAAACAAACATTTCACTCTTTCCTTGGAAAACCTATGATATTAAGCTGGTTCCCAGAAAACTGCACAGTCAAATCGAGATTGGCTTTGCTCCATCATCCTGGACTTTGACGATGTTAAAGACCTCTTAGTCATATGATCATGTGAAATTCTACTTCAGTTCCACACATGCAACCTGGCTACATTGTTGTCTACTGACCCCAAGAAAACACATGAGAGCACACAGGCATGCTCTCTATGCTATACTATATCCAAAGCTACAGATTTGAAAACAGGCAGTAACTGTAGTCATGGAGTCAAGGTGAAGAACATGAGCTCATGGTTTGCTTCACCTACTAATAAACTATGATGCTCCATTTCTTTTATCTTTCATTCATAGATGTTCCCAACAAGTAATTTTTCTATTTCTCATCTCTGTTAATTCGCAGATGTTACCAACGAAATGTACAAGCCTTGGGAGCTCATGCATGTACAACAGAGCATCCCGTGCCTGGGCTCCTCATCCCCACCATAGAAAGCTCACTTTCTAGTTGCCAGAAAAAGCCCTAAGATGCAACCACTAAAGATTCGCTAAAGTAAAAATAATTAAATCAAGTTATCTCAGTAGACCAAACGAAGATGCATTCCAGGGACAGCTGGTAGGTTCTAGAATTTTCTGGAAGCGCAGGTCAAGATTGCACTTACCTTTGGCCCATCAGGGCCGTGTCCCCCAGCCATGCCTTTCTCCCCAGGCAGCCCCGTTATTCCCGGCTCTCCTCTTTCTCCAGGATTCCCTCTTTCTCCCTAGTATGACATCAGAATATCAGATAACCTTAATATTAACCTAAAACAAAATTTGAAAGTTTCTACAAAATTCGACAGGAGAAATGTTTTTATAATGGAACCACTATAATGACTCAGGTTTTCTAATTTAGTACGAAGAAATGAACAGGGCCTAAAGACAATCTCTGCTTACAGGAAAGGTATCCCATAAATTTTTCAAAGAATAGAACAGCTTAATACTTAAAATAAAACACCCTTTAAGATAAAAGACTTCCTTTTATTCTGTAGCCAATGGGAAACAAAATGAATCACACAACAGAAAATGCTTACCCGAGGTCCCAAAAGGCCAACTGCTCCAGGCTCTCCAGGAACACCCTAGACAATTTGAAAAATGGAAGCTCTTGTATTATTGGAAATATTCCTAGATCAAACATCACATGTTCTTCAGTGTACTATTATAATAAATACTGAAGTGTAAAAAATATGTATACCTTTACAATTGAGGAAATATATTTTTTCTGAAAAGATTTGCATTAACCCAAATGTCTGGGTTTTTTTTGGCAGTGAGAATGTATAGAATATTCTCTCACAAACATAGTGTATTAGATTTTAAGAGATAATGGAACATAGTTATAGCATCTTTTTTAAAACAGAATATTGGGAAGGTTTTAAATAGAAGGAAAGCAACATACAAAAACACATAATAGCCGGCCATTTCAACTAACTGAATTTCAATTATATTGAATCCAATATATGTGTGTGTGTATAAACATTCTATATTTATATAGAGAGAATATATATATATATATGTATATAATATAAGAGACAGAGAGAGAGAGAGAGAGAGAGAGAGAGAGAGAGAGAGCAGAAATAATTTTGGGACCAAAATAGCATCAAAGCTATTTCAAAACTTCTTCCTTTAAGAAGCTTGGGGAACCCTAACAGTGGGAACAGGATGTCTCTGACTCTTGTCTGCTCTTGAGATCCTCTTTCTCCTAGTGGGTTGCCTCATCCAGCCATGGTATGAGGGTATGTATCTGGTTTTACTGTAACTTGGATGCCTTGCTCAGTGGCTATCCCTGGGAGGGCTGTTCAGAAGAAAGGAAGGATTAAGTGGATGGGGGAAATGGGAGATAGGGAGGGGGAACTGGAAGAAGTGGAGGGAGTGGAAGTTGTTGTTGAGATGTATTGAGAGAAGGACAATGATTTTAAAAAAAAAAAATGAAAGCTTTATCAAGTCTGGTTCCAGATTTCTTTTCGGAAGTGTATTGTTCTCACTATGGCACCATGGTCCTGAAGCCCAAGTCGGCTGCATCACTTGCTACTTAACAGTCTTTTACCAGTTTCCCTATGCTCTAGAAATGACCAAATGAAGCTCACAGTAGAACTCCCTTCAATCTGGTCCCTGGTTTACACCTCCAACTTTATCTCCACCACTTCATCCTGTGCTCACACTTCTGACACTGCATTTTTACGGTGCCTTAAACTGCTCAGCAAGCATTTACACTCTCACCATTCCCACTTCCTGCAATATTTTTCCATCTTCTATCCTTCATATTTTATGTACAATATTATTTTTGGAAAGTCTTCCTATACCAAGAAGTCTATACATACAGTGTCCCCCCTGCTGTAGCATTTGGATCACACTGTTATTAAACAGTTTTCCAATATTCTGTCTCTTCTATTATTTGGAAATACAGAGTTCCACAGTCTGCAACCAACTGTCCAGCTGAGAAGGTAGTGTGCTTAACCAAGCCAAGCACACAGAATGCTGAACAAATGTTTATTGAATGGTAATAAGGAAATTAATCACCTGAAGATAAAATAGCAAATCTATCTGCCATTAAATGCCTATATCAATTTCAGACCGGGAATCATCTAGTGATATTTTAGGCATAAAATACATAAGAAGGAAGTGAGTTGAGTTCAAAGTGGAACTGAGGAAGTCACAAAACATCTGAGTTCCTTCACCGGTCAATGAACATAATCGAATCATTGAACAAAATTCCTAGAGCATCACTCATCAAAGATGATATTATAATCTACCTACTTATAGTCTTGATGTTATTATTTCCAAAACTTACTTGATCACCCGGCTTTCCACCTTCCCCAGGAGGCCCTGGAGGCCCAGGAAGCCCCTAAAACAAGAGTGACAAATAAATCTCATGATTCACTGAAAGTTTTACCAGCTACCAAACCAAATAGTTTACATTTTATACTTTATTTAACTTCAATACAAAAGACATTGCATGGACATATTAAGCAAAAGTTATGAAAAGTAGTGTCCAGATACATCAGGACACTATTACAAGGCACAGGGCATAGCTGGCTTTTAAGGCTAGCTTCTTCTTTACACATACCACTTAAAAATTAGGATAAGAATATAATACAAGGCTCTCCATGTTTGTTTTGTTTCTAGCACATTTGAACTGCTCGAATATTATTGGTAGAAGGTCTGATGTTTCCACAAACTGAATTTTTTAATGTCCTTAAATAATGTTTACTATATGGAAGCATTCTATGAACAAGTTTTAGTAACTATACTAATAAAATCAGATAAGATTAAGCTTAATGAACCTGTTGAGATGTTGAGAACATTCTATTATCATTAATTTCTTACCAACTTTGTGGTTAATCATTTTGTTCAGAGGAAGGTTATTCCCTATCTTTGAGCAACAGTATTTGGTTACACACACCTATCCTCAAAGAAGATGATGTCTGAAAATTGGAGGACTCTGCCACATTCAAGATTGTATCATGGGCCGGGCGGTGGCAATTTTTATCATGATGCATACATGCACACACATATTCTCATATATATAATATATGGTCTCACGTTACAGTCTCGCCTGGCCTGGAACTTAATAGGTAGCACAGGCTGCCTGTGCACTCAAAGCAACCCCTCAGACTCAGTCTCCCGACTGATAGGAGTGCAGGTTCAACATTCACAACTGGCTACTTTTCATATTATATGTGTGTATGTACTTTTAAGAACAATTCATAGAATAAATGAAAATTTAAATCAATACATACCTGAAAACCAGTAGGGCCTGGAGGACCCTGCTCTCCTCTTTCCCCAGCTAGACCCTAAGAGCAAAAGTAAAAGAAAAAAGAAAAGCATCATAAATCCCACCAGACGTTCATGTCTATTTTCTGTTTACATGAACCAGGGGTGTTGATCTCTTTATATTTCTTCCAGACATCTGCTCTACGTATTAGTCAGATAACACCCTAGTAATGAGTCACCAAATCGCATTGTTTTGAAGTCCTTCAAAGTGAAAAGCTTTCATTTAAAAAGCTAGTGAAGAAATTATAGAATGTTTTTTGGTTTTGTTGTGCTTTGTGTTTAATTTTTAACACAGAAGGCCTAAAGCCAACCATATATAGACTATAGGAAAACCATTATTTCCTACATCCAATTTAAAGGGTTGTATTTCTATTGACATTTCTGTCTATTCATTGTGATTTCAAATAGGACTATTAAAGAAAGCAATTTCAACATTTGAGAGGATACTTAAACTGGCCCCACGAAAACTCAATATGTCAAAACATCTTTGATAAACAACTAAAACAAACTTAGGATGAAAACACAGAATCAAAATATGAACATCCTTTCTTTATACCTTTACAAAACCAACCAACTTAAATATATTTTTATAAGACACATTTTTATAATGTGGGTGGAATTCTGCATTTAATACATTTAAATGAATACATTAAAATATTTTCAAACACTGTTTTTGTCAGCTGATAAATTCTTCAACTATGGCATATAAGGGGTAACAACCTTTGCCATTAGATACCGTTTTTACAGTTTAAAATGAGGTCAGTCTTTTTACCCAAGTACGAGGGAGCAATACATCAAAGGAATAAAACAAAAAGACAACTAAAATTCACCTTCAGTCCGTTATTCCCTCATTCCCTTCCCTGAAACTTATTCATGAAAACCTTGGAGAAACACTGAGAAACGCAATGTACAATGTCATCGAAGCAAGTCACATACCGGGGGCCCCACGGGACCTGAAGGACCAACTTCTCCGTCTTTGCCAGGAGCCCCCTAGGATCACAAGGACATAACATTTCAGGTGAGGTCATCGGAATTTTGATGGTTTTATATCATTTTTTTATTATTCAATACCAGAAAATGGATGCCTACCCTTTGTCCCGGAACGCCAGCATTCCCCGCTTCTCCTGGTTTTCCAAGGTCACCCTAAAAGATACAGGGGCACTACTCTAAATTTGCTCAGTTGGAGCCTCCTGCCCCATCTCCAGCTGCGGGCTCCCGGGAACTGTTAAGCGCTGTTGGCTGTACTCACACTGCTACCTTTGGGGCCTGGAAGGCCCATGCTTCCAGGCTGCCCTCTGATGCCAACTGAGCCTTGAGGACCTGGCCGGCCATCTTCCCCGGGAGCACCCTACAGAATTGACAGACAGCAGGCAGGTAAGATGAGTTCTAAGCACGGCTCTGTCTGCATTGCCACCTGACTTGGCTAACCATCAATATCATCTTAACTAAAAACGAATTTCCTTAGGTTTAGATGTTAGTGAGTAAGAACAGTCAGATAGGTGTTTGTTGTTTGGTCTGATAACTTGTTTTGTTGTGTTTTTATAAAGCCCCGAGGCACTTTGAACATTTAGAGCAGAAATTCTAATTTTGCTCCATTCATAAGCCTCCTTGCCACCATCTCCTGGTCCTCTCATATTAAGGGGCAAGCCTTCCCTTCTTTCATTCTCTGTTTTGTGGTCATAAATATTTAAACTCCCCCAGTTCACATTAAAGAAGAGATCCGCCTCCGGATGCATACGCTGACAAGTTATTTATTTCTAGAACATGGAAAAGTAGAAAGCCACCAGGGAAAGAGAACAATGTCAGACAAGTTTAGCAATATTAAAGGATATTATTTTACTGAATAAATTTCAATTTTAAACACCCAATTAAGAGAATTTAGCTTACATTTTGCTCAGTTTGAGAGTTCATAGATCCTAAGAAGCTGTTGCCATGGGGCACTTAAAAATGTAGTCATGGTCACCATTGCCAGGATAAATAAATAACTTACCCATATACTGGGAAGTGTTATGGAATTGCTCCAATTACTTACCAAAGGCCCAAGTTTTCCTTCTGGGCCTTGAACCCCAGGGTTTCCTGTCAGACCCTGACAAGGAAAATCGACTGTTAATTTGTTGCAAACAGCCCCTTGTGGAAAGACTTTAAAGAGAACAGCAATACTTTATTGTAACCAACTAAACAGATGGGCAGCTTCACTGTTTAAATAAAATGTTAAATGACCTTTTGTTAAATAGAACCAACAATTTTCTTTACCAAAGGTCAAATAGGTTATTTTTGAGCATAAAAATTAGAAGTTACAAAAGTTTACAAAGAGATACCGTTCCCAGGAAGAACAGTGATGCTATTTGTGTGTATGCCTTTAAAATGGTCCTTAGACATGACTGTACTTTATGTATAGGTCAAAAATAGCATATCAATGTTTGTAAAATAGCCCATATACTACTGAAATGATGCTCTATGTTGTAAAGCAAGCCAAACATAAAAACAGGAAATGAACCTCCAACGAATGCAGAAGTACTTGGATGTTGACAGCGTATAGCTACAGAGTTCTTACCCGAGCACCTGGCAAGCCAGGTTCACCTGGACGTCCTGGGTCTCCCTGACCGCCTTTAGGCCCCGAAGAACCTACGGGACCACGCTCTCCCTGAGCACCCTATTCCAAAGAAGACAGACAGGGCAGAGTTGAAACAAAGCCAGAAGACATTAAGTTCTTATTTCCCAAATATACATGCACATGCAATCATTTTGTCAGAGAGTTGAGAGAGATGCATTTGAAAACAATGTGATTGCACGTTTTGTTCTAACTTGTTACCCACTGTGAAATGACCTTATCCAGTATTAAAGAAGGAAAGATGAAATCACTGCGTCACTCTAATAAGGGAAAAAATTTTAAAAGCCCTGCAACCTTTTGTTCTCAGAAGTGACCCTTGAAAGTCTAGAAGCCAGGCCTCATTAATGCTAGTATTAATTTAAACAACCATCCATCTCCTAGGACCTCCTAGTACTAAAAAGAAAAAAAAATAGACAGGGCAGGTTTGGAGGTAAGCCAATACCTGCTTCTATGACCCCTATGGGTATGGACTTATATGAGCCAAGGATGCGTGCCCATCCTGGAAGTGTCAGCCTTGCTGTGATCTTACCTTTGGTCCAGGTAAACCATCAGACCCTGGAAAGCCACGATTGCCAGGAGCACCCTGCAATGAACCAAAATGCAGTTCTGAGATCCTGTTGTTCATAGTGTGATATGACTAGTGAATAGATTTTACGGAAAACCCATGAGGTTTTCAGAGTTCTGATCAGGTTAGCCCAGCAAAAATCAATATAAAGAAAATAATCTTACTAGAAAAAATTAATTGGAAATTTGATGAAGATGAGTATTGAAACAAATATTCCAGAAAACGACTAAAAAGTAATTTAAAAATAAACAAGGAAAAAAAACTAGTATGTAGACCCAGGAAGCAACCAAAATCACTATCTATAGTGACCAAAATGCCAGTGTTAGCATGCTTCATGTAATTTTATAGGAGAAGAAAACCTTGGATTTCACTAAAACTGCACACGACCATATGATGATGACAGTCCCTTCCAGTATATACACCAACCTTTTCTACTCTTAAAACCACCTAGTCCTTTCTTGTCACCTCTGCTGGGACTGCGAGTGCCCTATCCCCCATGTTCAATCACAAGCATCTGTTCTATGCTACGCCAAACTGCTACCTTCTCAAACAAACCTATATCCTCCCCACCTACCCATCACCTGTCCCTGTCATACACCTGTCTCCTCCCCACCTACCCATCACCTGTCCCTGTTATACACCTGTCTCCTCCCCACCTACCCATCACCTGTCCCTGTTATACACCTGTCTCCTCCCCACCTACCCATCACCTGTCCCTGTTATACACCTGTCTCCTCCCCACCTACCCACCACCTATCCCTGTTATACACCTGTCCCCTCCCCACCTACCCATCACCTGTCCCTGTTATACACCTGTCTCCTCCCCACCTACCCATCACCTGTCCCTGTTATACACCTGTCTCCTCCCCACCTACCCATCACCTGTCCCTGTTATACACCTGTCTCCTCCCCACCTACCCATCACCTGTCCCTGTTATACACCTGTCTCCTCCCCACCTACCCACCACCTATCCTGTTATACACCTGTCCCCTCCACACCTACCCACCACCTATCCTGTTATACACCTGTCCCCTCCACACCTACACATCACCTGTCCCTGTTGTACACCTGTCCCCTCCCCACCTACCCACCACCTATCTGTTGTACACCTGTCCCCTCCACACCTACACATCACCTGTCTGTTATACACCTGTCTCCTTCCCACCTACCCATCACCTGTCCCTGTTATACACCTGTCTCCTTCCCACCTACCCATCACCTGTCCCTGTTATACACCTGTCTCCTTCCCACCTACCCATCACCTGTCCCTGTTATACACCTGTCTCCTCCCCACCTACCCATCACCTATCTGTTATACACCTGTCCCCTCCACACCTACACATCACCTATCCCTGTTGTACACCTGTCTCCCTCCACACCTACCCACCACCTATCCTGTTATACACCTGTCTCCTCCCCACCTACCCATCACCTATCTGTTATACACCTGTCCTTCCACACCTACCCACCACCTATCTGTTGTACACCTGTCCCCTCCACACCTACCCACCACCTATCTGTTGTACACCTGTCCCCTCCACACCTACCCACCACCTATCTGTTGTACACCTGTCCCCTCCACACCTACACATCACCTATCTGTTGTACACCTGTCCTTCCACACCTACCCACCACCTATCTGTTATACACCTGTCCCCTCCACACCTACCCACCACCTATCTGTTGTACACCTGTCCCCTCCACACCTACACAACACCTGTCCCTGTTATACACCTGCCCCTCCCCACCTACCCACCACCTATTTGTTATACACCTGTCCCCTCCACACCTACACATCACCTATCTGTTGTACGCCTGTCCCCTCCACACCTACACATCACCTATCTGTTGTACACCTGTCCCCTCCACACCTACACATCACCTATCTGTTATACACCTGTCCCCTCCCCACCTCCCATCACCTACCACTGTTATTCTCCACCGCTATCAATTATTTAACACTCCATGGGGCACTCATGAAAATGTTTTATTTACCTGCCGACTTACTGTTTACCACCCAGTTAAGTAAACCTGTTCCCTATAACCCCATGAGGATAAAGACCCCAGGCATCTTGTTTGCTGATGCATCCTGAGTATGTGAAGTCCCAGTTTGCTTGCACTAACCAGACAGTCAGTGTTGAACAGATGAGTGAAATTTAAATAAATGCTTGGCTTTTTTGACATCGAGAGATAAATTCTGTAAGCTCTGCAAGACCTCTTCATTATCTCCTCATTTATTTATGGTTCCCTCCCAGTCACAAATTTACACCTGCTACCTCCCAAAACACACACACAGGAAAGGAGAGGAAAATTAAGTTTATTATTCAAATATACCCTTTCTCCCATTGGACCTGGAGGACCAACTGTGCCTGGGTCACCTCGAGGACCTCGTTTGCCTTCTTCACCAGGTGGGCCTATGGGACCCTGGACACCGTGTGGCCCCTATTAAGACAGAAGCATGGGTTCCAGTAAGAGTCATTCATTAGGTTAAAGTGGGTCAACTCACCTAATTTAGTCAGCAAAAAGTTAAAGTATATTAAATAATTATTTTATGCCATTGCAAGTTTACATACATGAAACATTTAAGTAATACGCCTCTAGACAATAGTAATACTCTTCATCATTAAAATCATGAAGGCTTACTGGTTCCCCCTTTGGGCCAGCTTCTCCTTTGAAACCTGGAACTCCTGGATCACCCTAAAATAAAATATCAATAGTAGAAAGAAATAAAAATTAAGTGCAATGAATAGGCTCTTGAGTCTATGTCGAATTAGTACTAAAATGAAATGTAATAATTTTTGTGCATGTTCATGTGAAGTGCATGTATGTACTGTATGGGGGTGAATTGACACCTTTGCTCTTGTTTCCATCTCCCAAGCTCTAGGATTACAAGCACAGTCACTCATGTCCAGCATATACATACATACATACACACACATACATACATACACACACATACATACATATGTGTATACATACACACATACATAAGAGTACATAAAAACAATTTATAGAAAAAGAGGTTAGGAATTTGAAAGATAGCAAGGAAGGGTATATGGGAGGGCTCGGAGGAAAGAAAGGGAAAGGGAAAATGATGCAATTATACTAAAATCTGAAAACACTAATAAAAAGAATTTGAGACAATACCGGTTGTCCTCGGATTCCCTGAGGTCCGGTGCTGCCCTGAGGGCCAGGAGATCCAGGAGGTCCCGACAAGCCAGGAGGACCAGAGGTTCCAGCAGAGCCCTGCCAACGGCAAAGGTGACATGAGCGTAGATCCCGTAGTAATCTAGCGCAAGGGACTGCTTCTCTTTGAAAACCGCTGGACGGAAATGTTTTGACTTACCGTGGGGCCTTTGGCACCAGGCGTACCGTCAGTTCCCACTGCACCCTGAAAAGTACATAAAGCACTTTTGTCCAATATTAAGCTGTATCTGATATAGCTAACACAGTATTCAGATCATCTAAGGAGAGGCAGAAAAGTTACAAACAAAAAAAAAATTCACAATTATAGCAAAACAGTACTTTCATGGATAACCTTTTCTATTAGGTAGGTGAAGCAAGATGCATTGGCAGCTAAAGTGTGCTTTTTCTGAGTGTTAATTTAGAATTGATTTTATTAAATAAATTCCATCTTCTGATGCTGTAATAAGTAAGCATCTTCCTGGGCTAGCTCCTAGAGGTGTGAAATACTTACAGGAAGACCATGAGAGCCAACTGGACCTGGGGGCCCAGTTTCACCTCTCTGCCCCTGTGGACCTTCAGGGCCTCGAGCCCCAGTAGGACCTGCTTCTCCCTAGAGGGATGGAAAAGAAAACATTAACTTAACTGCTTTTCCCTAGAGGAAAGGCAAAGAAAATATTAAGTAAAATACTAGTATTGTTATCTAAAGGTAATTGTATATTTGGGGCTTTTCATGTTAAATCTACAATCTGAAGCTATTCAGTGGAAACCAGGGGGGCTCCTTCAGCCAATAGCCCTTAGGAGACCACGCCCAAGTGGGCTTGTATCTTAAAGGCTATTGGCTGAAGGAGCAGAAGGAACTCCTGCAGCACCAGACATCTGAATTCCAACCAAGAACCACACAATTAAGGCTTGATTGAAACACGGAAAACGACAGAAGATTTCTGAGTATCCCCACAATCTAACGCTCGCTATTTTATAGCTAAAATTTGTTACAGGACTCAGTAACTTTGAATGGATTAAAGTCACTGTAAAATTACACAAATTTCGCTCTACAATTTAGAGGCAAGAAATCCTTTCCTTTCTGTAGAAGCCATATAGAAAATCATGTTTCAGAGTAAAGAACATACTCGACTCATTAAACGTTCACTTATTGACTTTCAGAGAAATGGTTTTTCAATAAAGAGGAAAACACTTGATTTTGAAGTGACTAATAAACATGTTAACTTCTAGCAATGTTAATGAAAAAGCCAATACATTAACAAAATAAATAATACTTTCTCTTCTAGAAACTAGGAGATAGTAAAATAACAGCATGGATAGTGGAGCAAAGGGCCATAGCAACCTGCACTTCAGTCCAAGACAATAGTCAAGAGAGCAAGTACCAATACAGCATCCTCAGATAACTTTTGATTGGTACAAGCCAATTTGGTATGAGTTTCTTTTATGCAATTTTGAGACACATTTTTACCACAAGCTCTTCCTATGTTTCTCTAAAATTCAAGTTTGGTTCTATATTTTATCCTGCATATTCCTTAGAGGAATCCATATTTTTTTAGTGAAAACTGAAATTGTAAGATTTAGGGAGCTAATATATAGTAATAGAACATATTAAATTCCTTCCACTCTTTACTGAAATGCATATGAATGGATGTTAAAGCTGATCCATACATAGTCTTGGAGAAATAAGGACAACCAAGGACCCAGAGGTTTTGTAATGAGGAGGCAGAGACAGTAAAATAAATCCTGAGATATACCCAACATACTGCCTGTTTAAGTTTCATTAAAGAGAATTCAATAGCCCCAAATGAGTCCTACTGACACACAGGGGTACAGGACAGTATCCCAAGTCTCTAGAGAAGCTATGTCAGCTGTAGGTGCAGTAAGGAGATACTACTTTCTGCTAGGACACAGACCAAGGCATGGAGAGTGTTCTTTCCTTATTTGCCTAGTGAGCACTTAGTTTGAAGGTGGGGAGTCTCCCTGGAAACTTGAAGGAATTTTGTATGTTTTAATAAGAGCATGAACTAAGGCTGGGTCAAGAGCCAGCATTATTAAAGTTTGGACTTCAGGGCTGGGAGTGTATCACAGTGGTAGATACCTGTTCAAATAGCTCAGAAAAAAAATGGGAAGGAGGGAAAGAAGAAGGAGGAAGGAGGGGAGGAAGAAGGGCCAGTGTTACGTAAGAGAAACAGGAAGAGGAAAGAGGATGAGGAAAGGGAACATGGGAAGGGAGGAGAGGGATGTAGGCTTTTCAAGAGATCAGAATCCTAAAGGAACAGATTCTCCATGTAAACAGAAACCAGTTACTTAAGACTTCACCTTAAAGCTCTCAGCCTGGAGAATAACTTGGCTAATTGATTCTCATATCTCAAAAAGTACTGAAAACGGCTGTTCCTTTCTATGTCTAAATTCACATTTAGTCTGAGAACAGTTCCTAACAGGAAGCAGGAATCTATGCTTTATTGGCTGGCCCAGCCCCCACATTGAGCATTTATACAAATCATCACACTGAATCCTGGACAGAATTCTTTTGGGAAGCGAGGCACAGAGAAGTTCCTGAGGGGCCACAGATGGCAGTCATGTTTGCAAGCTGAATGTCCTGAGGAAAACTTTTTTTTCAAGACCAAGAGAGTTACAGCTCCTGGAGCAGAGGGAAATCAGATCCTGAGGCTCACAAATCAGAATCAGAAGGAGTGCAATCTTATTGTCCTCCTACTGTAATCTTTGACTCTCTCCCAAAGAACTGAAAGTACAAACTGTGTCACAACACCCATAGAATTCCTTAATCCGTTCCCACATAGAACGCCAAGTGTCCTCCCTACTTCCTTCTTTAAGGCTTGTGCAGGGAGGGGCTGAGAGACGGCCAGCGTGTTGTGACAGAACAGCTTTTCTTGCTTTTGCAAGATTTAATTTATTTGGACTTCCTATTGCTTAAAACAGTCCGCTTTGATTATTTTCCACACTCTCTCCAAGAACAGAGTGTCCGCTCAGCTCAAAATTGTTCTTCCTTATCTTATAACCATTTCAAAAATCTGTCTGTAGAGTTCAATTATATGGCTTTAAGTAACATCATATAGCAGGTTTCATTTTTCCATTTTCTTTTTTGCATTCCCTTGCATAAGGACCATGAACATACTACTCTAGGCTCTTTCTCTCGTTAAACATGACTAGCAAAAAAAAAAAAGTCAATAAATGAGTCCTAATTATATTCTGCTATACTCATAGATTGTTGCCTATCTGAATTGCCGTCAGAAAGACTTCAGCCATCCACAGATGGAAACAGATACAGAGACCCACAGTCAAACCTTAGATGGACCTCAGGGAATCCTGTGGAAGAGAGGGAAGAAGGATTATGGGAGCCAGAAGGCCCAAGGACACCACAAGAAAATCCACAGAATCAACCAACCTGGGTTCATCGGAGCTCACAGAGCCTGAGTCTCCACTCAGCTTGTGCTTAGGATTGACCTAGGCCCTTGGCATGTATGTTACAGTTGTGTAGCTTAGTTTTCTTGTAGGGCTAAGAGTGGGAGCAGGGTCTGTGTCTCTAACTCTGTTACTAGCTTTTGGGACCCCATCCTCCTCTGGGTTGCCTTGTCAAGCCTCAATAGGAGAGGAGGTACTGAGTCTTACTACAACTTGATATACTTTCTCTGACTGATGTACATGGGAGACCTGTCCTTTTCTGAAGAGAAAAGAGGAAGAGTGAATAGCGAAAGGGACTGGGAGAAGATGAGGGGGGAGGGGAAACTGTGATTGGGCTGGGGAAAAAATCAATTAATCAATTAAAAAAAGAACACCCCCCCCAGACTCTTCAATTACTGAAATAGCCCCCACTTATCAAATGCTGTTACTATTTTACCTTCATTCCAGGATTTCCTGGAAAACCAGCAGAGCCAGGTATCCCAAGAGGACCCTACAAAAGGGAAATTGGCAAAGTAATTGCATATTTTTAATCAGTATACAATGACATCATTTTTCTATTCAGAGGGTGTGAATCTGTATTTTTAACAGATATGATCAATCTGCACATCATACTAAACAATGTAATTATAAGTATCATCCAACATTGGCTTAAAGTAGTGTTCAAAGATGTATACGATGGTGTCAACCATAAGAAGTGAATTTCCAGGGCGGAAGAGACAGCTCAACAACAAAGATCACTTGCTGCTTTTGCTGAAAACCTGGGTTAAGTTCCAAGCATAAACATGGCAGATCACAACTATCTGAATACCTGATATGTATATGGTACATGCGCACATACACACACACACACACACACACACACACATACACACACACACACACACTTGGTGAAATACTCCTACACATTAAATAAATCTCATTATAAAGCACAAATTTTCTAATCATGCCACATAAAATTGATGACGTCACAATGGAAATATTTGTCTCTTGAAAGGTGTGCCTTGGTTTGTCTGTGTTAACCAGGACAGATATTGGACATCAGCTATAGTTTGCAGAAAAATCTCATATTTTGTTCTGAACAAATGACATCCCAGAACCGTCTGGAGATGACACTAATGTACATTGCATAACACCACCAGAATTTGTAAGGATGGACAGCTGAAGTGATCAGAGTAAACCAGTTTTCACGATACGGCTTTGGATACAGTGCTAACTTACTGCACTTCTTTGAAACACGTGTTTTGATTCCAGGAGTTTCGAATTAATAAAATCATTTCAAAATGTATTCCTTTTGTCCCATCTTTCACTTCATATTTTTGAGTGACAAGGGGAAGAAAAATCTGCAGGGTCAAGAATTTTGATTACTGCCGGGCGGTGGTGGTGCACGCCTTTCATCCCAGCACTCAGGAGGCAGAGGCAGGCAGATCTCTGTGAGTTCGAGGCCAGCCTGGTCTACAAGAGCTAGTTCCAGGACAGGCTCCAAAACCACAGAGAACCCCTGTCTCGAAAAATCCAAAAAAAAAAAAAAAAAAAAGAATTTTGATTATTATATTTCTATTTCACTTTGGGAATATGGAAAAAGAATTAAAATTTTAAAATTGGCCCATGTGATCAAATATCCCTATTCTCACTCACATTTTAGTGTTTTATAACATTAGTACAATTTTTCTTGTGCAGCTACTTGAATTCATGTCTACCCTTTCAACAGTTGGACTTCGCTGCCAATGTACTAGATTTAGGTTACACTTTTACAGCCCCTTCCTGGAATGAAGCTAATGGTGTTCACACTCGGTCTTGACCCCTTCATCCATCTACAGCATTGACAGCTGGTGCTCCTTCTGGTCATGTATGCCTACGTTTAATGCCACAGAGTGGCTGCTCAATACCTGAGATTGGAAAGAGATCAGACATTCCTTAACAGTAAGTGTAACTGTGTGACCTATGACCCACCTGCCAATTCAGGCTTTTCATTACTATTTCCTTGAGTTCCTCATATTTTTTTCACTTAATTATTGTATAGCTGGAATAACCCTCCTGCCTTTTATGTATCAATATCCCAAGATCTTATTTGATAATTATTCCTTTTTAATTCTTTATTTACATCCTTCATATAGTGCAGGTTTAAGCTATCCTTCCCTATGTTCTGTATTTCAAATCACTATATTACATCATCAACTGTAGTATTCCACACCTATATTAATTAATACATCAGTTTTCAAGAATAAGATCCATGCTTGTTGTGTTTTTATTCCATGTGTCTACAATACAGTGAGCATTCTGTAATTGTAATACACAAAAATTAATAAAATAATGGAGAAATAAATAAATGTGAAAATATACAAAGTGATAGTGGATCAATTAATTAGGTAATATGAAAATAACACAACTCACCATTGGTCCAGGTTTTCCAGGCATACCATGGGCACCTCGTTGTCCCTAATTTTTTAAAAAAAAGAGAGAGAATTAAAAGAGGGAATTGTATCATTGACAGTAATTCATTTGTTTCCCAAACAGTTTACCATAAAAATATTGAAAAAAATATATTAAGGATGATTGATAACAAGTGCCACTGAACTAATGGTGATAAAAAGCATGAGTTTATATAAAACCGATTGTATATGCCTTTTTATAAGGTAGCAAAAAACATATTTATCCTGTATCAGTAGAAAACAAACAATCAAACAAAACCAATTAACTCTCAAGATTAAGGAAAGAAAACAGCTCCAAAAATTCGCTTTACTTAACTGCATCACCCTATGTCATGTAAATTCTGATCCAAAGATAGTTTGAGCATCCTGGCTTTCTTACTGAGCAGATTAACTCTGAAGACAAGTGCTTTTGCAAGATAAACAAACAAAATAGCTTAAGAACACAGGAAGCACAAACAAAAATCAAGTTCAAATTAATTCCCTGGGTCTCAGACAGATCCCTGTCAGGATGGAGTCTCGTGGAAGGGTCCCCTGAAGCAGCTGAATCAACACCTGCTGAGGGCTGCAGTCAGATTCTCCCTGGAGACTGCAGACTTCCCACTGCTGCCCTTTCTCTGGTCATGTCTACACAGGATGATAGTTCCCCAGGTATGTACTGTGGTCTTTGCTGTCGTTGCAACACTACCCAGCTTCTTCTCTCCAAGTCTACTTCCTTATTCCTATTTCATGGGTTTGCTTTCTAATGCGTTCCCCCATCAATTTCTCATCAACAAGGCACAGCTTTCAAACTGTTGTCTAAGAAAACGGACATAAGACCCACAGTCCACTGGTATCAGATGAGCCACAAGAAGGCAGACCTGGCAGGAGATATTTTAAGCTGGATTCCTCGCTAGCCAGTTAGCATCCAATGGAGGTGGGATCATCCTCAGCTGGTCAGTGTTGTCTCCAACGGTGAACTGAGACAGCATACAGAGTAAAGGAATGGGCTGAGCCTACAATAGCTGTCTCGGGCATTTGGAAAGGGTTAATGGAGACTAGACCAAAGGATGATGAGAGCTGAACCTGGGGGAGATGTGTTGAATTCTTCCCACAGCTTTCAGAACGTCAGGCCACACTGTTTACTATTTCAAACTTGAAGTGTGTCCCAAAATAAAAATAGCCCAACCATAACGTTGTATGCCCTGCAATTGCTCTCATTTAAAGAGCATATCTACTAAAGCATAACTGAAAAATAGTTAAACATAGTTCTTATTAAGTATGTGATCCATGTATACTTACAGGGGCACCCTGTGGCCCAAGTCTTCCTCTCTCTCCCGGCATTCCTCTTGGTCCCTACAAGTGACATAGAAAAAAGTTTCATGAGATAACTAATGTGAGTTTATGTGATGGTTTTATTTCACTGTCTCATCCAATTTAGACACAATATAAATGAAAATAAAAAAGACCTGAGAAATAAAATAATGTAATTGATATAAAAAGCAATATTAAAAGGAGAAAATTTGAATGTGAAAAATCTGTTTATGTATGGAGATGCAAATCCTGATACAAATAGAGGTCATATAACAAGAATTTAAAGGCTAAACAGAGGAGAGTAATTGTTTATGACTGTGCTAAAGGAAGGGCTGACCTCCAAACGGAGAGCCGGCTTTTCTTTGACTGCTTTTCTATCGGCTACCTTTCAGAATTATTTACTAGCAAATATATGCATCTTTATTTGAACATTTCCTTATTGCAATATGAAAAGCAAAGAAATAAAGAATGTGAGGATTACCAGAGGACCCATGGCACCCATCGGACCGGTGGGGCCGGCTTCACCCTAAAACAAAGGAGAGAGCACATCACAGTGTGAGGAATCTCAGTACAGCTACCAAAATGCTGCTCCATAAAGATGCAATGTCGAAGGCATGGTTTCAAAAAAGACACTTGAAAAGGGTGCTTCCACAGGAAGAGGTCAGAATTTGCTTTTGCTATCTTTTCTTAAAATTAAACGAAAGTTTAATTACCATAGAAATAAAGTCTAAAGCTGGGGATTTAAACAACACTGACACACACTGGCACCTCTGGACAGGGGTCACTGACATGTCCAATTAATCCCAAATAACATTTTACAACACTAAAGGTAACTAGGTTAATTTTTGTAGGAAATTGAGAAATAAAAATTTTAAAACACATTTTCTATGCATGTCTCACAGTGATGTTTTCCTCTTAAGAAAACCTTGAAACTCCTGTGCTATATTCTCTACTTAAATGAAAAACCATCACTCTGGGAAAGAAAGAACAGCTAGAAGTCCCTGGACAGGAGTGGAGTAACCAGGAAACTTTTTATTTACCTGGCTGTTGGTTTGTTTAAGTCCCTCTCTTTTCCATATATTACCTCTTTAAAGGTTGCCCACGGCAGCTGCACCGCTGCACAGAGTCAGGGTCAGTGATGCCCACGGCAGCTGCACTGCTGCACTGAGTAAGGGTCAGTGATGCCCTCGGCAGCTGCACCGCTGCATTGAGTCAGGGTCAGTGATGCCCACGGCAGCTGCACTGCTGCACTGAGTAAGGGTCAGTGATGCCCACGGCAGCTGCACCGCTGCATTGAGTCAGGGTCAGTGATGCCCACGGCAGCCTAACTGCTGCAGTAAGTCAGGGTTAGTGTGGAACAAATACCTTGGCACCAGTTGCTCCAACTTCTCCTTTGGGGCCTTCAAGACCTTTGTGTCCCTGCAAAAAACAGTAGAGATTTATAAATATTTCTGGTTTTCTTCAGTTTTCTAAAGGATAAAAAAAAAAGAACCAAAAACACATTTATACACAGGGCCTTGTGGAGACAAGCTTTACAGGTGAAATAATCGCTCACTATTTTTCTAAACTTTGAATACTTTCATGAAATATATTAGAAAAAATAAGATTTCACAAAAAATGTTCTCAGCTTAAAGCATTGATCAACAAAAATATAACTTCCTAAAAAATTAATCCATGCTATAAAAACATATACTGACCCTAGACAAATTACAGGGTTTATACAATTTTAAAAGCTATATTCTTGGGTGCAGGTTGTCCTGGAATCATTCCCCAACAGACACCGAAAAAGTAAAGTAATTTGATAATGAGGACAGCAAGGTTCATTCTACTCAGAATTTCAATAGCTCACAAAGTAACTCCCCAGTATAGTATATCTGATACTGGCCTTGCCTTTGGATGGAAGACAGAGTGATATCTACATTCCAATACAGACACATGTGTCGTAGAAGGCTGATGGTGGATTATATTTGTGTGCACCATATTTAATAGTCACCTACTCATCATCTCCAGTTTAAAAAACTACTGTCCGCCAAGTTGTGCCCTTTTTGACCCAGTGTCCTCCACTTCAAGCAAGTCACTCATTGCCCTACGACGTAATGATTCTCTGTTTCCACTTTGTAGTTGAGGTCGTAAATCCAAGACTCTTCTCGCTCACCGTAGTACCATCTCACGCAACACAGCCTTTTTGTAATAGAATTATATGAAATTCAAAGGAAATGTAAGGTATCTACAATTTCAGTAATGCAGATGAAATGAATATTTCAAGGACAAGTATAAAGGCAGTCGGCGCAGGGAATTGCCAAGGTTCTGATTGGTTTATCCCCGGGCCCCTCTCGGTAAAACAGAGAATAAGGCAACTTACTCTGTGACCTTTCAAGCCTGGGAGACCAGGAGCACCAGGGAAGCCTCGAGCGCCCTGTGGGAAAGGTACAAAGAAACATTGTGTACATTAATAAACCTTAATAAAAACAGAAAAATGGCTTAATATGCCTTTGTCCCAAGGCAGCTGACACATCTTTTCCACCCACATATTCAAGAGAAAGACAGGATACTTTTGCCTATTAAAATGTTCCTGGGGTAATCAAAACTAGGAAAACAAGCACCCTGTTAGAAATGGAAGAGCCCAAACACACAAAGATGTGGGTTATGCTGATACTTCACTGTCTACTGACAAGGGATAATAAATAAACAAACAAATAAATAAATAAATATATTCATGGATCAACACGTGCAGTGTGTAAATTTACTAGGTCCAGGCATCAAGAAGAAACTTCAGGAGAGGAACCCGGGGGAACACATTGGCCTGTTTTCCACTGAGCTTCGTCTGGGTGGAAGAGGTGTCCTTGTATGTAGCAAGCCACGGGTTTTGATCATTTCTACTGTCTGAATACGGTCGTTTATTATGATCCAGACTTTTAGAAGTTGGATTCAGAGCAAGCTTTGGGAAATGATGGCTGCTTGCAAAGTAAGTGAACAGCTAAAATATCCGACAGAAAACCAGGAAATGCGAGGGTAGCTTTGTGTCCTGACTCAGCCATGTCTGTGTTTCTGCTAATTCTGTGTCTCTTCTAGTCAAGCACATTAAAGCAGAAGAATAGAAATACAACCACAAGTGAAACCCAGTCGAATGATATTAAGGCTTTTTCCATATAGTGTTTTTCAGATGATAGTGATCCAGTAACTCAGTCATGCTCTTATTATTTCGACTACATGTATTTGGTTTTGCATTGAATTCCTATGACCGCTGGGCATTGGAAGGTTCTAGATCCTGATAGCACGGATTGGTGCTATCAACCAGCTCTCAGATTTCAACTGTGGTTATCAATCCTCAAATCCCTAGCACTTAGCCTTATGCTTGGTTAGTGAGCAATCAGAAAATAATCATCAGCTTGACTACAAACTGAATTAAGATTTGAATGCCTCTAGCCCAGTTGCTGTCACCAGTCCCTTCCAGCGCGGTCCTTACACATATGGCAAAGTCCTTTCACTCCACACACCATAGCCTTTACTCAATTTTACTAAATGAATGAATAAGCAACTAGTCAAAAAAATCAGTTGATAAGACCAGAGCAATATTTTCTGTGACTTCTTGCAGCGAAAGTACCTCGGCGTTTTGAGACTACCGCAGTAAGGATATACTACTCATCTCCAAAAACAATGAGGTATCACTAATTCCTCTGTGGATGCAACCATGCTTAGAAAATCTTTCATATCAATAAGTCCCTTAAAGGTTTTGGACCGGCACCCTCTCTCTCTCACTGAGATATAACTCCCTTAACATCGAACAAGCCAGTTAGTGCACACCCGTCCAAGCCTATGGGGGAATAGCTGAGCTGTTATTTCAAATAATTAGTTAACTTCAGCTTTGACGATCGCAGGGGAAATTCCTATGTAATTACATATTCTAGTATGGCAAGGAAATGAACTGGATGTTCTAATGCTCAGGAAGAATGCTCCTTCTGCTGACCCAGAGCTGTCATCAAGAGCGTGAATGTGCGGGGTTGCGGTGAGCTTGCCCAGAGCATCTGCGCCTTCCTGGCAGGGAACCTCTCCTCCCCACGGAGATGCACGCTGTTAGCACAGGCCATGGCGGAAAAGAACATCTGTCCTGGCTGCTAATACCCCAGGAAGATAGGGGAGCAGAAAATAAAAAGAGGAAGATGGGGGATTAGTTTCATAATTTAAACTAAATCATCCTTAGAGCCCTATAAATCCCAGTTAAAGAGCAACATCCCTCTGTTTAAAAAAAAAAAAAGATCTCAGTAATGAACCTCATCAATTTTTGGAAAGTAAAGAGAGAATCATACAGTATCAGGTGGCTGTATTAAGTGCAGAAACATTAGGGAATAACAGGAACGAAATGAAGGCACTGAGTTCAGCGAGGGGCTGCTGGGCGAGAAAAACTCTACGCACTGAGGTGCTTGAGGAGGATTTTTGCTCTTTCTGTCTCTAAATCTCTCCATTCTGGTCTAGTACACCCTTAAAGAAATTAAACAAAGCAACGTGGGGGCACAAACAGGCAGATTTGGAAGCCGCTCAAGGTTCCGGATCTCCAAATCCGGTGGAGCGGGCTGACACGTGTGTTCCTTGAATGAGCCAAGGGAGAACAAAACAGCTGTGTTAGGGCAGCCTGGCCATGAACGCGTCTTCTCCTGAGATTTTAGGACCCAGCATACTAATAAAGGATTTCAGGCAACATTAGGACTTGGTGAGCAGCCAAAGGAGCAGCCTGTCCACAGTTTAGCCCCCAGCTGATTGAAAACACACACGAGGCAACAACCTCAAGCAGCGACTTCCGTTCGACGGGCTGCTATACAATAAAAATATTTGGAGATCAACAAAACTCAGGTGTTATGGATTATAAGTAGGTCACTTTGGTGACTTCTTAATTGTGGAAATTTTGAGTTTGGGGAGTATCCATGAGAGTTATAGTTATGACCCAATTGTTTGGCTCCAGGGTTTGCATCTGGCGCCAATACAATTCTGGGAACTGGGATTCACTGTAATGCTGGCAGAACGGCCCTCCACATCTGCAATTCGACAGAAGACGATAACGCTTGGGTGTCTTCATTTACCCGGTGTCTACTACATGTGTGTACAATGTGCTACAAGTTTGGCATTCTTTTTTTGTGTCTGTGTCATTATATTGATCATGAACTTACCGGTGACCCTGAGAATCCCACTTCGCCAGTGTTGCCATTCCTTCCAGGTTCACCCTTTATAGGAAAAAGGAGGTGAGAAGTGTGGAGATTAAATACCCTTCTCTGAGATTGCATGATAAAGTGCAGATGGAAAAACCTGTACAGATTTTTGTGTGTGTGTGTTATACTGCAAACAGTGTAGAAACAGAACCCAGGCTCGATTTCTGGTCACATTTAACCCTGCGATTAAGTTTATCATGCTTCTTTGAAGTTGCCAGAAAGAATAAATGGATGCAAAGCAACCTGTTCTGATCTAGCTGTTTTCAGAACATCACAATTTACATGCAGCGGGATGGGATACAGCTCGAAACAGAGACCCTGTTTATCATGCACAATACCCCCAAGTTGATCCCTAATACAACAAAAATTAAAATAAAATAAGCATTTGTTATATGTTCAGGTTAACTTATCTTCCCAGCCTTCTAAAACACACACACACACAAATTGTTTATTTTCAAAGATAAATCTTAATAAAAAAAATCCTGGAGAATTCAGGAAAGATAATATCTAGTAATTTAACATTCTCATAATAAAGAGTTTTTTCAGGTTTTGGAGAACTTTAACGTGTGTCCTCCAGTTTAGAGTGAATTTATGGAATGAGATGATGAAAGGGAATCGGAGCGGAATTTTCGCCTGACCCATGCAGCTCAGAGATAGCCTCATCTACACTCCAAAGCCATGGGAAACTTACATCTTCTCCAGGTTTCCCAGGGGGCCCCTCCGGTCCACGGGCACCAATTGGACCCTAAGAAGAAAGCAAAACAAAAACCAAAGAATATAATATTCACCTCCCCCTTCCAAAGCTATTCAAATCCTATTGAGACAATGAAAGGATATATCCAACAGCATTACTAATGTTTTATTATCTGTATGTCTCAGATCTTGTGCTTGGCAACAGAGATGTTGAATTGCACAAATCTATATATCCATACTTTGCACAACACTCAAGTCCCTGGGTTAAAATACTGTGACTTGGAAACATAGAACTTAAGTATAATCCATAGCACAGGACCTCAGGGATCGTCATTTCTTGCTACGTTATTGTGGCCTAGGAGAACAAATACCCCACAACACCTCATAGAGGTAGAGCCCGAAGGAAAGGGCTGACACATTCGTTCCACACTCACCATTGGTCCAGGCTCGCCAGGCTCACCGGGAGGTCCTGATGGCCCGACGCCACCCTAAAATTCAGAACGAGTGATAAATGAACCAAAGGAAAGCAGAATACCAAATTCTGCATTCTTAAGAATGCATAGTGTGGGGGTTGCTCTCTGCCTCTTCCCAGATATGGAATATCAAGGAAATTACTGAATCAGAATATAACGCGGTTTCACAATCTCAAAAATCAGGTTAATATTAGGACTAGGTTTATTGGCCTATTTAGATAAAGGAGTCTTCAGATAGGGCTGGTGCAGAATGGGTACTCGATCAATAGTATTTAGCATCATCATCATCATCATCAATCACCTCACCGTTATCAACTCCCTCTCTGTTCAGCAATGTAATGAAGTCAAGTCCATACAGCTGATCATGACAATGAGATGACCTTGACCGAGCTAAAGATGTTTCCTTTTGAAGCATTCTTAGCCAATGCCTATTAGATCATTACAAGGAGTCAAACAGTTCTACTTCATAGTTATACTAGAATTTGATAGGTGTGGAAAGAAAGTATATAGTATTAGGATCTTACAGATTCCACAAAATAAGCACCTCGGCCTTAGTTTATAATAATACTAATTGGAAATGGCCTTTTATTATCTGATCGTAAAGTCTGAGAGTCGGCAATAATCAGTTGCGGAAATCATCATGACATGAGATGATGTTCTATTGTTTTAGAACCAAGGATACATGGATCCTAGTGTCAGAGGTCAATCACTTAGAGAAATCAGATGATGCCCATTGAGGACCATTGAGAAACTTGGAGGGCTAGGGAGACAGCTCAATGGATAAACATTTGCTGTGCAGGCATGACAAGGATCAGAGTGTGGAAACCCAACACACATGGAGAGCCGGGCAGATAGACAGACGGCCTGTGATCCTCGTGCCGGGGAGAGGGACAGGAACAGGGCATCTCTGGGGCCCCCAGCCAGATGACTGGTTAAACTGGTGAGCTACCAGTTCAGTAAGAGACCCTGCCTGCAAAAGAGAGACTCTCTCCAAGAACTAAAGCAGAGAGCGACCAAAAAAGACATATGACTTCAGACTCTGGTGCTCTCTCTCTCTCTCTCCCTCTCTCTCTCTCTCTCTCTCTCTCTCTCTCTCTCCCTCTCTCTCTCTTTCTTTCCTCCCTCCCTCCATCCATCTCTCTCTCTCTCTCTCTCTCTCTCTCTCTCTCTCTCTCTCTTTCTGTCTGTGTCGTGTGTCTTTCTCTCTCTCTCTCTCTCTCTCTCTCTCTCTCTCTCTGTCTCTGTCTCTCTCTCTCTCTCTCTCTCTCTCTCTCTCACACACACACACACACACACACACACACATGTTGTCAAGAAACTTTGAAAAAGAAAGCTACCTATGCTACTAAGTGGCTGAGGATTGTTTGGTAGATGCCATTCCAAGTAATAATTACGCAGTTTAATGTTCTGCCCCAAGTAGTCATGAAACGTGAACCTTTTTTGTGCTCTTTCTTTATGTTGTAGTATATAATTTCATTGTGAAAACACTTACTTGCTGTCCTTGTAAACCTTGAGGTCCCCTTGGGCCAACAGGACCCTTAAAAACAAGTGAGAACAAAAGTTAGTTCATATTCAAGTCGCATTATATCTATTTTTAGATTTATTAATTTTATTGTACGTGTACAAGTGGTTTGCTCATGTGTATCCAGGCACACCATATATGTGCCTGGTGTTCTGGGAAGTCATAAGAGGGTATTATATCCTCTGGAACTGGAGTTTTGAACCACCAGGAGGGTGCTAAGAAACCAACTGGGTTCTTGGCAAAAATAGCTGCTCTTAATAATTGAGCAACCTCTTCAGTTCCATAACTCATGCTTTTAAAATGGTGAATGTGTCTTAGAATCTGGGAATTGACAATTGACTAGAGGGCCATACTGACATGACCTTGGATTTGCTTTTCTGGGAGGCAGATGCACTCAGGGTGATTAAATTTGGCTGAGGTGTGATATGATTTCACTGTGTAGCCTCTTGGCCATAAACACGCCTGTGCACACCCAGTGTCTTTATGACAAGGGCCCACAGATGAGCAAGTGGGAGATTCTGATAAAGCAAAACATCTGAAGAGGGAAAATCTTGGCACCCACACAGTACTTACAGATAGCCCATGTGATGTTTCCGCTCTAGGGAGGGCTGGCTTAAATACCAAGCTAAGTCAACAGTTTATAAAACCAGCAATACCGGCCAGATCATTTTCAATGTCAGTTTAAATTATCGGGGAATTGGGTTTTCTGGGACATTCTTTCTTTCACAACACATATTAAAAGCATAAGCACAGGCTTCTCTCATCTAAACATGAAGTGATTCCCCTGCAGCAAAGGGGAGGCGGTGGGAAGCGAAAACTTAGGGAGGTCTTAACTCCATACGAGAGAAATGAAACTTTACGTCAAACCTTATAAATAAAATCAGTTTAGCTAAAATAAATCTCAATCGAGTAAATGCTGCTAAATTCAGTTTAGTTCATTCTATGTTTTAGCTACTAAGGAGAAAAGGCACCTTTAAAAATAAGAAATTTGAAAAATGGCCACTTTGGGAGACAGAGACAATGACTCGGAAAGGAGAAGAGTGGGAAATTCAAGAAGGAATATCAAATTGTGTGCATGTATAAAAACAACATAAGGAAACTCATTATTATGTACAATCAATATAAGTTAAGAAAACATTAATTTTAATTAAAAATTTAAATTAAAGGACTTTAAAAATAAACACAGTTTGATAAGGTAGTGGTAGGAATATGAATATAATTTAAATTTAAATATATAAAACATTAGATATCTCAGAAAACTATCACAAAACAAGCAGTAAACAGTGATTTAGAAGACATGCAAATCATGTTTGAGGTAGCCTAAAGCTGGCCTTAAAGATGGGTAGAGGGCTGGATATCTATGAGGTGTGACTTTATTCTGCATTGTCTGCGATTTCATTAACATGGACCAGTTTTGAATTATTAAGTTTAAAAGGCACTGAAAAATTGGTGTGAAGAGTGTCAGCTCTTTCTGTGTGTCTGGAATCCTTCACACTGCCAAGTTAAGAATCAGCCCAAGTAAAGGAAGGTTGGTTAGGGGAGCAGGGAAGCACACATCTTAATTAAGGGAGCCATCTTAGGGTTGGCAAGAGACTTGGCCCTAGAGGGGCTTCCAGGGGCCCAAGGCGATGTCCCCAGTTAGTTCCTGAGGCAGCTGAGGATAGGGAACCTGAAATGACCCTATCCCATAGCCATACTGATGAATATCTTGCGTATCACCATAGAACCTTCATCTGGCGATGGATGGAGATAGAGACAGAGACCCACACTGGAGCACTGGACTGAGCGCCCAATGTTCTAATGAGGAGCAGAAGGAGGGAGAATATGAGCAAAGAAGCCAGGACCACAAGGGGTGCACCCACCCACGGAGACAGTAGGGCCGATCCATTGGGAGCTCACCAAGGCCAGCTGGACTGTGACTGAAAAAGCATGGGATAAAACCGGACTCTCTGAATTTGGCGGACAATGAGGGCTGCTGAGAAGCCAAGGACAATGGCACCAGGTTTTGATCCTACTTCATGTTCTGGCTTTGTGGGAGCCTACCCAGTTTGGATGTTCACCTTCCTAGATCAGGATTGAGGGGGGGAGGACTTTGGACTTTCCACAGGGCAGGGAACCCTGACTGCTCTTCAGGCTGGAGAGGGAGGGGGAGGAGTGGGGGGAGGGAGGGAGGAGGAGGGGGGGAGGGAAATGGGAGGTGGGGAGGAGGCAGAAATTTCTTTTTTTTCCAATAAAAAAATAATAATAAAATAATAATCATAATAATAATAATACCTGAACAGAAAAAAAAAAGAATCAGCCCAAGAAGATGGAAAATTCACAGGGCCAAAGACGAAAGAGGAATAGCCAGGGAAGCAGAGCTGTTGGACTATGGATGTCCGGTCAAAGGATGCTAGGACAGTGGGAACTCATAAAGATGGAAATGACCCAGCATTTGTTTGAGAAGTCAAACAAGTCAGGGTTTCTAATCAACACTATAAAAATAATAAATACAATTTTACTATAACGAAATAGTCTCTTTTGATGGTAGTCATGTCCTCTTCCTTAAGTGCGAAATGAAATATGCAGACAGATGTTGATTGATGCTCACAAATAGTACATAAGGGTATGACTGGAACATTCCTGGACTTTCAGCTCACACACAGCAGGACTTGCAAAATAAATTAAATGTCTTGATAAGTGTGTTCTAAAATATTCGAATTTTATTTATATTAATAAAATGTGTGTATGTATGTGTGCATATGTGTGTGAACGTTTATGTGTGTATGTGTTTGTATGTGTGTATGTATATGTGTATGTATATGCTTATGTTAATGTGTGCATATATGTGCATGTGTGTATGTGTTTGTGTATGTAGGTGTATATGAGCATTTGTATGTGTTTCTGTGTATGTATGTGCTTCTGTGTGTATGTGTATAGATGTTTGTGTGTGCGTATATGTGTGTGTTGGTGTAGGTATGTATGAGTGTGCGTTTGTGTTTCTGTGAATGTATGTGCTTCTGTGTCTGTTAGTGTGTGCATCTGTGTGTGTTTTTCACTGTGTGTGTGTATACTTGAGTGTCATGGTGCACATGTGAAAGACATAAGAGTCTAGTCTGTCTAGTCTCTCCTACCGTATGTTTCTTGGGGGATAATCTCAAATCAGCAGGCTTGGCAGCCGTCACCTTCACCAGCTGAGTCCCCTCATTTGCTTACAATTTTATCTAACTCACTCAAGCTTCCCCATTTAGAAGTTTCTTTCAACTAATACTTTACCAGTAAATTGTGTGCTTACCACAGAGCCAGGCATGAGTCCCACTTGACTCCCAAGTCCGGATTTTTCATCCAGTCCAGCCATCTGAGCTGAAAAGGGCTGTAAGGGTAGATGTTGACATTATTTACACTGTAAAGGATGTGTATCGCCACACTTCTAACGGTGAGTTGTGCACACTCTGCTTTCTCTACCAGACTCTTCTAAGCACCGTTCTGAATATTTGACTTTTTTTTATTTTTATTTTATTTATTTATTTTTGGTTTTTTGAGACAGGGTTTCTCTGTGGTTTGGGAGCCTGTCCTGGAACTAGCTCTTGTAGAGCAGGCTGGTCTCGAACTCACAGAGATCCACCTGTCTCTGCCTCCCAAGTGCTGGGATTAAAGGCGTGTGCCACCACTGCCCGGCTAATATTTGACTTTAATACGCGGGAAAGAATTCAAGCTGCTTTTTGGTGTGCATGAGTTTGATGGACTATTCTTCCCCCAGGGTGTTTTCTCCATATGTTATTTCAGAAAACCTGCTGCAACCAGGCACACGAATCTTGACAGGTTCTCAGCTGCCTGCCGCGGATCTGATGTCTTCATCTGGCTCTCTCCCACCCGGAACATGCTTGTAACAGAGCAAGGCTTAAAGGATGTACTTTAAATATTTATTCTAAAGATGCCAGATTCCATTTCAAAATATTTTAACTAGATGGGGTTTTTTATTGACTCATGGAAAGTAACCTAAAAGTTGCTTTTCTGTAAGTTGACAAAATTGTTATAATCCTTTCAGTAAATCTCTGATTATTGAAGAAGTGGAAATCATTTTACTTATTCTCTGGTATTTTTAAAATACTCTGGCAACTAAACTGACTAAAACTATTCATCTATTTTTCAGCAGCTTTATTAATTAATTTATTAATTTAGTTGGAAATGAGTATGTTGTTCAACATATAAACAGATTGTTCCTTCTTTTATTAGTTGGTAAGCAAATGCATGAACAGTTGAAATATACTAATAGTCTTCACACTCTTCAGGTGGCCTTTCCTATGCAGTGTACCCCAAGTGCCATCTGCAGTCACCAAGAGTTCAACGGGGCAGACAAAAAGAAGCATTTTATTTGATTAAAAAAGAAAATTAAAATATAAGAAATATGTTTAATGCTATTATGGTTTGATATAGCTTCCCCAACACACCCTAATGCCTTGGGTTAAAATCTTGGTCCCCAGGACAATGTTCACAGGTGGAGTATTGGGAAGTAACTGGACCATGGAACTTCCCAATGAATTCACTCACCAATGGAGTCATAAGTCAAAAGCATGGGTTGGAAGGAGGTAGAAACATTCAGAAGTGAGATCTAGCTGCATGAAATTATCCAAGTCACTGCGAACATGTTCTGGGGAACTCTGTCTTATCCCAAACTCTTCCTTTATTTGTCATCTTCCTGGCCATGGAGAAGGGGAATGTTTGCTCTCTCAATGTTAGGCCATGATGCTCTACCCCGCACAGGCCCAGAAACAAGGGAGCCAGCAGCCATGGATGGAAACTTCTCACACTATTAACCAATCATCTCCCCTGTAAACTGTTTCTCACCAGCATCTGTCATAGTGACAAAAATGTCTCCCCCAAGAGTCTGTACAACCTCGTGTTCTTTCTATCACCACAAATATGGCATCCTCTCTTGGGGGAATGCAGGTTTGGTTTGGGAAGCCTGGAGAACACCAGGACAGAGATGTGTGTTCTTCAGTTCATTGTATGAACAGTGCAGTGTTCTCTCAGCACCAGAAAAAAAGCGAGGGTTTTGGGGTCTGGAACTACCACTGGAGAACAAATAATTTGATGCAAACCTTGAGAAAAGGATGCTTTGGATTTTCCAGCAATTCCTTGTGGATTTATAAGTTTCACTGTTGTTCCCAGTAGATCTGCGTTCATGCCACAGGTTTCGAGTAAAGTATCAACTTCTGAACGGATACAGTCTAACACCATCAGGCTGAATTCACGATTTGTGTATCACCTAACTGTTACACTAACCAGAGCACACAACTCACCCTGCTCATTCCATCAGGCCCTGGGTGAGAGGGATGTCCAGGAGGCCCTGGGGCACCGGGTTGACCAGGAACACCTGGCTCTCCATCAATTCCCTGAGGACCACGAGGACCCTAGGAAAGAAAACCACTGGACGTTAGAACAACTTTCAAATAGGTGCTCAGGAGGAAGCTAAATGCACAGACTTCGAGAAGGCAACCATGGTCATTATAACAGACAATCTAAACACTGTCAATTTCCCCACTGCTCAGGGCTTCTGTCACCGAGACACAGTCTTGGTAAGAATTTTATTTGATGTGTTAAATCTTAGAATAATTCAAAAATCGTGTCACCTCAGCATCAGTCTATACTGAGGTTTATTTGATGAGATTTTCTTGCTTATGTATATTTAATAAAGTTTCTAAATGTATCTGTCTGGTATTACAGTTACCTGTGAATGTGCCTGCTTATCCTGTTTTTCACCCTATCTTCTCCTAAAATGCAAAAGCCCTGGATAGAGTTTGTGGGTCTATTTCATCTTCCAAATTGCATGAGGCTTGCAGAATTTCTGGTACACAGTGGATACTCAATACTGTGGATAACATTTGCACACTTCACTCTCTTTACTTTAAGTCTGGCATGTCTTAGTTTCCTTCCCACCCAAGCGGTCAGCCAGACGAATGAGACATGAGAGGCCAGTTCTCAGAGAAGTGAACAATGACCCTTCCCGCCAAGCCCCACCCTTTCCCTAACCCACATTCTGAGGGCAACTTGGGGAACAGCCACGTCCTCAGGTCTGGAAAAGCTCCGTTTCCCGGCTTCATCATTCCCATCAGGCTTGTGCATGCGTGTGTGTGTGTGTGTGTGTGTGTGTGTGTGTGTGCGCGCGCACACACACACACATGTGCACGTACGTCTAAAAATCTTAAGTTCTCATAGGAGAGGAACAAAGAAGTCACAAGATAATTTGAAAGTGGTAAGTAGGTGTTTAATAGTAAAAAAAAAAAAAGCTTCTAATTCTTAGCCAAGAGAGTAGCTCTACCTGGCCCACAGTCAGCAACTCAAATGTAAACCCACAGTGCAGCCCAGAAGGGGGACAAGCTGAAGAAGCTGACTAATCGTAATTTGCTGTACTCAAACATCCATATTTTTCTGGAGTTGGCCAAATAACACTTATGTCTTTGAACTGAGAGAGAAAAAAAAAAAACAGCCTAAGAAATCCAAAGCATGATTTCTTAGGAAAAAAAAAATTCTTATATTTGAAAAAATCAGTCCCCTTTTTGCCCCTCGCACACTGGCAAGTCACTACTCTCTAGTGCATTGTCAGGTTTATTTCCGCTGTCGTCTTTGCCCTGGGATCACAGAGTGTGGCAGGCATCTCTACTCCAGAACACACAGAGTAACCTTTAGCTTAGTCAGAGTGCTTTCTTCCCCAAATGCCAACTGCTCAGTACAAACTATTATTATAAACAGAAACTTAAAACAGAAACAAAATGCTTACTCCCCAAACGTTTCCAAAATAAATGGAAAATTCTATTTGCTTTACGTATGAATAGAAACGATCTGGTTAACAGGAATTCTAGGGTTTCTTACTGTATTCGCTGGTTAAGCCTGATCGGATACCAAGCAAGGACTGATCTGAAGAGAGCCTACATTTTTGTTGACGTCCAGTTTCTTCTGCATTTTCCTGGAATTCTCTCTAAATATCGCTTGTATGTGTTAGTCTATCAGAACTTGAAAATTAAGTAAATGAACACTTGCGAAAATTTTCTAAGACGAAGTGAATGCGAACCATTTAAGGAGAATAAGAGTACAATGTAGACGGTTTAGTGATTAAAAACTAAAAATGAACTAGAATTGGGAATCCATTCAAATGCATATTTTCAATTAAGCTTAATCACGTAATTTGTGTGTTACGGTAAGTAAATGTTCTGTTTCAATCTTCTCCCATCCCCCAGGAGACGCTCGGGCAGCACTCTGCATAAAAGTACTTGCAGATGGCCACTAGGTGGCGAACTTTAAACGTCCACATGAAGAAAACAGCGGACAATCATCGTTCAATAACTTTTCCCTGCTTGTCATTTTTAGTCTGTGGTGACACCTGGAGAGCTAAAAGCATTTAAACCACTAATACCAGCGAAGTAGCTCAATAGAACAGCAAAGAAGAGCGCACGAGAGGATGAGAACACGCAATTTAGTCCCCTGATGTGGCCACAGCTGGTTGGGGCACTACCATGCACCTGTATGTAATCCACCCACACTGCCAGCTCGATTCTAGAAGCCTTAGCGCCTCGTCCTCCGTTTGGTTTAATGTGTGGATGCTTTTAAAGAAAACTAGGCTGTAAGATTTCAGAACGATCTGACCCGCAAATGCATATTTGGATAATTTAAATTCCATTGAAAATTAAGTTTTAGTAGCTGCAGTTTAGAGATAAAAATTAAACAACACAAATGTTTTCCTGACCGAAATAAGGGGTAATGACGGCAACAAAACATAATCCAGTTTCTCAATATATGAAACATCTTAGATTTTATGGTGGGTGTAAGAAAGCGTACACTTAACAAGAGAAGAATATACCTC
Source organism: Microtus obscurus (assembly GCA_963919715.1). NCBI lineage: Eukaryota > Metazoa > Chordata > Mammalia > Rodentia > Cricetidae > Microtus > Microtus obscurus. The sequence continues at coordinate 8,706,120 of CAWTZC010000381.1, read as the reverse complement.
GTATGCAAGTAGATAATGAGAAAACGAGGTTCTACAATGTGTGATGTCATGTTTTAGCTCAAGGATACACCGCCTTTAGTTCTAACTCATAACCTTTGTTAGAAGTGTTAATTTCTTCCAGTTATTAAATCTCTGTAACATCTACACCATGGGAAGGAAAGAATTCTACTTAGGAAATAAATCTTATCCACCAATAGTTTCTTTTTCCCCTCTCCAGTTGGAAATTTCCACAGCATCCATAAAAACCAGAGTGCAGGTGTTTTACCTTAACTAAACATTCTTGGCATTGATTACTCGTGAATGACAGCTTCTGAACGCGGCATGATGTATTAACCTTGTTTCTGTAATCAGTGTGCCGGTAATTTGACTTCATAAAATCTAAGTAATTGCAGTTGTGTTATCTGACTAGTAAGGAGTGGCGAATCACTTTCATGCAGTAATTTTCTCTACATTTGGAGAACTGTAAGTTCATTTCGTGATTGGAATTCTTTGTGGCGTTTAGTGGAAATGGCAGAGCAAAAGTGTCTCTGGTACCCTCGCTGCACTCAAAGGAAAAGTGCAAACCAGCACATTGGACAAACATTTGGGGGGTGGGGGAAACAGTCGCCAACTTACAGGTCTTCCTTTGGGGCCTCGGTCTCCTCTTGGTCCTTGTGATCCTGGAGGGCCCTAAAATACAAAGTATGGTTTTGGATATAAACATTTATGAATTTTTAAAGAATGTAATCAATAAAAGAATGTTGAAAAAGACACATCACTTTTCCAGTTTAGTGCAGTTGAAGACTGGACAGCAAAGCTTGGGAGAGCGAATGTTCTATAGACCAAAGGGCTGTGTTTCAGGGGTGAAGTTCAAAGAGCTGCACAGACTTGGGCACCACATAAAGGCACTGTGGAACTGAATGTATTGGCATAGCTAGCAAATGCAAATTAAGTATCATTTTCACAAGCTGGCTGCAATGTAAATCTTTGGCCAATAAGTTCTAGGTACAAAAGCTTAAGAGTTCATGGAAAAGTGTCAACCTAAATTATCAGTTATCTGGTAAAATATGTGAGTTCAGATTGGTACACAATGCTCCAGACCACTCACTACTGGGCTCTCTGCTGCTGGCAGCTTACTGTTGCTTCATGTACATTCAAACAATGATGGATTATTGTTTCTATGGCACACATACATGCATACATATAAACTCTACTCAAAATTTCTCGTTCTAAGTGCCACAGTTGCTGCCTTACTAGAAACATTTATTTAAAAATTGTTATTTGTTTCAACCAACAATCTTCCTTCTGTTGTTTTATTTAATTTTTTTATTAAGATGTTTTCCCATAAAGCAAAGAAAACCATCCCACAAATCACAATCCCAGAGAAACCAGACAACAAAGAGGACCCTAAGAGAGATACACATAGATTTAATCTACATGGGAAGTAGAAAAAGACGGTATCTCCCCAGTAAATTGGGAGCATGGGGAGGGTTGAAGAAGGGGAGGGGAGAAGCAAGGAGTGGAGCAGCGAAAAATTTAGAGCTCAATAAAATCAGTAAAAAAAAAAAAAATAGATGCTCAGTATTCACAACAAATACTGGAGGGAAACACTTACTGCAGGTCCCGGACGACCGCGTATGCCCGTTACCTAAACACCAAACAAGAAAATTATGAAGATAAATCTTACAGAGACTTAGAAAATTCAACAGTTTAATGAATAAGAACAAAAGTTCGGTGGAATCTTTTTAAGGATGTGCCCAACTAGTTGCACTGCCTCTGACCTCTGAGTTAAAATATCACCCGTTTGGAACTTTAATACAGAAATATAGTGTTTGCATGGAAACTGATACATTTTTTTGATACAATAAATTCACATTGATACAATACATTCACATTGAAGACAGGGGCTCTATGCCAAATCTTCACTCTCAGGGCAGCTAAGTGACCTTGAACTAACTGCTTGTTCTCTCTATAATAAGTTTCTTTAAATGGAAATTTATATGCAGACTGAAGCGCAAAATGGTGTCTGTGAAACAATCTCACTCACAGAATTATGTGGCATGAAAAAGTTAGTCAAATATTTAGAATCTAAGACACATCAAATATGAAAAGGGGAAACTATAAGAAATGCATACTTTGGGGTAAATTGGGAATATAGGGTTTTCTACCTTATTACTATTACTCTAGGTAGCAGCTATTGCTACCTAATAATTAATGAGTGTAATCTTTTTGCCTAACAGGTCAATGAAAGCTGCTATAAAATCTATGGTTTGAAATGATAGCAATTTTGTCATATCCATGGTGTAGCTTCTGGTCACCACAAGGATAATGATGTCCTGAGAATTCTGAATTAATGTGGAATTTCAGTCAGGATCAAGGAATGACACACTTCCAAAAGTGCGGAACACCATTATATACAATTCAATACACTTAATACTATAAGAATATGATTTTTTTGTGTAGTCAGTCATGTGAATATAAAATTTAATGTTATAAAGCATATGTATTACATCTAATACTGTATTCTGCCTTGTGCATGTTTTATTAAACTTTTTCAATATAAATTAACTTTCTTTTTGAATGGAAACACTAATATACAACTTCTATAGTTATGCCTGAAAATAGAACATATATTGTTTTATGTATAAATCATATATACTTACAACAGGCACGAGTCCTGGTTCTCCTTTTTGTCCCTAGAAAGATTTTTTTTAAAAAAAGAAGAAACCAATTAATAAAATATAAATTATTTGGAGCAATAACATGTCGCACTAGTCTAGAGAAATACTGGGAATGTGGATAAAATGCTAGCAATGCGAACGAAGTTAACGTTCCATGATCAAGGCATTTGGTGAATTTTGTGAAGACAACTTCTACAGAGATGAAGACCATGAAAGAAATGGAGCACATGAAATGAAAAGGAAGAAAACCTTCATTTTACTTCATTTTTCATAACACCAATATCAGAGAGTTGATTAGAATAAGAAAGAGCCAGGGAGAAAGAAGTAAAGACAGCGAGTCACTGGGACATCTCCCCATAGAGTAAAACCACAGAAGAAACCCAGAGAGCTATGCGTTTGAGTTTCCCATACGTCCGAAGTGGCAGGATATCGTTATTGACAGAAACCATTCTTGCCCCTCGTGTTCCTTCCATAGACTTCATGGCTTACATCAAAAGTTACAGATGCTCGCCTCTCATCAGAAGAAAAAGCACGGTTGTTCTAGTGTGTACTTCTCAGTCTCTGAGGGAAACGTTGGAAAAAGTCAATTGCATAGCAAGAGACTGCCATGTCAATTTATGAACTTCAGTGAAGGAGCAACAAGGAAACTAGACACCAATAAAATCTAGGTCACCAAAAGGGAAAAATCTAATTATATCTTTCCAATATTACCTCACACATGGAAAACCGGTGAAACTTTAAAGCTGATAATTTCAATGATCATCATGACAGACTCAGTAGCAGAACATACAATACAGCGATCACATTGGTTGATCTGAGTCTGGAGCAGGTGATGCATTAGAGCAGAGGTAGTGACTAGGGAAACAGTTATGACTACTGCTGTTCTCACAGACAAGAAGGTCTTCTCCAGGAAAATACCTTCTTCAGGTAAGGTCCTGAAGGTGAAGGAGGGGGAAGAGGGCAAGCAGTATGCTTTGGGAAAAAAAAAAATTAATTTATTTTGGATCAATTAATTATCCTCCAATGAAGAGACCAATTCATTAATGTAGAACACCCCTCGCTTTCTCTCCTTCCCCTTCCTCCTTCTTCCTTCCTGTCTTTCTTCCTTCCTTTTCCTTGATATTCCCCTGACCACAAATGTACATCAAGTTTCTAAGGCACATGAACTATTTACTAAGTACAATGATTAATAAAAGGATGGAAACAGCAGAACGTGTTCCCAAACTCCTAATGCAGTTCACAACTTTCTGACAGGAACGGGCAGTTGACTAAAACTAACTCAGTGGTCGAAGGTCCAGTATATGGAAAGCCCTGACTCTCCCACGCTGAAGACAGAAGAGACAAACGAACTGCAGAACCAGTAGGTTAGCGGCCTCTGTAACCTCTCAGCAGTCAAGGAACTGTATCCATTCAGTCTCTGTGTATTTCAGGTTACCTTACACCCCACTCCAAGCTTCCAGACATTTCAAAGCACAGCTCTGTGTGGATTGTCTCAGAAAGAGCTTTGCTTGCGGAAAAGAAATGATACAAAGTAAAACTCACCTTCCTTCCTCTACCTACAAAAAGAAAAGAATAAACATATCACTTTATGGAGCAATGACTATGAAAAACATGCAGCATATATGCCTTCAATCGTTTATTTCTGATAGATATAGATTTTAACACAGACAGGTTATCTCCGCATGAATATGGCAGAGTGCAAAAACTGCCTTGAAACAATTCTAACAAAGGACATTGCACATATATTTGGATTATCCTCATGTGATCATAATTCTCTTCACAACATTTACGGTAATTCTAGTGTTAGCAAAGCCTATTCATTTTATCATAAATTATGTTTAGAGTTGTCTGTTGTTTTTAATACTTTAAAAGAGTCAAGAGGTTTAGTTCAAATTCAGATTGTACTGAACGTCCAACTCTGCCATGGAAACCCACGTCATGTCCTATGTCCAGTGTTTCCTGGTCTCTGCCAAGCCCTATGCCATTAGAAGTCACTGCTATTTCTTTCATGTATATAATCCTCATAAATAAGTAAATAATATCAGGCACTCAATTTTTCCTTATTCTCCTATCCTTGTCTGCATATGGTAATAGATAGTTACATCACACAAATCTTTGCATAATTTGTCTTCCTATTTGCTTTTCAAATCAGGATCTCATCACGTGAGTCCAGTACAGTCCATTTAACAGCATTAGTTTCCCCACAATTAATTATTTGGATTGTTTCTGGCTTTTTTTTTTGAATTACTAAAGATAGCTTATTACCCTGCGGTAATATTTTGAAAAATGGAACTGAGAGAAATATAGAAATTGGGATAATTTGGGGTTTTGATGGGCTAGCCACGAACCATGTCAATTATTATAAATGATGTGAAATGAATAAATATGACCACCTGTAAGCATATTTATAAGACAAATTTCCTTAAACTCTTTGAGCCAATGAATAGATAATTATAATTTGATGTATTATCAATATACCACCTCCTGAGGTTGCAGCCGCTTGATCATCCTGTAGTCAGTGAACAAAACTCAGAACAATAGCTGGTGATACAGTGTGCTAACAAACACCACTATATTGTTCAATTTGCTAGATGAAACAATGTGACTGATTCCCAGTTTTGATTCTGAGGAACTCTGACAGGTATCATAGTCAAATTTCCTTTAAAAAAAAATATGTCACTTCTTCTCCTATTTTTTGTTATTGAAATTTTATTATTTGTAGCTGAAATTTCTTTCTATTTAAAACATTGTCATCCTTTGTGACTTGAATTACAAATTTACTTTATTGCTTGCATGCCAGCGTGTCGTAGAATACTGTTTTGAGGTGTGTTGCTTTTGTTCGTGCTTCATTTGTTTAACTCTGCGAAGCTGTGATGCTTTGCCTGCCTAAAACACCTGATGGTCTAATAAAGAGCTGAACGGCCAATAGCGAGGCAGGAGCAAGGATAGGCGGGGCTGACAGGAAGAGAGAATAAATAGGAGAAGAAATCTGGGAAGAAAGGGAGGAGCAAGAGAACAAGGAGGGGAAGACATCGGGAGCCAGCCAGGGAGCAAGAGTGAAAGTAAGATATACAGATGCAAGAAAAGGAAAAAGCCCAGAGGCAAAACATGGTTGGGATAATTTAAGTTAAGAAAAGCTGGCAAGAAACAAGGCAATCTAAGACCGGGAATTATAAGTAAAATAGCCTTCATGTGTGTGTAATTATTTGGGAACGGAGTGGCTGTCTCCTCAAAAGAACAAAGAGTAAAAGAGCAAAAATAAACAACTACACAAACGTTTGTTATTATTTTGTTTTCCTTGTTTGTTTGCATGCTGGGAAATGAACCTAAGGCCTCACTCATGAGATCTGAATACTTTACCACTGGACTTGATCAGAGCCTGAGAAAAAGCCTTCTATGTTTTGGGATTACAAAAGAAATCTGTTATTTTTGACACGAGTAGAATTCCCTTTTATCTCATATTCTGTCAACTATTTGTGCTTTGCACTGCTTTAAAATGTGTGATTGTTGTGAATCTAAGATTTGTCTAAAATTCAGCCATTCTAGAGGTCTTACGATAATTAATATTCATGATAAGAATACAATAGAATACTCACATTTCCAAGCCTTTGTTTATCTATTATAACTTCATCAGCTATTTCTTCTGTGTTTTATCTTAACTATAGATATTTGTTATGGCCATGAATGAAATATGTTTATTCTCATTATTTACATTATAATGCAACTGTTTTACAGAACAAATCTGTACATTTCTGCTGGTTAATTTATGCTATACTGCCTTATGGTAATTTTTTTTTACTCAGTTTCCTTAGGTTTTATAAATGCACACTTTTGTTTTTGTGGAAATGATTATTGTCTTCAAAGAGCATGTCTAGAGTGGCTACTGACTGTACGTTACCAGTTATACAAAATGCACGAGGGAAAAATTATAATTTTCAAATTTCTGCTCGGTTTTCCCAACTAGCAAAAAGGGTTTGCCCAGGTTCTGTTACTGCTGTAGGCAGTTTTCGTCGATTACGTCATGGTTTTCTCTGCTCCATTGTCTTAGCTTCTTTGGAGACTTTTCAATTATATGCGTATCTTCTACATAGAGCCTGCCTTTGGATATGTTTAATTCTTCTTGATTAATTTATTATTTTTCTCTTCTCATGGATGTCATCCATCCCTACCTCTTCTGTAATTTGTGCACAATCCCCTCATTGTTCAACTTTCTAGCTCATCTTCCCATATTGCTTCCACATCACCGCACATGGATCCCGATGAAAGGGTTTTTCTCTTAGACACAATTATGACTTTCCCAGGTTTCGACCTGGAGGTACATCTTAGTACTTAGTATGCCTTACTTATACATAAAGCACCCAGCACTCAGAAAGCTATAGAATTGCTGAGAATATTGTAAGCCCAATTTGATGTGGGTTCATTTTGTTTGGATGTGATGCCTGGTCCTTAGATCTTGCTAGCCTTGAACTCAGTCTGTAGCTCAGGCTGACTTTGAACCTTGGCCCTCCTATGTCACATTCCAACTCCTCAATTAAAGGCAAGTGCCACTGTATTCAACTCCATAAATTTTACCTGGTCTATGACCACACATATGCCAGTGTGGTTTTGTCTCATAAATTTAGCTGGTAACAGTTACCCTTACTTCATGCTTCATTAGTATAAGTCTGTTGCCATTCATTGCCACTATTTCTCTAGGAAGGAGTCGCACTCCCTTGCACTGATTAGCGGCAGGAAGTTAGCAATTCTGCTCTCCGACATTTGCTGACACACTCCCGCGTGCTATTTCTTTATCCCCATGGTTTAATTGTACTGACTCCTGGGCCCCTATGAAATTAGATCTGCTTCCAGAAGCTTCTTTGTCTTTATGATTCTACGACGTGTGTTTATCATACCGTACAAATTTGAATTTAAGTATCGATCTTAGGTGCAGTGTTTCTGATAAATAATATCCAAGGTGAAAAGATAAAAGTGGCTGTCTAATACGTCCATGTACGTACTGTTGAATACGTCATCATATTTTTGTTGTCAAATGGGATTTGTGAAAAGCAAAAGGAAACCTTGATAATATTTTGACAATGGCAGTAGAAGGAATAAAACAAACAACTTAAAAGTTTAGTGTTGGTCTTATGTAACTCATTAAAATATGCAGATGTAATACATGCCTGTCTCTTTGATTAATAATCAAATTGATATATATATATATCAATTACACTTAAATATATTTTTAAAAAACCTTTTTAAACCCCTGAATTATTACCCTTCCTTTCTACAAGAACTTGCCTCCATTTCTTTCCATTACATCGTTCACACTAATCATGCCTTACATTTTTGAGGTGATGTAAGATAAATTGCTAGATCAGTAAATTATATTATGAATAATTATTATATTCTATAGGGTGAAGCTTGTACCGGAGGCAATAAATGTGTGTTCTGCATTTTCCCTTGGAAATTAAACAATGAAAGTCCACAAAGTATCTTGGAGGCACCTTTTGTATACAAAATAACAACAGCCACCTATAATGCACAATCGTCCTCTAATTAGATAAAACCATTTAAAACACGGTCCTCTGATAGTTAAGAAAACAAGAAATCATTGTGTATCTATTTATATATATTAATCAGCCTCAGGAGGGAAAACCAGGTTCTCTACTTGCTCCATGAGGTTCATTACACTTTAAAATATATGTATATTATAGTGTATATATTTATATATAGTAAATATATAGTATAAATATATATGTATATATATATACATATATATTTAGTTTACTGATTTCAAAGTCATTAGCCCCTGAGGTCACCGAGTTAGTTGTTGTGATTATTCATTCAGGTTGTTGAACTATGTGGGCAATAATTACTCTGAAATAAAGCCATGGACTCGATTCTGAAACAGCTGTGAGCATGCTTACCAAAATTAGTGTCTGCACCTCCAGGGGTTTGTGGGCATACTGGACAGCACTCTCCAGCAGGTGTTATAGGATTGTCACAGCTGAGCATTTCTGGGCACTCTATCTTGTCACAAAGAATGGCACCATTGTCACAGACACAGATCTGGCACGCAGAAGGTTTCCAAATGTCTCTATTTAAATACATCTGGCCACCTTGAGTACAGGCCACTTCTTCATCGTATTCATCTGAAATAAAAAAGAAAAGATGATAGTAATCTCAAATTTCATAATTTGTGGAATGTTTAAGATAATAAAGTATCATTTTGGTCTTAAAAATTCTAATAAGTGATCTCCTAGGGCTTGAGACCTAGCTGGGTCAGGAAAGCCCCTGTTGTGCAGGCATGGGGAGCTGCTGGGTTTAGATTCCCAGCACCCACATAAAAGACTGAGCAAGTGTAGTCAAGTATGTCTGCAACCCAGTAATGGCAGGATTTTCCAGAGCTACCTAACCACTCAACCCAGCCAACTTCAGGGAGAGATTCAGTCTCAAAACACAGATAGAAGGCAGTTGTGGAAGGTACCACTCACAGAGAGAAGGAGGAGGAGGAAGAAGGGGAGAAGAGAAGAAAAGGGACTAATCTCTGTAAGAGACAAAAGACAGATGGATTTATTCACATAGAACAGTGAGTATCCGTTCATCATGTAAAGATGAATGAAATACGTGTCCCCCTAACATATGACAAAGAAAAACATGATCCAACGTAAGTATGCCATTTCACCAAGGACTGCTCCTCACAAGACTTTACTTTCAAAATTATGAGTAATTGTGCATAATACAGTTTGGTAAAGAAGAACAGAAAGAAACAACCTGAAAATAGAGAGCAAAAAGGATTTTGAAAGGGAATGAGTAACTTCAGTCCATGTGGACCCTAGGTGACTTTGTACTTCCTGGAGATTTTATACAAGTAAATCTCAATCTCAAAAGAGTTCAAGCAGATTTGTGTACTGAGAGAAACTTCCAGAGAATAGCATATGGACTTCTGGGAATTGTTTTAAACCCGAATTGAAAATGAAATAACCATTTCCTGTCTCTTGCATTACGTTTCCTTTAACCGTGCCAAACTGAGGATATTTGTTTTTCAAATTGTTACAGAAACACAAAACTCATACAGATAATGAAAGAAATATCTTTACATTGAAACCAATTCATCACAGTCATAACAAAAATAATATGGTGCGTTTTATGTAATTTTATTAATTACCTTTCTATGTTTAGATGGATTTTTTTTGTTTAGTTGGTTGTTTTTGTTTGTATGTTTGTTTCCAAGACAGGGTCTCTCTATAGCTTTGGAGCCTGTCTTGGAACTCATTTTGTAAACCAGGCTGGCCTCGAACTCACAAAGATCTGCCTGTCTCTGCCTACCAAGAGCTGGTATTAAAGGCTTGCGCTACCACGACCCAGCTGGTAAGTTATTCTTAATATTGAGAAATATGTACACGTGTGTACATGTGAAGCAACAACAGTTTTAGTTAACTTGAAAGAATACACGTATTATATGATTAGCTTCAATAAGAGGCCAACCTGTGCATAACAGAACACAGATAGTACCATAGCACAGTTCTAAATACTCAGGACTTCTCAGCCCCTAGCACCAGAACTCCTCCATATGGCAATGGCAGTTGCTTTCTGGTCTGCACAAAATATCCTGTTGCCTGGTTCCTAGATCCCAGTTCCTTCAGTTTTCCTGTATCTTCATGGCTATCACAGAGTACAGCTACCAAGGGTTTTTCTTCAGAATCCCACCCCATATGGCCTTCTTCAACAAGGAGACAATCTGTTTCCTTGTTTAGACCCAGCTTCCCTCTAGAACTTTCTGCAACAACCTCACAAAGGAAAATGGGCATCTCAACCCTTCTAAAACAATCCTCAACTGGCATTTTCAATGCCTACACAGAAAGATGAAAGGCAATTGAACAGAGGAACTGGGGAGCACTCAACCCACAAACTTCTTCAGATGCTGAAGTTCCAGGAATAAAACTGAAACAACAAAACAGTACCCAATTCCCAGCAATAAACAGGTCATCTGTCAAGTGCTCAGAACTAGACAGGGATGGACACCTATATCACAGCCCACCCTCTAAAGCTCAGTTATCATCACAGAGGAAGAGTCAATAAGATTGTGAGAGCCTGGCCAAGCCAGCCAGGACTGCACAGTGAGATCCTGTATCAATATGTCCAAAGAGAAGGAAGGGAGGGACAGAAGGAGGGAGGGACAGAGGGAGGGAGGGAGGGAGGGAGGGAGAAGGGAGAGGGAGGGAGGGAGGGAGGGAGGGAGGGAAGGAGAAACCAAGAGAGAAAAGAAGAGAGGAAAGGTTGTGAGATACAGAAACAGTGGCTGTCTCCAACCAAACAGTATGCCCCCAGACATGTCAGAGCGGCACACCGGAGCTCATGTCAGCAGGAATTGATTGCACGAGATCAAGCCAATCAAAACCTGAGCATGAGCAGAGGCGGGGCTTCTGAAGCCCCACCCCTAGCTGAGGATTTGTTGGCAACTGGTCGCTTGTGGGGCAGGGAGAGTCAGGATATTGTCAAAGATGCCTCCCTAAGGCCACCCACATCCATTCAAGCACATTCAGGCAGCGCTACATGAACCCTAAATTTAAAGTAAAAGAGCAAACAGTACTGGGAAAACTTCAGGGGATACTAGAGTAACTGGAGAAGAGAAAATGGAGGCATTAATTAAATTGCATGTGCATGTATGAAATTCTCAAACAATAGAATGTGCTGTGCTTGCATTAAAATTAATTTTAAGCGTTCTCCTTCCAAAATAAACATTCCAAAACATGATCCATATAAACATGGACTCAGTTCACAATGAATTGAACTACTACAATAAATAGATAAATTTAAAATAACTTCTGAGCGCCAATATGGCTCAGTGGATAAAGGCGCCTGTAGCCAAGCTTGAACTCAAGTCCAGGGGACTCCACGAAAGGTAACGAGAGCAGGCCCAGAGTTCTCCTCTGTCTTCCACGCTCAAGTTCCATGTTCCCCATCTTCCATACAAACATGTGGACAGGCACACAGAATAAATAAATAAACGTAATTTTCAGAATCAAAGGAACTTTGCTCATTAAGTTTCTGGTTGAGGAAGCAACAACTACTTTCTGTTTTTAAATTCATTGCTTGAAAATTAAATAATCTGTTAGGTCAAATAGCTATTGCTCTACAATTTGGGGGGGTCAAGGTTGAGGGTTGGTAATGTTCAAACATATTAACGGGACGAGGTGGTATTGGGTATGTGCTGATCATTCAAATACTGAAGATATATGTGTTCTGTTTTATATATAAATTTATCACTATGGAACATCATATATTAATATATATAGTCTGATATATAATGCTTTATACAACATTGTGAAGTTATATTTATTTATACACTAAAAATAGATTTGTATAAATTATTATACAATGCATTAATACTAATTAAATACAATTAATATAGAATGTGCTTATATAATTTTAATTTTGCAACAGTGTGCTATAAACAACAAATTTAAATTCACATAGATAATGAAATATTCTTAGACATAGTGTATTATTACATGTATTAGTCGTGATGATATATGCAATATAACTGGAACTAAAACTGGGAAGTAAAAATACCCAAGATGGCATGTAAATTTTCACTTGGGTATTACTAAAATGTGTGCAAATCCCAGCAGATAGCTTAATCATATTTCTGCAGTGACTTTAGGAAACAAGGTCTGGAGAACTCTTTCTCCAGCTCACTAGTCCGTTTGTGTTGTTTGGAATACTTTTGCGTTTGTCGACAAAGCTCTTTCTATTCCATCCCTAACTTAAAAGTCATTTCTTGTTCTACTTCTTCTCCTGGTGACTGCTGGGAATTTTTCAAATAATCTGTACTGTTTCCTCTGAAAGCCAAATAAACTTGTTCTTGACCCCAAGAAGCGGGGCAGGGAGCAGGAGGAAGTGAGAGAGAGAGATTGGAAAAAAAGACTCACCCTTTCAGTCCTGTGTTAACACAAATGAGAGCGATTTCTCCCCGGAAGTCTGAGACAATATGATCTCAACTCCAGGGGCAGAGAAGGGGCCACTGTATAGCTTTCTTGAAATGGCAATGCAAAAGCTGGATTCATTCTTGGTCTCTTTCTCCTGAGAATTTATAATTAAACTTAAGATGATATGGACACGTAGTCGGAATGCTTTTACATGGCAAGGATATGAAAACCCACATTCACTTCTGAGGCATGCCTTCTCCTCGCCCCCACAAGAATCTGTTCCCGTCACAGAGGGCCCAGTGAAGACTTGTTGTGCATGTCTGAAGGAAATATGTGTGCACAGTAAGAGTGCTTAGAAAATAGAGCTCATAAATTCCTCTGTGTTTCTGCATGGCCGTTGTGCAGAACGTGGCTACCGTCCTTTGTGTTTCTACAGGGCCAATTACTTAAATGAAAAGCAGAACAGGAAACAAGATGATGAAAAGAATTACAAAGATGTTGTCGTGACATAATTATTGCATGAATACCAGCAAAAGAGTAGGAATTTTCAAATGAAATCCTGAGAAATCTAATAGCGCCCTCAAGACTCTGCTACTCAATTCAGAAACAGAATCCAGGCTCAGATCTATAGTCTAGATTTGAGTCCTAGAAAACACACACACATGCACTCATACACACATGCACTCATACACACACACACACGTCCTGCAAATCTGTAATTTCATGCTGCTTGCACTTTTTGCTGCTTAGAGTTTATTAATGTCACTAACATTTTATAAAGGTTGAAATCTGGCCGTATTTTTACTCTTCTCTAATTTCTGTGATGTAATTTCCCACATTTGAACTTGCAGGCTACAGGATTGCTTTCCCTTACTAAGTACCGCAGCAGACGGACTCCATTGTGAGTCACCCACAAAGCCCTGGCACGGGTATCATGACGGAGAGATGCATTTTGTTTAATCATCTTTTGCTTGAAATCAACTCAATGGCTCTATGTTTATAAAAAGTTTTCTTTTATATAGATCTGTGTTCTTACAAATCTGATGTGCTTTCAGATTTAATTGTCCAAATTCAGTACTTAATCACTAGATGGCAGGGCACACACACCATCTTGTAACAAGCAACAACCAGAAAAGGAAGATTTTTAAAGCTGCCCTTTGCCAACTCTGAGCTAACATTCCCCGTTTTTCCATTCCTTCATACGTAGTTTATGTGCAAAAGATGCCCACATAGATCTCAAGTTCAAAGCCAGCTGGGGCTATATCATGATATTTTATCTCAAAAAAGAGAGGTAGGGGAGGAGGGGAAAGGCTGGAGAAAGAGGTAGGGGAAGGAGGGGAAAGGCTGGAGAGACATGGGAGGGGGTTATAATCACCTACTATTCTCGCAGAGAACTTGAGTTCAGTTCCCAACACCCACAGTTCATAATTGTCCTGTATATCTAGTTCCAGGGAATGCAGTAACCTCTTCTGGCCCCCACCCACCAACACACAAACAGACAGCTCACGCACAAAGAAGGAAGGAAGGAAGGAAGGAAGGAAGGAAGGAAGGAAGGAAGGAAGGAAGGAAGGAAGGAAGGAAGGAATCTTGAGAAATGAATGATATATATTGAAACCTTTGTAAGCCAGAGATACGTAATTCCTAAATAATATAACTAACGTTCTTCTTCATAGAACCTGAAGAAAATAGTTTTAAATCCACGCTCATACTACTATTAAGCCTTAAAAGTAAAATTGCGAATAACCTAAGGGCCTTTAACTATAGTTCACTGAAGGTCTTCCCTGGAGAAAGTATGTCATGCCCTTATATTGCAATAACTTCTCCTCTCTTGTTCAGACAGATGCTTGTTCTGATCAATTTCTTCTGCTGAGCTGTAAATTCGCTGGGTCGCAAAATAGTGGCCATCTCAGGAATGTTTGCCTGTTGTCTTATAAGAAAGCTTTTATAAATTTGTCATGGTGTGGATGAGGATCAAAGAAAAATATATATTGAAAAACAGCACTTTCATCTCCTAAATTTCCAGAGGACTCTTATTTTGAATGAAAGGAAGTGGGTAACATGGTGGATTGACAGAGTGTCTCTGGTGTCAAGACCTCTGTGAGGCCAGACAGGAAGAAGGAAGTGTTGGTCCTAACAGTTTGTATTTCTGAACAATTGCCTTCCTGACCGAGTTCACCTCATCCCACGCTGGGGTCGTGAAGGTCTGGGATGCCATATTTAATGCTCACTTCACTTTCCTCTTGTGCACCAAGGATGCAACAGCAAACACTACCACCCATCTCTCTGAACCCAGCCATGGAGACTGTCTATAGCAAGGATGGACAATCACAAACGTCTGGACCTAGCTGGGGACACTCTCCAGCAAGGATGGACAACCTCAGCTCCGTCTGGCTTCCAGACACTCTTTAAGCAAAGTCTTTCCTCTCTGTTAGCACAGGAAAAGACAAGGAGAGGGTCGTTCATTTTTTCCCTTTAGCCTCTGCCGAGTGAGTACCAGAGGTGCCGTGTCCTTCTTTCTCACACTTTAAAAGTCAGAAGCATCGGAAGTCACCAGAAACAACTTGTTGTGTTTAAACATGAAACGCCAAAGGTCTTGGTCCTCAGCTTGCTCTGTTCAGAGAAGGTAGATCTTGAATGTCGTAACTTCACCAATGGATTAAAGCAATGAGTTCACAGTTGAATGGGCTATTATTAGCACATGGGCCCAGCTGGAGGAAGTGGGTCACTACAAGCTGTCATTGGATGATATATCCAACCTCTGGACACTTTATGTCAGTTTTTTCTCGCTCCCTTCAGTATTCCAGAGGTGAGCCACTTACCTCTACACATAATCACCCTGAAACCGTCTCACCACATACAAACCAAGAAGCAGAAACATCCAGTGAGCAACGACTGAAATTTTGGAAATTTTAACAAAGTTCCCAGAAACAGGGACAGAACAATTGTCTACCACACTACCCGAAGGTTCTTGAGCTGAGCTGAAATTCCTGTTCTATTAAGAATGGTTTTGTTTTATAATCTAAAGCAACATGAAAACTTTTAGAGGTGTTATTAAAATCTGAGAAATTACAAAGATGATGACCTCCCCACACAATTTTAGGTCAGCCTACAAATGAACAGTCTTGGTCAATGAAGACAGAGGTAATTTCCTTAATTCTGTCATTAAAGGTTTTTTTAATCATACACAAATGCTTTTCAGTTAACCAGCAAAACCGCTGGTCTTACTTGACTTAAAATGGAAAAAATGAAAGCAGAGACTCTCTTATTAGATACGACTTGAATGTCTTTCCATGTGCCATTTGGAAATGGGAATAAGTGTGGCCAAGTTATGAAGCTAAAACTGCACATACTTATGTGCAAGGCTCATCTACAGTTCAGTCTGCAAGCACGACTTTTCCCGCTGCTTTTGGTTGGTTGGTTGTTACTGTTGTTAGTCTACTCACACAGAGAGATGCAGTACAAGGCTTAAGCCCCTGATTAGATGCAAAACCACTACAGAGAATGAGGTGAACCTATCCACTCTCCTCACACAGTATTCGGAGGTACTAACATACTTCATACAAGTAAACATATATATGTATAGATAGATAGATTCATAGATAGATAGATAGATAGATAGATAGATAGATAGATAGATAGATGATAGATAGAGATCTAAGTAATAATTTTATGTAACTAAATTGTTATTTGTGAGTAAACATATATAAATACACGCATACATACATGCATGCATGCATACATATTCTGCAGCTGCCCAGCCTTTGGGCTAAGATCAAACGCAAAAGCTTTGTCTTCCTAATTTCCTTCTTCACCTGCAGATCTCAACTCAAGGGCTACTTTCTTCATAAAGCCCATCCTGACTACTTAACGAAAAGTCTCAAGGTATCACAGACACATAAACCACGATACTCTAATCCACTGATGCTTGTGACTTTCTCCTTTATTTATTCTGTTTTGTTTTATTGTCGTGTATTTTTGACACAGGGTTGCACTATGTACCCCAATCCAGCCTAGACCTGGGATAATCTTCAATCCTTGATCCTCCTGAATGAGCCTACAATGTGCTGGGATTGTAGGTCACCACCACTGCGTCCAGCCTTGTACTCCCCTGATGGCTGCTCTCCTTCTGTTCTTTATGGAAGAGCTTTCACTTCCGTGTGCATTGTTGGCCTCTTCATGATGCGATTGCAACTCTCTAACTTTTCGGCCTTTCTCTCTAACATTTGCTGATAGCCTAAAACCGTGCCAGGATTTCAGTAAGTGATCAATCAAGATCTGTGGAATTAATTTGGTGAATATTGTTTCATTATGATTCTTTAGGTTGTAGAATCATTCAGGAACACCCTTTGGTATGTAAGAAAGAACAATCCTTCCTAAAGTCAACTGTAGGACCAACAATGAGATATAGACCATACTGGATGCAAACATGATTTCCTTTAATTCTGGACCATTCCAGAATTAAATTTAATCCATTTAATTTGTTTATTTCAGCTGTGGGTCATACTTGCAAAAATATCAAATAACAGAGAGAGATTGGAGTGACACTATATAGTAACATTTTCATTGCAGATATCTTAATCTAAAATGGAAGTTTTGTATATTTTAATTTTTTGCTTATTATGGAACTTGCTTCAGAGATATTGTGGTAATATTAACTAGAAGAGATGCAAGTGGGTATAAAATTAGATATTTTGTCTACGACAGTTTTTCAGAATTACTTCAAATCTTTATCTTTTCACTATCTTTATATTGTATTTTGCCTTCTCTTTCATCATTTCTGATACAAAAGAATAAATAGTGCTTATAGACAAAACGTTTATTTCAGAGGCTATGGATTAGCCTGGTCGATACAGTACTTGCCTCGTATGCTCAAAGTCCTGGGTTCCAGCTTTAGCACCACATAGTCAAAATGGTGAAATATATCTCTAATCCAAGCAATGGGGAAGTGAAAGCAAGGATAAGGGTTCAAGGTCAACCTCAGCTATGTATTGAGTTCAAAGCCAACTTGAACTAATGTAAAGAGAGGGAATATCCAGATATTGTGGTAATCAACTTCTTTGTTGTAATTTGTTCTTTATCGACTTGCTACTTATTCACTGCCCTCTGATTAACTAGTTTGGATTTTTTTTTTATTTTATGATCAACAGAACAGTGTTCAATTCTTAAGGGGTTTCGGATTCAATTCATTGCATTACAAAGAGTCCTATAAGACTTGGAAGAAAGTTTCTAAAGCAAAGTTCAAGCATTGCCTCTTTCTCCTCTCTTCCCTCTGAACCGGGATCCAGGGGATGGTACAAGAGGCAAGGAGCACCCGTGCTTTCATCCCAAAAAGAAATTTCTAGGTTTTTTTATTTGTTTGTTTTGGTTTGGTTTGGTTTGGTTTTTTGAGGCAGGGTTTCTCTGTAGCTTTGGTGCCTGTCCTGGAACTAGTTCTTCCTGGAACTGGCCTCAAACTCACAGAGATTCACCTGCCTCTGCCTCCCGAGTGCTGGGATTAAAAAGGCGTGCACCACCACTATCTGGCTGGGAAATTTCTAGTTTTATGAAATACTTAGACTATACAGCAAGGTAAACTTACACCAAATTTTACTCTGTTCTGCAAACACTTCATTTCCATCATTTTGTAACTAATACAATCAGGTGATTTCACTGAAGAGCAAAAGCAAACCTCAATTTTACCTTGCATCTCCCTTCCAAGTCCCTGTCCGAGCAGATAGTGGGTTCTAAGTAAAGCTGGAATCATTACTTGAGAGCCTAAGTTCATTTCCGAGATTTTGTCCCCAGTTTACCCTTTTATAATATGCATTCCCAGTTATATGAGTCACTTTGCTGTAGGGTTAAGGTCAAGGATTGCTTGATTGAACCTCAGAACCAGCTGAACATCATTCACAGAGAGCTTGGCTATGGAGAGCTACTTTAGTGGGTATTGGGCAGGGATAAGGAAGGGGGAGAGAGAGGGAGAGAGGGGAGGGACTGGATAAAGAAAGACAAAGGAAGAGAAACAGAAAGCTCAGAAGGACAAACAATGGGCAGACAGAGAGAAAAAAGGAAGAGGGCTTAGACCAGCTTGCCTTGGTGGGGAAGGGAAGATTAGGAGTGGGCGGAGCTTGTCTCTTAAAGGGACAGGGTTACCATGTGACAGGGCAGGTCAGCATAACTATAACAGAAACAACAAAACCATATAATGGGCTGCCTGATGATACGCTATTTATTCAATAAAGAAAAACGTAGCATCTATTATTATGACAAACTCTAGATATAAAAGCTGTGGTAGTGAATGTATGCTTTCCTGCCTTTGCAGACTGAAGAAGGAAACAATGTGGCAATAGACCTAGGCTAATAGGACATGACTCTTTAAGCATAAAACTGGGGCAAACCTGGATGCTGGAACACTGTTCACCTAGGTGGGAGGGCAGAGACATCAAAAACTTCAGTGATGCTAATTCTGTAATGCCTTATTTCCTTTCTCTACCGTGCTGAGCGGCACCCTTTTTATAAGGATGAAAACCAAATCCAAAGTGGTTCCTTCCAGAACCCCTGTTCTAATAGATGTGTAATAGTGTTACTCCTGGCTCATGCTGGCAATTGGCAACCGACTCGTTTTGTCTGCCAGCTGTCCGGCATACATCTGAAGAAACATGGTACTTCCCCAAAGCCACTGCTCCTGCATTGATTCTTTTACCATCTTTCCCTTTCTCCCTTGCCTAAGGGGAAACAATGGCACTCTTGTTTCTAAATCTGTTGGTATGGCCACAGTAGGTGCCTTGGGAGAAGATTGTTGCTCAGTAGTCTGCAGAATGCCCCAGAAGCCAGGACAGAGATGCACAGGAAAACAGGGAGGGGATATTTGTTGCCAATGACTAACTCTGGCTACAGGAGGATACACTGTAAATGTGTTTTTCCAAGTCCAATTCCATAGCCAATGTTTTCAAATTTAGATTCAGAATTCTGGATTATATCCTCATGACATTTTCCATTTAAAAAAAAAGTTATATTATGCAATTGCTAGTTTGAAAAAAAATTCTCTCGCAAGTGCTAATTTAGAATCTAGTAAACAGTGAGCATTAAGATACATATCAAAAACCCACACTAGGATTTCATTTTTAGTTCATACTAAGAAAGTCCATTTATATCAGTTCTTTATATTGTTTGAGTCTATTTGCTGTATGCTTGATTACATCCACGCCAGAGATACGAGAGTTATACATACTACTCCAGAAAAACTTTCAGGAACGAAAAAAAAAAATTCATAAAATAATATTTTAAAAAATATGTTTGCCAAGGACGTTTCAAATGAAGTCCATTCTAGCCAGTTACTTCTTAAGTGATTTCAAGTAGTCACAGTGATGCTATATAT
This sequence comes from Microtus obscurus, assembly GCA_963919715.1. Taxonomy (NCBI): domain Eukaryota; kingdom Metazoa; phylum Chordata; class Mammalia; order Rodentia; family Cricetidae; genus Microtus; species Microtus obscurus. Next base: position 8,686,189 of record CAWTZC010000381.1, on the reverse strand, counting down.
ATGTATATACATATATACACATATATATAGACTTTCACCTCCTATAAGATCTAAACCTTATACTATTGTTGAATGGAGGGCAGAAAATATGAAAGAGGTGGGCAATAGGGTGAAGGTCCGCAAAATACCATTCTTTGTACTCAGTGTAACCATTTCAACCATTAATTCACAGCAACTAAATTATGGGCACTGGACCCATACTGAACAACACTGCTATCAATCAAGGAAGCCGGGGAGTGGTCGGGTAGCTAAGTAAGTCCCTCCTCTTTACTGCTGAACTAGTGGCTCGTGATAGATTCTGGAAGAGGAGAAATGGGTGTCTTTAGTTGTGCACCAACTGCTGAGTCCACCAGGTTCCAATGAATGGCTCCAGAAGCGGTGTCTGTCGTGGTTGATCTCAGTGAGTCGCAGAACGAAACAAATACATCTAAACGTGAGAAAATTTAAGTAGAGAAGAGAGCATGGGTACAGGTGGTGGGGGAACAAAAGTGGTCAACATGCATGGCTAAATGTTCACAATTGTCTAAGACAAAATTTCATAAATGTTTGAGAGTAAGACGAAACAGATTCTTAAGCAGACCTTGAAACGTTCAAGGAATTCCGCATGGTGCCATGAAGAAGATTGTCTGGAAGGTGAGGGGGAATCCTGCGAAATAATCACTGAGAAGAGGAGAAGTGTCTTATGGGTAGACCCAGAAGGGGGAATATCATACATAAAAGAGGTACTACAGGGTTTTGGTAAAGATAGAAACTTTCTAAAGTACAAGCAAAAGTTAGCGAATCATGTAGCCTATGATTCAAATACCTACGCCCTCCCTCATCACTCTCGCCCTTCGTTAGACAACCAGACAGAGAGAATACAATTTTGCACAAATAAAATTTTGAAGTTCAAAATCTAATGTGGAATTTGATTAACTGGATGTAACAAATGGATAATAGAGCTTGCATGAAGGAAAGAAGCCCAAGAGTATGAATTAACTTGGAAAAAAATAGGAAAGTTAGCATTAGACATTTTGAAAAGAGAGGCTAATGATCAATGTTTAAAACTGAGATTGTTATTATAGGGAAGAATGTGAGCTTTGTGCTTTCTCTTCTGTTCCTGACTCTTACTGGCCAGTATTTCATCTCCAGGTGCATGGTCTATGCAGTCACGAAATATGCCTGTCCTAATATCTGGCGAAAATTCCCCTAGCTTTCCTGAGATCCCATAGGATATTGATGAGGAAACCAAGTCCATGTCATAAATAAGCCTTCAGATATTTGCATGAATATGGTTAGCAAATGGCTTCATACCAGCTATCATTTCCCTTTTTAGATTAGTTTATAGGGCACAGGAAATTAATTTCCCCCAGCATATTCTGCTTTTATTGCATAAAAATGACTCTTATTCATAACAAACAATAACAACATTGTGCTCTCTGTTTTCTTTAAACTAATCAGATATTTGTTTGTTTTTAAAATGTTGATAAATATGCAACTTGAAAAGTATGATTTTAAAACATCAACTATGTACATTTTAAATTATATAATATACAACTCTTTACTTTCTCACTTTTTTTAAAGTCTTAAAACTTAGCTAGTTTTAAGAACTAGTCCTAATGGTTGTATAGTTGGTGTTCTTGTGGGATTCCCAATAATGGGATTCAGATGTCTCTGATTCTTTTGCCTGAGCTTGAAAACCTTTTCGTCCTACTGGGTTGTCCCATCCAGCCTTGATGATAGGGTTTGTTTCTAGTTTTATTGTGTCTTTTTAGGCCATATTCAGTGGATATCCCTACAAGGACTGAGTTTTTTTTTAAAGGGAAAAATTGATCTAGGGGAAAACTATATATATACAAAATAAATGATTTTTTTAAAAGAAAAAATTTCCTGCTTTGTTTCTGGTTTTTGCTTGTTTTCATGGCTTTATCAAAGAACCTGAAAACAAGCATCCTCTAACCACACAGCACAAGTTCAACTGTCTTCTTTGTGTTGTTAAGTTGGGTGAAATGGATTAGCTTGTTTTCTGGATTTGAAAGAAAATGAAATAAAGAAAAAACATGATTGCAGATGTTCATTTACAATGCAAAAAGCATGCCCTTTATAAAATCTAAATGTGATCATTTGAATGTTTGCATTATAGAAGACAATTGGGTAAATTTAGACATTCTTGTGACATTAATGAAATATAGATAACTAAGAGGTCATTGTCAGCTATGAGATTTAATGATCTCATACATGGTGTGACTGGGTTGTATTATCAGATGTGCATGATCAAGGAGAAGCAGAGACCTATCTCCAGCAGTCTGTCTGATACTGTACAATTGAACTGCAGGGAAGGACAGCATCTGTAGGTTCTGGACTGATAAACAGAGCAATTGATTGGAAGGCATTATTAAACCCATCTGTATATACCTAGATTTCTCTGCAAGTTAGGAACTCCAAGAAATCATTCTCTGCATCCATATCAAACCACAAGTATATCAGTTGCCATGAGCTCAACATAGTTCTACATCAGAGTGTCAGTACCCATGCGTTCACCATTATTCTGCCTCATATCATACAATAAAATCAGATTGTCTGCACCTATGAGCTCTGGGTTTTGTGATCCTTGAACCATATAACATGTAAAGAATTAGTCAGCAGTTAGCGAAATCTGAAATGTGCAGTGAGTGTACTCTTCAATCCATGACCTTATGCTAGCCCACATATGACAAACTATAAACTTTACTACTTAAAGTTTCAAAAAAATAGTCAGAAAATTAAAAACTAATTATTTTACAGGAACTAACAAATGGCACAATATTGGAAGTCAATTCAATTTAACATCATTGAACTTAGGAGATAATTAGAAATGTTAATAAATAGAGTTGAATTGTTTTGTTTTGTTGCTCTTTGGGGGCCTGCCACCCAGCCCCCAAATAATTACAAGAAACTTATTTTTACTTATGAATGATAGGCCTTAGCATGGCTTATTTCTAGTCAGTTTTTCTTAACAAGTTATCCCATCTACCTTTTCCCTCTGGGATTTTATAACTCTCTAGTCTATATTTCTTTCTTTCCTTGTTTTTGGTGGCTAGCTGTGCGGCTAAATGGCTGGTCTCTGTAGTCCCCTCTCCTCTTTTTCTCACTCCTTACTCTTCTTTCCTTATATTTATTCTCTCTGCATGCCAGCCCCATCTATTTCTCTCTCCCACCTAGCTGTTAGCTGTTCAGCTCTTTATTAGAGGTGTTTTAGGCAGGCAAAGTAACACAGCTTCACAGGCTTAAACAAACGTAACATAAAAAAAAAAAATGCAGCACACCTATGAATCATTAAACAAATGTTCCACAGCATGAATAAATGTAACACATCTTAAACTATTCCACAACAAGTAATCAAAAAAGTTAAGGTGAGGATAAGATAGCAAAAAGAATGTTATCTAAGTGTGAGAATACACGGAAAGAAAACTTTGTGTGATGAGAAGTTTTGATAGCTGATTCGTATCCCAATTAAAATACTGTTAATAACTTACCTCATCAAAAGCCATTCATCTAGGACCTGAAGGATAGTTCAATTGGTAAAATATGCTCACACGAGCATGAACCTGAGTTCAGATCCCCAGCACACATATGAAAGCTGGACCAGAGCACATCTATTACACTACTGCTGAGGGGTTGGATGTGGATCCCTGGAGTGCACTGACCATTCAGTTGAGCTGAATCTGTGAACTCCAGATCCAGTCAAAGACCTTGTCTGCTATCCGAAGAGAAAGTCTAATTTGGAGGTCTCCATCGGGTCCCTCCCTGTGCTCAGAGAATCCCAGGAACAAGGGGAAGAAAGGTTGTAGGAGTCAGAGAGGATGGAGGACACCAAGAAAACATGACCCACTGAATCAACTAAGCAGGGCATAGACACTGAAACACAGACACAGGACCTGCCTGTGTCTACATCAGGTCCTCTGCATATGTGCTATGGCTGTTAGTTTGGTGTTTTGTGGGACTCTTAACAGTGAGAGTGGGTGTGTCTCTGACTCTTATCTGCTCTTGGGACTCTTTTCCTCCTATTGGGTTGCCTTTGTCCCACCTCAAAAGGAAGGGATTTTGCCTGCTCTCTTGTTTTGTCATGTTTGGTTGTTGTCTCTTGGTCTGTTTGAGGGGCCCCTGACAGTGGGACCATGATCTATTTACTCATAATTCTAAATTTGGGCCCAGTACATCTCTTAAAATTGTTCTAGAAATTGAACAGTTAGAAAATGGTTTCGAAAAACTCATTCCTGTTCATCAAAGACAAACAATTACTATCTAGTACAAAGTCGCCCAGGCCCTCCTTCCCTCACTCAACCATTTCTGTGTAAGTTGTCCCTGGAGTCTTGCCACTGTTCTCTTTAAGAGGGGCCTATCCGGAATGTTCAGTAGGTGGAGAAAGGGTCCCGTTATGATGTGTGGGTGGGACCCATTCACAATGGACTGTGTTAACAATGTCCTAGAGGAATCCTGCCCTTCCTTAGAACTCACTCCGATCAATTTGGTGCTAACCAATATCACAAACCTGAAACCTTCCTGTTTCAAGAGTTTAAGTGACAAGGGTAGGGAATAGGAAGACCGTGGGTTCTCCATGGCAAGAAGAACGCTTTGGAGTTAGCAAGTGATATTGAACAAAGCCACTATAGCAATTAATTGAGCCTGTTAACGTCACAATAGCTGAACAACTTGCCCAGGGCAATACACCTGTGTTTAACAGCACCACAGATGGAAACCTCGGGGAGCTAATTACAAGGCATCTTGACAAGAGGCTCTTAAGTGATGAAGCCTCTTCTGAGATTTCTGCCAACGTAGCCCATATTTTGCCAGTTATAATTTTAAGAAAGGAGGTGCTTCTGTTTGTGGGATGGGGAGGCAGGTCCCAGTCTTCTCTTTCAGAGCTATATAAAGCTGCAGGTTATGCTTAAGACCATGTATTTATAATCTTTTACTTCCATAATTCAAACATTTCGCTGAAAATCAGTTGCATAAAAATTATATGTGTTTTGTGATTTTAAATACAGTGTATCTCTCAAATGGAAGGTTTTTAATTTCATTTTAAATTTAGCCTTGATTTTAACTTGGTGCTTCTCAAACTCGGCTCTCAATCAGAAACACAGAGGGTTTTTTCTGCTGTTTTGTTGGGTTTTTTTTTATACTAATTCCTACCTCCTGTTCTTATTAATTCTATTTTTTGCTTTGAGTCTGGAAAGTTCTGCTTATGAGACACTTCTCTCATGGTTTGGGTGCAGCTGTGGGAATGGTTACTGTTTTCCTCACAACACGTACTTCTACGATGTCTCTTTCAATAAATGGAGCGCCCAGATGATTGCCACACCCAAGTATGACCCTTCTCATTGAGGGTCTTTCCTGACTGTTCTTCACGACAATAGAGATAAATTTTAGCTGGTATTTTCTATGGGAAAGGCTGCTGCTGCCAGCTTTCTTAATATTCACCTAAGGTGAAAACCCCTTTAAAGTCAAAATGTCCTTTAATCGCTAGGACCATTCAGTAAGTCAGTCAAGAATATCTCTGTGAAGGTCTGGTTTATATCATGTCAGTGAGCTTCTGGTGTGAGTGTAGCTTGCAAGTTCTCCCTGAATGTTCATAATATTCATATGTTTCTATGATCCCCGGTGTGTTTTATCACAGGGAAGAATTGACAAAGCAAAGGAAAAAAAAGAAATCTCAAAAAAATACTTTGCCCAGAGAACTTAACAAGGAAAAACAACTGCCTTATAGAAAACAGATGGCGGGAGTTGCCAGCCGTCAGAAGCTGTCATCTGGGCCCTGCCCGCATTGTCTACATGTTTGGAAATGAGTAGAAAAAAGGAAACTACTTCACCAGAGGAGGCCCATTCTGTACCTCAAATTAAAAATTCATGTTTTGAAAGTGAAATATGCAAGATGGCTGAAGAGTGGTTGTTGTTGTTTTTGAAAGATTCTGACATGATACTTAAAGTATACAGAGTTGTAGAAAGGAAAAGGAGGGGGGGATAAAATACTTGCAGCCACGCCTGGTGCTGCAAGCCTGTGATCCTATGAGGCTGAAGCGAGAGGTCTTGAGTTTGAGGTTAGCCTGGGCTACAAGAGAGACACTCTGGTGTTTGAGGTTAGCCTGGGCTATAGGAGAGACACCCTGGAGTTTGAGGTTAGCCTGGGCTACAAGAGAGAAACCCTGGAGTTCGAGGTTAGCCTGGGCTACAAGAGAGACACCCTGGAGTTTGAGGTTAGCCTGGGCTACAAGAGAGACACACTGGGGTTTGAGGTTAGCCTGGGCTACAAGAGAAACACCCTGGAGTTTGAGGTTGGCCTGGGCTACAAGAGAGACACCCCGGTATTTGAGGTAAGCCTGGGCTACAGGAGAGACACCCTGGAGTTTGAGGTTAGCCTGGGCTCCAGGAGAGACAGCCTGTCTCAAGTGGCAGTAGTCGTGATAGTAGGTGTTGAAAATGTTAAGAGTTTTGTGCCAAATTTCACTTTTCTCCTGTTATCTAAAGCACAGAAACCCTTTGGGCAATAAGTGACAGTTCCACGAGTCATCTTTATTGTGTGGTTTCACCAAGGAAAATATCTTCAGATTTTTATTCCATTAGGGCTGCTGGATTTTCAAACTTAGGAAATTATTTTCAATTTGAAATTACGAATATATTAACTGTTGTTCATTGGTTCAAACCTTATTCCAATATCTATGAAGAAGCTAAGGGCATAACTCATTTGATAAAATGTTTACCTACTATGCATGGAGCACTGGGTTTGATGAACACCCATAAATCTGGCATGGTGATAATTCCCTATAATACCAGCATTTGGGAGGCAAAACTTGAGGATTAGAAGTCAAGGTAATCCTCTGATACAACATGATTTGTGACCAACCTAAGCTACCTAAAAATCTCCTCTCTAAAACAGATGAATATATATATATATGGTTTGGGGAAAGAACTTAGATTTTTTATTAAAGAAGCATCATATTTTTCAGGAGAAATATCTTAAGTAAACCACTGGGGTTTAGGACATGATGGAGAGCTGGGTGCCTCATACACTCATACACACAGGGAGACTCAGCAGAGGAAAACATGTGATTCTCTGTGTGTGAAATTGGGATTAGGCAAAAACACTGATCATGCCTACTTTTGTCTCAAAAGATGAAACTCTAACAAATCTAATTAAAACATGCATTGAGGAACTGTTGACAAATATCAACACTCAAATGTGTCTGAATGAGATTAAAGTCCTTCTGATAGGTTTTCCTGTGAACTAAATTTGGCTTTTAGACTTTGGGAAACAAACTAGAGGAAAAGGGGTGAGAGTCTTTGGGCAAATCAATAAATAATACTTGAGTATTTCAAACATTCATGCTATGTAAGGAACAAGTAAATGTTAAATATTGGGTTAATTCAGGGAATGGTACTTATTATAAAACTGGTCTTATGTCACTCACTTGGACTTATTTTTGATTATCATGTATTAACATCTATTTTTGAAAGAAAAAAGCTGCTGACATGTACAGACATGTGATTAAGCAACCTCATGGACACCAAGCAGTAAGAGTAGCCACAATTTGCATCTGTCTTTACGGTATGTCATCATGGCCTAGATTCTAGAGACATAAGTAGAAGTTTCCTACCACATCAACATTCCTGAGTAACACTGTCATTTTGGTACAGACAACTTCATAAAATCAAAGGAAGAAATAAATCTATGAAAATATTTTTGGAACAACTGCAAAGTTAATTGTACATTTTAAAAAATTGTTAATCAGAGAAAATAAATTTTATATACTTTTAAAGATGAAAAAATACATTATAATTCATGGCTTTCTAAAAGTAAAAGCTATTGTATGTTTAACAGAATAACTGCATTTAATTGTAACCACAAACCATTAATATTCTTTGAAAAGAGTAATAGGATTAAAAAAAGTAATGAGAGAAAGTGAAATAGTAAAAGATAAAGGAATAAAAATGCACTTTGTATAATGCTAAGTCCTCAACTAATTTATTGTCAAAGCAATAAATTAATATTGACTACACCCAAGTATAACTGCCAAGAAGTGTCACAGATAAAACCTAAGCAATTATTCAGAGATTAAGAAGTCCAGGATGGAAAACATTTGGACATCATGGTAGAGATGGCTTTGGTGAGAAGTAGACAAAAGGCCAGAGAACCCTGCTGCCTCCAAACAGTGACACAAAGAATATAAGTTAATACTTCAGAACTGGATTTCATGGTAGGTGATGTGATATCTTAAATGCCTTTACTTCACGGAGCAGAAAAATGGCAGGTGACAAGATTGAATCCCCAGAGAGGCTAGAAAAAAAAAAAAAGTTAATCAGAAAAGTGGCTGAGAATCTGCACAGCAAACCTACAGGGTAGCACAGTATGAGCTAAGAAGGGTCAGTCCTAGGGACACAGAGGCAAAAAGACAGGCAACAAATGAAAAACATGTCAGATACAGCCATTCCAAAATTATATTTCATGTAAGAAAACACACTGCTTTGCTCTGCCCTGAAGAGTTCATGCCCTATCTCTCTATTTGTTGGGCAGCAGGGATGGAGATGGGGGCTGGGTTCTCTGAACAAGGAACTGGGGAAATGTACAGGAACTCTGCTTCAATATCTCGGTGTATAGAGGATAAAGCCAGATAGACTCCCCTCCACCTTCCCAAAATATCATGAAAAAAATACATTGGAATCACATGATGACTGACAGTCATTGTTAGTTTTTCTGTTGATCTGAAAAGACAGTAAGACAAAGCAGCTTGAGAAGGAAAGGTTTTATTTCACCTTGAGCTTCCCAGTGACAGTCCACCACCCAGGGAGTCCAAGGTAGGACTCAAGGCAGGAACCTGGAGACTCAAACTGATCCAAAGACTACGGGAGAAGCCACTTACTAGCTTGCTTGGTGACATAACCCTGGATCCTCAGCCACCAGGGTGGCACCACCCACCGTGGTCCATGTCCTCCTACAGCAAACATTAATCAAGAAAACGACCCACGAACACGTTGACAGACCAGCCTATTGGAGGCCGTTGATCACGTGAGATTCCCTCTTCACAGCTGAGTCGAGTTTGTGTGAGACTGACAAAAACCAATAAGCACACTGAGCAGGTTTGTCTGAATCCACAGAGGTGATTACATTTGGTGCTTTCTACATTCCATTTATAAAGTTATTAGAGCCCGTCCCACACCTAGCACCGCATCCTCTCTCCAGTCAGGCAATATTAAAGCAGTAACTTATAACTTCAGCCTGCAATGTCCTTTATCATAATTGACGGGGCGAACAAAACCTTTTGACGACTTCCTGACTCTGCTGTAGCACCTAATTTTTAACGATCCTTCATAAAGTAAATTTATATTCAATGAATGAAGTCTTTAAATCGTACATAAAACACCTTTCTGGATTCTGACAGTAGCCACAGGTAGATTCCAGAAAAACAGAGTGTATTATATTCTAAAAACACTTCTAAGTACATCCCGTAACATTGATGGTGATGAAGAATCGGGAGAGTCTGCCTGAGTCTTTACAAAGGGAACACCTTCTAGCCCCAAGCTTCTCTTTTCAGTTCTATCTCCTGCATGAAGCTACAGATTCATATATCTGAAGGTGCATTCGTTGCAAACCTTCAAGAGTATTCTTTCCACTGAAGACAGTATCTATATTCCAGCGCCCCAACACTGGATTAGTTGGAAAAGGCTGACGAAAGAAGGGGTGTGGGGGAGGGGACAGAATAGAATATAATCGCCTTATATTGCATAAAATAATTCTTCAAGTTATAAGTATTTTTGTGGCTTATCTATTTCCATTTTCCATTTCAACTTACAATTGTGGGTATAGTCAAACAAGTAAGAAAGAAGGGTTGATTTAAAATTTAATTAAAATACACAAATTTTAATTTGTTATTTAGTTAAATAAAAACTACCATAGATGATCATATACTCTGATCTCAACCGCTTATGAAACTTCTTCTTCCCAAGCTTGAATATTTGAATAAATTTTAATTTATGGTCAAAATAGTTTATGGGAAATTATTGCCATACATTCAGTTAGGTGTTTGTAATAGTGCCCCAAGCGCTTTGAATGTTCCACAAAATGGCCAATGCCTCTACAGGAAGAGAAATACTGCTTCCACTCACAAGAGAGGCAATGCAACGACCTCTGAAGAGCCCTGCTCCTTGGTGTCATGAGTGTTGCTTACACACAGTTAGGTAAAAAGCAAAGTGCTTTATTATGAGTAATGAAGAGACAAATTTTAGTTTTCTTATTCTTTGTCCTTAGATTGCAAACACTAAGGCCATATCCAAAAACCTTGTGAAATCTTCAGGTTAATGGCAAATAACTAGCAACTGAGCACTAATAATAATGGTCTTTTTAGTAATTTCATAAATGATATTAAAATAAAAATACTTGAATTTAAATGTCTGTTTAAATTAGCAGTGGTCATAATTGTAAGAGTAAAACAGAAAATGAGAAGCTAACATTTATTGAGTACTTCAAATATGCTAAGCAAAGTTGTGTTTTGCGTTTTAGATATAATTAACTCTCATACAAAAATTGCAGAAAGTTAATTAAAATCTACCAGAAGCATTATTCCTGTGTATGAACAGTGGGTAGTTAAAAGGCACATGAATATTTGCATATAACTTTTATATCTGTGCCTTATGTGTATAGACATTGCTTTTATATCAATACCTATACATTGGCAGCTATAGATTTTGTTCTTTTATAAATATTATATTTACATAAAACTACATATATGCAAACGTGAAGAAATTTTATGATTATGCATTCACATACACTGAGAAATGCATGTAAGCATTCTGAAATACAATCCTAGGAGTATAAACACCACTATGGAGGATAAGAAAGAAGAAAATCAAGTTTCCATACTTAACATACATTGTAATGTTATTTAACTAGAAGTGACTTTTCTTTGTTTTATGCTACACTCATTTTAATATTCTGAATTTAACTAAATTCATCCGCAGTCACATAACTACAATCTTACTTTTCCATCACATTGTAAATCCATTGTCTTGTAAATAAGTTTAATTAAGTTGGGTCAGTAACATTTGGAGAGCTGACTGCTTGTGTCACTCCAAGCTCCTCAATTTCTGGAGTTTATTTGCATTTGTGGTGTGGGACAATGGTCTGTATTCTGTCAATCATATTTTAAATAAGTGCTGATTGGCCAGGTAGGAAGTAGAGGCGGGACAACCAGACAAGAAGTAGAGGCAGGTCAATGAGAACAGCAGAATTCTAGGAAGAAGGAAGTCCTAGTCGGCAGTCCTGACCCAGCCACGGAGGAAGCAAGGTGTGACTGCCTTGCTGAATAAGGTACCAAGCCACATGGCTAATATAGACAAGAATAATGGGCTAATAAGTTATAAGAGTTAATAAGAATCCTGAGCTAATGGGCAAATCAGTTTATAACTATTGTATACCTCTGTGTTGTTTCTTTGGGACGATTGTGGGAACTGAATAGGACAGAAACCCCAAGCAACACAGTTTGACTATTGATGCTCAGATTTTTATTGCTTCGTAGTATTGGCTAGAGCAGAAGTCAAATGTCAAATAAAATACTTCATATCTTTAGGATATCAGAAATATTTCTTATAATTCACACCTTTTTCTTAGTTCATGTCCTTCCTCAATATAGCTAAATTGGCCCTTCTTGGAATTGGCTCCTTTGTTGTTTTGGTTTGCAGCATTTGGCACTGAACCTAGGCCACATGTATGCACCATGAGCTCTGTGCCACTTTCTGTCCTCAGCCTTAAGACTGACAATTGGGGGAGACTGAGAAGCCAATGATAATGGCACTGGGATTTGTCTCTACTGCATGTACTGGCTTTTTGGGATCCTATTCTATTTGGATGCACAACTTCCTAAGCCTGGATGGAGCGGAGAAGGCCTTGGACTTCCTACAGGGGAGGGTACCCTGCCCTCTCTTAGAACTGGAGGGGCTGGGGGGAAAGGGAGTGGGAAGGAAGAGGGAGGAGGGGAGAAAGTGAAATTTTTGAATGGTATTATTTATAAAGTAATAAAAAATAATCTGCTGGAAAAAAAGACTATTCAAACTGACTCTACAAACAAAACCACAAGCCTGAGCCTCAGGATGTAGTTAAAGTGTGTAAATTATATAACTGGCCTTTTACAGGACATGTTATAGTTCAAGATACTAAAAAATGTTAAAGAAAATAAACTTCTATCTTAACACAGGAAATATCTTCTAGAATTTTAAAAATAGATCATTTATAATAGCTTATTTATCAGACCACATCAAAAGCCACATTTTAAATATTTATTGTTTTTAATTCTGTGTAGGCATGTGATTCTCTGCTTCTATCCTATATACAGGTATGTGTGCATGATTGCAGGTGTTCTTGGAGACCAGAGGTGATGGATCCTTTGAAGCTTGACTTACATAGGGTTCTGAATGTGACATCGGTCTGGGAACTGAAATCAGGTCCTTTGCAAGAGTAGCAACCCCTAAGTCATCTCTCCAACCCTCAGATCCAACTTTTATATTGATTTTTATTACTTTATTACTACTCATTTTGAAGGAGTGGCTAAGAAGGCAGACTTACGATTATCATTTTAGAATCAAGATTTAGGCAGAAGGCAAAATTTACTGAACTACATTTATTGAGATTTTATGTAGTATTTCAATAGAGTTCACACTTTTTTACTTAAATATGGATATTATTCACTTAAAGAAATGAAATTATTTTTCTCATTTTCCAGATTTGCTAGCCGTGGGCTCAAAAAGGAATTCCCCTTCCTTTGTATTGGAATAGAAGCAATGGTTCTTGTGCATTTGGGGCCTGAGGTGGCTCCCAGTGCATAGGAGATGACGAGTTGGGTGGAGAAATGGGTAGATTATCTGGAAAAGAAGTGCTCCTTGGGTCCTTACTAAGGTTGGTGCTGCAAACCAGTGCAAGAAAATTGGCAAATAGAGAACCAAGTGCAGGGTTCTCAGGCCTGACAAAGTCCAGAGCTTCGAAAAGGGAGCAAGGTATTGGACTTCCCAGTGGTTTTACTCAGTGATGCAATTCCAATTGTTTACAGTTTTCCATGAGCCAAACAACATGCATGGGCAGACATATCCAGCCCAAGACTCCGGGTAGAAACATTTGAATTATGATATGTTCTCAAAACATTCTTTCTAACCTCTGTCTAGCATTACTGTCCATTAACATGGGTTGGTTTTCTTTTTTGAGGGATCTCATGTGAAAGTCTAGCTCTGCGTCTGCTCCCAAAAGAACCATATAATTATTTTAATAACTGTATAATCCACTGAAATAATTATGTGTCTATGAACACAGAAACACACAAACTTTGTTCTTGCAGCTAAAGTTGATACAGACGCAGGCACACCTTTGCCACAGATTATGGCTTTAAATATCATCCCTCAACAGAAGAGGTAGGGCACTCTGAAGAATTGCGAGCTCGTCCTAGAACTAGGCTGAGACAAACATGAAAAGGATTATATTGGAATGTCAGACAAGAAAAGAAAATTTGAAAGGAGGTGTGTAGGATGTGGTTTTATCAGAATTGAAAGGGGTGCATATGACAAAGTTATATCATAACTTGAAAGGGGGTACTTATGATGCAGTAATATCATCATTTAAAAAGGGGTATATATGATGGTGTTATGTGAGAATTTAGAAGCGTGGTGTGTATGATGGTGCTGTTTAGTGTAGGGCAGACATTGAACCTGGGAGAATGAGAGTGAGACCTTTGAGTTGGAGACCAGCCTAGATTACACTGTAAGATCCCATCTCAAAAACAAACCAATCTACTTAAAATTCACCAAAAAAGTATACCTTACTTTCAAAGTATTTTAGTGGTAATCATTATTATCTTATTTAAAGTAAATTACAAAGTAGCTCTGTGCATTCGCTGTAGGAGAGTCTTACTGTGCGTTTGGCAAAACAGAGACTGTAGCAGGCACAGTGAGGAGAAGGGTAACATGAGCCGTGACTCCAAATGGCTTGGGGTGGAATCACAGTTGGAAATGTCTGAACAGTGTGCGGGAAAACACGATGGGGTTCTCAGACCCTCTCATCCTGCAGTATTCATAATGGTAGGGTCACATACTCCTACATGCACTCATCACACCTTACCTGATACATAATTCTACCAAATTCAAACAATTTATTTTCCTACTTTACAGATAAAGCAATTAGAGCTCTTAAGACAAAAGATTTTGCCAAGTTACTGAGGAACCCATCCGCAGAGCCTTTTCCATGTGATACAGGGAGTTAAATGGGGAGCATTCTCAATGCCTTTTCCATGAGACTCAAGGAGTTAACGGGGAGATTCTTAAAGCTTTTTCCACGTGACACAGGGAATTAATGGGGAGTCATACTTAAAGCTTTTGACATGAGACATAAGGGGTTAACAGGGAATCATTTTCAGAGCTTTTTCTATGACACAGGGAGTCTATTCTTCTGGGAATGTAGCCGGGCTGGGTGAGTCATACGGAGTTGGAGGACCAACTTGACTGGGGTGAGTGATTAGTATTTCTGGGTCTCTTACTCACTAAACTATGTAGTCACAGAAATTATGCAGTGAAAGAAGAGAGGAATTTTTGTTTAAGACATTTTTGAATAAAAAAAATCTTTAAAATAGTCAAGTCCTTTCTGTTGGGAAATCTAGTCTTCACACTAGACACATCTAAACATGAGTAATTCTTCCACAACATCTCAATCATCTTATTTTTATAATAAATTTTTAACCTTTATGACAAACACATATGGTATAGATAAGTCCTCCCATGTTACACATTATTTTTAACATAACTACAATTTTATGAGCATCCCTATATATTAGGTGCCATTAATTTTGTGTATCTTTTTTTACTAGAGATATGCTCTTTCTTTCTTTCTTTCTTTCTTTCTTTCGGTCTTTTGTTTGTTTGGACTTGTGTTTTTTAGGTTTTTGTTTTGTTTTGTTTTGTTTTCAAGACAGGGTTTCGCTATGTAACAGCCCTGACATTCGCTTTGTAGACCAGGCTGGCTTTGAACTCACAAAGATCCGCCTGTCTCTGCCTCTCAAGCACTGGGATTAGTACACCTGCACTATCAGACTTCATTTGCTTTTCAACACAGAGTTTCTCTCCACACCCCTGGCTATCTTGGCACTCACTCTGTAGACCAGGCTGACCTTGAACTCAGAAACCCACCTGCCTCTGCCTCCTGAGTGCTGGAATTAAAGACGTGTGCCATCACACCTGGCTTATTAGGATATACTTTAAAGTGACTTCCGTATAATACAGAATGTGAATCCAAATAGTACCTGCTCTTTAAAATTACCTCCTGCTGACTAAAGTCACACTTTGGGAATTGGACAAGTGAACCACAGTATTTCAGAATGGGGGCAAGTCTGAAGTTAGCCCCTGACATAAAAATAAAGTTTTTAAGTTGAGTAAATCACATGATGCTATTAAAATAACACCTGAAGCCTATATTAAGAAAATATTGCTAATGCCATCATAATGGTCCTTGCTTTATTTTTTCATTTTTTATTGAATTTTATTGAGCTCTACATTTTTCTCTTTGCTTCATTTTTAAGAATGTATTGTATATAGGACTAATAACTCACTTCACTCACTGGGATTTCAACAAACGGTAACTTTAAAATAGTAAGTATTAGTAATAGATATTCATGAAAATATAAAAGCTATCATTATTTATTTCACTCCTTAATTTCCCAAGCACTCTTTCACAGACTGCAGGCTTACAGAGTCATCCATAAGTTGCATGTATTGTGCCTTAATTGTTCCTCCATTTTTCAGTGTTTACTGGCACAAACATAGAGATATAGTTTTACTATAAGTCTCCTGCAATGTATTTTCACTGTAGCCATCAAAATTGTCTTCTTAAATGGCATGTCGGCCATGCCACCCTCTTCAAGCCCCAGTAACTGCGCCCAAAGACATTCTGTTCTCTTGACAGATCCATTCTCACCCTGAGAATTGTGCCATTTCCCTCCCTCTGTCTGCACACCTTCCACAGGCTGCCTCTGCTGCTCTCCTGCCTTCCTTCCTTCCCATGCTCTGGGCTATTCATTCTCACCAGGGTTATTTTCTTGGGCCAATTCAAAAACCTATATCCACATCAGCAAGAACAACTTACATCTTCTCCCAATGTCACACATAAAACGCCCAGCTGCCTGGCCTCTAGCTTCCCACCACACAGAGTATGCAATGCTAGCCACCTCCTAATCCACTGCGCCCTTCACAGCTTCGTCAGCCACAGTGGAGGACTGAGAAGAATTACAGGGAAGTCTATAAAGTCACGGAGGCTCCCAGTGACCAGTGGCAGCTGCCATCTGAGCCAGTTTCTTTCCCATCTTGCACTATGAGCTCTAGCTTGAAGCTTTGCCTGCTGGGGGATGCATTTCTGGTTTGCTTATTGCCTGTGAGTTTTCTTCTTCACAGTGCTCTTATCTGCCCCCTAGTCTAGGATAAAAGCGAATTTCTGACTGCATTTTTTTTTTTTACAAACTAAGTCCCTTCATGTACTCTGTTAGAATTAGTCTTCTTCAAATCGTTGATTTAGTATCATTTCAACAGCTGAGTTCCCAATGTCCTGTGTCCCTTAGGTTGGGACTGCAAAACAAAATAACAAAAGCATCCAGTTATCAGGTAAATTACAGTCTGATTAAACAGACAAGGCATTGAAGCAAACATAAACATCAATGTGGAATAAATCAGTCTGGGGTCGTGAAAGAGATCCATGGAGTCATACTGAGGAGGAGAGGCTTCACAGAAGAGCAAAACTTAAACCTGATTCGGAGAAGGAGTGAGGTAAAACTAGGCTAAAGGAAAGAAGGACCACATCCCGGCAGCATGATAACGTCCCGCAGATGGTATTCATAGGTGTGACATGTTCGTTCTTAAAATAAAAAAAAGAGCTCAAGGCTGAAATTCCTGAGCAACTCGATGCAAGTATGAAGATTAATTGGCTAAGCATTGTGGAGTTAGAATGTTGCTTCTAATCTGTTTTTCAGTCCTTGACGGAAGAGAAAAAAAAACAATGCCTGTGTAGATCATCTGCCGAGCAGATGGTGGTGGGACCGGGCGTGGATCCTCAGAAACATTCCTCCGGAGCAGAAATCCTGCTGCAGGGGCAGAGCTCGGGACTCTGAAAACAGAGAGCATGGATGTTCTGGAGAGGTTTCCTAGCGATTCCAAACCCGAAACACGGATAAAAGGAAGAAATAACTCGCCCCTACTAAGAACCTTGATTTCATTAAATGAACGAGGGGGAAATGGATTACTTTTGTCCAGTTAGGGGAGCAGATGCTGTGTTCTCCGCAAAGAAAAAAAGGAGGCTTTTTGGTTCTAACCTTTGAGTTACAAAACTGGACTTGTTAAGGGTGGTATGGGTGACCCTCATGAAGATGAATGGTGGCTGCAATGTTCTCCATAATCATACGCAGAGTAAAGTCAAACAAAGTTATGCACAATAATCTGAGAATAAAATCCACTGTGTATATATATACATATATATAAAATCTGCCAATAAAATCCACTATATATCATGCTAAATGCACAGTTACACACATGAATATATACACTCCCATCAGAAAGTTTGTTTTTAATCCTGATGGATTTGGAAACATAATAGTGCTTACAAGTCTACGGACATGAGCCACCAGATCACTAACCAGTCTGTGCAGTCCTGTGTCCGTGGCCTTACACACACTATGGGAACCAGGCTGCATGACTAACACACGGGAAGCATTCTCTGTTTGCCTCTGAGTAGGAACAGATGCTTCGCATCCTTTAGAGAGGAAATTGCATTCTACAGAAGAGGACCTAGGCCCTGCCAAATGAATAAGATAAGAGATTTCAACAGCTCCTAGGGTGCACTGGTGCACAGTTCTCTATTATTGCAATGATGCATTCTGAAACAGACACGTCTTTGAGTTTGGAACGTCATAAAAAGCTGAGTCTCCCTACTCCACAACCAGAATCTCTTTCAGAGGTTGCAAGCTACTTTCTCAGTCCCTGCATGTATGGAAAAGTAGACATGATATATGCTCTCAGGTCCATAGATGAGGAAAAGTAGACATAGTGAGTGCTCCCATGTCCATAGTTGAGGAAGAGTGGACATGATGTGTGCTCCCATGTCCATAGATGAAGAAGAGTGGACATGGTGAGTGTTCCCATGTCCATAAATGAGGAATAGTGGACATGATGTGTTCTCCCATGTTCATAGATAAGGAGTAGTGGACATGGTGAGTGCTCCCATGTCCATAGATGAAGAAGAGTGGACATGGTGAGTGCTCCCATGTCCATAGATAAGGAAAAGTGGACATGATGGGTGCTCTCATGTCCATAGATAAGGAAGAGTGGACATGATGTGTGCTCCCATGTCCATAGATGAGGAAGAGTGGACATATGTTCTCCCATGTCCATAGATAAGGAAGAATGGACATGATGTGTGCTTCCATGTCCATAGATGAGGAAGAGTGGACATGATGTGTGCTCCCATGTTCATAGATAAGGAAGAATGGGCATGATGTGTGCTCCCATGTCCATAGATGAGGAAGAGTGGGCATGATGTGTGCTCCCATGTCCATAGATGAGGAAAAGTGGACATGGTGAGTACTCCCATGTCCATAGATGAGGAAGAGTGGATATGATGTGTGCTCCCATGTTCATAGATAAGGAAGAGTGGATATGATGTGTTCTCCCATGTCCATAGATAAGGAAGAGTGGACATGATGTGTGCTCCTATGTTCATAGATGAGGATTAGTGGACATGGTGAGTGCTCCCATGTCCATAGATAAGGAAAAGTGGACATAATGGGTGCTCTCATGTCCATTGATAAACTTCATTAGCTCAGACTCTGGATAAATGAGATTTAACAGGCTGTGAGATAACTTGTATTCATGCAAACATTCTGATGGGAGCTATCAATTCAATAGTGGTCTCAAGAGTTACGTAAAATAAGTGAGAAATCACTTAGATTGAGAATTAAGAATAATTTATTCCTTATACAACTTTCTTCTTTGTGTTTTTATATGATTTCAAAACAGTGTCAAAATATAGTAATATAGGCATAAGAGAATTCCATGTAATAATGGCACCAATATGCCACTGTACTTGTCCACACAAACTCCCAAATAACTGTGAAGTGTCTGCCTCAGTTGAATATCCAACATGTAGGTATATATTTGACTCCAAACACACAAAGTGAAGGCATTCAAAAGCATACAAGCTGGTAAAGAAAACCTACAAATTGCCAGGTGGTAGTAGCACATGACTTTATTCCCAGCACTCAGGAGGCAGAGGCAGGTGAATCTCTGTGAGCCTGAAGCCAGCCTGGTCTACAAAGTGAGTTCCAGGAAGCCAGAGCTATTTCACAGAGAAATCCTGTCTCGGGAAAAAAAAAAGAAAAAGAAAAAAAACCCACAAGTAATTAAATTAAAATAATTCATGACTATGTGTGTGAATTTAAATATATATTCTATCTGCCTATAGAAGGATGAACAATAAAATCCACGCCATTACTATTTTATAACTGAGATTCCAAATCAAATGACTGTCACTTACATATTTTTTTGATCACAGACTGAATCAGAAACCTCGTGGATACAAGCATCCTAAAGCCTTATCTGAATTTTATGATTTATATAATCTGTACTTATTATAGTGCCTAGATTGGCAGAGAAAATTTAACAATTATTAAGTAGTGAGCAGAAGAATTTCTCCAGTAGGATTTATACTATTTAAATATAATATTTTCAATATTGCATAGCTTTTTAGATGATGAAGGAAAAATTGTACATGAAGGATGAGGTAGGACTATGAAAGAGACTGAGAAAAGGTCCTTTTTATGTGAGGGAAGTTACGTATAAGACAGAAATTGAGACCCTAGTTCTTAATAACATGGCCTTCCCATGGGTTCTTAAATATCCAGTGAACTTAACAAATTCACAAAGATATTGAATGAGTAGATGTTATCATGTAGAGGAATAAAACTGTGACTCTCAGGATACACCCTGAGTGATATAGTGGAGTTAAAGCAAAGGACCATACATTTGGACCATGTAACACGTACTTCAGCTATCAAATATTCTACAAAGAGAGTTTTGATGTCAGTAAGTGCATTTATATAACATTTGAGTGGATAATCAATGAAGAAACTATACAAATACTTTACAGGAAGCTATCAGTATACATTAAGATTCAAGAGAACATATCATTTACAAAGATCTGTAGTGTAAAAACTTCACAACCCATGTGGCAAATAAAGATACGTTGATTAGAGATAACACGATAAAGCTCTTGCTTATTGTCTAAAAAGATTAAAATTACACTTAACTACAACTGACTATTAAATTAAAAATTATTTGAATAGTATATAAGAATTAAGAGAGTAAACACAATTGATAAAACAGGAGTAATGTGGATTTTTATGGTTCATCCTCTTATCATCAGAAAGAATATATATTCAAATGCAAAAACACACTAAAAGTCTGTTTTCTTAAATTTTATTCTCTGCATCTAGACAGAGTAGGACAGGAACTGCTGCAGGCCATATCATAGTGGTTCGTTTCTACCTCCTATTCAATCAGGCCAGGGTTTGGTGGAAAGGGGAGTGCCAGATGAAACAGTTTAATTTTAGGAAAAATATTAAAATCTTACAATATTTTTAAACACGTTAAAAAAGGAATACTTTATTAGATGAACTACAGACATTCTGGAGTCTATTTTAAATAACCATTAGAAACCCAAGATGGTTATTTTCTCATGAATCATAAAAACGATAGGCACAAAAAATAAAAGAAAGAAAACTAATTTCAGATCAAACTTTTGCAGGAAAGGCTGCCTATGAAGAGAAATACCGCAGAATGGAATTCTTGCAAATGAAGGGAAAGGAAGGTTCCCAAAGTGTGACAGGTCAGACAGCAGTGGATATTAGACAGACCAGAAAGCTATTCCTGAAACTATGCTACAAGGCATTTCAAAGCTAACAGGAAGATCCTTCAAAATGTCAAATAGAAGAAAGGGATCTTACAAAGGAATCCTAAAAATAAAATAGTGTGTTTGGAGAATACTCAATAGTTCATTGGGTTTTAGTCCATTTTGATTTATTTATTTGATAATATCAATGTAGTTTCAGTGAACATTTCAGAAATACTAAATAAATTGTTGAAAGCACGATTTATTCATCATAATATCTGATACAGAAAAATACTTGAGAAACTATAATATTTTATACAAAATAATGAGAGACATAAGGGTTAGATATTGAACAATGAGCCAATCATGTGACTTCTCAGGAACAAATTAATAAAAAAAAATTTAAAAGTGAATTGTCAACATTATCCCCATTTGTAAACCAAGTCTTTTGAATACTCTGATAATCTAAATTTGAATTACACCGATGCAGTCTGGTGCAATCTGCTTCATCAACATGATACATACACCACATGTCCTTAATTTAACAGATCCCACAGAGGGAATGAGGGGTCTGGAAAGAAAAATAATGTTTAATTAATCTGTTAGAATTGTCAAGCTAATAAACATTTAGTGCAAGAACTGATGGATATAGTTTATTTGTATTTTTTGTATTTTCAAAGAATATATAACAATGATCAGATAAAGACTGCTTAAATATTGAGTCATCCCTGAATTCAGAAGATGCTTTGACATACAGATCTTCTGTAAGGTCTTTCTTCAGGTAGAGAGAAGCCCAAATACTGAGCTTTAGGAACTCTTGAATGCTAATAACTATTCTAGATAGAACAGTACCCAGATATCACAGATACTACCAGAGTGCTATTTCTTGGGTTTTATATTGGAATCCATCCTCCTGCCTTCCTTAGTACCCTGGATTGCCCTCGTCAAATTTTTGGATAAGAAGATTAAGAACAAAAGGACAGAAAGAAAGAAAGAGTAGAAGGAGCATGGGGGACAGGAAAGCAGGTTTGTCGCTTCTCTGGTTCTATCTGCACATCTGTCAGGTAAGCTGGTAAGGAAATGCTTCAGCATGTGGACCCAAATCTTCACAGATAATACTGCCCAATCCTAAAACTCCTCTGGAGAATAAAACAAAACATTACCAGTGAATATCCTTAAAGTTGACCCTTGACAGGTAGATGAGGGACTGATGAACTTTTTTATGGACAATTCCTAGAGAAGATATTTTTATTTCTTTGGGAGAAACCTTTATACACATTACAAGCTCATTGAATTGGGAAAGACCCAGAGAAATAATCTCGGAATTTTGTAAAATCATTCTTGAAGATAGTCAAACAAGATGCTGGTTTTTATACTAATATTTTTAAAGATTATACACACACACACACACACACACACATGCATGCATGTTATGCATACACATATGTAAAATACCTAGAATGTAGAGAAATGCAGCATTCGGGTTAGATAGATTTGTATACTTAAATAAATATTCATAGAAGTAGATAAGAGTTCACCAAGACACAAGCACAAAAGAGTATGGACTCTGTATGAATCTATACATAAGATAGTCTCAACGCTGAACCTGGGAAGTTAAAGAAGTCAGCAAGAATGTGTTCTAACAAGCCATGAAGGTGATGTCATGAGACTTGAAATATAAAAATAAAAGTTTAAAAAGAAAACATAAAGTTGGTAAAGAAAAAAAGGTACAAATAGGTTAAGAAGTATGTCTTCTACTTTCTACTACTGTGGTAGAACACCGTGATCAAAAGCAACTTGGGGGAAAAAAAGGGTTTATTTCCTTTTACACTAGCAGTTAAAAGTCCATCACTGGAAGGAGCCAGGGCAGGAACTCTAGCAAGACAGGAAGTGGGTCAGGAGCCATGGGAGAGTACTACTTACTGACTTGCTCCTCTTAATTATTCCTCCTTCTTTTCTGTACACCCCAAGACCATCTGCCCAGGGCTGGCACCACCTCCAAGGAGCTGGGCTTTTTCTGAATTAACCATTAATCAAGAAAATGCCCCATAGACTTGCCAACAGGCCAATCTTGTTTCTCAATTCCTGTCCCCTCTTTCCATATGTCCTAAGCTTTTGTTAAGTTGATAAAGTTCGACCAGGATATCTTATAATGTCCATATAGTCTACAATTACAAATTTTTTTATAAATATGATCCACCCTAGAGATCATTATTTTGCATAGATTCAGCCTTAGCCAAAAGTAATATTCCTCAATTATAAAAAGGGTTGCTGAGTTTGTGTTAATTCTGCTACCCATCTCCAATATCAATGCTAAAAAAAATTGGAAAATAGAATATTATTTCTGTAGCCAAAATCATGTCAACTTCTCATTATTAAAAAAGAAAATGAACTATTTGGATCTGACTCAGGTCAGGCAGAAGCTACTCTCAGCCTTAGCCATAGAAGCCACTCCTTGCAGTAAACAGAGGTAAAAGCCAAGACCTGTGGCTGTACCCTAAATAAGACATTTACAACACCTCTTTAAGGCTCAGAGAGCATTGTGGAGAGGGATGGAAAGAATGTAAAAACAGGAAGATGAGAAGAAAATCTGAGCAATACCATCTTCTAAGCACGACACAGCCATGGCAACCAGAGACTTACAGCTGTCTATACAGGCACTTGAGCCACAAAACTCTTCCTCCTAATAACTATAAAGGGAGGAAGGGCATTATAAGACTTTATCACGTATTGCTGATCTATTGTTCTGTAATGGATTCTGGAAAAGAGGGAGTCAGTACTCAGTTGTATACCCAGTGGTGAGCCAGCCAGCCTCTAATGGTTAGTTCCAAACTCAGCATTCACAGGGACAGTCCTAACTAAACTCTGCGGCACTCTAAACAAAACGAAAGTCAGTAAACAGTGGAAAGACATTTAGGGGAGGAAGCCACTGCAGGGGTGGGAAAGAAATAGGAGAGGGCACATGGGAGAGTAACCAGACTATGCAGCACGCATGTACGTGGTGTAGGAGTTCCTTCTGTTTGTGTGTTGCTTTCATTGATTAGTGAATAAAGAAACTTTCTTGGCCTAGTTGATAGGGCAGAACTTAGGTAGGCGGGGAAGCAGAACTGAATGCTGGGAGGAAGAAAGGCAGAGTAGGAGAGAGACACCATGGATCCGAGGAGGAGGTAGATGTGTTGAATTTTACCCGGTAAGCCAATGCCACATGGCGATATATAGATCAATAGAAATGGGCTAAATTAATATAAGAGTTAGTCGATAAGAAGTGAGAGCTAATGGGCCAAGCAGTGTTTTAATTAATACAGTTTCTGTGTGATTATTTTGGGGCTAAGAAAGCAGGGCAGCCGGGAACTGGGCAGCAGGATGAACAAGCGGGCCCTTCCTGTAACATGTATAAAATTGGGAAAGAGCAGAAGGTACAGAAGAGCAAAGAAACAGGTATGGCTCCATGAAAGGCTTCCCTTTATTAATCTTGTGTGCTGCTCCAGACACGAGCAGGGAAGATGACTGACTGCACACTTTTAAACAAAATCATTTTAGAGGTAAAATGAAAGGCAATAATACCTGCTGATTAATAATCCTGGAACATTAATAACTGAAAGATAACTAAAACTCTCCATCATCACAAGGAAAATATTAGCTAAT
Organism: Microtus obscurus; assembly: GCA_963919715.1. NCBI lineage: Eukaryota > Metazoa > Chordata > Mammalia > Rodentia > Cricetidae > Microtus > Microtus obscurus. The sequence goes on along the minus strand of CAWTZC010000381.1, from coordinate 8,661,639 downwards.
ATATCTAATGTGGAGTATAAATTTTGTCAAATTCTGAACGTAATTCTTAGAGAAGCACACAATGCGGTTTTACTTGTAGACATCTGCTGATTACACTAAGAAAAAGCAATGACTTACCACATCATCAACCCCTCAAACCACATATGACAAGCCCTTCTTGTCCACTTAAATTGTAATTATAAGTAATAAAATCAATAAAAGATAGCTTCTCTATTCATCGGGTTGAATCTAAGCTCTCCAATTCTGTTTCATTTTTGAAAATTGTTTGATAGTTTTTGTACAACGTTTTATATAATTTTTTTAAGACATGGTTGTGTAGCCATGATTGTCCTAGAACTCACTCTGTAGACCAGGCTGGCCTTGAACTCACAGAGATCCGCCTGCTCCTGCTTCTCAAATGCTGTGATAAAAGGCCTGTGCCACCACTGCCCAGTGTGTCCAGTAGCTTTAAGGCAACTTGGAATTCCAGCTTTAGAAGTTTTTATTAAGCAATCATGTTCCAAGACAAGGATATCAACGAGTAAATAAATGGATAAATTCCATGGTTGTACATACTGGCATTTCTCTTGCTTAATAGACAGATTAAAACAAATAGAAGATGAAAAATTCTTTTGCATTTATTTTTTAACATGTGTGTGCCAGTGAGTGAGTGCATGAGTGTGTATGTGTGCACATGTGTGTGTATGTGTGTGTGTTCACAAGGGCATACATATGAAGGTTCGTGGATGTTGGTTCCACATAAATCCCAGTACTAGTATTTCGTTTTGTAAATTCCAATACCTTCCTACACCGTAGCGTAGTAGGAAGCATGGTTAGGTCAACATTTCCAATGATATATTCATTGATTTGCATACAGACCGTCTGCTATGGGGTTCTGCATTTGTGCTCTCTAAGTTGGCATGTAGCATTCTACCCTGTAGGTCCCAGGAATTTAATTCCATCGTCAGTTTTGTCAGCAAACGCCTTTACCCAATAAGCCATTTCACCAGCCAGACTGTTCAAGAGAAAGGCTCCACAGTAACATTTACTAAAAGAAAACCTTTTATTTACAGTTCTTAGAAGGGCCTTAAACACATATTTTCAAAAATGATATATGTGCTGCGTGGCATGCAATTTCAAGCTTAGCGCAAGGCGAGGGCCATAAAATTTTATGCGTAGCCTCAGTTGTTATGGCTGCTTTAATTTATGTAATTATGTATGAGGTCAATATGGAAAATTAGCCATCATTCAGACTGGTAAACATTCCTGAACAATGTGTCCTTCAGGAATTAACTAAGAGACTCACGCTTCCAGAATGTCAAAAGAAAGCAGTCATCAGTTTGGCCCCCAAATGGTTGAGATTGTTTCCTGTTCTACATTACAACTGTGCTGTAGAGATGGTTGAACAGGCAATAAATTATATTGGATATACTCCGGTGACACATGACAGGGTATATGAAGCAAATGGATCTCTTACTAACCATCACATGTCAGTATATAAGCACACCTCAGTTTTACAAATCCTTGGGACATAGTAAATCTGAAAGGATTTCCATTTTTAATTTAACTAACATTCTTTCTAAAAGAAATATTTTAAAGACATAAATGTTAAAGTCTTTCTAAAGTTTCTAAGATTAAAAGGTTGCCTTAAAATACCAGTGTCTCTGTAGGCAGTGGCTATTTTTTACCTTGCAAGATAACTTCAATCAAGTTTTGACTTCTTCACTTCTGTTTTTTTTTTAAATTATCTTTGAAAAAATGATTTTCTGTGTGTATAAATGCTCTTCATTCTTTAGTCCTACAAGGAGCTTAGGGACATTTATTAGTTACTGAGTCACTAAATTCAAATATTCAAAATTTCAGAAGAGAACGAAAAGCTAATTTCTTAATTTCTTCAAAAGTATCCATGGTCATAGATCCATGGGCTGGTTACATTCAAAAACAAATACGTTACCTCAGAGGGATCCTGCTCCATTTGGTTAGGTCAAATTATTAAAATTTTCTTTCATAGAGAATGCCACATGAAACATTAGAGTATCCAAATATGGAACCCACCACAGATGGTCTGTATGCTGCTCATTGACTGTATCACTGGTAACATTCATCTACCCGTGTTCTCTAAAACACATGATTCTAGTACGTTATTAGGGTTTAGAGAAATGCATGTCATTTATTTCTTATTTTATTCATCTCTACTTCCACAGCTAGAACTTTTCCAAACATTTTGAGATATACTCATAATCCTTCCCATCTTATTCTCTGTGATTTAGACAACACAATAACTTTCTGTTAAAATAGATTTTTATAGTCTTTTCTGTATATACTTCCAAAACACATCTTCTTTGAACTAAAATGACCTTTGTTAAAGAGTGTTAAGGAAGGTTACAATGGCTTAGGTCTTTCCATTAAATGATTATGTAATGCCAAGGAAAGTTATCATCAGATTTTATCAAAAAAGCTAATAGTGAAACCATGAGTCTTCAGGTGATGTGCTTTCTGCGGAACGCAAGACTACAGACGCGGAGTGCTTAAGGGGAAATGTAAATGAAAATCACTGCAGATACCTATCATTTCTGTTAAGATCCTGTCTCAGACAGACAGGAGGACCAATGGAACCGAATCAAAGACCCAGATATTAATCCACACACCTTAGAACACCTGATTTTTGACAAAGAAGCAAAAAAAATATCAAATGGAAAAAAGAAAACATCTTTAACAAATGGTGCTGGCATAACTGGATACCAACATGTAGAAGAATGAAAATAGATCCATATCTATCGCCATGCACAAAACTCAAGTCCAAATGGATCAAAGATCTCAACATAAAGCCAGTCACACTGAACCTCGTAGAAGAGGAAGTGGGGAGTACACTTGAACACATTGGCACAGGAAAGCACTTCCTAAATATAACCCCAGTAACACAGAAACTGAGAGGAACACTTAATAAATGGGACCTCCTGAAACTGAAAAGCTTCTCTAAAGCAAAGAACACAGTTAACAAGACAAAATGGCAACCTACAGAATGGGAAAAGATCTTCACCAACCCCACATCAGACAAAGGACTGATTTCCAAAATATACAAAGAACTCAGAGTTTCTCCGTAGTTTTTTGGTTCCTGTCCTGGAACTAGCTCTTGTAGACCAGGCTGGCCTCGAACTCACAGAGATCTGCCTGCCTCTGCCTCCCAAATGCTGTGATTAAAGGCGTGGGCCACCACCGCCTGGCTAAACAGAGAACTCTTAACAGAGAAATCTAAAATAGCTGAAAGACACTTAAGGAAATGCTAAACATCCTTAGTCATCAGAGAATTGCAAATCAAAACAACTCTGAGATGCAATCTTACACATGGAAGAATGGCCAAGATCAAAAACATTGATGACAACTTATGTTGGAAATGATGTGGGGTTAAGGGAACACTCCTGCATTGCTGGTGGGAGCACAAATTGGTACAGCCCCTTTGGATATCAGTATGGCGATTTCTCAGAAAACTAGGAAACAACCTTCCTCAAAACCCAGCAATACCACATCTGGGTATATATCCAAAGGATGCTCAGCTGTACCACAAGGACATGTGCTCAAATATGTTCATAGCAGCATTGTCATAGCCAGAACCTGGAAACAGCCTAACTGCCCTTCGACCGAAGAATGGATGAGGAGAATGTGTGTTACATTTACACAATGGAGCACTACACAGCAGAAAAAAATAATAACTTCTTGAAATTTGCAGGCAAATGGATAGATCTAGAAAACATCACATTGAGGGAGGTAACCCAGACCCAGAAATATAAATATGATATGTACTCACTCATAAGTGGCTTTTAGACATAAAGCAAAAAAAAAAAAACAGCCTACAATTACAATCCCAGAGAACCTAGACAACAATGAGGACACTAAGAGAGACATACATGGATCTAATCTACATGGGAAGTAGAAAAAGACAAGATCTCCTGAGTACATTGTGAGCCTAGGGACCATGGGAGAGGGTTGAAGGGGAGGGGAGAGGAAGAGAGAGGAGCAGAGAAAAATGTATAGCTCAATAAAATCATATATATATATATATATATATGTATATATATATATATATATTTATATTATACATATATAGATAAATACCCTATCTAAGGCAGCTATGCATGAGGATGAGGGCTAAGGTGCCATGAACACACTAGGTAGCTGGAACTGACAAGAATATGAGATGTGTGTAAGAATTCCTGCAGTCAACAAGTAGAACAAGCCTGGGAGAGAGGTCAGGTGGACTGCAGAAGCTAGACTGAAAAGGGTCTGTCTATGTCCTTTGGGCTCATTTTTTGTGATCATATTCCCTAGTTGCTGGACCTGGAGTACAACCTTTGGTATTTTCCCAATTTATAAAAAAAAATAAAAATGATAAAAACAAAAGAAATAGAGTTTAAAATAAAGCCACGTAAAGATGGGGGAAAACAAGATCCTGTTTCAGTAAGTCACCTTCCAGAATGAACTCCCAGATTCTGCTTGCATTAAAGTCTAAGCAACAGGGACAGGAACTGTGCTTGAAACTGTGCCTATATAGCATGTGTGTGGTTCTTGGTTCAATCCTCAAACTGTCAGAAAATGAATAAAACCCACACACATTACTTCATACCTCAACTACAAAGACCACTAGGGTGGCCGCTAATTTCGGTCTCCATAATTATTTAAAATCAATTTTAGCTGAGATTTCCACTATTTACACATGTTTCATTGTTCTAAATAGCTTTGGCAACTTCCCTTTGGGAGCAATGATATGAAAGTCATGTTGATTTTCGAAGCCCTTTTGCTTTGCACAAAGAAATTACATAATTATAGAGATCATCTCAAATCGCATTTCTGGGTTTACGAGTTTGCTAGTTGCATCACACAGCAAACTGTGGCATTCCTTTTCTTACTAAAGAGCTCAAAAAAAAAAAAAACCAGAATCAATCCCTATTCCTGAACCAGTAAGAGAAATCAAATAATCATGGTATGAGGAGAATGTTTATATTCCAAGTGCATAACTAAGAAGGGTTGATACGCTCTGCTTTCCCAACCCCAATCCCATTCCTGGCACAGTACAAAGTAATGCAAGGCAGCATCACTATTATTATTTACATTTTGTGACCTATATCTTGAGGTGTACATGTATGGTTGAAATGCAGGAACAGTAAGCTTGATGGAGCTTGAATTTAAGCTGGGGTTTCTAATTCCAAGCACAATATAGATAAGGCCAATGGTCTGTGACCTCTAGACTCAAAACCAAGATTCCAGTAGCTTCTGTTTCTGATGTTTCTTCCGATAAATTAGAAGGTCAAAGAGTATGGACAGCCAAGATGGTAAATAAAGTTACATAATAGTCAATATATAATGTTTTCTCCACATGTACACTCAAAAAGTTTCTGAGAAAATTCACAATAGAGTACGCTCATTTTTCCAGCCTTGGACTGAGTGAGCTTCCTAGAGAAATACCTACCTGTCACCCTGGCCCTACTTCCCCACTCCTCGTGAAAATAGTTGGAACGGGAATTGGGATTTCAGGTTCCAACTTCTGCAGAGGCTGACTCTTTGGAAGGGACTGGCCTTTTCTGGCCCAGGACCAGGGTTACCATGGAGATTGCCAAGAAATCTTTATTTTATGGAGGAGTTGAAGTGGGGAGCATTGAAGTGCAGAGTGGAACAGTGTAATCAAAATAATTTAGAAATAAAAGGAAAATATTCACACAAATGTAGAGTTAGATACACACTCATTTACCTAGAGCAAGTTTGGCACAGGCTGACTACTTCAGGATGACAATTTCTTGTCTCCATTTGAAAATCCATGTTTATTTAAAATGTCAGGGTGGGGGAAGCCCTGTAGTCAATGTAAGCATTTAATCAAAAATTTTAGGCTTTCTCCCTTTTTAGAAAATAATCTCAAAACACCCCCCTAGCAGGGTATCTAGTTGCCTATAAGACTTTTGTAAACTCTCATGGAAAGTCTGAAGACTGAAAATAAATGATTTGACTCTGCCAACATTGCCTTCCCTTTTTCAGGTATCTTTAGAAAAATGTATCTTCTTTTATTCTTGCTTCTGAAGGTGGATTGAAAGGGATTGGATAGAAGACAAACTTATCCGTGAAAGCACCTCACTTCGTTTTCTCCTTCAGTAGTGGCGCCCATAACTGACACCATTCTGTGATGAAGAAACACCACAGAGGACAAGTGACTGAGGCCAGCCTACTTTGGTAGCGAATAATCGGGCAAGGCTTAAAGACAATCTGCCTTTTACTACCCTTACAACCTCTGACAAGATATTAGCCAAGCATAGTTGCTATGGTTACGTTGATGGTCATGGGAAAGATCGTAGGAAATGGAGCACGTAGCAGTTAAGTAATGAGCTTGGGTGCATACTAACATAGAGGCACGTGTACTTTTACTCAGCTCTGATTATTATGGCTCTCTTCACTCAGACACACCCCCTGGATCTCCTCTCTGGATTCTGAACGTTTTCCTTTGTGTATTCCCAGCCCCTCTTAGATCAGTGCTTCACATCATTTTCGGTTGTCCTAGCAACACGTTTCGATTTTCTACCGCAGTTGCCAAAACAAGCACTTGAACATCTGGAAATCATCCTCCATCACTTTCGCCAGTCCACGCATCGGCCTTAAGTGGCAGTTCCCATAGAGACCCCCTGAGATTCCACTGTACCTTTGGATAACAGCTTTCCAATATTCCCTGACTATGGAAAATTGCTATTCGCTGACTGCATACTTTGGCACCTTCTATAAAATTAATAATAACATTTTATAAGTTAATGTTTTAGTACAAAGAAGTCAGATTTAAAAATGAAAAACTAAAGAAAGAAAATAGTACCAGTGCACTCCCACATAGAGAGTTCAATCTTCCTTAAGGAAGAAACCTACATCTAGATGCAATTTCTTATGCTTGCTGATGTTAATAGATGACAGTTGTTGTCATTAGCTGTAAAATGTAATAAAGACAAATCATGGCAGGAATAATACACTTTTAAGACCAGGTCTCCAGTTCAAGACTCAATGGAAGAAGAACCCGCAGTTTAATGGAACACTCTTCATTAGACCAGGTCTCCAGTTCAAGACTCAATGGAAGAAGAACCCGCAGTTTAATGGAACACTCTTCATTAGACCAAGTCTCCAGTTCAAGACTCAATGGAAGAAGAACCCACAGTTTAATGGAACACTCTTCATTTGCCAAGGCAGCTGATGACTTGTGCTGCCCACACTGCTGTCGTATGTGTTGTTGCCAGAGCTGAGTGAGGGACATGAAATGACCAGAGGGACATCTTTGTTGCTACGCAAGTGGCAAGCCCCCAGCACAGCAGAATCTCTCCAGTTTCCCTCTTTCCTCATTCTACCAAGAAGAATACAGAATTGTAGCTCCGCTCTCTACCTAGCAAAGAAATGGCCTCTGAAACCATCAAAAAGAACTATGATTTTTACGGGAGAGTAGTTAATCATACTTAACAGTCAATCCTGTGAACATCTACTTTTGTGTATGTATTTACTTGGCAAAAGCTCAGGACAAGAACTAATGTCAGTAAATGTTTGACGAATGAATGAATGAGCAGTTGTCACTACCTAATTGTAAAAGAATAGTCATGTTACTGGAATACTCTGATGTGTTTAAGAAGGGATGTATCACTTTTATCTATTTGACAACTCTGACTCCTGAGTGCTGAGATTAAAGGGATGTATTACCCCTGCCCAGGTACATTTAAAACTCAATCTCTCTCTCTCCCTCCCTCCCACCCTCCTTCCCTCCCTCCCTTCCTCATCCCTTGTATGTGTGTATGTGTGTGTATGTGTGTGTGTGTATGTGTTGTGTGTATACACATGTCCCTGTATAAACACACAAATGTGTTCAGGTATGTATGCATATACATACACATAGAAGCCTGAAATTGATGACAAGCATCTTCCTCCTCAGACACTCCATTTTTTTTTAATTGAGTCAGGATCTCATACTGAGCCTGGAGATCATCCAAGTCAAGCTAGACTTGCTAACAAGCTTGCCTGGGAGAACTAGCTCTGCCTCCAGCACGGTGGTGGAATTACACACCACCTTTACACTTTATCTGATGAGTCATCTCCCTAACTCTATTTTTTTTTTTGATTTTTTGAGACAGAGTACAATCTACTTTTAAAGAAACAATATCTCACTAAGTATTTTAAGAATTAGAGGATTTAAAATATGAAAGAATACAAAACAATAATTCATATTATACTTTAAGAGACATTAAATTCTTTTTCTATATTATCCTTTTATAAACCCTCAAATCTTCAGACATTAACTATTGGTTTTCTGGTATATATCCATAATACTACACTTATGAAGTAATTTGAAAAGGGTCAGGCTACTCTATATTGTTAAAGAGGCTACACTCATGAAATATAAACTTATACAAGCAGGATATTATCTCAAATTGGTATTTTACATAAAAGACAGCATTTGAATGCCTAAAATAAATATCGGTGCCTCTCAGATATATTTTTGTGAATATTTACCTACTATTAATCCCTTTAGACTCATAATGTAAAGTTGTGGAAGGACGCTTAAAAGAAATCCCACACTAGCTCAGAACTGGAAAATATATGGCTATTTATTTAGGGGTAGACTCACAAATCAGAATCCTCTGCTTGAACAGAGAACAGAAATTGAATCCAGCGACTGGAAAGAGAGGGGACGCATGCTCTATGTTGGCTTATATAGTATAAGGAGGCCACGCCTCTGTGGGCGGATAACCACTGCCTGTAAGACTTCCTGCAGCACCGAGTCATGTTTTCTCTTAAAACATCTAAATCAAGCCGGGCGGTGGTGGCGCATGCCTTTAATCCCAGCACTCAGGAGGCAGAGGCAGGCGGATCTCCGTGAGTTCGAGGCCAGCCTGGTCTACAAATGCTAGTTCCAGGACAGGAACCAAAAACTACGGAGAAACCCTGTCTCGAAAAATCAAAAAAAAAAAAATCTAAATCAGATGGCAGAACATGCAGCATTAATTCTCACTGGAGGACACAATAAACCTACAATCTAATAAATCACTTAAAATTTACAATGAAGTAGTGGAATTACAGTTGAAGATTAGTTGAAAATGGAAAAAAAATGAAAAATTCAGACGAAGCAATTTGTAATATGATTACAGTTCTAACTGTCTGTATTTGATCCATCACAATGAATGACATGCATGCTATGTTGAAGGAAGTAATCAAACATTCTGCATAGTCTAAAGAAACCATAAGCTTTTTTGCATATATATTTTTTCCTAAATAATGTTTCTAGCATATATGCTTCTCTGAACGCAATCCATACTAAAATTATTTGATTATATTAAATTATTTTTTATTTCTTTTTTCTTCTTTATATTTGTTCCTAGGGCAGTTGTTATGACCAATTGCTTTTTGAGATGGTGTCTGATTATGTACCCCAGCTGACCTCGCTCTAAAACAATTTTTCTTTCTCCTTGCCCTTCAGAGCTGGGGTTTCAGGCATGGACAGGATATGTGGCTTCCACGTGGGTGCTGGCATCTGAACTCTTGTCCTCACGATTGCACACTAAATGTTCTTAGCTGCTGAGCCATTTCTTTAGCCCTCAAATGTTTTGGTGATAGTGCATGTTTTAATATGTTTGGAAAGATTTTTCCAAAAGGAGAATTTAGATACGGGATGTGTGGTCCTAGGGTTAGGAAAGTTGCAATGGTAAAAGAATTTTGAAGTTGAATACAGCAAGCGCCAGGTTCACGGAGAGACTCTGCCTCTCTCAGTAAATAAGCCTTAAAAAATATATGTGCACAGGCTGGAAGGATGGTTCAGCAGTTAAGAGCACTTTCTGCTCTTCGAAAGGACCCAGGTTCAATTCCCAGTACCCACATGACAGCCCATAACTGTATAATCCCAGTTTCAGGGTGTCTGATCTGATACCCTCACACAGATATACATAGAGGAAGAACACCGAAACACACAAACACACACACACAGAGAGAGAGAGAGAGAGAGAGAGAGAGAGAGAGAGAAGAGGAAAATAGAAAAGTTTAATGACAAGCAAAAGCAAAAAAAAAGTTATACAGAAGAATCTCAAACATTCACTAAAGTACTTTTGAAGAACATTTAAATAAAATATATAAAATGCACAAGAATATATATATTGTCTTCAATAATAATCACACAAACATGACCCTGCTATCTGTCTTAAGAGGTGATAGCTGGGTGGCTTTGCAACCTGACTGAACAGAGTCTACCGAATGGAATTCTCATCTAGATTATTGTCTCCTTAAAAAAGTCTGTCATACATACCAGTAAAAAAAAGGACTGGAATGTAATGTGCTTTGGATGAAAAAGTAAAAATGTGGGCTAATTTTCAGTAGGACTAAATGTTTTGTGGTATTCTTATTTGAAGTAAATTTTTGCCAAGGGTTTGTTCAAAATGCCTTATTCTCTCTGGTATGTCCTGGCTTAAATACAACATTTTTTAGCATCAATGGAATAACTAATATTCTAAACTATTTAAAATATGACATATGCATACGTCATCATTTCTTTCTAACAAATAGAAAACTTTAGGGAGGCATTTAATTTTTAAACATACCTACTCTATGCCTTGACCTCTCTTTCTCTTCAAGGACAAGTTCATGGCTTATACATTATGGTACTTCTATAATCTGGCTAGCACAATAATCCAACATAATAAATATCCAATGAATATTTTCTGGATTTTAATTGCAAGTATTGTAGATAAATACTTAATAATCATTAGATGCAGTTTTGAGACTCCTCACAGTAATTTCTGTAGATAACCGGCACTATATAACTAATTATTTGTGGAAAATTATGTTATATTATATTTATATAGGTAGAAAATATTATCATGACGTACAGATTAAACATTTCCAAGTCAAGAATTTAGGAACTCTTAATTAAATCGTAGTCTTTTGGTTTGCATATCATAATATCACTATAAACATTTCTTAGAATAAAATGATACTAATACAGTATAAAAAATAATAGAACATGCTCATCATTTCATTACTATCCAAGAGACCATGATGTTGAAAATTAATGTGTAGGTAAATTACCTGAGCTGCATTTCAAATATGTGTGATGGTTATTACATCAAGTTAGTTCAGAAGTCAATATATTTGAATATATCTAAATATCTAAGAATTTAATTTGGTCCTGAACTTTGGGGATACATTATTGAAGGCTACCAGAAAACGTTACATAGCCAGCTTTTATAGATACAATGCCTTATGTTTACAGTGAATTACATTTAAGTGCCTTCAGATAGCCAAGTACATGTCTCACTTACTGCAGAGGCCGCTGGGGGAAGTGTGTTCTTTCTGCCATCTCTAATTTAGCACGGATGCATTAGGGGTTGAGCATCAGTTTAATTAAAATACATCATGAACTTTGTCCATATTCATTGTCTGTCATCCTTTCCTGCCCCTCTCTCTTTTCTCACTACCCCTTCCTCCTCTCAAATAGATCCCCTAAAAAATTCATGCCATTAGTTTATATATTCAAGTTACCTTTCTTTCTAGATATGTATCATTTCACTTAACATGGCTGATTTCCAGTTCCAACTAAGTTATTACAAATGACATAATTTTATACTTTATGGCTAAAATATGATGAGACATGCATGAATAAGGAAGCGATAATAATTTAAAAACTCTATTGTACATACATGTTACATTTTCTTTATGCATTCATCTTTTGTTAGACAACAAGATTGATTCTTGTCTATCAGACTTTAATCTTAATATTTCATCCATTTGAACTGGAAATGCATTATAGCATTTTTTTATATATTTCAAGACAGGGTTTTTCTCTGTATTAGAGCCTTGGATGTCCTGGAACTTGCTACGTAGACCAGACTAGCCTTGAACTCACAGATATCTGCCTGCCTCTGCCTCCCAAGTGCTGGAATTAAAGGTGTGCGCCACCATTGCCAGGCGGAGAGAGATTTTTAATAGACAGGATTTATGTGGCATGAGTTCCATATGATCGCTGATGTCACCCTACGAATAAACTGTCAGCTTAGTAGGTATATTATGTTGTTGGGGAAAATTAGCATCTATAACTCAGAGCTACAGCCTCCGAGAAATAACCAGAAACCTGTATCAAAACTTTAAACCCTAATTTAAAGGGCACATGTCTATCACACACAGAAAATACGCATTATGGTCCCAATGATCAAACTCTGTATACAATATACTCCATAGTAATACAAAATTAGTCTGACCTAGGTGAAGAAAGTTTACATAAATACTCTGTAGGCCTTTGGAGTTTAACAATGCGATGCCACATGCTTTGAAGAAAGCCTCTAAGGCCCAGAGAATTTGAGTCACTTCCCCCAAATCACTGAGTGAACCCATGACAGAGCTGCAATTAGAACGCAGAATTCCTGCATCCTGGTCCAGTTTTAAGTTAGAAGCTTTTCATTAAAATTATTTCAACAATTCATTCATGGCAGAAAGTTGCAGCCTGTTTAGTTGAAGCTCTCATCTCGTTAACTGCATGTTTCCCTCCATGCCAGCAGAGTCTTAAAATACACCAGAAGGCAGACAGGCCTGGGAGATGATGGAGCCTTCGTATAAACACTCAGCAGATTGCTGGGAACTTTGGTCAGCTTCTTGCTCCTAGTCACTTTCGACTCACTGAAAAAGAGATGTCAAGCAACACAGAGGACCTCAGAGATAACTGGTTTTGAGACAAGCTTCCTGAAGAGACACGAATAAAGAAGTGATGAATTTGATAGTTCTCACCTTCTAACAGGAAACGATTCTTTGTTCACAGAAAAAAAAAAACCTGGGGCTGGAGAGATGGCTCAGTGGTTAAGAGCACCGGCTGCTCTTCCAGAGGTCCTGAGTTCAATTCCCAGCAACCATATGGTGGCTCACAACCATCTGTAATGAGATCTGGCGCCCTCTTCCGGCGTGTGGGCATACACGGAGGCAGAATATTGTATACATAATAAACCTGAAGTCCAGTTATAAGCAGGAAAATGTATCATGGAACCTGGAGCCTTTTATCTTATTGTCTTTCAGCTCAGTTATCTCACTCAGCTGATTGCAATTGACTGCACCCTCTCAAGAGCTCTTCTTGCCATAGACTTAATGCTCTCTAAACCCTCACTCCTGATCCCCACACACCGCTGACTGCACAGGACCGTTAAGAGTTTGCTCAAAGGTGACTTGAATGCTATTGTTGAGATTTCTTAGAAAGAAAAGACAAATCAAAACATTTAATTACCTACAGCAGGAAAAGGAAGGCAGTTCAGGGAGAGGGATAAAGAAAAGGAGCTCAAAGCACCCGTTTGGAAGTTCCTGTAGCGATTTGTTTATTAGGAAGCAAATCCCAATTCCATGGACCAGTTTCCCTGGGGCATGTCTGATATGACAGCCTTAGGACTATATCCTGAAGAACTTTAAATTTTCGGGTTCCCTTTATAACAGAATTGAGGTGACTGCAATGTTCTGATGGGAAATCTCTTGACAAGAGCAGAGCTTCTAGAACAAACTGAAAATCACCTTCCAGACATGAGCCCCAGAGTCTAGCCAAGATGATGAGACACTTTGTCAGCACATTCTAACGACCCGAAAATATTGAGGGAAATGTTTCAAGTACAAATTTCCATATAAGGAGCTCACATTAGAAGAAAAACAATTACTCAGTCTGTACAGTAGAGCAATAAGTAGGAGGGCATGTGGATCAAGTTAGTGCCCTGCAGAGCAGAGCATAAGCAAATACTATAGCAGGCAATGCTGGTAGGCGGTCCAAACTATGAGTGAGAGTCTCAAATACGAACTAAAATGTAAGACGATTAAGAAGATGGCACCAAGAGAGACATACATAGATCTAATCTACATGGGAAGTAGAAAAAGACAAGATCTCCTGAGTAAATTGGGAGCATGAGGACCTTGGGAGAGGGTTGAAGGGGAAGGGAGAGCAGGGAGAAGAGCAGAGAAAAATATAGAGCTCAATAAAAATTAAAGAAGAGGAGGAGGAGGAGGAGGAGGAGGAGGAGGAGGAGGAGGAGGAGGAGGAGAAGGAGAAGGAGAAGAAGAAGAAGAAGAAGAAGAAGAAGAAGAAGAAGAAGAAGAAGAAGAAGAAGAAGAAGAAGAAGAAGAAGAAGAAGAAGACACCCAAAGCTGGGTGTGGGGACCCATACCTTTCATCCCAGCACTGGGGAGACAGAACTAGGTGGATCGCTGTGAGTTTAAGGTCAGTCTGGTCTACATAGTGAGTTCCAGGACAGTCAGGCCTATGTAGAGCGACTGTCTCAAAATATCAAACCAAAACAAACAAACAAAAGGGAAGGTGGCAACCACACAAAGCTGCAGCATAAGACCCTGGAAAGGCAAAATGCCAATATGGCATCAAAATTCTGAAGAAGTTAAAAATGTTTCCCTTTTTAGAAAAATGAAACTACATTAACAGGTCATGTATCTCAAAATTTATTTTTTTGATTAAGAACTGGACCTTCTCTTTTTTTCTAGCGTGTAGTGGTTCTCAACCTAGGGTCAGAACCCCTGTGTCGTTTGGATTCCCCTTTCATAGGGGTCTCCTAAACCATTAGAAAACACAGATATTTGCATTATAATTCATAACAATAGCAAACTTACAGTTAGGAAATAGCAAAGAAAATAATCTTATGCTTGTGGGGGGGGGGTCATCACAACATGAGGAACTATATTAAAGGGTCTCAGTGTTAGGAAGGTTGAGAAGCACAATTCTAGCACATTCCACCAAAAGACCTGAAGGCAGGAACATGAGGCAGCCCAAGTGAGCCGCATATTTACCAAATGTAAGAGGTACACTTTACATGTTATTTGTATGGAAATATCATATGTTGCACTAATTAGTTTCAATTTTTCATCCTCCATTTATCTGAACACAATATCTGCAATAGAACCTGGAATGTTTTCATTGGTTCATCTTAAAAGAGTTCTATTGCAATTTGCCCTGATTATATATAAAAGAGTTGAAACAATTCCAATCATTTTCCTTTTTAACAAACATAGCAGATTTCGAGAATAATGGAAGCATCCTGAGCTGTAAGACCGTGAAAGTCAGAGGCTGGGGATGACTGGGGCAAAGCTGTCCTCTGGTGATGACAGGGTTTTTACACTCATGAGTTCACAGTACTTAGGGCTGCGGCTGCTGCTGCTGCAAGATCAAGACAAGCAACAGTCCAGCTTAGATGAACAGGGGCTTATGAGTACCGACCCTATCAGAGGAGCCAATGGGCAAGGATGAAGGAGGGCCTTATATACTGACCCTATCAGAGGAGCTAATGGCAGGACAAGGATGAAGGAGGGGCTTATGAGTACCGACCCTATCAGAGGAGCCAATGGGCAAGGATGAAGGAGGGGCTTATGAGTACCAATCCTGTCAGAGGAGCTAATGCAACAAGATAAGAGGGCTTATGAGTACCGACCCTATCAGAGGAGCCAATGGGCAAGGATGAAGGAGGGGCTTATGAGTACCAATCCTGTCAGAGGAGCTAATGGCAGGACAAGGATGAAGGAGGGGCTTATGAACACCCAACCTTTAGAGGAGCTAATGGCAGTTGACAGCTGTTGTGGAAGAAAAGGTTAATTTTCTTTAGGATTATGGTCCAGTGGTATACTGACATGCTCCAGAGGATGGATACATATTCATATATGTGTGAAACTCTCACTGGACTCAGTCTGCCTTACTTTTCTAGAAGAAGAAGAAGAAGAGGAGGAGGAGGAGGAGGAGGAGGAGGAGGAGGAGGAGGAGGAGGAGAAGAAGAAGAAGAAGAAGAAAAAGAAGAAAAAAAAAGCATGAAGCTGAAGGAAAGCATAAAATTGATGGGATAAAAATATGCATATTTGTTACTTTTGTTGTTATCATTATTGCTATAATAATAATAACCATAATTTTACAAGATACTATTAGTTGAAAACGAACTATAATCAAATGACAGATATATCTGATAGACATCCTATTAACTATTTGATTATATTATTATAAAGTAAATTATCTTATTACAGTTTTATGTATAAAGAAACCAAGATTCAGGAATGATAAGAAAATTTCCAAGACTGTGCAAATATAACTTAAAACCCATGAACCTGGATTCAGTTTAATCACAACTAAATGAATGTCAAAAATATTTTCTTATTTTTACAAAAATATTCAGCTCTTGAATATGCATGAAATAGCTGTCATGAGCCTACTGGTTCTATAGAAAGGTATTAATCAGAATTCAGGAAGTTTCCCAAAGAGATGAAGAACAAGCAAAAGACATTATCCAAAAGACTTAGTGCAAAACAATTCAAAGATTTGCAGAAAGGAAAAAAACACGATATGGATTCATGCTATAATCTCTATTTCTCAAGACAATGAATTAGCAGCAATACACTTGACCACTTAGAGCACAATAGAGAAATGAAAGAAGTTAATCAATACAGACTAACTAACTAAAGATTATAATGACCTGAGGAAGGATTCCACATAGTATTAATCATAAATAAACACAATGTGGTTGTTTACAAAGAGAAAATGAGATTAGTAGCTTTAAAAGTCAGTAGGATAATCCTGACATTCTTTAGTTTAAAAAAAAAGACACAGTATTAATAATCAATGGAATATATGAAGCATGGTACAGTAGGCAAGTAAGAATCAATTGCCAGAAGATTTGAGGTAAATATAAGATCTAAACAAACAACTCATCTTACGGGAAATAGACACAAGGGAAGCAATTCTCCACATATGGCTCATGCAGAGAAAGGTGAGGTAAGTCCTGTGAGACAGAAAAGGAAGAACACTGGGTTCAACTTAGAGAAAATTAGTTGAACTTTTAGTTGAAAATTCAGTGCACTCTGAAGAGTAGAGGTTTGGAAAAAGAAGACAGGTATGTATGTGTTTGTGCATGCATATGTGTATATGTGTGTATGCATGCATGTGAGTGTGTACGCACACGTGTACAAGGACAAGCGCAAGCATAATCACATTGTGAGTGATAACTATGAGCGACTTTTTATTGTGAGGTAAAGCATGACAGAAGGGAAGAGCAAAGGGGTCAGGACCATGATCTTGATACCCACAAAAACCACTGACCTGAGCTAGTGAGAGCTCACTGACTCCGGAATGATAGCAGGGGAATCTGTACAGGATCAAACTAGGCTCACTGAATGTCGAGGATAGTTGTGTGACTTGGGCAGCCTGTGGGGTCACTGACAGTGGAACCAGGATTTATCCCTAGTGCTTGAACTGCTGTCTTCTAGCATATTCTCTTTGGAAAAATTCCTTGCTCAAAGTAGATATGGGGGGAGGGCCTTGGTCTTGCCTAGAAGTGAAGAGTCAGACTTTGTTGACTCCCCATGGGAAGGCTTACCCTTTCTGAGGATGGGGGAATGGGGTGGGAGGAGGGGAAGGAGTGGGAATGGGTATAGCTACGTAAAATGAGAAAAAAATGTACTAAAAATATCTTAAGAAAATAAAGAAGGTGTGCAAGCTATCAAGCATGACCATTGCTATCTCTTCAAACTATGTGTCCCATTGAAGAATTAGAAGGCAAACAAATGGACTTATGTTTTGCTTTAAATTGCACTGGCAAGAAGCTGATATACTTATGTGATGTATGCAATATATATCACAACATATATCACAGTTCTGTTGATAGAAAATGGCTACAGGAGTGACAAGAAGATGAACTCAATTGTCATTGCAATGACCCAGAGATGGATGATGAGGACTTGAACTGAGAAACTTGTAATAAAAGATAAATAAGGGTTATATATGGGAAATATTTAGTAAATAAAATAACTAAATTAGTGACTGGCTGGAAATTTACTGACTGAATGACACAATGAAGTTGCCATTAACTAGCATAAAGGCTATGTAAGAAAAGAGCCCAATCTTGGAGGGTAGAGTTTAGAAAAGTTTAGGTTGAATTTCTGAGTTGTTTTAGATACAGAAGTTCAAAATGGTTCTCGGTGGCTAGACATATACTCCAGAATTCACATAAAAGAGGAAGGACACAACTGGTTCCACAAGGTACACACACACACACACACACACACACACACACACACACACACACATGCATGCACACACACTAACAGTAAATTTAAAGTATGATTGAGAAGCAAACGAAGACACCTAATGTCAGCTTATGGCCTCCACACACACGTGTGCCCACATCCAAGTACACACACATGAACATGTACACACCCATGGAAGAATATTCCAAAAACACAAATTTACAGTAGATTGGAAATATCTCATGGCATATCCAGGTCTCCAGAAATAAATTGCTGAGAATAATACATATTAGAATGTTAATTAAATCTAAGATAAATTTGTTTTTTTTAACCTTGTACAATCTACCCAATCTTACGTGGTAGATTAATTATTAACAATTCTAAGCTTTTCTTCTTACCATTGATGTATCTCTCATATGTAAACATAAACATATACTTCTCAAAGTTGCAATCCCAGAGTCAAAAACAGCAGATTAAAATGTCCCCATTCAACCCTAACATATGCTCCATGAGGCCAAAGACATGAGTTTTATCCTTGACATGGAGCAAACTGTATGTTTAAAATGATTTCATACTGTCTAGTCAAGTTAGCACAATTCCAGCCTCCCTGCCACACCTTCTCAAGATATAACCGACTCTCTCTGTTTTAGTCTACCATCTTGCATTGAATGCATGTTTGGGATGCTCACAACATTGATTCCAGGCTTAAGATAATAGTGTAAAAAACAGGAATAGGAGGGATGACAGATGAACTCACATTTACCTGAGAATATATCGGAATTACACAAGTCCTCTGTATAACAGAATTATTCATCTAACACCATACAGACACTAGGTTTTGCATTATCTTTTCCTCAAATGACGTCAAATTTATAATGGTTTACCCACACACTTCAGTCAGCCTTACAAATAAAATGAATCACTAAGAAGCCAAAGTCCTAGAGTTTACACTTCAGTGCATGGAAGCCACGGGCACTATCAATACCAGAGGAAAGATGGCCAAAGACGTAATAGAGTGCTTCACCAGTGTGACCAAGGTCACCCCCAAAGGTCCGATTCTCACACCACATCCAGCCTTACCAGATATATTTAAAAAGAATAAGACCTGAAAAATGTATCAATAACAAGATCTGCAGGTAACTCTTTATGCAATACTAAATTGTGGGGGAAACACATACTGCACTGGACAATACAATGGATTCTCTAAACTTCCCATATACAGAGAGAGAAATATTCAGAGTGACACATCACTGTGGTTTAGATAATAATTATATTTTGATCACACATATGCACACACACGCACACATACACACATTTCACTCAAGTATTTCGTCCACTGTGACAATTCGTTCTAGTGTCAATAGTAGAGCACCGTAGCATCACGGTTCACCTAGAACTCAACATTTTCCTGCCCGTTCTTGCATCTTTGTGTGACCATATGACTAAATTCCCGCCACGCATAGATAAGCCTACATGTTTCGAAGACATGAAGGAGTCCATTTAAGAAGTGCAGACCCACAGCTTCTCATTCTCTATCTAAATGCCTAGGACACTGCATGCAATGTCCGGATCCCTAGCAGCCGCCAGGGGCTGTAAAACAAAAGACCGTGCACTAGGGATCAAAGAATAGAGAGAGAAAAAAAATTGAGTGCCCAGCTATTTTCAGAGTACCAGCTTTTCACTCTGCTTGAGAGCTTCTTTTGAATACGAAAAAAAAAAAGATTCTGTTTTGCTTATCTTGGTTGAAACTGTGTTCTAATACATGGAGCCCTCTAAAATAAATAATAGCGAGTGTAGAACACTTTATGAACGTGAATATCGTAAGTGATATATTCATCCTCGGTTTCTTTGGGTATCATTTGAAATAATGTCATTCAAGCACTGCTGAGTGCCACACATCCAATGCCTTCTGTCTGTATTCTTACAAGATAAATCACAGATATAACATCATAAAAAATTCAAAAGACTCCAATAGTTTTAAAAAAATACATGCATTTTTTTTTACTTTTGGTAGTTTGAAGCTGTCTTGGGAATCAATCTTCAGCATAGGATTGTAGCGTGAATATTGACAATTTCTAGTGTATGGGCCGAATTTGGCTCTTAGACATATTAAATTTGACTTATGCAATGCTTTCTGAAAAATGTTCACTTGGAATGCCTGAAGTGGGCATGCCTATGTCTTCAGTTCTCCCATCATCCCCTGCTAAGACACGAAACTGTTGCGTCACTACTCATGTGACAAGCCTAGCTTCTGGCAGCACCCAAGTCCCCAGTACGTGCTCCCTTCTGAGCCCTCTCTCACTGCACCGCTCCTGCAATGTTGAATACAATGATTCATACTGAGGACTATTCCCAGAGACTAAGCATGCCTAGTGCCAATGACAAAACTGCATAGCTCCCTAGACGTGACATATTGATTCGGAAATAAAATTTCACTGTCAATGGCCTAGTATTTTTCTCTTACAGAAAACAAATGTGGAACATTCCAAAACTCCCCTACACCATACAGACCAGAGGGAGGAGGCAGATCTTGAAAAGGCTGATCATCTTGGCTCTGATTTTGGTTACACTATACTTTCAACTAAAGTCAGCCTAAATCTCAAACCCTTTCTCTTAGTTTCTAACAAACTTTTAAAATCCAGTGTTTAAACTTTCCTGATAGGGCAGCTCTATTGTGGCCAGAAGAGTGTCTAAGACTTTATTTACTCATCTTAGCCTCCACACATGCTCCTGTCAGATGTACACTGCACTGACATTTCATATCCCAGTCCAAAAGAATACAGCCATACTTTATACTAACAAAAGAAAAGTCTAAGTGTGTATTATATACGCAATGCCAGGTTTCTATAGCCCATATTGGAGAGAACACAAAGGAAATACACCATCCACGTTAATCACAACAACCACTGAAATCTGTATGCTCTTGACATGCAAGTCTTAGACTTCTCCTTAATATTAAAGCATTCCCCCACATTTACTCCTCCTCAGAGTCAAAAGTTACATGGGATTACTAGGTTCTGACAGGAGAAACGGAGTATAACAAGTGTCCACACAGTAGCAGTGCACACCCAAGCATTCAGAGCAAGTGAGTTGAGCTTAAACTAAGTGGCTCTTCACACACTACATTACTGAGTCACAAATACCATCCTTACTTACACACACTCTTTTCTGCAATTGATTTTTTACCACATCTATCTGATTTACTATCCAGAATGTCTCTGAGAGTTTGTTTTCTGTTTCGGGGTTTAAGTTTCTTTGCTATTTAATGACACTAGGGGCAAAAGAGTTGAGTTCCGAGGCAAAAACTATTTTGAACCAACTTTATAGTCTTGATTCCCACAAATAAATACTAGAGAGAGGATAAACCTTTACTTTTCAGTAACACCTACAGAATAAGCAGAACAGCATCGGAGAGGCTTTTAGCATACGGCCTACCATACAAAGCTTTCTCACATCTTACATCTTCCATTTACGCCCATGTCCAATGGCTGCCACACTTCACAAAAGCTAAGCACATAACTTTAAGATAAGTCAGGAATGAGGTCTTCCGTACAGACATTTTAAAGTTGACCTGCTGGCTGGGGAGGGGAGTGAGCAGATTCCTGATAGTCAGACGTGTTACTGCTCTCCTAATGCTTGTCCTCCTCTCTCCTAACTTCTCTGTCCCTACACTGACAAGCAACACATCCTTCTCACGGTATCATGAAGAAACATGGTAAGATTCACCTTTTATAAATTCCCTCACTTTTCGGAACAGAGAAACCGACTTTAAAAGTTTCCAGATTTAGAAAAGGGCCCCCTCTATGGGACTCTGACAGACTTGAAACTAATCTCCAGAAGCTTCTTTTCCCCTCTTCACGGTTTTCCAGAACCAACAGTCTCTAAATGTTTTCAGAGAAAAAATCCAGGGAAGAAGGAGACAAATGTACAGAGAGGGGGGAGAAAACACACGAGAAAGACAGTAACAGACAGGATTAACAAGTGTGCTAAGTTAAAAGATCGAAATCAGTACTAGCAGAGACTCAGATCTATGCTGGCCTATTGTAAATGAGCCTTTCGATCCTCCGAAGTTAAGGATTTAAGAATCAATGGAGCCATCCGTTTTTGGATGTTTTGTCTTTTATAATATTCTATAGCAGCCATGCCATCTTGCTTAACAACATGGCCCGAGGAAGATATGCCTTAAAAGGAAGGAAAGGGAAAAAGGAATGAGCAGAGGGAGGGAGGGAAGAAGGAAGGAAGCAAGGATCTAAGAGAAATGTCCTTATCAATACTCTATGCAAAATTAGTTATATATAAGGCATGCTGATTTCCTACCTTCAGTCATTCCTCCCCACCCCCCACCCTCCACCCCCACCCCGGGAACCACACTGTCCCGATAACCAAGCCAGCAGGGTGGGAAAGCACAGCAGTTTGAAGAAATCTGGCTTCTATCAGCCTCTGTCATGGAGAAATAAACTTGACTCTCTCTCAGTAAGCAAACACGGTTTTTAAGATCACAGATGAAAACGTCGGCAGGGAAGGATGAGGCTGTGGGAAGAAAGGAAAGAGGAGCAAAGACAAAGAAAATTCCGAGCTATCAGAGTGCCGCAGAGGTTTTTCTAAACAAAGACTTTCCACGAAGCTGCTGAAGTTCGCACAGGAAAGACTCCACCCTGCCCAGCTTCGGCAGCGGCTCTCCCTGTTCAGAAAGCGCCAGCCCCACGACTGCCTCTCACTAAGCGTGCCTTCGGGGCTCCGTTTTAAGCACTCTTAAAACGTTTTCTTTGAAACGTCCTACTCCCACATTCAGACAAAAAGACTGATCTGATTCTGCCTCTTCCTGGACGGCAGAAGCCCACTCCGTCAGGGCAGGCACCGAAGTTCCCGAGTCAAGCTGTTTTCCAGGTGCAATTCCACAACCCCCTTTCTCAAACTTCAAACCCGGTCTTCTCTGCAAGCTCTTCCTGAAGCTTAACATTCCATCGAGTTCCCAAACCAAGCCATAAACACCGTAAGCAAAGCAAAAAGGCAAACTCACCATTCTCTTGTTCCTGGGCTTTTATTGAGACACGGTGCCCTAATAAAACAGTGAGAATGAGGAGAGGTCTTGCTACCACCCAGTGTGCCATCATGTCTAAATTTGAGACATGTGGGTCCTCCGGGGATCGAAGAGTAGATACTGAGGTCACCGTAGCACCATGAATTCCGCTGAGGGCTCTTCTTCAGCACCAGCCCCCAGGCCGCCTCAGCCTGTTTCAGCACCAACTCCGGCACAGTCTGCGAAAACTTTTTTCAAGCGACGCAGCTTTAAATAGGAAGAATGCTGCCTCCACTTCTTTTCCTGCCCCTTTCAGCTTGTTCAGGCTCATAACCATCCAGTGTCTGCCAAGCAACCGTCTGATTGATGGTAAACAACCAAATCAGAACGCGCGCTTCTGCGACTTGGGTTTTTACTCCTTCTTGTAGGTTTTTAAGTGCCGATGGAGCTAAACAGAGACAAGGTTTTATTTCTTTCTGTTGAGCATGTGTGTGTGTGGTTTTCTGTTTCTTTCTTCTTTTTTTTTTTTTAAAAAGAAAGCCTATTAGAAGGAGTCTGATCCTCCCCCTCCCTCCCCTCCCCCCAGACACACACCCACTGACTTTTCCAGAGACGCTAAAAAGGCTTTAGGGAGGATGTAGAGTCTTTTAGGGAGATTGTTTTTATTTTCTTTAGGGTTTAGGTATTTAGAATTATCTTCGCCACCAGAAGCCTTTAAAAGGTCACATTTTAAACCCTTTCTTTTGTCTGCCGAGGAAGAATTCTTGTCTCCGCTCTCTTTCTGTTCCCTTTCTCATGCCCTCAGAGGGTTTCTGAGGGAGAGAGGCAGGAAAGAACAACCGCAAAATGAACTTGAGACGCTCTGCGTTAAGTTACAGCCACGTCTCTTAAGGAGCAATATCGATACATTTTCCTTGTCCCAGAACATTTTATTACGTTAGAAAAAGAAAAGTCTACTAAGGATTGTGTCGGCTCAGGAAAACACATTGCTTCTGGATGCAGAAAGGGTGGGTTCCAGCATCAGATCCGCCACTCGCCAATTTCGTGAATCTAGACATAGTCCTTACCTCTGGGCACTCCAATTTTCTTGTTGGGAAAAGGGCTTTGCCCTGGCCAAGGCGCAGGGTCTGGCGACACTAAAATGAGTAATATGCTATTAACTGCGTTCCAAATTGCAAAGAGCTACAAAAACGTGGAGGGTGCTGTTATTAACCCTAAACCAGCTTTCCATGGGGCACAGTAATCCCAGATGCCCGTTCCTCTTGAGAGCAAAAGCATTAACGTTGTGCACTATTCAGGCTTGACAAGGTCTAAATGCCTTCTGTGCATTTAAAACAGCCTAATATATTTAATACCGGGAGTCCCCCAAGGATCAGGAACTTGCCCCATACCAAGTGCGTGACTAAAATGTTAATTTTTCGTCACTGATGAGATACCTTGAGCCACACTGAGCTTTGCCTGGAGGATGGCTTTGGTAGTTGAATGCAATTGTCCCCTAGAAGATCTTAGGGAGGGTCATTATAAGGAGGCGTGGCTTTGTTGGAGTAGGTGTGGCCTTGTTAGAAGAAGTGTGTCACTGTGGAGGTAGGCTTTGAGGTCTCATATGTACTCAAGCCACGCCCAGTCTCAAGCCACACCCAGTGTTTCGGTTCATTTCCTGTTGCTGGCTGATCAAAGATGTGGAATTCTCTGCTCCATCTCCAGCACCATGTCCCAGCATGCTGATAATGTTCTAAATGTCTGAACTTTAATCCAGCCAATTAAATGTCTTTCTTTAGAAGAGCTTCTGTAGTCATGGTGTCTCTTCATAGCAATAGAAACCCTACCTAAGACAATGGCACTTTAGAAACAAAGACCACATCCATCATCTACAAGAACCATATGTAAGTGAAGAAAAACTATGTCTACATGAAACAAAAAAATACAAACCAGTTATATAACTATGTGTGGAATGTATTAAACCCAAAATAAATTCAAGAAAAAGAAATTGTCTCTAATTAGAATATGGATATGGGCTTGATTTACTATTTAATTTCCTTAATAAAAGAAATCCAGGAGATTTCAGTTTGAGAGGTACAGGCAGACTCTGGAGAAGTTCAAAAAGAAGCTTTTCTATCTCTGCACAGTGACTTCCCTTAACTACATAGCTGTTCCCATGTTGTGTTGCTCCCACTTAACGAATGGAATTAATGAAGAACAAAAATAAAACGTCTAAGTCTTTGAACAATATCTGAGAAAAAAAACATGATGTCAAGATGTCACTACTTTTTATTTTTGGTTTTTCGGGACAGGGTTACTTGGTATAACTTTGGAGTCTGTCCTGGAAGTAGCTCTTGTAGACCAGGCTGGCCTCAAACTCACAGAGATCCTCATGACTCTGCCTCGCAAGTGCTGGGAATAAAGGCGTGCACCACCAACACCTGGTGTCAATACTCTTCTTAATTTCTCATCAAGAAAATTTCCTTTTGCAATAGATGGAGATCACTTCAGAAAACCATAACCACTGATAATGCAGAGTGTGTAACCAAGTCGCAATGGACACATCTACAAAACAACTCATGAACCCAAGACCCAGAGAACATTGAGAAAGACAGAAAGAGTCAAAGAATCAAGGAGCTTGCTGTGAGACTGTGTCTCCTACTAATAATGTCAGAAGTTATAACCATAAAGTCTTACTACCATGACTGCCTACCCATGAGTTGACCATGGACAACACCAATAAACATGGCAAATTAGAGAGAAGAAAGACCAGGAGGCCTCAATGTGGCACAGATAACTATAGGCAATTAAGGAATGCTGAACATGGGAGAAATAGCCTTCCCCATGGAGGAGAATACCAATTGGTTATCCAATACCAAATATTCATTCCTGAAAATACACAGGCAAGTTACATGATACAGGCTGGGCAGGTGGCATTTATGCACTCAGAAATAGATATGTCTTTCTGTGTGTACCTATTTTCATGTAACTACAATTAGTGAAAAAGTAGGCCATGAATTTGAAAAAGGAAGGGCAGATAAGAGGGATTGGAGGAAAGAAAGGGAAGAGATAAATGATGCAGTTATATTATAATCTGAAAAAGCAAAAAAAAAATCTTGTTAAATGGGAGGGATCTTGTTAAATCAATGGGAGAGACCGAGAAATAAATAAATACAGGAGAAATGTAGTCTTCTCTGAGATTGCCAGTTTTCATCTACGATAAGACCATTTTAGATATGAACATTATCCTGGTACCAAAAGCGGCTCAACTTTTGGGGTATCTTGCAATCTCCACTGAAGTACTGAGATAACAGATTTTTGTGGAGAATCTACAACTCTTAGAAACTACATCCACGCTGAAAGTTCAAAGATGATAAGGTAAGATTACAGGATCTGGAGCAGAGTGAGCAAATCTCATCCTTGGTGTCTGCTCCCGTCATTGTCCACTTGCTGTGACAGCAGTTATGCTATGATTATTGATCTAGATATTTGCTGTAGGAAGGCCGGCCGCTTGTGATTGCCCGCCTACTGGGGCGTGGCCTCTTATACTACGTACGCGGTCGCAGGTTCTGCATCCGCCCTTTTTTTTCTCCTTCTCCTAGCTCCTTTTCGCCAATTGTTCATTCGGATTGTTTAGATTCGATCTCCATTCACCGTTCAAGCAGAGAATCCTGATTTGTGAGTTTACCCCTAAATAAATATCTATCTCTCAGTTCTGAGCTAGTGTGGGATTTCTTTTAAGCGTCCGTTCACCGCTTCATCTGGCGGGATCACCGCGACAGATATTCTAAGTGTGGACACAACTTTCACAGGGGAAATTGAAAACACGACGTAACCCTTTCCTAGACCCCCGTAGCTTCTACCATCTCTTTGCATCGCACTAGAAGTCTGTGATAAGACCATAGGAAACATTTGCCTGGGAACTAAGATAAAACAGTAACCTCATTACAGTTTTCCATGAGCTTCTGCCCTTTGTTGCCATGAAGCCATAGTGATTTTTTTTAGCTAGAACTTTTCATCCATGTTTGTCATTGGGTCCCACATGACAATGTGGAAAAGTCTAGAATGGACACAGGTGTCAGCAGGTGTACCAGCTTAACAGATGTAGTTGAATTCCTGGGAAATTAAGTGTCCTTATTTTTTAGTCTTTAGAGAAGTACGGGATGAGCACTAGCCATTGCTGCTGGAGCAGGGCTGTCAGATTTCAGGCTCAGTCCTCATGAGGCATGCCAGCAATCCAGCTCTGCAAGTAGTTGCATGAGTCTCTAGCAGATTTCATAAGAATCCCAAAATCTTACTATTGGTTTTCAAACTCCGTATAAAAGCTATGCTTAGCAGGAGTTTACTTGATCAAGTTTGCCTAACTAGTACGTGTAAGCTTCTAGTTGTGTGGTGGTTAACACTCAAGTGGGTATTACCATTGCTTCCTGGCTCTTCCAAGACCTACCTGACACCATGTTTCAGTGTCAGGGAAAGAATACATCTGAGCATTCTTGCAGAAATGACCTCTCCCTTTCCGTTCTTCTCTTCCCTTTGATTTATGTTTGGACATTATGTCCTTTCTGGCATTTGCTAACCTGATGGTTAATCTTTGATGTCAACAAGACCACATATAGACTCAAACTCATACAACTTTGCCTTTCTCTCTTTTGCTAATTTGATGGCTGAACTTCGATGTCAACTGACTACACCTAGAGTGAAAACCAAAGAGTTTGGGGAAGCCTGTCCTCACAGGTCCACACTTTCTTGATTACATTGTTTAAGGTGGGAAGACTCATTCGCATATTCGGCCCTACATTCTGGCAACAACCCACATGAAAGGGTATGAAGGAGATTTTTGGTTTTTTTTTTTTTTCCTTTTGTCTTTACTGCCACTGACAACTTCATCTATTTCATTGCCAAGGCATCTCTTTGCTAGAATTAGAACCAGTTCCACTGAGGTTCCAACATAAACTAAAAACCAGCAGCTCTCCAGAAATTCTCCGGAACTCTAGACCCAGAATGGAACTGCTGAGCCATCTAACATCCAGACTCAGGGACTGAACAAAAACTGGACTCCTGGCCCTTCTACCATGAGACAACTATTATGGGACTTGCTAGAGCACAACATGTAAGCCATTCTAATATCTCTCCTCCTTCCCCATAGATGTATATGTGTGAATATGTATATATAGATATATTCATTCTTCTATCAGTTCTGTTTTTCTGGAGAACCCTATCATAGCATCTCTTCCTCTATTTAGTCCATTTCCTGGAGCCTGTTCCCCTATCAATTATTCATAGCTTATCTTCTGTGCTTGTGTATGTGCGCATGTCTGTGTTGTATAAATGAGTTTGCATACGCCTGCGCATATGTGTGATGCTGGACATCTTCATCTCCCTCTGTCACTTTCTACCTTAGGACAGGGTCTCTGACTCTATTTGAAGGTCACTGATGGACTAGAGTGACTGATTGATCACCAGGCCCTGGAATCCTGTCTCCACCTTCCGTCACTGGGACGGTAATAATGTCTGATTTTTTTACATGGAAGCCTGGGATCCAAAATCAAGTCCCCATTCTCATGCAGCAACTACTTTAACCACTGAGATATTTCTCCAGTCCCTATAGCTTATCTTTAAGAATTCTAGTGAGGTTTCTCATAACCTCTCTTCTTTTTCACTCGCTTCTTTAAAACCCAGTCAAGATTATACCTTTGTATCAAGATCCCAACACCAGTATTAGACTATGGATTGCATTTTCAAAGTGATCAACAACTCTCCTTACTAGAATATGTGTGTGTGTGTGTGTGTGTGTGTGTGTGTGTAATAATGAGCTTATTATATAATAACAAGCATATGTGCTTATTATTATACTTATTTACAATGAATATATTATATGTATTATATTGTAAAGGAAATTTATTAGACTGGCTTACACATGAAAATTCGTGGAGTCTAGCATTTGCTGCATGTGTTTAAGAAAAACTGAGAACCTAATAGCTTTGCAGCCCACGAGGCTGGATCAACAATCCCAATCTGTCACTGAAGGCTTAGAGGAGAGGTGGAGAGTCTACCGCAAAGCTAAAGAAACTGGTTCTGATATTAATGAAGGATGTTACATCAGTAGCAGCAACACAGGGAGGCCAGCAGGTAAGGCAGCATGTCTTCCTGGATCTCTTTATCTCTGGCCACTGACAACAGGTACTGTACTCTCTAGAAAAGGATCTCCCTTCTCAGTTAATCCGTCCAGGAAATACCCTCACAGATAAACCCTGCATATCAATTAGTTGATCCTAGAGCCAATCACGTTGACAATCCAAGATTAACCATCAAAGTTACATTCTTTTTACTAATCCCACAACTCCTTAGGGAAACTATTTAAGGGGGTGGGCAGGGTGATTGGGTTCATGGTTTCAGTTAACCATGGCTGGGAAGACGTGCTGGAGCAACTCAGTTCACAGAAGTAGCAGAAAATAGTGGAAACTGGTCACAGTATAGACGACCAGGAAATAGAGAGGGGCACAGATAAGTTCAAGGACTTGATCCCAATACTCTTTTTTCTGTTGGGAGCGGTGAGACCCCAGATCCTGAATTTCTTGTAAACAACTTGTTTTCCCCTGATCTGAGTGCCTACAGCTGCTCTGAGCACGAGACCTTCAGGAGTTCCTGATGGCAGGAGAGTGGTTTCTGGTGGGTTTGGCTGGGGCATGGCTATCTCTATATAATCTGCCCCTGAACACAACAAAGGGGGTATTCTTGGGGAATTCAAGGATGACCCGTGTCGCTGTCTCTCTGTCTGTGTATGTCGGTGTATTTTAACCTCCAGCCCCTTGCCCGAAGTTCGGTAACTGGGTGGCAGCGCACAGAGCGCAGAGACGGCATTTTTCCTCCAGTTAGTCTCCACCTCCCAAAGATTGTAAGCCTCCCAAAATCGTGCACCAGCTGGGAAATGAGCATTCAAGAGATGAACCTGCAGAGAGCAGTTCAGACTTAGCCGTAATACCTTCCTATGATGTTTGCTGTTTTGATTATTCCCGCCCCCTCTTTTTGTAACCCTTTTCTCTTTCTGTCTCCATTTCACTAGTCGAATTTCCTTTGCAACCCTGGTGTGAGAAGCCCTTCTGTTTATGTGTTGCTTTTATTGGTTAATGAATAAAGAAACTTGTTTGGCCTGTGATAGGGTAGAATAGAGCTGGGCGAGAAAACTAAACTGAATGCTGGGAGAAAGAAGGCAGAGTTAAGAGAAGCCATATAGCTTCTGCAGGGGACAGACGAGCTGAAACTTTGCTGGTAGGCCACGACCTCATGGTGATGCACAGATTAATGGAGATGGGTTAAGTTATGATGTAAGAGCTAGCCAATAAGATGCTAGCACTAATAGACCAAGCAATGATTTAAATAATATAGTTTTATGAGTGGTTATTTTTAATCTGAGTGGCAGGGAACAAGCAAGCAGCCTCTTACAACAAACCCCCTGACAAAAAGAGGTCCATGTTTTCAATTGTGTCTGTCCTGCCATCATTTCCTTCTCCTTGCTCACTGATTTGGCGCTATACCAAATATTGGTGAAGTTTAGCTTTATTTACATGCTGAGGTTCAGTCAAGACTCTCCTGAGAGGGCTGGAATTACAGATATGCATGAATACACCTGGATAAAGTATTTAATTAATTGATTTAGGGTCTGGAGAGCTGGTTCTGCAGGTAAAAGCAATTGCTGTTCTTGTAGAGGACCAGATATTGGCTCCTGCATCCACACTGTTGAATAACTCACAACCACTGGAAACTCCAGCTCCACGCCATCCAGTGCTCTCTTCTGGCTTCCACAGCCATCCACACTCACTAGGAAAGACTCACACACAGACATAGGCACATACCCATAGATAAAAATAAAATTAAATAACTTGTGTTTATCCTGAAAAAAAAATAGTGGGTTTCTTTATTGCACTTACACACACACATGCACATGAAATTTATACTTTTTGTACTTTGCTCATTTTTGCCTCTAACCATCTCCCCTGATCCCCAGTACATTCACTCACTGGTCCCCTTTTTACCTCCAAAGAGTCCCCCTTTTTTCTTTCTTTTCACACACATACATATAAATCTAGGCTCCATATATGAAAGAAATTGTGATGCTTGTCATTCTATTCGGTCTCCCACTATTCTGTAGGGGAACCTACAGACCATTATAGAACTTTAATCTACTTATCCACTAAAAATGGCAGAAACGTGGATTCCATAAGGACAACACTTCTGCCAGCAGATAATGAAGCCAGACATGCATGTAGATAATGAAGCCAGCAAAGCCTAATTAAGGCCTCCTTGACCAGCTATGCTCCTCTGTCGTGATACAGCCCGACTCGTTTGTAGAGATTCCGATACCACACTGTATTTATCTGTGTCTTCTACCACATTATAGGCTCCCAAGGACATTTGTTGGTTAATTATTCCCGGTAGTTATTTCTTGAAGACATATCATTTAGTAAAGAATAAAATAAGTGGTTTATGACAAGGAGAGAAGTGGCAGTGAGCATAAATAAAGATGCTCACAAGATGTCAACTCCAGATTACTGAGGGAAAAAAAGATAGAAATATCTAAGATAGAAATATCTATACTAACAAGGAAGAAGACTGGGTAATGGAGCAGGAAGAGAACACATCACTTCTTATTTACTTACTTATTTATTATTTATTATGTATACAATAGTCTGTCTGTGTATATGTCTGCAGCCCAGAAGAGGGCACCAGACCTTATTACAGATGGTTGTGAGCCACCATGTGGTTGCTGGGAATTGGACTCAGGACCTTTGGAAGAGCAGGCAGTGCTCTTAACCACTGAGCCATCTCTCCAGCCCCCTAACCCATCACTTCTTAGGCACACCTGTACATACAAACACTCTGAAACGGCAACATGGGAGTTTGAACAGAAAAACATTATTCTATCAGTATAGTCTCATCAGGTGCCACTGTAAAAAATAACAAGCATGGTAATAATATGGTTAGCATTATTAAATACCATGTAAGCACTACATGTATATTAACTAAGTTAATCTTCAAGTTAAACATGCGGAGATAGAACTGTAAGTGCTTGCCTTCCGCGTGATGATGGAAATTGAGGGTCACAGAAGTTAAATCACTTGAATCAGTTAACATGCCGGGGCAGTACTGGATCGAGGTCTGAAGCCCTGGTGGCAGTGTTCTGGCAGAGGCTTCAAATTCAAAGCCATTGTGCAAAGTTTATTTCATTGTCTTAAATTGTGTCACTAATTTTTTTTAAACAGGTGGCAATAATGTAAAATTCAGATTATCTTCCTAGTAAGTGTAAATTTTTAAGAATTACATCTGGTTCATTTATACGTGGACATGCATGCGTGCGTGTGTGTGTGTACATTCTAATGTCATGTCACAGATGTGAATTTCAGAGGGTAAGATATAGATTGTGATGGTCCATTTTCAGTGTTAGAGAACATCAGAGGTTCAGATAAGAAGGGGATTGTGGGACCTCTCTTTCCCAGGTCCAGTCTTGAAAAAAGGACAGGCATGTCTTGCAGTCGGGGGATTTTAAAAACCAGTATCTTTCACCCAATCAGTACGCCAGCCATTTCTGCATGTCCTCTATGCTGCCATTCCTTCTGCTTATTAAAATCTGCTTCATTTTTTATAATCGCTTGAATTTGATAATATCTTATTTTCAACAAGTAAAAGCTAGCAAAAGTGAGTTCTCTCCTACAGTATAAATCTTGGGGATCAAATTAAGATTGGACAGCTTAATCTTATGCATCTTTACCTGCTGAGCTATTGACAGTGCCACGAGATCTTTTCAAGTAAGTAAACACAAGTGTTAATATATGTAGAATATATTTATTATGAAAGTTATTGACATTCAAACTTCGTAAATACATTACTTTTGTCTAAATACCCATACTAAGGATGGCTTTAAATAGTTACACAATTTGGGATCTTTTTAAATTAGAAGATTATGAATTCCTACTACATGACTTTTCTATTTCATAGGCAATTATAATTTAGCTGAGTAATA
Source organism: Microtus obscurus (assembly GCA_963919715.1). Lineage (NCBI taxonomy): Eukaryota > Metazoa > Chordata > Mammalia > Rodentia > Cricetidae > Microtus > Microtus obscurus. Next base: position 8,628,625 of record CAWTZC010000381.1, on the reverse strand, counting down.
TTTTAAGAAAATTTTAATATTTTACATTTAAAAAATATATGATTATCTTCTGAGGCAATAAACACTCATGTTTAGAACTTATGGAGAGTTCTCCAGGTCAAAGTTATAGACATAATAATATAATAATAAACAGTGCTTTACATATATATATGTATATATATATAAAATAATAAACAGGTGATTAAGGCACAGTACTACACAAATATTATTCAAGTTTCAAACATCCCTGCAACTCAGTATAATACAGACCTTATGTTCATTCCCGTTTGTTACTGAGATTCAGAGCAAGTAAGTGCCATGTAGCTATTTTCTCTGAATTACAATAATCCTTCCTGGACAGAGGCCTTGGTAGTCATAGAAAATGACAGGATTCAGGAAGCAAGAAAAACTCACAAACGTAAGAAAGGCCTGAAATTTACAAGATCCACAAGGCCCCTCCCCCAGATCACATTACCCACCAAGTTAGATACGTGGCATTTTCTTTGGTCTGTCCTCAGTGACACTGACTGAGACAGATGTTTGCTTATATATCCCCAGGAAATGTCAGCAACATAATTAACTTTTTTTCAGAGTTTTCCTAAGGCAAATAATAATTCTCAAATATAACTTTCCTAAATCTTAGCATTTCTCGCAACTGTCTACCAGATGGATGGACCTAAGAAAACCCATGTCTTCTATTTGACTCAGTCTCTTCATCTGTAAAATGGAGATCATAATACCATGTAACTCACAGGGTTGTTATGAGAATTCAATGAGTTGTTAGTTGTAAAGATTTTAGAAGTTATCTAGCATAAAAATAATCATATTACTGCTGGTATGATAAAAAAAGCTTGTTGTCAGACTGTTAAATTTACTTAAAAATAAAAACCACAGTAACTCGGCAATTTAATCACACCACATTCTCCACTTGTCCTGCCCTTTGGTATTGTGTTTATTAGAGGTTGTTTATGCAGAACAGAAGTCAAAGTTTAATGTACACAGTTCTTTGGATTCTGACACATGTGTGAGATCGAAATCATGATCACAAACTGCAGGATTTTATCTTTGCCTCCCCCAGCTCCTCGATGTGGAGCCAGTGTTCCCTGTCATGTAAGCCCTGGCAGACTGACCTGACTTGTTTTCTATGGCTTCACTGTTCTACAATGCTAGATAAATAGATTCATTCTAGTCTCCGTCTTCTGTGTCTGGTTCAAAGTCTCACCCATGTTGACCTAGCCGTAGCTTACTTTTAACTTTTGGTATTCATATTTTCAAGTGGTTTTTCTTTTTCATTTTTAAGCCATGAATCCACTAGTTACTTTTAAGTCTAATAAGTTTGAGGCAAGGATGATTGTTGGTACTGGAAGAGACAATTCTCAGTAGCTAAAATAAGAGCCATGAGTCAGGGCTTCCCCAGGGGAAACTTTGTAAAAGGCAAGGCTAGGTACAGGCTACAAAGGAGAAATTGTCTAGAAGTTCACTGAGACCAAAAGTCATTTCTACCCAACGAGCATGCCAACCTGCATGTCTGCTGTAAGGAACTTCAAGTACTAAAAGTTTCAAGATGGTTTTTACAGAAGGCGCCATTCAGCCCATCAAGGCCTTACATTCATTGTCAATTAACCACTCTGTGGTGGCCAGGGGTCTGGAAATGGGTCTTTTCTTGATAGAGAGAGGGCGGTAGAGAACAGGGAAGCCATGTGTCATATTTCACTGTAGTAATAAGGAGCGGCGGGGCTGCATCCCCAGCACCCGGCCGCCCACATGGCTAGTTATGCCCCGAAATAATTACACGGAAACTGTATTCTTTTAAACACTGCCTGGCCCATTCTCTTATTGGCTAGCTCTTACATATCGATCTAACCCATTTCTAATAATCTATGTAGCCCACGAGCTGGCTCACCAGGAAAGATCTTAACCTGTGTCTGCCTGGAGTGGGAGAATCATGACGACTCACTGATTCAGCTACTTTCTCCCAGCATTCTGTTCTGTTTACTCCACCCACCTAAGGATTGGCCTATCAAAATGGGCCTAGGCAGTTTCTTTATTAATTAACCAATAAAAGCAACAGATTAGAAAGAAATCATTCCCACATCATTTCACCCTGTTTTATAAGTCTATTGGTATTTCTTAATTTTGTTTTATAGGTTATAATTGTGTTAGGGTTTGAATAAAAGTAGTTATCCAAACTATCAGTGTGTCAGAATTAGACAGTTTTTGAGTAAAATAATGCATTATCTGTTCTCCCTCTCTTAGGTGGAGTATGACACAGGGGACATGAAGCTATAACATATTTTGTTTCCTACACAAATTGTGGGCATTCCTAAATTTTTAAGAATCTGTTGAAATCTCCTGAAACACTTCTGCCATGTGGAACAGGAAAATTACAAGTAGCGAGACAAATTAAGAACTTACTGCATTCCTGAGAAATGAGCATTCAAGGCTGCACCCTTGTCTAAAACGTGTCTTGCTCATCTTAATGTCTTAACCCAACTTAAGAATGAAACGTATTCCAGTTTCGAAGTTGTGTGCCAGTCTATGTAAAGCACAATTGCTAAGAGAGTGTCTTTGAGACATAAATATGTACAGGACAGAGCCCCAGACCCATACTGGATTAGGTGGTGAGCCAACCACTGACGTCTGTATTACATACGGTACAGGGAAGTACACAAAACATTGGAAGAATAAGGATAAAATCTCGAAAGGGATATTCATTTTGGTGGAATTTAAGCAGAACTTTAGAGAGTACATTAAACCAGCAAATTCTGGCTGAATGGTGATTAAAGAAAATCAAGGTAGCATAAAAAAATTACTAGCCAAGCAGAGTTAAGTCACTGGTCCCTCAGCCAAATGAAAAACCAAAATACCAAATAAAATTCCTAAAATTATAAGATTACATATGATGTGAAGACTTACCAAGAATATCTTAGAAATCCAGTTTGCAGTAACACCAGCCTTGATAGCAGTTGTATCTCATAATGGTTTAGTCAGTGTGCCAAAACAACTTCTATAATGATTATTGTATTTTGGAACTTCTAAAATTATTTCATTATTCAGGCTGCTGAACTGAAATCTCCACAGTGTTGTGCCAGGGAGACAGAAAAATACTTGAATAATATCCCCACATTTTTATTCTTGTAGAAAAAAATAAACGTTTTTATAACTCTGTTTAGTTTTGTTGCAGAATTATACCCATAGCTTTCCTTCTGAAAAAAAGAAGACATGGTTCAAGTAAAACTGTGGTTGAATAAGCAACCATGTGTACATGTGTAGATTGGAAGTCTGTTTTTCACCCAGTGACATCACCCCATTTCCCGGGGCTCTCTCTGGCATCTTCTCAGCAGCTGAAGTCAATGTATCAGAGAGAAGCGAAACACAAACATATGTGGGCCCCTTCTAATTTCATCTAGGAAGTTTCTACTTCAAATACAGTTTCAATACAAAATATTAAAGAGATGAGTATACCAAATTCTAATTTTATATGAGAACAAATGGAGTGAAAATCCACATTTTGTTAAGTAAGAAATCTCCACGAAGACTACTGTTCATGGAAAATGTGAGGTCTGAACTCTTTAATAAGGAAGGCGTCAGAGTTCCCAGGAGCCCAGTTCCTTCTTTATAAAATAGGATAGGTAGGTAAAAACATTTGTACCAAGATTTCTACAAAAAAAAAAAAAAAATTGACAAACACATTTTTTTTTTTTTTTGTTTTTTGAGACAGGATTTCTCTGTGCAGCTTTGGTGTCTGTCCTGGAACTCGCTCTGTAGACCAGGCTGGCCTCGAACTCACAGAGATCCTCCTGCCTCTGCCTCCCAAGTGCTGGGATTAAAGGTGTGTGCCACCACTACCCGGTTTCCATGAATACATTTTGTAAATTCTAAAGATTATGTTAGAGGTTATTATTGTTTATCAATATATAATACAAAGAATTCAAGAAAGAGCTATTCATTTATTGCTTAAGAATACAGATTCTGAAGTTATTTTTCACCAAACAAGGTGCTTCATCCCAGGTTAAAGGAGGAGGTCAGTGTGTAATGAAACACTTGTTGATTTGGTAGGTCCCGTCAAACTCCCCAGCTTAAGCTGAGCGTTGACTTAGTAACATCGAAAGTAACAGAGAAAGAATAGTGACAGAGGCTCTCAGAGGCTACTGGGCAAGGGAAAATTTACTGTTTCTTAACTATCATACACAGAATCAAACTATTATCATTTTACCATTTATGACTCTAAGGACTCCAAATAGCATTACTATTAGAACTTTTTGGTTTAGTAGTTTAAAAATGTCTGTTACATGCCCTCTGGTTTAATGTCAAAGACAGTTTTCACAACAATGTCTCATTGGTTTTTCCCAACCACACGGGTCGCAGACACATTATACAGATAATTAACATTTGATTAAGAGATATTAAATCACTTGCAAAAATTATACTAGTGAGCCATTCAGAACTTAATCCCATACCTGACTTCTGTTTCTTCCTCTACAACACAGACAGAATAAATACACTTGGGTACTCGCAAACTTTTTATGAGGAAAGGAAACAAGGTAAGTCTGTGAGATTTTTTATCTTTTAATTTTTATTTTTTTTTACTTTTACTTAAAATAGATTTAACATAAAACATTCTGTTTACAGGTTCCCCCGTCTCTGATCCTCTCACTCCTTCCTCCTCTCCCCACATCCAGCTCCACCCCTTTCTGTCTCTCAATAGAAAATAAATGGCATCTAAAGGATAATGACATAATAAAATATAGGATAAAACAAAAGCTAATGTATTGAAATTGGACAAAATAAACATTCAGAAGGAAAAGAATCCAAGAGAAAGCAGTCGTACACTCAGGAATCCCATAAAAACACTCAACAGAGGGGCTGGAGAGATGGCTCAGAGGTTAAGAGCCCTGACTGCTCTTCCAGAGGTCCTGAGTTCAATTCCCAGCAACCACATGGTGGCTCACAACCATCTGTAATGAGATCTGGTGCCCTCTTCTGGCCTGCAGACATACATGGAAGGAATGTTGTGTACACATAAATAAATCTTAAAAAAAAAAAAAACCAGCCTTGTGGGACTGAGCAGCTACTAGATTCTTGAACTATTTATTCACAATTAACCATTGTTGTACTGTAATTCCAACAATATTATATATATATATTAATTATCATTGCCATATATGTATATATACATACACATATACATAGATAGATAAAGATGTAGATATAGATGGATTCATGCCATAAATGTGACTCTAGAGAACCCTAATACAATAAGCATTGTCTTTTCTTTCCTCTGTATCCATTTTTAATCAATGTCTAGAAGTGACAAATAAATGAGAAGAAATAAAAATAAATGTTTCTTTAATATAAAAAAAAAAACAAAAAAACACTCAACAGAAGATCTATAGGGTAACTGTGGGGGGTGTGCATAATATATATCATATATATATGATATATATAATATACACTATATTTTTATAAATAATTTTTTAAATAGAAGACATTATGAAACATGCCTTGATATGACATTATGAGACAAGGAACGTCCAAAGACACTGTTCAGTTTCTTTGCTGTTGGCCCTCTACTTCTGTGTTTGTAGCCTAAGTTGTCATTTACAAGTGACAATCAGTTGGAGATTGCTCTGGGTTAAGCACAGGGGCATGAGTGTTACAGACCTGTGCAGGCCCTGTGTATGCTCCCTCAGTCTCTGTGAGTTCATACATCCATTGATTTTAGAAGTCCTTGTTCTCCTGGTGTCTTCCATCATCTCTGCCTCTAACACTCTTTCTACCTTCTCTTCCCCCAGGGTCCCTTGAGCCCTGGGGGGAAGTATTTGATAGGGAGATTTTCTCTTTTTTACCTACGTATTTATATGAATCAAGAATATTTTCAGACACGTTAATCATAACAACAAATGGCAGTAGATTGAATCAGATGCAAGTATAAAAATTCTATTATATCCTATTAAATCAAATATTAAAGGAATTACTTTTAAAATGTGATGTTTCTCTTCTAATAAAATATTAGTTTCATAAACAATATTGCTGTGGAAACTCCCTCAGCCAATAGTCTTTAAGATGCCAGCCCACTTTGGGTGTGGTCTCATGTACTATAAACGCAGACAAAAAGCGTGTGCAGATCTCTTAGCTGCTGGATTCAGTTCCAGTTCCCGGGGCTCACAGAGGACTTCAGATCACTACTTGTTCTGTGAGTCTATCCCCAGATAAATAAACCTTTGTTATACTCCATTCCAAGCTACTGTGGAACTTTTTTGTCCACCAACAAATTGGCGTGCACCGTCTGGGACATAGATTCGCAAAACTCCTAAAAAAAAAAAAGCTTAAGAAAAAATAAGAGGCCTTTAGACCCACCACAAAAACGGGAGCCAAGTGCAGGGTTTTGGTAGCCACATTCTTTCAGATAGGTTTTGTTTGCTGGCTTCTTTAAAAGTTGGCTTCCAGGGGGCTGGAGAGATGGCTCAGTGGTTAAGAGCATTGCCTGCTCTTCCAAAGGTCCTGAGTTCAATTCCCAGCAACCACATGGTGGCTCACAACCATCTGTAATGCGGTCTGGTGCCCTCTTCTGGCCTGCAGGCATACACACAGATAGAACACTGTATACATAATAAATAAATAAATAAAATATTTAAAAAAAAAAAAAAAGTTGGCTTCCAGGTTTGTGTTGGCATCATGGAATGGCTCTGGCTCTTTCAGGAGGTTCTGTTATAGAGCCTATAAATGGGATTTGTGAGCAGAGTACTACAAGTTGCTTAATTGTGACATAGACCCACTGCATCCCTAGAGCTGGGGCGGTGAGCATGGCTAACAGAGCTGGCGGTGAACATATCTTCAACATGTTGGACTGGGTGGAGCCAAAAGGCAAAGCAGCCTTAGTCCTATCCACATAGCTTAGCATTTTAAGAGGCACTCCTGGTCAGAAAATGACTACAGATACACAATAAAGACAGATTCAGACAGAAAAGACCTCTAAATTAGTCACAGTGTGTCTTTTAAAAAAAATGTACATAGGTATGGGAGAAAGAAGAAAAAGAATATAGACAGTTATTAAAAGAAATAAATAGTTTTAAAAATAAAACAAGGTCTTTGAAGAGACAGTAAAAGTAAAATAAAAGAGTACAGACAGTTATAGATTAAAGGAGTAAAAAAAAGCCACATAGAGATGAAATAAAAACAGAGAGTCTGTATTATGCATATTATTGTGTTTTCTTTAAATTTTTTGACTGCAGAAAGACATTTGGTTCTGGGGGCTGTTAAATTAAACTAACATAAAGATATGCTGACTTCAAAATTTGGGTCTAATGCTATTTTGCTTTGGAAAAGAGGTTCTGCTTTTGTGTCCACAGAAGATGAGAACCTGTGAATTCTTTCTAGGCTAATGTTGTTTGGTGGAACAAAACCCCAGAAAGGTCTTTGTGAACCCTAAAAATTACTTTGCCCAACAAACAGCAGAAAGCAGTTTGCTGAAAACAATGCCCAAATTCCCAAAATAATTGTTTATAAATGTTTGCTTTCATTTAAAGGAGGTTGATTATAAGTGATTAATTGTCACAGTAAATTTCTAAAAAGGGGGTGGATATGGAGATATGATCTGATATAGAGATGAATAGATATGGGTCTTGGTTACTGATACATATTTAAGGTTGATTTTATTACACTTTGTATATTTATTTCTGCTCTTGTTTAAGGTATTGTGTTTGTACAGTTCATTTAAAAAGGTAATGTATAATTAAGAAGTACAGACTAATATGTAGTCATTTATAATAGTCAAACTTGTAATCATACTTGTTAGATTTTCTAGATGTACAGAGATATATTTCAGATAGCTAGGTAATCTTCAAACACTTCAAAGAACTAAAGAATACAGTATTTAAACACCTTAAGATTCTCTTGATGTGAGACATGATTGCTCCTAGTAGCACCAATCTATTTTTTGAGAGAATGTTGGGCACAGAAGATACCTCACTTGGAACTTGTTTTCTTCTTGGAAAAACTAGCCTTTGGACAAAGAATTGCCCCTGCCTCAACCACTGACAAAATGCATGGTGTCCAGACTAGACAAGCAGGATACAAGCAAAAAGACTGCTAAACCTTGCCAAGACAAGGTAAGATGGTTTTTCAAATTTTCTTGCCTCTGAAAAATGGTCTGTCAGTTACTCTAGGCTTTAACCAAAGTCAGTTGCCCCAACGTTGCAAAAGAAATCCAACTAAGACAAGAAGCTACACCCATAAAGTTTCATCAGTGTGACAGCAACATGAGCTGAAGAAGGACAATGACCATAGATATGCCAAAGTAATGAGAAAGACCAGGAGGCCTCAACACACACACAAACACACACACACACACAAATACATGCAACTAAGGAATGCTGAGAACTAAAGAAATAGTCTTCCCAGCGAAAATCATCCTAATTGGTTATCTAATACCAGAGGGTCATCCTGCTAGCATATATAGAGGTAACATTATATGAACTGAGCAGGTTTGTACTTATATATTTATGAGTATGTATATGTGTACATATACAAATGTATATGCAACAACAATTAATTTAAAAAGAGGCAATGAATTTGAAAATATCAAGATTTTTTATATAGAGTGTTTGAAAAAAAGAAAAGGGAGAAGCTCTGTATTTATAAGTTTAAAGAAATAAAAAAAATTAAAAATAAAATTGAAAAAGTATCATTTTAAAACCCCCTTTGAATGCAGTGCAGCATTGCAAAGCATGTACAGATCTAGTTCCATTGATATGCCTGATATAACTCCATAATGTATGTGTAACTATTGGAGAAAGTACCTAGGATTATACCTAAATGATTATAGGTGTAAAAACTGACATTTTACCTACCTTCCTAAAATAGATGCTTGGCACCATTTTGAGAGCTGTAGAAACGCAGTAAGTTAATGCCACTACTGGAAAAAGTCGTCATCACTGATATTACTACAAGGAGAGTAAATTGTGAAGCTGTATTGACCAATGTAGACCAGAAGCATAGAATCCATTGACTACTCTGCTCTGACAGAAGTTTCATCATTACCATTTCACTACCCGGTAAACTGATACACATTAAGAGCAATTCTTGATTCTTAAAAGGAGTTCAATTTAACAAACCAGTTTTCCAGAATGATATCATGACTGATGTCTTTTAAAACCTTTCATCGACATGTGTTTCCTGTGGCACAAATGCATTAAAATGGTAAGAACACGAATTTTGTGCTCATAATTGGTACAGATGAAATACAAATCTGTAATAGAGTTTTTAAATTTGTGTTTCGGAAAGGAGAGAAATTGTGAACATCTCCAACATACATATGAGCCAAGGGCACATAATGAGACTATGCCATGAGTCTAATGTAACCGTCTGGCTGTATTACTTGCACCCTCCCAAATCTAAATGTGGCACTACTTTCAAGTCCCAACCAAAAACACAGAGAATGCACTTAAGTACAACGTAGTTGAGAACCAAACACCAGAACTCCAGGTTATAATCAGCACGCCCAGCCCATAAATACAGGAGAAATTCTGGTGGAGTGGTAGAATTACAGGGAGAGACCAGTATTTGCTTTGGCAGATGTTGGCCTTTGCAAGTGGGAACACAGCTGTAACAGCTGTATGCGGAGTGTCTCAGTGCTTCTGAAACTGCTGAATTAGACATAGAGGAATAGCCAACTTCGCAGTGTATCAGCAAGTTTAGAGAACAAAGGACCGTTTGTCGTTTTTTATAAATTGCGTAGAATGAGCAGTCAGGATTAAACAGCTAATAACTTTGTCCATTACGATTCGTTTCACGGCCCCATCTTCGTTACACGGCTATGGTTTTCTCTCTTTCAATATTTCATCTTTTCTGTGTCACAGAGAGAAAGGCTGGCGATCCTGCTGTCTGAAACAGATAAATGGGTTACATGTGATTGGGACGTTCAATAAAAATGAAATGTCTCCTATTTGGCTTCAGAAATGTCATGGCTGTGATACCAAGAAGACAGTTTGGGAACTGAAAATAATGAATCTCCACATAGGGCTGTTCAGTTCCCTTAGCTGAGTCGAATATGCTGCTTCAAGAAGAAATTGAGGGCCTGGACACATGGAAAGCAAGAGAAGCAACATCTCATCCTCCAAGCCAGCCTCTTTGTAAAGGTTTTTGCTACATGAATAGGGACACACTGAGTGCCCAGTCGCTGACTTTGCCGACTTCCCTTGAGCTGACTGAGCACAGCTGGGTGCAGCAACTGATTCTTAGTGGGTCTGTGTGCCTAACTCCGCTGCTAATTCAGTGTTAGTCCTACTTGGGGTTCAGTATTAATTGAATTGACAGAATTATTTTCAAACTTTTAAATCATGTTCATTTTCAAATTTAATATGGCACACCATCTTCTTTTTTAGTTTTAATCTCTAGACGATTTTTAAATGTATCTGGAGTGTGTTGGATTGACTTTATGTGCCGTGGGCTTAGAATGCTAGTGTGTAGGATATCTGCCATTTATCTGTGTCTCCGTCCCCAGGATTCTACTGGTGGAGCTTCACTCTTTAGACTATAGAATGCTAAGCGAAAGCAACTGGACATCTTCAGCATTTTCCTTGTTCTGTTGTTTTTTATATGTTTGAAGTAGAAAGACAATGGCTGCAAGCATGGTTTATTGTTCCCTGCTTTGTTAACCACAACAGGACATTTTTTTTAAAGCAAACTATCTAAATTAACAAAAGAACAATATCTTTGTTCTTGCTACACACCAGTCACTGTGCAAGGTTTAACTTAGTTCATGTAGACATGAAAGACATGTTCAAGGTTCTAGGGAAGGTTAAAAGCAAGTAAAGCAAAGAACTAGGAACCCAGGGAATCTATTTCCTAAATATAGTACGAGGTGAGATCTGTAAACTGAGTCACCTTTCTTAGAGTGATAATTGAGATGGGGCTGGGGAGATGGCTCAGGGGTGAAGGCTCTCAACTATTCTTGAAGAGAATCAGGATTCAGTTCCCATCACGTGATATGACTCCTGTTTAATTCTGTGTTCTCCATAGCCACTTCCCTATGAGACACTTCTGTGTGGGTGGACATGTAAAAGCTTACTACCATCTGTGACTCAAGATTCAGAAAATCTGACACCTCCTTGCAGCCTTGGCTGACCAGGAGGGGACTTGTAATGGCTCTTCTTGATGGCTATCAACTTAGCACACCTGGGAAGAAGAACCTCAATTGAGGGATGACCTCAATTATATTAGCCCATGGACCTTTTTATTAGGACATTCTCTTGACTGCTAGTTGACAGTGGGGGGCTGAACCCACTCTTGGCAGGGCCATCACTAAGCACATTCTGAGTGATATGTGGAAGCTACCTGAGAAGAAGGAGGAAGCAAGCCAGTCAGCAGCATTCCTCCACACTCTCTGCTTCAGTTCCTGCCTCCAGCTTCCTGTCTTGAATTCCATTGATGAGAGACTGTCTATATCCTGTCAGACACATAAACTCCTTTCTCTCCAAGGTAAATCTAGTTAGTATTTTATCATGGCAACATAAAAGCATAAAAAAACAAAAAGACTGGAGCAACAACTGAACTGAATGTCAATACTTAGCATCAGAAGGGTTTGAACTTCATTCCTGGTTAATCCCGTGTTCTTTATAGCCCTTTCTCTAGGAGCTACTTTTGTATGTGTAGATAGTGTTCTCTAAACAGGGAAATAATTAATTATGAAAATTCAGATAATTATATGTAATACGTCTAGGCAATAGTAGGTGTCAACAATTGTGTGTTCCAATATTCAATATTCAACTTCTGGTTCCTTTAAATATAATCATCTTATACTTTAGAAAGAGTTATAATTCAGTAAAAGCAAAAGTAATGAACACTTTTGTGAATCAGATATTTGTGTAACATAGTAGAATCGGTACATCACAGTTACCAAGACAAAAAAATGATAAAAGCCTTATATTATGAATTTCTTACTACACCAACAAAAAATATTATTTACAAGAAAGAACCACTTAAAGTAGGAGGGCAATTATTCCTCTCCCTACAATGAACTGCTCCATGCTCTCTAAAATGTACAGTAAAAATTCCAATAGTTACTAGATCTGTATACTGGGTCATGGCTTGGAAGGAGATACTGAGTAGGAAATGGGAACTGAGAACAGAATTGCTTTCAGTGACTTTGGACTCATAGTAGAGTCTACAAGAACAGCTAGATTTTGGAAATTTGTCAAAACCAGAGACATGACTGGAGCCCCACAAATAAACAGAAAAACAAACAACAGCCAAGACTGAACCAATGAAATACTGAAGAGCTTCAGGAGCAAACATTTAGCAAAAGCCAGTTCTTAACTGTCACAACACTCTCAGACTCACAGGGAGCCTGCGTGCTATAAAGAGGCATCTGCTTCTGTGTAGCACATAGGTGACATTAGGGATGTCTGCATGCACAGCTGAGATAGTAGCTGATGCCATATTCGATTTGAGAGGAGGCACTGTCGTTTCTGCAGAATAGATCCTGTGATAAAAGTCTTCCTGGCTAAACATGGGTTCCATGGTCCAAGCAGGAAGAGCCAGGCCCAGCGTGAATAACCACAGGAGGAAAAAGAGTCCACTAATCTCCATGTGCCATTTACAGTCATCCGAAAAAGCATTTGCACAACAGATATTTTAAGGGAGATGTTTGAGATCAATAAAATATGGGAGGCAGGGAATGCATGAAGAGTCCTAGAGGATTGAAGGGTCAGGTGACCGCGGTAGAGTCAGAAACAGTGACACAGACTTGCTAAGTGTAGAAGTGCATGCATGGTCCTTTGACAATTTGTTTTCATGAGCATTGCGAGCAGTTCTTAAATAAAAACATAGGATACTGCTGAACACTACTGTAAATTAAAATCATTTTATCTTGTACTATCACAAACAATGCTAAGAAATAATTTAAAAGTATGTTGCCAAAGAGAAGTACGATTTTTTTAAATACCTAATTTCTGTGTGAATTAAATTAGAATCTGCCATAAGATTATAAGATTAGAGAATACGTTTTGAAAGAAAATAGCAAAAATATAAACTAAGCTTAACTTTTCAAATATGCCTATATTAAAGTAGGGTACATGTTTGAATCTTCAAACAAAAGCTCTGAAATTGTGTTTGGAGTTTACTGCAATGTGATATTTTCAAAACTCGGCTTTATTTTCCATTTATTCCTATAATGTATAGAAAAATGGTTTTTTATGTTGTTGAAACCACATCCTCAGAATTAGAAAAAGACTAGCAAATCTTGTTATTGGGGAAATTGGGTTCCCTTTCAAGTTCTTAGTCTTGTGAACAAAAGAATTTTGAAACAGATTCAGAAGGAAACTCAAGCACAATTTTATTTGTGAGCCAGAGAAAAACAGGACAGGCAAGCTGTAAATCCTGGCAGCTCCCAGCAGGAGAGAGGTGGAGAAGAGAGGACCATGCTGTTTGGAAGCCAACATGCTCAGTAATGGAAGTCTGCTGTTACTTGGCACAAGGGTGAGGTGAAACTTCAGGTAACTGGCGAGATAGCTTAGAATGTCGGTAAAGGCATGTTTACACAGAAAAAAATATGTCTAGACTTCGAAGAATAGATATGGATCAGAAAAATGGTGTTGTTTGAGCATAAAATGTGTATCTTTTAAAAAGTGGTCAAGCTTAACAGGGCTGACGTAGGGGAGTGTGTATGTGGCACACCAAAGAAGGGGCTTTGGGGAAAGCAGATAGTCTCATTAAGGGGGTAACTATTCCTCCCATCTCCTCACAAGTATTGAGGTGAATCAGATTTCCTCTGGGGTGGCTGCCTAACCAGGTAATTGACACACCCAACTGCATTACCTTCCTGGAAATGCTACAGATGAGAACCCCATATCTTCATACAGAGCCAAGCATATTCTAATCTTTGGATCTGGAGGCCCAAGGAGGGGCGGCTGTGATGTTTTCCTTTACATTACTACCTAGAAAGCAGGAGGTGGTGTCAAAGCCATCATGAGGGAAGGGCCCTTCCTCTCAGGCAGCCTCTAGGACTCTTAATCCCTGCCCAGCCTAACAGCCTCCCGTTCTTTTAAAGCCAAGTCATAAAAATCTTGCTGTCGTTTTATGAGTCACATTCATCAGTCACACAGTTCCTTTATCATATCCCCCAAGATCCAGTTCCTGATGAAAATGATAAGCCTGCAAATATTGATAACTGCTCAAAGGGAGTTCACGTGCTGTTTAAAGAACCACTACCAATAGCACATAAAATACAATAGAATCAGTACCCTGGGGCTATGAGATGCCTTAGTGAGTAACTGTACTAGCAGCCTAGCCTGACCGCCTAAGTTCAAAACTCAGGACCCATGTGGTGGAAAGAGAAGATCAACTATCGCAGACTTCACTCTATACAACTGCACGGTGTCATGTGACATCCATTCAGAGACAGACAGACAGACGGATGGAAAGAAGCAGAGATAGACAAACACACACACGCACATAGAGTGAGAGACAGAGAAACACAGACTGACAGAAGCAGACAGACAGACAGTGAGAGAGACAGGGAGACAGACACACACACAATCAAACAAAAGAGAGAGACAAGAGAGAGAAACAGACAGATATTCACATAAAATAAAATAAGTTCATTTTTTTCTTCCAGTCAAATTTTTTAAGCATGCTCTTTACAAAAGCCCCCTCCATTTTTTTTTTTTTTTTGTTCAGCTTCCTGTAAAGGGCTCTCCCTCTCCCGCAAAGGATTTCTGTGTGTTTTCTGGGAGATTGCCAGTCCAGGGACAGCTCCTGTGGACCAGCCTTAACAGCTTCAAGATGCCCAGTGTTATGATTTCTCCACGTTTCAAGATTTTTTTTTTTTCTCCCTGGCTCTGTTCCTCTCTGGACATTCCTCCTCTTACGGGTAAGGGCAGAAAGCCCGCTTGTTAATTGTTGTCGATCATCGGCCTCCTCTTTACCCTCTTCTCAGCACTTCAGTTAGAATACACATCCAGATTCCAAATGCATCTCTCGAGTCTTCAAATGCATCATCTTAGCCTTCTAATTTCATTTGTATGCCAGCCATCTCCTTTCTCCCCATAGGCGTCTCGAAAAAATAAATAAAACAGGTTTCAAGATCAACTTGTCTAAGAACCAAATTCATGACCGCTCTCCAATCCATCTTTTCTTCCCTAAGTACCACTAGTTACCTCAAGTCTGGTCCAGGGTTAGTCCCACAGGGTAGTCAACACAGCCTAGACCCAGGATGCTCTGCTCATTATTGTAAGGGCAGCACTGAGCACAATGTCCCTGACATAATAAGAGATCGATCAGTACATACTTTATTTGAATGAATAAAGAAATGGTTCATGGGCTTACCGAGGAGCAGGTGTGGTCGTTTGAATAATAATGACCCCCCCAATAGGGTCACACATTTGAATAGTTGCTCCCCTCCCCCAGCATATTGTTGGTGAAACTGGTTGAGGAAGGATTACCAGGTGTGGTCTTGCATCACCGGGGGCAGGCTCTGAAGGTTAGCAGGTGTGAATCTCTCTCTCTCTCTCTCTCTCTCTCTCTCTCTCTCTCCTCTCTCTGTCTTCCTCATGGTAGTACCTCAAGATATAAACTCTCAACTGGTCCCACACTATGCTTGACTGCTGCCACGCTTACCACAATGGACATGAACTCTACCCCTCTGGATCTGTGAGCCCCCAGTTCAACATTTCCTTTTATGAACTGCCTTGGTCACAGTGTCCTGTTTAGAGAAATTTAAAAGTAACTATAGCAACAGGTTGTCAATTACCTGGGAGTTTCAATTGAATAGTAGAGATGAATCTTGGATGATGAGGATTTCATTAAAATAGAAAGGAAAACGAAAGAGGCAATAGAGGAGAACGTTGGAGGAAATAAATGTTTCAGGAAAATGAATCAAAGCCAAGGGCCTCGCAGTTGGAGATAATGGCGACGAAATAAAGGATTTGGAGAAAGAACTGGAAAAGTAGATTTTGCACAAAGTTTGAGGCAAATGAATTTTCTCACCTAAGCACTGGACAGTTGATGTTTTCCAGGCAAAAGACAGGATGTGTGTTTTAGACAAAGCGGTGCTGCTTTTGTCTCATCCGGGTCCTCTCCCTCTCTTCTATCCAGGGGGTTTGTATCAGCCGGTTCGGTTGGAATCTGAAAACTGTAAAAGGCAGTGGAAAAGCAACTCATTCTTTTCCTTTTATTATAAATTTTGTCAACATCACCTTCCCTTTGAACTTCACCTGGCCTTTCTATGCCCATCTTCATCTGTCCCTAGGGAGATACCGAGGGCACCCGAGCCACGCCCCCTAGCTTCATCTGTCTCTGGGGAGGTACCAGGGGCATCAAAGCCACGTCCCTCTCCCATAACCTACGACCTCCCGCATCTCCACCCACCCCCCATTCCCCTAAGTGTGTTCTAAGTTTGACTCCTCCTTTAAGGAACTTTTATTTCAGTTTGTGAGCAGCCCAACCTCCTGCCTTGTTCCCTCTACTTTAGAGGGAAGAGAAGTTACTCATCTGGTTCCTTCTTCGGTTTATTTTCTGTGTTCTAATAAATGATAGTCGTTCCATATTTGATTCTGTATATCGACGTACCTAGTGTGACGTTTTATGGCTCACACTGGGTCCTTGACTGGCAGAAACTGCTGTGGATTTGAAATGGAATGCGTGTCTAAATTCTTTTGTGCCAATCTATCTTCTTTGGAGGAAGTAGGGGTTGCTGCCAGGAATTAAATTGTCTCTCTGTTATAAAAAGCTTTTCTAAGTAAACATTTAAATGCCATATTCCCCAATCTCTGAGCATTTGAGGACCATCTATTGGGTATATGTGAGTTATGAATACAGTATAGGATCTGCCCAGAGAGCTGAGAGGCTGTGAAGGAATGTTTTACCCAGAGTCCTCCAGCTTGACTGTAACTGGTTTTTACTTAACAGGTTAAATTTATGCTCATAAAGGACAAAGAGGTAAAAAAAAATATTTTTTTGCAATAGAAGCTCAATAGTAAAAACTGACAATAGTGAAGAATAATTTGAAGGAAATCTCTAGGTTAGCTTTGTTAATCTCAAATAGATCTTTATAACCTTAATTTTTATCACTATGTAGAATATATTTGAAAGCGGAGTTGATTCACATAGGACAACATGTTGCTAAAACATTTGAGACTTGTTGCTTCCTTTGTCTAGAAGGAGATACGATGAACAGAGCTCACTAGGCTTGTTTAATAGACCATTGTGGCTGTTTTTAAACCCTTTTTCTAAACTGTGGCTGAATGCACACCTTCAGCTGAGCTTAAGTTGCATACACACACAGGCACAGAGTTAGAGCTAGCTCACATACACACATAAAGTTAAATCAAAAGTCACACGAATACTGAGTGAGCGGAAGCGGACTCTTTCATCTCTGACTCTCAGTTTGTAACAAGAAAACGGGGCGTTTAAAGAAACAGAGAGCAGACAGATACTCATTCGCAGGTCTTTTAAACTAAGGAAAAATTAGGGAGTCGAGCTGCAATATAAGAAAATAAGAAAGCAAATGCCTTGCAGGTGGGAGAGAACAGATTCACTGTGGGTGGGGTCTCCACGTGAAATGAATGCCTCAGCGGGACTTGTCAAGGCTTTCCAACCCCCAAACTCGCCACACGCAATAGAGTCAGTATAACAGGAAATTAGAGACGGAGACATTAGTAAAAGACGAGACAAAGTGTAAAGGTGGATGCAACAGGTCATATAACCGCTTTGCCTGTAGGGGTGGAAAAGGGTCGGGGTAGGCTGTTGCAGGCACTGCTTGCTTAGGGGCAGAGCCACATCCTGTGGCTCCTCCCTGTCCCATTACCACCTGGGGCTGAGTGGTAGAGGAGTGGCTGGTCACATGGCTACCCTTAATAAAGATGGCAGTGAAGACATCTGACTTGCCCGTAGCCAAAATGGCACTTGCCCACGTGTTGTAATTTCTCCTATTTAACCCTCAGCTGGCAGAAGTTATAATGGTCCCAAGAAAGTTTGGGATATGATTTTGTTGCCTTGTTTTCCGCCAGTAAGTCGGAAAGATAAGTGACTGGCTCAGGTCCTTCTCTGACTCATAAGCAGAATGAACCAGAGCCAGGGCAATAAGCCGGAAGGATGCAGAGTCTGAAAAGGCAGGAAGCGGAGAAAAGGGGAGGCTGTAGCCTACAAGGACCTGTAGGTCGGAGAAACCAAGGCACCGCTTAGTGGTGCTAGGGCACTAGGTCTGACGGCCTCCCTTATGGGAAATGCAGGAGGTGGTTTTTGGCGAAGGGCAGCCAGGGGAAAAAGATCTTACCAATCATAGTTTGTGTTGTGTGGAGGTTCTGATGGTAATTGGTTCTAGATCTGGGTCCAGGATCTCTTTGTGTCTCAGGAACGTGGAGAGAACCTGGAGGAGTCAGGCACCAGTGATAGTACCGTGGGTGAGAATGGGCCACAAGATACACAACGAAGCCGACTTGAAGGGTTTTATTAATAAAGAGAACGGAAGGAAAAGAGGGCGGTGCACGGGTCTATCTGAAAGCATTGTGGTGAGGGAAGCTGAAGCGGGAGGCTGTTTAGTGCATGCGCATAGTGGTTTCCGTAGCCAGGTCACACATAGATCATGTGACTTCACTGCACATAATGTAGGGCATAAGTCCCTAGGGTGACAACACAGTTTGCCTGCATGCTGATGGCCCGGAAATGCTAACTTACGGGGTGACTGACTAAGCATTCTGCCTGAATGCTGGTAGCCGTGGGACTCTGGATGTGACGGAACCAAGAATTTTCGAACTGTTAAATACAGATCTGTGTCATTCTTTTTCTGTCCATAAAGAGTAAGTTTGTTGGAAAAAAAATACGTACTAACCAGAGGAATGAGACGGGAGGGATGTAAAGAAATGTGTGCGCTGTGACCGCGCGAGGAAATCAGAGATTGACAATTTGCTGCCATTTCTTCGCTTTTTATGGCGAGAGGAGAAAACAAAAAGAGGAGGAAGGGGAAGATAAGAGACATGGCAACCAATGTTTTCATTTCTAACTGACAAGCCGGGTCTGCTAGGTTGATTATTCTCCTCATAACTGCTTGGCCACAACAGGAATGACATCAGCAAACCAATCCCCTGGCTGAACAGAATGAGACTTTCTCTTGTTCGTTTTTTGTTGTTGTTTTGGTTTGTTTATTTTTCTCTGTTTTCCCTTGATTCGAATATTTGACATTTGTTGAGGAAAAAAAAAAAACAGACAGAGGAACCCTCTGAATGCAGAAAACTGAAAATCCAAATATGGTAAGCTTCTGATTAGCCAGAAAGGCAGCAGCGCAGGCACTAGAGCAGTTGAGTGAAAAGCAAAAGGCTACTCGAGAAATAATTCACTGTAAATCGCATGCACTTCAGAGCTTAAGCTTTTAAGGACAAACGCAGACGAGTCTCGAACCGGGTGTCCTCTCTTTTCAAGGATGAAGCTGAAGACCTTGCTAACTGTCGGGAAAGCAGCAATATTGCAACATCATCTGCTCTCGGTAGTGTATTCTGTTCAGATTAGTATAAACTTCTGTTGATGTTTCAAATGTATCTAAACATTTGTTTCCTTGAAGCAAAGCAGGCAGGAAATGCAGAGTAAAGGGCGGGGCCGGAGCTTGCTCCCTATAGGCATCTCCGCCAAGCAATCTGCAAACACTCCATTTCTTGGCAAATGTCCACTAGCAGTTTTCTCCATGATCTGTTTGCACCAAGGCTGCTAACGCTGGCCTTTACATTCCTGAGAAATGGGAGATTTATAATTAGGGAACCTCCTTTGGAAAAGGCATCCCTGTTGGGATGACCACCAGCAGTTGCTGTTCTGAAGAGTCTATGAGGAGTGAGGCTCTTTGTAGCTGTGTGCGCTTCACAGGCTGAAGGCACAGAAACCACAAAGGAAAGAGCATCGTTTCATTCTTATTTCTAATGTAGAGGACATGCTGACTCCAAGATTTCCCTGTTTGTTATTTTATACAGATATTAACCAAGTATTATCAAGAAAACCTACCAAATGCTACAAATATAAATGAAAAACACAAAAAAGATAAATTCATTCACTGAAATTCTCTAAAGATTAGTTTTTAATGTGTGTGTGAATAACTGGTGTGTGTTTGTGTGGTGTGTGTGTGTGAATGTGTGTGTAATGCAGTGTGTATGTGGTATGTGTGTGGTTTGATGGGGTATGTATGGTGTGTGGTGTGTATGGTGTGTGTGTGTGTGGTATGTGGTGGGGTGTGCTGTTTGTGTGTGCGTAGTGTGATGTAGTATGTGTGTGGAGGGCATGTATGTGGTGTGTGTGTGTGTGGTGTTGTGTGTGCGTTTGTGTGATGGGAATGTGTGTGGTATGGTGTGTGTGTGATGTTTGTGGTATGTGCATGTATATATGTGGTGTGGTGTGTGTTTAGTGTGTGTGGTGTGTTGCTGTGTGTATATATGTGTTATGTGTGTATGTATGGTACAGTGTGTGTAGTGTGTGGTGTGTGTATGCTGTGTGTGTGCTGTGTGTATATATGTGGTGTGTATGTATACTATGATATGGTGTGTGATATGTGTGTTGTGTGGAAGGGTGTGTGTGTGTTTGGTATGTGGTGGTGGTGGTATGTATGTGTGATATGCTATAGTACATATGGTGTGTATTCGGTGGGGTGAACATGTGTGTGTGTGGTGTATAGATGTGTGGTGTGCATGTATGTGTGGTGTGTGGTGTGATATGTGTGGTATATGTGTGTGTGCGCGCGTGTGTGTGTGGTATGTGTGGTGTGTATTTGCTGGGGTCAGTGTGTGTGTGTGTATGTGTGATGTATAGATGTGGTGTGATGTGTATGTGTGTGTGGTGTGTGTGTACGCGTGTGTGTGTGGTATGTGTGGTGTGTATTTGTTGGGGTGAATGTGTGTGTGGTGTGTGTATGTGTATGCACACCTGTGTGTGGGTGTCCTTAGAGGCCAAGGGAGAGCATCAGATCCTGTGGAATTACTTACAGGTGCTTGTAAACTACCTATGAAAGAATAATACGTGCTCTTAACCTCTGAGCTTTTTCTCTTCAGTCCCCTCATTCACTAAAATTTTTAAATACTTAAAAATTAATATGAATGGAAAATACCACATGATCTAAAGCAATTATCATTGTTATTATTTTAACTTACTGTTATTTTCATACATAAGCATATTGTATTTTGGTCAGCTCCACCTCCACTCCCTCCTCGTCAACTCTTCCTATATCCACCCTCCACACCATAAATTTGGCTGGCTTGATCTTCTGCAGGTCTAGTTCATACAGTCACAGTTGCTGTGAGATCACCGTGCCATGGCCCTGCCATGCCCTGGACTACTATGAGGTGGCTGTCCTCCACTGTCCCTGACTCTTAGAATCCTTCTGCCCTCTTCCATGATTACATGTATAGACAAATAATTTTAATTTGCATATTTAGACAAATAATGGTTCTTATATATCACTAAAAGCATAATTATAAACTAACAACAGGCCATATATTAAAAATAATTACAAATGTTCCAAATAAATAGACAGATTATATATATATAATCATATATATAAATATATATGTGATTATATATATATTTAAATATATATAAATATAAAATATTACATATATATAATATATATTATATATATGTAAAACTTACTTACAGAGGAGAATAAAATCTCCCCAAACAAGAAACTGTATCCAAAACACAAGTTCAAAATAAATTAAAATATAACTGCAACTTTTTGTTTACTAAAGCTACAACATAGCCAAATTATACAAGATGTGATAAACAATGATGAACCCAGGCTGTAGCACTGAGTTTTTATTTCCTACTCAAAGAAGACAGCAATTCTCCGAGAGCCACCTGATTCCAGGTCTCAATGTGAAAACTGTAAAGCGTGAGGCTAGATGACCCTGACACACTATTTATGAATATATTGCCAAATAACGCTAATTTCAGGGTCAACATTTTTCACAGGTCAACGGCACCACGTTAACTTTGATAGAAATAAAATCCCCAGTGTCCCAAGACAAGCATGTTTAAGTGTACTGTTTTATAGTGAAGTTACACTGAACTGCTCACCTTGAATACCGAATGAGAGAATTCCTAAATAAACAGTGTCTGGACATGTGCACATGTATGTGCTTGTGTGTACGTTTCTTCTATCCAGATTTTATCTTACAATGGAAAACCTTCAGAAAATGGTACCTAGTGTAAACGTAAATATGAAGAATGAAACCCATTGACTTTGCATCTCATTATCTGATGCTATGAAACTTATGTAAATTAGCAAAAGGTTTCTATATAAAATATGTAATATATACATATGTGTATCTATATTGATTCATTCAGTACCTCCGGGAAGTCATCCTTTTAAGAAGGATGACTGTAATGTAGCACAAATGATAAAAACCCAGAGACAAGTATGGGGGTTCAACCTGAAGATCAGCAAAGCAAAGCAGCCATCCACTGGCTCCCACCTCTACCTCAGACTGAAAATGAGTAAGATCCTGTCTCCATGAATCCTGAAGACTCCACCCTCCACTCATTTCCTGTCTCTTCCCCCTTTTATTCCTCTTTCTACGCAGCCATATTACTTCTGTCTCCGCTCCCTTGTGCTGGGATTAAAGGCATGGGATATTAAGTGTTGGGATCACCTTTGCGTGAGCTCTGTTTTTCTTTTAGACAGACTCAGTCTTGTGTTGGCCAGGGTGAGCATCAGCTCACAGGCATCTGTCTGCCTGAACTCCACTGTTACCTTGTCTCTGAAGTTAAGAGCATTTATATTTGGAGACACATCAATCTTTTAACATTTTGCTGCTAACTTTTCTTTTTATTCTCAAAGGAACGCTAGCCATTGGTTCAACAAGGTATGAAATAAGGATTATGCCATATCGACATCAGTATTAGTTTACTCCAGAGTCATCTGAGATAGCTGGCCAAAGTTACAGTTTTTAGGCCTCTTCACCTACAAGAGATTCAGATTCAACATGACCAGCGGCATGGACCACATATTGAGAAATCCTGGAATAAATGACCATGTTCCAAGCTTTCTAGTACTGTAAGTATCAGTAGAGAGGCTACGCACCATGCACGAGGAATATTTAATGTATAAACTATTATCAGGCATGCTTGTTTTATAATCTAGTCTCCAACTCTTTGTTGGTCTACGGAAATTATTTTCTGTCTCATAATAGATGCACCCTCATATCTAGGGAAATGGCCAGTTCAGAAGCATTCTCCTGCAGAACTGAAAGAAACAGATGTGTACTTATAGATGCCAGAACAGAGATGATTAGGTAATTTCCTTCTTAGGCTACCTTGACTGGGCCTCAAAGAAACTAGTCTACGCACTTGAGGAAGCACTTACCGGCTTGACTCTGGGCCATGGGGCTTTGGCCAAGGCAAACCGGCCCGCTTTCCTCCTCAGAAGGAGCGTCTCTGTTCACAATTCAGGAAAGGAAATCACTTGCATCCACTAGACAGCCTCTGGGAGTCCCAGCTGTGCAACGCTGTTACAGGCTGAATGAGGAGACATCACAGAGCACAGGAAGGTAGATCTTAGCACCAAAGTAAGTCATCTTTGCTTTTGGGAGTTATTCACACAAAATCAGCCTAGGCTGCTAGGTTGGAAACTTCTCATTTACTCGCTGTAGGATTCCCAGCAGGTGTCAGAATAATTCATGGATAGCAAGCAAGTACTATAAATAAATAAATTCTAAGTGTCAATTAAAAAGGTCAAATATCTAGCTTTATCATAGCCAACCCAGCTGAAAATATATACCTATCTAAAGCAACTTTATAGCAAAATATCTTAATGACTTGTATTCACTACAATAAATTTCTTCCAAACCACCCACTAAAATAATTACCAAGCAAAATCATGTTGGAAAAGGCATTTTAAAATTCTAAATGGTTCGTCTCCCAATTTGCCTCACATATGAGAGTTAGCTGTAAAATCACGAGCTACGACAATATTTTATGAAAAATTATGAAGAAGGTGAGATGATCTTTTACCATTATTAAGGATGATGTGACCTTATATAGAGAGAAAATTACCATTTTAAAAAAGAACCCACCATCCTAAAGTTAGTTAGCTTTGTCACCTTGAGGCTAGAGCTATCTGCAAGACTTGACTGAGGAACTGCCCAGTTCAGATTGGCCCATGAGCATGTTTTGGGGGGATTGCTTTAATTGCCTTATTTGAAGTAGCGGGGACCAGCCCCGTGTGGGTAACACCATTCCCTGAGCAAGTAGTCCTAGGCTGCATAAGCAAGCAAGCAAAACAACAGAGTTCCTCTATGAAGTTACTGTTTGAATTCTCATCCTGGCTTCCCTTAATGATGGATTGTGACCTGGGAGTGTAAGACAAATAAATCCTTCCCTCCCCTGAGCTGCTTTTTAAAGATCATAGTGTTTGTTTGTATAGTCGCAGAATGAAACTAGAAATAGAAGTGGTTTTTTTTTTTTTTTAATCAGCAAAGTTGCAGGATATAAGAGCACACGGCAATAAGCTGTGTTGCTATCACTGCCAGCGAACAACTCTTAAAAGAAGCTAGGGAAATAACCCCATGTACATCTGCATGTAAGATGTACTTATAAGAAAGACTTACAAAGAATCTTAACTAAGGATTCATTTTTTTTTTCTTGGTTTTGGTTTTGATTATTCCAGACTGGGTTTCACTGTGTAACCCTGACTGTCCTGGAACTCTGTAGACCAGGCTGGGCTCGAACTCAGAGATCCACCTGCCTCTGCCTCCCAAGTTCTGGGATTAAACACACGTACCACCATGCCTGGCAAGGATGCATTTTTTTTAAACTCCGGAAATTAGGAGTGAGGTCTGAGTGAAGAAAATTAAATGAGCGCAAATACATAGGAAGACATTTCCATTTATAGATTTAAAGAACTAATATTGTTATGATGTTAACACAGCCTAAAATGATACGCAGTTTAAATTCTCATCAAAATATCAATGACAAAAAAAACCTCACAATTTGTATGAAACCACAAAGGACCCCAAACAGCTGGACTAATTTAAGAACAAAGTTGAAGACTTCATACTTTCTGATTGCAAAACATTACAAAACTACAAAAAATATGTATAATGGTATATCTTTAACACAGATAAGTAAAACTATGAGAATATGGGTGATTCTTCTATTACAATGGTATATCATTGGCACAGGTAAATAAATCTGTGAGTATATGGTTGATTCTTCTTTGAAAAATGTGCCAGGAATACAATAAGCATCTTCAACAAAGGATGCTAGAAAAACTCAATTATCATATAATACCATATGCAATAGAAACAAATACGACCTTTATCTTTATACCATAAACCACAACCACACACAACTAAAGTTGTATTAGAGATTTAAACATGGAAGGAATTCTCATTAAACATTAAATCTCAACCTAAAGAACTCTGAACAATAAATGTGCGTAGGTGCCCATTCCTGCGCGTGCTTGTGTGTGCTTGTGAGGGGAGGGAGGTGTATTCATTTGGGTTTTTGTGCAGGTATGGGCGCTGATAAGTATTCACGTATAGGCTTCTGTGTGTACCGGCCAGAGGTCAAATTTCCCTATGATTTCTTGGGAGCCGTCCACCCTGTTTTTTAAACAAGATCTCTTGCTTGCCTGGAAGCTGCTTTAGGTTAAAGTCTGTGCAGAAAGTCGCAGGGATCCACCTTTTTCTGCCTCCTCACCTCTGACAGAGCAAGCGTTCACCAACAGGCCTGACATTTGTGTGGGTCCTAGGATTGAAATCAAAGCATCATGCGTGCATGGCAAGCCCTTTACTATTTCGCCAACCCAAGAAGGAAATTTCCATGATTTATAAACTATGTCATCTATGATATTTTTGTTATAGCAGCCTAAATTGGCTAAAATAGGTCTTTTAATTAAAGTCTAACTGGGTTTTCTATGTTTTGTCTAGTGGCACCAGCGAGAGTCCTGTAAAAACAAGCTGGTCTGTAATGAAGGCGTACCGCGAGGGGACCGAAGCTCTGGTTTAAGGATATGATTATCAGCTGAGGCAGAAGGCAGGTCTAAATATCATTGTGCCTATCCCAAAATGTCCCCACAGCCCCTAACAAGAATATTAAAGAGAAAGAGTGAGTAAAATCAGGTATGAGCCAAGCTGTGTTGGTCCATAGAGTGTCCGCGTCATTCCAGGACATGGGAAGTGTGAGCGCCGATGCCAACAGCTTCAGCAGTCACAACAGTGAACTAGAACCACTGAACGGGTGGTAGCAGCAAAACAAAAAGGAAGACCGATTTCCCCTGCCCTCAACGTGGGACACCAGCAATGGCCCACATCCGCACTGAAGCACAAAGCAGCAGAGTCCACGTGTCATAGTTTGCCCGTTAGCATCTTCATCTGCATTCGCTGCCTTCACTGTGTCTCTGGGTAATTTGAGGCTAGAGCCCAGGAAAGATAATATTTTAAATAGTTCCATTAAGCAATATTTTATAGACGATCTGCAAGCAGCCATATGTCAAGATAATTGAAAATAAGACATGGACATTTATGGTTCACGTGGCTACTTGTCAGTGGGTAGAAGCATTTATACAGCCTCCAGGATCTGAGAACCTAGGGAGTTTCTAAGGAGGCCTCACTAGACTAGCACACGGATTTAGGTGCCTGAGAATCAGTAAGAACAACTTAGTTAGGAGTTTGGTATTTAGAAACCAATCACATAGAAAATATGTCTATTCATATCTTCGCTATCAGTGACATGATTTATACTAATACTAAGTAATATACAATATAAGCCACATCTGCCATTTTAATTTGGGGTATTCATACTAAAATGTAAAAAGATTTCCTTAAACAATATATTTTAAATGTGTTCAATAATGCATGTTATCTGTGCAATGAAAAAGGTTGAGACGTGGCATGATTGATTATATTAAGAATCATAAGGGTGGTCTGGACTTCACACTTAGAGCACATAGCTATAACAAACAATGATGGATCATACATACAGCATGCATTAATGTGAGATGGTCACATTTCAATCTCTGAGTAGAAATTCTCTATGGTGTCACCATATGGACAGTACAAAGCCCTGTAATGCCACACTCAGTGACCTTCTGACATAATATTCACTAAATTGTTCATAACTCTACAGTTTCACATTAATAGCATAAAACTATTAGAAATTCTAACCATTTTTCTAAGTAATATGTTTCTCCTACCTTCCTATCTCCTTTTTTCCAGGATAAACATGCTCATAAGTAAGCTTTTCATTGAAATAAACCATAAAGCTACGTCCAAATTGAATGTATTTGGCCCAGTGACTAAAGTAACCATACACTCAACACTCACCAAGTGATAAAACACTATGGTGCTTAATGTGGAGCACTTTGGAACTTCAAACAAAAGCATAATATGCATATTCTTTAATGTTATAATGATTTAGTTCTGCATTGCATCGCTTGACACCAAATGAAGCTTCCTAACCTGATTTTAGTCACATCCAGTTTAATTATTGCCCAAAGGAATGCCATGGAACTCTCCAAACAGTCCAGTCTGTTACCAAGACTGTAGGTTGTTCTCCACACACTGACAGCAAGGCCCTTATTGCTGAAGACAGCACCTACACAGCCCATTGAAGATGGAGAAGTTGAGCTGGTGCCTACACAGAGCCTTCGCCCCTACACCCTAGTGTATTTGGTATGGGAAGGAACTCTGCATGTTGCCAAAAGAGAACTACAGACACCAAGGCAGCCACACACTCTTTGATCTACAGTGTTGTCTTGCCTGTAAGATATCCTAGTGCAATGGCTGGACAAAGCTGATGGAAATAACCAACCAATATCAGATTTGACTTAGGGTCTATTCCACGAGGCAAATAGCATACCCAACAATGTTTGAGTGGCCAAGAATGTGAGACTAGATAGCCCAGGGATCTAGGATAAAAGCAAATACTACTGGTCTAAAAAAAAAAAAAGTAACAATAAAATGCTAATGACATTCTGCCATACTCGTAGATCAGTATCTTGCTCAACCATTACCAGAGAAGCTTCCTCCAGCAGCAGATGGGAACAAATACAGAGATCCTTAGTCAAACATTATGCACAGAGTAAGAGGTCTTGGGACAGTCAGCCTCAACTGAAAGTCTCCATCAAATTCTTCCCCTCAGAGTTCAGTGAACCCCATGGGAAAAGACACAGAAAGAATGTAGAGCCAATAAAACACAAACCTTTAAGTCAACGTGATCAGAGTTCATATGCACTCACAGAGAGAGGCAGCAGGCACAGGGCCTGAACAGTTCCTCTTCATATATATTATGGTTCCAGTTTTGTGTTTTTATTGGATTCCTGAGCATGTGAATAAGTGGATCTCTGTTTCTTGTGCATCTTCTTGGACTCTTTTAGTTTGTTTGTTTTGTCCAATTTCAATGTGTTTTGTTTTATCTTACTGTTATATTTTATTATTTTCCCTTAAAGCCTGATGGTTTTCTAATGATAGGCAGAAATGGAGCAGGTCTGGATGTGGGAGAGGGAACTGGAATAGAAGCAAGGGAAACTGTAATCAGGATATATTATATGAGAAAAAAATATTTTCAATAAAAGGGGAAAAATACCTGACACTTGGTTTTCTCCATATTTGCCTGGTAGACAGCATGCATATGGTGGGAGGTAGCATGTTCTGCAATATTCCACTTGGAGAAGACTCTGGGAATACACAGCTAGTCTCAGGACTTTGCTCCTTATGGTTTTTTCCTTGTGCTGCTTCTGTTGTGTGTGTTTTCTGTAAGATAAGCCACACCAGTGAACACAACACTAATACTGTTGGATCTTGAGAGTATGTCTGTGAGTTGCCAACTTTGGGGTGGTCCTGGCGATTGCTGACATGCTTTACTATAAATAGAACTGCTAGAAATATTTTTGTATGTACCTGTTGGCAATGGATGATAAATTTTCACAGTTATTAGGTCATAGAATATGGAAGTGTTCAACATTACTAAATCCTAGCAATTAATTTGGGATTTACAATTCCTATCAGTAATGGAGACGGGATCCAGGCTTTCTGCTTCCTTCCCAACACTTGGCACAGTCACTTTAGCCAATTGATTTTGTATGGAATGACATCTCATTTGGGTTTTAATTTATAATTTGCCAAGCAACTAAATATACTAGAGATTGTCTTCATAAGTTTCAGAATGATTTGGCTACCATATACTATGGCTTTTTTTTTTTTTTGCTGGTTTGTCTACTTGTTCACATTTATTTCCAAGTATTTTACTTTATTTTGGATAAAAGACATTCATTTTATAGTTGATCAGTTTTACAAATACATTAGTCTCCCACATAATCTCTCCCTGTGAGCCAATAAACAGCATTCTTAACTTCAATGTAGCTTAACTGATCATTTTTCTTTTTGCTAAAAATATGCATACAATACTTAATTAATATTTACTACCTGCAAATTCATAAAGATATCACCAATGACTTTAAACATTTGATTCCTTTGCTATTTGCTTGGAGAGATATGGTCCATTAGAATATGTCACAGAGTCCTTTTTTCTTGAAGAAAATATATCTCACTAAGATATTATTCACAAAAAAACCTCATTGTTTCCTTTTTATGGAATCCTGTGAACTTTTCTGATCCATGGATTTATTCTTTATAGCAGCTCAATAATTTTATTCTTAATCATATGTATGCATTCATATTTCTAGTATTTCCTCCTTGGGAAACACTACTGCCTCCTCTAGATGTAGTCTGCCTGTGAGTCTACCTTTAGAAGTTGCAATCTCTTTCCCGTTTAATATTAATATTAATATCTTAACCTTACCTATTATTTCACAGAATTCACAAGTAAAGCTAAGAATCGAGTCGTAGAAATCACAATTACAACACACAGGAAGCAAAAGAGCAATAGCAGGCCTCAGGAAATGAACCCAGGAGCCAATATTGATGGAAGGATGGAAGTTCCTCAGTTGTGTGTAAAATGGCAGACATAAAGCATTCAGAGAGGTAAGGAGTCGCATCTACCTAGGAATGTATCTGAGACAAGCTGCTGAGTCTTCCGATGCGCTAACGAGAACAGCATCCTCATCCTGTACCTAACTAACGGTAACACAGTACACATTGATTATTCCGTCCTCATCCTGTACCAACTAATGGTAACACAGTACCCATTGATTAGCCCATCCTCATCCTGTACCTAACTAACGGTAACACGGTGCCCGTTGATTAGTCTTCTTCCTGCTTACCTAACTGCAACATAGTCCCCTCCCCCTCCTGTACCCCATAACAGCCCATTGATTAGCCCATCCTCATCCTCAGCCTACCTAACTATAACATGGTACCTACCCATTGATTAGTCAATTCTCATCCCTCTTCTATTCCTCTCCACAGCCTCTGGGAACTACTATTCTGCTCTTATATGAAAGTCAAGACTTTCAGGTTCCATATATGTGAGAAGTCGTACTGATCTTTGCTGGGGGATACTCTCTGTATGCCATGAATATGTTTTATTGCCGTTATTAAAGAAGCTGTTTCAGCCAATGGTTTGGTAAAGCCAGGTGGAAAATCTGAATAGAGATATAGAGAGAAAGTAGGCAGAGAAGGAGAAAGACACCAGTTGCCAGCCAGAACCTTACCAGTAGGCTACAGCCTTTCATGATGAAGTACAGACTAATAGAAATGGGTTAATTTGATGTAAGAGTTAGCTAAAAATATGCCTAAGCTATTGGTTAAACAGTGTTGTAATTGTTATAGTTTCTGTGTGATTACTTGGGTCTGAGCAATCGGGAAACATAAGAACAGTCTCCGCCTACAGATCTTTCTATCCCTGGCTTCCCTGACTTAGTAAAATTACCTAGAATGCTGCAAAAACTATACTTTCTATCCTTTTGTGGCTGAATTTATGCCTCTGTTTTTTGTAAGTATTGCATTTTCCCTGATCCTTTCTTCACTGATGATACTTAGGTTCTTGCTTTTGTTTTCTTAGCTATTATGAATAATGTTGCAATAAACATGTGTAAAAATATTTAATATGAGACTTTTCTATCAAATGCTTTAAAGCTTGTGTTTAGAGGAATGAATACAAATCTGTTTGTCTCCCCCATCTTGTAAGACGTTTAAGCAAATGTTGTTAATCTCTCCAGCCAACACGCCTTTGTTTACACAAAAGCCCTACTACACTCTCCAATTATACTGGCTGGCCCCTTCCCCCTTCACTTCCTGTGTGACAATCCTTTAGAAGGAGCCAGTTGAGTAAGACTGTGAAGTAGGACTCCAACCAATGTGAGAAAGCCCCACTTGTCGCCTAAGTTACAATAAAACCATGTACCCTCCTTGTCTTGGCATGTCCGCTCTTTTTAGCACACCCTCTTAAGTAAAGTCTTGCGTAGTCCAAACACTTCAGCTAGAGTGGCTGTCTCTTTCATTGTGATCCCAAACTTATTTTTAACACATAGGAATGTGGAACCTCTTCAACACACTGATTTCCCTTCCTTTGACTATCTCCCCATAGTAGGTTTAATAGGTCAGACATGAGTTCTACTGTTAATTTTCAAGGAACCTCTATACTATTTTTCCATAGTGTTTGCATTAATTCACACGACTGCCAATAGTGTGCAGAGTTTCACTTTCTCCACACCTTCAGCATGTGTTATTGCTTGTTTTTCTGTTATTAGCCATTCCTACTGGAGTTCCGTGATGCCTCCTGGTTCTTGAGTTTCCTTAAAGGCCTGTGATGTTTGTCATTTTTTTCCTGTTCCCATTGTCCTTTGCAATGTTTTCTTTTGAGAAATGTCTGCTTAAGTCTTTTGCTCACTTTTTAATGCAGTAACTTTTGTTTGATTGTTTTGGCACTGAGTTTTTTTTTTTTTCGGAGTTCCTTAAACTATTCTTTTTGAAAGCATTTATTCTTTACACTGGCTCTAATGTACTAGAAACAGGCAATTATATGTATTTAATCTTTTTTAAAGTCACAATTACTATTATAAGAACAAGTACTCTTTTGAATGTTACAAATTAGTAGCTTGCATTCCCAAGACATAGCTACATATATTAAGTTATATTTATACAGCACAGTCTGGCATTTCATACAGCTTTCCCTTATCTTCAGTTATTTCCATGTTTTGACAATTAGAGAAAAAACAGATGGTGAATGGTGGAACACATCTTAAACTATTGCAGAAATATTTGGCAGCAACTACATGAGTGTTAGTGGAGTAATGACTCTGGTAATGGCGGTTCTATTTTATATGTACTTTTTTGAAGGAAATAATTAAAGATGAAATAAAGAATAAATTGTTGAATATGTACTACATAGACATATGTTGGTATGGGTAGAGGTTTTGGTGACCACTATATATCATCATGACTCTGGGTCTCAAAACTCTGCATCATGCATTGAAAATATTTTGAGCTCATTCTGCCTTTTACAATCTGTAATTTTTTTTAATTTATTAAAAATTTTATTAAAAATTTCCACCTTTTCCCCTCCTCCCATTTCCCTCCCCTTTCCCCCACCCCAATCTGTAAATTTTTGTAACTGGAGGTTTCTCTCCCTCCTGTCAATTTCTGAATAACCACTCTGAGGTCTAATTATTCATTACAAACTGTTTAGTCTATTAGCTCAGGCTTATTATTAACTAGCTCTTACAATTTAAATTAATCCATTTCTATTAGTCTATATTTTACCATAAGGCTTGTGGCTTGTTACCTCGCATTTTGCTTCCCTGGAAGCTGCTGGCATCTCCCTGACTCTGCCTTCTTTCTCCCTGTACCTGCTTGGATTTCCTGCTTAGCTATATTCTGCTCTAAATACAGCTTCTTTATTAACCAATGATAATAAAACATATTCCCGGCATAAAGAAGGGTGTCCCACATCAACTTTCTACACTAATCCTGATGGCTTTATTCATTCCCACTTTTTTATGTCAATTATACCTTTTAAAGTATTCCACATTAAAAGCACTTCCACATTTCAAAAAAAATGGACCCATTTATGACACAATATAATTCAACATTTTTTTCTGAAATTTTTTCATAATTTGAGTAATATTTCAAGCTTCTAGATATGCATTGTCATTTGATATTATATTTTCATTTTCATCCTGTTTCTATCTCTTTTATTAAAATAGTTTTATGCTATTCTGAAGGCTATTTTGGTAATATGATTATAATAATATTAAGGCAGCTGTTATAATATTTCAAAGTACTTAGGAAAAATAGTGAGCTAACTTAACTCAAAATTATACTTTATTGTTTTTATCATTTATGACAAAAATAGTGCAGTTGTAGATTTTCTTTGGCAAATCTTCCAAATTGAATTTTATTAAAACAAACTTTCAGGAAATGAAAACAGTGAAAAAAGTTTGTACATATTTATAGCAAGAGGACGTTAACTTTGCTTTTGTGGCAACTCAGGGTCAATGGTTATTTGTTCAAAAATAATTCAAAATTTATTAGAGGGCTTGCGTGTAACTGAAGTTCCTAAATTATTATTTTATTCCGGCAGTTCAATGTTAAAAAAGTCCAATTTTAAAAGTACTTAATTTTTTTTGATTTCCCTCAGTTGAGCGATCTTGTTCATTTAACCAAAAATAATATAATTCAAATAACATTAAGTGGCACCCCATTATAAAGTTCTTTGAGATTGGAAAGTCAGAGTAGTTACTTTGTGTCATCCTGTGTGCTGAACATGGATGTAAAAGAAGAAAAAAAAAATCCTATTTCACTGCTTGCAAACCTAGGCCATCCCCTCCAGTAAGCATTCTTGCTGAATTACAGGAATAACAAACTCCAAACATGGAAGATGCCCATGGGCAGCATCAGGCCCCATTCGCATAAGGCTTCTGTATACAGTTCTTAAAACACATAGCTTCTACCACAAGTCTTATGAGTGGTGGTATCAGTGGGTTCCTTTGCTGGTTACATGCATTTGAGATGAGAAAGCCTCCAAAATAGTTTTGTAACCGTAAATAACAAGGAAATAGTTACAAAATCTGAGTTATAGCCGGGCGATGGTGGCACACGCCTTTAATCCCAGCACTCGGGAGGCAGAGGCAGGCGGATTTCTGTGAATTCGAGACCAGCCTGGTCTACAGAGCTAGTTCCAGGACAGGCTCCACAGCCACAGAGAAACCCTGTCTCGAAAAACCAAAAAAAAAAAAAAAAAATCTGAGTTATAATGATTACCATATGAAAGTCAGAAGAATAGCCTTTAAAACCAATAATGAATATGATCAGGATGAAAAAGGAAGAGTGGATGTGTGTAAGGGAGAGAGAGAAGTAGAGATCAAAACGGAGAAGAGATTTGTGGTATAATACTAATCCCTGAGTTTTCTGGAGTACCGGAGTCTAGCAATACTTGCATATGATATTGGTGGTGTCCTGTGCACCTGAAGTGGTTCCTAGTGATCGAAGCAGTCATGACTGACATGTCAAACTGCTACAGATCCTTCTGAAACCTCCAGAAAGGATCATTTTCTTTGTCTCAAAGCTTGAGTTTCCTGATAACAGGGTGACAATGCTCCAGCTAGATGCCACAAGCCAGCAACTCAAAAGCCCCGATGCCAACAGGGGATTACCTCTTTTGGAGTGTTTGATCAGTGAACTGCCATAGACCCTTAAATCTTTCAGCTACTGCCAATGCTACTGGCTACCCTCCAGAAGTTGATTGAGAGGCCCCATTGCTGAACACACTACACATTTGAGTCGCAAGACAGGAAAGCAGACTTCATTAAAAAGGCCTGAAGATCGAATCAAACAGTACTTTCCTGTTTACAGATGTGTGCAGGTCTTGGTATTAGTCTTTGTTCTACCTAAGAGTCTTGCCTTTGAATATTTGATTACGGATACAACCTCTATTTATTTCTCAAAAAGTCACTTCTCTGAATTCTTATGGTGCTTTGTACATAAGACTGGTATGTTGGAAGAGTAATTCTGATACATTTGATGATTCACCGTCTTCGTGATAATTCAAAGGAAAGCCACCAATTAGGTTATAAACCCATTGTAATGAGGCCATTGACATCTATGTTTGTTTCTCATGTTCTGCACCTGGAACCTATTGCCGGAGAAGCAATCTGAATGGTGTTCACTAATTAGGTTTGAGCTCATACCCTTGGACTTGCAGTTTTGTATTTTCAGTTTTCATAAACTATTTCTAAAAAGCAAAAGTTGAAGTTCTTCCATTTAGATAAATTTCAGTTTCAAGCCCAAGCTATGTTATAATTTAAACGACATGGTGGCTATCGATCTTGTGTGAGTTGCATTACTTTAATCATATGGACAGACATCAGAAACAAGGTTTGAAATTTTGGCTGGCTCAACCTACTGTAAAAACTCAAAGGCGGCTTGGCCGTTGATCTAAACCAGCATCCCTGCGTCAATAAAAGACCTGCAGCAAAACGTTAAAATGTCCGCCGAGGGCATCCAGCCAAAGGTGTGCACCATCCAGTCCTCCAAGTCTGGATTGGGAAAGGGGAAGCAGGCTCCGGCTGACCACAGTCTTATGGCCACTTCGGCTGCCCTCACCCTGCTGTGGAACTTCTGCCTCTGCCCCTGGCAGCTTGCCTCTTCCAACTGTGTCTTTCCATGCCCTGTGGCACAGAGCATTTCCTTGGACATGACACCAGAAGCAGAGGTGACAGGCTGCCTGTCACCAGGAGCCAAAAGACAGGACTCCGTGCTTGAGGGATGCCAGGAAAACTGATCGGGAGCCAGTTTGGGAAGTAAACCGCCTCACAGATTCTTGCTCAACCTGGGCACAAACTTTCTGTCCTGTGAAGGCATGAGTACACACCCCTTTAGTCCCGAGGTAACAACCGTACTCACAGTCTTCTGCGAGTCTCGTCCGGCTGCTCACAGCCGCCTTTACATGGGTTCATCAAACACAGCAGAATTTCTCTCTCACGCGACCCCTTGCCAAGGATCGTGACTGACCAGCATAAAGTATACGTCCACCTCCACCAAACAATCAAAAAACAGCCCGAGAGCTCTTCCCCATGCTTTAGAAACACGGCTCGGAGCCAGAGACGCTTGGTTGATGAGAGATCCGAACATAAATTCCAAATGTTAATTAATGCAATATGTGATTAAGTTAATTTTTAGAAAAAATAAACAGTTAAGACCAAAACAAATTAAAAGTCTGGTTCAAATATAAATTTTGAAAAAAAATTGCATTCCCCAATTAATCATTAAAACAGTAAAGTATGTGTAGGCATTTAGCGTTCTTTCCAAAGAATAAAATTCATACTGTGATTTTATGAGGATCTGTACTTTCGCTTTCCCCCATTCAAATGGTCACTTTTCTTCTCTAATCTCAAGAACCAAAGTGTCTTTGATATTGGATGTTGGATTTTTTTCACTCAGACACACTGTATGCAGAGAAATAAACCATATTCTGGAGTTCGGGGCAAAAAGAATTATAGATACCCTTCCTTCCCACAAAGCAGTTGTCACACATTACAAGTTTCTGCAGAGGGAAGTAGAAAAAGACAAGATCTCCTAAGTAAATTGGGAGCATGGGGACCTTGGGAGAGGGTTGAAGGGGACGGGAGAGGCGGGGAGGGGAGCAGAGAAAAATGTAGAGCTCAATAAAAATCAATCAATCAATAAATAAATACTTTTACCATAAAAAAGAAGTTTTTCCAGTATACAATCTATAAACAAAACTTCTGGGTAATAAAAGGCCAAACAGAAATGTCTATGAAAGGGGCTGGAGAGATGGCTCAGAGGTTAATAGCATTGCCTGCTCTTCCAAAGGTCCTGAGTTCAATTCCCGGCAACCACACGGTGGTTCATAACCATCTGTAATGGGGTCTGGTGCCCTCTTCTGGCCTGCAGGCATACACACAGACAGAATGTTGTATACATAATAAATAAATAAATAAATATTTTTTTAAAAAAAGAAATGTCTATGAAAACATGCTCTCTAATGAAAAACCCTTTAGTTCCACAGTAATATCTTTTATTAATAGGTATATTTAAAATTTTTTCATCAGACTTTTTTTACGATACAAGCAAATTTAAATTAATAGTGAAAATATTTTCTATTAGGAAAATTTGCATGACTTTCTTTGTAAAATTAATTGCTGTTGGCACAAAAATGGGTTTTGACAAAAATAGGCAAGCACTTTGGGCTTCATAATTTCCTAATAGTCCATAAAGACTGTAATAGTTGAGATATTCTACAATATATAATTTTGTATGTATAATAATTTCTTTACAACATTGTTTTTCTCCACAATTTGAAGTGAATATTCTCTTCAATACAGATATCTTAGTTACAGGTATCAGATTGTTTTATTGGGAACAAGAGACAACTAATTCTGTAAAAAATATACTTTTTACTTACTGTCATAATTATGATCTTATGACTACTGAAAAATGAAATCTGCAGCTTCAGAACTAAATATTGCCCTTTAAATGGAAGATTATGGGGGAACATAGTATGTATTTGTATTTGTGTACACTAAGGAAGGTTTATGGAATATTCTTTTTGGAAGGGAGGCTGTTTGATAGTGTTTGAGATTTTATTCCTCTTTTGCCTGGAAGAAGGGAAATCATGGATGTCCAGAAAATAACCAATTGCCAAGAAGCAATGTGGTGAGAGAGGATGAACATACCCCAGGGTCCAGGAAAGATGAGTACCAATTTCAACTGTGACAGCCAAGTGACCTGGGCCAACCCCTAGCCAAACGCTGAGAAGCTTGACCAGACAGTCTCCAAGACTCCTTCAAGGACCAACATCATCTAACACCTTTTATTTCCAGCATCCCAATGGAACAATTTGGTGCATCAAAGACTTGCATTTAACCTGCGTGAAACAGAAATGACTTCAGTTTACGATTCACACATACTAGCCAATCCACCTAAAATGAGTCCCTTGTTCTCTGTGACCCAGAAGTGTCCTTAGGGCAAAGCAGTTACTATTGAAGGCTGATGGGGAAGGAGGAGTACAAAAAGGGAGGGAAGCAGGCATTGCTTCCTTCTCCAAGTGTGACTGTGTGCTGTGTGCTATTTGACAGACCTGGGGGAAAAAAGAGAACCTCAAATGAGGGATGGCTTTTATCAAGTTGGGCTATGGACATGCTTGAGAAACTTTTTCTTGATTGATGTTTGATGTAGGTGGACACACCCCACTGTGGGAGGGCCACTCCTGGGAAGAATGACCCAGGTTGCAGTAGAGAGCTTTCCCAAGGAGAGGAAAACAAGCCATTAAAAAACATTCCTCCACTGTTTCTACTTCAAGTTCCTGCCCTGCTATAGTGTTCCCCTGGCTGTCTTCCTGTCTTCCACCATGGACTGTTACTTAGACGTTTAAGACAAATAAGCCATTTTTGACCCACAATGCTTTGGGCCACGGTGTTTACCAAAGCAGGAGAAGAAAGTTATGTCTCCACTGTGAGAACTGCGAGTTACAAAGTCTTGTGGTAACATTCATTCACGATCTAATTCTCCTTGATTATTTGGAACCCCATACACTAATAACATAAATATTCTAATTCATTATAGTTACCATATGCCATGCATTTTCCCAAAGCAGCCTCAACTCCAAAGCACTTGTCCCAAACTTAAACTAAGTTTCAGACTTTATCCTTTTTCAAGGTTTAAGAAACAGTATTTCCTGTATGTTTCATTGTTCAGAAGGACTAAAAGAGATTGATAACTTAGTTAATGCCTTAGTTGATTCCTGAAAATACACACAAGAGACAGAAGAGGCCATAGAAGTTTATCAGACTTAGCCAGCCAAGGACACAAAAATCTATGGAAGAACCAAGATATTTACTTCTTTAATTGTATTTTACTTTTGCTATAAACATAGTAAGACGACTAATGCACAACGTATAAGCATGTCTTTAAACTTTGTTTCATTACATTACTCTAGGTAAGTCCTAAAAACTATAGGGTCTCTGAAACAAATGTACATTCTTACTGTTTAATGATTGCCATCATGAGAACCGTACCTTTTTATCAGGCTGCCCATAGTCATCAATTCAAGATGTCTAGCAAGTCAGGATAATAGCTGCAAGGTATCCTAGGAGGACGGTGGCCAGACAAGTCTTAGAGCTTAAAACCATGCTATGAAAATAGATGAGCCTAGGATTAGGAGCTGAATGCAGGAAGAGCCAAAAGAAGCTGTGATCAATGAGGCTGAGATAAACAAAGAATCCATTGCTGTGCACCCTGCCCCACAACAGACAAAAGTAAAGTGGAACTCTTTAAGGGTCAGACTTGAGTGGTCAGAGGAGATAGTTCTGTCAATGGCATTTGGCAAAGATCAAAAAAGAGCAAGGTGGTGAGCAGATGGTCTCTATTCAGAATTTGTAAAAGGGAAATTACATTACAGGAGTAGAAATTCGGGTTACATAAGAGGAAAAACATGAGACATGGTTTTTTAAAAGCATTGCTGTTCTCCTTCTTTGAAGCCTTTGAAAACACAGCAGACACCCTTGTGTCTGTGGCAGGTAGGATACAAGGATTCAGGTCAAATATTTATGAGATGGTCATATATTGGTATATTGCACATATAAATTGTACACAAATACACTTTATTTTATTAGAATGAGTTTTGTAATTATTTTTTAAAAAATCCATTGAGATCCCAAAACCTGACACTTGTTTCTAACTTTTCTCTATAAAGGTAGAATAAAACTTGTTTTATAAAATTCACATCAGTAAAATCACACAGAGTTCATTCAACATGTTAAGAATGCTTATTAATTTAAATAAGTATGTATTACTAAGAATTGGGAATGAAAACATTAAGATGTCACCAAGTTATAAACGTTTAATTGAAATTATATTTTAAGGATGATGTCTCTAATCGCTACATAAATGCCTTGAAATGGCGTCTTAGGTAAAGAACAGTCTCAAAACTCACAAAGAGAATAAGAGAAAAGCAAATACAAAAGAAGTCTGGAAAGACTGTTAGAAAAGTAATGAGATTTGCACATTGACTGAAAACATCAAGAAATCCTCCAAAGCATATTTGACATTTGGTCAGTCAGTCAGAAGAGACTTGGCCGTTGGTCAAGAGAAATATGAATCATAAAAGTTCCTCTCTGCCATCACAGAGTGCAGACGAATCAGATGTCAGCTAACTAGTTCTTGGTCTCAATTCCAAGAGTCAGTAACGTAAATAGTTGGCTTTATGATCCAGCTTAAATTTCCTTTTTTTTTTTTTTTCCAAGCTTGGAAAGCAGGCAGCTCCCACTCACACAGGATTTGGGGAAGACTATAATGATGATCCCATTCATCGGCTCTGGTCTTGACTTTGGCCCGTGGCTGGGGAGAGGTTGTCATGTCTCTCATTCACTGCACAAGTCTGAGCTTCCAGCCAAGGGCTGGGAAGCACATTCTGCTGTGGCAACAGACTAAACATTCAAAGAGGCAGAGTGAGAAGAGGTGAGCATGTCCAAACCCACAGACGGATGGAAGCAAGACATTTTCAAAGCACACCACAGCACACAGGCACTGAGATCATGTGCATCCCTGCTAAAGGGCCAGCTTAGTAAAAGTATAAATAATTATTTTCTACCAGTATTTTGTCAACATCGCCTTTTATGAATCTGTAGATGATTTAATTTGAATTTCTCATGAACTACATATCCAAAGATTAACTTCAAAATAAAAATTCTCATGCAGTTACTTGTATAGTTTAATTCCTTAAATAAGAATGTGGGGCTAATTCACCTTTCAAGGCATTTTCCTACAGGCTTCTAGGTGAAAAAGAGAGTTTCCACAGCATCAAATTAGGTTACAGAGGAGAAAAAGAGGCATTACCGTCAGATTCCCCCCTCTCTGTGTTTCATCATCATACACATGCGTATGTATGAAGTGATTGGAGCTGCAGGGCTGCGTCCCCAACACCCCGGCCGCCCACATGGCTAGCTTTACCCACTGTATTCCTTTAAACACTGCTTGGCCCATTACTATCTAGCCTCTTCTAGGCTAATTCTCATATATTAATTTAGCCCATTTCTAATCAGGTTTGTAGCACCCGAAGGTGTGCTTACCGTGAAGATTCTAGCCTACGTGTCTTGCTCTGAGAGGAGCTGCGTGATTTCTGAGCTCACTTCCTCTTCCTCCCAGCATCCTGCTCTATTTACTCCACCCACCTATGTTCTAACCAATCAGGACCAAGCAGTTTATTTATTGCTTAACCAATGAAATCAACAGATTGATATATAACACTCCCACATCAAATGTACTTTTACATACACAAACACACATACAGACACACCATTTCATTACCTGGGAAAAAGACCTTTCCTTTAAAGAAAAATTCTATAATGCAAAATAACACAAGTGTGGCCAATCTGATCCACTATGTTGTGGAGTTGGGTGAATTTTAAAACTATTGAGAACAGACTGCCTGTGGTTCGTGAATTTGTTCTCTGTTTTAGATCAGTAGCTGGCTCTAAGTTGGTCTAATTTGGTGCTGCTTTTTCCAAAAGATTTGAACACTTGTACTATGATAAAATGAAATTCTTAGAAAATATCATGTATACACACGCCAACGTTT
Organism: Microtus obscurus; assembly: GCA_963919715.1. Classification (NCBI taxonomy): domain Eukaryota; kingdom Metazoa; phylum Chordata; class Mammalia; order Rodentia; family Cricetidae; genus Microtus; species Microtus obscurus. The sequence goes on along the minus strand of CAWTZC010000381.1, from coordinate 8,587,177 downwards.
GACAAACTGGCATACCCTAACTGCAATGCACACAAAAACTGAAAAAGACTTATTCCTCAATTATGACTACAGTAAGGAATAATAAAGTGCTATGCCTACTTCTAATCAAGTAATGAAGATTAAACACAAGTACTAAAGCATTCACCTGAAGGCTGGAGAGATGGTGAAAGAGTTAAGGGCACTTGCTACTCCTTCGGAGGCTGAATACAGATGCTAACACCTACATGAGGAAGCTAATAACCACCTGAAATTCTAGCTCTAGTTCCTGAGTGTCCAATGCCCTCTTCTGATTGCTACAGAAACCGCACACATGTGGCACATACACATGAATAAAAATTAAAAGTATAAATATTTAAAACACTCATGTTTCTAGGCATGATGGATAGATGTAATCAGCTTAAATAAACTTGGTGGTTGCATTCCAGAAAAATAGCAGGTTCAGAAACCAGTCTGAAGACAAGCTTTGTTTGTTTATGTAAAATAAAGAAAATTACTGGCTCAATGAATTGCAAGTGGATTTTTTTTTCTTTGCATGAATAACTGACAAGACTTTTAAATGATACAGAATACGGCCTAACTCTTGACATTCCAAGAAAGGTAGCTCCCCCAGTTTCAGATACTAAATGTCAAATCCAATTATTATTATATATAAAAATGTTTTCATAACAACCTAGAATTCTCATGCAGAGCAGGGCTGCATGCTTCACGTTAGCCTTGAAAGCACAAGTGTAGGCGCAGCCCACCTTTGAGCTCTCGCTGGGTCTGTAGGGAGATATGTAGCGATGTCTTGCAGGACTTTAACAAGACCTTTGTGTGTCACTGCAAACACTTTCAAACTTTAAAAATTGTAATCATGCAAACTGTGTCCTATGACTGTAAGGAAAATAGGTTAATAGTTAAAAAATAGAAAGATAAGCATAAAATTCAGTATGGCAAACATTAATTTCTTCTCTATAAACAACTGATAAACAGCTAAAAAGATACGTATAAATAGCAAAAGGAAATACAAATGAACAAAAAATAATTTAAAAAACTTGTATAAGGACTCTCATAAGAACACTTAAAAATCTTATTGATTTTACAGAGAAACATCAACTTTCACAATAGCCACAAATAGCATAAAATATCTCAAAGTAACTCTAACCAAGCAAGTGGAAGACTTGTATGACAAGAACTTTAAATCTTTGAAGAAAGAAATTGAAGAAGACACCAGAAAGTGGAAAGAGCTTCCATGCTCTTGGGTAGGTAGAATCAACATAGTGAAAATGGCAATCTTACCAAAAGCAGTCTACACATGCAATGCAATGTCCATCAAAGTGCCAGAAAAATTCTTCATTGACCTCAAAAGAACAGTACCCAACTTCATATGGAAAAGCAAAAAAACCAGGATAGCTAAAACAATCCTGTACAATAAAAGAACTTCTGGAGGCATCACAATCCCTAACTTCAAACTCTGCTACAGAGCTACAGTACTGAAAACAGCCTGGTATTGGCATAAAAACAGACGGGAGGAACCAAATAGAGGACCCAGATATTAACCCACACATCTTCAAACACCTGATTTTTGACAAAGAAGCAAAAAAAAATATTAAAAGGAAAACATATTTAACAAATGGCGCTGGCATAAATGGATATCAACATGTAGAAGAATGAAAATAGACCCATATCTATCACCATACACAAAACTCAAGTCCAAATGAATCAAAGACCTCAACATAAAGCCAGCCACACTGACCCTCATAGAACAGAAAGTGGGAAGTACACTTGAGCACACTGGCACAGGAGGCCACTTCCTAAATATAACTCCAGCATCATAGACACTGAGAGAAGCAATTAATAAATGGGACCTCCTGAAACTGAAAAGCTTCTGTAAAGCAAAGGACATGATTGACAAGACAAGATGACAGCCTACAGGATGGGAAAAGATCTTCACTAACCCCACATCAGACAGAGGTCTGATCTCCAAAATATACAAAGAACTCAAGAAATTGGTCATCAAAAGACCAAATAATACAATTTAAAAATTGGAGTACAGACCTAAACAGAGAACTGTCAACAGAGGAATCTAAAATGCATGAAAGACACTTAAGGAAATGTTCAACATCCTTAGTCATCAGAGAAATGCAAATCAAAACAACTCTGAGATTCCATCTTACACCTGTAAGAATGGCCAAGATCAAAAACAATGATGACGACTTATGCTGGATAGGATGTAGGGATAAAGGGGACACTTCCGCATTGCTGGTGGGAGTGCAAGCTGGTACAGCTTTTTTGGATATCAGTATGACAATTTCTCAGAAAATTAGGAAACAACCTTCCTCAAGACCCAGCAATACCATTTTTGGGTATATATCCAAAGGATACTCAACCATGTCACAAAGACATGTGCTTAACTATATTTTGGCAATATTGTTTGTCATAGCCAGAATCTGGAAACAACCTCAATGCCTCTCACCCAAAGAATGGATAAGGAAAATGTGGTACATTTACACAATGGAGTAATACACAGCAGAAAAAATAATATCTTGAAATTTGTAAGCAAATGGATGGAGCTAGAAAACATCATTTTTAGTGAGGTAACCCAGATACAGAAGACAATTATCACATGTACTCTGTACTCACTCTTTAGTGGTTTTTAAGCAGAAAGCAAAGAAAACCAGCCTACAAATAACAATCTTAGAGAACCTAGACAACAATGATGACTCTAACAGAGACTTATATAGATCTAATCTACATGGGAAATAGAAAAAGACAACATCTCCTGATTAAATTGGGAGCTCGGAGACCTTGGGGAGCAGAGAAAAATGTAGAGCTCAATAAAAATCCATTTTTAAAAAATCCTATTGTCTTTTTACTAGAGTTTAAAAAATCAAAGCTATTTACTCATTGAAATAAAAACTCATTGTTGTATATCTATTATCAAGTGACATAAATATCTAACAATATCTCAATGTTCTGAAATTCATGCATAAAAATTTTGTTTGCTTTGTTTAATTTTATTTTTTAGAAAAAGAAAACAAACTATCTTTTTGCATTTTACATACATTCCAGTTCTCATTCCCTTCTCTCCTCCCATTTCCCCCACTTCCCTCCCACCCCACCCACCCCCATCAAGTCCTCAGAGAGGGTAAGGCTTTAAAGCAATTAAGTCCTTAATTGCTTTAAGGAGATCCAAGGCCCTTGTTACTATATCTAAGCTGAGCAAGATATCCTTCCAAAGAGAATGGGTTTCAAAAAGCAGTTCAAACAGTAGGGATGAAGCCTGGTGCCACTGACAGTGTCCCCACAGTCTGCCCCAGCCATACAACTGCCACACACATTCAGAGGGTCTCGTTTGGTCCTATGATGGTTCCCTCCCTGTCTGGCTGGAGTTGGTGAGCTCCCACTAGCTCAGGTAAACTGTTCAGTGGGCATCCCCATCATGGTCTTGACCTCTTTGCTCATATTTTCTCACTCCTTCCATCTTCAACGGGACTTTTGGAGCTCAGCCCAAAAGGCCATCCAAAGTGAGGTAACCCAGACCCAGAAAGACGAACATGGTATGTACTCACTCATAAGTGAAAATACCAGATGTAAAGCAAAGAATAACGAGCCTATAGTCCACGGCCTTAGAGAAGCTAAGTAACAAGGCGAACCCTAAGAAAAACATATATAGATCCCCTGGGAAGGGGAAATAGACAAGATCTCCTAAAAAAATTGAGAGCATGGGGTATGAAGAGAAGGGAGGGTAAAAGGGCAGGAGGAGGAGAGGGGGAAGGAGAACGTGAGGGAACAGGATAGTCAAGATGGAGGAAGGACCAAGATGGAGAGCAAGGAAAGAGATATTTTGATTGAGGGAGCCATTATGGGACTAGCAAGAAACCTAGCACTAGAGAAATTCCCAGGAATCCACAAGGATGACCCCAGCTAAGACCCTAAGCAATAGTGGAGAGGGTGCTCGAACTGACCTTGCCCTGTAGTCAGACTGATGAATATCTTAAATGTCACCATAGAACCTTCATCCAGCAACTGATGGAAACAGAGGCAGAGACCGGCAGCAGAGCATAAAAATTTTTAAATATGGTGTATGTTCAGGGAAAGACAAATAGAACAGTGAACGGGATGGAAACTTAATAACAGTTCCTACAACCGTAATATCTTTTCAGAGAGTACTGTAGAACTATTAAGTAAAACAAGACCATCTTTCAAATCAATGGGGAACATGCGGGATAAAGAGGATTATTTAATTCTACAAAAGGTATAGGCTAAATTCCTGACTTCGTTGTTCTTTCTTAAGCCAAATATAGATACATACCATGACATCAATTGTCCAAAAAATGCCATTAACACTACATATAGCAGTTTATTTTTACTCTGGTTATATAGTAGTATTTTATATAGTTCATATCTCAGAATAATGTTTCATTCTAGATGGTAATCTGTTATTGTAACAGGAATAACCATGGGAGGGCCTCCATATATATAGAAATAGATATATAGAGAGAGTATGGTACAGATATGCTAAAAATGATAAAGAAGTGAGTCGTTAGACTCAAAAATAACAAAATTGAAATTCTAAATATCTTGGACTAAAATGGCAGTCCAAAATCAATTTCAAATCCATAAGAAAATATCTAGTGATGTACAAAGAACATTTCTCATTGAATAGTATCCTCGGAGCCCTAAGGCAAAATACTGTCCAAATATTATAAAAGCTGGGGGCTCAAAGAAAACCAGAAATAGACTGCATAAAAACAATTTAATGATTGTCTTAGTGATCCAGTGGTGCTGATACCCTTGGCTTGTGTGTGGTGACAGAACTAGCAAGCAGGGGAAACCCTTAGAAAGAGAAGGAAAAGGCCAAATACTAAACAATCTCCTTTGAAGACTGAGACTACATACAAAAATGATTCAAGGTTAGAGATTGTTCTAAATGTATGGAAAAATCCATACACTCTTAGAATAAAGCAAACAAGTAGATCACAGCAGTCTTAGATTAGGTAATAATTTCTTACATAACAAACACCAAATTGCTATAAATTTGACATCTTAAAACTACATGTATCACTTCTCTCTGTAGCATAAAAATCCAAAACCAAGGTGTTGGTGTGCCCATGTCCCCTCTGAAGGCCATAGGAGGGGAACGCCCTTCTTTTTCCCAATTTCCTTTGATTGTAGACAATCTTTCCTCTTCCTGGATTGCAAAGGAATCATTCCAGTCTTCATCGTCAAGTGACAGTCCCCATTGTGTCTGGATTTCTGTTAAATAAAAATACTCATCACTGAGTTAAAAGGTTTTACCTTTTCTGAATATATTTTCAAAGGTTCTATTACCAAATGAGTCACATTCACAGGTCCTGGAGAATAAGACTTCGATAAATCATCTTAAGGAAAACAACCTGTAGTAATCTGAATAAATATTTCTCTCAAAGAGAACATCAAAATAACCCTCCAGCACAGAAGAAAATAATGCAATGTGATTACCCACCAGAAAACAAAATCACATTATGATGTGACGTGGGAAAATTAAACTCCAGCGACAAAAAAATCCTGAGTATTGATGAGAAAATGGCAAAAGAAGGGAAACTTCATATGCTGTTGGTATGGTTGAAAAATGTTGAGTGAGACACTTATGAATTTAGTATCTGTAGTTCATTAAATGGCTAAGCATAAAGTAACCGTCTGACTCCACTGTTCTGCCATCATGTAAAGTGGCCAACTGTATTAATTCTATTATTTAGCTATAGAAGAAATGAAGTATAAACCATGCCAGTGACTCTTGAAAGCTTATGTTAAGTGACAGGTGAAAAATGTTATGTGATATAATTCCATAGCCATAAAATATCTGCAATAAACATTGTGGTAGTTTGAATGCGATTGGCCCAAATAAGCTCATAGGGAGTAACAATTTTAGGAGGTGCTGCTTTGTTGGAGTAGGAATGACCTTGTTGGAGGAAGTGTGTCACTGTGGAGTCTGGTTTTAAGATCTCACATATGCTCAAGCTGTGCCCAGTGTCTCAGACCACTTCCTGATGCCTGAAGACAAGATGTATTAACTTTCAGCTCCTTCTCCAGCACCATGTCTGCCTTCAGGACACCATGTTACACCATGATGATAATGGACTAAAATGAATATATAATCACCCCAATTAAATGATTTTTTATAAGAGTTGCTGTGGTCATGGCATCTCTTCACAGCAATAGAAACTCTAACTAAGGCAAGCACCAAGCAGAAAGTTTCTGCCAATGGGAGGGCAATTAAGAGTACAATAGGAATTCAGGATATCTTTTGTAGGTGATGAAAATCTTCAATGTTGTAGCAGTGATAACTGAATTCTGAATATTCTAAAACATTGGCATATATACTTTAAAGGATGAATAAATGACACGTGAGTTATATATCAATAACGCTGTTCTAAAATATTGCTTTAATGATGTTTTCCATGGTATGTACTATATAGGCAATCTGTTGAATATCTCCGAAAACCCTTTTAATAATGTAATACGACATGCTAGTGGGAGTACCCTATGGTTCAACACATTTATTGGAAAATGGAGGCACCTCGGTGGATAAAGATGCCGTTACAGAGCCTGCTGACCTGAGTGGGAGGCTCCACGTAGTGAAAGAAGAGAATCAGCTCCCACAAACTGTCCTCTAATCTCCACATGTACCCCAGGTTACATGCACACACACACACACACACACACACACACGTACACACACACACTAATTAGTAATACTAAAACAAAGTAAAATTTCTTTTTAAATTTTCAAACATTTTACTTTTAAATTAAAACATAATTACATGTTTTTCCCCTTCCTTTCCTTCCTTCAGCCTTTCTCATGTACCCTAAATACATAAATATACCTGCTCAGTCTATACAGGGTTGCTCGTATGTATGTAATTTCAGAGCTAACAACTTGCTATCGGATCCCTCATCAAAGAGACATCTTGCAGTATATGAAGATCAGCACAGAAAGCCCAAACCAATCAAAATGCAGAGAGCAAGTGAAAATGAGGTGCCCAGACCCATCGACATTGGTATACCTGTACCTAAGGATCAGGGATCATAGGAGAAGAGGGTGCAGAAGATGCATCAGAGCTATAGAAACGGAATATGCTGAGATTAGTCTCCTAGAAGTGTTGGAGAAGCTACAGCCGTGAAACCTCAACACCATGACTGCCTATACAAGACCTGCACAAGAATAACACCACCAAATAGGCTAACATGGAAGACAGAAGTTCATCTTAGACAAAGAACTGAAATCAACTAAGTAGTAGAGAGAGCTGGAAAAATAGTCTTCCCTGTCCCAAATTAAATTTAATAAAATTTTAAAACATTTATCTATTTCTGGTTTTGCATGCATGAGTGTTTTGCCTACTTGAATGAATACAGAGCTCTTGGGGGCCAAAGTGGGCATCAGATCTACTGGAATTGGTTACGGGCCTTTGTGAGCCAGTACTCTTAAACTCTGAGCCATCTCTCTAGCTCACAAATAAAAGAAGGATGGCATAAATTTGGGGAGCCAGGACATTAAATAAAGAGCATGATGGAATTTTTTTATGCTTCTAGAAACATCATTCACAGAATCATGGTTTAAATCATGATTCTTTAAATGGCATGTCCATTTAAAGAACTACAGATGGATAGCATGTCTTGTTCCATTGGTCAGAACGCTTCTGTGTAAATGTGTATTTTACTGAAAGCCGTCTGGTCCGCCAGAAAATGCCTCTGTGAAATCAAATTGTCCGGTTGAAGCAGTGCCACAACATTCCCCATGATATACAGCTTTGTTAGTTTTGTAACCCAATGACTTTAATCAATTCCATACATTGAAAAAATTGTATCCGTGCCTATGTTTCTTTTTCTGTGGCTTTTGCTAGCTATTTAGACCAGAAATAACTATCTAATACTTGAGTTTCCTGTGTCCCCAATGTGCAAAGTTGACATCAAAATGTGTTATTCACTATTTATCCATGAGTAATTATTAATCAAATTCTAGTTCTGTTTTCTCACACTCTGATACACAACTCTTTAAAATGATTTTTTTAAAGAAAGCACATCACTCTTATATTGTGCTTTAGTCAGAATTATAATCACTAGACTAAGAATTCTCAAAAATGGTATTATTGCTACCAAATAAAAGGTAATTGTTTCATATATGAAAAAAAACAAAACCTTCTCTTCTCCTTGGGTAAAACTTTGTCAGCTGTTTCATTTCCCTGGCCTCCTGATTCTGTGGCAGGAGTTTAAATCATTTCCAGACTTTTTTTTTTTTGCTATTTTTATATTAGAGCTCTGACCAAATTTTATTCAGCATACTCTCTCCTCTTAGAAGTAATTCTTCAGGCAAAATATGCTCCCTCAAAGAGATATGCAGGAAATTGATGTGTTCAGTCTGTGTAGGTCTGTCATAAGGGAATTGTTTAAAGAAGATAAAATTTAGTTGCACGTGGCCCTAGAGAGGACAGTGCAGTGTGCCAGGAGAGGCTCTGAGAAGAGACGAGACACTTTACCAGTTGGCCAAAAGTGAGTCATCTCTTTGTAACAAACAATATTTGGAGAGAAAAGGCTACTAGTGGTGGCTATGCTGGAAAAAAATTTAATTGTCCACTTAAACACATCAACACCGTAGAGAAGACTGAGAAAACACACAGCTTTTGGTCAAGTACACACTTTCTGTCAATCAGATATGCATGTTAAGTCCAGCTTGCTAGTCATCAAAGTCTTGATCGTAAGGACATTGAATATGGTAGGCACATGTCTCCCTAAAGTCTCATGAGACCCTGAAGCCAAGTTCCAGCCTAAAGGAATGCAAGGAAGGATGCTATGGATTTGGCAAACTGACATCTCTAATACCCAACTTTTCCACGGTTTAAGGAAATTCTTTTGGCTCACTTACTCTGAAAGCCTTCCAATAGTGCTTTCTATAATGCGGTTGGAAAACAGACGGTATTTTTTTCCTCAGAAATATTAATTCCATACTTGAGCAAAGTTAATAAATCACACCTCACTTTTTCTTCTCCAGAATGAATAGGAACAGGCTTTCCTTTTAAAATCTCAGTTTTCCACAATTTGCCATCTAATAGTGATTCTACTCCAAATGTTCAAGACTTTTAAACTCTGGGTTCTCAGAAGCAGATGACAAAATCCACGAAGCATGTGGAGAGGGTTGGGAGTTCTCTACCAGCGTGAGCACATGGACAAATATGATAGCTATTTTGGGCACTGAAGAAATCTTTGCTCTGCGTATATTATGACCACCAATTTGTGAAATGATTATAACTTTCTTCTTGCCTGGAATATCATTGAAAATGACTGGGTGCTTCTCCTCTGCTGTCCACAAACCAACAGAAGGCACAAATAGCTCTTCTTTATAATAGTCTAAGTAAAGAGAGATTTCAAATTAGATGGAGCCAAACACTGGTCATTTTCAGATCACTTACAATGGCAGTGTAGGTTTAGGTTATGTGTCTGTGCATAAGCCAATACAAAAAAAATGAAATTGACATTATAAAATGTGTTATGATGGTAGAAACCATGGAAAATTTAGAATGTGCATATTATTAAACAGTGTATGGTGCATATTATTAAACAGTGTATGGTGCATATTATTAAACAGTGTATGGTGCATATTATTGAAAGTGTATGTGATTTTGGTCCATGCGTTATTACTTAATTCTTTGAGCATTACTTTTTGCAAATGTGATTATAAACAGAAACCTATTGCCTCACATCTCTAAGAAATTATGTCGTATTATATCAAAATATGTATTTTATATCAAAAATATATATTATATTAAAAATAGAAAAATAAATGTTTTTCAGGGATGTGAAAACACAGGTAAACATTTCTTAGAAAAGAAATCAGTGTGAAGAAAACACCTGTACTTCCATGGTTACTGCAGCATTCTTTTTTTTTTTTTTTTTTTTTTTTTGGTTTTTCGAGACAGGGTTTCTCTGTGGCTTTGGAGCCTGTCCTGAAACTAGCTCTGTAGACCAGGCTGGTCTCGAACTCACAGAGATCCGCCTGCCTCTGCCTCCCAAGTGCTGGGATTAAAGGCGTGAGCCACCATCGCCCGGCTTACTGCAGCATTCTTTATCAAACTCAAGAAAGAATCTCAGTGACCATCAACTGGTGACTAGATAAAGAAAATGTAGGAGATAAACACAAAAGAAGGGAACTTGGACATTTGTGGAAATGTGGTTAGATGCTTTGCTAAGTAAAATATGCCTGGCACAAGAATCTGAGTATCACATGATCTAAGATAATAGAGAGATGATAGGTAGATAGATAGATAGATAGATAGATAGATAGATAGATAGATAGATAGATAGATAGGAGAGATAGATAGATGATAGATAAAGAGAAATGAGAAACAGATATATAGAGATGGAGAGATAGTATAGATAGAAGATAGAAAGAGAAATAAATAGAGTATAGATAGATATAGATAGAGAGATGGTTGATAATAGATTATAGATGAGGTTATAAATATTGGAATTATACATCCCCTGGGAAGGAGAAATAGACAAGATCTCCTGAGAAAATTGGGAGCCTGGAGGTTGGGAGGCAGGGAGAAGAGAGAGAAGAAGAGAGAAAGGAGGGGTTAAGGGGAGGAAGAGGAAAACTTGAAGGAATGGGATGGATGAGATGGGAAAGGGTTATTTTGTTTTACTTTTGAAATTATGATTACATTTCTCCTTTCCCTTTCCTCCCTTCAAAACCTACCATTTACTCCTCCAGACTCGGCTTCAAATTCATGGTGTCTCTTTTCACTAATGGTTATTGCATAAGCTTTAGGTCTGAAATTTTCACTTTGCAGCAGGTGGAGACCATTACAGACTACAACCACTGATCAAAACTCAGAGTTGTGGGGCCCTGTTCCAATGGACACAGCTATAAAACACTCCCATATATATGGCTTGGAAACATTGCAGAGGAGAGGGCAGAAAGATTGCAAGAACCAAAGGATCAGGGGCTTTGCTGTGATATTGTGTCTCTAGTAATATCAGAACTACACTGATAAAGTCTTACCAACATGATTGTCCAAACATGAGCTGAACAAGGGTGACACCAATGGACATGCCAAAGGGGACAGGAAAAGGCCCACAAGGGCCTTTCACAAAGAGCTATAGGCAACTGAGGAAAGCTGGGAGCAGGAGAGGTAGTCTTTCCAAGGGAAAAGTGCACCAATTGGTTGTCCGGTGCCAAAGAATTAATCCAGAAAACATACAGGTAGATCATCACATTATACAGATTGGACAGATTATATTTAGGGATATGTAGTATCAAGTAGTGAAAAAAGATGTGATGAATTTAAAGGAGATTGGGAAGGGTTATCTGGGAAGGAAGGAAGGAAGGAAGGAAGGAAGGAAGGAAGGAAGGAAGGAAGGAAGGAAGGAAGGAAGGAAGAAAGTATTGTAATTATATCATAATTTCAAAAATAAGCTAGGATGGGCAGTGGTGGCACATGCCTTTAATCCCAATACTTGGAGGGGGCACAGAAAAGTGTATCTCTGTGAGTTCAAGGTCAGCCTGGTCAACAGAGCTAGTTAAACAAGGAATGCCAATAAATAAATAAATAAATAAATAAATAAATAAATAAATAAATAAACAAACAAATAAGGTACTTGAAGTTTTTATCATACATGTCTTTCACTTGGTTGGTTAGAGTTACCCAAGATATTTTATATTATTTGTGGTTATTGTGAAGGGTATTGTTTCCTTGTTTTTTTTTTTCAGTCCATTTGTCATTTGTATATAAAAGGGCTATTGATTTTTTTGGTTAGTCTTGTACCCAGCCACTTCACTGAAGGTTTTTAATCAGCTGTAGGAGTTCTCCAATAAAATTTGTGGGGTCACTTATGCATACTATCATCGCAAATAGTGAAATCTTGACTTCTTTTCATTTCCTTGTCTTGTTCCTGATTTTAGTTGAATTGCTTTGAGTTTCTCTCCATTTAATTTGGTTTGGCAATATACTTACTGTTTATTGCCTTTATTGTATTTAGGTGTGTCCCTTGTATCCTGATCTCTTTAAGACTTTATCATGAAGGGGTGTCGGATTTTTGTCAAAGGCTTTTTCAGCCTCTAATGAGATGATCATATTGTTTTGTCCTATCAGTTTGTTTATATGGTGGATACATTGGCAAATTTTTGTATGTTGAACAATTCCTGCATCTCTGGGATAAAGTCTACTTGATCATGGAGGATGATCTTTTTGATGTGTTCTTAGATTTGGTCTGTAAGTATTTCAATGAATATTTTTGCATCAATGTTCATGAGGAAAATTGATCTGTAATTCCCTTTCTTTATTGAATCATTATGTGCTTTGGGTATCAGGGTGACTGTGACCTCATAAAATGAATTTAGCAATGTTCCTTCTTTTTCTATTTTTTCAAATAATTTGAGGAGTATTGGTGACAGGTCTTATTTGGACCATTTTCCTCCTGTCCTACTGGGATGCCTCAACCAACCTTGATGTGATGGTATATGCCTGGCCTTATAGTAGCACATTAAGTCATGTTTGGTTGGTGTCCCTGAGAGACCTGCTCTTTTCTGAGGGATGGAAGGAGGTCATGTTGGTTGGTGTTCATGTTGGTTGGTGTCCCTGAGAGACCTGCTCTTTTTTGAGGGATGGAAGGAGGGTGGACCTGGAGTGGAGGGCAGGTGGGCGGGAGACTGGAGGAGGAAGGGAGGGGAAACTACAGTTGGGATGTAATGAATGAAAGAAGAACAACACAAACAAACAAATCCAAGCCAACTAATCAAATTTCTGAAAAATACCATAAAATCAAGAAAGCAGTGTTGTGTCTAAACAAACAAATCCATTTTTGGATTATTTACAACCAGCTAGCATGAATGAGCAGCTGACTTGTGCCTGTGTTAGGATGAGCATTTTAAATCAAAACTGGATGAACATCAGAAGTTTTGCTTAGTTCAACTAATAATCATTTCTTTGCCCAAAATGGAAGATGCTTACGTATATTTGTTCGCATTAACCACTCAAGAAAGCTGCTTTAAAAACCTGATGACCTGGCCCTGCCTATAGTCACGAATACTTATCTCAGTTGAAATCAACTCTTAGATGATTTTGAGCATAATTAGATAGTTGGGATTGTGGGACCAGAGCTGGGCGTCTCCAATGGGGCTATGACTTAGCATGTGGACCGACCACAGCGTGCTGTTAGCTGTCACACATCTGGTGAGTAGTCTGAACCCCCCTGCTCTCTTACAGTAAATTGCCTCCTATGTGGTTTTGGAAATGGGGAAATCTGAGGCTTTTTCCTCCTGACTTAGAGAATGATGTCAGGATTCTTAAAGACTTCACAACGCGGGCTGTAGTTTCAAACTGTGCATTTGCTGTCTGATTGCCACACTTAAATTTTCCTTAAGAGTTGCTCACTTATGATTCATATGGCAAAAATGTGACCTCCTGAAAGCTCTGCCACTTTAGTAAACTACTTAAGAAGATGTCTGAGTAGAAGTTGGTGCATTTCTATATGGAATAAAAACTTAGATTGAGTACATCTTCCAAATATATATTGTTGTTCGTGTAGAACTAGTCATTATTCTCACTCTAATGGCTGGCAGAGCTTTCACCTTCTCTTCTCTCTGGCATCCACTACTTGAATGTGCTTTATAGTAATATATTGAAATACACTTTACAATACAAATAATTATACCTAAAATTATATTAACTTATTAATAATTTTTTCTTAAATTTCTAATGTAGAAAACTCACAGTCTCTGACTTAACAGATTGTGTAAAACAGATTTAGGTTTGAATTGCAGCTTTGCCATATTCTACAAAGGTACCAGCTATGAAACTCTCCAAAGTCAATCAACTAATTAATTCTGCTTTATGTTTGATAGGATGATTTTTTAAAAAATGGACTGAGGTGAGATTAAATAACAAATATAAAATACATAACTTAATGAGTGGTCTCTATTAACGATGTATAAAAATACTATATATTAAGAGTAATAATAGCTCCTAGCTGAGAAACTAAAATAAGGATAGCACTAATCATAGATACTTTTAATATATAAAGACTATATATTATAAAATATATCATATTATATTAAAATATTTTATCTATATGTAATTTATTGATGCACATCACAGAATTAACACAAATCAAACAAGCAAAAAAAGGCTGGCTTTATTAACTAAAAACAGGTTGAAAACATAAGAGCTAGATTCATTATTACCTGTGAGTTCAAGTCAATATCAAAACATCCTTAGCTCTCTTTATATTCCCAAAGAGCAGAGCATCCTAAGTATTACAAAGACCTACTTGGCCATCACTCCTAGCAAGAATTACAGAGAGAAGAGGTTCTTAGGCCATGGCTTGGGAAGATGGGTTTCACAAACAAGACCCTTGCCAGCCACAGTGTCACCTATAAGCCTGACAGAACAGTGCTCTACAGCAAAAGAGGATTTGTCAGTCAGGAACTCTTTTTCTTACAGGAAAAATGTGAAGGTGTTTAGGTTTCCAACATGGGAACATCTACAGAAATCTTACTACTAAAAAATACATAACTTTTTTTGGTAAAATAAAAAGCCCACTCCTAACAGGTCAGTAGTAGACACTACAGAGAAGGTCAGACAAGAACTGGTCAAATATTAAGAATATGCAGGTATGCCTTTGTAGTTGGAAGTTTTTGTCCTGCCTGGTCCCTCAGCTGTTCAGTCCCAAAGAAACGCATAGGGGATTATATTATTTATAAACTCTTTGGCCTATTAGCTTAGGCTTATTATTAACTATCTCTTACAACTTAATTTAATTCTTGTCTATGTTTATCCAGATGGCTTGGTACTTTTTTCAGTGAGGCATTCTCATCTTAATAGATAGATAGATAGATAGATAGATAGATAGATAGATAGATAGATAGATAGATAGATAGATAATAGATTTTTTATTGAAAAAATTTCCACCTCCTCCCCGCCTCCCATTTCCCTCCCCCTCCCCCTACTCCTCTCCCCCTTCCCCCACTCCTCTCCCCCTCCCTCTCCAGTTCGAAGAGCTTCATCTTGCTTTCTCTGTGCCTGGCTTGTGACTAACTCTCTGCCTTTTCTCTTCCCAGAATTCTCTTAGTCATCTGGTCGACCCACCTATACTTCCTACCTAACTACTGGCCAATCAGTGTTTTATTAAACAAATACAAGTGACAAATCTTTACAGTGTACAAGAGCATTATCTCACAACAGGATTTGAGACAGCATGTGAAGAGCGCAGCACTGCTGTAGAGAGCAGGCTCCCCAAATGGAGTGCCAACTTCTTACTGGTTTGCTGGGGTCAGCTAAGTTTGGTGAGTTTATAGCTGCCTTGGGCATAGTTTTGAAGACTTTCTCCTTCTTCTTCTTCTTCTTCTTCTTCTTCTTCTTCTCTTCTTCTTCTTCTTCTTCTTCTTCTTCTTCTTCTCTTCCTCCTCCTTCTCCTTCTCCTCTTCCTTCTTCTTCTGTGAAAATATACTGGTTTTGTAGTTAGAAGTCTAATCAGCAGCCACTTAGTCCAGGAAACTGCTGAATTTCTTTGGCAATGTTTTGAGTACCCTTACATTCTTGCTTGTGGTGCATAGCAATAAGGCTGATGCCAGCTGCCAAAGCTGTAGAAAGAACACAGAGGCAGAGCATGAGAAAACATGCCCCATGCTGTCAGTGCACGACCAAGATATCTACTTGCAGAGCTGCATAGAGTCTGATCTCGAAATTCTGGCAACAAGGGGCCAGGCACAATCTGAAGACAGAAATGCCAAGCCTTTATCCTGTTCCTGTCACCCATCAAACACCTGAAAACCCAAGTGAGGAGTTGATGTTTTAGCACAAGTGGCCATCAGACTTCTGTCTCGGGGTGACTATTGCTGTGATGAAAACCATAACAAGAGGCAACTGGTGGGAAAGGGTTTATTTGGCTGCTGTATCCTGAATCACACTGGGAGAAGCTAAGGCAAGAACACAAAACAGGGCAGGAACCTGGAGGCAGGAACTGATGTAAATATCATGGAGGGGTCCTGCTTCCTGGGTTGCTACCCATGGCTTGCTCAGCTGGTTTTCTTATAGAACCCAGGACCACCAGCCCAGGGATGGCACCACACAAAATGAGCTGGGCCCTCCCCCCAACAATCACTAATTAAGAAAATGTCTTACAGGCTTGCCTGCAGGCTAGTCTTCCCGAGGGATTTTCTCAATTGAGGTTATGTTACCTCTGTCAAGGTAACATAAAACTAGCCAGTCCCTGAAAAGTAACTCATACAACTGTTGCCATAACCCACTTGCATGGGAAACATGTAACAAAGCCAGTAAAATAAGAATGTGTTTCCATGCTGACTGAGCTCCAAAATCAATGGTTTTCAAGTCAGTTGAGAGTACGCAAAACTAGAGGGTTAATTGGGCTTCTCTTTGTCCATCCACTTGAGAATGGACAGCCTGTGGCTAGTCAGAGAGTGCCGCCACATTGGTCAGAGTAGCTCTGGAGACTAGGCAACATATCCATGATGGCAATATGCAAATGACTTCCATGAAAAATGAGGTGATTAACCGTGGTGGTGGGCTAAAGCAGAATCTCTTAGAGGAATGAAAAATATGGTGGCCATCCTTACTGGTTCTATCAGAAAAAAATTGTAATGTTGAGAATGAACGCTGAGAATATCTAAACCCCAAACTCCATGGTGCATTTCTGGAGCTAACTGGCCACCCTAGCCTAATTGGTGAGTCACAGGTCCCAGTGAGAGATCCTGTTTTATAGCTCATGCTGAAAAGTTCATAAGAGATGAGTCTAACTTGCACATGTACTTACACATATGTGTGAACAGAGTGCATGTGTGCATATGTACACATATGTGCAAGAACACGTGCACGCATGCAGTCTTCTCACACAAACTTCTTAATCATTAGTACTATTCTCTTAACTTTCCATTATTCCTACCAACCCTGTGAAATTACGTATCTCTTTTTGTTTCTGCATATTTCTATCATGGGTATTTCTATATACCTCCTGTCAACTATAATTATGTACTCATTGATCAACATTCTCCATCCACTTTCTGCCACTCACCACCCAAGGCTGTACTGTTCTGAATTTATCTTTCTTCTTATGGAATGTAAGATGATGAAGCTATTGTTTTTCTCTGGATTATTTTACTGAGCATTATGTTCTCCATATGTATGGACACAAATATCACAAATTCTTTATTCATTTGTTGGCAGGTACTTAAATTCACTCTACACCATTGTTATTATGTTAGCACTGCACAAAACATAAGTGCTAAGTCTGTCTTCCACATCTAGAAGACAGAAAAGAAAAATGGTTAGAAACTCATTGATAGGGTTGTTTTATTAGAAAGTCGACATATATCATGCATAGAAAACAGCCATTTTGAATTTGGTTGCTCATATAAAAGTGCATTATATGCACACAAATGCTGGTTTCCAGCAAACATGTAGTCTATGTATTTATTGCAAAATAATGATGGTATTTTTGTAAAAAATTCCAGCCCAGCCACAAACACTTCCAAGATAATATTGAAACTCTTTTACAAAGGTAATATCAATGAAATTCACATGTCAAAAATTTGTTTTTGTAGCTAGTATGTTATACTAGGGTGTCTTTGTTAAGGTCTGTGGTAGGCTATTGTGCAGTTCCTTGATAGAACAGTTGCCTAGTATCCAAAGATCCTGTGCTACTACGTCCCGAGCCCTGAAAATTCATACAAAGCGAAAGAACAAAGCAAGAGGTCTTGCACATAGTTTGCTTGCTTCAGAAGATTTTCCTAACTCAATATAGCCCCCAAATAAGCACCTCCAAACAATGTTGGTTCAATTATTTCTATATTTTCCAAGGCAGAGAGTATATATATATTTAATATGCAAAAATGTGAAGTGCTATCATAATGAATAAACTGAATAGCCCAAGGCTCACGGGGTTATTGCTTTCTTTTCTTTGTTCAAGACAGGGTTTTTCTGTAGCTTTTTGAAGTCTGTCCTAGAACTAGCTCTTGTAGACCATGCTGGCCTCGAACTCACAGAGATCCGCCTGCCTCTGCCTCTCGAGTGCTGGGATTAAAGGCGAGTGCCACCACCGCCGGGAAGGTTATTGTTTTCTGTACAGAGTAAGATCTGAGCAGTTTTAAAGGAGGAATGTAATTCAGTCAAGAAGAAGCAGACAAACAGACATTCTGAGTCCCGCTGCAAGCCCTCACTTAAAAAACACAAGACTACAAACGTCCTTAACCACTGCTGTGGTGTGAGTCTGAATTATCCCAAACATGATCGTGTTTCACATTGTCCTCTGTTCTGAGAGGCATTGACACCCTTGGAAGGTGGGGGTCTGACGAGGGAAAGCAGGTCACTATAGATGAGCTTTTGAAGGTCGTGGGTAGCCCTGGGTCTAGCACATTCCCTGCTACCACAACCAGCTGTTTTGCCCTGTCTTCCTGACTGTTGGTCCAATACTTTAAAATTGCGAGCCAAAATAAGTCCCCCCCGAATTTGCTTCGACCAGGTATTTCTGTCATACTGATACAAAAGAAATGGATGCAACCACCAATTCCAGAGCTAATGAGAAAAGACTTTGCTTTTCTTCTGAGCACACAGAAAAGTGAATTTAAAAAAATGCATAGTTATATGTTTTACAATAAATTCCCATTGCTTAGAATACATTTGAATATTTGTCTTTTAGTGTTTATAGAAACCATATGACATTGTCAGGCTGGATTTTTTTTTATTATCTTACAAAGAGAAACCTGAAGGGCAGCTCTTGATACACCAACTACAATATGACCAGAAGGGGTGGAACAAGATGACTAGCCAGAAATCGGGCTGAACCCCATAAGCAGCAGGAGTTAAAGAAGCTTAGAATTTATTCATCAAACCACTGACCAAAAATGTTCCATGGTTATGAATAGTTAGGAAAGAATGACGTCTGTGTGATCTGTCTGCTAAAAATTTCAGAGAGTGGAGCTTCTTATTTGGAGAGAGAAACCCCTTCCATTTATTGAATATTTCTTAGACAGTATCTAAAGAATCAGACTCTGGAAAGTGACTAAAGAAAGAGGGAAAAGCATTTGTCAATAATTTGTCTCTATGGCTGCTTCTTGAGGCAAGAAATAACTTGAATGCCATATCAAATTTTAAACCGTCATTATAGGCCATGATCATAGTGGTTACCAGTAATATCACCAATAAAAACAGTAAGTTCAACTATCTACCAACTTCATTCACGCCACAAATATTCACTAAGTGTGTACTATATAATGGAGTATGTGTAACAATGGAGAGAGAACAAAATCGTTTATCTACTGGGACTTTTCCTTTAAATGTATGAATAATAATAAAAAGTTAACAATGATATAATTGATATTGAGAGTGGATCTGGGGAAAAGAGGAGGTAGGGGGAACTGAGAGGAATAGAAGGAGGGGAAACTGTGGTTAAGATGTATTGTTTGAGAGAAGAATATGTCTTCAATAGAAGAACAAGAGAAAGAGATAGAATAATGAAAGCAAAGAGGTAGACAGAAGACCTCTCTAGAGAGGTGATTTGAACAGAGGCCTACAGAAAGTGAAAGATGGGACAGCAAAAACTCAAGAAACTCCAGAGGTGGACGCTCCCCTGCCACCAGCATGACCACCAGTAGAAAAATCCCTATACGGAAAATTATGTTTAAATGTACGTATTAATTCTTGTGACTCATCTAAACAGAAGTGTGGGGGGGGGTTGTTTGTTTGGTTTTTGCTTCTAGGTTTAGAGGTTAGCAACCTTGTGCTGACACAGCAATGGTATAACATTACCAGTATTGTCTACCACCTAATGGTCACATGACTTCTCCACATCAGTTTGCCACTGTCAAGATTACTCAAGGTCCAATGGCAGGCAGGCACTAAGGACTTGGGGCAATTTAATTCTATTGGGCAGCTAAATTGACACAATAGCTAAATAGATTTGTTTATATCCATAGATAGTTTTCACGCTCAGCTTGCATGAGAAAAACCTCTCTTTCCAGCTAGCTAGGATGAATTCAGGGCTTGTAGATTCACAAGGTGCGGAGAATTAGTGACAGTTTGGTGCTCCGCCCTGAACAAGACATTTATATCAACTCCTCTAAGGCTTGGGGTGGCATTACCGAAGAAGGAAGCAGGAAGACTGTAAGAACTGTAACATAGAGAGAAGGGATGTGAAATCCATCTGGAAAATATACAAGTATTGTCATCTTAAACTCTCAACCATGACGTGGCTGCACAAGAATAGAGCCATCAGGGCTGGAGAGATGGCTCAGTGTTAGATCTCCATCTATGAGGTCTCTTCTCCTGCATATACACACGAGAATATAAAATAGAGCTCACTGTGAGGGATACTCACCCCCCTACACACACCACACCCCTCAATGCTGGGGCCATTATTTCCCATGGACAGATTCAGGGAAAGGGGAACTCATTGCCTTCAGTTGCACATCTACTGGTCCTATCAGGCTTCAATGGGTAGTGTTAATCTAATGATCATACAGCTGTCCCTTATTAAACAAAACAGATCACATAACAAAATCAAATGTTCTTAATCTGGAAAAAGAACAGTTAGTGTAGGAAGGTGGTGGAGGGGTGGAGGGAGATGAGGGGGGAGATAGAAACCAAAGCATTGTGCGTGTATACGAAATGTCAAAAATTTGCTTAATGTGGGTGGAGGGAGATTTGGCAGGAAAATGAGCAAAAACGAGTAAAATATGAGGCTAGTTTCATCTGTGTGATCTTCCTCCAAGAATCAAGAACCAAGAATCCCAGTCTGAAGGTGAGACAAATATCACAGAAACTGGCTGCTGCATTTTACAAGACACTGGATTAGGCTTCAAAGCTATAAGAAAAATAAGGAAGCATGTGGAACTCTGTCACAGTGGAGAGGAACCAGAGGAGACACGCTGGTTACATGCCATGTGTTATCTTAAAGGAGATCCTGGAACAGAAAGAAATGTCAGGGGAAAGCCAGGAAATCTAAATAAAGCAGACCTGTCTCTGCCTGGTGAGTCTATTTTAGTTCTCTTGTTGTGACAAACGTGTCATGCTCAACGTAGTGGTTTTAGTGAGAATGACCCCATAGGCTCCTAGATTTGAATTTCTGGTTCCCAACTGGTGTACCATGCTGTGAGATATTTGTACACTACGTGAAGGCATATTGCTGTGATTGGTATGACAAAAGGCTGAATGAACAGCCAATAGCTAGGCAGGAGGTATAGGCGGGACTTCTGGACAGAACACTCTGGGAAGAAGAAGGTAGATCAGTGAGCCAGATGCAGAGGAAGTAGGGTGGGCAGTAGGAAAAGATGAGGTATGAGCCGTGGGACAGAACACAGATTAAAATAAATGTATGTTAAAATCAAATAAAATAAATTTAAGTTATAAGAGCTAGAGGGACAAGCCTAAGCTAAGGTCCAGCTTTCATAATTAGTAAGAAATCTTGGTGTCATTATTCGGGAGCTGGCTGGTGGGACAGAAAGAGTTGTGGCAGGACTGTTTAGGAAGGATTAGGAGGTGTGGCCTTGGATGAGTCTCGCTCTCTCTCCAGCCTCAGCTCTCCTTCACTCAGTTGCTATAGTTGCTGCATGAATATTCTTAATAATCCAGTTTTACCCTGCTTCCTTCTTGTGGACCAGATGTAAGCTCTCAGCTATTACTAGCACCGTGCCTGCCTACCAGCCACCATGACCCTCTGATGTCTTGGTCATGGTGTCTCTTCACAGCAAGAGAACAGTAACAAGGATATGAATATAAGACCTTAACACAGACAAATGAAGTAGAGTAGAAAAAGCTCTCCAAATTATCCTCACAAGAATTCTGTCGGTACTCATTCCCGTTCACTTTAAAAAATATAGCCTAACTCTACAAACCTCAAAAACTACCACATGAATTTAGAGTCTCTCTATAATCTGAACCACATTCACCATTAATTTTTAAACTATACTAAAATTGCACTCTACATAGACTAATTCTGCTTGGTCTAAGCAATAAAAAACAGGATGAAGATGCTTGGAAGAGCAAAGCATCTCTCCTTCCTTGGCCAATAGGCTGACTGTCTTTATTGGGCTCCTCTTCACCTAAATCAAAGAGGAAACTTGTGTGGTGCTTAGCACAGGAATAAGGAGCTCCTCCTCTTGATATCCTTCTCCTAAAATGTGAACATCAATGTTTGCCAACTTTTGAAGGTTGCAGCCTATAGTTGCTACCTCTCGAGTCAGACGGATCTGAATCTATCCCTCTCTGCTCTGCCGGATGAATCATTTAGCGTTTCTCATCTGTTTTTCCAAGGTTTTAGAACAGAGGTAGTCATTTAACTCGCTTCATTGTGTGATTTACATGAGAAACTGTGTGGAAGTCATTTCACACAGGACTTAACACATAACTCTCAAGGAAAATGTTAGCAATTGCTTTCCCGTTTAATCTCTAAAATTTATTACTATAAAGGGTCGGCGATGGCATTTCCACACAAAATTTACTTTCTTCGTGCTCACCACTTTAATTGTCCTTTCTTCTCCCCCTGTTACTTTTCCTCTTTCTACATCCCTAATCATTCACCTTCTTCATTCCAGGTTTTCTTTTCCTGAGTTGTTTCATGCAAAAGGAAGCATATACTTATTTCTGTAGGACTGACTGATTTCACATAATATAATGATCTCCAGCTAATTTCCATGAGCTCCGTCTTCACTTTTAGTCATTAGAGCTATTTAAAAAAAAAAAAAAAAAGTGTCTGCTTCTGCGCCTTCCTGTTCCAGGGATGTGGTCAATTTCACTTTCTGGTGTTTTCAGCGGGGAGGTAGGAGGGTAGGAAATCTGACTCATTCTGTCTAAAAGATGTGAGGCCAAGTGATGAATGTTAAGTCTCGGACAATAGGAGACTCCACAGTCCTCTCTATTGCTCTGAAACTGCAAATCTAAGGGGACAGCTAGACATTCTTTCGGTGTCTGTCACTGAGCACTATCAGTGAGCAGGACTCTGATGTTGGTCTGCGATGACGTAATGCCCTTTAGGGTCTGAGATGACTTGGTGGCTAAGCATGCTCACACTGAAAGTGTGAGACTGGAGTTCAAATCCTCAGACCCCGTGGGAAAAGGCAGTGATGTCTAGACACGTCTGTAATCACACACTGGGAAAGTAGAATCAAGTGGATTCCAAGCACTCACTATAGCTGCAACAGCAAGCTTCACTTCTGGTGAGAGACCCTGTCTCAAGGTAGTAACACAAAGAATAATGGAGAATGCCCAACATTCTGCTCTTGCCTCTGGTATGTATACTTGTAAATACATACCTGTACATTCAGGTATGTACCACACACACACCACACCACATACGGTGGGGGGGGGGGTAAAACCTGGAGAGATGGATCAGTGGTTACGAACACATATGACACTTTCAAAGAACCCAAATTCGGTTCCCAGCGCCCATGTCAGGAGACTCACAACTGCCCATAACTCAGGCTCCAGAAAAACTTGCTGCCTCTGGCCTCTACAGATGTCAGCATTCGTGTGCACACTCACAGACATAGACAGGCACACACAGACAGGTACACATACACACATAATTAAAAGTTTTAAAAAGACCTGGAATGCTTTTTATTTATTTATTTTCATTGATTTTGATTAGCTCTACATTTTTCTCTGTTCCCCTCCCTGCCTCTCCCGCCTTCAGCCTCCCCCAAGGTCCCCATGTTCCCAATTTACTCAGGAGATCTTGTCTTTTACTACTTTCCATGTAGATTGGATCTATGTAAGTTTCTCTTAGTGTCTGCATTGTTGTCTAAGTTATCTAGGGTTGTGATTTGTAGGCTGGTTTTCTTTGCTTTATGTTTAAAACACCACTTATTTAAAAAGGAAATGGGAAATGAGCCGGGCAGTGGCGGCGCGCGCCTTTAATCCCAGCACTCGGGAGGCAGAGGCAGGCGGATCTCTGTGAGTTCAAGGCCAGCCTGGTCTAGAAGAGCTAGTTCCAGGACAGGAACCAAAAGCTACAGAGAAACCCTGTCTCAAAAATCCAAAAAAAAAAAAGGAAATGTTCCCATCACTAAGCTATTGAGATCTGAAAAGAATAATCTAGTAAACTGTAACTAATATCTTTGATTTTCATATCATGTCATATAATTCAAAGTAATATGCCATGTTGAAACAACGGTTCTGTTAATAGAATATTTTTATTAAAAAAAAACTCTAGGAATACTCAGTACATGTCTAAGAAATAGTGAGACATTGTCTACTTCAGATAAAAATATCAAAACTATTCCCAAACTATAAAAGATACTGTTATCTAATGAGATTTTCTATGCTACTAGTTTTCTCTACACAAATATCTTAATAAATATAATATATATTTACATATATATATAGTTTTTTTAGCATAGTAAGTAATCAGTTATAAGACCAGTAAAGTGTTTTAATTCTATATGTTTAATATTTGAGTATCCGGGCTGGAGAGATGGCTCAGAGGTTAAGAGCATTGCCTGCTCTTCCAAAGGTCCTGAGTTCAATTCCCAGCAACCACATGGTGGCTCACAACCATCTGTAATGGGGTCTGGTGCCCTCTTCTGGCCTTCAGGCATACACACAGACAGAATATTGTATACATAATAAATAAATATTAAAAAAAAAATATTTGAGTATCCCTCACTGATGGTCACTTTTGTTTAATAAGTCAGACGTTTTGTTTAATAAGTCATATTCGGTTCTTGCAAATTCAAGGAAGGGGAGAAGTTATATTTGGATAGCACAAGCTTCCTAAGGTTTATTTAAGAGAGACTGCATTCCTGCGCCAGCTGCTGTCTGTGACTGTGAGCATCTACCGAAGTCTGGAAACAGGCGCCCCAGATTATGACTCCCAAGCCTCTGCCTCCACGGAGAGCTAAGACAAAGGGACAAGTGGTACCATCTATATAGAGCTCTTTCCTTCCGTCTGTGTCCTTCCAATTCGATGCTCAACACAAAAATCTCGTGACCCAGGCCAAGGAGAAAATACCTTAGGGAGAAAAAACTTGAAGTTGAGATGAAATCGCTGATTTCCAGAAGGTCACATACCACAACGACCACGGCAGAACTACCAAGGTCTGGAGTCATCCTCTCCGAGCCTCTCCACAAGCGTCTCTGCTTCCGATCAAGAATGCTCTCTGAGGCATGGCTTCTGTTACACATATTTCTCACGGGAACTGTGACCCGAGAATCTCCATGAAGCCTATCTGATCGGACAGGACTTGATTTTACTTCGAAATTAAGTCGCTAGATTCCTTGGGTAGCCGAAAGGTGCAGGGAGAGAAACACACAGTAACAGACAAACGAGTGAACACAAAAGACACCAGGAGATACCCCGGCGCAGGTCGAGCGGCATGGTCTGGCTTCACATTAAGTAAACGGTAGATGAGTAATGTACTCTTGCGTTCCAACTGTTCATTTTTCCAAAATTACTTCTGCCAGACGCTGGATCACCACTGCATTTAAAAAAAAAAAAAAGGTCAGCGAGCACATCCAAATTTGAAACTATAGGTCTTATTCATTTCTAGTTTCTCAGCTGACAAGCAGGGAAAGCTCTCAAGCAGAGAGCGATGAAGACAGAGCTTCCAGTGCATGGAAAATGTTAGGAAAGCATAGGCTAGACAATTCTGTGAGTCACTTCTGAGATAGCCAGCAGGACAGGGATTCCAGGTCACTCATTAAAGTGTGGGTTGAAACGTTGCTTTAGTTTCCAAGAATTTCCATGGGAGGCACTTGGAGAGAAAAACAGGAGGGAGTCATACACTTAGCTACAGCCAGGAAACGGACCGTTGAGAGCAGCGCGATGCTGGCACCGACAGAAGACGGGTCGACAGCTCAGACCGAGTTTCAGGCCTCTGTGACTTTTAGAAGGCTGTATGGCACTATTTCAACAGCAAACTGCCGTCTCCATAAACATACGTTAGGTGAATAATTGCAGCCTATAAGTTACTGTTCGTTTTCTTCCAGGTTCATAAATAAAGCATGGAGTTTATCTAAATTTAAATATTAGAAGCGCTGATTTTTTAAAAGAAGAAAAATATATAAAATAGGATATAGTGTTAGATTCACAATTTTCTTTGTAAGAAGAAATTATTAGCTATTACTATTTCAAAAATGAACACAGATAAAGTGAACTTTAAAAAGAATGTTTACCTTTCAGATAATGTTGGGAAAATACAAAGATATCTATGACTTGTTTCATGGGAAAATATGTCTTTGTTGTTTTGGTTGGTTTTGTTGAGGGGGAGGTGTTTTGCTTTGTTTTGTTTTCTAGAGGAAGGGGAAGTGATGTACTAGTTGTCCACTCAAGATCAGGAGCCTGGAGCCTGACACCTCTATTAGCCACGATTTTCGAGAGAGCACTCAAGCAAAGCCTGGGAACTGGCAGTCCAGTTAGGCTTCCACTTCGATATCCCATCAGGCTCCATCACTTGCTCCACGCTGTGCGAAGAGGTTGGGGCTCCGACGTCACAGAGTTGACAGAGTGATAAAAACCCATCTTGCTGTGTTCCAGGGCGCTGTCTGCGAACACTGAGGGACAGTGGGAAAGGGTACAGACAGCCAAGACCTCCGCGAGGCCACAGCCCAGCTAGACGGGGTAGCTGACCCCAGCCGCGGCCGGCTGATGTGCGGGCTGCATCCGGGAAAATGTGTTTCATAGTCTCCAAACAATCTTCCCAAATTAGACAAGGGTCGATTACATCTGGTGAGGACAAACGGTGCAAAGAAGACATCACAAGTCCTGGGTCTTTCACACGCTAAAGTTGCAAAGCCTCAAAGAAGATGAGAAAGAAATAGCATCTAATGTCGGGGATTATTTGATAGAAACATGCAAACAAAATTACAGTGTGTGTAGAGCCAGAAAACATTCTAGCTGACTTCATGGACTTCGAGTTGACATATTCTACTCGTCTGACTAGGAACTGATGTGATGCTTGCTCCCTTTACTTCAGACAAATATTTTCCTTGAGTTTTGTAAATTAAGCAACAAATCCACTAACTTCAGTTTTTCTATTTGAATTTTAAAAGTATCTTCGTCTTAATAATTTCTCAAATATTTCAAAGACGTGAACCTAGGGTTATATTTCACCCTTTATGAACCCCAATTATTTAATGATTTCCCAACACAGGATATAATATATCCCGAAAGATAGATCAAGAACGCTAGGGGACTCAGCATAACTCAACATCATCGTGGAAATAGAGATCAGAAGGGAAAGCACGCCCCCTGCTGTTTCTGGAACGGCAAAGCCCAACAGTACTGATCTGAAACGCAGGAGTCAGGAACATACAGATAGAGGCTGGGTACTTTCCTCCTGTCCCTACATCCTGCTTGCAGCACGCAGCAACATGCTGGTGACCATAAGTACATAACTAAATTACTGCAGTTATTAGAAGTTACTAGCTTCTGACTTTCTCTGCACATTACAGAGGTGTGAACTTGGGTGTCTTGTGTTTGCTCTTCGAAGCATGTGGAAGGAAAGGACGATGTGTATTTGTAACTATGATTATGTAATCATGAAAGAGTGTCACATGCTCTATTTGGCAAGCTTGAAGACAGAGCAAAAAGAAGCATCTGAAGAAATTTCCTCATTCCGCCTGCCTTTTGCCTAAAAGAGAAACCAGTGTAAACGGCAATCAACCTTGTGAGAAGCCAGGAGCTTAGCAATGATAAAATTGCCTATTGATGGTTTCATAGAGTTCTGAGAAGTTCATACAATTCAACAAATATTTCAGAGTAATTAGTTAGCGAATTTTATACACACCTATTGATCCAGAGTGTGAGTGTGATTGGGGTTCTTTCTGGATTTAGCGGACCTGCTGAAAATCTCATCCATGTGAGGAGCCGTATGAACGTGGACTATTTGCTCGGTTTTTGTGCCTGCTCCTCCTTACCCACAGATTTGGATCACACTTACAGTTTACCTAATTAGGCTGCATAGGCTTTATATAGAGATACTGGCATTTAGCACCAGTGACTAAAAGCATAAATCCTGCGCATTATTCTTATTTCTATAGCGTTTGTTACAATGACTTTTGAAGAACAAAATTCTCATAATGAAAAAATTTTAAGTACATTAGCATGCCCAGTAGCAATCAAGAGATGAATATCTAGGGCTGAAAAGATGGCGCTGAGATTGCTGTCAATGAATTCAGGGGATCCATTTACAGTTCCTGCTTGGCAGGTCACAGCCATCTGTAATCCCAGTTCCACAGTATCTGATGACCTCTTCTGGCTTCTGTTCACACGACACACAAGTGGCACATAGATTCATATCCATGTAAAACATCCATACATGTAAAATAAACACAAATCTTTTATGAAGAGAGATCCTCAGAGTAGAAAGAAAAGATATAAATCGCTGTTTGTGGCCAGCAGCACAACCCAGCTGACATACGTAAAATATATTTTTTTAAGTGTCTGGACAAGGCAAACTTTCCTCTTCATCACTTGAAAGAGAGAATATGCAGAGGCAGGAAATGCATTTGTTTTTATTCTAACTCTAACTGTATCTTTTTCTCATTGGCTATGGCCCAAATTCACAGTCTTATTCAAAATGTCATTATTTTTCTCTGCTGTGTAGTGCTCCATTGTGTAAATGCACCACATTTTTTTTTATCCATTCTTCAGTCGAGGAGTATTTAGGTTGTTTCCAGGTTCTGGCTATGAAAAACAATGCTGCTATGAACATAGTTGAGCACATATCCTTGTGTTACAATTGAGCATCCTTTGAATATATACCCAAAATTAGTATTGTTGAGTCTTGAGGTAGGTTGTTTCCTAATTTTCTGAGAAATCGCCATACTGACATCCGAAGCGGCTGTCCCAGCTTGCACTTCCCACCAGCAATGCAGAAGTGTTTCCTTTTCCCTACATCCTCTCCAGGATAAGTTGCCATCAGTGTTTTTGATCTTGGCCATTCTTAAAGGTGTAAGATGGAATCTCAGAGTTGTTTTGATTTGCATTTCTCTGATGACTAAGGATGCTGAGCATTTCCTTAAGTATCTTTCAGCCATTTTAGATTTCTCTGTTGACAGTTCTCTGTTTCGATCTGTACCCATTTTTTATTGGATTTTTTTGTTCGTTTGATGACCAATTTCTTGAGTTCTTTGTATATTTTGGAGATCAGCCCTCTGTCCAATGTGGGGTTGGTGAAGATCTTTTCCCATTCTGTAGGCTGCCGTTTTGTCTTGTTGGCCATGTCCTTTGCTTTACAGAAGCTTTTCATTTTCAGGAGGTCCCATTTATTAATTGTGTCAGTGTCCGTGCTAGTGGGGTTATATTTAGGAAGCAGTCTCCTGTGCCAAACTATTGCATAATATTTCAGTAACCAGACATTTTTAGATTAACTTTGATTAGACATATATTCTAGCCAATCCTTGTAATTAGTGTCTTTGTCCTTACAAACTTTAATATATGCATCATCTCTAAGTTTTATCCTCTATGTACCTTATACAATTTCCTCCAAACTTCATAACTTGCAAAAGCTTTGTAGTCTTTTCTATTTGGAAAATATCCAACCTCCTTAATCTTCATCTCTCTAAGTTCTTCTTTATTAAAATATTTACATATTCAAGTACTTCTAACATTTCCTTCTCTATATGGGTTACCTTTCTTAAAAACATTAACATGTAAATTTATCAACTGTTAGGAAATTTTTCCTCCCTGATGGAGAGGGATTAAGCAACCTCTCCCCTCATAAGGTCCTGATGACAAACCAACACTCAGTCTCACCAAAGTTCACCCTAGGGAAACAATGAGTGTGTTGGGTGCACTCACTGAGTGTGGGTGAAGGGTAAATGACAGGGGTGTGGGTATTACCAAAGCAGCCAAGCTGGGAAGCCTCTACACAGCATGTGTAATGACTTTCCCATAGCTACATATATGGAAACCTCTGTCCCTAATCTTTCTCAGCCTACTAAGCTGTCTTCCCATGCCAAACTACAAGGCCACAATGTTAAGGCCCAACTACATATAAAGGTCTGGAAGAGAAAGTTTCTCCTTCTCTGAAAGAATACGAACAGTCAACAAACTCAGTGGGGGTCATCTTTTGTGAGCAGGCACAGCTGGTCTTAGCAAGAGAGCAGTTGTTTGACTTAGAAGAGTATTACATAACACCAGTTTAACTTTAAAAACCTGAATATAAACTGTATACATAAATTAATCCAACAAATTAATATTTTTTAGAGACATTCTATTAAGCTAAACCTTATTTTTCTAAAAAACAAAAAAAACACAAAGCAATTTTTGTGTGACCATGGCGTCACTATCCATAACCTCACCTTTGGTCTTGAAAGTGTATGTGGAAATCACAAAGGAAGAGCAAACATATAGAAAAATATCAGCAGGGCTGGAGAGATGGCTCAGAGGTTAAGAGCATTGCCTGCTCTTCCAAAGGTCCTGAGTTCAATTCCCGGCAACCACATGGTGGCTCACAACCATCTGTAATGAGGTCTGGTGCCCTCTTCTGGCCTTCAGGCATACACACAGACAGAATATTGTATACATAATAAATAAATAAACAAATAAATAAACAAATAAATAAATAAATATTTTTAAAAAAAGAAAAATATCAGCAAATTGATGTTTGCAGCCTGCAGTAAAATTAGGCTAAGAAATCTGTTAAAACTCTGATGCTAGAGCTACTATAGAGATCTTTAGACAGAGGATCTTCTCTAGCCTCTCCCTGGGTTCGCTGATTTTACTACAGACATCTTTAACTCATGAGACAAATGTCAGTATACACAAGAGGTACTTCCCTTTATAAAGTTGCATCATGGACTATGAAGATCAACACAGACCCTTTGTCCCTTTCGTTCAAATGTGTACTCAGTTGATTCCTATTACTTCTTTCAATTTAGATAGGAGGCAAGCAGTCAGGGTAAAGTCCCCTTTTGAAAACCATTTTTCTGTAAGTCAATCTGCCTGGATTAGAAATCTCATAGTATAATTTATCATATGCAATCATGAATTATGTATACATACTTTAGAGCAGAGGTTCTCAACCTTCCTAATGCTGCAACCCTTGAGTATGGTTCTTTATGTTAAAGTGACTCCCAATCATAAAAGTATTCCATTGCTACTTCATAACTGTGATACTTATACTGCTGTGAATCATAATATAAATATCTGATAAGCAGGATATCTGACATGTGACCCCCCCAAAGGGGTCATGACCCACAGGTTGAGAACCACTGGTTTAAAGACTACAGGACACAAAAACAGAAAATGTTTAAAATACCTCAGAGACACTATCAGAGTGTTCTTTTTTTAAACCAACTGATGTCATAGCAACTAAAGAATGAAAACAAAAGCATGTCCCCAAAGTAAATTTCCCAGGGAATGATGGGGCAGAAATAAGAGGGGACAGCAAGCATGGAGCAAAGGAGTCTCAGGTATCTTAGAGAAACTCAGGCTTGGGTAAACCAGACATCACAGGAAGCACACCTACATCTGCAGCCTTCCATCCAAGGAAACTGGTTCTCCAGGCGTCACGGCTGCCCGACGGCAGCAGCTCATCTACCACCTGGAAATCTGTTCTTTTAATTCCAATTGGGATCTGCCTCTTCTCAAGGCATGACTCTAGGCTGATCAAATTTTCATGAGCCTGCCAAGTCTAGCCTTTTTCCAGTGGGAAAAGCTTCCATTATTAATACCTGGAGAGTGTTGGAGGCATGTGGCTGGGAATACTCTTAAGTCCCCTCTAGAAGCCGGTACATATATCATGCAAAGCAAGGTGTAGACGTTAAATAAAACAAAGCAAGCAAACACCGTGGAGATATGGTGTTGTTTCCTAAGTACAATGTACAAGAAAGAAGCCCCTGAGGGCTCACTGTCACCAGGAAGTTGATGGGTGACACCAGTTCCATCCATGACATGTAATTGCATTAACCAAGATAATGCTAAAGTAACATGGCTTTCACTGTCATTATAATGTCATCAGCAAAGATAGTGGTCAAATCATATGGTTGCCTGCATCTTAATGATGCCATCAGCCAAAACATACTTGCTTTCTGTTCATGAGCTCAGACTCCATGGTAAAGTGAGTCCATCCTCCATAAGACCATAATTCATGTGGAATACAAACGCAGCATTGGTTAGATGTGCATAGTCTCAGTCAGGCCTGTTGGTGCATGCCTCAAAACCAGCAGTGAAGAGGCAGAGAAATCTCTGTGAGCTGGAGGTCAGGTCTATATGGTGAAACCCTGTCTCAAAACAAAACAAAATAAAATATAATCAATCTTACCAATTTCTTTATAAAAAAGACGCCTTAGTTAAGTTAGCATCAACGTAGGAGGACATGGTACCTATGGTGTAGGCAGGAAGGACCAAATATATTTATATGAACTCGCAGGAAATTTTCAAAGCAATGGCTAAATATATCTTTCAATATATTCTGGGCATTTGTGTGAGAAGAATTAAAATATATTAAGAATATTTTCTTTCCACACAGATACCCTCAAGTGAAAGAAAATATGTCTCCTACATTTTCCATGCAACATAGCATGTGGTTCTCATTTGCAGTCTTGTGTAATAAAGGCCTGACTCCATGAAATGACTTACTCCTCTACCTGATAATCCTCCGCTGCCAGAAGTATTGCTTTTCAAGAGAAAAATGTCTCATGGGTATTTTATGCATTACTCATAAGCTAAAAACTAACATTTCTCTTGGAATATATCTCTGGAAAATCTATAGATATATTCCCCATCTTTAAATTTTTAATAATCTTGGTTCCTAGTGTACCAATTTTTACATCTGTGTTGTAATGTCGAGTGAAGAAAACAGAAGTTCAAGAACAATTATGCCAGAAAGCAAAATGAGTTATATTGTCATGTGCTTTGAAAGGGTTTATGGGAAAACAAGAGAAGTAATGAAGCAATCAGAAGAGGAAAAATGGTTAAGCAAAATAGTCGATGCTTTTTACGTGGCATTTTACTCAGGTAAATTCCATACATAGGCATAACAGATGGACAGGGGGAGGGGTCTGCATGAGGTGGGCATGAGACCATAAGGGATCAGATAGGGAGAGGTTGGAGGATGAGAGTACTCGGAATGAGAACTGGAATCAGGAGCATCTCTGGGATGGGCTAGAAACCTGGTGCAATGGAAACTCCCTGGAATCTATAGGGTGGCCCCTAGCTAAGCCTCCTGGCAATGGGAGATGTATTGCTAGCTTTTATTGTGAATTTTACACCTGTCTATACTGTGTCTTAGTCAAACACACCCACAAACAGTTCCCTCCTCCAAAATCCCTCTCCTCTCTCCCCTGCTACTCTTAAATCCTAACCTCATGTATTCCTTCACGTTTTAAACCCACTGATTCCACTCAGCTATCTGTAAGGGCATAGCTAGATGCATGACCAGCTACCAAAGCCAGAGTGGCCTTTCGGAGGCACCATTCCCACAGAAACCTTACTCCCTATCCCCCATGACTGTCAATTGCAAATCGCTTCTGAAATAGGGATGGACTTCATGAGCCCCTCCTCTGCCCATGCAGAGATTTTTTTCTGGCTTGCTTTTGTTCAGTATTTACGCATGCAGTCACAGCTGCTCTGAGTTCATGGATGCACTAACTCCAGCATGTTCAGGATGTCTGCTTCACTGCAGGCTCATAAAATAATTCTCTCACCCTGTTCCTAACAATCTCTGATATGAAAGGGGTATGATATAGCTTTCCCATTTAAGGTTGAGTATTCCAGTCTCGTGTTCTTTCTGTGTCTGACGGTTCTAGATCTCTGTGTTAATCACCTTCTACCACAAAGAGGAACTTCACTGATGAGGTTGGCAGTTAGACTAATCTATGGATATAAAGATAATGACTTAGAGGCATCTTAACACCATGTTCATGTGCCAGAAAAATACATTAGGTTCTTTCTTGGGGCTTATGACTTATCAGCCTGACCCAAGAAAGCTAGTATAAAAAAGAGGGGAGCATCCTTCATACTGGGCGCAGCCGAGAATCACCAAATAATAGGACGAGGCCAGAGTGGTTCCAGAACATGCGAAGTGGCATTCAGAACGGAAGCAGGGATGGCCTGATGTCAGACATGTTGGCAGATAGGTTGGAGCTTTTATTCAACTGTTTTCTCATTGAACAGGAATGTGGCTTTGAGAAAGTCAGGTATTCTCTCTAAATCCCTGCTTCCTCTCAGGACAATAGGTATGTGTCTTCAAAGGATTTTGGAGAAGATAAAAATATAAGAGCACTTGCCTCAGTAGCAAATACGTTATAGGTTTGCGCTGGCTGGTTTTGTGTCAGCTTGACACAGGCTATAGTCATCTCAGAGAGGAAACTTTAATTGAGAAAACACATCCAAATGAGTGGGCTGTAAGCAGCCAAACCAGTAGAGCAGTTTCCTAATTAGCCATTGATAGGGAGGTACAGCCCATTGTGAGTGGTGCTATCCCTGGGCTGGTGGTTTCGTGGTCTGTAAGAGAGCAGTCTGAGCAAGCCATGAGGAGCAAGACAGTAAGCAGCACCCTTCCATGGTCTCTGCATCCGCTCCTGCCTCCAGGTTCCCACCATGCATGAGCTCCTGACTTGGCTTCCCAAGTTTTTTTAAATCGAATAACAAGAAATCAAACAAACTACTCAGTAAAATGAACTTATAAAACAAACAGACAGTTCTCAAAAAAAAATGAAACGCAAATTGCTAGGAAAAGTATTCAACCTCATTAGTCAAGCAACCGTATATGATTAGGCCATATCACTCATATTTACCCAAAGAATATAACTTTATAGGTTACAGAGATACTTGTGCATCAACGGACAGCAGCATTATTTGCAAAGTAGAAGCAATGCTGGTCTTAGAACAGAGGAATGAAAACAACTGTCACATACAATGAAGCTTTTTTCATCCATAATGAAGAGAAAAGACATATTTTATTAGCAAATTAAGTGGGTCTCAGAAAGACAATATCAAGTTTCTTCTTGATTGATTCCCACATTTTGTAAAAAAGCATAAAATCAAACATGTCTACATGATATAAAAGCAACAGAGTTGTC
This sequence comes from Microtus obscurus, assembly GCA_963919715.1. NCBI lineage: Eukaryota > Metazoa > Chordata > Mammalia > Rodentia > Cricetidae > Microtus > Microtus obscurus. The sequence continues at coordinate 8,552,183 of CAWTZC010000381.1, read as the reverse complement.
CAGAGCGAGGATAGAGACTGGAAACAACAGGAAGAGAAAGAAGCAAAAGGCAGAGGAAATGAGCTTGAAAAATGATAAATGCTTGGGAAATGTTCTCATGCAACCACACATTATTTACAACTAATATACAACAATGAGGATAGCTAGGAATCCCTCAGACACCGAAGGAGCCAAGGATGATAAAACCAGCATCCCACATGATGCTGCCCCTAAAATCGAGAACACGGATTTTACTTTATCAGCAAAATTTTGGAGATTTACCAAGTATAAGAAACCAATTTCAAGGTTCTTTTTAATAAGTCATTTTTTAAAATATTTATTTATTTATTTATTATTTTTTTTTTTTGAGCCCCTCTATTCTCAGACCTTTAAACCAATGCCTACCTCTAGCCTCTTTCCAGCCCTAATAAGTCATTTGTTATGGTGATTCTTGGTTGTCAACCTCTGGAATTAACTAGAAACCAAATGACTGGGCACACCTGTGAGGGATTTTTTTTTCCTTAATTAAGTCAGCCACACACTTTTTTTTTCTCTTTTTTTAGTTTTTTTTTAAACAATCTTATTTTACATACCAATCCCAGTTCCCTCTTCCTCCCCTCTTCCCACTCCCTCTGCTTCCCCTACCCCACCCCCCATCCGCTCCTCAGAGAGAGTGAGGCTTCCCATGGGAAGTCAACAAAGTCTGGTACATCACTGGAGTCCGGACCAAGGCCCTTCTCCCTGGATCTAGGCTGAGCATGATATCCCTCCATAGGAAATGGGCTCCAAAAAGCCAATTCGTGCATCAGGGATAAATCCTGGTTCCACTGCTAGTGTCCCCACAAACTGCCCAAGCCACACAACTGTCACCCACATTCAGAGGGCCTAGGTCTGTCCTATGCAGGTTCCCCAACTGTCAGCCCAGAGTCAGTGAGCTCCTACTTGCTCGGGTCAGCTGTTTCTATGGGTTTTCCCGTCATGGTCTTGACTCCTTGGCTCATATAGTCCCTCCCCCCTCTCTTTGGCTGGACTCTGGGAGCTTGGCCCAGTGCTTAGCTGTGGATCTCTGCAACTGCTTCCATCAATTACTGGATGAAGGTTCTATGACAACAATTAAGGTAGTCGTCAATCTGATTAAAGGGGAAGGGCAGGGCAGGCACCCTCTCCACTATTGCTTTGATTCTTAGCTGGGGTCAGCCTTGTGGATTCCTGGGAATTTCCCTAGTGCCAGGTTTCTCCCTAACCCCATAATGGATTGCTTTATCAAGATATCCCTTTCCTTGCTCTCCCTCTCTGCCCCCTTTCCCTTCTTCCCCGAGGCTCCCAATTTACTCATGAGATCATGTCTATTTCCCCTTCCCAGGAAGATCCATGTGTGTCTCTCTTAGGGTGACGAAACTGCAGTGATTCGGATTTTAGTTTTAGAAACCGACAACAGCACGAGTTAGCGTTGATGCTGAGAATGAACTCTTACACATTGCTGGAGACTGTAAAATAGTGTTAGAAAGCAGTGCTGAAAATGTAAGCACTTAAGATTTCAGTGGTTAAGAGCACTGGCTGCTCTTCCAGAGGTCCTGAGTTCAATTCCCAGCAACCACATGGTGGCTCTCAACCATCTGTAATGAGATCTGGCGCCCTCTTCTGGCATGCGGGCATACATGGAGGCAGAATACTGTATACATAATAAATAAAATCTTTGAGCCACGCGATGGTGGCGCACGCCTTTAATCCCAGCACTCGGGAGGCAGAGGCAGAGGCAGGCGGATCTCTGTGAGTTCGAGACCAGCCTGGTCTACAGAGCTAGTTCCAGGACAGGCTCCAAAGCCACAGAGAAACCCTGTCTTAAAAAAACAAAACAAAACAAAAAAAAAAAGATTCTCATATTTAAATTAAAACACACCTCCATCCTTAGAGTTAAAGTAGGATAGAAAAATCTGGAAACAATAAAGCAACTTCGAAGCTATCTAAATTCCTTCATATAGCAATGTCTTAACTGACATTGAGTTTATAACCAAGGATCAAGCATCATCTGTGTCTGTATGACCCTCTGTTTGTCTCTAGCTTCTAGCTCTTCGTCCAGTTCAGTGCTACTGAATTAGCTACCACTATGCTTTTTACGTTGCATAGATAGCTGCTATCAATTTGCCAACTCATTTTTGTTTTACCATTTTTTTTCTTTAAAAAGGGAGCTCTTTATGGATATTTCAATCTTTGAAAGAAAGAACAAAAGCATGTATCTTGATCTTCTTAAAATTAATACTCTGTTTATAGGACATGTCCTTGTGTAAATACCTTGTCCAAGTCAAGCATTTCATACTGTGCTAGATTAAATGAAGCACATACACACACAGAGAGAGAGAGAGAGAAAGATGCACACTTAGAAATGCCTCTAGTGGAATCACTTTTAAATGTTTCTTAACATCCTTTTTAAATTGAATGAAAACGATCAGCATCAAGGTTTCAGACTTGTGGCAATGGACCACAATTGTGGGAGTGCTCCAACCCGCTTTCTTCACAGCCCACTGGATTTAAAATGTCCATGAAGGAAAAAATGATTAGGATCCTGACTTTCATCTGTTTGAAGAGAAGATTCGAGCAGACGAGGTAACCGCCTTTCCTTGCTCAACTTTCTTGCTCCAGTATCTCAAGATGGATGATCCGAGATCACGAGGCACAGCTGAAAAAGAATCCAAGTAAATTCTGTACCTTGCAACCAGCAGAGCCTGCCAATGTGAGATTCGAGCTCTCCACCCCAGCAAGAAAACAGCTTTGGAAAGTTCTCCGCATTTGTGACTCACGGAGAGTCCCAAGGGTTCCTGTTTCCATCTTACAGTCAACAGAACTTGGAGGGAGACGTGCAGTTCTTCTCAACTGTTGTTCTTAAGCAACTTGGCCGAAAGGGATGTTTAAACATTTGTTGGAAAGATGATATATTTGAGTGCTTTAATTTTTTTTTTTTAAACAAAGCTCTTGATTTCAAACTGGTTTAACTCCTGATTTAACACGGACTAAAACAAGCGCCGAAGAACAAACACCAGTTTATATAACATCCATTATGTGCTTAGCACTTTTCCCACTTTTAAAACTAGGGGTACCTATTATTCCAAGAATAGCCCTGACCACCCCCAAATTGCCTCCAGATCCTGAGCTTTGTAGCCAACAGTTCTGGCTCAGGAATTGGCCACCCAGTTCAGGATCTCACCTTGGCTTGTTCTGTGACCAGCCACGCCAAATCACCTCCCATTCCACCAGGATTTGATTCCTGGCTACTGCCCACTTTTGTCTGACCCAAGCTCTCTAAGTATTGTATAACATTCTTGATCCACATTTTCTCCCCACGCTGCTAGTATATCTGACTCTGCTGTACATGCAGGCTGATCATTTCCACCCTCGTGGCCTCCTTTCTAGGCTAAGTGAGCTCCCTCATTCTTTCTGTTCCTCCCAAAGTCCCAATTAATGCACGCTATACCTCAACAATTGTCATGATCTAAATATTGTCACTTTGAATTTTTCCCATTAATAAGCATAAAGACATAAAAATAACAGAAGAACTATTATTAAATAATGCTAATTTGATTCTAATAAATGTCATTCCTTCGTTTAAAAGGCATGTAATAGAAGAAACCCCAATCTCTCTCCCACCATCTTATGTTACTCGTGCCTGTCCTATTCCCTCTCCCAGTTCTCCCTGTGTCTGAGTCTTGGCAATCCCCGCTCACACACTTTCTCTGGAATGAAAGCTTTTGCCCGGATTCCACACCCACCCCTCCCTCGGTTCGGCCGATCACACTCTGTACAGATGGAACAAACTGGGTTCAGCCAAGACACTTGTTTAGTTTAACTTACACAGCATTTTAAACTGCTTTTCTCTCCCCCCACCCAACAGTTGCCAGTGTGTGAAAATTAGAAGAGCAAGCTTAAAACCAGAAAGCCCCATCTCTGATTGATGGTCATGTACTACAAGGTCTTTGTGCACAGCAGCATCCAGATATGTGAAATGCCAGGAAGGTGGGGCTGGCTTCATAGCCAGGAGGCCTCACCAGGGACACTTTTCCAACTTGTCTCGGTAGAATTTGGAGTTGGTAAGGCGGGCTATAGAGAAAACTACAGTGTATGATGCTCACGAGCACACCAAAGGATCCAGGCCGATTCGGGGTCACTCCTGTATTAGAAGGAATTCAATGTGTTGATTCACTGTCTGTGTACTTCATCTTGAGAAATGATCTCAGGTGTGTCTTTAATAATAATATAAAAAATACTTCTCAAGTCTCCAGTTAAGTCTTCCCTCATGCAACCAATGAGACCACATGCTCCAGCTGCTATCCCTTCCCTCGTCTACCACCTTCCATTATCTCTTAAGATGCCAAAGTGGGAGAGAATTGGAAGACCACAGACCGCGATTGACATTAACATTCAGAAAGGGGGTTTCAAATACCTCTGAGTCACTTTGATAATGAGAATCTCTACTTCTAACAGTAAAAAAAGTTTTATAATAGCCAATATCAGATAATGCTAAAGAGAGGTGGATGTGTATGCATGATTTCCATAATGATCCTTTATGCAATAATACATGTGATACTCAAAAATATGACAAGATAAAAGACAAATAATCAGGAAAATGTTCAACTTTTCCATAAGGATTTGCCTCGTTCTTTGAGGAAGACACATGAAGCAACAAGATGGACCCTTGCCTACGTCACCCATGTACGACATGTTCTCGAAGCTTGACAAGTCCTCTGCTCCTTCCTTTAAAACAGTCACTTTTATACACACGTGTGTGTGCTCACACAGACAGACACACATAAGCATGTAATTTTAAAATACAACAGTAAATAAAGTTATAAAAACAATCAACCAGAAAATAGTTGAGTATTAACTAGACAAAATGAACAAGAAGTGAACCACTCTGAAAGGAAGACGATTGTAGGATAAATGGAAGCCAGAAGCTTATGTCCTTGTTCCATATGAATGAGACATTTGTGGGTGGAGGGGCTGTCTAGAGGGACATAATGACCTAGAACTCACAGAAGTAGATAGGAAAAGAGTACAAAGCGTGTCAAGAGAAAAAAAAACAGAAGACAGACTAAAATTAGTCAGCTCTGCAAGAAAACCTTTTATGAACAGGTCATTAAGACAGGTACAGAGCACAGGAGTCCATTGATACTTAGAATCCTTCGTAAGATGCGTGAGGCATGCCAGTAAGAGGATGTGGAGGGTGGTGTGTTAGAAAAATATTTCAGAAGAGGTGCTCTTTAGAAAGAAGGGACTGGCTGACACTATCATTGCCACAGAAAAGGTAATACACTAAAATCAAACACTGTTTCCTAGGTTTGGTAATAACCTTAGTGAGCTCATGAGGTATTTCCATGGGGAAGAGATGGAAACTACGTTCGGTTACCCAATTTACCAGCACAATTGTGAAGGAAGTGGGAAATATTCACCAATCTCATCAGCGTGCAGTCGTGGCACACACACACCTTCGCGGGAGCTAACAGCTCTCTAGTTAGACTTAAGACCCATTCAACAAGAACAAAGTCATGCCTGGTGTCCGAAACCTTGAAAACTATACAGGCTAGTCATGCCGCGGATCTTGAAGGAGAACTTACCATGACCATTTTACTAAACCAACATGATCCCTAAGTGCACGCTAAAGGTTTTTTCCTTGCACCCACAGAGAAATGCAACTCTCACCCTTAAATAGGAAAGTTCTCTTTGCAACATATGGAACTCATTAAAGAAAACCACAGCCGGTCAAAAGGCAGAGCTTCGGGGCCCAACCCAAATACATAATCTACAAGCAACTCCAGGAAGAAGGGAGGGTTTGTGGTAAGATAGTGTCTCCTCGGAATGTCAGAAGCTACCCCCCTAAAGTCTCACCAAGATGACGGCACAAATGTGAGCTGAAGAGTAATGAAAACAGTAGACATGATAAGAAGGATGAGAGAAAACACCAAACGCCTCCCCTTTATACAAAGAACTACAGGCAGCTAAGGAATGCTAAAACCAGGAGAAATAGTCTTTCACAAGGAAGAAAGAGCACGCTGATTGATTATCCAATAATCAATGGTCAGGCCTGAAAATTTGGATACTGAGAATATTACACAACCTTAGTAGGCTGTATTTATGTGTTTAGGAATATATATGTGTCTGTATATGCATATATACACACAACAACAATTAATGGAAAAGAGGCCATGAATTTAAAAGAGAGAAAGCAGAGGTATATGTCAGGGGTGTGGAGGAGCAAAGGGAAAAGGGAAGTTATGTTATATTGTAATCTAAAAGAAATAAAAACAAAGCAGTTAGCAAAGGAAAGAAAGAAAAAAATGATGCTAATCACCCATCCATGCCATTACATTAAATGACTGCACATTGACGAGTGTTAGCCAATTGACGGGAGTAAATGAATAAATACTGTGTATAAAGAAGTAGCTGACTTCAGTGGAAAGAGAACAAATTGAAAGATGAGGATTAATTCAAAGAACCCCTGGATCGCTTACTTTATTTATGCTGTTTCCTGCCAACCAGCAAATTTGCAAACAACGAAAGGCATTGGATTGAATTTTCCAAGACTCACCAGCACAGCCCTAAGCAAAGCCCTTCAATCGTCTGGTTTTGGTTTGTTTACCGTGCAGGAGTGTAGGGACCAGTGACAGCGCTTGTACAGGCTATGAGCCGTTTCAGTAAACACGAAACCTCGCTAGAATCCCATTGGGAAGAAGCATTGCGTGCTTTTCTAGGGGTGAGAAATGGCTCAGTCTCTGCATCGCTTGCCGAGTTCAGATCAGCAGCACCCAGATAAAAGCTGAGTCTAGCCATGCACACCCATAGCCCAGTACTGGGGAAGCAGTTCCATGAGTGATTGAAGAAGATACGTTTAAGAGACCAGCACACATACAAACACACACCCACTGATGCACACACATGTCACACACACAACACCCACATACACATGCACACAGAGCTACAAACATGCACACTCACATACATACACTCACACATACCACACACTCATAAGCACGTGTGCACGCACACACACACAAGTACGTGTGTGTGCACGCACACACATGCACATACATATAAAACACACACATACCATGAGAATTATATATTTTTTGCAAGGACAAGTTATTTTCAATATATATAGAGAGGTTTGTCTTGGTCCTTTGGAGATACGATGCATTTTACAAATAAATTATGTAACATATACTAAGAGCCAAATCAAAAGAACATTTAAAAATATTAATCAAAAACAAGATGGGTTAAGTTTGTTAACTATTTTTCTACTGTCTTTAACAACAAAAATGTAATACACTGAAATGACCCAGATAACAGAATGAAAAAAAAAAACACAGTTTTCAGCATAGAGGATTTAATAGAAAAGACTGGTTTTCTGGATGTTAGAAGGACTGAGAACAGAGTTAACTCAGAACACAGTCACAAACTTGAGACCCAGGGAACAAGCAAAAGGGTAAAGACAAACAGAACCGAGGGGACAGCAGGAGGTACCCCGGATCTTGTAGTGTAAGGAACGGGTTTGGGCTGGCTGCAACTGGTTATGAGAGAACATTATGAGACTCCTTCTAGAAGCGGCTATGGCTACCAAACTGATGCTTGGTGTTTGGGTCCAGGAAGAAGAGTCCAAACTGGAAAATGTCTTGCATCCTCTCCTACTCTCTCTCCCTATGCCTTCATAAAGCTGTGGGGTGGGGGGTGCGAGGTCCATGGCTTCTGAGGTCATTGTCCTGGAATCCCAAAGAAAGGCAGAAGCAAGCTTGTGATGCGGAGAGACAATACAGACAACAGTTCAGACAGCTCAGTGACCCCGTGGGCACAAACACTGCCGTATAGGTCGTAGGGGGGTCCGTACACGAGCAAATGAACGCATGGGAGAGCGAAGAGAGAAAGATGGTCCCTTCTTAATACACAACGGGCACCAAGAGAGAAGGAGGGAAGATCCCTTGGGATTCATGGGAAAGATTCCTGTCGTAAGTGCAGGCTAGGCATCAGGCTGAGCCTAGGGCCTCGAGATTTCAAGGCCAGCCTGGACTGGAGAGGGAAACCCCGTCTCAAAATAAACACCGGCAGAATACGCTAGTCAGCGCCGGAAGGTTTGCCCAACATACAAAAGGTCCTGAGCTGGATCCCCGGCACATGGGGGTAAAAATGAAAAATAGCAATATTAGAATTCTGTGTAATGAAACCAGGTCGAGGCATGACTCTTAAATCAGTCCCGTGGGCTATTACTAAAGGCCCCATAAAACCATGTTACCCGAAATATAGGTTTGCCGGGCTCAGACTCCTGAATAGAACTAGTGAGGGAGTACCCCAAAGTTAAGACGGACCAACAGTGACATCTGCTGCCGGGGACTTATTTTGAAAGTGGGCTGGCTCAACATGTGCAGGCAGAGTCCTGCCAAACCACACTGGGCTTGGGCCGTGATGACTCAGCACCCCCCAACTCCTGTTTGTCATTTACGCTGTTAGGAGATTTTTCCGAGGGGAACACAGGACATGGGGAAACAAGAGAATGTTTGAGACTGTAACTAAAACAAACAAAAACAGCGGAGGCGGAGGCCTAAGTGATGAGAAAAAGACCCCACTTTATCCTTCCCCGTCCTGTTTCCCTTCGGCTAAGTAAGCTCGAATTAATTCTGTAGCTGCTAGCAAGCATGAACACGCTTTCCTGGACTCAATGACAAGATTAAGTTAATCATTGCCAGCTTCAATGGACTCCAACATAATAGCCAGGCTAGAGAGAAAAAAGGTCCCAGGATCAAAGGAGATTATGTACAAAATTTCAGAATAATCTCTGCTTAGTAAACCACTTCCTAATTATCTATCTGTTTATCTGGATTATACCTCTTGAAACGGCTACTGGCCCTCTGGCATTCTCTTTTACTTTTGCGAGAACCGATGGACACATAAGGTTCGAATCAAGCACTATGTTTAAAATAATGATAATAGCTGCCAGGACAAAATGCTCGACGTGGTTTAATTCTATAAACCAGAAAATATGAAAGGAAAAAGTTTATTTGTTTATAAAAATAGCGGATGCTAATGAACTCAACTATTAAGAAAGAAGCTGGGCATAACCAATTATTTCGTTTGAAGAATTCCTGAGTTGGGACTCCCATCCCAGGGCTGCCACCACACAGTGTGGCATCTTGAGCGAATTACACTTCTCTGGGCCTCATTTTCTGTGCTATAAAATGAAAAGATTGCACTGTAGGTAGGACGGCAGATGGACTGCAGCTCTTCTCCTTCTTGAATTTGGCAATGCCGGCTTACCCGTTAGTCACGGTCCTGCAAGAAGACTCCATGTGAAGACTTCCTGGGCGGATGTGCTGTGGATGATGGAAGTGTGGAGTCTCCTTGTGCACCTCACAGATGCTCTGGTCTACTGTGGACGATGAAAGTGTGGAGTCTCCTTGTGCACCGCACAGATGTTCTGATTTACTGTGTACAATGGAAGCGTGGAGTTTTCTTGTGCACCTCACAGATGCTCTGGTCTACTGTGGACGATGGAAGTGTGGAGTCTCCTTGTGCACCTCACAGATGCTCTGGTCTACTGTGGACGATGGAAGTGTGGAGTCTCCTTGTGCACCTCACAGATGCTCTGGTCTACTGTGGACGATGGAAGTGTGGAGTCTCCTTGTGCACCTCACAGATGCTCTGGTCTACTGTGGATGATGGAAGTGTGGAGTCTCCTTGTGCACCTCACAGATGCTCTGGCCTCAGGCAAGAAGATCTTGCTCTTCTTTGGAACTGTAGGTTGCACTATCAGCTGTCTGTTTAGTGCATACCATAGTTTCCCTCTACAAGGTGTTCAACAACTATTATTCCTAGAATTGACTATTTTAAAGACAAGGAAACAAGCCTCAGAAAAGATAAGAAATTTCCCAGAGTCAGTAAGTAATGTAATATCCCACCATTCTCTGTCATAAACGATCTTAACTTCTCATATTTTAGATCATACTCCTAGCCCCTCCTAGGAAACATAAAAGCCATCTATTATAGCTGTAAGTAAGTATTATAGCTGTAAGTAATTAATACACATACATGCCTACATAAAGGAATAATACACATACATGCCTACATAAAGGAAGAATGACTGTTTTGACAGGAAATTCTACTGGCCTATACAAACATGAAAGGGCAGCGCAGAAACCCCGGTGCAAAAATATTCGAGAAAGTCCTTTTTCCCCCTTACATTCTGACCTCAGTTTCCCTTCCCTTCTCTACTCCTAATCCTCCCCCCAACCTCCTCTCCACCAACATCCCAACCCACTCGTCCTGTGTTTCTGTTCAGTAATGGGAAGACCTCCCACAGATCTCAACCAAGCATGGTATATCAAGTTGTTATCGATGGACTAAAAGGATTAAAGGCTGTACTTTACAGATTAAAAGTGATAAATAGAAAAGGTGACACATAAAAGTCATATTAAAGTTCAAAGAAAATATAATTTTTATTAGTTAAATACAGAACGGCACTAAATCCAAAGTTGGAAAGATCCATGTTCACAGGTGCACTGTGATGCACCGATTGGATATCTGGTTGATTTAACCCCTCCAATGATAAGAGTTGTATCTGGTATAAATGAGGATTCAGTAAAGACTAGCTGATGGTACTAGTTTATAAATGATATGAACAATGAATTCGTTGTAAAATGCATATCTCTGAGGTTTCTTTAATAGGAAGCATTGCCTTGGCTTTACCCATGCTTCAGGTCGTCGTATCCATGTTGGGCAGGAAGCAAACACTCTGACTTTCTATTAGACTACACTAACTCTTTCTATCAGATAGCAAAACCATCAGCAGTCTGGTCAACAACTGCAGGTTTGCATACTGATGTTTTCAGGGACAGATAATTGCCTTTGGAAAATTACTCAGCAAGACAGTTTGATTTATGAAAGGAGAACAGATACAAGAATGGAACCATAGGAGCAACATGAGTCCTGGCAGTCAAAACTTATATTTCATCTCAAAATTCTATGTGATCTTGTGATTATCTGGTTGGCTCATCTGTGTTTATGCATCTGGTCTTGGTTTATAATATATATATATATATATTTTAAATATAAATACCTTCTCCAATTACTCATCACCAGGAACACACTGACAGATCAGTCCGATTTTAAGAAGCTGGGAACTGGAGCTAGAGAGACGGCTCAGCAATCAAGAGCACTGGCTGTTCTAGCAGATGGCATGCTTAGTTCCCAGCATCGACATGGCTTCTTACAACTGTCGGTAACTTTGGTTCCATGGGCTCCTACACCCTCTTCTGGCCTCTGTGGGCATTAGGCAGATATGTGGTGCACAAACATACATGCAGGCAACCAAGCATGCAACAAAAATAAATAATAATAACTTCTAAATGAATAGTTGATTGGATATAGGCGTATAAATAAATTAAAAAACAAAATCACAGAGTACATGCACATTGTGAGCAGGACACTTCTTTTCTCTCATGGGAAGGATACCAAGAGATCAAAATTCAGAAAGACATAGAAGAACAAGGAGGAATTGATGATCAGTGTGTTCCTACAGACACCAATTATTGATATGTTATTTACATTATGTTAAAATAGTAAAAAATGGGGGGCTGAGAATCTTTCCTCAAGTCTGAGTTCATTCCCAGCACATGTGCTCACAACCATCTTAATGAGCTCTGGTGATTTTTCTCTTCCTGCTGGAGAGTCTGGATTTTTCATCTTTCAATGCTGTGTGGTCCAGGGGTGGCGTTATGCACTTCCAACATCAGTTCTTCCGCAATAGAAAAAAAAAAATAAATATAAACTTGACATTATAGACCCACTCATATCTAAGATACCGCTAGAAAGAGGACTATCGGCAATTACTGAGAAACAGTGCTCACATAAGGCAAAGCCCTACATTATATTTCATACCTACTGTTCTGCAACAGGACCATTCGGAGGTGTGAGGGCCCACTGTGATATCATGCACTGAGCCTGAGGAAGAAAGATCTCCAGAGTGCTTTTCAACACGTGCTCCGTGACGAACTCTGTAGGGAGAGCTGAGCGGCGGCTGTGGTCACCCTCCACCAGCCAAGAGAATGTTTCCAGGGTCCAGTTGTTCCAGAACCAAGGCACTTGACAGCAGGTCCCCACCGCTTTTTGGTACTCTGTGGCCAGGAAACTGCTGAGAAAACATTATTCGCCAGAATTAGACTGGACTAGTCAACGGCCTGGTTGTTCCCTCAAGTCAGCTCAAGCCATGTCGGCAATTAAGCCTACCAGATGTTTCTCATTCCTCTACCTTATGAACTATGAGTTGAACATTTTTCCTGGCTTTGAAATATTTTAAACAAATAATTTTTGTGTGATGTCTCTTGAAACTTACATAATAAGGTCCTGGGTGGTATCATAATAAGAGTCCAGGCCCTCCTGAGCTGCCACGGACTTGTCCTGCTCACTACCTCGCACATTCTTTTGATAAGGTTTTAATCCAGGAGCCTCATTCCAATCTAGAAAGTCCCATTAAGCTAACAAATTGTAAAAACCACTAAAATTCTGAAGACACTATCCACCCTCTGCTGATGTATTCAGTAAAATTCATGTCACATGAAATTAAGACTTCACATGTGCCAAAGTCACCAACTGATACACTTTTCAAAGAAGCACTGTGCTCTAGACAGCTATCCAAAGATTTTGCACACGCTTAAAAAGAAGCATACGAGCATAACGACAAACGAGTCCTTATTAATAGGAACTGACAGTAGATTTTATATTGTGTCCAACAAAAATGCTACATAGACCGTAACACCACTATACCCATCATAATTAAATGAATAAGAAATAGGCTAGCATGGATATATGAAGGCAAGTATATACAAATGCCTACGTCTACTATTTAATTTGGGAGCTGTAGATTTTACTTGATTGTTGCTGGGACCAATTGAGTCCTAGCCTTCAGCTGCTCTTCCCTGTCTAGAGCCTTCTAATTGAAGTGACTAGAAGCTGTGCCTAGCCTAGAGCATCAGAGGATGGGATTTTCACCTGTTGGCCATTGACTGCAGGGTATTTAAGCCTCCATGGTGCTATTAAAAAGGGGCTTTTGTACCAGTGATTGAAGGTCCATGTGTCGGTCTGTCTCTACGGCAGATTGTCAAGTACAAGAATTCTTAATATGAATATAAATATAAATAGGAGGAATAGAGTTAAATGAAAATAAACCAAATATGAAGGGTTGAGAAATCTACACACATGGATTAACAGAAAGGAGGTGGGGGGAGGGGAGGGACAAAGCAAGCAGCCAGTGAAATCCCTGCTTCCCAAAGACCACGTGAACCAGGCTCTGACTCTCATCTGGACAACTCTCAACAGTGCTACCAACACCAGTCTCCGTTCCGATTCTTGGCAACTTGTCAGGAGCAGCATTGGACCCTTGAATACGATTTCCCTCTTCCATGAATTATCTTGCCCTGATTTCCAGTGTGGTCTCTATCAGCTTTCTCAGCTCCCCGGCATCTCAACACCTCTTTTTCCCCCCAGAGTTAAGTCTTCAAGATTTTGGCCGCAGGTTCTCCCTATAGAGTGGGAGTAGATTCTCAGTGTCTTACCATACTCCTTTGGAGACATAATATCACTTACATTTTATTTATAGATGAGCTCCAGTCCTATACCTCTGATCTCATACTATCCGTCATTTCTCTTTTCCTCCCGTTCCTTTCTCCAATGTTTATCCACTCTCTGGTTGGCTACAGAGAGCTTCCTTCAGTTGCTGTATGTATAAAATGCTAACCTAATCTTAATCTCCCCCAGTCTCTCCTTCTTTTGTGGGGTGTGTGTGTATATTGTGTGTGTGTGTGTGTAATGTAATATTTATAAGCATATATGTGCATGTGTACACTAATTTTAAATTTGAATTTTAGGTTCCTCATAGTTTAAATCTAAATTTTTAATTATTTGCCTCTGTCTACATACTTGTTAGCTAAGATGAGTGTTTCACATGGATTTTTACTCAAGTGTCAGTGAATAGATTTTTGTGAGTATATTATTTTCCCCTGTATCTGCTATACTTAACACACAATTTCATATGCATAATAATATCTAGGAAATTGGCTTGCAAGCTATTGACTGACTGATTGGCTTTTGATACAAGCTAGACTACAATGCATTTGAAATGATCTGTATGCAGATTACTTGATTCAATGTCCTTCTCTTCCTCATTAGGCTGATTTTGGGAGGGGCTAGGGCTAAGATGCTGTTTTCACATTCCAAGAGACTAACTCCAACTAGTTTCTTATATTTATCTTCATTAAAAGAACATGCCAGCACAAACTTTTCTAACATTTTTCTAACCAGTACCTTACTATTTAGTAACCCGACTGATTTCTTTCAAAAAGGAATGCATACTTGCCCAAGATATGATTTGTCTTTCACTATTGCATCAGAGTGACGAAAGGCTACAAAATCACATAAGTGATTGAATAAATGTTTTCTTACACAACTTAATTATTACTTAAGAGTCTGGGAAGTCGACTAAAATCTGCAGCTGAAACTTTTCTGAAGATTCCCCAAGTCTCTTGAGCTGTCCTGAGGTTCTCTGGAGAAAGGAAGCCAATGTGACCTTCAAGCCAGCTCCCATATAACTTCTGGGAAAACTGTCTCGCTATGGCGGGTGTTTAGGTGGCAGCTTTGGTATACCAGTCTTGGAACACAGACATTCTCCCACAAAGTGACCACTCACCATCTGTTAGAGCGCCACCTGTTAGAGCATCATTAGTAGCCTCTTACCAAACCCCACCCCTCCAGAGCGTTGCCAGGAAACAGTAAAACACTTAGCTCTCTATGTACCAGGGACCTTTCTGCCTCTCTCCTTCCTCCACAACCCATTACTTTTTATCCTGAGAGCAACCATCCCTTCAAATATCCAGCCAAGACGCTCTCCTGTGCCTTCGCATCCACTTTGCTTTCCAGATCGCACAAATCCCCCCTCGTTTATGAGGTTTAAATTTCTAGAACCAAAGCCAAGTGTTGATCTTTCACGGAGCTACACCTATCCCCTGAGAGATGATGAGTTCCAAACCAAATGTTTCAAAGAAAGATGAAAGAAGAACACAGCGCATTCCTCATAAACTCTGTTATTCCACCAACAAATGGTTCAGGTCTCTTCCCAGCTCATCCATCATTGGTCTCTTGTCTTCCCTTTTCCTATTTCATTCTGGTTGTAACTGCACGTCCTAACACCCTGTCCTTGGGCTTTATCAGCTTATTCCTGAATTACTACAACAGCTTCTTTGGAATCCTACCTCATTCTGTCACTCCTTTCTTCTAGGGAAGTCTTTACCATGTGTCTGTAAAATCTTTCACTGGTTGTCCCAAAATAAAACTTCCTCTCTGACTTGAAAACCATTCATGCAAGCTGCCTCAGTCTAACTCAACTGGCCTGGTTCCCAACATTCGGCCTTTTTTCCAAGGAGATCAGCCATTGATTTGTCTCCTCATACATTCCTTACACACATATGTAGCTTTACTATAACTCACATTGCTACTATCATCTCATCTTGGATAAAGTTTATCCAATGTTTAGAGCCAAACTAGATGGACCACTGCACCTTTCTCTGCTCCTGTGCAATGCAGTTAAACCATAGAAACCAAATTGTCCATTTTGGTATGTAATCTGGTTTATATGATGTGCCTATGTACCTATTTCTCTCATTTGACCTGTCGGATGTTTCACCCATTGCAAACATTTTGAAGATAGGCTGTTTATCTTCATTGTCCTCACCACAGAAATAGATAGGTTATAGGCAATTCACGTGGGTGACCTACCAATGGCGCCTTCTCAAGCCAACTTATTTTCCTCACCTCCAACATTTACACATATTCCTCTCTATGACACCTTTCCCCAAAGCAAGAAACAGCAAACACATTTTATAGTTAACACAGAAATTTACAATTTAAAAATTAAGTATAGAACTGATGTGTTTCAAAATAAAGATTTAAAACCCCAAATAGAATTAGTAAAATTGGGCTGGAGAGATGGCTCAGTGGTTAAGAGCATTGCCTGCTCTTCCAAAGGTCCTGAGTTCAATTCCCGGCAACCACATGGTGGCTTACAACCATCTGTAATGAGGTCTGGTGCCCTCTTCTGGCCTGCAGCCATACACACAGACAGAATATTGTATACATAATAAATAAATAAATAAATATTTTTAAAAAAGAATTAGTAAAATAATCATAAAGTCTAAAATCTAGCTCCTGTGTGTCAGTTCCAACTCAGGCAGATGTTACTTGAGGCTGACCAGCAAACGCCCGATGAAACCAGATATCAGAAATATCTATGATAATAATAACAACCATTAGTAATTCACCACACATTTCTTTGCTTCATTTGAACTGAAAAAATAGCAGTGACTAGAATTTTCAGATTCGAAGGACAAAGACCTATAGCTGTGTTAATAACTACAGGTACATCTGTATCACTAACTCTAGGTACATTTGTGCACATGTCCTATGTTCTCCTCATTCCAGCTATCAATAACAAATTATTCTGATGAAACATATAAAACCACATCATCTCTCTAATCTCCCTACAGGTGAATTTGTGAACTGAGGAGGTGCTTTTAAAGAACGCGAGAACTTCTAGCTTCAACACTGACAGATACAGGGCTAAAAAGTATCACTCTCGTCCTTAAAATAAGAGGAAAAATACAGCAAGATGAAACCTGATGACTTCTCTTGGACCCGTCAGAGAACTAGCTCACTATCCAAACCCACAGCCCAGAGTCTGTACAGACAGGAGACTAAACCATAGCGCAACACACTGAGATCAGTTTAGCTGAGGCAGAAAGCACCAGAATCATGAACTGGGAATTTTGACAAAGTTCTGTGGAAGGTGTGGACTGCCCTGGATACAAACCTCCCAGGACTTCAGTTTTACAGCCCTCACACTCTCCTGAGCTGTGCCTCCCGGCATGCCACCAGGGCTCATGGTGATGAGCCAAGAAAGATGACTTCATGTCTCTGGCAGGAAGAAGGGGAAAGTGGCCATTCTGAGATGTGCCTGCTGCTTTTGCTGTAACAAAGAACCAACAGCTAGGAAAATGATTTTACCAGACTTTCAGATGGAGTGGCAACTTTTCGGCCCCGGTGTCCCCTAGGTTTTTCTCACGCGTGTAAAGAACAGGAGGAAAAGAAAATCTAAAGTTTAGGCACACTTTAGATGTCACAGCCAGGAACATGGCACCACTAAGAGATTAATCATGAGGTTATAAATCACTCTCCTTTGCCAGTGTTTAGCACAGTATCAACAAGACTGCAGTAAGATGGCAGAACTACAGCATCCTGGCTGTGCTTTCAATGTCTTTTTTATTGATGACCAAAGTCAACAGAAGAAACAAAGGCACCGCAGGCATCCAGGTCTTTGGAGCAAAGCAAACAGCAGGAGACTCCGCTATAGCGCAGTTTTTATAACGACCAGAAAATGTCGAATAACCGTGATGAACATGCTAACAGCTCCAGTGAAAACAGACATCACACAAAAAACAAATATCGAGTCCGTTTCGTTTTAGAACTTATGAAATGTGTTGCCAACATGCCCATTCTACCTCAGTTGACAGACTCAGCACATTATCAATCAAAGTGTCTGCAATCTGTTTGCTAAATGTTGACAACAATGTCCTCAAGGCTACATGGAATGCCAAAACGTCCATACTGTCTAGCACGACGCTAAAGAGCAAAACAGAAGCTCGATGCTCTCTGCCTTCAAGACTGCTTTGTGACCATTGCAAGAAATTTCTAAATGTCTTTTAAATATCTATTGTATTTTGATTTTGTATTGATAATTTTTATTTTTTATTGATTTTTATTGAGCTCTACATTTTTCTCTGCTCTTCTTTCTGCCTCTCCCCTCCCCTTTAACCCTCCCCCAAAGTCCCCATGCTCCCAATTTACTCAGAATTGAATAGAAATACAATGAGATCATGTACCAACACTTCTACCCTCTCAAATACCACATGTTCTCTCGTGTTGATCCTAGGTTTAAAACACACACACACACACACACAGAGAGAGAGAGAGAGAGAGAGAGAGAGAGAGAGAGAGAGAGAGAGGTGGGAGTCATGAACTACAAAGAAGACCACAAGAAAGGAAAACTTTAAGGGAGACAGAAAGAAGATAAAGTCTGAATCTGTATGGTGTGATCACAGAAGGGGACTATTAGCAGGGAGAAATGTGGGGGACCAGAGGCAAAGGGTTAGGGGGGTGAGGAAGGGTAGTGAGGAGAAACGAATAATAAAGTATGTTTCAAAAATGGTGTAATAAAACTCATTATTTTCAATGCTAACTTTAGAAAACAATAGTTTAAAACAAACACAACGAAGAGTAAATACAGGCTCTGGTGTTTGCTGGTGTCACCAAACAAGTGGCTGCACCTCCGAGCCTTCATATTTGGGAACTGCAGAGTAGAAGTCCAGGTGTTTAATGTGGCAGGGCAAGCCTACATCCCTAGCAATTTGGAGGTGGAGACAGGAAGGTCACAAGTTCAAACCCAGTCTGGGCTACCCAGAGAGATCCTGTACAAAGAAAAAAGTTTCTCCTCCACCGTGATGGTATAAAGAACTAAGTTAATAAGTAGAAAACATGGAAAACACCTAAGCATAGCCAATGATTCTGTGTATATTCAATATTCAGTGTATATACATATATATATATTTAAATCTTCTAGACTATTAGTAGAATATTTATTTTATCTAGTCATGAAAATTTTTCCCTAAATGTAGTAGAACATTTAGAATTTACTTCAATTTTTAATTTGTATTTTTATAATTTATATAATTCAATGGATAAATTTCCAATTTTTTATGCACAAATAGTAAACAGAGTTTTTTCTCCTTACAGTTGCTATGCTGATATGTTTCAAGGACAGGGTTTGTCGGCCCAAAAGGTCCTCCCTGTGGGCTCCTAATACATCTGTACAAGCAAGATTTATTTCTTGAATTAACACCTATGTCATAGAAATTAGAACTGGTCCAGAGGTAAATTTTGGAGCTCAATTAGTAGCAAATGTAATGATGTCACATTTCGTGAGTGCTGACTATCGTAAAATATAGTTTTCATATGTCTTGGCACTAACTCCAGAATGCCACAAAACATTCTGGATCATTTCATGTCAAAATTGATTTCTGTATTATGTTACTCTCTCTCCAAAAGGATGCCCGTCTGTTCAAGCTGAGCAGACATTAATATCTCAGCAGGTGATATACATGAGTCTTGTAATTCATATAATTTTCTTTCAATCCCAAGAATTGCAGCTCAATTACAACAAAGAATTCCTTTCAACAAGTATTTATTAGCTATCTTTGCTACCACAAACCAGGCTAATCTCCAGAGTGAGAGAGGGAACTACGTGCTGACTACTGACCAAATATTCAAGGTCAGAGGAGAAAGAGAACCTCAATATAAATCCTGAAGACTAAAGGCCCACAGATAGGGAACCCTTATTAGTTTTCAATTCTTTAAATTTCAAAACCCAGCTCACACCAATAGACACATGATCTAAACAAAAACTAAGCAGAGAAATACTGGAGCTAACTGGTATCAAAAACCAAATGGACATAACAGCTATTTGCAGAATATTTCACCTAAACACAAAAGAATATACCTTCTTATGCCATACCTCATGGAACTTTCTCCAAAATTGACCACATACTTAGGCGTGAAGCAAGTCTCAACAGATACAAGAAAGTTGAAATAATTGCCTGACTCCTATCAGACCACCACAGATTAAAGTTGCATATCAACAACTACAGAACCAACAGATGTTTAACAATCTCATGGAAAGTGAACAACTCACTACCGAATGAGAAATGAGTCAAGGCAAAAATTAAGATGGAAATTAAAGACTTCGCAGAACTGAATGAAAATGGACATACAACATACCTAAACTTATGGACACAGTGAAGGCAACTCTTTTTTTTTTATTTTGTTCAGCAGTCAATTATATGCTATTTAATGAGGGCAACAACAATAAAAGCTACAAGTCGGGAAAATTAATAATGGTGGTATTATCTCGTTTTTTAATTAATTAACTTACTTTAAAAAATATATATCTTTTCTCATTTTACATGTGCAATGCAGCTTCCACTCCCTCCCCTTTTCCTGCTCCCTCCATCTCCCCCCACCCCATCCCCTATCCACTCCTAGGAGAATGCAAGGCTCCCAATGGGGAGTCAACAAAGTCTAGCACACTGCTTTGTGGCAGGACCAAGGCTCTCCCCACTGTATCTAAGCTGAGCAAGGTGTCCATCCAAAGAGAATTGATTCCAAAAACCCAGTACAAGCAGTAGGAATAAATCCTGGTCTCACTGCCAGGAGCCTCTTAGTTTGCCCCAACCGTACAACTGTCAACCACATTCAGAGGGCTTAGTTTGGTCCTATGCTGGTTCCCTCACCGCCAGACCTCAGTTGGTGGGCTCCCATTAGCTCAGGTCAGCTATTTCAGTGGGTGTCCCCATCATGGTCTTGACCTCTTTGCTCATATTGTCACTCCTCCCACTCTTCGACTGGACTTTGGGGGCTCAGCCCAGTGCTCTCCTGTGGATCTCTGCATCTGCTTCCATCAGTTGCTGGATGAAGGTTCTATGGTCAAATTTAAGATAGTCGGTAAGGCCAGTTGAGGAACCCTCTCCACTATTGCTTAGGGTCTTAGCTGGAGTCATTCCTGTGGAATCCTGGGAGTTTCTCTAGAGCCAGGTTTCTTGCCGCCCCTCCCCCCCCCCCCCAGAATAGCTCCTTCAATCAAGTTATCCCTTTCCTTGCTCTCCGGCTCTGACATGAAGGCAGTTCTAATAGGCAAGTTCATAGGACCCAGTGCCTACATTAAATTTTTCAAAGAAAATAGATAGGTAGGTAGACAAATAAAATTATATCCAAAAGGAGAAGATGACAAAAAATTAAAGAATCAATGAAACAATGAGTTGGTTCTTTGAGAAAGTCAAAGAGATTGGCAAACCCTTATCCAAGTTAACTAAAAGGCAGAGAAAGAATATCCAACTTAACAAACTCAGAAATGAAAAAAGGGCACAAAAACAGACACTGAGAGAAACCAGAGACAATCATAAAGACATAGTTTAAAAATCTGTAACTCCAACAAATTGGAAAAGCCTAAAAGAAATGGATAATTTTCTCAATACATACCACTTATCAAAGTAAAATCAAGATCAGATAAGCAATTTAAACAGACCTCTAACTCCTAGTGAAATGGAAGTAAGCATTAAAACTATTCTAACCAAAATATGGACCAGATGGTTTTAGCAGAGAATTCTACCAGACTTTCAAAGAAGTTAATGCTAATACCTATGCCTCAAATATTTCACAACAAACCACATCAAGACTCAACAAAGAGAGAATTACAAACCAATTTCCTTTGTAAATATACATGCAAAAATGTCAACAAAAACTTTACAAACGGAACCCAAGCATAGATCAAAATATCATCCACCATGATCAAGTAGACGTCATCCTAGAGATGCAAGAATGGTTCAACATACATAAATCAATAAATGTAACCCACCATATATACAAACTCAAAGACAAAACCCACATAGATCCTCTTATTAGATACAGAAAACACCTCTGACGAGTCTAACCCCCCTTCATAATAAGAGTCCTGGAAAGATTAAAAACACATGGGACAAGCCTAAATGCAATAAAGGCAATTTAGATCAAGTCCATAGCATGTATCAACTTAAATGAAGAGAAACTCAAAGCAATACCACTAAAATCAGGATAAAGACAAGGATGTCTTCACTATATACCTAATTAATATCATACTTATATTGATATATAATTATATTGCTATATATAAGCATGATCTTGAATAAGTATTGATATGATATATAAGTCTTATATAGATCAATAAGACAACTGATGGAGACCAAAGGGATGCAAGTTGGAAAGGAAAAGAAGTCTCATTATTTGCAAATGGTATGACAGTATGCATAAGTGACTCGACTCTAAAAATGACACAGGAAAGTCCACAGATAATAAACACTTTCAGCAAAGTAGCCGAATAAAATTTTAACTTACGAAAATGAATAGCCCTTATACATTCAAATGACAAATGTACTGAAGAAAATTAAAAAAAAAACCCTTTTATAATACCCTCAAATAATATAAATTATCTTGGGATAGCTCTAATCAGGCAAGTAGACTTATATGGTAAAAGTTTCAAGTCTTTGAAGAAAGAAATTGAAGAAGATATCAGAAGCTGAAAAGATCTCCCATGCACATGGATCAGTAGAATTAATATAGTAAAAGTGATCATCATATCAAAAGCAATTTACAAATTCAAAGCAATTTTCATTAAAATTCCCACACAGATATTCACACATCTTGAAAGGGCAGTTTTCCATATGGAAACACCACATACACACACATACACACACACACACACATGCACACACAAAAAATTCAGGATAGCTAAAGCAATCTTTTTTAACCTTTATATTTTTTTAATTTTTATTATATTTATTAAAAATTTCCACCTCCTTCCATTTCCCTCACACTACCCCCACTACCCCTCTCCCTCCCTCTCCAGTCCTAAGAGCAATCAGGGTTCCCTGCCCTGTGGGAAGTCCAAGCCCACCCCCCTCCATCCAGGTCTAGGAAGATGAGCATCCAAACAGACTAGGCTCCCAAAAAGCCAGTACATGCAGTAGAATCAAAACCCAGTGCCATTGTCCTTGGCTTCTCAGTCAGCCCTCATTATCCGCCACATTCAAGAGTCCAGTTTGATCACATGCTCCATCAGTCTCAATCCAGCTGACCTTGGTGAGCTCCCATTAGATCAGTCCCACCGTCTCAGTGGGTGGGTGTGTGCACCCCTCGTGGTCCTGACTTCCTTGCTCATGTTCTCTCTCCTTCTGCTCTTCATCTGGACCTTGGGAGCTCAGTCCAGGAGCTCCCTTTAGGACCGTCCGCCCTGGTGGGGGGCACACACTCACCCCTCTGGATGGATCTCCTCAGCACAGGAACAGGAACTCCTGGTGGGCCGAGGACCCTGTAGACAAAAGGTAAAACAATCTTAAAAAAATAAAAAGAAAAAGAACTGTTAGAGGTATCAGCATCCCCATTTACTTATTGTAATTACCAATAGCCAAAGTATTTACACCTGCCTAGATTATTTAGAAATAACAAGTAATCATCAATAAGGCACAAAAGTCGTTAAGCCCCAGGTTACACCAACCCCATTAAGTAGAAAAGAATGGTTATTTTAAATAAACAACAACTATTGCTGTTTACTTTGACCTTTAAAAAATGCAGCTAAATGTGTATTTCGCCAGTCAAATGTAAACAGAGGATCATTTTATCCTATTGAAAAAAGTCTAGACAAAAAGCCCTTGGCAATATGTTATCAATTTTTTGCCTACATCCTCCATCTTACTTTTTGTCTAGTATGTGCCCGCCAGACAAAGGTTACGTTGCAATTTTACTGAACGGCGCCCACTTCTTTGTATGTGATGTTTCCCTCTGTCTGATTTATAATTTTACTTATTTGCAGAGAAGAAAGCCAACATCCATGATGCCAATAATCTTCTCCTTGTATTTAGAGAGCTCTTGCTCAAACCTACAGTGCTCTCAGTCTATAAGGGCAGGACTATTGGTCACATGTAACATAAGTGCAAGACCCTCATAAACAGAAATCAAATATGATTGCATATTTATCGCTTCACTGTTGCTTATACAGAAAAGAAATGAATCTGTAGTTCCTGTTCATTAACCCAGATTTTTCAGTTCCAGAATTCCCTCAGTTACTGTTTGCTTTATTGCCTCTATTTCAATTTTCAAGTCTCGGAATGTTTCCTTCATCTACTTAGTTGTTTTTTATTGGCTTTCTTGTTTAAGGGATTTTATAGCTTCCTCTCAATTTTATTTTTACCTTTTCTTCGATTTCTTTAAGGGAATTTTTCATTTCCCCTTTAAGGGCCTCTATCATCTTTATGAAGTTATTTTTAAGGTCATTTTCTTCTGCTTCATCTGTGTTGGGATGCTCAGGTCTTGCTGCTGTAGAACTTCTGGGTTCTGGTGGTATTGTATTGTTCTTCAGTTGTTGAATGCATTCTTACACTCCCATCTCCCCACCTCTTCCTCCATTTGCTACAGATGGTGCCTGTGCCTCAAGAGGATGCCCATGGGGGATGTTCGACCAGGGGGGAGGATGATCGCTTCTGTGGGTTTGTGTAGTGGAGTGGGATTTGTTGGTTAGAGGGCTCAGTGGGTGATGGGGATGATGGAGTGCCCTGTCCACTTGAGTCTTACCTACTGATTGGCTGCTGGGCCTGAGATGTTTGTTTTCCTGATGCTCCATTTTTTTTTTTAGTTCATTGTATAGTCTAGATACTAATTCTGTCAAAAAATGTAATTAGTAAAGCTTTTTAACCATTCTGTATTCTGTCTCTTGTGCAGGGTCCTTTGCTGTATAGAAATATTTTAGCTTTATGAGATTGATTTGCTGAATGATCTTAATGCCAGCACTGCTGGGGTCCTGTTCAGAAAATCCTTTTCAGATTCAGGATGTCTAGTTTTATCTTGATCCATTTGGAGTTGAGTTTTATGTAGATATGAATCTTTTCTCATTCTTTTACATTCAGCTATCCAATTTGATCAGCTTCATTTGTTGAAAATCCTATCTTTTCTTACCGGTATATTTTGTTTCTTTGTCAAAAATCAGGTGTCCATAGGTGTGTGAACTTGAATCTGGGTCTTCAATTCAATTTTATTGACCACTGTATCTGTTTCTATTCCGATATTATGCTGTTCATATTGCCATACCTCTCTTGGCCCCTCATGTGGTCGAACCATTACCTATTCTTTACTTCTTAAAATAAAATCAGAGTTTGTGTGTCTTTACCTCTGTTGGCAAAAAGGTCCTTCTTCCTCACAAATGAATTTTCACATCCCTTCATTGAAAAAGCAGCCCATTTCCCTTCATCACCAGTGTCTTCCTCCCTTCGGCTACTCCTAAGCTCTCAACAGCCTTGGCCCCAGCCTTGGCCCCAGCCTTGGCCCCAGCCTTGGCCCCAGCCTTGGCCCCAGCCTTGCAGGGGTTAGAGGTAGAAGAAGAAGAGACAATAATAAAACAGGATAAGAATTTACTGCTATGGTAATAGCGCTAAGCATAGTAAATCATACCCAGCACGAGGCCCACAGCGTGGGCAAGCGTCTAAAGGACCGTATTTTTTCACCTTTCCCGGGTAGCTTGCTGAGACCTGGTGATGAACTGTCTCATCACCTGGGCAGTTTGGGAACCTACGCTAGAGAACACTTCAGAGATGCCGCTTCCACACGTGACAGACTAAGGCTGCGGTTCTAGTCTCGTGCGATTGTCTCACAGTTATGCCCTGGGTGTTTTGTTCACCGCAGCCCCCCCCCCCAAAAAAGTAAGACTTTTCTGTCTTAACAAGGAGATTACGGCAAATCTTTTGTGAATTTGCTCCATAGCGTCAGATACGCACCCCTAGAAGTCACCGCCTCTCACTGTTGTCAACTTTTCAAAATAGTCAAATACTTCTAACAGAAAACCACAGAGAATATTTAGTTCTATGACTACCATCTAAAGGTCTAAAAGCCCAGTGATGTTTGCAGCATTTGAATATAGGAATGTCTATTTTATTCCTTAACATTTAAAAATAAGAATAATGCTCACATTTAGAATGACAGTTAGATCTGTACATATTACTGTGAATAAAAACTGATTTAAAATAAAAAATAAATAAATAAAAATAAGAATAAGATGAAAGGCAACTAAAGCCTAAATGGAGTAGATTTTACTCTAGAAGTAGCTGGGGAAAGTCAATTTTTACGTTCTTTTTTTTTAAATATTTATTTATTATATATACAATATTCTGTGTACATGTATGCCTACAGGCCAGAAGAGGGCACCAAACCTTATTACAGGTGGTTGTGAGCCACCATGTGGTTGCTGGGAATTGAACTCAAGACCTCTGGAAGAGCAGTCAGGGCTCTTAACCACTGAGCCATTTCTCCAGCCCCAACTTTTACGTTCTTATTAATGCATAGTTTACTATTTCCAAAGTTCAAGCACTGGTTAGAGGAAAAGAGGTCTGTCTGTCTATATTCTATCTCATATCTCCCATTTACAACCAGAGATAAACATGAGTCATCGGGACTTACTATCTGTCTGCTGTCTGCGGAGTGAAGGGAGCTTGGCAAGAAATGCTGTGTATAACTAGAAAACTCAAAGTGGCGCCCCCTAGCCTACGCCAACACAAACAAGCTCCTGATCATCAAAGAAGGAGAAGCCATAGGACGAGAACGGGGCCCTTCAATAACTCGCCCTCGCTCTTCTAAGCCTGGACTTCACTTTGCTCTGCTATTTCTAGCCTGAAGATAATACAACTTGTAGGCACTATGACTGTATTACTAGGATGCTATCACTGTTTCTGTTGCCGCGGCATGACGTTCTAACGTCTGGCCCTTCGTAGAATGCTGGACTCTAGCCACAGCACAAGCTCCCTAACGCCCTCCTGCCTTGACAGCCTTAAAAGACATTCTTTTCTGAACGCTGAATTCGCACTCCTTTCCAGCCATATCTGCTACGTTCCCTGTCTTTGAAGGTCATTTGTCTGCAGTCTGTCTCATTAGAATGAATACTTCTTGGGCATACTTCCTAATGACAAGTTCCCATGACAAGCAACCCTATATAATTGCTTAAATCCTTACTGATCATTACTGTGTTCTCTTCTCGAGGGCAAATCCTGCAACAAAACATTTAAGATGTCCCTGACCAATGAATGTAGACCTTACCATGCATACAATAGACAAATATAATTGGCCCAACTCCATCACTAGGCACACAGAGGATAAAGTAGTTGAAAAAATGCTTTACACTGTGTTTATTTATTTATTCAACTCAAGTTATAAAGCTGTGATTCAGATCCAAGAGGCCAAGAGGCAGTGGTTCATCTGGGATTGCAGCTTCTAAGGCATAGGGCATTCAATCACAGTAATGCAGATGGCCCCCTCTTCCCTGTGTTGCGAGAAACATCTCACAAATTGCCAGGAAAGCACTGAGAGGGGTTGAACCCTGAATTATAGGTGCTGAAGGGTCTGGAAGAATCCTTTCTTGTGGACTGGGAAAGAAAAAGAGTGTAGTTGGCCTCCTGTCTCAACTCAGCTGCTGTGGGGGCAGCAGTTAAGAGCATGAATACAGTTCTGGGGTTTAGTTCCCAGCACCAATATGGTGGCTCACAACCAGCCCAATTCCAGTTCCAGGGAATCCAATGCCCTCTTCTAGACTCCGAGAGCATCGGACACATGCATGGTGCATGTAGATACATGCAGGCAAAACAATCATACACTTACAATAAAAATAACAATAATAAATTCAAACAAGACTGAACGCATATTAACTAGTGTTGGGAGCCAATTTGAGTGGCTGCCATTTCAAGATGGCATTTGGCTCCGGCCTCGCTTGATATTAAGGTTGTAGTTCTTCCACCAGATAACAGGGTGAGTTGTTGTGATCTAGCTGCCCACACTTCCCCTGACAGGCAGGGGAACTTCCTTGTGGTCTGTAATTGACAGGGATGTTCCCCTGCTTTCTTTCCTGCCCGTGGGTCTCCGGAAAGGCAGTTAAGGTATCAAAGTATCAAAGGTTGCTAGGCAGAATCCATATATAAGCAGCTATAGTTCAGAGCTCCGGGCCCCTCGCTTCTTGCTCTCCCTTCAACCAAGAGACTCCAATAAAGCGTGATTTTTCCCTCGTCGTGTGGCTGTTCTTTCCTGCTGGCCAGGGAGTTCGCGGCAACCTAGCCCTGCCTATGTTGGTGAAGGTCATGTTCGGCAGAAAAGCATGTTTGGAAATTCAGTGATATCTACGTTACAAGAATGTTTTCAGCCTCTGCAACATTCTTAAGTGGTTAATCTTTAAGCTATTGGTATTAAGTGTAAACTGGCATTCATTTTCCTTAAAAGTACTATTTGGTGGTAAAGGCAATGGCTGTGTGTGTGCATGACAAGCAGAAATTTCTAGGTTCCTTAATCCTTTGCCCTGAGCCTGGAAAGTGGAAGGGGGGGGGAGAGGCGGGGGCAGTGTTTATGTCACTCAAAGCAGGGCCCCAGCTGTTTCCCATCAGAGGAACAGCTTCAAAACTATACAAAGCTTAGTTCGAAATGCCGAAAAACTGGCGGCTCCCTGTGCACTGAGCAGGAACAGCCACCTTCTTTTGGATGGTTTTATGTTATTTACTGGCCAACGTTTTCGTGTAGCTGTGCTCTAAGTTTTTAATCACTAAAGATAAGGCTTTCTGTGCCTTTGAAACGTCTAAAATCCCCAGCAACAGAGCAGCTGGGTACGGTTAAAAATGTAAATAGTCTCAAGACGCGGATTCCATTTCCAGGACCTCTGTTTATGAATCACCCACCCAGCGACATAATTCTAGTGGAAAGAGAATTTCCTCCTAAAGCAAAAAATAAATTAAGTCACAGGACTCCTACACAGCCCCCACCGCCACCACCAACACCACCCCCACCCCCGTCTTCGCCCACGCTGTTGTGCGGCACGACCAACCAGGCTGAGCTTTCTTGGCCATAAGACGTTTCTAAAGTTGATGTGTAATCAGGAAACGCGGGTTTCTCTGGCTTTGAGTTTTATGGGAAAGGAAAATATTAAGGCTGCCTTTCCAGTAATTACAACTTAAGCTCCAGATCTCGCCATGGCAGCTGAAAGATCGCTTACCCAGGAAGCAATACGCTTGGTGGTAAAACCTAGCCTGTTACTTAAGGGTGCTTGGACCAAGATTAGGCCAGCCAGCTGTTTACTTGACCTCTGTGATCCAGATGCAAGTGTTTGGTCTAAGGATCAAGATAGAATCCACTCTGATCTGGGGCGGCGCAGAGACTGCACAGGGTGGTACAGGACTCACCCAGCAAGTCACCTGCAGCTAGTGACCAACCCTTGATCTTCCTACCCACTGAGAAGTTAATACGATCTCTGAGAAGCCATTAAAAGGAGAGTTAAACGTCTACTTCTAATAGGTAGGGAGAGTAGAATGCTAATCATCATCAAAATTCAGATCTAGCTACCCCTGAATTGCTTCCGACTTTTCCAACACTGTTAAAATGTAAAATTATTTTTATGGAAAAGTAAAGCATAAGCCTTCAAATACCCTCTCACGGGATTGAATTTGGGACAAGTGATTTAGTTAACCAATTATTTCTCAAGAGGCTTTCGTAAATTCAAACACCGAGGCCTTGTGGGTTAGAGGATCCCTGAACCAGACTAGAAATAAAGAGTCTGAGCATTGTTTTCTGCCTACTCCAAAGCACACGTCTGTGGAAACTGTGAAATGGCAAGAGGGCCCAGAGGATGCTTGTTCTGTAATTATCATCCAGGAAAAAAAAAAAAACTTTTAATCCATTTTTTTGCAATACTGAAGAGTGACCCTAAGATTTGCAACGTTTAGGGAAACACCCTACCACTGCAGATCTTTATCTGAGACAGATTTCATCACGTTACCCAAATAGGTTTGGGAGTCACGTTGTTGGTCACCTCCCAAGAAGCTCCTGCCAGTGTAACCTGTGAGGTACACGTTTCAACAAATATCTCTGCAAGGAGAAAGGACAGGGGGACACAGGAGGAAGAGAAGGAAATAAAAAGAAAAGACAATACATAGATAGTCAAGTTGGTGACTCAGATTTGCCTTCCCAACCCCCCAAAAAGCTGAGGCAGGCAGAGTCTACGGCTGGCAGATCACGAGTTCTGGGCCCACCAGGGCACCAGCGTCATTTGAGTGACCTCAGTGAGACCTTGCCTCGGAGGCAGAAGGGGCAGAGGATGCAGAGGCTAGAATTCAGTGGTGGGGTTCCCACTGAGCACACCTCTGCCCTCCAACACCCTCCAGGACCCAGGAGGAACTCAATTATTATTTCCAATAATTTTTCCTTTAGGGGAAAATTACAGGAAATAAAAATCACCACAAGATTAGAAACGTTTTGTGTTGATCATCAGCAAAGTATAGACACTGGAAGACAGTTAAAGTGCACATGCCAATGTAAGTCTTTAATATTTGCAATGGGAACAGTTACAAAGTCGTGTACATATTGCATAAACACCTATTGGAACTAAGCATTAGAAAACAGGAATCGGAACAACCTCGGGAAGATCTTCCTTGTTTTACTAAAACTTTCATTACTGGGACTCCTAAGTGAAAAAATAAAATAAAGTAAACAAAGCTGAAAGTTTATAAAGATGGAAAGAGAACCATACTGGTATTAAAGACGTTTCCAACAGATTCCAACATTTATTTGGGGCAACTCTTTCCCAGGGATGAGTTGCTTCACAGTAATGAGGTCAAACACACTGGATGGCTCTCTCGAGACCTTTTCTGTTCAAAAGGTCTTTCAAAATAAAGAAGGAGTGGAGGAAGAGGCTAGGGAACGGTTCCTTCAGGAGCCAAACGCATTCTCAGAGCACGAACATCTGTTTCGGTTTACATAGTTGCAGTATGACTTTGCACATGGAAATTAAACCCAGGCACCCTGCCGAAAACGCAGCCTGCGTGTAAAAGAGCTGCGACCACAGCTGGACTCGGTAGATTCACCTCCTACAGAGCACAATATCCTGTAAGCCACCAATGACCCCACTCCCAAACCCAAATGTCACAAAGCATCATCCTGACTCTCATGAAACTTTTATAGTAGAGAGAGAAAGGGTCGTGAAAGAGAAGAATGTGGTTACAATCCGGAGGCGTTCTAGACTTTTGTATTTTTCTCTAGAAAGGAGATTTTTAAAAAATAAATATCTTTATTCATTACTTTAGGCTGAGACATTCCCATTTTATTTCATTTCACGAAGTTTCGTTATTAGTTGGGTAGATAACCACAATACTTTTCAGCTTAATAATCAGGTTGTGTTCAGTGGATACAGCCATGCAGCCCTTGGCGCACAACGATGTGCCTCTGCTGCCCCCAAGTGGCAGTCTTGTATTTCTACAGTCGTAGTTCATTTTAAGCCATAGCTTCGTATTTAATTCTGAAGTCATTTTCATCACCTCAGACTTCAAATAGGAAAGAACCGCTAAGAACTTGAAGAAAGTAGAATCTGTCCACAGGCAATTTGCACTGTAAAAACAATTAATAAATGAATAGCAAATAGGAGTCAACAGCCCAAGGAGAACATATTATCTTGGGTCAAAAGAGGAGCAAACAGAGCATTAGTATGTAGCAATTCGAGTCCCTGCAAAACTGTGGTGGCAATGAGTTACCCTTCATTGAAAGGATTTCAGTGTCGTGAGCAGAAACGAGGAAGGTTTTTTTTTTTTTTTTTTTTTTTTTTTTTTGAGACAGGGTTTCTCTGTGGTTTTGGAGCCTGCCTCCCAAGTGCTGGGATTAAAGGCGTGCGCCACCACCACCCGGCGAGGAAGGTTTGTGGAAACGTTTGCAGAAGAGAACTGAGAAGCCATGGACCTACGGGAAAGAGGTTACAATGGCTGGCAAACTGAAGACCCTACTGCTGCGTATTGCCATCATTCATGACACGGGTGACCCCAGGACTCTCCCTGGGTGGGTGGGAGACAGACACATAGGCCATGCAGAGAAAGCTTGGGTATGGAGTCTGTTTGGTAGGTATTGGAAACAGTGTAAGAGTAAGGGGTTATGGGGAGGGGGAGAATGGGGGGGACAGAGAAGGGGGTTCAGAGAAAGAGGAAAGAGAGGGGGGAGGGAGAAGCAGAAGCTGCTTCCTCAGGAAGACCAAGAGAGAGAGAGAGAGAGAGAGGGGGGAGAGAGAGAAGAAGAAGAAGAAGAGGAGGAGGAGGAAGAAACAAGAAGAACAAGAAGAGAAAGAAGAGAAGAGAAGAGAAGAGAAGAGAAGAGAAGAGAAGAGAAGAGAAGAGAAGAGAAGAGAAGAGAAGAGATGGAGGGGCTGGAGAGATGGCTCAGCGGTTAAGAGCACTGCCTGCTCTTCCAGAGGTCCTGAGTTCAATTCCCAGCAACTACATGACTACATAGTGGCTCACAGCCATCTGTAGTGAGATCTGGTACCCTCTTCTAACCAGCAAGCATAAAAACAGAACACTGTATACATAATAAATAAATGAATCTTTAAAGAGAGAGAGAGAGAGAGAGAGAGAGAAGAGATGGAGTGGAGGCAGCAGATCTGCCTCTGCAGGAGGAAGGCAGGGAAATGGGGAGTGGGCAGGGCTTGTCTCTTAAAAGGACAGGGTACCCAGGTGACTGGGCAAGCCAGCGGATTACAAGTACTATAAATTGCCAAATAAAGGTAGACATCTTGAATTGTCATAGAAGCTTATTAAATCAAGAAAAAGACAATGTATTACAGAGGTAAATCAAAACCTTTTATGGCACGCTTTGCTGCCAAGACAAAAGGCCTGAACTGAGCCTATGACCCTAGCTAGTCATGGCCCTGCAGCATGCATTGATTCCATACAGACAGACCTACCTCCTCAGTCATACGGGTATGAATTTATATGAACATAATTCTCTCCAAAACCGGAGATAGCTAGTAGGCCATGTCCCCTAATCCTTTGCTCTAACTAGGCAATTTTAAACTAGAGTCCGGAAATCAAAGAAAACCACCCCATCTCCAGGAGAAAAACTAGGCCTTGAAAGCAGTAACAAAATAGAGCATGGACAGATGGAAACGGTCTCTTGGTGTTTTACCGAGGCATTCTGTTTTGACGAGGTGCACTTTGAGAGGGAGATCTTCAGAGGAAGCGAAGGAACCCAACCCTCACCACAAACTCAGGGAAACGCAGGATTCTGGAAAGGACTGAGGTCTTGGGACTTGTGCCAGGCGAATGAGCCTCAGAAGCAAACGCGAAACTCCAGAACTTGATCTCTGTTCTCAAAAATGATTGATAATTTTAATACCTTAATGTGGGCTAGATATTATTGGATGCTTTTTTTTTTAACGGAGTCATGGCGCACCACAAAGAATAAAGAATCCACACAGTGAAGCTCCAGCAACAGCTTCTCGATCCTCACGCAGGCGAGGTGACAAGGGAAAGTCACCCAGCCCTCAAGAGAAAACCACACATCGCAAAGAACACAGTAAATGTTCACCCTGCAACCAGCGTGTTTTCCTCTTTGTGATGCTGTAGGCCCAGATGTTACTAATCTTGACCAAAGTAGGGCTTTCCATGCAGAAGGGCCCAGAGCTCTTCGACTCTCAAACACATTCACGCCACCTTAAGCATCCCTAGGAGCCTGCACTGGTTCGAGCCAGATGAGTCCCAAGGAGGAGGAGCTATTTGCGATGGATAGCTGCTTGCAAAGGGGAGGTAGGGTTTTCTCCAACAGAGTGTCGCTGGTACATCAACAGCTCTCCAGGGTGGCCCCATGCCCAGAAGTAATTGGCCAACCGCCAATTGAATCCATGTATTGGGGGTTGTTCGTTTGTTTCCAAGGGCTGCTTTTTGCTTCGCTTTGCTCTTTTGTTTGTGTATTTTTGTCTCACTCCGTTTTCATTTTGATTTTCATCTTTTGTTTTATTTTAAAGGGTTTTTTTGTGTTTGAGAAAGCTAGCATGAAGTTGGGTGGGTGGGGAGAAATTGGGGAGAGTTTGGAAAAGGAGAAAATATGAACAAAATACATTTCTAAACGTTGAAAATCATGCCTGAGAAATTTTCCTTTTAAAGTCTTTTGCCCCCCAACCCCACCCAGTGGCCACTGCTTAGCCAAAGGAAACAACGATGTTAAACAGAAACATTTTTTTGTTTGCTTTCTTTTTTATTTATTCTTCTCTCATATAATCCATCCCGACCGTAGTTTCCCCTCCCTCCTCTCCTCCTAGTCCTTGTAGCACAATTAATAAAATCCCAGAGACAGAAACTGGGATTCAACCTGTAGGTCGGAAAAGCAAAACAGCCAGCCACTGGCTCTTACGTCTACCTCTGTCTGAAATGACGATCCTGCCTGCAGGAATCGCAGAATGAGACTGTGTCTGAGAACTGTCTCCTCCCGTCTTATATTCCTCTCTAGGGCTGGGATTAAAGGCGTGCACCACTACCGCCTGGCTTCTACGGCAAACTAGTGTGGCTACTGGGATTAAAGGTGTGTGTCACCACTGCCTGGTCTGAAAGGCTGACCAGGGTGGCTGTTTTACTCTCTGACCTTCAATCAAGTTTTAGTTATTAAAATACAAATGAGGGGCTGGAGAGATGGCTCAGTGGTTAAGAGCATTGCCTGCTCTTCCAAGGGTCCTGAGTTCAATTCCCAGCAACCACATGGTGGCTCACAACCATCTGTAATGAGGTCTGGTGCCCTCTTCTGGCGTATAGGCATACACACAGACAGAACATTGTATACATAATAAATAAATAAATATTTAAAACAAAATAAAATACAAATGAAATATCACTACATAGTTGCCTACAAATACACACACACATCTTACCTCTCCCCCCAGACTCACTCCTCCATTTCCTTTCAGAAGAGGGCAGGCCGCCCAAGGATATCAACTAAACATGGCATAACAAGTTACAATAAGACTATGCACATTCCCTCATACTAAGACTGTACGAAGCAGCTAGGCTTCGTAAGAAATACAATACATAAAGTGACCCATTATGTATAAGTACACTTCACCTACCCCCTAACTCTCCTGGCCAAGGATGTCAAGGGAATGTCTGGATTTCCCAGAAACACTTCATTTCTCATGAGACAGTTAAGTTTTGTGGAAAAATATTAGCCTAGCCCCAAACTGAGTTGAGATATCGACATCTGTCTGACTCAGACATTCCAAGGAAGGAGACTATTAAACTCCAGTCATGGGGATGCCTGCCTATATCTCCCAGGAGATAGACACAAGAAGAACAGGAGTTCACCGTCATTTGCAGCTACAAAGTGAACGCAAGTCTACCCTGAGCTATATGAAACCTTAGCACAGAAAAAAAAATGAAAAAAAAATAAGTGGAGCATATTTTTATGGACAAAGGCAGCCAGTCTGAAGGGAGATTCAGGTACATCCCCGAGAGAAAAAGTCACCAGACACAAGAAAATTCTGTATTTTTTTCCTTTAGCTAAAACATTATGACATCATTTCCCCCTCCAACCCTCCAGTGCCCCTTCTTTGTTCCCTTTCAAATTCATGGCTTCTTTAATTATTATTGCTACATGAATATATACAAGTGAATAAATGTTCAATTAGCGATGTTTGCATGTGTTTTTAGGGGTGACCATTGGGATTGGACAGCCAATTAGGGGGCTCACATCTTGGGAAAATTAATCCTCCCTCACTTAGGAGCTTTTAATGGCCTTTCTCTCCTCTATGGGAGCATACTCTGTAATTCATCAGCATTGAATGTCAACTGGTGTTTGCATTGCTCAGGTCTTGTTCCGACAGCTGTAGTTCTGAGATTTTTATGGGTGTAGTTTCCCTGTCATATCTCGAAGACACAATCTTGCAGCTGACTTTCTGGTCCTCTAGCTCTAAATATTTCTTTCCCGTCTCCCACCATATTCTCTGAGCCTTAAGTAGAGGAAATGTTTTTAATGGATGTATCAGCCGGGACCAGGAACTCTGCAGAGAGTTGTTCTCTGAATTTTGACCAGGGGCAAATTTCTGTAATTATCTCTGCCTGCTACAAAAGGAAACCTCTTTGAGGGATGAGAGCTACATATGGCTGTGGCTATGAGAATTTGTCCTTAGAATGCAGCCAGGAAATAAACTGACTTAGGGAAGTGGCTCTAATAGAGACTCTTCCAAGAAACCTCACCAGCCATGGGTGATTTGCAGAGTTTACAGCATCAGCATAACTTTTCTTCTGCTGAGTGGGCCTTAGGTCCTGTTAGACAGCTGTTGCTTACCATCAAGACATCAGTGGCAATCCTTCAGCTCTTCCTTGCCATGCTGGGCCATTGTTGTCATTTGTAGGCATTACAGCTGGGTAGGACTACTGTTGCACTGATGGCTGCTTGTTGGTTCCTGGCTGCCCAGCTAGCTTAGACACAAAATAACCACACAGAAACTGTATTGATTAAATCACTCACAAGAAGAGATCCCACAAGAAGACCAAGTCACACACTGTCACATAGAGGACCTAGGTCAGGTTCACACAGGCTCCCTGGTTGTAGGTTTAGACTCTGTGAGTTCCTATGAACCCAGGTTCGTTGACTTCGTGGGTATTCCTGTGACTTCCTTGACCCGTCTGGCTCATACCATCTTTTCTTTCTCTCTTCAGGAGGATTCTCTGATTGGCTGTGGGTCTTCACATTTGTTCCCATCTGTTACTGGGTGAAGCCTCTTCCATGACAATTGAGGTAGGCACGAAGAATTTCTCTCTGTCTCTTGTTTGATTGCTTTTGTGATGTCTAAAGCTGTTTTGACATTTGAGAATGTATTTTCCTGAAGTGAATCAGCATAAATTTATGGTGAAATTTTAACGTACCAAGCCTCTGTTCCTGTTGGGGTTGAGATACCAGTGGCTCTTCCCTTGGGATAGTTCAGAGATAGCACAAATGGGAACTATTATTGACATATGGACCGCTCAACATAGACAGACACTCCTAATATGCAGGAACCATGAACATAATGCACACATAAAGTGTTAGAGAGGCATTACATGCTTGGAATTCAGGGCTAAAGTCAAAAGAACTCAACAACCTTTGCAAACCCGACAGCCATTGCAGCAGCCCTGACATCAGGGTGCATTTGTTTGTTTGTTTTTATTTCTCTGTGTAGCCTTGGCTGTCCTGGAACTCACTTAGACCAGGCTGGCCTCGAACTCACAGAGATCCGCCTGCCTCTGCCTTTCGGGTGCTGGGATTAAAGGCGTGGGCCGCCACCTTTAATCCTGGACTGCATAGCCAAAGAAAAGAACTTGGCAGAACGCTGCAGAGATCCCGTGGCAACTTAGCGACGCTCACAAAAAAGCGACAGCTAAAAAGCTGCACTTTATTTACTACTATAACTAAAGAAAGGGCTCTTTCTACTCCCCAAATAATAATAATAATTTTTAAAAAATAATAATAATAATTGGCGCCGGCTGTCGCTCACAGAGACAGAATGGGCGTGTTGAAGAGGTCGAAGACATAGCTCTTTGTATTAAATAGCTGTGGCAGTCTCTGGTAAGATTTAATTTTGTGCGCGGCTGTTCGGCTCCACCCTTTCTGCAAGCGGCTTAAATCTGACAGTGCCCAAACTAAAGATGGCAGCATAGGCGCGGCGCTGACCACACTGACCATAGAGTCCCGGAGCTAGAGGAGCCCGCGGAGGACCGCGGCGGAGACCCACGCCCCGGGCTAGGCGGCCCGGGAAGGAAGTCGATGGTGAGGCCGGCGCTCGGCGGCTCCTGCGCCTGCGCGAAGATGGTGGAGGAGCGCGTCCGCGTGGTTCGCTGCGGCGGCAGCCGGCTGAACTTCAGGAGAGCCGTGTTCTCGGCGGACTCTAAGTATGTGGGGGGCCGCGGGCAGACGGGGCCGACGGGGCGCCGCGGGCTGGGGAAGGGACTGGAGGCCGAGTGCGAGCATGGGCTCCGCGTGTCCGGACCCGGGGATCCCGGGGCAGCCTGGCATGGCTGCTGCATGCTTGAGCCTGGGCTCCCCGGACCCTGCCTGCCGGGAGATCGGGGTGCAGGAGCTAAACCTCTAATGATTCCGCCGTCTCCCCTCGTCCCGGAGAAAAGCATTTCTATTGCCAGCCTCTTTTCTTTTCTGGAAATTTACGTAAAAGCCGATGTTAGATCTCTAGGAGATAATCGGGTTCACACAGTTTGGGAAGAATGAAATATCTGTAGGCACACAACTTTTGCAAAGGTGCCTAGCTCAGTGGTCTATTGCATGTCAGCTGGCATCCAGGCCGCTACCTTGTATCATCTTGAAGAGATGCCTACTAGTAGTGAAAGCCTCTGGACAGCGATACTTAGAGCTTGGGGAGCATAGAGGAGAGTCCGCCTGGTGCTCACTGCTTTGAGCCTTATAAGTTATAGTTATGATTGTAACCGCTTGGGTTGGCAAGGAGCATCAGCTTTGTGGGAGGAAGCCACAGCTCCAAAAAGCTTTAGACGAAAATCAGCGTTTCAGCAGGTGGAAAGCAAACCGGTAGGACTTAGGAGCGCCTGGACCTCGCCGTTGAGCGGAGCCTTTAACTCAGCGTTTGTGAGCTGCTGTCTCCGGTCAGCGTGGAACATTTTGGTGCACATGCAGCCGGTGAAGAGGAGCTGGGTGTCAGTGTCTGCAGCCGTTTGGCAAAGGAGTCGCTCAGTTGTTTGTGGGGCGATTCTGTATCTGTCACCTCGTGGTTTTCTCCGTTAACCGATGAGACCATCTTCGGTATCCTCCTAAGTTTAGCAACGCATCCATTTGACTATACAGTTCTTAAGCTATTTTGAAAGATATTTGCGTTGTTGTTCTCTTTATAGTAGACCACAAAAAGATTGCGCTCTCTGTGTAATATGTGAGACTTAGCTTTCTCCTCTCTCTCTGTTCTCCAGGTATATCTTCTGTGTCTCCGGAGACTTCATTAAGGTGTATAGCAGTACCACCGAAGAGTGTGTGCACGTTCTACATGGGCACAAAAACCTGGTGTCGGGAATTCTCCTCAACCCCAACAACCATCTGCAGGTGCCAGTCTGGGGTGGAACATGCTAGCATTGGTCTTACTGTTGACAAAAACATTTAGGGCTGCTTTACAGCCCTAAATATCTGCTGGTTCCCCTAGTCAGGGGATTTTTCAATTATTCTTGGTGGAAAGAGAACCATTGCCTAGAACTACACTGCTCGTGTTCTACTCAGGGAACTCTTTCAGCCACATGATGCTAAGAGCTATTACTTGAGAAGGATGTTCTCGTCTGTATGTGGTTCAGAAATAGAGGTGCAGTTAAATGGGTTTCTTGATTAGATAGCTTCTTGGGTCTCCATATCGCATACCACATTTGGCATCATGAATATCCAAACACAGATCCCTAAGTTTCAATTAAAAAATTTAAATTTATTTCAGTATTTTGGTCTTGCTATAACAAGTTCCTAATTTTTTTTTGTTTGTTTTTATTTTATGAGACAGGGTTTCTGTCTTTATCTCTGGCTCTTCTGGAACTCATTCTATAGACCAGGGTGACCTTGAACTCTGAGATCAACCTGCCTCTGCCTCCCTGAGTGCTGGGATTAGAGGTGTGCCACCACCACCTGGCTTAAGTTCCTGTTTTCTGCTTTAGTCTGCAGCTTGGAGGCTATAGCTTGGTTTAGATGGCTTTGTGTTGCTGCCTGAGACCATGTCACACAGTGGGGCATAGAGTGACACTCCTGTTTCTCTCCAAAGTTATGTGAGCTCCTCTTAAAAATCAGGGCCAAACAACTGTTCGGTGTGGCCCAGGTATGTTCTTAATCCTGTCCTCTAAGAACTTGGCAATTATAATATAATATAAATATAAATGAATTATAACGAGCATCCTTTAAAGGCTTTTAATGGAAAAAATAAAAAGTGTTCTTCAGTTAAAATCAAAAATTTATTAAGTGTGTTATTAACCTTTGTCAAAAAATGTATATACATTGTATAAAAGTTTGTCTCCATAATAAAATCAGACAAAGGTATTTTTTTAAAAATACTTTATTCTTTGAGAATTTGAGACATTACATTTTGGTCATATTCACCCCCTCCCCTGTCTCCCCCCAGGTTTACCCTTTATCCCATGGCCACCCAACTTTTTTTTTTTTAAAGAAAAAAAATTTTCAATTAGTGCTGTCGATACAATCCATTGATGTCTGTTCCACTTACCAAAGGCCATACAGATGAGGGCAGCTTTGTCAGCAGATTGGGATGAGGCTGTGGGATAAAAATTGTGTGAACTGGAGAGTTCTGCATTGTTCTGACGGCATTTGTGTTTTTAACTGTTTTACTCATCCATGTGTGTGATTCTTAGATAAAATAGCTGCCATTAATTTTTTACCTAACATAATTATTCTGCCTGAATAGATACTGTCTGACCCAAATGTGTTTTATTTTAATCTTTGAATCCAGTTCACAAAAAATGGTCAAATTGGCACTTTCTTTCGAGTTGAAATTATTTATAAACCTTATAACCAAGCTGTTTTTATCTAATAACACAAAATCTGCGTAGCCCTAGTAAAAAGCTAAGATTACTTATCATAACTCCATAAGATCTGTGCTCACTGGGAAGGGTCCACAGACTGGTGTAACCTTGTCAGGGTGTCTGTAGTGATGTACAGCAACTAAGAGTTTTGCACCTTGTTGTCACCATGGCGTGGCCATAGAGTCAGTGCGTAAGATTTCCTACTGTGTTCCCAAAAAGATTGGTCTTTAATGGATTGGATTTTAAAAAAGAAAAAAGAAGGCTGTGTTATTTGGCTATGTGAGGAACTTTTTGAGATACTTATTAGATAAGATGAATGCCGTGACACTAGTTTGAAAGAGGATTGGGCTTTAGAGAAAGCAGGACGAATTCTCGAGTCTTCCTCCCTCATGCGTTCCATGTCCCGCAGCCAAGCAGAAGCGTGACTCCCGCCAAATTGCTAGATTGCTACAACTAGATTCTTTTGCAGAGACCCCTGGCTGGTCTCCTTCATCTCAGATACTCAGGGCAGAGGTGTCTCAGACTCCGGAGCTTTGGAATTTGGGGAATATTCATTTTACTTTCCCGGCTCAATAGCCCCAAATCCCAAAGCTGAATCTGATGCTTTTTGAATATTGTGCTGGGGCTCCTGAAGCTTTGCACTTAAATTTTAAGTAGGGATATTCAAATTTTATAAACTCCACTATCCCTTAAAGGCTAACGATGAGCTAATGAACAGCATGCACAAAGCAGCCCTTTAGGCCCATAGTTATTCATTGATAATTTTGGAATACTGTTTAATCCGTTCTGTGCTGTTTTGCCCTTCTAGCTCTACTCTTGTTCCTTTGATGGCACCATTAAGCTATGGGACTATCTTGATGGCATTTTGATAAAGGTATGTGTATTGTTCTTTTGTTTCCTTTTTTCTATAAGGCTTAATCTTAAAGGGACTTCCTGAACAAATTAGTAAATCTATATTATTTAAAAAGA
Source organism: Microtus obscurus (assembly GCA_963919715.1). NCBI lineage: Eukaryota > Metazoa > Chordata > Mammalia > Rodentia > Cricetidae > Microtus > Microtus obscurus. The sequence goes on along the minus strand of CAWTZC010000381.1, from coordinate 8,511,195 downwards.
TACCTAGTTCTGACTATATAAAAATTTGAAGATCCTATCATAGAAAGAAGACTGATAAAAGCATTGAGAGAAAATTTTTTTTTAAGATTTATTTATTTATTATGTACACAGTGTTCAGCTTCCATGTATGCCTGCAGGCCAGAAGATCTCGTTACAGATGGTTGTGAGCCACCATGTGGTTGCTGGGATTTGAACTCAGGACCTCTGGAAGAGCAGTCAGTGCTCTTAACCTCTGAGCCATTTCTCCAGCCCCGAGAGAAAATATTTTAAACACCCATAAGAAAAGACTAGATAGACCAACAGGATGGGCAGTAAATAACCCTGGACACTGAGGTTGTAGGTCAGTGGTGGGGAGTCTGTGTGAGGTGCTGCCTTCTCTCCCAGCATTCTCTGGGGAGGGTACGAGAGGCAGGTGTAAGCTCGGGATTATACAAAACAGGAAAAGAAGTGCCGGTTAACATGGTGAGATGGTTCATCCCATTAATGTTAGAAGTGTAAATTTAAACAAACAGAGTGGTTTCCCCTCTGCCAAAATACACATTATAAAAGAGCGGAATGAGCACGATTTAGAGAAAATTTGTATGTGTACTCAGTGGGAAGAAAACCAAAAATACAGCTCTTTTTCTGTAAGAATTTCTCACTGAAATATCGTGTGTGTGTGTGTGTGTGTGTGTCCCCATATATATCTTCCTTAAATTGTTTATGGTGGAACAAACTATATAACCTTAATGTTATTTAAAATTATGGTAGGTTTAGTCAGTGAGACACTGCAATCATTGAAGTCAGGAAGGCATATAAAAGATTGTTTGGCGAATAGTGTGCCTGGCCCCTATAGACAGGCGCTGTCTTGTGGTAGGGAGACAGAGGCGAGAGCCTCAGACTGCACCGCCAGCTCAGGGCTCTGCTGGGGGCACAGGACATAGCGTGACCTGTGATCTCTTTCAGACGTTCACCGTTGGACCTAAGCTCCATGCCCTCTACATTCCTCCCAACGCTGAAGACTCCGTCTTCCTCACAATCCTTAAAGAAGACCCAGGTACAGCATAGTGCACTTAATAGTTCTCGTGGATGTCAGCTGGATCTTTGCAGTTTCACAGTTACTCAGCGCTGCTATTAATCTCAAGCTAGCGGTTTTGAGTGAGCATCTTTACATCAGGGTGGGGGTTCTGTTCTGAGGTCTTCAGCGGATGATAATTACCATATATGTATATGTATGTCTTAATTAATAATGGCCTCAGAGCTCAGTGTTAGAGCCAAGCAAGAATTTGACTTTCTGCTGAATTTTAATGTCATTCTTAATAAGTATCAGTGTGCTTTTATTTGTTGAGCTGCGGTCATACCAAATACTACAGATATAAATTGATATTAAGAACCAGTAGCGTGTGGCTGAATTGTTATTCTGTTTGCTGTTATTGAAGCAATCACGTATCAGCGTTTTAGTAATGTCTACAACGTTGTCAGGAATTACAGATAATTATTCTCCATCATAGAATTTGATATAACAGCATATCTACATGGAGGTACCCAAGGAAAATTTCTAATGCTGGAATTCAAGAGTGCCACTCACTCCCTAGGATACAGCAGTATCAGAATTAAAAGTACAAAGCAGCTTTAATATAGGTACTATAGACCGTCAGCTAGACTTCCCGAGATCTAATTCTTTAATGTAAAAGTATACAAGCCCACGAATCTCCTTAGTATAAAAACTGTTTACATTTTGTAGTAAATGGTACAATTATATGTATACCAAAAAACTGCTTTAAAATTGCTTATGGCTGAATATCAGTAACTTTTTGGTTTGTTTGCCAATTTTATGCTTACCTGTGAACATTGTAACAGCTACAGCTGGTTTACATACATACTCATGTACACAGATACATACATGGAGGCCATAGGTTGACCCAGGTATCTTCCTGTGTCTCTCCATTTACTCTGTGAGACACCAGCTCTCTCTGCACCCGCCGCTCGCTGACTCAGCTAGACTAGCTGCCAGTAAGTCCCAGGGATCCTCCTGGCCGGGCACCCTCCACTGTGTGGCTTTTTAATTGGTGGAAGGATCTAACTTGGGCCTTCACGCATCGTGACAAGCACCACTGAGCCATATCCCTAACCACACATTTCAGGGAGCTCTCAGGTGGCTTTCTTGGTTGCTTAGTTTGCCAGTAGTGTATTAATTTTTCAACCCCATTTTCTTTATTTATTTGATTTTTTTGGGGGGGGGGCAAGGTCTTTATAGTCCTGGCTGTCCTGTAGTGTATTCATTTTTTAGTCCCAATTCTTTCATTCATTCATTCATTCATTCATTCATTTGGTTTCTTGACACAGGGTCTTTATAGTCTTGGCTGTCCTGGAACTCACTGTATAGACCAGACTGACCTCAAACTCAACTGAGATCTTGCTGCCTCTGCCTCCTATTCTAGAGTGCTGGGATTAAAGGCAAGTGCCGTTTTAAACCTCAGCTTGGTATACTGAAACAAAAATACCCGTGTAAGAGTTTCATTTCTACAGTTATAGCCAGGAGTGGCGAGAAGTTGTAGATTCAGACCTTGTTCAGATGCAGAGCCCAGGGACTAGAGAGATGGCTCAGCAGTTATGAGCATTTGCTGCCCGTGCAGAGAACCCGGACTTGGTTCCCCTACCCCTGGGGCAGCTTACAGCCACCCATTGCTCCGCTCCCAGGACCCCCGTGAGCACCAGGCTCTACATGAAGTGCACTTTTATACAAGCAAGCAAAGCTCATAGACATTAGGTAAATCTTTTTTTAAAAAAATGATGAGTTCAGCCAGACAGTGGTGGCGCACACCTTTGATCCCAGCGCTCTAGAGGTAGGGGCAGGTGGATCTCTGAGTTTGAGGCCAGCCTGGTCTACCTAGCGAGTTCTGAGGCAGCCAGGGCTACACAGAGATCTAACCCTGTCTTGGAAAAAAAAAAATGAAGAATTAAGCTTTTTGTTCAATATGACCTTAAGTTACAGTCTTGGCATTTGAGCGTACAGAGTAGCAGTTTTGTGTGATTCAGTGTGCTTGCTTTAGAGAAACTATAACAAATGGCTTCCTTTGGCTAGACGTATTTCAGCTGGTTTCCGTGAAACTGCCCAAGTCACCAAGCCAGAACGTGGAAGCTAGGGAGCGGACCTTTGTTTTGGATTATGTAAACCGGTCACCCAAGTGCATTGACTTCGGAAATGAGGTACGTTTCTTCTGTTGGTTTCTGCTTATATTTAACATCTGTTCCATGTAAGTTTTCCCCTCAACACTGGTGATCCGGTGCAATACTATAGTTTTGTTGGTAACTAAAGATCTATGACATTGTTTTAACAAGTATTCCTGGATTACAGTCTGTATTCTTTTAGAACCATCCTTATGTTATATATTCTGCCCTTTGTTCTTTTATAACTCCCCCCCCCCCCCCAAATAACAATGTCTGGTATTTTTACTCTTTTTTGCCTGTTTCATATAAAAACCACTGAGATTGTTCCATTTTAAGAAAAGGAAAAGAAATTGTTCCGTTTTAGGCTGTGTCTCTTTAGACAATATGGACTCTGTAACTATAATAGACATGCCCATTATAGGAAATTCGGGTATTACAGAAAAATACAATGAGGAAAGAAAATCTTCAGTCTCACCAGGGATAATGTTTAAAGACTTTTCTAGACTTTTTTTTTTTAAATATTTATTTATTTATTTATTTATTATGTATACAATATTCAGTCTGTGTGTATGTCTGCAGGCCAGAAGAGGGCACCAGACCTCATTCCAGATGGTTGTGAGCCACCATGTGGTTGCTGGGAATTGAACTCAGGACCTTTGGAAGAGCAGGCAATGCTCTTAACCACTGAGCCATCTCTCCAGTCCCTAGACTTTTTTTTTAACACATAGAAGATGACAGTTCCCAAAGGAGATAAGATCAGAAATATTTGTCTCTTTTCAGCTGATTATTGCACCCTCATGTTTTTGACAGGTACTTGATGATATTCGTACCATTATCTAGCTACCTGTTAATAACTTATTATTTTAAAATAAAATGCCACCGAAGACCTATTACGTCAGCCTTGGGGTTTGTAGGATTCCTTTTTCACTCTCCTGGGCGGGGACATCCTGGGCGAAGATGGCTTTATCATGGTCAGTCAGTATTCAGTGTCTCTGATCATCAGTTAGAGTCCGCCTCACAGCTGCTGCAGATACCAACGGTGTCAGGCTGAGATCAACGTTAGACCCCCTGGCCCCAGATTAGAGCATGACCAGAAAGGAGTGTGTGTGAGAGTGACGGTGTTCCCCGTAGCTCTGAAATATAAGCTGACAACCAGAGTCCGCCAGCCAGACGACAGAATTCTGGTGCCTTACTCAGCTGAGGGCTCCTCCGCACTGAAAAGACATTCGTGATCTACTTAGAGGTGTCGTTCAGAAGGGTGGTTGTATTGAGCTACAATTGCAACACACAGTAAAATAAACTGTGATGATACAAATGGTGAGAGTTGGAGTTGGGACATTGATCAGACAGGGAAGGGGCATTCAGGGGTGAAGGAAATGTTTCTAGGTCTTGGTTGTGGCAGCAGCTGTGGACAGACTCAAACGTGGCATGGTATCATATGTATGCCTAATGGGAAAAAAAATTAAATCACTGCAATTAAAGCTAAAGAATGTCGTTGTCAAATTTAGGGCTCGCTTCCTGTTGATTTTAAAGGTAAGACGGTCTTTTCCATGGCCGAAGTCTAGCATGCCGTTTTGCAGTAGTACAGTCTCAAAGAACTTTCCTCCTAATGCTGCCTTCTGCTTCAATCACCAGGGAGACTATATCGCCCGCGGTGCGGGACTTCTACTTATCCGTTTACTTTCTCAAAAAGAAAAAGACATGCAAGTAAGGCTTCCCTTTTACTTAGTCGTATTTACCAGAGCCCTTGTTACAGTGTTGTACAAACCTGCTTCCTGGGTCTTGTTTCTAGAAGTGGGAACCTCCAGTGTAGGTGAGGATCCTAGCTCCGGGTCTCCTCCATCCCAGACCCCATATATGCAATGCACCAACCATGGACTTGGTGTAAAAATGGATTTAGATTGACAAGGCTTGGCCTGATGGTTCTCGTTGCCTGTAGGAACCGAAATAGACATGAGGTTACTGGAGCTTTGTTGCAGTTTGCTTGACCAAAAGCAGCCGGGGAGGAAAGGGCGTTTTCGACTTGTATCTTCTAGCATCTTAATCTCACAGTTCCTCATAAAGGGCAGTTAGAGCAGAAACTCAAGGGGGGAAATAAAGCAGAGGCCGAGAATGTTGTTTATTATGGGTGCTTTCTGTGGCTCCCCCAACTTGCTTTTTCTACCCCCCAGTCCCACTTGCCCAGTGGTAGCATCTCCCCTAGAGGACTAGGCCCTCCCACCTCAATGTCAATCAAGAAAATTCCCCACATGCTTACCAACAGGCCAAATGGAGGCATTGTCTCAGTTGAGCTTTCTTCTTGCTGGATGACCCTAGCTTGTGTCAAGTCAACGAAATAAATAAATCACAGCATGGTCTTAAACAATTTCATGATTTCAGCCACCGTGTACTTCAAATTAATATGTTGAAGTAGAGACAATATCTCACTGAGTTGTAAGAATGAATAAGATCTGTGTTTAGAGGCTGCGGTAAGAGCTGGGTGTTGTGTAGACCGTCTCTGTAAGCCACGGGCATCTTCCCAGCCTGCCTTGTAAGAGCCTCATGTCTTCACAAGTGAGCCCACCTAGACAGAGCCAACAATTGATTCCTCTGTCGCGGCCCTGTAGGACACAAAGTCGGGTGTTGCAGTTAGGACTTAATAAGCATGGCCGTAAGCTTAATGCCGAAAGTTTGGTTCAGAGAGAAAATTGAATAAGCTGTCCCCAGGCCAGGAAAAGATCCTAAAAAGACTGTCCTCACGACCTACCTTAGTAGCTTCCGTTGGCCAGTTCTTGGGATAAGATACGAGTCACATGAAGTTTGTACTGTGTTTTAATAGATGTCCGCCAAACAGAATGCTTGGTTCAGAACCCAAGGAAAGTTGTCTCTCTTTTTCCTAGCTTTACGTTACCATCAACCAAAAATAAGAAGAACGCTAGGAACAGGTTCACCTGTGTCGCCTGCCATCCAAAGGAAGACTGCATCGCATCCGGCCACATGGATGGCAAGATCCGCCTTTGGTCAGTGAGCTCGGGGAAACTCGGGGTCCCTGGCACTCTGCCTCCCCTTCGCCCTGTAGAGCACCCCTGCCTCTGGGCTGTGCTGCCGAGCTCTGCCTTCCTTGATCCCGTAGGACACCTCACCCTAAGCTTCTGTGTCACCCAGAACCATCTAGGCTCTCAGCCTTTGAACTAAAACAGGACAGTGTGGCATTGCCGCGCGCCTACTGGGTGGTGTGGTAGGGTCATAACAGCCTGTCTGTAGAGGTGGTTGTGGTTAGGAATAACAAGCTGTTTCCCAATACTGAAGCCAGAATGCTGGAGACGGCGATTTGTTGGATTTAGCGTGCTGTCGTTTCCTATCTTGCACTTGAGGTCAAGTTAAGAGTTTTGTTTCCACAGCCCTAAGTAAATGTCTCCATCAAATAGCTTTGCTCGAGGTCCAGGGAACCCCTTGGAAGAGGAGGCAGAAAGAGTGTCCTTTGCCTGTGTAGTATGGCTTCCAGTTCAGTGTTTCTATGGGATTCCTGAGCACAGACAAGTAGGTCTCTGTTCCTGTGCTTTCTCTTAGTTTTTTTTTTTAATCCAATTCTGATAAAAATTTTTGTTTTACTATAGTTTATTTTATTGCTTTCTCAGAAGCCTGTTGGTTTTCTTATCAGAGACAGAAAGGAAGTAGGTCTAGATGGGAGGGGCGGGGAGGAGTTGAGGGAGGGGAAACCGGAATCAGGGTGTCTTATGAGATATTATGAGAGGAGAAACAATGTTAAAATGCACTTTGTTCTCTGCAACAGGCGGAATTTTCATGACGAAAAGCAGTATACATACACCTGTTTACATTGGCACCACGATTTGGTGATGGATTTGGCCTTTACGGTATCAGGTAAGGCCACTTTGATAATGAAAAGGATGTTTAGAAATATCTGAATCAAATGTTGGGACTCACAACGTTTATAGTTTAAGATTTAAAATTGTATGAGGCACCAGGTATGGTATACAGCTGTAATTCCGTTTCTAGGGAGCCTGTGACAGGAGGATCATCAGCAGTTCCAGGCCTGCCTAAGGTCTGTAGAGAGACCCTGTCACAAACAACACGTTATGGGAACGTGTTGTGAACACTTTGTTCTTCCTTGAGACAGGGTTTCTCTGTAACTCCATTGGAGCCTGTCCTAGAACTCACTCTGTAGACCAGGCTGGTCTCGAACTCACAGAGATCCGCCTGCCTCTGCCTCCCGAGTGCTGGGATTAAAGGCATGCGCCACCACCGCCCTGCTAGGAACGCTATTTTTATGGCTCTTTGTTGTGCGTTGCTCGCCACCATAGCATGTGGTTTAGCTCTCCGGATTCTAGAGTGTACGTTTGTGCTCATCTCTCCTGACACAGAAAACCCGCGTAAAGTCTAGGCAGCCTTAGAATAGAGTTTAGTCCATAATCCGCTGCTGTCTATCAAATGCAAATAGCTGCCGGTGTTTTCCGTCATCTGCCTTCATATCTGTGAAGTGTGTTGACCGTCCTTTCACGGATGAAGGACGTGAGAAGCTGAGGCAGTGGCTAGCTAGCATACCGTCTGGTGGTTAGCAAGAATTTGGGCAGGTCTTAGGTGCCCGTGTACTCTGGATGCTGCAGGTGAACTTAGCTCCTGGCTAGACTCGGTCTCTGTCTCCTCTGTTGCACAGTAGCGTGGCTGTCGCTATTACTATTGTAACTATAAAAGAAGAATTTGACTGTTTCATCACAAGGAATCGATAAATGCCCAAGGTGCCAGATGTTCAAATGACATAATTTGAGTATTATACTATATATGTGTGCAAGCATCATGTTGTACCGTGTATATCTGTGCAGCTATGTCAATTGAAAATAAAATTAAAATTAAAATAAGACTGAAAGAAAATCAATGAAAGCAGTTAAAATGGTAGGAAGACACGTTTGTCAATGTCTAAAGAGATCCCCTAAATGCTGGTTATATTTGCCTCTGTTTTGTCTCCCTCCAAACTCTGCCCGTGTGTTCTCTTCGGCCGTGAAGGCAGCAGTCTGCTGAGTGGCGGGCGCGAGTGCGTGCTGGTCGAGTGGCGGGACGGAGCAGAGAAGAACAAGGAGTTTCTGCCCCGCCTGGGCTCCACGATCGAGCACATCTCTGTCTCCCCCGCAGGAGATCTGTTCTGCACTTCTCACTCTGACAACAGTAAGTCTGAGTGTCTCGGTGGCGATGCGTTAGTCAGCAGCCTCTCGATGGGGAACAGGGACCTAGAACTAGCTAAGAACAGGAAGAGGCTTACTAATACATGGTTTTTTTTTTCTTCCATCCTCTGATCTTCTCCACCCCTCTTTGCCTCACATGCCAGCAGATCCATCATTTTCAAAATTGTTTTTGTGTTTATTGCTATGGCAGTTAGATTTTCAGAATCTTTTAAGATGGAAGGCGCGTTTCAAGTGGGCTTTCCTACTTCCATAAGTAATAGTATTGTCGTGAGAGGGCTCTGAGTGTCTTTCGTCACCGCTCTAGGGAGTGAGGGAGCGCTGCGGCATGCCATAGGAGGGGAGGCATGTCTCTTCTTCCCATGCCTTCTCAGCTAGATGAGTCTGTGCGCCATCAATTTGTCCATGAGTGCAATCTGTAAAAGCGGGTAATAGATGCCCTCCGCTTACACAGAACCCTGCTCAGTTCCCAGCACCCCCATCAGGCTCACAACCCCCTGTAACCCCAGGTTGGGGATACCCAGCATTCTCTTCTTGCATCTTAGAGCACTTGCACCCACCCCGCAACACACACATGAACACACAGACTTTGAGAGAAAAGATTAATGGCCTTGCCAGAAACTTCTATTCCCATCCCTGATTGTTCAACTAACTTGTAAAATGTAGCCCTGGTTTTCTAATAACACAGACATCGTTGAACTTACTGGATTGTCTTGTGTTCTGGCACATTTCAGAGTCACATAAACATGGGTCCTCTTCACCTTGGCACTCTGACCTATTTATGTTTAATGGTTTGTCTCCCTGCTTTAACAGAGATAACCGTTATCCAACGAAACCTCGACGCGTGTGCAGTAATCCAAGGCCTAGTGAAAGGTACTGCGGACTCTTGGGGATGTGGGACTGCCCTGACGAGCAGCCGCTGCCCACGCGTGAATCACCGTCTCCTCTCTTGCAGATAGGAGCATTTCCACTGGCTTGATGGTCGACCCGAAAACCAAGGCCTTAGTTTTGAATGGGAAGCCTGGTCACCTGCAGTTTTACTCTCTCCAGGGTGATAAGCAGCTGTATAATGTAAGGTTTTGATCTTTAAGTGAAGTTTTAAAACGAGGGTTAGGTCTTTACAATAACACCTGATGTTGATCCTATGCGTTTGTATTTGAATGTGGCTCATAGTGTCTGTGCCGTTGTTGCTGCCCACACGTGAGCTTTTAGGCGCAGTGATAGGGCTATAGATTTAAGTGCACATAAAACATAAATAGATTTTATGTGTAGACTTGGGTCCTAGCCCCCAGATGCCTCCTGAGACTGTGTAAACATCCTAACCGTCGAATACATCTGAGACCTTTTGGATCTGTTATTCAGATCAGCTGTTCAAACGAAGGTTCCCTAGCCAAAAGCAACCACTTCATTATCTTAACAAACACTAGACAACAGATTGTGAGGGATTAAGAGATCCGTCATAAATGAAAAAGCTAGCCTACTTAGACCGTCACTTACCTTTTTTTTTTGTTTTGTTCCTCTCTTAAAGCGAGAGAATTCAGTTTAGCTTTGAGAAATTATGATTGTAAATTAAAAGCGCTTGTGTTAATAACATCCCGTCCTCTCTGACCTCGTCAGTTAGACATTATCCAGCAAGAATACATCAATGACGACGGGCTGGTCCAGATCGAGCTAAAGAAGGCTGCCTTTAGCCACTCCGGCACATGGCTGGCCACAGTCGAGCAACGGCAAGAAAACCCATCTGAGCTGGAAATGCAGATGAAGCTGTGGGTTTTCAGCAAGAAGACCCAAGGGTAATCCTGCTGTGTGGCCCCTCGCTTGATTCTTGTCTCACAGTTAAAGCCGTCAGTCTTTCTGTTCCATTTTGACACATGGGAATAGGCTTGGGGCATCATTCTATTGTAAAGCTTTGTTCAGCTTTCTGTTCTGAGAAAGCGTTCGTGTAAAGTAGGTCTTACTGTGTCATCCCCGAAATGATGAACCGTGAGCAAGAATTGTAGCCCACAACACAGTACACAGGTCTAGGCAAATCCAGAACTCGAATCCAGATGTGCCTCAGTGTCTGAGAATTGAGTATAGACACGTGTCGCTATAGACATGTCATGATAGACGTATCATTATAGACGTGTCGCTGTAGACATGTGTCATTAAAGACATGTGTCGCTGTAGACATGAGTCATATGTTTATGTAAATAACCACCGCTGGTTTGAGAACTGCTCGTTGGGTCTTTGTGTGCCAGCCGTCCTTTGAGACAGGGTCTCTCTCTGTGTAGCCCTGGCTGTTCTAGAACTTGCCATGTAGACCAGAGTGGTTCAAACTCAGATTTGCCTGTGTCTGCCTCCCAAGGGCTGGAGTTGTGGCCTGCGCCACCACACCTGGGGCTGGGGAAGTTTCTAAAGAGTGTGGTAACCCGAGCCTGTGCCGCACATTGCACGCATGAGAAAAGAGGCCCAAGAGCCAAGTGATTTTTCTTCCTAGTCTTCTCTCTTCGCACAGAGACGCCTGATGCCCTGCTCTGCTGCTCTCTCAGGACACAGAACAGTGTGGGACTGGGGCAGTTCCAATAGTCATTTTTATCCCGTATTTCCATGTTATAAACATAGTGGGGCCTTTCAAGGCCATTCTTTTCTTCTGGTGTCTGTCTTTAGAAGCAGACCTCTAAGTTCTGTGTAGCTAGCTGCGGAGCCTGCTGCAGAGGCCTTCAGCATGGCTTTCTGCCGTGGAGACCTTCATGGTTTGTTTCTGTTTGGCTCTTTTTTACCAGTGAGCTGGCCGCTGTCTATCGTGATCGGCGTTTGAGTCACCCCAGACGCGTGTGATGTTAGAACCTGTCCTGTGTCCGTGACAATCCATCACCCTCCCATGTTAAAGATATTACCGCACTTTGTAAGGAATATTAGCCTACCGTATCTTTTCCGAGAGTCAACGTGTGGTTTTCCTTCTGCTAGGTTCTCCCTTAACACCAAGATCGCCATGCCTCATGACGACCACATCACAGCTCTCTGTTTCAATAATGCGGAAAACTATGAAAGACCCATGCTGGTCACTGCTAGCAGAGACGGCCACTTCAAAGTGTGGGTGTTAACCGATGACTCCGATATATACAGTAAGTTAGCACGTAGATCGCAGGTCGTGCTGAGAAGTCACCGCTTGAAGAAGTGATGCCTTTGTATGTCGTTAATATCCTCTTTGAGAAGGGGTTTTCTACCTTGTTACCTTCTATAAACAATTGCTTAATTTCAGCAGATTTTTTTTTTCATGTTAAATTTCTACTTATGCTTTGACAGCATCTGTGCCTTTGGGGAAGTAAATGTCTTGTCTGGTGCAGCTGAAGGGGCTCTTGTGCTGTGCCTTTCCTTTCTCCACTAGGGGGCGGTCAAGGTCTCCAGGAAGGGAAGATACCAGAAAAACACTTTAAACTTAGCACAGTTTGGGGAATCTCGTTTTTGGTTTTGTTTTGCTTTCTTAGTTTAGCTTTTTCAGCATATAGCATGTCTGTAGTGCTATTTATTAATATTTATGTCATTGTTGTCATGACTTGTTTTCTCCACAGAAAAAGCCATCGGCTGGACGTGTGACTTTGTGGGCAGTTATCACAAGTACCAAGCAACCAACTGCTGTTTCTCTGAAGACAGCTCCCTGCTAGCAGTTAGCTTCGAAGAAATAGTTACAGTGTGGGATACAGAAACGTGGGAACTAAAGTGTACGTTTTGCCAACGAGCTGGGAAAATAAGGTAGGTAAATTAGTCTGAATTACTACCACAGTATGTGTATCTTTGTAATTTAAGTAAGTCTTTAAAGTTCAGTAATGATGTATGGGTTCCCCAGTAGAAGTAGTCTTAGCTTGCTGGGGAGTAGGGTAAGCTAATCAAAATGTTCGAGAACTGAGACTTGTGCGCGCATGAGTAGTTTACAAACATTCTTAAACCAGGATCAACATTGAACAACCGTATCCAGTTCCGTTAGAACAGTGAACAATTGAATGGGGGTCCTGGGAAGCAATTAAAGTTATGCTAGCCCTGTGCTCCCGTAGAACATAACGTAATGGTCAAACCGTTACTGCTGGTACCCAGGCTGTGCTAGCCTCTGTCTTCCTGTAGAACATAATGTAATGCCCAAACCATTACGGCTGGTACCCAGGCTGTGCTAGCCTCTGTGTTCCTGTAGAACATAATGTAATGCCCAAACCATTGCTGCTGGTACCCAGACCTGAGAACTTTTCTGACAGGTGATTCCATCTCATTTCCAATATATCGGATTTTAAATTTACTTTGTAAAACTTTCTGTAAAATTTTGAGTACAGATTTTCTCCTGTAGGTAAAGACCATAAGGTTTTGTTCATTGTCACACTCATTTTACATAAGCTCTGTGTCGTGCGGCGATTGTTACATGACGCAGCACGTAAGAGGCGATCATCAAAGTTCCCTAAAGAGCTACAAGTACCTAGACACCCCCTGTATGACCTTAGCCCACTTAGGAGCACAAAGGGGACAGGCGTGCCTGCTCGTGGCCTACACTGAGTAGGACTAAGCCAGGGCTCACAGCCCGCCGCTCTGTGTAAGTAAATGTACTGGCTGCCACTCACCCTGGCGTGCTTCTGACCTAGGCACCTGTGTTTTGGAAGATTGACATGCTCCAAGTACCTTCTCGGCACCACTGAGAATGCCATTCTGTGCTGCTGGAACCTGCTCAGCTGTTCATGTAAGCTGTGTTTATGCTGAGGTGACTCGGCTGTGGGCAGGACAAGTAGCTGCTGTTTACTCTGAGGCCACCTAGGGAGGCAGGCATGGGGTGCTGCACTTAGGCGCTGACAGTTCAGGAATTCAGGGTCCTGTGGCCGTGCCCTTCGCATAACAATACGTATGTAATCTTTCACTTGACTGAAAGTTTCGGATCAGTGGGCTGGTGGTAGGTTCCTGCAAACAATAAGACCCTTGTGCCCAGTGTGCCCCGGGTGCAGGCCTCCACCTTCTGAGTTGAGCAACGCTCTGCTGATGGTAGGATCCCGGGCAGTGTAAGATCTGAAAGCAGTCTCTCCCGGAACTCCTAGGAAATGAGGCTTTGCTGCCTTTGATTTGCACGTAGGGAAGATGTGATGTTGACTGTACCGAATGTGTGTGTGTGTAAGAGCCGCCCAGCCGCATCCCTGGATCTGAATGAGCCTCACTTGGTGACAGTGTGCGGAAGGGTCGGCGGCACACTTCACCGAACCCTCCACAGAGGATGGCAGTGTGAGTCTGTTGTTAGGGAGAGCTTAGACCCCTTCCACAGCATAGTGAGCGCTGCACTGTGCCCGGAAGGATGAAGAGGACCCATGTGAAGACTTAGAGCTCCTGACGAACCTGCTCTCAGACGTGCTTCCTCTTCCCACAGTGCAGTGGAGCGCGAAATTAAACGTTAGCGTTTTGGAAGCCGACCCGTACTCAGATCACGTTGCCGCGGTGTCGCAGTCTGCAGCGGGTTCAGACTGTAAGTACTCACCACGCTCTGATGGCATCAGGCCTGTTTCCCAAGTGTTCTTTCTAGTGTCTTTCGTATAACTGAAGCACATACGCTGTGGATCAGAAACCCGTCTGCGGCTCCTCCTTTCCTGCCAGACACCTATAGCGTGTGTTTTCACACTTAGTGCTCGAGTGTTCTGTACATCGCTGCTTTTCCACAGGCCAGGTCCGACTCAGCCTTGACAGTCTCCTTTAGATGTCTGCCTGGGCTTCGTCTGCTTCTGAGACAATGTCTCCATCTCTTTTCTGATGCTTAAGACAAAGGCTTGGACGGTGTTCTGGTGTCTCTTCTTCTGTGCCCCTGGGCTCTGGAACAGAATTCCTTGTCTCTTTCGGGTTCTCTCCTCATTCCTTCTCTGTGTGGTGCACACAGTAGGCACTCGGTGGATTACACAGAAACAGCAGATCTGAAACAGTCCTAAGAAGGGCTCTTACCAGGTGGGCTGGGCACAAAATGAGTGTGACCCTGCAGGCTGAGGGAGAGGCAGCCTCCACAGGTAAAGTGCCATCGTCCGTCTGTTTCCCCTTAGTGTTCGTCTTTAAGCCCAGCGAGCCCAGGCCACTGTATGTTCAGAGAATCATCTCCAGAGAGGAGGTCCAGTGGGGTGTGTTCGTGCCTCGCGACGTCCCGGAATCCTTCACCTCGGAAGCTCACCAGTGGCTGAACAGGTCCCAGTTTTACTTCCTGACAGAGTCACAGGTAATTAACTCTCCCGGAGTGTGAGCAGTTTATGGACATAACTTTAGAAAGCTGGTTTCTAGGTAGAACTGTGGCCTTACAGGGTCATTTCCAAATGAAGTCGTCAGATAGATGTCAGCCCAGCGGTGCTGTGAACGCGGTGTCTTAGCGCGTTACCCCCGCATCCGCGAGGCTGTCTGTTAACTCTGACCCGAGCAAAGCCCCAAGCACCAGAACCATTTTAAGTTGCGTTTATTAACATTTTCCCTAATTTTATGGCTTGATTTGCTGTTGAAGAAACTGGTGGCCATTATTTTATTACCAGGTCTTACATGTCTCAAAAAACATAGTCTTGAGACTCAAAGTCTTGTAACTCTTACAGGACCTTTCAAGCAAGTTTACATCCCTCCTAGCTTTTCTGTGAGCAGATGTGTATGTCAGAATGGAAATTTGACATTTAGAATCTTGTGTCATCTCACTTAATATTGTTCATATTAATTTACCTGTCGTTCCAGTGTTTATTAACCTTCAGTACAAAGTCTCCGGAAGAGAAACTCACGCCAACAAGCAAACAGGTAGGCATTTGCCGCTGTCTGTGCGCACTACGCTGTCTTCCTAAAGAAAGTCGGCTTTTAGAATTCAGCTCTGACAAAAGTGGTTAGCTGGGCTGTAGGAAGGAATTAGAAAATACGAGGAGGTGCAGCAGGCTTGGAGATAGGGGGACAGGGAGGTATGTATGTCTTTCTGTTTAAATAGGAAATCCAGGTAGATCTTACTGAACACATCTATCTTACTCTGCCTGCAATACGGGGCTCCCTGGAGAGTTGGGAACGGGGACTGACTCCATCTCCCACACACCCCCAACTGCCCTGGGTTTCATTTTTAAATAAAAAACAAATTCTGCTCAGTCCCAAGCCTTTTACTCTATTTCAGTTTTTGTCTATTTTGTGGGCAGTTTTCTCATGTTTCTCGACAGCACACACACACACACACACACACACACACACACACACCCCTTGCTTTTCTCACAGCTGTCTGAGAAGGTTGCTTTCTTGGCTCTACTAAGATGCTCTCCTTCCAGCATGTCATGCGGCCTTTCACCCTGTCCTCTGCCCCTGTGAGCGCGTGCCCTCTGTGGTCGGCTTTCCCGTGTAGAAAGTGGGACCCTAGGCATCAGTTGCTTTTCTGTGACATGAGAACAACTCTGAGTGATCTCTGCCCCTTCGCCAGAGCCACCTTACAGTTCAGTGCAATTGTTAAGTGAAAGAAGTTCCGCCTTTTCATTGAAATAATGTCCTTTTCTCTTCTATCCGTGCAGCTGCTGGCAGAAGAAAGTCTGCCCACGACCCCGTTTTCTCTTCTGTTGGGAAAACACAGGCAGCAGCAGGATGCGAGGTCCGGTGAGACTTCAGAGAACGAGCTGGTACAACTCCCCTTAACGGAGAACATCCCTGCGATTAATGAGGTGAGTTGGGGGGTCCAGCAGATGCGGGGAGCCCCTGGAGCTGCAGGCTCTGTCTCCAGGAGCATGCTATTCATACTCTGTCCCTCAGTGGGGTGATTCTCTCTCTCCTGGACCTGAGTGAGAAGAGAGGGTCGCTCAGGTGTGGGCAGCTGGAAGGCCTGCCTCCTTTGGGGAAGCTTAGCATTTAGAACAAAGGGAATTAGGAAAGGAAGTAACCCTATGCCCAAGGAGAATCTTTTATCAAAGTCTGCCTCTCTGCATACCTCTAGCTACTCCACACCCCAGCCCACGTCCTGCCGTCGGCTTCTTTCCTGTGCTCTCTATTTGTGAGCTCGTTGCTGCTGTCTAAAGAGACTGAAAGGTAAGAGTTCCAAATAGATCATCTCCAGTATTGATTGGAGAATGTCGTCCACTGTCTTTGTATCGTAGCTTTGCCATGTAGCTGATGACACAGATGATAAGTACGTACCTGTAAGAAACTGGGGAGATGTGTTGTGTGTGCTTAGAGATGTGCTGAGAATCACACTTTCTCTACGTCCGCCTGCCCCTTTATGGCCGTGTTCCGTAGAGACTCTCGTCACGGGTTCATCTTTTCTGTGTGGTATGTCAATGTGGGTCTTACAGTTATGCTTTCGAAACGTCTAACGGTGTTCATGTTTTATTCTGCTGTTGTCAAAGTGCTGAAGAAGTTCCCGATGTAGACATGGAAGAGAACAAAGAAAGCGACGATTCAGATGAAGAAAACAATCTTACCGAAAAAGCCCAGGAGACACATAACACAGATCTGAGGGACGATGTTATACATCAGCTGTCAAAACGTGAAGAAAAAGAGCTAAGAAAGTTCAGAAAAGTAGACTACAGCTGGCTAGCAGCTCTGTAGACCGAGGCTGTGGACAATACAGAGACATGTTGTATTTAGGTTTTACCCCCTGTTAATACTCAAACTCTTAAAGTTATTTTATTTTTAAGACTGAATATTAAAAGTCTTTTCTTTCTGTATTTGCTTGTTTATTTAGAGTCTTGATAAGTTGCTTAGGCTAACCTTGAACTTGAGACTCCTCTCTCAGCACCCCAAGTCAGTGGTAGGTTTATAGACCTGTTATCCCTGGTCCAGTGAGGTTTGTTTGTGTGTTTAGATTTTTCTCACTTCATGTGTATAATGTTTTCCTCGCATGTATGTATGTGTACCACTGGCTTCCGTAGTGCCTACCAAAGTCAGCGGAGGGCACCAGGCCCCAGGAACTAGTTACCCACGATGATGGAGCCGACATGAGGGTACTCCGGAAGAACAACAAGTACTCTTAAATCACCGAGCAAACTCCCCAACCACCTGGCCAGACTTTTTTAAAAAAACTCTTAGTGTAAAGTATAGCTCTGTTGGTGTTGGGCCTTACAGTTGTGGGATCTATGCAATTATTTCTGTACTGAATCAAGGAGGAACCTTTTTTCCAGTAGGCATTGTTTCTAGGTAACGTGGCTGTACTTCACACACGTGCTTCGTCTTTAATTTAAAGACAGGAAAGGATTTCAAAAGTCGAGAGGCTTTGCCACTGTTACTTTTAAATCTGACAGCAAAATTCCTTTATTTGCCAGATGTGGCTGATATATTTGCCCATATAGACGTGACTCCCTTTGGTCAGATTTCCCAGTCTCTACCACTCAAGACAAAGTGGAAGCCACCCAGTCAGCAGCCTTGTTTTGTGTTGTTAGCACTAATGACCCTTATTTTAGTTGATACTGAGTACTAACTATACTGAGCTAGAACTCCCCAGTCCCACATGTAAAGTGAACAATTCTGTGAGCTCCGGTGTGTTTACATAATTGTACACCATCATGGAATCCAACCTTTGAGCAATTTCATGCCTCCAACCCCTACCCCCCCCCCAAAAAAAAAAAAACCCACCTAGTTCCTTCAGCCTCCCCACCCTGCCGGCTAGGCAGCAATAATCTAACCTGACAAACTTGCCACTTCTGAACAGTTCATCTCAACGGAGTCGTGCTGTGTGAGCTCTAAGGTTCTTCACTATAGCATGGTTGAAAGAACAAAATCCTTGGTTGAGGTGCGCTGTGTCCGTACTTAGCTGGGCCCCTCACAGAACTGTATGAAGTAGCAGAACCTGGCTGAGGAGGATGTGGGGTCAGGCTCCCTGTGTACAGTGACAGCAGGAAGGGGAGGAGGGGTGCGGGACAAGTTAACCCTTCAAGGACCTCGGCTGTTAAATCGGTGAATTAGTCCCTGGAGGAAGAACTTAGTTTCAGACACCACAATCCCTTCACCTAAATTGTGTCCCCAGCTGGAGACCAGGCCACTAAGTGAGCCCGTGAGAACATTGACTGCGTTTTCAAACATGGCAGCATTCATGTCAGTTGTATCAGCACGTCGTTCCTTCCATGGTGTTCATTTTCCTTGCGTGTTTACCTAGTGCTAGAACTATGGGTTGATTTGTCTTCACGTCCATGGAAATGCCGCCGTACTGAACTGGAAAATCAGTGGTGTTGTTGAACATCGCTTCATAGCCCGATCCATCCATCTTCAGTCCCTTGAGAAGAACAAATTGTTCTTTATTTTCTTAAGGCTTTTTTAAAAATACATCATGTGAGCATGGGAACCTTGGGGGAGGGTGAAGGGGGAGGGGAGAGATAGGGAGGGGAGCCGAGAAAAATGTAGAGCTCAATAAAAATCAATAAAAAAAATACATCGTGTGTGTATCAGGGTATAAGGAGCTATGAGTGCAATGCCCACAGAGGCCACCAGAGGAGATCTTTTCCCCAGAGCTGGAGTTATAAAGGGTTATGAACAGCCTGAGGTGTGCTGAGAGCTCTCTACGGCCCTTTGCAGAAAGTACATACTCTTAACCACTGAGCCACCTCTCCAGCCCTGATTCTTAAATCAATTTTCAGTTCAAAGCTAAATTGAGGGAAAGATAAGAAATTTCTCAAAGTCGCCTCCCCTACACGAGTAAGTTCTGAATTATCAACTTACAGCGGTTACATCTGTTAGAACTGCTGAACTTGCATTGACATTATCGCATAAAAGACCCACCAAAAACTGCTCCTTCTGCTCATCTTTGCCAGGGCATGAACCACCCTCATCACTGTGTCTGTGACGTGAGGCACAGATTTTTAATCACTGCTCTATCAAAAGTGGAATTAAAACACAAGGATTGTGCCTGGCAAATTCCGAATGCTAAGCACTTTGAGAATAAAACTGTCTCCAGCACAACAGCTGTCTGACATTGGGAAAGAACTGAAGTAAACAAAATGGCCCAGATTTAGGGCTAATCCCCACTGAAAACAATAGCTCCTTAGGGCTCTGAACCAGCTGACGGTCTTTAAGCTGCTGTCTGAGCTCCAACCCCTCTCCTTGAAGAATTCCCCTGCTCAGGCGGTTGGTTTGGTTTTCCTCATTAGGTCTGTCATGTTGCAGATAGGAAGGGGAATGTATAATATGTGACATTATGTACTAGAGAATAAACAAGTTGTGATTAAAAAGAAAACTAAGCTTTTGGATGGCTTCATATTAGTTAAAATGGGTTTTTTGTTACTATGGAACGCCATTCTTGGATTTTTCTTGGTTTGTTTTGGGTTTTGGTTTGTTTTCTTATTAGGGGCCAGCACCCGAAGAAGAGCTGTAAACTGTGTTGTAATCTTGCGGATGTTTTCCAAGTCTTTGTACTGTGGCTGCAGAGGAACTTCACATAGAATCCTCTAAGTTAAATATAACCATCTGGTTGAAATGACCTGAGTTTCATAATGCAGTGGCCACCCTGTACGGCTACCTTATTTGAACTTGTAGAAGCTGTGTTTTCCTTTGTTAACTCTGTCGCTTGCAGCCAAGAAAATGATCAGATTACTTTGTAATGCCAAATTAAATTTCTCCCAAGTGGAGGGTTACAGAAAGGATGGTTGATGGACACAGATATTACGGAGGGAATAACTTCTAATGTCCTATAGCACATGAAGAAAGCAGTGATTGACAATGAAGCTGAAAACAGCAAATAATTTAAATGTCCCTATCACAAATAATGAAGGCCCAGAAAGGTAAGTAAAGTTACAAGGGGGATAAATATATCAATTATTCCAGTCTGATTATTATACGTGTATTCTGTATTGAAAGATCACACCATACCCACATGTATGAACACCTGATTTGTGCGAGCTAAAAATAAAAAATTCATTAAGTAATAAAAGAGAAGAAAGGGGCACCCAAGAAGCAAGGGCAGAGAGGACCATCATGAAGGAAGAGCCACCTGCGGGGAGCTGTTCTCCAGCCAACAGCACTTCAGCCTCACTACAGGGCTATTGAAGCTCTGTTTGCCTGGCTCTCTACAATGGCCTTTCACAATTACTCTACTTCCTCTCCAGACTTTTCATTCCTCGAAGTCCCTTTGTCAATTGCAGGGCCTTCTTACGGCTTTCAAGCAACTGAAACGAAGATCATTTCAGACGACAGTAGTGAATATCAGTATAGTGTCAAATATTTTCTGTTAGAAACATTAAGTCTGGTTAGCTCAATAAGAAAAGTATCACAGTAGTTATCTTCTGGTTTGGGAGTCATACATACCCAAGAGCAGAGTTTTAATAACCCCTTGTTTAATCTAGATCTTTAAAAGATCCAAAGAATGTGTTTAAAACAGGATTCTGTATTATCCTATGAGGCTGGCTGAAATGGCAAGAGGTAAGACCTGGAAAGGACTTAAGACCCGACAGGATCATCGCTGGAAAATGGCTCTGAGATGGAAACAAAGCAGAAAGCCTGAGCTAGCATTGATTGTATTCAGGGAGCCTGACTAGAACAAAATCAAAACAAGCAGCAAATCTGAGACCTCAGCAGCGATCACGTTTCTCGCTTGATTTGTTTGCCAAAACCCGTGAGCAAGCCACTGCCTTCTGAATCACAGTTCCTTCCTCAAAACTGCAGAATCAGACAACACGACATCCCGCAGTTCTGCTTCTGTGCAACCGCAACATTAAATTAGACCCCGGAGCCCTGCCATGTGGCTCGGACTCCCACCCCACCCCAAAGCAATTAACTGGTCTGTCATACTAAATCCATGCCTCACAGATAGGAAGTGTAGAAGCACAATTCTGGTTAGTGAGCCAGCTCAAAGACGACACACCTTTGATTCAGAAGCTCCTTGGGAGATCAGAGCACCGGGCTCACAAGATGCAATAATCAGACATGAAAGCGCAAGGGTTCCTCCTATTGTTTTGTGGGGTTTTCATAAACCCCAGCACTCCGCGGTCAACTGCCTTAACGGAAGGGTGAATGAATATGTGATCCCAAAACAAGCATTTGAAATACAAATATTGATATTGTGCTCTAGTTCACATGGGAAAGTAAAAAACACCTTGTTTCCTCAGAAATGTCCGTCTGGCTTTATGGCACCATCGTCTACTTACATAGCTCAGTAATGTAGTGAGTGCCATCTATGCCAGAAGAAACTCCATGCAGGACCTGGAGACAGCTCACTTGATGTGGCATTCCCCTCTGTATGCTATAATTACCATTAATGAATAAAGAATTGCTTTGGGCCTATAGAAGAGCTATAGGGGAACCAGAGTTAAATGGGGGAAAACTAAACTGAATGCTGGGAGAAAAAAGGCAGAGTCAGAGAGAAGCCATGTAGCCCTGCAAGAGAAAGACACCGGAACTTTACCTGTAAGCCACTGCCACATGGCGATACACAGATTACTAGAAATGGGTTAAATTAAGATGTAAGAGTTAGCAAATAAGAAGCTAGAGCTAATGGGCCAAGCAGTGATTTAATTAATACAGCTCTGCGTGGTTATTTTGAGGCCGAGTAACCGGACAAGTGACCTCCTCCAATACTCGCTCATTGACATAATCTTTAGTGATGTATTATTTGTGTTTTAATAAATAAAGCTTGCCCGAGGATCAGAGGGCAAAACAGCAATACTAGTCAGTCATACAGGCCAGGGAGTAGTGGCATACACCTCTAATCCCAGGATTTGGGAGACAGAGGCAGGCAGATCTCTGTGAACTCAAGGCCACCCTGGGCTACAACAGGATTGAATCTGTCTAAAAGAGCTCATGCAGAGGAGATCCCAGCACTTGGGATCAGATGCCTTTAATCCCAGCAGTAGGGAGGGAGACAGGAATGATATGGCTGGGCAGAGACAGGACTATAAAGGGGCAGAGACAGGAACTCAGTGGAGTGTGGGGTGTGGAGTCTTCAGGATTCATGGAGGCAGAATCTTGCCTGCCCATTTTCGGTCTGAAGTAGAAGTAAGAGCCAGCAGCTAACTGCTTTGTTTTCTGATCATCAGGTCGAACCCCAATAATTGTTTCTGCATTTTTATTATTTGTGGTACATTTGACACTCAACGTTTGGTATATGAATTCATGAAAAAGACATTTGTCTGCAGCTCTACAGCCACCGGCATAGGCTGGAGCTAAACATAGCTACAGTCACTGCCCTACCACCTAGGTTTTCCTTTTTTCTCTCCTGGTGGGCTCGCCCTAAACCCTTTTCTCAGGTTGCTGCCAAACTAGGTAACTGCCTTGAAATCGAGCCAAGCTTTTATTTTTCTATGCAATAACAATAAGCCTCACACTTTCATCAACATCAGCAGCAGATTGGTAAGAAAATTAGGAATGTTTAAAGGGAAGAATTAGGCCGGGCGGTGGTGGCGCACGCCTTTAATCCCAGCACTCGGGAGGCAGAGGCAGGCGGATCTCTGGGAGTTCGAGGCCAGCCTGGTCTGCAAGAGCTAGTTCCAGGACAGACTCCAAAGCCACAGAGAAACCCTGTCTCGAAAAAAAAAAAACAATAAAAAAAGGAAGAATTAGTTAAAAGAGAGTTTTTCTCCATATTAAAAAAAATGGAAACGCCATTATGTAAGCAGACACTCTGCTTTGATTTTTCCAGCTGCCCAGACTGGAATAATCACACAGAAACTATATCAATGATAACACTGTTTTGGCCCATTAGCTCAGGCTTCTTGTTAACTAACTCTTACATCTTAAATTAACCTGTTTCTATTATTTTATATTACCATGAGGCTTGTGGTTTGTAACTTCTTGGTTCTTGGGTGGCTACATGGCATCTGTCTGAGTCTGTCTTCTTTCTTTCTCTCACTCTCCTTGAATTTTTCACCTTGCTATATTCTTTAGTTTTCCCTGCCTAGCTCTACTCTACTATCAGACCTATCCAGTTTCTTTATTCATTAACCAATAAAAGCAACACATAGACAGAAGGACCTCCCACACCACTTCTCTTGAACAAACACCATCCAAAGGATGATGAGTCATAGCAGCTTTAAGTTGTGTTTAATTTTTTATTTTTACTGTTTGCCATTTTTTTGTGGTTTTAGTATTTTTTTAAACCTGTTCCCTGGACAAAGCAAAGGGGATGTCTCAGACCCTCATGCTGGACCTGCTGGTGGTGTTCTGAGCTGACATTGAGTGGTCAGAGTGACAAAGGTGTCCCAGACCCTCATGCTGGATCTGTTGGTGGAGTTCTGAGATTTTGGTTTGGATCCTCTGAACCTCCATCCATACCTCTCACTGCCTTGAATCTGGGCTTTTAGATATAAGCCCACCTTGGAGAAAACCTGGAGAGTGAAGCTAGCAGGAAGGAATGATTTATTGCCCTGGATCTTTTTGTGCAAACTGTGTCTGGGGAGAATTACTATTATACCAGAATGAGTCTCTTTAAACTTGTAGGGACCAAAGTCTACCCTCAGGCCTCTAAAAAGTTACTAGCACCTTGCCTTGGAATGTATGACTCCTAGGGCAGTAGAATCATGCTTAGCTTCTCTATTGCTGTACTAAAACACTGGCCAAAGGGAACTGAGGGAGGAAAGGGTTTACTTCACCTTACAGCTCACAGTTCATCATTGTGGGAAGTTAACTCGCGAACTCCAGCAGGAACTGAAGTAGAGCACAGGGGAAAGCTGTTTACTGGCTTACTCTACAATTTGTTCAGCCTGCTTTCTTGCACAACACAGTGTCACCCACCCAGGGGTGGGGCCATCCACACGGACTGGGCCTGGACCTTCCCCACATCAATCATCCATTAAGAAAATGCCCACACCAACCCAGTAGAGATAATTGGCCAATCAAGGTTCCCTTTTCCTAGGTAACTCTAGTCTGTGTTGAGTTGGCAAAAGCTAAATAGCACAAGTAGAACCCAGGCCTCCATGTCCCTGACCTCTGTTCCTACAGCTATCTGATCTGTTTTGTCATTTTCTCCAGGAACAGAGATTCCTAGTTCCAGACACCCGGGACTCTTTTCACTTCTTAGCCACAGCCTGTGTCTTCCCATACATGTCTGACATTTGTAGGGTTTGTTTGGTTTTGCTTTTTCCCTTTAACAAAACGTGCTATGGTTTGGTTCCGTTTCTTTAGAAAAGCCAGTGAGAATGCATCCACACTTGAGGCTACGTCTTTACCGTCAATTCTCCAGACTAGAAACTCAAGCAATATTAGTTTTATAATTCTGTCAAAGATCATTGAGCTTGTTAGTGTTCGTCTTCATGAATCTTGTTCAGAACATGCAGAGTGTTCTGGATCAAAGACAGATTTCCTGTTGATTACAATAACTCACGAGTGTGAGCACACTCACACCCACGTACACTCAGGTGTCATAACGAGGACCAGGAGAAATGATTTACACGGCAACTGGAAATTCCAGTTTGACGAGTACCAAGAAGCAACTTCTCTCTTTGCCTAACAGGAAGGCCAGGGTTCTTAATGTTCCTGGAGACGGTGAATCTGATGGCTTGTTTCTGGAACAGAGCTATTTCCAGGCCCAGGTGGTCTCCACAGCTGGTGATTTATGAGCTGGGATGTGTTCTAATGTTTGGTGCCTCTATATTGGCTCCATCTTCTTGGTCCCCACCTCCTCCCAATAGTTCATTCGATTCTGAACTCACCAGCAGATGAATCCGTGTTCATCTCACTGTCCACATTTACTCTGGGGCATGTGCTACTAACAGAACCAAACCTATCGGGTCCCTCTGCAGTTTACACGACGCAACAGATAGAACAGCCGATTGATCTGATTGACTATAAGTTAGCAGAAGAATGACCGGGACAGCTCAGAAATGACTTCTCCAAAGTCAAATGACGGGTAAGTGACAGTGCTCAGACTCTAATTCCCTTCCTTTTACTTCACAGCCCAAATCCTGGACTTCATCACGTGTAAGTCCGTGTGAGCGCTCAGTAATGCCAGTGGCAGACTGTGAACTGTCATGGCTGGTAATCTCAGTTCATGTGTTTGTTTACAACAGAGACTCATGCTCTGGCTCTGGCTTGCCTGGAATGGCTGTGCAGCCTCGGCTGGCTTCCTACACCTAAGCAATCCCCCTGCTTCAGCTTCCTGTGTGCTAGCAGAGAGCCACCGTGCCTGGCTGCTTCATCCTGCTTCTGATCATATTGACGTATTCAATCTTCCTAAATCAGTTAAGCAAAGGTAAGGGCATAAGAACGGATTGAGAGCGTGTTACCTGTGAGATAAACCAAATACTAGATAATGACAGGTTTAGTCGGGTGTGTGACGAGCTACAATGATGTCACCTTTTCTTTTTTCTTTCTCGAGATTTGAGTATGAAATCTACAAGGGGATCACTTCTTTCAGTGAGGAAGACTTATAAACTTCTAAATATATGAATTTTTTTAAAGATTATTTATTGTGTACAGTGTTCAGCCTCCTTGTATGCCTGCAGGCCAGAAGAGGGCGCCAGAACTCATTACAAATGGTTGTGAGCCACCATGTGGTTGTTGGGAATTGAACTCAGGACCTCGGGAAGATCAGCCAGTGTCCTTAACCTCTGAGCCATCTATCTCTCCTCCTCATATATGAACCTTTTAAAGCACAAGGCCTAAATTAAGTCCAGGATTTGTACAATAGAAATACACATTAAAATGCTGACCCTGGGAGACATTACGCAAGCTGGGTCATAGCTGTTCATTCTCAGCCGCTCTCTGAACCCCAAGGCTACTCAGACAACAGGAGACAAAACCCAGCCCTCCTTTCCCACACAGAGAGATGCCCAATAGCTATAAATACCTTTGACTCAGCTGTCACAGAATTGCCGAAGGGTATGCGCAGGTATTTGTTCCAGAGCTTGGGAGAGCCATGTCTTCAGAGTGAGGGAAAGGGTAAGGTGAGCGAGGCGGTGTGAGGACGCCCAACCTGCCGTCCCGCACATGCGCAATGCTTATCCCTTTAGGTCCGCGCTTGCTACAAGTATACAGAATAGTGACTACTTTCACAAGATGAGGAGAGCTCATGTTTTTGTAAGTGAGGTCACATGATCCCGAAAGCCACTGGCATCCACCTGGAGAGACCGAAGAGTTGTGTGGGGGTAAATCATCTTCAAACCCCCCCGGGGTTTGACAAAACTAGATTCGTTGGCTTTCGGAACAGCAACAACGACTTTTGGCACATACACACACCATTCTCCTTCTGCGTTTTATTTGCACAAATGGTGCAAGCCCGTGACACAGGACAGGTGAGCCAGAAGCAACACTCCATACCCTCTGAGGAAAACGGTCTTCAGACACTTTGCAGTAACTACAGAACCAATGAGTTTAGGGGAACATCCAGCTTGGATAGCTTCTGCGTTGATGAGACACTGAACAGCATCCCAGCCTGGCTTTGCAGTCTCCTGATGAAGAGGCCGCTTTAGTGACTGACTTCAATGCAGTTTTGATCACAGATGGGGCTGTGCTATGCTCTCCTTTCTTGCTTTGCTCTCGTGTGTTCTTGCACCGTCTCCTTGACGTTCAGAAGCATGCCCATCCACACGCTGGAACGATCCTGCTTACTATGATTCTCCAGTGTCTCATCGTGAAGACTTCCAGAAACTCCTGGCCACACGTCCTTTAGAAATCACCCCGTAGGAATGGATCCACAAGCTCCCCCACTTCTCCTTGAAGAGCCATTTGATGGCTTCTATGGAAGGGAAGTTGATTTCTTTTAAGGGTGTGGCCCCTGGTAGGTCAACTCTCCTCCACACCCAATAGTATATAGGCAGCAAAAAATGGATTCAATAGATCGTAATTTTTTTCTAATTTTAGATAATAACAAAGTTGGGGGAGGTAGGGAGGTGGAGATATAATGGATGGATCTGGGAGGAATTGGGGGAAGAAGGGAGTACATTTGATCAAAATACACTCTGTGAAATTCTCCAATAATTAATACAAATATTACATTTTAAAAAAGGCGTCAGAAAAAAATTTAAAGAAAATCACTCAGGGGCTGGAGAGATGCCTTAATGGTTAAGAGCCCTGACTGTTTCTCCAGAGGACCCAGCTTCCATTCCCAGAACCCATATATCAGCTCACAACCTCTAACTCCAGCTTCAGGGGACCCAGTGCTTTCTTGTGACCTCCTGGAGTACCACATGCATGTTGTATATAGACAAACAAGAGTGAAGAACACCCATACACATAAAATAAAAGCAAAGGAAAAAAATTAAGAGGAAACTATGTCACAGCATTAACTGTATAAGACACATTTAAATAAGGATTCATTTTCTATTTCCAGTCTCCTAGAGTAAATAATTCATAAGAATTCCACCTCTTGGGAGCCAGCTCTGGCCATGCACGATGGTTTCTGATTGAGAAAACAATTCAACAGGCTTTGTCACGTGCGTCGTCTGCACTCAGGAGCTGGAATGCTGCCCTTTGATCTCCAAGCCTGGAAGGTTTCCTGTCTGAAAGATCTCCTGCTCTCGGGCTCCAAGTTTCAACAGCAAGTGACTCGTAACTTCAAATCGACCTCAGAAGTCATCTTCTGTGGCCTCTCTGAGCATCTTCTTGATCTAGGAGTTAACTAGGTTGACTTCCTGGTTAGGAAACCCTTCGTTAAAGGATTCGAGTTTCCCAGTTCAAATCACACTTATGATGATCAAGACATCTTTCCAGCCTACCCTTGTTTATCTGTCTAAGCAGATTCTGGTTGTACCTGTTCTGAATCTCACATGCAAGAGACACTCAGAATGCCTCAGAAGACCGGGCGTGTCACCAGTCCCTGAGGAGCCTACAATAACTCAGGTGACACCATACTTTCCAACAAAAATGCAAAGGTTTCATAAAAAGATTTTCAGTGTGCACTTGAATCCAGTTTTGTCTGTTTCGAGTGCTAGCATTTCTACTAGCTAGTTAGTGGCAGCCATATTATTTTGTCTTTGGTTAGGGAGGTCTATCTCATTAAGTTTTTAGGCTAACATACTAAATAAAGAGTTTCGTTATGACATCAACACACACAGGCACGCACGCACGCGCACACACACACATGTCATTATGGTTTGTTCTTACATGTTTACATCCCCGGCTGTTCTCCCATGTTGCCAGCATTTTAAAGGATGCATTCCTAATGCATAATCAGTCATATAGTGTGGCTAACTTGAGGCTACATCCTACCCATGGCTGCTCTCTCGACACCAGGGGATTCTGCCAGAGCACAACATCAGGAATGGATTTTTCTACAACGAAGGATGCCTGTGTTGTGTCTGCCTATGAGAACATTGGAGTTGTCTGTTTGATTAAAAATAGTTCTCCCTGCTTTCGTATTTTGTTCTTCCAAAACAAACAGTTTCCAGTAGCATAGCGAGTTTTTCCAGGACTTTCTGCGTATCTAGTTTTCTACTTCCTGTACTTGGCTCTTTATGCATCTCTACTCATAATAAAAAAAAAAAGTGTAGGCAGCACTCTGCTTATTTTTCCTCCCCGATTGATACGTTATCCAGTCACAAGTGGTCAGAGCTAAACATGTCTATACGTGAACAACACTATTGGACACAGAAGGGTGTATGTGTGAGAGAGAGACAGAGAGAGAGAGAGAGAGAGAGAGAGAGAGAGAGAGAGATACTGTATACTCATATCTAAAACTCTAAAATAAATTATTAAAAAAAATAAAGAATCCGGTCATGGAGAATACCTCAATTTCAGCTCCCAGGAGGCAGAGGCAGGTAGATCTCTGCGAGTTCAAAGTCAGTTTGTTCTACAGAGTGAGTTCCAGGACATCCAGGGCTATGTTGAGAGACCGTGTCTCTGTGAATAAATAGTTTTTAAAAAGAAAAAAAGATCCAGAAATCCTGATTAAATAAAAAGTTTAGAGGTGAAAGGCATCAGTTTTGGCCAGCTACTAAATTGTGTTACCCAGAACCCAAAAAGCAAAACCATTTCCAGAAGTTTTCGACGGGCTATTTTTGTATAGTTCATGTGCCTAAGATTAGGCCGTTTGACTTTGTTATGTCTGGAAAGAAGAAAGGGGATTTGTTTAGCGTGATTTTGACTCTTCCTCTGGAGCTGGGCAGGTTGCCACTTCGTTCCTAGACTCCAAAGCAAGCAGCCACAGCACCTTAGTGGTCGGTGACTGATTACTGGATTTGCTCACCACTGGTTAGGCACAGATCGAGGCTGTGCACGTGTTCCTGCCTACCTCCCATGCATTCTGGCATCACTGCCAAGCTGAGCCGCATTCTCACGAGGGGTGGCAGAGAGTGCCTATCTCCAGCCAGATAAAATCACACAAATAGCACATGGCATCTCTGATAATGTCATGCCCAATAGTAGTTGGCCCATGAAACAAATTACCTGGCCAAGTTGAACATAAATGAGACAAATGTTTCTCCATTCTGCATTCTTGCTGAGGCCATTTCAGGTTTAACCTGAATTTGATCTCCTTGATGGAGAATTCCATGAAAAATTATTCAGCTCTATTCTAGGAACCCAGGGTCAGTATGTCTTTTTTTTTTTTTTTTTTTTGCCTCTGTTAAATTCCCTGCTTGTGCTAGCCTTCCGACTAACTGCTTATCTTAACTTCTGCCAAATTGCTTGGTTACCAGAAACCCACCCCCCACCCCAGAAGCTGCCAAATGAGATGTCTGGACATGGTTTCTACTATCAAAATTCCCTTGTTTGGAAATGCGGGACTACACTTAGGTTTCTCAGTACCTGACTGGAATAAAGATTTTCAACTGGGCTATAAACTGTGTCCCAGTGATCATCTCTGGTGGGCTACCTGTAACAGTGACATATACAAGTTGACCTATTAGAATAACTACTGACTTCTAAGTGGGGACTCTAAAACCAAAAGGGCTATAGATGTTATACAGACTCTAAGAGACCATAGATGTCAGCCCAGATTAGTACACCCAGAAAACCTGCCAATCACAATAGATGTAGAAAACAAAGCAGTCTATGATAAAATCAAATTTAAGCAATATATACCTACAAATCCAGCCCTATAGGAGTCACCAGAAGAAAACTTACAACCTTTACGTTTTCTTTAGAGGTCAACCATACCCAATAAAACACAAGAAATAAAGAATCCCAGACCAGCAAATCAAAAAAGGGGAAACACACACACACCAGCACCACACCACACTAACAAAATGACAGGAATCAACAAACATTGCTCACTGATATATCTCAATATCAGTAGCCTAAATTGCCCAATAAAAAGACACAGAACACCAGAATGGATGAGAAAAAAGTTTCTACCATTCTGCTGAATCCAAGAAACACACCTTAACATCAAGGATAAACATAGCTGCAAGAGAAAAGGATTAAAGAAGATATTGCAAGAAACTGGACCCAAGAAGCAAACTGGTGTACCCATTGACAAAGTAAACTTCAAAACAAATCTAATCCGTAGAGCTGGGAAGAAGACTACATCCTCACCAAAGGAAAAAAATCCACCAAGAGGACTTTGAAACTGTTTTCTGTTTGGTTGGGGTTTTTATGTTTTTTTATTTGTTTGTTTTTCAAGATAGGGTTTCTCTGTGTGACCCTAGCTGCCCTAGCTGTCCTAGAACTTGCTCTGTAGATGAAGCTGGCCTCGAACTCACTGCCTGCTTATTCCTCCGAGTGCTGGGATGAAAGGTGTTCCCCACTGCCGCTCAGCTCAGACTTTGAAATTCTTAACATCTATGCCCCAAGCATGAGGACACCCAAGTTTATATGATAAACACTAGTACAACTTAAATCACAGGTTGACCCTCACACACTGATAGTGGGAGACTTCAACACCCCACTCTCACCAGTGGACAGGTCATCCAGACAAAAAGTAAACAGAGAAATAATGGAGCTAGCAGATGTTATGAACCTAATGAACCTAACAGACATCTACAGAACGTTTACCCCAAACAGAACATTTGGAACATTCTCGAAAATTGACCACATACTCAGACACAAAGCGAGTCTCAATGCATACAAGAAAACTGAAATAGCTCCTCGTATCCTATCTGCCATCACAGATTAAAGCTGGATTTCAACAACAACAGAAACAACAGAAAGCTTACCATCTCATGGAAATGAAGTAACTCTCTACTGGATGTAAAATGAGTCAAGACAGAAATGAAGAAAGAAACTAAAGATTTCCTAGAATTGACTGGGGAGGAATACACAGCATACCCAGACTTATGAGACACAATGAAAGCAGCTCCAAGAAACAGGTTCATAGCTCTGAGTGCCACATTAAGGAAAAAAATTCAAGATCTCATTCTAGTAACATTCCTCAAAGCTCCATGACAAAAAGAGAAGGCAGAAAAAATCAAACTCAGAGCTGAAATCATTAGACAGACACAAGCAATCAAACGAAAATTATAAAGAATCAAGGAACTAAACAATTGACTCTTTGAGAATATGGCTAAGTTAGACAAACCCTTATCCAAATTAAGTAAAAGGTGAAGGGAGATTATCCAAATTAACAAACTCAGAAACGAAGAGGAAAACAAACAAGAGATATAGAGGAAAGTCACTACCTGGCTTGCTCTGACTTGCTCAGTTGCTAGTCTTACATCCCTGGACCATCTACCCATGGCTGGTATCTCCTGTATCAATCACAAATCAAAAACATGTCCCGCAGATATAGCCACAGCCCAGCGTGACAGAAGTAACTCCTCCATCGGGTTCTTTCTTTCTAGGTGACTCTAGTTTTTCCAAGTTGGCAAAAACTAAGGAGCACAATTATCCTTTGAGGATTAATTACTACATAAAATACTTAAAAAACTATGAAAGACTATAGCTTTTGTGTAAAGGAAACTTAAGAAACTGGGTTTCTCTAAATTTGTCAGAAATTATAAGCATTTAAATTATATTTAATATGATATGAAGCATTTAATAAACTTTGAAGATGACGTATTTCTATTATTATTCTCCCTCTTATTAGATTGTGTTCTCACACAATATAACTTGAATACACTTTCCGCTCTTTTTACTGCTCATGGTTCCTTTCCAGCTTTTCTCCCATCCAGATCCACTCCCTTTCTGTCTTTCAATCAAAAATAAAAAGACTTCTAAGAGAGAACGACAAAATATCACAAGATAAAAATATAATAAGAAAAAACAAAACCTGTGATATTGAGGTTAGACAAACCAACAGAAAAATAAAAGAGGCCCGAGAGAAGTTCCAAGCCCCAGAGACCCAGTCATTCCTATGTTCAGGAGCCCCATAAAAGTACTCAGCTGACGCCTTTAATCCCAGCACTTGGGAGGCAGAGGCAGGTGGATCTCTGTGAGTTCGAGGCCAGCCTGGTCTACAAGAGCTAGTTCCAGGACAGGCTCCAAAGCTACAGAGAAACCCTGTCTCAAAAAGTCAAAAAAAAAAAAAAGAAGAAGTACTCAGCTGTAAGCTATAATGTATTCATAGGCCCTGGTCCTGAGCCCTGTAAAGTTGTATGTTCCAAGGTCTCTCTGTGTAATGGCTGGCTGTGGATCTCTATATTTGTTTCCATCTTCTGTTGGAGGCAGCCTCTCTGATGATGGACAAGGCACTGATCTATGAATATATCAGAATGTCTTTAGGAGTCATTCATTGCTTGTTTTTGTTTTGTTTTGCTTTGCTTTGTTTTTTTAGATGGGTAGTAGTATTTGGCTTTACCCTATGTCTCTAAGCTTCCTGGTTCTTGGTCGCCCAAGCAGTGTCATGGATGGATTCCATCTCGTGGAGTGGGCCTTAAATAAATCAGAAATTGGTTGGTTGCTCCCACACGGTCTGTGCCATCATTGCCCTAGCATATTTTGCAGGAAGAACAGATTGTAGATTAAGGTTTTGTGGTAAATTGGGGTTTATGTTTCTCTTTTTGTAGTCTACAGAGTGCTTATACTGGCTGGTTTTATGTGAACTTGATACAAGCTAGAGTCATCAGGGAGGAAGGCACCTCAACTGAAAAAATGCTTCCAAAAGATCCAGTTGTAAAACATTTTCTTAATTAGCCCATAATTAGTTTCCATCCCTGGCCTAGTGGTCCTGGGTTCTGTAAGAAAGCAGGCTAAGCAAGCTATGGAAAGCAAACCCTGCATGGTCTCTGCATCAGCTCTTGCCTTCAGCTTCCTCCCGTTTGAGTTCCTATCCTGACTTCCTTCAGTGATGAATAGCACTGTGAAGTATAGGCTGAATAAACCCTTTCCTCCCCAACTTGCCTTTAGGTCATGATGTTCTAGCACAACAATAAAAACTTTAACTACGGCAGTACCTTTCTGTGTCAAAGATACTGGGGCTAAAGGTTCTATGTAGGCACCAGCCTACATGTTCAATGAGTCGTGTGGATATTGTCTTCAGCAATGGGGCCTTGCTGTCCATCTGTGGAGAGCAGCCTGTTGTCTTGACAACAGCCTGAGTCGTTTCAGGATTTCCATGAGACCTTTCTGGGCAGCAACTCAAGTGGATAAAACCTATGTCTGGTACTGAAATACTTGTTTGGTGACAAGAGATGGTCAGTTGGAATTCTTCTCCCTCATTATTTGGAGACTTCAGTAGGATCAATTTCATATCCCTCAGGAAGTTTCCATTGCTCTAGGTCTCTTTACCACCCCTTAAATGTCCTTCAGTTCTAGCTGTTTCTCCCCTCATTCCCTCGCTCAACCCTCTCTCCTCTCCTCCTTCCCACTTGAGCTTCCCAGTCTCATCCACCTCCCACTGACTCCAGTTCACCAGTAAAATCTATTCTATTTCCCCACCCGAGGGAAATTCATGTGGGGTCTCCCTTTTCCTCGTGGCCCATTAGCCACCAGGCTACAAAGACACAGGGAGCAGAAGCAGCAAGTTGGGTGTGTACAGCTGTCAGCACAACAGAAATAACCTCCGAGAGTCGGTCAGCATCAATGCAATGAGCCGGCTCAGTTTTATTCCAGGTAGTGAGAGTAATGCATAGGATGGGGACAACATCTGCGGAATCACCTAACAGGTACTCATAGTGTGTTGCATTTGCATCTGGCAGCAGGGTCCCATCCCACAGATGAGAGAGCAGCACCTAATTATCATCTGGCTGGCCATGGGGAGAGCATTTTCAGGGAACTGTGTCAAAGGTCACTCTCAAGATAAGCCAGACATCCAAGCTCAGGGATAGCACCAAATAAGGAAGGCAGAGGAGATGAGGAAAGAGAATCTGAGTTTGGTCCCTAGTACCCGTATAAAAAGTCAAGGATAACAGTAGCTATAGTCTCACAGATGGGAAGCAGATAGGGGATGATCCAGAAGCTTGCTGGCCATCCAGTCTGGCCAGTCTCATTAAAAAGGCATGCTCCATGCGCACAGAGAGACCCTGTCTGAAAATCCAAGTTTAAGAATGTCTAAAGAAGATACTCTACATGCACATGAAGTCCACCTGCATACACTCCCGCACACATACAAACATGCAGACACATAAAAACAAAACAACAACAACCACAAATCATATGAACAAAGATTAACCAGGCAGTGGTGGTGTATGCCTTTAATCCCAGCCCATGGGAAGCACAGGCGGGCGGATCTTTGAGAGTTCCAAGCCAGCCTGGGCTACAAAGCGTGTTTCAGGACAGCCAGGGCTACACAAAGAAACCCTGTCTTGAAAAACCAAAGCAAGCAAACAAAAAAGACAGTAGATTAGGGAGGGGATGAGACAGGATGGGACAAGGACGGGACCTGATGGGGAGGGACGGGAAGGGCTGGGATGAAGGACAAGATGAGATGAGGGAGGGGCGAGGGAAGGAGAAGATGGTGAAGGTTATCCGGTGTAAGACTCTTCGTGAGGCAGATGATTTGTGAGCTGTGGGTGCTTCCAATTTACTTGTAAACGATCACATGAGGTTTTCCTAAAGCCTTAAGCACAATCTGTTACTTTACCAATTGGCATCATCCCACAAACAAGAACAAACCCGGACAAGACCGGGACTCGCCACTTACTTTCCTCACCCCTGCCTGTCATGTCGCTCTGGGAGTCAACCAGCAACGAAGCCAACTAGTGCGGCTTTTACAACTGTGCAAACGCCCTGCCGTAAACGGAAAATAGATCCCATCATATGACCGCTGTCAGTGAGCCAAGTAAGGAAAAGACAACGGTATTTATTGTAAGGACAATGGTTCATTAGCACACTTAGAGTTTTTCAGTGTTATTACTTGTCCACTAATAAGTAGGTGTGTATCTGTGAACAAAGAGAACCCTTGTTATACAGAGACGTTAAACACATCTGTCGGTGTTTTCGTGGGCATGGAATATGAAAAGGGATGGAAACGAGGCAGGATGGATTGTGGAATAAGTAATAAATGTTTCCTGTGGCTGATTTACCGAACATTAACTGCAATTACCTGTTCTTCTGACTTCTGAAAGATCCCTAGTCCAGGAAGCAGGGCTTTCAGCTGGCATTAAAAGAGGCCAACAGGCTTTCCGATTACCATCCTGCCAGAATACCCACAATTCCTCTAAAGCACTGGCCTGGAACATGTGGCTGCCATAGTGCATCATAAACTGTGATCATTTAACAGAGAAAACGTCCAACGTCACAGGAAATAGGGGAACCTTCCAAGGGGAAGCAGCCTCATCGATACACAATGAACTGAATTCAGACTCACGTGTCGTGAAATGCAATGAACAAATGCACATTTGTGAAAGTACTGAGTCTGATCGACTCGCTAGAAAAACCTACAATCGATCTGTGGAGAAAGCGTTTTCTCGTTTTTCTCTTGGGAGTTAAAATGGCGGTGACTAGATCTCACAGACTTACTCTGAGATAAAAGTCTGACTCCACTCGCCTGCACAACTTTCTGCCAGGTAGGACCTCAGATTGTCACCGAATACAATCAGCTGCACACTTCTGGCCAGTATCCCAGTGTGAAAGTTCACATAGCTCCCACAAGCCCTCAAGGTGTGACAGGAGCCTTCCGATTTTGCCACGTGGTTTCACTCTTGGCACTTATCCGGAGAGATCCAAAAACGACTCTGAGGACATGAAGCAGTACTGATTATAGAACCAAAGGAAATGTTGTCTAACTCTGCTGGAGTTCAAGATAATATCTAGCTCAGTGTACAGCTCATAGCTGGTAATATCAGTACTTGGAGGGCCATGGCTTGGTACCAGCCTGGGCTTCACAGGAAAAAACTAAACCAACCAAAGAACATCAACACTAAAAAAGACATTTGCCTGATACTTGACTACTTTTCTGTTAAAGGAAAAATTGTAAAAATAACAATGACATTTGTTTGAACTAATTTGACTGTTTAATAATTCAGTGATAGTCAAAAGAGATTTAACTTGACAGCTCT
This sequence comes from Microtus obscurus, assembly GCA_963919715.1. Lineage (NCBI taxonomy): Eukaryota > Metazoa > Chordata > Mammalia > Rodentia > Cricetidae > Microtus > Microtus obscurus. The sequence goes on along the minus strand of CAWTZC010000381.1, from coordinate 8,474,723 downwards.
ACCTTTTGGTAGGATGCATACAACAGGATATACAATGATTTAACTGCTGAACCATCTCTTCAGCCCCCCCTTTTCTTTCTTTCTTTCTTTCTTTCTTTCTTTCTTTCTTTCTTTCTTTCTTTCTTCCTTCCTTCCTTCCTTCCTTCCCTCCCTCCCTCCCTCCCTCCCTCCCTCCCTCTCTCTCTCTCTCTCTCTCTTCTCTCTCTCTCTTTCTTTCTTTATTTTGAGATAGGGTTTCTCTGTTTTTCTCTGTTTAACAGTCCTGGCTCTCCTGGCCCTGCTCTATAGACCAGGCTGGCCTCGAACTCACAGTGATCCACCTGCCCCTGCCTCTCCAGTGCTGGCATCAAAGGCGTGTGTCATTTCTGCCAGGGCAGGAACTTATTCTTAATTACAAATGGAAACCTCATTTGGCAAGGTCTTAACACAGGACAAACAGGGACTTACTCTTTAACCCCAAACAGAACCCTTAACCCTCGCAGGACAAACAGGAACCTCTTCTTAGTTGCAAATAGAAACCTTAGCTTGCAAGGCTTAACATAAGACAAACAGGAACTTATTCTTAACTGTCTTAACAACAAACATAACTCTTAACCTGCATGGTGTATTTTTCCTGTGTGGTCTCCCATTAACTTGTAAGATATATCGCTCCTGTTTGGTCTCATCCAAGCTTTATGGCAACAGTCTATGTCTAATTTCAAAAATATTTATTTAAAAATCACCTATAAACTTACATTGTGGCTTTAATGTCAGCAAATTTCATATGGTTATCACTTTCTCCGCTGTGTCTCAATACAGGGAAGAAAAGGATATAAAAAGCTTGTGAAATATTTTTTAGCAGTATAGGCATTTGCAGACTATCAATTGTATAGTTCAACACTAATTTAAAAAAAAAATCTACCCTTTCTCAGGCTAAATGAACAACCGTTTCATCCCACTGAAGTTCACTGGAAAACTACACATCCATACAGATGACCTAACCTCTGAAAACTTAAGATGGGGAGGGGAATGCTGTAGGGTAGAGGAGGCCTTGTAGCTAAATCTGCTGGCCAGTTATTTTCTAGTGTGTGTTAACTGAACTGTATCACCGGGGAAACACATATCAAATAGCTAACAAATATTTCAGTTGGAGGAACTTCTGGCCTTGTGTGTGGAGGAACTGCCAGATGTCCAGAGACCAGGAGTGCACAGCTAAGCAGGTCTTTAAAGGACCATTTTATGGTGGTCAGGATGGCGGGTGCTCATAGGTCAGTGCTCAGAAGACAGAGGCCAGATTACATGTGCTCAGGAATTGTACATTTGTATCAGTCTGGACAAAAATACAAGACTTTGTCTGAGTATGTTCGTCCGTCCTTCCTTCCTTCCTTCCTTCCTTCCTTCCTTCCTTCCTTCCTTCCTTCCCTCCTCCCTCCCTTCCTTCCTTTCTTCTTCCTTCCTTCCTTTCTTTCCTTCTCCTTCCTTCCTTCCTTCCTTCCTTCCTTCCTTCCTTCCTTCCTTCCTCCCTTCCTTCTCTCTCTCTTGTCCTCCCTCCCTTCTTCCTCCTCCTCCTTCTTTCAACTTAAAATAAACTGATTACTTGGACCTGAATTCAAGTCGCCAAGCACGACTCTTGTAGTCGACCTGCAAGCCAGACTGTGTCAGAGAGACTCCACCCATCTATCTGTCAAGGAAATGCCTCCTGGACATGTGTATTTTCCAGTTCAATATTAACCAAATTGGTGGTCATGAAAATACATTCATATTTTGTGCAGACAGTTTGTTCAGATAACATCTTAATAGCCGCTTCTAGTTCCTCAACTACCCTACAGTCAGGTCTCCCTGGACATAACCCGATCTAGCTTCTGTCCCCTTCACCATCTCTGTCTTCCTCAGTGTGACTACATTAGCTTCCTGTGCCTCAAATGCCCGTCTAGGCTGCCGTGTTATTTTAGCCTTGGCCTGGCATGACTCTTATGTATCTTTAGGTCTTTGCTGTCTTTAAACACTTGCCTTGGCATGTATGATCCATCTTTGTGTATATACGGTGGGGAGCCACAGGGCAACATGATTTTAAAACAATTAAAATAACATTGTCACACACTTTCAAAATGCTACCGTGGTTATTTTTTCTTCTTTGACAGTCTCCCTATCTGTACTGTCAGCTCTGTGAGGTCAGAAGTAATGTCAACATAGCGCGCAGACGGTGTTTGTCAAATGGATGGATAACCCAGCTATAATTTCCCAATGCGTCTTTTCAGTGACGCCTGCTAACGCCTAGGTTGAATACACCCCGTGTCTATTTATAGCCCTCTGGGAACCCAAGTGAGCTCTGCTGCCACTGCCTGGCTTCGTGTCCCCACATTAGCCTTCCAGCTAGGCCTTGCTTATTCCTACAAGTGGGAAGTAGCATGAGGGCCTCTGGCTGTAGGGTGAATTATTCTCTTCAAATCAGAAAAGATCACACAGCAAATGCGTTGCCCTGTTCACAACGAGGCCTGTGGGCTCCACGGAGAGATTCTTGAAGAGATGTTGCAGCTTCTAATCTTCACGTGACAAAGCACTGAGTTTGAGAGTTTACAGTCTGAAACACAGACGCCTCACTTTGGCGGTAAGATGAAGTCTAACCAGATAACTATCTCACTCCTGAGGGATGTCTTCTGCATCTGCCATCGTTCCTATGGTTCTTCCAGCATCGTCGAGGCTAAGAGTTTTCACCGTCAGCCTGAATCTCCTTCTCAAGGTGATTTTAAATGCTTGCAAGAAAGGGTGTCCTTATGAGAGCCTGGGTTGTTTTTCCATGAAGCAAGTCCTTCCTATTTTTGCTGAGCCACCCTACGGTTGCTTTTCACCCAGCTGAAGTGTGTTTATGTATCTAGTGAAAATAGAAACAACGCCGTAATCAGTTCTCCAGGACAGGAAGGAAGCGCTAGCTCTTCCTCCACAAAAGGACACTGGTTCGTGGGAAAGTGTACCAAAAACACCGAGTTTCTCCTAGACTCCTGTCTCCTACACAAGGTTCAGGAACTCTTTAGAAAGAAACCACTCAATTTTTTTAAACAATTATTATCTTAACTTCAGTACATCTAAACAGTAAACTTAGTGAATCAAATTGTACAGATATGTTTTATATTTAAACTTTTTCATAAGAAAGCAATGATTGTTCTTTTTCATAACTTAAAACCTAGATAACTTCTCAAAAACAACGCATTTTTATCTCTGGATAGTTTGTGAGAGGAAGGAGGCAAGGCACAGAGTAAAAAGCTCAGTAATTGAACAAATATTAAAAGGGAAGGGAATATATATATATATATTGAGAGAGAGAGAGAGAGAGAGAGAGAGAGAGAGAGAGAGAGAGAAAGAAATGGACTCCATCAGAGACTTCAGAGGTGATGTCATATACTTAGAATAAGAGGATGAGTAGCTAAACAGTTAAAAGAAAGGTTGGGAGCCATCCCTCCAAAGACAAAGAACGAACATTATGAAGAAGTAATGAAATTCCAGGAAGTGCTAAGTACTTACATGGAAAATGAGAATTATCAAAATTCATCAGTTGTCCAGATAAGATTCAGGATCGGCAGCCATGCTCACCATGGCTTTAGAATCAAACCGTCAGAGCCTGGTCTGGTGGTACACACCTGCAACCCCATGGTCATCTTAGAATGCTTTCTTTTATTGTCGAACATAGATCAAGTTTCAAAAGGAACACTTTTCGTTTTTAAATTTATTTTCAACTTTATTATAAAAGTTAGAAATAAGAAAAAAAAAATCACACACCCAACCTGAGCAGATCCAAAGATCCTGAGCAATTCAACCCTCTCCTACAAGGAACACTTCTCAAAACTTGTGGAAGGGTTTGCCACACAGCCGAGAGACAAAAAGGAAAGCTGTTCAAAGCAGCCTCTGGTCCGGGTGCCCTCCACAGGAGGTCACTGGGTGGTCTGTGGTGGATGACTCGCAGGGTGTTTGTAGGAAAACTGGTAAAAACTGCAGACTTTGCTGACTAGAGTGTGGCTTGGGTGCCTAAATCCTGCACCGGGTGAGGAGTCAGGCCTTGCTTCTCAAAGGCATGTGGTTCTGATGTTCTCTTCCATCATCTCCACAGCACCTGCAGAAACAGCAAGCTGGCAAAAGGTGCCTGACCAAACAGACAGTATAGGCCAAGAAGACCGAACCCTGGGAAAGGAAAGGCATGACGGTGGAGTTCATTCATTTTAAGTTCTGAAGATTAAGGCAAAGAGGAACAGAGGCATCAAGAATGAAGTTCAGAAGCTACTAAGCGTGTTCTCTTGAAAGTGTCTCCCTGAACAGCATCGACCACTGCCAAGGCTAACATTCCAGCACAAAACAGCCACCTTGGAAGGATGGCCCCAGGCCAGCAGGTTCCAGCCTAGAAGCCACTGGTCAGAAGATCAAAATCCTTCTGCCCTAAAGCATCTGTTTCAAAGCATTGGTTAGAAAAACCAAAATAAGGTGCAGTTATGAAAACAAGCAAAAATCTTACTATTTATATTTCACTCATCTCCTACAGAAGGATGGTGTGGGAGGTCCTTCTGTATATGCGTTTGTTATTCTTTGGTCCCGCCCTCGCCACGCCCACCCTTTTAACCTCCGAACTCCGCCTGAGATCTCTCGCTCTCCTCCGCCATCTTCCCATGTGCACGTGGGCTTTTCTCTCTGTCTGTCTATCTCTATCTCTTTCTCTTTTTTCTCTCCCTCTCTCCCTCTCTTTCTCTCCCCCTCAATAAAATGTCTTATACTTATTCTCTGTGGTGTTCATGCCTCTGTTTCTCCGCCACCGGCTGCCAGGCGCGTGCACCCCGCTGGTGAGAACCGACCACCGTTTCACCAGCCTGCCTCGGTAATTGTTAAATGAACATCAGCCTGCCTCGGTAATTGTTTCAATGAACATCAATGGTGCCCTAAACGATACCGAGGCAGGCTGGTGAACGGCGACCGGTTCTCACCAGCGGGGTGCACGCGCCTGGCGGCCGTGGCGGAGAAACAGAGGCATGAACACCACAGAGAATAAGTATAAGACATTTTATTGAGGGGGAGAGAAAGAGAGGGGAGAGAGGGAGAGAAAAAAGAGAAAGAGATAGAGATAGACAGAGAGAAAAGCCCACGTGCACATGGGAAGATGGCAGAGGAGAGCGAGAGATCTCAGGCGGAGTTCGGAGGTTAAAAGGCGTGGGCGTGGCGAGGGCGGGACCAAAGAATAACATATGCACCTCTTGTTTTTAATAAAAAAAACAAATTAGATGCTCCAGTTTGAAGGAATTGGGACGACGAATTCTCAAGGCTGCTTCCTGCTGATTTGTGGGCGTTGTCTTGGGGGGGGGAGCGCGAGAGAAGGTTGGGAGCATCTTGGCGTCACTGGTCCCTTTGCTTTTTGACCGGTGTTTTGTGGCATGGCCTAAGGTATTGGCAGAACAAAGAAGAGAGTTAAATTAATGTTAAAAAAAAAATTTTTTAGGACCAGGGAATTGAGGGGTATCTGACCTGTTTTAATTCGGCTCCCTGGAGCTCAAGAGACCTCCTTGGGTTTGTGAAAACAGAAGTTTTAGACATATGACTGTAGCATAAGAGATAAATTTGATTTGAAATTTGTTTGGTGAGGTCACCTTGCAAAAACCTCAACCTGACAAAACCTCTCAGCTGTCAAACTGTCAGAGATCTTTGAGAAATATAAGATTTTACGTGAGTTACTGATTAAAAAAAAAATGACAGAGAACTTACTTGGTTGGCACTCAGAGCTACTCTTTTTGGGGTCCTCCATGGTCGCTGGGGGTTGTACTTGAGCTTTGCTGTTTAGCGCAGGGCCTGCCAGGCTCCAGAAGATCCTGTGGGCTAAGAAATCTGTAGGAAGACAGGCCTACCTTGACCTGAGCAGCTAGGCTGTCGATTCCAGCGATTCTGTCCACGTCTAGAGATCTCTAGTTTAGATGAAAGGCAGGTTTGCCCAATGGTTAGCGCTCTGCAGTCAAAGCGAAATGCAGAAGGACGTTGTTCTGCGTGTGTCTGTCTCCTTTGGAGGGAGAGCTGCTGCTAGGAGCCAACCTGTCTCTTTTTGTTGTTGTGAAAAGTTTTTAATAATTAAATACTTAAATATCACATTCCCCAGATCTCTGAGCAGTTGAGGGCTGTTTTAGATATAGCTGCAGTATACTAGCTCTTAACAGGTAAGGTCCACATTTGCAAACGGGCAGAAAGAAGAAACTTCTGGCAATGGAAGGTTAACGCCAGAACTGACAATGATAGAAAACAGCTTAAGAGAGTTAAAGGTACATACCAGCTTAAAATATGAGACTCATGATTTTGTAGTCTGAAATGAGATGTAATAAACAATTATTATGCATTGAGTGAACAAGAATTGAGCAACGTGGACGCCTCCGACGGGCCCCTATCAGAGACATTTGCCATTGCCCAAAACATATTTAACAGTTAGCATGAGGATTTTAGTGAAAACCAAGTGAAGAGGCAGGGTAGTGAAACCGGGAGAGTGTGGTCATGTGACCTGGCTCTCAGCCAAGATGGTGAAAAGGTCACCTGACCCATCTGGCCTTCAGCCAAGATGGCGACCGCCACGTGTAGTCTGCTTAGTTGGAAAGCCCGCCATGCCATAACGAAAGCCGCAGAGGGGAGGGGCAAAAGGCTGGAACTGGAAGACTGGCCATTTACAGAGACTGATAAGTGGGGCATTTAAAACATGAGACCGGAGTTATAGGTCCGGATGGCTTGGCTCCCGTGGTTAAGACCGCGAAAACACCCGCAAAGACCGTGCACCTCAGGCCTACAACGAGAACGGCTTCCCGTTAAGGCGAGATGCAGGTGACACGAACACCCGGGCCCTATGAACAGGCGTCCGAGCTCACAGGGGGGGTGCTATGACCTGGCTGAATCCACTCGAGCCTCCGACGGAAGAGGGATTTAGCCACGGTCGGGCTTTTAGGTACTCGTGCGCGCACACGCGAGACCGGTGGGCTAAAAGCCGGTTTGTAGGCGTAAAGCCGGGTAGGTAGAAAAAAGAAAAGGAATGAAAAAAGAAAGAGAACTGGAGACCCCGGGCCTCCAGGGGCGAGTGAGCTGGGGACTAGCTAACGCCATCCCGGGCACGGTCTCAGCACAGGAGACAAGCCGAGTTGAATGCCAGCGAAGGGAATAAATGAAGGTCCCCCATCCCTAAAAACCGCGAAGAGTTGCCGGAGCTCATCCGCCAATCCCTTGGGTCAGAAGAATGGTTAAGCTGGCAGGAAGGGAACACTCACAGTTAGCTGATTAGTTGTTTGTAGGGGCTGCGGCAGATGAACACGTGGGTTGTAGGCCGGCGAAGTGGAAAAGAACCTGGTTCAGGAGTCACACGGCACCATTGATGTTCATTGAAACGATTACGAGGCAGGCTGGTGAAACGGCGGCCGGTTCTCACCAGCGGGGTGCACGTGCCTGGCGGCCGGTGGCGGAGAAACAGAGGCATGAACACCACAGAGAATAAGTATAAGACATTTTATTGAGGGGGAGAGAAAGAGAGGGAGAGAGGGAGAGAAAAGAGAAAGAGATAGAGATAGACAGACAGAGAGAAAAGCCCACGGCACACGGAAGATGGCGGAGGAGAGCGAGAGATCTCAGGCGGAGTTCGGAGGTTAAAAGGCGTGGGCGTGGCGAGGGCGGGACCAAAGAATAACAGCGTTGCTTTTATTGGCTAATGAACAAAGAAGCTGCTATGGCCTGTGATAGGGCAGGGTAGAGCTAGGTGGGAAAACCAAACTGAATACTGGGAGAAAGAGGGCGGAGTCAAGAGAAGCCACACAGCACCAGAGACAGATGCACTGGAAACTTGCCGGTAAGCCACAGCCATGCGGTGATACAGAAATGAATAAAAACGGGTTAATTTAAGATATGAGTTAGCCAGAAATACGCTTAAGCTATGGCCAAACAGTATTGTAATTAATACAGATTTCTGTGTGATTATTTTGAGAGTCTGGGTGGCCAGGAAATGAACGAAAAGCCGCCCCCCAACAGATAGACATCTCTTACATTATTCCCTGTCAGTTGGTCAGTGGGGGTGCACACCTTTAATCCCAGCAGCAGAAGACAGAGACAGGTAGATCTCTGTGAGTTCAAGGCCAGCTTGAACAAAAGCAGATGCCAGGACTATTACACAGAGAAACCCTGTCTTGAAAAATCACACACACACACACACACACTTCACTGTCCTTTGAATTTTAAATATGATTCACTATTTATAATCTATTGGCATTCATTTTACTGTAAGACAAGTGTCCTTAACTTTCCCTGCTGTATATTTCAGAGTGACTTCCCTAAGGAAAGCAACAACCCCTCTAAAATTGCAGTTTCTGAAGTCTTCACTAATTCTGCTCCTTCTATAAAATGGCCTGACGCTCACAGTCCTCTCGGCCAAGCTACCAAGCTATTAGTATTAGCTTATAGCGAAGACACAGCCCCAGTTGTAATAAATCCTCTCTGCTTCTGCTTCTGCTTCTGCTTGGGAAGCCTCTTGCTTTCTGCTTACATTCCTTCTCCCAAGAAGGTCTGTGTGGGTCTTCTGGAGGCTCAGCAAAAGCACCGTCATATGGCACTCTCGAGGGCCCACTGCCTCCCGTCTGTCAGCTGCAAGCAGACATAGTCTCATGCATGAACCTGCCCATAAAGGCCTCATTGCTTCGTGCACAGTTTGGCCGGATCTTTTCACCCCGTGTCTGTCTTTCCAGAAGGTGTCTCATTTCTGGAGGGCCCCCATGGAGATTCATCAGATAGCTGAACTTTCAGGTACAAAAGGAGTGAGGGTGATTTTACCTTCCAAACTTTATCATTGCCTCAAAGAAGATTGGGTTTATTCTGTTTGTTCATTTGAGACAGGGTTTCTTTGTGTAACAGCCCTAGCTGTCCTGGAACTAGCTCTTGTAGACCAGGCTGGCCTCGAACTCATAGAGATCCACCTGCCTCTGCCTCCCGAGTGCTGGGATTAAAGGTGTGCGCTATTCCCACCCAGTTAGACTTATTCTTAAAACTCAAAGTGCATTCTCAGTGAAAAACAAATTTCTATTTGAAAGTTTGACTGAAGTCAAATACAGGACAAGAAACTGCCTCTTTCTATTCATCTTCAGGTTTGGGGAAGGAAATGTTTAAACAGCACTCGTGTCTAGTAAGAACATTTCTGAGAGGGAAGTTCTGCGAAGCAGAAAAAGCAGAGGGCCAGCATGCATGGTACTGAGCAGGAAGGAGGGGGCTTCAGGGCTGTGGCTTCCTTCAAGCACAGCTTGGGGCTACAGTGACTTACATGGGGTGACCTGAAGGCACTTTCTGATCCTTTTAACCATGTCTAACAGACAGAAAGCAGAGACCGAACAGCCCAGCAGTTAACATTCATTAGGGAAATCTAACCATCTGTGAACCAGCCTGGGCTAGTTCGCCAATGTTGTACAGGAACAACAAAGCAACCTCTGAGCAGAACAGGGCAGGTGAGGAAAAGAAGACTTAGACCTAGAAACCCAGCCAGAAGTCAAACGCCCGCCCGGTGAAAGGTTTCTTCCCAGACAAGAACAAGACCCCCAGTGGAAGCCTGGAATTGTCTGTTTAAGCCTGTGCTATCTCCAGAGAAGATATAATGAGGAACCAAGAGCAACTCATAATTAGCACTTCGGTAGTTGTTTACAGAGTACTTCAAGGAGCTTCAAAGCAGTTCTTCCAAGCCTCAAGTGTTTGGGCATGCTATTAGCGCATGTTGTAAAGAACGCGTGAAGAACAGCGGTGTGTGTTGTTAAGAGCAAATGTATACACTGGTCCGAGCCAATTATGACTAACTTGAAAAACACTGCCGGCCAAACCAGCAGGCTTTATTGATGTGTTTGTCCATGCTACTAATTTAGAATGTAAAGTCAAACGTAAAGGCAGAAACCTATTACTTTTCATGGCATTTCACCAGTTAGTGTTAAGGGCTTGAGCATTCTTACACACGAAGTGTGTGTGTGTGTGTGTGTGTGTGTGTGTGTGTGTTGCATCTGAAGGCAATGAGAAAGCTCTAAATAGATTACAAAGACTGGCAGACTTCCCCAGCCAATTACCCTCTCTGTTCAAAAGCATTCCAGCATGATAGAGTCAGCCACGAGCAGGTGACCCCCCCCCCTACACCGCCAGGTGGCCAGCATTCCAACACGGAGGTGAGGGGTGGGGGTGGGGTCGGCCATGAGCTGGTGTCCCTGCTGGCTACTGCCAAGCACTCTAGCTGAGGAATCCCCACTCTTAACGCGGGAACAAATCCAGACCACTTTGAAATATACAGACACAAAAGATGCCTATATTGAAGACCAGTAAGGAAAAGCTTGATTTCAGCAAGAACAGTAGGAAAATGGTATCAAAATGTAAGTAAGAAAACTTCTGTTACTTCTGAACTAATTTGTGGAGAGAAGGCTATAACAAATGTCCCCGTGGAAAGGAACACAAGCGACTTCTAAAATATCAACAAATGCTGCCTAGACCACTGGAGCTTGGTGCTGTCTAAGATCTCTCAAACATTCTAAATGAGAATCAACCATGAGGTAGAAATTAGACATCACAGAAACGTGTAGAACTCTACCAAAACTGAATGATGAAATATACACCAAACAGAGGGTTTCCAAACCTTCACTACGCCGTTGCTCTCAACCCAAGAAGGACTTTGCTAATAAATGCTGAAATTTGGGCCACCCATCTGTGGCTTGAGTTCCTTGTGTGGTATTCTGTCTGGATGTTTGAAACCTTTCATGGTGGCTCAGTCCATTTTAGGGCAGCTCTAAATGTGAGCAATGTCTTCCTCACATTGAGACTCAAACTGACCCTGGTCACCTTTTCCTTTCCTTAGCTATAGCTTTGAAACACCGTGTGCTTCTTCTCATTCTGAGCACTTAACAAAAGTGACGGATTGCCTTCCTCCAGGAGAAAAAAAATGTAGGCAAAACACAGACGTTTTATAAATGATTCCTAGGGAATTGTAGGTACCATCAGAAGCCTGTGGATTGTCTGTGGACCTTACATATAGAAATGTTTCTAGGCCGGGCGATGGTGGCACACGCCTTTAATCCCAGCAATTGGGAGGTAGAGGCAGGCGGATCTCTGTGAGTTCGAGACCAGCCTGGTCTACAGAGCTAGTTCCAGGACAGGCTCCAAAGCCACAGAGAAACCCTGTCTCAAAAAACAAAACAAAACAAAAAACCAAAATAGACCCATCAGCACTATGGCCACTGGCAAAGATGGGAGAACCAGGAAACAGTTGGAAACAACACTTCAGCCAGCAGGTGATCATTAGAATACGGGGACTCTATGCAGCCACCACGTTTCTTCCCCTACAGATTGTATCCTGAAATGAAGCACAGGAAAACACAAGGAATTTCATGTAAGGATCAGAATTGATCATGTGCCGTTAATTTTACCCAGCCAAAGAGAACTGCTTTTGCTTTCTTCAACAAGGGGTTAGTTCAGGTATTAACTCAGGGACTATGAAAACACGTGACAGCCACATGCTAAAGGAACTAAGTAGTCATTGCGAAATTCCCTTTGAGAGTTTAGCGTATGACCTTAGGAAGCCCATGTGCCGTTTCAAACCTACAGACCCCCACCGTTCTAGCCCTCTTCAACAAACAACTCTTACCCAATAGCTGCCTCTTTGCTTGAAGAATTCTTAGAACTGCTAGCTGAAGCGTTGGGCTTAGCATCAGCACTTGGCAGCTCAGTTAAATGGCTCTTTGGTCAACTTTCCTATGCCTTGTGAGTCTCTTACTGCTGGCGGGAGAGTTCTGTAACAACGTCCCACTGACCTTGTCCCTCTGCATGGGGGACTTTACAAATTAGGTTAGATCCCTTCTAGTGTTTTCTATTTTATTATAAGGGTTTTAATTTAAGAGCCAACATTGTACATTAGGAAGAAATGAAAAGGATTTGTCAAAGGATTCTGGTATTAGACTAGGAGTAACCCAGCTATCCTCCGGTGAAGTCGATCCTAGAAAACAGTCCCCCAGTTCAGCTGCTCAGTTCAGTAAAATGGCTTCACGTTAGAAACACTAAGGGGATTTTCAAAACTGCTATCACACAGATCTCTGACTCCAATGTTCTGATTTATGAATGAACAATGAATGGGACGAAGGATGTTGCCCTCTAGAACAACAGCAGCTTCTTTAGATGCCAACAGCTGTTCTAACCCGCAGTCCGCAAGTTCGTCTGCACACAAGAATCACCTGTTGAGTTTTCAAACCTACCAGGGCTTCTGCCCCCTACAGACTCAGGCTTAATAGTCCTGGGAGACCCAGGCTTTAACGTGTTCTAACACTCTCCAGCAGGTTATGATGAGCAGTCAGGGCTGAAACCCACACTCTGACTCTACCTTCCTGGTCCTAACTAGCTGATCAGCTGACCCTCTCAGCCAGCGTTGGCCACTTAGCAAATAACAAACAAACCCTGGGAGCTTGCTACAAGGTACAGTTCTGCCTCCATTAGATCAACCTGACGCCAACTACCTATTTTCCACCTATGATCACAACCCTCTAATCTTGCCAATACCAGTGTTTCCTGTTGTCTCCACTTCCCTGCCATGTTGTAGCCCCATTTTTTTTTCATTTCCTGTCTGCTACGTCCATCCGCTCTTCCTAACAGCATGCCTTTGCACCTTTGCTGACTGCTCCAATTTTCTTCTGTGTCCTGGGTTAACTGAGTCAAAAATCCTCTGTGCAATTAAGAAAATTAGAAGTGTTATCAAGCTAAAAGAAGGCTGTGATTGGCACAGGACAACCAAATGACAGATGAGTGTAATGAGAAAATTGAACTGCACAGCGAGAAGACCTGTAAGACTGTGATCCTTTCTTCTGCAAAAGATCAGCTGTAACCGGAATCACAGTAAAACTGCGATTATAATCAGATTGTCTCAAATATGGGTTATGAAGTACTAAAGAAGTTGTTCAAAGAAAACGAAAGGTAATATTTGGTAGTAATTACAAAAACAAAATTCTAATGAGCTTCAGAGGATAAAATTGCGTAGAGTCATTGAAGGTTTAGATAACTTTGACTATTGACTGAGATAAATAAATTTCTCCTATTGTACAATATATCTATGGGGAGAACGTTCTGACCTCATAAAGTAGTTTTCTGCGTATGGTAATATTCAATTGTCCTGAGTACACCGTGAACACTGGGCAGCATTGTGGAGACAGGCATCACCCCGTTCCTTGGGAAACTACAGCTCCCAGATCCTCGTATTACCTGCCCACAGTCTCACATGTGAGGTCACCTCCACATCCCCGCAGCCTAAAAGACGCCACGAGGCCCTTTCTTCTTCTTTTGTTTGCCCTCCCTTCCCCCCCTTTCGTGTTTCACATTCTGCCCCTTCCCTGTTCTATTCCCCCTTAAAGTTGTCTTTTCTTTCTCGTTCTCTTTCATCCCCCAGCATCCCCGCTCCCTTCTACCCCTCCGTTTCAAAACTGTCCCATGCTTCCACGAGAGGCTCTCTGAAGTGGGAAAATGGCGAGACCTTTGTCCTATCAGGTGGATTTATCATGAGGCTGATAAAGCTTTTGGCTTTAACCTCCTTTCTTGCAAGGATTCACAAAACCCGAGGAGGGTCCGCACTGACAGATTCCACACGAGTTTTATTTATTTATTTATTTATTTATTTATCAAAATGTATTCTTAGCAAAAGTAAGTTATGGCAATTTGTTGTGATTTCTTTTTTTTTTTTTTTTTTTTTTTTTGTTTTTCGACACAGAATTTCTCTGTGGCTTTGGAGCCTGTCCTGGAACTAGCTCTGTAGACCAGGCTGGTCTCGAACTCACAGAGATCCGCCTGCCTCTGCCTCCCGAGTGCTGGGATTAAAGGCGTGCGCCACCATCGCCCGGCTGTGATTTCATTTTTTATTCTAAATATTTAGCCTGGATATGTTATGTATTAATAATTCTGTATTTTGGAGAATAGATCCACCTATTGCCCCTTTTAAGGCATGGGGGTCCTGCTTCCCCTGTTGATCAGAGAAAAAGTGTTTCTGGGACAGAGAAGCTGAAGCCAAGCTTTCGAGACAGGTTTCTCTGTGTAACCCCTCTGGTTGTCCTGGAACTCACTTTGTATGCCACCAGGCTGACCTCGAACTCACACATCCACTTACCTCTGTCTCCCAATGTTCACGGTGTACTCAGAACAACTGAATATTACCATACGCAGAAAACTACTTTACGAGGTCGGAACGTTCTCCCCATAGATATATTGTACAATAGGAGAAATTTATTTATCTCAGTCAATAGTCAAAGTGCTAGAATTAAAGGTGTGAGGTGTGAACTACCACCACCCAATGAAGCTGTTTTCAGAAGATGAGCTCAGCCAGCGTCTTCCACACACCTCGGGACTGACATACACACATGAACTCATGGAGCGTGTGGTGTTGTCACATAGGCTCAAGCTGCTGGGGTCCCCGGGCTGAGTGGGGGACACAGACATGAGCTCCCATCCCTAGATCTGCCATCGCTTGCAGAGGAAAACTGAGTTTTCTGCAACAGAGTCTCACTGGGTCACAAAACACCCTTCAACGGCAGCCCTGTGCCCAGCAGAAGGCCGACACAAAATGAACGCGATGCTATTTTCGTAAAATTTTTGTCTCATTGATTTGTTCAGGTTTTTTCCTTTCTTTTTTGTTTCATTGGTCTTTGGCTTATACTTCATGCTTTTCAGTTTTGTTTTTATGGGTTTTAATTTTGTGTGTGTTTCTTGTCTTTTTCTTCTCTTTTTATTCTGGTTTGTCTGTTTTCTAAAGAAAGAAAGGCCATGGGGAGGTGGGGGAGGATCTGGGAGGAGATGGAAAAGGGGGTAACTATCATTGAAATATATCAATAAAATATTTCAATAAAAAATTACAAAGAAAGCTAATAAGAAAAATGTGCTTAGTCATTGTTGTTCTAAGGCCGGCGGGGAACCGGTGGGGTTCTAAGGGCCGGCGAGGTGCTGGCGGGGTGTGTGGACTGTGGACGGACACGGGACAAACACATACGGCGAAGACAAACACAGACACGCGGTTCCCACGCAGGTACTTTAATAGGGAAGGGGGTCACACAATAAGGAACCAGGTGTGTGAGACACAGAAGGATGGGGGGGGGCATAGGGAAAAAGGGGCGAACTCGTGGAGAGTCCTGCTTTTTATCGGAGAGCGCAGGGGTGGCTGGGAAGAGTGTCCCACACCTGCATGTGCAGGTGCCCGTAACCCAGGAGGAGTCTGGGAGTTGTAGTTTCCAAAAGAACAACAGTCATAATTGCGCATATTTATGGCATACAATGTAACCTATGGGAAATGCAGTTCGGAAAGATCTACTCAGAATACCTTGTGGAGACGAGAGTATTGTGCAAATGTTCCTTGCCCAGCCGTGTTCACTCCTCCTCGTCCACTCTGAGGTGGACAATCTCAACTTCCACATCAGAATGTTAACCTTTACCCTGTGGGTGACCCCTTATCCCCTCGCCTGTCTCCTCCATATTAAACGCGTCATTTTAGTCTTCCCCCTCCCCCCTCTCCCGTCCCGGGACCTCTCTGGCTGTCTTTGGGCACACGAGGCCCTTTCCGCTCTAATTAGTAGCTTCTCTCTTGTAAATTTCCACGTCTTTTACCAAAAGAAAAAACACAGCAAACAATGAGTGTGTCTTTTTTCTGAAGTTGCTCCAGCACACAAACCTTCCAGTGAGGGAAGGGATTTGTGGCAACTGAGCCTTGAGCAGTCCACCGCTTTCCCGAGCAGCAGAACTGTCAAAATAGACAGTGGCAATATAAAAAGAAAAAACGGCAAAATCAGCTTTTCCTTCCACAAAGCGCGGTCTGGTGGCCCTGGAGTCTGGGCTACAGCTGCAGCAGGAGGAGGAGGGCTGCCACAGGTCCCGGGTGGGAAGTACTTCCAAAGACTGACTTCAGAGTCCAGTGTGAAGACATCTTACACCCGGTCAGCACAGGCAAGGAGAAATCTGCATCCTACAAAGGTTTTAATAATTCAAGTAGGAGTTTAAAGTCGACTTAGGTTTTTAATGTTTAACTTCCAAGAGGATATCCTGGAGTTATGTTAGTTTTCACAGTTTTTCTTGGATTCATGCTAAATGGTGATTCTGGGGAAATATTTAAAACATTCTAAAATACTGCAACCTTTTAACATCCCCCACCCCAGGAAAAACAAATAAAAATCTTCTAACGGTTTCAGTCATTTAAGTAAACATTTGAACAAAGAACTCTTAAACGGGAGTTTGCTGGGCAAGCAAGATCAGTCGTGTGACTGGGTGGAAACGCAGAGTCTGCCAAGAAAGAGGACACCCAGGAGTCTCAACTTTGCCTTATATTTTAGTCTAAGAATTTGGAGTAGCTTGATACAGCATATTTTGCTCAGCTTACAAAAACCCATAATGTTTCTGTAAACCTAGGAGAGTCAAATTCTGCTCACTGCTATTAATATAAAGAAATATCAACACTATGCTAAAGTTCCTTATTTCCTCTTATTCAGCGATAGACTGATTTCCTATGTGAAAAAATATTTAATTACTATAATAAATTATTTTGAGCAAATTTATAAACCTAGATCTTTTTACATGCCATTTACTATCTCCCCAGTATTGACTTCATTATTATTGTGCTAAGGATTAAAAATTAGCATATACATAATAATCAAGGCCTGTGAATTGTGATAGACACATACCTTGATTTCCTTTTAGCCATTATTACCAGCCTGGCCACTTCCTTTCAGTCCTGCAAGAGGCACGCTCTCTGATATATGCTGAGTCATGGTGATAAGAGGTATTTATGCAAACTCATGCTTCGGGTTGCCCAACAAAGGAAGTTCAGCTGTGGTGAGCTCAGCAATGACCTCTGTGGAATGCGGTCAGCCCAGTACCAAGATCGGTTATCTTAAGCGGCAAGCTGAATTTTCCAGGCCTAAAGAGTCTTTAACACAAGGCAACAATTGCTCTTACAAAAGTACTGGCCAGATTCCTTGCCTTATTAGAGCAGAGCCTGCAGCAGAACAAAGGTCTACAGGAGGAGACAGCCAAGATAGGGGACCTCAGACAACCAAAATGAGAACCCTTGCTTGGGTCAGTCTTAGTTCTTCACAATAGGAATGGATCCTTGTTCAGCCGAAGCATCCGCGACAAAAGGCAGACAGACTGAAAAGGCCCAAGCGTCCTGGGACACACAGCCGGGCAGTCCTGCCTCCTTCCTAGCAGGCTGCCACAGCAATCACCTTCAGGTTTCCAGAAAAGCCCAGCACACCAGCTCTAAATGAGTTAGTGCTTGTTCCAAGGATTAAAGCCAGCTTTAGGCTGGGCAAGGAAGCACACGCCATTAATCCCAGCACCTAACAGGCAGAGGCAGGAGGATCTCTGTGAGTTTGAGGCCAGACTGGTCTACACACCGAGCTTCAGTACAGACAGCTATATAAAGAGACCCTGCCTCAACAATAAATGATAGGTAGATAGGTAGGTAGATAGATAGATACATAGATAGATGATTGATAGATAGATAATACATACATACATACATACATACGATACGATACATACATACATAGATGATAGATAGATAGATGATAGATGATAGTATAGATAGATTATAGATAGATACATACATATGTATGATAGTAGATAGATGATAGATAGATAGATAGATAGATAGATAGATAGATAGATAGATAGATAGATGATAGATAGATAGATAGAAACAGTCTTATCTCTTTTCCTGAAATATATCTTGCTGTCCTTTTACTTTTATTACTTCTCTGCTAAACAAATGGTAGAAAGAAAAATAAATAACCTAGGATATTTAACTCATCAAAATAATAGTATAGTTGACTCTCAATTATGTTTAAAAATTAATATCTGAATGGTGCACGCCTTTAATCCCAGCACTTGTGGGGGGCAGAGACAGGTGGATCTCTGTGAATTCGAGGCCATCCTGGTCTACAAAGAGAGTTCCAGGATAGGCTCCAAAGCAACAGAGAAACCCTATCTTGAAATACACACACACACACACACACACACACACAATTATCCTGTATGAGTGAGAAAGCAGCCTTAGGCAGTCACTCCCAGTCACTTATAATAATGTAAAAAAATCAAATTCCTTGGGATTGTAGAGGTGGCCCAGCAGTTATGGGCAACAGCTGTTCTTCCAGTAGACCTGGGTTCAAATCTCAGGACCCAATTGATAGCTCACAGTAGTCTGTAACTCCAGTTCCAGGGTATTCGACAGCAACTTCTAATATTCTAATCTTTCTGGCTATGATGAATAGATGTAGTACACAGACACACGTGCAGGCAAAACATCCAAACACACAAAATAAAGAAGAAAGAAAGAAGGAAAGAAAGAAAGAAAGAAAGAAAGAAAGAAAGAAAGAAAGAAAGAAAGAAAGAAAGAAAGAAAGAAAGAAAGAAAGAAAGAAGCGGATGAGTCTCACGAGAATGCCAACTTGTGGAGGAAGCAGCAAAACCCAGAGCAGAGTAACCTCTGCTCCCTAACACTGTGACACAGATGGGTTTTCCTTTCTTCCAGGAATGAACAAAAACAGTTGAAGCAGCTAAACAAACAAGGAAGAAAGAAAGGAAAAGGCAGGCCGGAGACAAGTTGTTTTGTCTCAGAATGGCCGTGTAGACGGCGTTTTCAGGTAGTATGCCAAAACCGAGTGCTGAGAGCCGAGGCAGGGGCAAGGGTGGAATGTGGTTGGCGGCCACACCTCACACTCATCTGGTGCAGCTCACTATGAGCTCACAGAAGGTCTGGCAGCTCTACACGCTGTCCTGCCACTGACAGTCTTCGTGACTAAGTACCACGTGTGTCTCTAAATCTAAAGGCAGTGAATTTGAATTCTAACCAAACTCATTTCACTTCATCTATATAGATGTGCTCATCATAACGCCCAACACACAGGGTCCCTAAACATTTTTATTAATGGTTTTCATTTCTAGAATAATAAAACAGAGCAAGCCTCCACAGACGTGAACTGAGTAGGCGGACAATGTATTCCCAAAGTATCCGAGGGAAATCTGGAAGTGGACAACAGCTTTTGTGAACTAGTCTCTCATTTCCAAGTCCAGCTTGACGTCCTATGCGCTGTGGAGTTGGTGTCAAGTCAGTTAATGGTTGAGGCCAAAGGTCGGTCTGAGCCGGACTTGGTGGAGCTGGAAAGGGACACATGATCAGAGTGAGGTAGGTGTGGTGCCTGCCCGAGAAATAAACGCTACCAATGGCAAAACAGTCAGCTGAATGCAGCAGAGGAAGAAGCTGTCAACTGAAAAATTATCATCTCGGACCCACAAGACTTGTTCTGGCTGGGGCAACTTTAAAACGCTTTCTCTGTAATTGTTAACAGCTGTCGCGTGAAAACTATTCCAAACTCTTTCCAACGTGAAAAGCAGGGCAGAAAAAGTCAGTATTTTCCTGTGACTATACAACTTCTAGGTAAGAAAGCATTCACCTGCTTGAAGCAGCCATAGCACCAATTCCATAACCTTCACACGGCCTGGGACAGCCCCCGGTGTTCTGCGGAGTCAGCTGTAGCCAGCATGTCCTTGAGGATTCTGAACCACGCTCACTGTTGCTGCTCTCTCTTGACAAAAGCTAACTCCTTGGTTCTGGGCGTTTGGTAACAGGCATAGTTCTTGATGAAACAATAAGGCAAAGGTAACACCAGATGGCTCTCATCACATCCTTCAAGCTTTGTTGGAGTGGGTGTGTCCTTGTTGGAGTAAGTATGTCACTGTGGGGGTGGACTCTGAGGTTTCCTATGATTAGGATATGGCCATGTGTCCCCATCAACTTCCTGGGGCCTGCAGACCAAGATGTCAGCAGCACCACACCTGCTTGTACCATACCATGATGACAATTGACTGAACCTCTGAAACTGTGAAGGAAGCCACCCCAACTAAATGTTCTCTCAGTAAGATTTGCCGTGGTCATGGTGTCTCTTCACAGAAAATAGAAAAAGTCAGATTTTGTCCCTAGAAACCCCACTAACCTATGTCATCCATATAAGCCCCACCAACATGTATCTCTGGGCCACATAGCTGGAAAGTTTCCAGGTGGTAGTCGTGACCAAATTCCACTTAGATCAGTATTTCAAATTTTAATAGTTTTGCTTTAATTTGACCAAGCTGTTAGGACTGGTTTTCCTCCAGTGAATCTCAGAAGTAATTCCTTTTCTTATTGCATTTTTTTTTGTCATGTGTGGTTGTTTTCTCTCGGAGAGCTGGTCTTTTCAGAAGGGAGACAGAGGGGGAGTGGATGTGGGTGAGGGGGAGATGGGAGAGACCTGGGAGGAGGGGAGGGGAAACGGTGGTTGAGATATAGTGTATGAGAGTAGAACCTCTTTTCAATAAAAGATTAAAATTTTTTTTTTTTTTTGGTTTTTCGAGACAGGGTTTCTCTGTGGCTTTGGAGCCTGTCCTGGAACTAGCTCTGTAGACCAGGCTGGTCTCGAACTCACAGAGATCCACCTGCCTCTGCCTCCCGAGTGCTGGGATTAAAGGCGTGCGCCACCATCGCCCGGCAAAAGATTAAAATTGTAAAAGAATATGTTCAGCTTATTAAAGAGGGGCAGAGCAAAACTGGGAACAAAATTGGGAGACCCCCTGATTACCCTGAAGAATGGGAGAGATCTCTTTTAAAAGGAGGAGGAGGAGAAGAAGAAGAGGAGGAGGAGAAGAAGAAGAAGAAGAAGAAGAGAGGAGGAGGAGGAGGAGGAGGAGGAGGAGGAGGAAGAGGAGGAGGAGGAGGAAGAGGAAGAAGAAGAAGAAGAAGAAGAAGAAGAAGAAGAAGAAGAAGAAGAAGAAGAAGAAGAAGAAGAAGAAGAAGAAGAAGAAGAAGAAGAAGAAGAGAAGGAGAAGAAGCCCGGATGATTCTCAGTGGTCTGGGGTGCAGGCTTCAAACCTGTAGTTGTTTGGCACACAATGGTGCACAAGTATACATGTGGGCAAAATATACATGCACAGATAATTAAATATAAATAAATAAATTTTAAAAAGAAAAAAAAGAAGAAGGAAAAAGGGAGGAAGAAAAAACTAACCTGGGGCGTGGTAGTGCCGACTTTTAATCCCAGCACCCAGGAGGTAGATGCAGGAGGATCTCATATCCAGTCTGATTTACAAAGTGAGTTTTAGGCCAGCCAAAGTACATAGTGAGACCTTGTCTCAAGTAAAAAAAAATAAATTAATTTAAAAAAAAAAGATTGCAGTGGATCATCAGGGAGACAAGAATGTTGTCTTGAAGGCCAGGAGAGGGGATGCCTGCTTCGCTGTCTGGCCTGCTTCCTCATAGGGTGATGGGGGGCTTCAAAAAGGGGAAGACAGCGGCTACCAAATAAGACCGTGTGACCTCCTCTAGCATAGCAGAAGAGAAACAATCTGGAAGGGAAGAAAGCTCCTGAGAAGCATCTTTTCAAAGTCACGAGGAGAGGTGCATGTGGGAAAGATGAGGAAGAGCCGACTCAAACGCTCGCTCGGGGCACTCTCGGATAACTAAGCAAAAACAAAGAGAAAGCTGAACAGGCAGGGGGTACTTGGAGCCCCCAAAAGAGCTGAGTCACTGTTAGGATGGGGTGTCCTGACCCTGAAGAACCTGCAGAAGGCATAAGATAACCCAGCTACTGAGATGTTCCCCTTTTCCCCCAATGAAGCCTCAAGCAGGGAGATTCTGACATTTCTAAGACGTTTCTCTGGCCTTATTTCTACCGTGCCTTACAGTAAATCCTTCAGAATTTGAGGGAATCTGAAATAAACTCTTATCTCTGTGGTTAGGAAAAAAAAAGTTGCCCAGCACATGAGTGTGGTGAGCAGAAGCTAATGGAAGTTTGTTCTTCCCACCCAGTGGGGAGTGGGAATAGGAAGGGGTCCTTCCCCATCCCTCCTCATCTCTGCCTCCTTTTATATGGCAGCTGCATCATACTGCTCTTGTCTGGACTATGCTATCAACTAAAGCTCTGCATTCTTTCCTTATTTGTCCATCCAAAATGTATTCACTGGGATCTTCTTATGCACCAGGCATCGTTCAAAGCCCTGGAGATGCACAGTAGGCAGCAATATGTCACGTTGCCCTTGTGACATTAATAAACTAGTGGCTGAAACAGCCTGGCAGAAAAGAGATTCCAAAAAAGAATCTTGTATCTTTAAATCTCTCAGATTATTAAGGACAACAGACCTCAAAGAAGGGGGAAATTCTCCAGGGATCTCATGCTGCGAGATGGAAAAGGTACCTGCAGAGGGGAGTTTGTCTCTGAAAGAGATTCTGAACGGTTCTCTCAACTTGTCAAAACATCCTACAGGGCCAGACTGAAGGCCAAACAGCGATGGGCCAGTGGTGGGCAGGACCACACCTTGCTTAGATGAACACATCCTTGGCCCTCTGTTTAAAGTTTAATTTCGCTTTAGGGCCTCCCAAATCAAAGCTGGGCGTTGAGGAGTCGCTGCCTATCCTCGTCTCTCTTCCGTCTGTGACCACATTAAACGCTTTCTATAGAGCTGTGCATTTGTTATTAACTCAGCTCTTTTATTGACAATTATGGGTGGCCTAATCTAGCCTGTTTCCAGCCTATGACTCCTAGGTTCAGCAACAGTGGGAAGACAGACATTAGGTAAATCATCAGACCTACGGGGACATCACTCTGCACAGGGGTGAGGAGACCGCACCGGAAACACCACCCTCGAGCATAAGTTCACCCTTTTCTTCCTCCGCACTTCCCCTGGTTGTAGAAAAAGATCTCTACCAAAAGACTCAGGCTGTCTCCCACTCTCTGTATATCCCTGCTCCTAACAATCAAAAGCCTGGGCCTGACTGGAAAGTCTGCAAGCAGAAATCCTTGTCTCTGTGAACCTCTGAATGGAGTCTCCAGCCCTACCTCCCCTAGCCCTCTGGCTGGCTCCTTGCAAGCGCTTAGCCCTTCGTTAAGATACCCAATGAAATTTCCAGTTGTCTTTGTACTCTAACCAAAAGCTACCCTTTTCATGAGAATTCTACTGTTTGCTTCCAGTCTCCTCAGACAGTGGCAATGAACCTCCCTAGTTAGAGTGGCAAAATGTTGCTTCCTTGCTTAGCTACATTTTTTTACTCTTTCTTCTTTCTAACCTCTCTTCATTCCCCTTCCATGTCCTCCCCTCTCCCTGCCCCCTCCTCTCTCAGCTTCAAATCCCGTGTCATGAGATTCCACTCCGCATTGCCTTATCCAACAGGGGTCATAGGCCTCTCTTTACTGCTCCCTTTGAGCTTTTCCCAATACCTTTGCCCCCTCCATACCTGCCACTTTTGGTTAATGACGTAATTCTCCTGTTCAGTAGAAAATGGGATGGTGGCGCACGCCTTTATTCCCAGCACTTGGGAGGCAGAGGCAGGCGGATCTCTGTGAGTTCGAGACCAGCCTGGTCTACAGAGCTAGTTCCAGGACAGGCTCCAAAGCCACAGAGAAACCCTGTCTCAAAAAACCAAAAAAAAAAAAAAAAAAAAAAAAAGAAAAGAAAAAAAAAGAAAAAAAATGGGAGCAATCAGAAAAAAAAACAGACAAACAAAAACAAAAAGAAGCTTCCCAGCTAAGAGTCTCATTACTTCTAAACCATGCACTGTCTTTATCATCATCAGAACTATTTATGCATATAACAAGAGCTACTAAAGTTTGGCTCAAAGGTCCAACTTCTGCAGCTCTTCCTCCAGCATTAAACCTAGGGATTATTTTCCCAACAGCTTGCCAACATATTACATAGTTCCCCCCTCAAAAACCTCCTTAAACCCACTTCCTCCTCTAGCTACTTCTCTATTTCTCCACCCTTCTGTACGTTGTCACTGGCTGTGCTTTGCCTTGACTCAAATCCAGGCTTTACTCCGGAATTTCATAGTAAAAAGTTCTTTCCATGATGTCCTTATACTGAGAAAGTCAATTGTCAATTCAGTCTTTGTTGTTGTTGTTGTTGTTTGGTTTTTTCGAGACAGGGTTTCTCTGTAGCTTTGAAGCCTGTCCTGGAACTAGCTTTTGTAGACTAGGCTCGAGGTGGGATTTATGCTGTGAATATCATTGGTTAATAAAGAAACTATCTTGGGCCTTTGCAGGAAATAGAGGTAGGCAGGGAAAACGAAACTGAATTCTGGGAGAAAGAAGGAGGAGTTAGAAGGAATGTAGCCCCCACTGGAGACAGAAGCCAGATGTAACTTTACCCAGTAAGCCACAGCCACATGGCGATACACAGATTAATAGAGACTGAGTAGTTTAGGATATGAGTTAGCAGAAATATGCTTAAACTATTGGCCAAACAGAGTCCCACCCTCCCCCCCATACAACCATTGTAGTTCCTTAGCACTTAAAGGACTCCTATCACTTAGCTTGTACAATGTCTCCCTCGCCTTCTGATGAAAAACCAAGCTTTTGCACTCACTGTTCTTCGGGTCATATATGACCTGGCCTCTCTTTCAGTTCTCTTCTGCAATTTCCTTCCCACTTACTCTGTGCCAACCATGTTCACCTTGCAATTACCCTTTAAACAAGGAAAGGCAAGTGTCGTAGCACATGCCTATAATTGCAGCCCTTGGGAGGTAGAGGTAGGAGGATCAGGAGTTCACGGCCATTCTTAGCTACATTGTGAGTTCAGGATCATCCCAGGCTACAAAAGGAATAACACCAACTGGCTCAGTTGTGGGGAGAGTCAGTATTCAAAGAGCAGAAGAAATGCCAATGGTTGGTTCTACATATGGAAGGAAGGCCAGACTCCTAAGAACAAAGCTACAAAGAGAGGCAGAGACACGGTTTTGATGGATATGCGAGAGGAATGTGTGCAATGTTAGGGGTGGAAGGCGGGTACAATCCAGTGAAATTCGTGTTTTAGAGCCCTTCAGCTAGTGTGGTAAGTGGGTCAGAGAAGACCAGGGTAGAACTATCGGAACTAGCTAAGCTCTGGAACATTCCAGGTAAGAAATGATGGTTCTGTGAGCTAAGAAACCAGAGATGGGAATGAGAGAAATTCTAAACATGGAATTCTAAAAATCAAAGAGCAGTAGAGGGAACTGGAAAGGATAGGAGGCAGGGGAAAGGCTTCAACGTGGCTCCCCAGTTTATCCACGTAACAGATGGCAGAAGTAGTCCCTAACTGAAGGATACTGGAAGAGAAACAGGCTTGCAGGGGATGCCTTAAGCATTTAACTTGGACTTCATAAACCCGAGGAAGCTTTGAGATGGAGTCCATGTTATTCTAGACACAGAAATGATGTTCTGAACTTAAAAATCAGTCTGCACTAAAAACTAAAAAATTGTGTTCAGGGGTGACTATAAAGAATATATTGGGGCTGGAGAGATGACTCAGAGGTTAAGAGCATTGCCTGCTCTTCCAAAGGTCCTGAGTTCAATTCCCAGTGACCACATGGTGGCTCACAACCACCTGTAATAATTTAATTAATATAAATTTAATTGATATAAATTTAATTGATATATTAATGAAATTATAATTTAATTAATATAAATACAAATCACACAGTTTCTGCGTGATTATTTCTGGGCTAAGCAGTCGGGACCAACAAGCGGCCCCTCCTCCAACAGATGACCATCAAACCCTTCCCCTTGGGGGCTACGTAGAAGAGGAGGTGGAAAGACTCTAAGAGCTGGAGAACATAGATGACCCCAAGGAAACAGGGCCCTCCATACAAAACAGGATCGCTGCACATACGAAGTCATAGGTCCATGGTAGCTTGTTTAGGGCCTGGGTAAACTTGAGCCAGATGGGGTATAGTTGGTTGTGTTTGTTATTTACTTTCTTGGGGGTGGGGGTACACTCACCACCCAGCTCCCAAATAAATCACACACGAATATTTATTCTTATTTATGAATGACTGGCCTTTGCTTGGCTTGTTTCTTCCCAGCTTTTCTTGAATTTTTCCATCTGTCTTTGCCTTGGGGCTTTATTTTCTCTTCAGCAATCTTACTTCACTCTTTCCCTGTGGCTTGGGTGTCTGTCTGGGTGGCTAAGGGGCTGGGGGTCTGGGGAGCTGGGGGGATGAGGCGGGGGATGGGGGACTGGGAGGCTGGCCCCTAACATCCTCCTCCCCTTGTCCTCCTCTTCTCTGCCTGCCAGCCCCGCCTATCCATGCTTCTGCCTCGCTATTGGCCGTTCAGCTCTTCGTTAGGCCATCAGGTGTTTTAGACAGGCAAAGAGTCACAGCTTCAGAGAGTTAAACAAACGCCATAGAAACAAAAGCAACACATCTTTACATCATTAAACAAATGTTCCACAGCACAGACAAAAGTAACACACCTTAAACTAACATTTCCCAACAATGAGCTTCCAGTGCAGAGGTAAGGAAAGAACACAGTTCCCATCCCTAACCAGGAAGATCGCTCCAATTGACAAGCACTTGCAAAAGACAAGTTACTTTTTGTCAACAGAGTCTCACTGGGATGTAACCCACCCTTAATGGCAGGCCCCATGGCAACACAAAAGGAACTCTTTTTGCAGATTTTTTTTCTCATATTGCTTGTTTGCTTTTTTTGTTTGTTTCCTGATCTTTTGCTTGTAATTTATGGTTTCTGGTTTTGTGGGGGGTTTTTTGTGGTTTTTTTTTTTTTTTTTTTGGTCTATTTGTTTCTTGTGGGTTTTCTTTTTTTCTTTTCTTTTTCATTTTGATTCTGGTTTGTTAGGTTGTTTTTGTTGTTCGATTTTGTTGTTGTTGCTTGCCTGTTACTTTTGTTTCCTAAAGAGAGAGGAAAGACAGGCAGTGCAAGAAGTTGGGTGTGTAGAGAGGTGAGGAGGGAATATATTGTAAAAAAAAATATTACATTATATATCATTATACATTATATATCAGGCAAGGGAAGTCTATCATCTAATTCCAACAGATAATAGAACTCAAATAAATACATGTATGTAAAAGTAGCCGTATGATAGACCAACGCATTGCTTGGGTATAAATTTTGAGGCATAACTTAAACATAAAATGAGGCCAACCAGGGATCAGGGAAAAAAACAGCCCTTTTGAAGTCAGAAACATGTGGGTTAAAACCTGACTTTCTGCTCACCACTCGGCTGCCTTTAAGAAGCCTGGCTGTGTGTCTGGCCTTCAGGCTCTTCCTGCGTCTAATGTGAAAATTAACGGCAATTGCATAAAGTAGCTGGGCAGGATACGTGACTTACCATACACACCAGGTACGGTGTACAAAGTCATCATCAGGGAACTTACGTGAGCTCCCCTTGCCCACACGCTCCTCACCAAGCATGGGTAAACAATGTGGAGACAAACCCCATGAACGGACTACACTCAATCTGTTCAAAAGTGCACAACAACTCTCTTTCTTTCATTTCCTAAGCAACAGCCTTTGCTAACTTATTATTATTTTGTCCCCACCCTTAACTACAGCCAGAAGGTACTGGAATTGTATCTGTTTTTGAGCCATTGCTAAGAGAGGTAAAAAGGAAAATCGTTTTCTAATGATTTCACATCTAATCCTCTGACAGTGATAAACTATGAGTCTTTATCTCGGATTGTACCTGTTCTTAGAAGTCACCTAATGGAACTGTTTGTCTGTATTCGAATCAATACAACACACATGCCAGGTAACGAGGCAGAGCCAACATACACAAAGACGACGTGACAACTCCCCTTCTCTTCTCACCCTAAAAAAAAGCAAGTATTTCAAGTGTTTTTCTTTTTACTCTTGGTAGCTACCTTCCTAATTCTAGATCTTATGATTGTCTCTGTTTTGATCTACCCGCTTTTGAGATTATCTGCTTAACCCCTTAGGTGTGTGTTTAAGATTTAAGTCGTTCACTGGAATTCTTCTCAATGTCCTCTGTAGTTCTACTAGTTAACTTTAGATGTCTATTTAAGCCTTCTTCGTTTCTTATTTCATCGGCTCCTGGGGTAACCCTTTCAGCTTTATCTGCTAATGACCACGTGAAGCACATAAAGCTCGAAAGCTTAGTCTGATTTTTCCTTCTATTGTCCCCGCAAAGCCTAGGCTACTGCCTGTACTCAGTAGGTCCTTGGTAAGTACTGTTGAATAAATGATGGAGTGACTACATTGCTGGTATCAGCATCCCTATCCTTCCTCTCTCCTCTGTGCCTCTATCCCTCCTATCAGCTACTACGTTACTTTCTCACCACCCAGTCTTTCACACTCACGTATCATCCTGCAAGCACAGGAAAGCCTCCCATGTTTTGTCCTAGGTGACATCAATCCAAATCTTTGCTTCCCCACAGATAGTATGCAATTTACAGAGAGACACCAGCTAACGATCTGCCTCCGATGTTTGAGGAAGAAGGACGGAGGGGTCCACAATGCCAGTCCTTCATTATAGACCTCAAACAGGCTCGTTCCCTTGCTGTTGACTCTGAGGCTAGAGCTGGCCAAAGATGCTTCAGGGTAAATGACCTCCCACCTTATAACTTTATACCTTCTATAAAACCAGCGATTCTCATCTTAAGTATCGCGAGATTTTACTAAATTCATTTGTTCGCAGATTCACCCCTAATGTCACCGTGTTTCGTATTATTTGCTTGTTTGTATTTGGCTGATTTACTCTTGTTTTAGTAAATGTTGAAATAAGTGTGTGCTTTACATTAAAAAAAAAAATATGTTTTAAAACATTCCTGACAGGAATCAATAGGATACAGAGGATTTGCACTACACAGTTTCGTATTGCCTTTCTTGCTCAGAATGTGACTTCACACACAAACTGTAATATAATCAATGTGTTGTTACTGATTCTTTGTTACACAGGCCAGTCCTGTGGTGCATTTTCTAAGGTACATCATATTTCTTTAAAAATAAGAAGATATGATTAACAGGTAGAATCCCTTCACACACACACACACACACACACACACACACACACACACACACACATTGCGGATGATCACAGATCCTATGTTATAGAGAATAGAGCATAGGGAGGAGGGAGGAGGTGGGAATGGTCACCTGTAATATGACTTCTTCCCTACAATGACAGGAAACCAAGGTAATGACTTGACCAGTCCATTTTAAAGGGGGGTGAGTCTTGAGAATTCTAGAAAGAAATATCTGTAGTATACCTTGAGAGGAGCAGTTCTTATTCCACTATCCATTGGCTCACTTAACACACATTGATTTGGAAGAAAGGGTTCTGATATGCACCGATCATAACCCGTTACTCTCCTACCTATGTTATGTTTTCGGATGATTAAGCAAACCTAAGTCATTTGAAGACTAAACTTTGAAGATTTGGGCTATTTTGTGCTCATTATTTACTTGGAGCTGATACTGCTGATCTGGAAGCTGAAGCTGAATCGAGCCATGATGTGGGAGTGTCATATGTATATCTGTTGATTTCATTGATTAAGCAATAAATAAACTGCTTGGTCCTGATTGGTTAGAACATAGGTAGGTGGAGTAAACAGAATAAAATGCTGGGAGGAAGAG
This sequence comes from Microtus obscurus, assembly GCA_963919715.1. Classification (NCBI taxonomy): domain Eukaryota; kingdom Metazoa; phylum Chordata; class Mammalia; order Rodentia; family Cricetidae; genus Microtus; species Microtus obscurus. Next base: position 8,445,339 of record CAWTZC010000381.1, on the reverse strand, counting down.
GAAGTGAGCTCAGACTTCACGCAGCTCCTCTCAGAGCAGGACACACGCGATGAAGCTCCGACCCAAGATGGATGTAGGCTAGAATCTTCCCGGTAAGCGCACCTTGGGGTGCTACACAGATTATTAGAAATGGGCTAATCCAGGTGCGAGAGTTAGCCTAGAAGAGGCTAGATAGAAATGGGCCAAGCAGTGCTTAAATGAATACAGTTTCCATGTAATTATTTCGGGCATAAGCTAGCCGTGTGGGCTGTTGGGGTGCTGGGGACGCAGCCCCGCGCTCTTATCACTTCAGAGCCATTCACAAGGCCGTGGCCTCCTCCCTGCTTCAGTCTGGACTTGGTCTTTCCCTTTTCCCCTTTGCCATGTTTGAGCAACAACCTATGGATACTTTCCCATCAGTTAGGGCTATCTTGGTGTCCACTAACCTGGAGGTGTCCTGCTGTGTTTTCATCCATGGACACAAAAATGCCTACTACTTGATGGGACAAATTAGAAAAGAGTTTTTTTTCTTCTTCCTTTTCTTTCATTCAGTCATTCTCCTTTTTTTCCCATCAGACATTACAATTCAACCCAGTCATGATTCCCATTCAGAATCACTGATCTGCTGTAGCTTTAACTCAGACAGACCATGAATCATGGCAAAATGATCGCCTAGTGTTTGTGCCAACACCCTGCCTGATCTACACAGGTTTCCAGGGAAGCTAGAAAGCAACCTAATCTACCAGATTGTTGTTATGATGTCCCTAATGTGACACTCATTATGATCGGTTACATCCGTACCCAGGCTCTTTCTTGGAAAGAGATGGCCTTCAATGTTGCGGTGACCAAGAGGAAGCCATGACCGGAAAGAGATCCCGTGTGACTACGGCAAAGTTACATACAAACAAAAAAGTATTCTCTTGATATATGAAGTATACTGTAACAACATACCCCAGTGTTCATCCAGTGTCCCTAATATCCTAAATGGTGTCAAAACAATAACAACAAAAACAAAAAAAAGTGTGTAAAGCCCCAAACTTAGCCATAGGCAAATGTGAAGAGCTGGCTAGCTAACAGCTCTCCCCACAAGCATATGAAGTGACTTTAACCTGCTCCTGATCTCTTCTCTGCCTCCTCTACCTACCGTCTCTCTGGTCTGAGACTCCTCCCTCTGGTACTTTCAGGGTGAGGCTTTCTTCTCCACGCCTTTCTTAACTTTATGCCAAGGAGTTAATCCAGTCTTTGAACTCTGGCCTCTGACCACCTCATACTGCAGCCGGAAATCCAGTCAAATACGCGGTCACTGTCTCCGCTGAGAGGGGTTGCCCGACTATTCTTGGTGGTGGGTTCAGTGTAATAAAGACTCTTTACAAGGGAGAGGAGGCAGGAAAGTCAGCCATGGAGATGTGATCAAAGGCTCAGATGGGCAGACATCTGGAAACACTACGGTGCCCGCTTCTGAAGGTGGAGGTAGAGACCACAAGCCAAGGAATGCAGGCCACCTCAAGAAAGTGGAGTACTGTAGATTCATTTCCAGAATGTCTGAAAGAAGTACAGCCCTGTCAATAGCCTGACCATCACAGTTGGAATCCGTTATAAACTCCTGACATCTAGATTTTAAGAGCTTCCATTTACATTGCTTAAGTCATTGTCAGAAGGTTCATTACTACAGCGATAAGTAGCTCATAACTTCCAACGTCAAAGCGTTTAAAAAAAAAAAAAGGAACCTGTCAGCTCTTAGAAAATTGAGAATTCAAGGGTAAGTGCTATGCTACACACACACCTTTGATCCAGCATAGGCAGAGGCAAGTGGATCTCTGTGAGTTCAGCATCATCCTGGTATATATATTGAATTCCGGGACCGCCAGAGCTCTGTAGAGAGAATGTGTCTCAGAGAGAAAGAAAGGAAGGAAGGAAGGAAGGAAGGAAGGAAGGAAGGAAGGAAGGAAGGACGAAAAGGAAGGAAGGAAGGACGAAAGAAAGAAAGAAAGAAAGAAAGAAAGAAAGAAAGAAAGAAAGAAAGAAAGAAAGAGAGAGAGAGAGAGAAAAGAAAGAAAAAGGGAGGGGGAGGGAAGGGAGGGAGAAAGCTGAGAATTCAGTCTGTGATGGTTTACTTTCTCTTTTAAGTAATTTTTTGAGATTATAATATAATTTTTATCAATTCCCCATTCTCTTCCTTCCTCTAAACCGTCCTATGTGCCCCTACCTTCCTCTCTTACGAATTTGTCCCCTTTTTTCTTAACTTTTGTTATATACCTATCATGTGTGTGTATATGTTTCTAAATACATAAATACAACCTGCTTACTCTGTATAATGTTGCCTGCTTTCAGATTCAGACAATTTATCTTTTTCAACATGAGGATTCTGAGGACAATGACCACTTAGAAGTTTTGTTTTAGTTTGAGAAAAGACGAGACTAAGTCTGGTTTGTATAATATTTGAGCAGTGGTGAATGCATTATTCTGTTTTATAAGAGAGTATTTTAAATCTAGTAGCTGTGACCTTTCAGAAGTTTTGCACATGCATAACGCTGACCGCACTAGGAGGCGCCCAAAGGAAGGGGCTTCTGCCAAGGAAGTTGACCCCAAGGTAATTCAGCCACTAAGGACTGTCTGCCCTGTACAGAAAGATCACTCGCCTAACCAAGGACACCAATGCTGACCTTCAAATTCAATAAGCCACTTCAGAATGTGGTGACTGGTTTTCCCTTACAGTAACATTTAATATCGAATGACCATACTAACGTTTCCAGAAATTATAATCACATTCTCACCTATTCAGAGTCTTCCCATATGAATAGGCAGCTTCACCTAGCTTTATTTTTATATTAAAAAAAAAAAAACCTCGTGATGGTTTCATTGCGTGACTGGGCAATCATTGTGGATAGGAAGAATTATTCCATTTCAGGAGAAAAGTAAGTTGTCCAGAATGGGGGCAAAGATTCATTACCCCAGATGGTCTAAAGGGCACGCTAGCCAAAGAGTTGTTTTCTCTGAGAAATGAAGTGGATTTGGACCATGAGACAGTTTTAAACAGCTGATGTAGGCATATTCATGCAAAGCACGAGCCAAGCCACTCCGCCCCTACTGCAGATGGGAGATTTTATGTGCATCACCGCAGATTGGCACTGGGGACCCACTGTTTCCAGACGTTAGTGCACACATCCTGTGTTACCTTGCAGAAGAAAAATGTATTGTTTCTCAGTTCTAGAGGGTGGAAGGTCAAGACTGAAGAGTCAGCATATAAGCAAACACATGCCAAGACTTTCTCCTAGATGGTCGTGGCTTGCTGGTGGTCTACATGCCAAGACTTTCTCCTAGATGATCATGACTTGCTGGTGGCCTGGACCAGTCCTTGGCAAGAGCTGTATCGTCTTCCTCTCTACCTTCATTTTTTTTTTATCAGCTTCCTATATTTGTGTCTAACTATCCACATTTTTATAAAGTTACCAGTAAGATTGCATTAGAAGCCCACTCTGGTCCAGGATGACCTCACATTAACTGTGTCCATCTCTGACAGCACCATCTCTAAATCTGGTCACATCCAAATGGATTGGAACTTGGATCAATAAACGAATTGGCATGGCACAATTCAATGCATAGGGAGTTTGGTCCATTGAACAAATCTACTAGAAAAACAGAATAAAGTAGGTTCCCCTGTTTACCTCTTGCGGAGATTGAAAGAAAATCGCATTATGGGGAGGTATGGCTTTGTTGGAGTAGCTAATTGCTTCATTGGAGGAAGTGTGTCACTGTGGCGGGCAGGCTTTGAGGTCTCCCATGCTCCTGTTGCACTCAGTGTGCATGCAGCTGCTTCTGCTGCCTGCCAATCAAGACGTAGGACTCTCACCTCCAGCACCATGTCTGCCTGCATGCCGCCATGTTTCCTCTCATGACAATAATGGACTAAATCCCTGAAACTGTAAGCCAGCCAATGGTTCCCCATCATGTCCATGGTCATGGTGTCTCTTCATGGCAAAAGGAACCCTACCTAAGACACCTCTCCTCTCTACCAAGTGCACCGTCTTCTTGCTTGGGCTAGTTCCTGCCAGTACTGTAACACAATCTTTCTCTTCGTTTCCCCTCCTCTCCCAGGGGGTTTGGACAGAAGCAAGTTCTCCCAAATGGTTCATTATTTAAGACTAAAAACTTATCTAACCCCGTATTTTCCATGAAGTCATCTGCAGAAAAGTCAGCAGGACTGTGATTGACATTTGATTTGTTCCTCTTTTCCTTTACTTAACTGAAGCCCTAGAGGGTAATGCTCACAGTGTACATTCAGGAAATGTCTGTCTGTCCACCTTTCCTGCTCTAACTGGCCTTGGAGTTGTTAGCATGCTTGTCTCATCTGCTGGGTTGGAGGCTCCTAGGATGTGAGCTTTCTATGATACTCACCTTTATCCATCCTTCCAATAGGTTCTTATCTGAGAACGAAACAAAGACAGTTAATTCAAATTAAAATGGTATTTAAATGTAACTTGGCATACCAAGAAAATGTGCTTTAAGTCGCTCCGCTAAAACACAAGCAGAAGGTTAAGATGATTTCTGTCTTGTCTGAAATTCCTACTTTGTTACATTGTATGACTTTGTCTTTGAAACATTTCTTAGAACTACCCTATGGATGGGAACTTGCAGGCAAAGGGTGGAAACTCCATGTACTTAGGAGCTCTGTAAAAGAGAAAGGAAAGAAGTTCTCCCAAACCTTAATCCCAAACAGGCCCTTGCAGATAAGATTTGCATAGGTAGCTGTTTCTCTTGATCTTCAGAACAATGTTTCCTGCTAGAGACTTACTTTGCTTCCTAGTTCCTCCATGGTGGGTTGAGCTCACCTATAGAACTATGGGAGACTGTGTTCTCCAGCGAGGAGGATGTAACCTTCATTCCCCTCCCCTGGGTGGATCTCCAATGTCAATAGTAATGTTGTTGCAATATCAGAGACTACACAGTACCTGAACCCTGACAGTTTACACAGTATCTGCTTTGGCTCTGGAAGTCATATGTGTGCATCTATACACATATGTGGATTTGTTTATGTTGTGTGTCAAGGCATGTTTTTGCCATGGGACACATATAAGAGTCAGAGCACAATTTTCAGGTGTTTCTCTCCTTTTGCCCTGAGGTTCCAGGAACTGAACGCAGGTCTTTGGACTTGTGGATAAACGTCTTTAACTGCTGAGGTATCTCCCCCATCCCGCTCTGGGTATTCAAACTGTATAATCAGATCAATTTTCTTTTCAGAGAGGGACGATTATACTGAAGTAGCTATTCTATAGATTCCACCGACTAAAACAAAGCCACAACCAGATGAAAGAACTTCATGGTCTGTGACAGGATACAGACCCTTGGGGTAATGGCTGTGTTTAGTGGGGAGCAATCAAGCCAGTTCCAGATGTTTAGATTTGCTCAGAAGCAGAGCCCTGGGGGCAGATACCTGGGCTCAAGAATCAAGATCTTCCCTACTAAGCCAGTAGCTCCTAGGCTCAAAGCACCAACTCCATCCCTGCTAAGTGATCAGATACTGAGATTCAAGCACCAACTTTGCCCTTACCAGATGAGCAGTACCAACTCCATCGCTACTAATGAACAGGTACCGAGATTCAAACACCAACTTCTCCCTTACAAATGGGCAGTACCAAGTCCATCCCTGCTAAGTGAATAGATCCCGAGATTCAAGCACCAACTTCACCCTTACCAAATGGGCAGTACCAACTCTATCCCTTCCAAGTGCACAACATATTAAAGGTGTTGGCAGTAATGTTTCCTTCCCCAAAAGCTTTCTGTGACAATCGAATAAAACAACAAACCCTCCACACTCTAGAGTCCCTACTCAGGCTACCTTAACGTTGACAGCTGTCGGGTTCCTGGTTGAATTCAGCTGACTAGCCACTACTATGCATACCAGTTTGTTTCACTGAGTTAGGTATTTCTGACAAAGCCAGCTCTGTGGAGATGTAATTCACATCCTATACACTTCTTTCATTTAATGTGTAGTGGCTTTACAGTAGACACAGAGTTGTAACCATGATTACAATCGAACTTCAGAGCATGTTTCTTTTGTGCATAATAAATTATGGGGTGCTTTTGTGGTTTGGTTGTTTGCTTACTTATTTGGTGTTAAGGCAAAGTCTTACTATGTAGGCATGGCTGGCCTGGAACTCACAGAGAGTAGCCTGTCTCTGCCTCCTGTATAGGTGTGTGCCACCACACCATGCCTGGCCAAATTAACCAATCGTTTTTAGGAGCTGTTTTCATCTTATGGTTTAGAATTCTCCCCCACTTTATGTTTTGAATAGTGGCCTAATTATTCTTTCTTTCAACAGCTAAGTTGATTGCTTTTCTCTGAAAACAGTGTTTCCTTGTACCCACTAGACATATTTTAGAGGGCTTGGGTGTGGATTGCGTACTGCTCTTTACCGCCGGTTGAGTTAAAAGTAATCTCATAAACAGTGGCCATTACCCATTTGAAACACGGAAGGTCTGGAGAACAGCCCTGGACAGGAAGCCCTGAGAAGTATTCTGTGATTAAGGGAGTTCACTGACGTTCATTTGACGACTAAGTACAGACTGACCCAAACCAGCTTCTCGTGACTTGGCACTTGAGGCCAAGGGTTCAGTGGTGGCTGGAATGCAAGTGTGAGCACCTGGGCAGGAAATGAAACTCCAAGCCACCATCCCGAAGGCGAAGTGGGCTAGGCTGAAAACAAGACCAACTGGCAAACGAAGAACAGTGGGATTGTTTCGCAAACTTGCTGAGGTCTGAGTTAGTTCAGAACACCCACAAACACAAGCCTGTCTGTACCCCACGTCTACAAACTGGAAGCACATGAGACTTTGGGTTTCTCTTAAAGTCAGTAGGCTCCTAACAGACTAATATGCACGCTATGAAGAGCGTCCAAAAGTTTCTTTGGACTACTTCGGAACCAGCTGCGTGAATATTTCTTGTGTTGGCTGCCTGCCCTGCTCTACTTCTTTGCAAGAAAAACCACAGGACTTTTTTTTTCACTCCTTGTATCTCATGTGGGTTGATGGAAAAACATTTCTAAAATTCAATGTTTCGACCATGACTGTGACTCCCGGGAGCTAAAAATACACTGCCAGGCTATTTTTCTCTTCTGATAGATTCCTGTTTACTCAGTATTCAGTATGCCTCTCACCCTCGCTGGGGTAACTATTATCACAAGACAGACAGTGAGGCTCTGTAAGACGGCCCTGCAGGGGAGGCAAACCACTTCTGCGCAAGCCTGAGGACTTGGGTTCGATTCCTAAAGTCTCTGTAAGGTGAAAAAATGAGCTCCACAAAGTTGTCCTCTGACTTCCACATGCACACCCAGGGAAACCTCTCTCCTCATCAAGAACATACACGATAAAAATAAAAACCAAAACCAAAATAAACAAATAAAACAGAAAGTGAGAAATGTTGGCCAGGATATGTAAATGCTGGAACCTTTTTGCATTGCCTTGGGGAATGTAAAAAAAAAAAAAAAAAACAAACAACAACAACAAAAAAAAACCAGTGAGGTTACAGAAGAAAACAACAGGGGACAGATATCATATACCTTGACAGTCCTACTACCAGGTATGCACAAGAAGGCACAGAGAAGCAAGCGGCTCCAGCTTAACCTTCCACCCACATTTATAGCAGGTGGAAGCAGCCCACACGTTCATTGATTGGCAAGCTGGTCAACAAGAGATGTGTGGATACCCCAAAATGGTGGGATTCAGCCTGAAAGAGAAAGAACATTCTGATGGATGGTAAAACGCGGCTGAAACCAGGAAGACGCGCCAAGTCAAAGAAGCAGGGTCTAAGAAAGACAATTACTAGATAGTTCCACTTGTTCAAATACCTATAATGTCTGACTCATTGAGACAGACATTACAGCGATCAGCACCAGGACCGAGGTGCTGGACGTACTGAGCTGTTAGCGTCTAATAGACAGAAAGAGTGGTGTCCTAAGGAAGATGAGACTGTTTGGGAGAACTGGTGGAAGTGATGATTGCACCACAGTGTCACTGTACTTTATGTCACAGAGCTATTATTAATTAGTATTATATTAATTAATTATGCTTAATTTTTTAAAATAAATACATGCCTAAAACTTTATCAAATAAAACGAAGATGAAATAGTTGAAAAATACTCTTTTGTGGTACTTAATGGAACATTAAAATTCATGAAAAGGTCCTTTTTTTTTTCCTGATAGGATCTTGCATTAGTTACTTTCTACGGCTATGGCAAAACCACCATGACCAAGGCAACCCCTAAAAGAGTTTATTGAATTGAGCTTACAGTTCCAGGGGACTAAAGTCTATGATGATGGAGATAGGCATGGAAGCAGGCATCTGGAGCAAACCAAGAGCCCACAGTCTGATCCACAAGCAGGAGGCAGATCACAAGAGGACCTCAAAATGGCGTGCAGTCTTTTGAAACTCTACCCACACGCTCTCTCCTTCAAGGTCATGCCTCCTATCCTCCCCAAATGGCCACCAACTGAGGATTCAGAAGACTTGTGGGGAGCATGTCATTCCAAACACCACAGAGCCACGCTGTCAGGCCAGTTCAATGATGAATAAATCTATTGTGTGAGTCAAAGCATGGTTTTGCCATGGGACACACGGGGAAGTCAGAGCGTAGTTTTCAAAAGTGGTTCTTTCCTTCTGCCCTGTGGTTTTGAGGACTGAAGACAGGTTTGGGGCTTAGGAATAAATGTCTTTGCCTGCTCAAGCATGCAACCCACCCAGATATGGATAGATTGCAATGTATTCAAAAATAAATATAGTTAGGAGAATGAGAAATATCCTGAAAAACTACAAATGAACTTGCCTGAACATTTTACAAAGTTAGAATTGATCCTGAACTATAAATTTCTAGATCTTGGAAAGTACAAGATAATAAAGCCAAGAAGACATTTTGTTGTGAAGGGGGTAATAAAGCCAAGAAATCATTTGCATGTGAAGTGGGCATTCAGTAAGTTACTGTTTAGCAAGCTCTCATTTTGTGCTATGTATTATTTTAAGCTCTTTATATGCATTAACACGTGAGCCTTGAAAAACACCACCAGGAAAAATCTCCCTGGTTTTGCATATGGACAATCAGGTTTGTCCAGTTGTTAAAAAACAGAGCCAGAATTTGGACCCAGCAAGTCTGACTCCAAGATCTTATCTTTTAATCATTCTACGGTATTTTAAGCCACCAAGCACTCAAACACAGACAACTGACCGAAGCCGGGTCTCATTTTATATGGTAGAGCTTAATTCTAGATAGTTTAAAAACACATGAATAAAACCAAAAAGCACCAGGTGGAAATATATTAAGGCTTAAAATTTTTTGTCCTTTAACAATATCAACCATGTTACAAAGTATTCTGGTCACCACCCAGCTCTCTTTCAACTCCGAACTGCACCCAGTGAACCTCTTTGACAAGTCGCAGATCAGACTGGAGCACCTAGCAAGATCCTGTCTCAAAACAGCCAGCGAAGAAGACTTACAGACCAGCTTTTGCAGCATTTAAAACCATCATTAAAGTCACATAAGCAAGGAAGTAAAGTCATAATCACAGTGCATAGAACAGGTCTCCAGAAAACAGATATATATATATATATATATATATATATATATATATATATATATATCAACCAGAGGACCATAAACAAGCCTAAGGAAACATGCAGAACATTTCATAAAAATGATAAAAAACGGCCAGGTGTGTTGGCACACATGCCCTGAATCCCAGCCCATGGGAGGCAAAGGCAGGAAGATCTCTGTGTGTGCAAGGCCAGCGTGTTTCACATAGGAAGTTCCAGGCAAGCCAGGACTACACAGTGAGACTATCTGGGAGCAAAGGGTAGGAGGGAATGTAGGATAAGACATATAAAAAGATGTTTAAATTGACAATGTACTAAGGACCTTCACATTTGAATGAAAACCCTTGCTCATTCATCTCACTGGCAGAGAAATAACTAATTGGTAAAATCCAGTGTTAGCAAAGCTGTAGAAAAAGGGCTTTAGACTGAAGCTGAGTGATCACTTGTGAGCCCTTAGATTGGATGAAAGGCTTACAAAGTGAAAATTAATAATAAAAACGTTATGAATGGACAGCAGCTCTCCGTTTTATTTTTGTTTGTTTGTTTATTTAAGAGAAGATGTAGAAAGACACACGGCACAGTTTCTCTGAAGAGACTCCTGGCTCTCCAGAATTTCACGTATAACATAGGAAGTCTCCTGAAGACTTTTTTTTTTTTTTTTTTTGCAGAGATCACTGACCACGTACCCAAAGCACTGTACACATAAAAATGTCATCACAGCCCTGACCAGAAGGGCAATGTAAGCTGAAAACAGCCCCTCTACTCTTTGGTCAAGAACTAACTAAACAAAGTGGCAATGGACCATAAAACCAATGACGTGTTGACAGGGAATGACACTGGTTCGAGGAAACACAATGGAAATGCTGGATAGCGGAGCGTGGCCACAGAGGTCTAAAGCCGCATGAAGAAACACGTGTGTACCTAGAAGGGCACTCCCTGCAATATCCGCGGCATTCATCGCAATATGGAGAGGTTTCCAATGAGCTTTGCCGCCAAACAATGAAAGAGAACAGAATACGAAGACGTGGCTTTTCACAAGCCCGTCTTTAAGCAAGATGCGGGGTCTCAGTGAATTAGCGCTGGTAGTGATGCGGGAATCCAATTTTGGCAAAGCGTGTCTTTGTTGGCTTGTTTGTTTGCTTGTTTTTAAACAGAGAGTGTATCTGCTTTCTAGAACTCTCCTCTTCTACAGATGCAAACTAGAAACAAGAGTAATTTGCCAGCCAAGTGGTGGCAGTGCAAACCTCTATCCAACACAAGGCCAGCCTGCTCTACAGAGAGAGATCCAGGACAGCCAGGGCTACACCGAGAAACCCTTTCTTAAAGAACCAAACCAAAGCAAAGCCCCCCAAAGCAAAGCAAATCATTAGCTCATCAAGAGAGGAGGGGCAAGTGAAAGTGTGTGCACACTTCAGGGAGGGGCTAGTGAAGTGTGTGCACACTCCAGGGAGGGGCTAGTGAAGTGTGTGCATGCTCACAGGAGAGACGAATGAAGTGTGTGCACGCTCCAGGGAAGGACGAGTAAAATGTGTGCAAGCTTCAGGGCTCTTGCACAGGTTTTATCTCCGCCTCAAACTTTCCAGTGAACTCTGTATTTTGCAAAGCAGCGCTGTGCCCCGAGCTCAGCTCAGGACATTTCACAAGATCTCCTTATCAGTCCATTAACTTCAGCATGTGATGTTTGCCTTCTCCAGAGCACAGATTGCCTGCTGGGGTCAGGGCTTCTGAACTATAGTTACATATATGGACTGTGAGCAGAAATGGTCTCTAATGAGTAACTATTAACATGAAATGCAAAATACAGGAAAAGAGCAATCGATGTCAGGTTCCACAAGAGGGGAGAGAAAGAGCTAACTGAGACTATTTAAAAAGGCAAAAGGTCTAAATTCTGTGTATAAACTATAAATACAGTTGTAAGCATTTGTGATCACACTAGCTTCATGGTGCTGGTCCTCTCCTTTCCTCTCCTCTGCCCTCTCCTCCCCTCCCCTCCCATTCCCTTCCCTTCCCTCCCCTCCCCTCCCTCCCCTCTCCTTTCCTCTCCTCTCCTCTCCTTTTCTTAAACCAGCGAGTATCTCACAGCAGATCAGGGTTGTTTCCATTTTAAAGTCTTCTGGAGCCGTCTCGTCTTTAGTTGGTGTGTCCCATGTTTGGATGGGTGTGATTTTCTCACACTCCTCCAGCCAAGGAAAGCAGCATCACGTGAGAGCCGTGAGTCCCACCCACCCTGTCAGAGTCAGCACCGACAGGTCAGTTCATGTCTGATTGTTTATTTAATAAACTCAATGAAATTAAGCTTTAAAATGTGTCCAGTACGTTGATGAGCATAGATAGCTCACAGTCCTTTACCAACCTACGTAAAATGATTTATGTGCTTTCTAGTTTGAAGTCGTGTTACATGAACCATTTCAAAAGTTGTGGCATAGAAAAGCATTTATTCATTAAAAATATCAGAAGCTCAAAAGTTTTGATAAATGTAAAATATTGGAGAACATGGATAAAACACTTTGGGGAAAAGGAGAAAAACCACAAGACGACTGGAATCTCAGTTCCAGAGTAGAAAAAAACAAACACTAGATAAAACAAGCTACAAACTAGTCAGTGAATCTGCACGTGGTGCAAACTGTTTATTTGTTAGCGAATAAACAATAGAACAACAAATTAACACCCGCTAATATTACATCTCCAGTATCTTGCATATAATTCTACAACTTGAATTTTTCCTTCCTCTCTAAGCAAACACACGTGTGATTATACTGCTTTTAAAAATAATACTTTCAATGTATCTTGGTTCTATTCCCCTCCCCTAACTCCACAAAGATGCGCCCTCACTCCCTCCTCAGCCACCCAACATAGTCTTCTCTCTCTCTTTTTATTAACCCTATCAACTCCAATTGGGGTTACCCAGGGTGTGAAACCTGCCCTCACCTCTGGTTGACCAACTAAGAATCACCATTAATGATTCTCCCAGCAGCTACCCAAGGCCAATGGATCCCCAGAGAGGGGGTGGGACTTCATACCCATACAGCCCCCCAAGCAAATGCAGTTTTCACTTTCATGAAAGAAAGCAAACGTAATTATTTGCGTGTATTTACCACTTCACAGTACTAGCCTTTGAAGAAGCCCGTTTAGCTATTCCTAGTTGTACGGCTCTGAACGGACAATGGAAGTTGTCTTAGTCACTGAGTCATTGATCTCATTAACAATTGTATTTAAGAATGAACTTGCTAACATATACACGGGGAACAAAGAGGTAAATATCAGGATCCGCTAGGATGGTTGGTAACTAATTATGTCTAATTCTCAATGCTACTAACATTATCTCTACTGCTTGGTTTAGTGACGTAGGGCAGCCTTTCTCTCAGTGCCTCACTACCCCAGATAAGTAACTCATCTCTACCCCTTTCCCACCCCTTTCCCCAGCTTTTCTCACTATATGTTTGTGGTTTACTACGTATCATAGTCTCAAATAATAAGCCTCAATGTCCTTTACTGTTTCACGAATTCACACAGCATCTCAGTTTTCTCTCAGAACGTTGAGGATGTAGGAATGATGTACTTACGGTACTGTATACCTGCAATGTTAGCAATCTGGGCGCAAGGGCAGGAGGCTTCTGAGTGGGAGGTCAACCTGGACCACGCAGGGAGCCCTACCTTGGTCTGGGCTACACGGCACGACTGTGTCTCAAAGCCAAGCTCTCAGGTTTGATCAACTATACAATGAGTTAATTGATCAACATTCTGGCCCATTCTGTTCTTATTTCATGAAGTCTCTGGTTCATTCATCTTATTAAAATTCTAGGGGGTTGCATAGTCTCTGCTTAATTTATAGATAACATTTCTTCTTTGGTCTTTGGATAGTGTAACTACAACTCTTTAAAAAAAAAAAAGAAAAAAACTGTATTTTCTTCCATGAATTATCTGTCTTCTTTGATCTGTTCTTTTCTTTATGCATCTGCCTCTGCTATCTGGTGTCTTACTTTTCCCAGATTTCCGACCATCTTCGATTGTCTGTTCACACTTATGAGAGAGAGAGAGAGAGAGAGAGAGACTGACTCTAGGGCACAAAAGTTGTGAGACCTCCACTACGACTCTCAAACAGGCTATTCTCTAGACGCCTTGGTCTCACCGGGGTGTGAGCCCCCTTCTCTAGAGGACCTCAGTCTCACTGCAAGCCCCCCAGCAGAAGTCTTCTTTTCTTATCTTCTATTTGCAAATGTCACCCAGTCAGTGGCATTGTGCGTGTGCTCTGCCTGGGTGGATAGGATCAGCTGTTTTAGATAACACAGTACTTCTGCCATCCCTGCTAACTGAGCTGTAATCCACACAACTCTGTGAACTATTCCTTATGCCTGTGCGAGGTTTATAAACCAATACTCTGCTCTCTGTTTTCGAATATGGAGCACTGTTTCAGAACAAGCCGAGAACGGTAGATTGTGTTGAAAGAAAGAATATCCTCAGTTCTGCCTTACGAATTTAAGAAACATTTAAAGGAACCCCTGGACTAAAAGTGCTGATCCCCAGTGAGAAAGATGTCCGAGATGTCAACATCCCATTGTGCAAATGGACCGGAAGTTCAGGCCCAAGAGTATGGTGTGGGAAGTCCTACTGTATGTGTGTTGCTTTTATTGGTTAATGAATAAAGAAGCTGCTTTCGGCCAATGGTTTAACAGAATATAGCCAGGCTGGAAGAGATATAGAGATAGAGTAGGAGGAGTCAAAGAGGCACCACTGGGAACAGACTAGATGGAGCCCTGCCCGTAGGCCTCAAGCCTCTTGGTAAGGAGTAAAATGGTGGAGATGGTTGACTAAGGATGTAAGAGCTAGCTAGCAGTACACTTGGGTGATTAGGCAAGCAGTGATTTAAATAATACAGTTTCTGAGTGATTATTTCAGGAGTCTGGGCGGCCAGGAAATAAACAAGTGGCCTTCACCTACAAGAATACAAAGCTAACGATTGGAAAGGCTTAAATGTGTCCACAGCTACCCCTGCGACACACAGAGATGTTAGGAAAGTCGCAGCATAGCCGGAGATCTGCACAAGCACAAACCCCGATGTTTCTCACAGGCAGCACGGCCCCAGATAAAGGGAAAACTAGCCCCCTGGAGGCCTCGTTAGAAGCCCTCGCGTTCTGCAAATGGACAGAATTCCATGCATTGGACATAAATAAGCCCATAAATAATCCCAGGAACACAAGGGATTTTCTGGAATTTCCCATTAGACACAACTTCAGTCAGGGTTTGAGTGTAATAGAAGAAAGTAGAGAGAAATGGTTTGGGATTCTATTCTCCTATGAGAATAGGACAGCTATGTACTCGTACGGTATTTATTCTGCAAGTCAGTCTTTCCCATCTGTACAGTGCAGAGGATAGATACTCTTTTCACTGAGCTCAGAGATTAAATAAATAATACAGGCAAATAATCGGTGTTCAAATAGTAACTCCCTCTGCTCAAATATCTTAAATGCCTTTTACTTAAATACCTTAGAATTCAATGAGAACATTTTGCATTCAGTTGATGCTAATACATCACTATTACACAATATTAAAGAAAAACTTAACTCTACCATGGCACAACTATTCTTTCTAGAATACAATATGAAAAAGTCTACTATCCCTGTAAGTATGGCCTGATCCATAAAATACCCTAGGTCACGTATTATAGGACTTTGAAAATTAGTTCTACAAAACTTCATGTATGTTCGTGTATACACGAAGAAAGGACAGTGACTGCCTTAGATAATTTTGATCATAGTTATTTGAAGAACTTGGCAGTGCACTTTTCTTCTAAATAAAATACAATAAGGAAGATGTTCGAATAGAAAATCTACCCTAACTTGTACAAGGCTAGGAACAAAATAACTCTCCTGCGCTTTGATATTTCATGTGTCTCTTCTTTGGATAACATACATGTTCCCTTGTAGACCTGGAAAGTGTGAACAAGTCTCCATATGAGGACAAAATCCTTTTGTTTGTAAAGTGTGAGCAATATGACCGGTTCAGAGCTCTTAGGTAAATGTGTACACGGTGCCACAAGATTCTAACATTTCTGCTCTGTTCTTGAGCTCCGTCTTGTACAACAGACATATTCTGGAAGGAAAGACCAAAAGAAGAAAGAAGCTGCTATAGAACAAGCTGTGCCATTGAGCTGCAGCTATTGGGAGTTTGAAGGAAGAATAATTTGAGGAAAAAGGTAAAACTCAGTTTGTTTTTAGTTTTATTTTCTTTGTGATTTTCAGTTTACTTTTTGGTCTTAGCTGTGATCTTAGACTAAACTTATTTCCTTTTAAAATTTTTATTGGCTTTTATTCATGTGTATGTATGTGTCCGTAGGTGCATCATATGTATGTAGGTGCTCTCAGTGGCTCTCAGAGGCCAAGACTGAGCTGGACCTGTGGGACAGGACCTACAGGCAGCTGTGTCACCGATGTGAGTGCTGGGAAGTAACCAGGGTCCTTTGCAAGAACAGCAAGTGTTCTTAACTGCATTTTATTTCTTTTTTAATATTTATTTATTATGCATACAATGTTCTGCCTGCATGTGTCCCTGCAGGCCAGAAGTTGGCACCAGATCTCATTACAGGTGGTTGTGAGGCACCAGGTGGTTGCTGGGAGTTGAACTCGGGACCTCTGGAAGAACAACCAGTGCTCTTAACCGCTGAGCCACCTCTCCAGCCCCTGCAATTTATTTCTTATCGTGCTAAAATACATTAGGCAATTTGGGTACTTACTCACCCATGCTGTAAATCTTTAAAACACTTGATGAATAGACCTACAAGTCAATATGAACATGACTTCTGTCACAGATCAATCAGCAGAGGTAAAATCTTGGCAAACAGAGTATGGTGATACAACAGAACGTATCTCTGCAACTTCATTGAAAAGCAGTAATAGGAATGAATGAAATGTTTACAACGGTTGATTCCAAGGACTCGGAGAATGGTAGAAAAATGAGTATTGACACTGAGATTCTACAGTTTTCTTCTTCGAAGAGGAGCGTATTATCTTTACAATTCGGGCAAACTTTCAAAGTCATTTTTAAGTATCATTGTTTAACCCTACAGTACTAGCAGCCATGAATGAGATACCAAATTTTTTGACACATGATAGGTGATAAATATATAGATTATGTGACATTTATAGTGCTTTGCAATAAGTTTAATAGCTTGAAATATTCATCGCAAATGTTTGCCATGCTTTCTCTGGTTCCCCCGACTTTGTAATTCTTGCGCAAATTTCTCCTCACAATCACTAGCTTTATGAAACTACATCCTCTTGTTCACAAACCATATCATTAGAGAACTCTGATTTTAAAAAAAGGTAGCCTATCATGGTATGTGTGTGTGTACATGTATGTGTGCACGCATGCACGCGCGCATGTATGTGTGTTTCAGGTTAATTGCCAATATTTAAGAATTCCGGGTTCTGTCAACAGAGGGCTGAGTCACATGACAAGTGGGTCACATGCACTTCCCTGAGAGCCCTGACCATACCTTGTTCCCTACTAACAAGCCTTGGGTGTGGGTACCATCAGAATTCCTGGTGCACTGTTTTTTTCTTTGTAATATACTCGAAAGTAACTTCTTACCTGCACAAAGGGTAAAGGTTATTGAATATCACGCCTGTTGAGTTTGTTACTAGGAGCTGGGGGACAGGTAGGGGAAAATAAAGGAACGGAAGTTTATTTGTTTGAAAATAAAATGAAATAAAATGGATTAGAAAGAGTATTCCATTTCCCCCGTCATTTTTAGAATCTAGAGGGATGGAAAAAAGGGAAGACTAAGTAGATGAGCAACGATCAGAGAAGAGGAAGGGGGTCAGACGGAGGGAAGGGGAGGCAGAAAAGCGGATGGATTGGTGGATAGGACCCTGCTCTGCATACACCTGAAATCATCCCAACAAACTGTGCTGTTTTATGCACGTAATGTAGATTAGTATAAGACGTAAGAGGTGAGGGCTTCTTCCTTGTGCTTGATATGCAACTAAAGGAGTTTGCACCAGAAGAAGCAGCTTTAAAAACCCACAGAGGATGGAAAACCCATGGGGAAAAAATAAAACCATAATGAATGTGTTTTCAAGTGAATACAAAATGGGAAATTATTTCTAAAGTATAATTACATACAAAATAAAAGAATATCTTCCTACTTCGAATTCACTGTGCTGTACTCTCCCACTGACCCTGAAGGATTTGGAGCTATTTCTCTTTGGGGGAGCACGCCTGGAGTCAGGGTCCTTTTCTCTTCCCAGTCTCCCAAGCCTGCCCTAATTTTAAACTCTCAGGCAGTAAACAGCAAAAACTCTCAAGGATTGCAGTCGAAATTCCCTTCATTTTCCTCCTCTTCCAGCTCAGCACAGGCGCCATAGCCTGCAAAGATAAGCCCGGTGGCCAGAAAATTTCTGTTAACCCACAACTCCACGCTCCTTCCTCCTCCCCCGGGGCCTCTCCTTGAGGGTCCAGCATTTGGCAACGTGCCCGTATCAAGAGCCTGAATCTTTTCCGGCTCAGATCGTTCGATCCATTGCACCACGTCACAGCCCTTCAGTTATGGCTGCGAACTCTCAGGGCAGGTATCTAACCCCAGCTTGACCTCTGTGGGAAGGAGGAGAGGACCCGGGCAAGACTGCAGTCAAGCCCAGCTTAGCTGGCGTCTGCTGTCTGTGGAAACTCCAGATCTGTAGCTCTAGGGTGATGCCGGAAGCTCTCAACCTTAGGGGTAAGGGGATCTTTATCCTCTATGACTTCTAAACTTGCATTCACCAGGCCTGATCACGCCTTGGGGCCTACATCACATCTTCAACAATGGATTGCTGAATATGTTTCTCAGTGTGGTCCTACTCAGAGATCAGACATCTCCTGCGTTCCTGGGGTCCAATCTCTTGTAATGACACCATCCTCAACGGCTCCATATGGCCACACTTGCCCAGTCAGGGAAATACCGCGATAGTTAGCGTTGGTTTTCTAATATTACCTCCAAGTTCCAGGAGGGAAAGTAGAACCTCAGAACTCGCTATGACTGATTCAAAGTCAAAGAATGCGCACTGCGCTCTGGGCTTCCTGCACTCTTATCCATAATACCATAAACTAATAACGCGGGCTACAAAACTGCGGCCCTTTATATAGAGAAAAACACATAGCTCACCAACTCCAGCCGCACAGAGAGGGAACCAGCATAGGACCTACCTAGTCCCTCTGAATGTGGGTGACAGTTGTATGGCTGGGGCAGACTGTGGGACCACTTCCTACTGCTTGTATTGGTTTTTTTGGGAACCCATTCTTTTTGCATGGATGCGAGGACCTTGAACCTTCCCCAAAGCAATGTGCCTTACCTTACCCTCTGAGGAGTGGATGGAGGGTGGGATGGGGGGGAAGGTGGAGGGGATGGAAGGAGGGAAAGGAGTGGGAACTGGGGTTAGTATGTAAAATGAAAAAAGATAGTTTTCTTCTTAAATAAATAAATAAAAAGACCACATTGTCCAATACAGATGTCCTATAATAAAAACAACTTAAATAATTAGCCCCAAGAATGAGCACATGGGGCTACATGAAGTTAAAAGTTTCTACACAGCCAAAGAAGTTATCAGCGGGGTGAACGACAGAAGAAACAGTCACACTTCAGACAGGGAGCTGACATCCAGAGTTTACAAAGACGTGCAAACATTAACCACAAAACCTCTAATCTGCTGACTGAGGAATGGGCTACCAAATAATGCCCCCCCCCCAAAGAAGAAACATCAATTGCTAACAAGAATTTCAAACTGTGTTCAACATCCCCCATCATCAGGGAAGTGAAGATTATACATATTCTGAGATGGCGCCTTGCCCATCAGGACGGCCTTCAGATAGCAAATGCAGGCAAAAGGATGTGGAGAAAAGGGACCCTTATTCACTGCTGGTAAGAGTAGAAACTAAAATAGCCATTCTATATGCTATGATGAAGCCAGAACTGCCATGGGAGCCAACTATAGCACACCAGGGGTATCCCCAAGGACTCTATATCCTACCATAGGTAGTCGCGCACCCCGACTCCTTACCGCTCTCCCCACAACAGCAAGAAAGTGGAAATAACCCTACATACATGTCCATGGGTAGATGAGTGGAGAGCGAAAATGTGGTATATCTACACAACAGAATCCTCTCTACATAAAGACGGGAAAATTTGAAAATTTCAGGGGGAAAAAACGGATCTTTGTGGGTCTAGATATGAGTAAAACTTACAAAGGAGGAAACCAAGGCATGGTCAGGTGGTGAGGAAGGTCAAGACATGGTCAAAAGGACATAGAAAGCAGGAAAGTTACTGAAGGAGCAAGGGAAGAGGCCAGTGGTAAAGGATGGGGAGGAGATAAGAAATTGCCTATGGCATACATTCTTCCAAAGGCCATAATGACACCAAATGCCGTATATGCTAGTTTTTTAAATAAGTAAAAAATAATAATAATCATTGGAGAACCCAACTCAGTAAAGAGAAGTTAAGATTTTCAAAACATTTTATATAGAAACGTTTTATGAAGATTTTACAACATAGTAAATCATGTCATACTGTATAGAAAGAGGGGGAGAAGATTAAACTCAACAACAAAGTGCTCGAAGCAACGTATTGCAGTCTCCATGAAAGTGCATAGAAAGTTAGGCAATGTCCCAGGTCGGCACTGGCAGGTTACACAATAACTTGCAAAACAGTTTTAAAAATATATACAAACAGTTTTTCCTTTTACTCTGCTCGGAGGTACTGACAGGGGCACCTTTGTGGCCGGCTTTGCTCTAAATATAATGCAGAGGTAACCAATGCCTAAGCCCAAATCTATCAAAGTAAAATGTTGCGGGGGGGGGGGGGCACTGAGCCAATGACTCCCAGGTCTTTCTTTCCAAGAGTGGCCACTCTTCTCCAGGCCGCTTATGAGGCTGGAGGGCAGCTAGCTCGTGTACTAAGACAGTGACCGCTGACAACGGTGACTCTGGTTCATAGGGGCCTCAGCCCTTAGGTGTAGTGCTTAACTGTCAGCGGCTACAGCCACACGGATAACCTACTTTACGACCTCCCGCCCTGCCCTAGGAGTCTACAACTTTGGTCCTGTGCACCTACAGCTTTTGAGAATCACTTCACTTTGGGAAGAGCCCCAGCGTGTTACTGGAATATTTTGCCCGACCTGATAGTCGAAATGCAAAGGGTAAGCCATAATCCTTTTTTTTTTGAACAATGCTGGTTACATATTTCATTCTCCACGTACAACAAATTCCTTAAGTTCAACAGGCTTTAGAAGGGTAATACTGGTTATCAGATATGGAGAAAAACCGGATTCTATCACATACTTGAGAATGATGTGATTGATCTAAAAAAAAAAGAAGAGAGCCAGACTTTTCCAAGAGTGAGTCTTGGGGAGAATTGATTTAGCTGAATTCTAGCAGATATATTAGAAATACCTGCTAAGGAGTAACTTAACTCACCCGATAGCCAGCCACTCTTTGTAAAATTTCATATACTCCTAAGAGCAAAGGAACTCTGTTTTCATTATTAGAGTCTCTCCAGAGGTACACTAATCTTTTCTTTCTTCCCTCATGTCTAAATTTAAGGGAAAATAACCAGTTCACCTTGGTTGCATTAGGTTAGTTAGTGCTCTTAGCCCTCAAGGCACAGCGGTGGTAAAAGTCAGAGAAATACGCAGGCATTTATTGGAATCGTGCGGTACAGAATAAGCACACACGCCCTCCCTAATCTAGTAACAGGGGCCAGAGCTAAATGACTTTACACAACAGAGGTGTTGGGCTGATTTTCATCGGTCACTTCCTTTTCATCGGGACCACACACAAAGAGCTGGTGGCCCAGAGTCTTCTGGGCAAATCGGAAATACATGAGATGGCCCATTGCCACGAAGGAGACGGAAATCAACACGAGCAAGCCAAAGGCTTCGGGATTGGGAGCAAGGATAACCATGATGAAATGCAGGAGGTCGAGAAGGTAGTTCATGGAGTTCTGCACGCCGTTGATAATGCCTCTTTCTGATTCAATTACATTTTCTTGCAGTAACTGTGTCACAGTTAGATCAAAGGACCAAAGACCTATATGGAACAGGAGATTGTAAAAGATTAAATTTTAGCGTATACTTTAACTTATAGTTATACAGCTTACATTATGCAGGTGTGTTAAAATATGCAAAATACATTGGCGCTCTCGATTCTTTGAATTGCCCATAGATAGAAAATAGTCATCACACTTTTCCTTATATAATTTATCAGTATACAATGGATTATTAATGCCTTTAAGAAATTATTCTTACAGCCACCGGACCCAATAAAACTAAGCCACAAGCATCTCAGTCCCATTTTTCTGTGGTTATTCAGACGACAAAGGTAAAATGGCAACAGGAAGCAGAGCCTATGAATTCTAGCAGGTCTAAAGTTTAAAGTAATCTAACGTGCGGCCATGGCTAAAGAACACGGAAACTTTAACCCACTCTGCCATTGCTGCCTGAGTATCACAGGGCTTCCAATAAAGCTGTCTTGCCTGTGTATTAATGCCTCTGATAAATTCATGAATTGCTCTGTATCACAAGA
Source organism: Microtus obscurus (assembly GCA_963919715.1). Taxonomy (NCBI): domain Eukaryota; kingdom Metazoa; phylum Chordata; class Mammalia; order Rodentia; family Cricetidae; genus Microtus; species Microtus obscurus. Next base: position 8,423,231 of record CAWTZC010000381.1, on the reverse strand, counting down.
TAAATATGGGTTCGTTTCAAGAAGAAATGGATTCAGAGGCCACACACCAGAACTCCATTAATGATTACTTAAATTTGGCTCTGTAGGATGCCTTGACATTGTGCTTCCGGCCAGAGGTATAAAACTAATTTGTGTGGCAAAGTATGCAACGTAGAAAATGCCTATCAGCTAGCGGGGACTTGTCGGTGAAGGGTGTTTCTTACAACCATGATGCCTTCAAAAGAGTAACAATTTAAGGCATGTTCCTAGCACAAGAAGGCCTTGGGTTTGATCCCCAGTAACACACGAGAGAGAGAGAGAGAGAGAGAGAGAGAGAGAGAGAGAGAGAGAGAGAGAGAGAGAGATTAAATATTTAATCCTCAAAAATATTCATTTAAGGATGTACCTCAGAATTAGAGTTCTCACTTAATATGCATAAGGTCCCAAAACACACACACAATTCAGAAAAAGAAATCCTAAATGTTTTCTATACCTATACACATATAGTTTAAAATATTAAGTAAAATTTCATGTTTATTGAGTAGATCCTATATATAAACTGGGGCTTTTGCTTAAATTAACATGCATGATTTCAGATAATTTACTGTTGAATTCTCTTCGCTATCACTCCCAGATGATCTAACTTTTTTAATATAGAGAAAGAGAGTTCTTACCAATTCTAGCAGCAATGACGCCCGCGAAGAGCAGGCTGACGGAGATCATGGGCTCGGATTTAGTACTAATCTCATGGACAGTATTAACAATATTAGACATGTTGGACATAGGCGTTTCAGTCGTAAAGCCGGTCTCGGGTATCTTGGTAGTTGGGGGCACTGGCTCTGCCTGCATAAACCTAGAACGTATATCTTCGAATGGAGAAACAGATAGATCCAAGGGGCTTCCAGGCATGAACACAGAGATCACACACAAGATCAAACAGGAGAGCTGCGCCAGTCCTGAGAACAGACCAGTCCGAACAAGGCCGCATTTTCGGCGTAGCCAAGTGAAAGCCACGGTTCCCATTATTCCAGTTATTGCTGAGGCTCCCATCAAAATACTGAGGACGGAGCCGCTCAGTCCCTGAGTGTAGGCGTACCCTGTAGTGATGCAGTCAAAGCCCAGGACTGTCATATAAAGGAAAGCCAGGCCCATGCCAGCCAGGAACACCGGCTGGTTGTAGTAGGAGACCCAACCATCCCGAAAGGTGCGGAAGGGCTCGGCCATCTGGGAGGCACAGGTGGGCTCTTGTTCGGGTTCAAGTTCGCGGATGTTGGAGTCTTTCTCGCCCATTAGGTGAGATTGCTCCAGAGATTTTGGCTCAGTATCTGTAAATAAGACACATCATTGGTTTGGGTTTCCTTGTTCTCCTTTTGCGTGAGTCTCCTTGACTACTACATTGTAAATATTGCTTTCCTTTTACTGGTAAATTCAGAATTACAGCCATGCAATAGGTCCCAAGTAACAGTTCTGGTGTAAAAATAAATACCAATGGTCTCTTTTTTAAACCTCTCTTTCTTTCAGAGATTATGCTCTCATTCACTGAAGCAAATAGCAGGAAAACATATCAGATAAAGTAGAAAAATTATGTGGGGAAGTACACTATCTTCTTTTAAAACCTTAATAATATTTCTTTTACCAGAAAACCAGCTTCCACTTCTCCGGGGAAATCCTGCCTCTATCTCCCCCACACCCCACCCCCACTGTCCTCTAAATGACTATTTTACTCCCCTCAGGAATGCTAGGAAATGCCCACGTTCTTTGTCTCCCCATTTCTATGACTCAGTTTCCCAACCATCCTCAATCAGTTACTCCTCTGTGCCCACTGCCCACAACAAGAAAAGCGGCCAGGGACCTACCCCAAGTCTTTTTATAGCCAACCCACAGTCCTTTCCAGAATCTCAAAAGATGACACCCAACGCATCCAGACCCTCCCTGGAAAGACAGCCTGAAATTCAAACTAGCATCCGGTCTTCAGCAAACTCCTGAGGGCTGAACTTAGAACCAGGAGCTGGTGGTTTGGCCAGTTACCTTTGGGTGCATTCAGTTGCTTCATTTCTGCCTCCTCTACTTTGAGAACAGCTTTCACGGCCAGAGCAGGGGTCTTCTGATACACCTTCCAGAGCAAGAAGTACTCCACACACATGGACACCAGATTCCAGCCCGAAATGAAACCACAGCCAATGACCGGGGAACCGAACGTCATGATCTGGCCCACGGCCATGGGGGCCAGGATGTTGGTGAGCTGGTCAATCCTTCTGATGGTGGCATTCATATCTACAGAGGCAAGAGGCAGGTGAGTGAGAGTTCAAACCTATCAAAGACAGCCTGATCACTTACATCATAGAAAGCGAAAAGCCAAGGGGACAGACACCTGGAAGGCCAGTTTCTAAAGGCATCCTGTGACCAAAACATTCGCTGTGAAGAACAGTCCCTGTTCTCATGAAGCTAACACTCCTCTAGGAAAAGCCAGCCTACCACCCAACAATATATACTATGCATGATGTATTACAGATATGTGTAGAAATATGTATCTGCAAATGCTGCAAGGAAACATCTGGTATGTAAACTGTGAAACACATACAGTGTTCATGTTAAAGCAGTGGTCCTCAGCCTTCCAAACGCTGCAACCCTTTGACCCAGTTCCTCATGCCATGGCGACCCCCAGCCATACAATTATTTCATTGCTATTTATTAACTATAACTTTGCAACTGTTTGAAATTGTAATGTAAATATCTCATATGCAGCCCCTAAGGGTGTCACAACCCACAGGTTGAGAACCACTACTTTGATGGGCTGATAATAGATTATGGCTGACAGAGTCTAAGAAAGCAGTGTCGTTGATGGTTCTAAGGAGCTCTGTTCTTTTTATTTTTCTTGCGTTACTAAGTACTGAGGAGCAGATAACTTTGGAGTAATCAGGTTTTGCATAAAAGCACTAGAATTGGATTTTAGAAATGCTGATTTTGATAAGGCTCTTTGGAGACTGATAGCTACATCAAGGAGGCTGAAGATTCAGAAAGAGATAGGAGCCAATTTCAGAAGTTTGCCAGTTTTTAAAACTATGGAATCAGATTGAATCTCAAGGGGGGTGTGTAGAGCACAGACCAGGTTCTAAACTGTTAGGAATGCCAAAATTTAGAGGTCAAAAACATGAGTAGGAATGAGCAAAGTGATAAAAAAACAAGAATACCGTGTCCTAGAAATGAAAAGGGGACAGTGCTTCAAAGTGGAGGAAAACCACCTGCGCCAAGTGCTTATGGTGACACTCAAGAAACAGAGAATAAGAGGGGCGGTGGCACTCAGACGTGAGACTAAGAGGGACACATGATGGTGGCACTCAGACGTAAGACTAAGAGGGGGCACTCAATGGGCCCCCTGAGAACCAGTGGGCACCTCAAAGACAACAGAGCAGGAGGAGCCCACAAGAGGTGCCAACTCCAGGAAACACTGTTTTCTTATCTTTCCCATAGGTATCCCTTCAGGGCACAATGTGAATGCTGCCCCCCCCCCCCCGGGAAATGCTGCAGAGTAAACCACAGAGAAAGTTAGCAAGCATGAGGAAGTGGCATGGTAGACGCTCCTGCAGGATGCAGGAGAAAATGTAGAGCCGTCCTTCAGGATGGAGGGAAAGAGGCTGAACGCAGAGCTAGGCTCATTCCTCTGACGGCAGGAAAAGAGCAGCTCCTTGCTCATGGGCACACTGAGCTAAATCATGTCTTTTTCTCCAGTCTTGCTCTACTGTGAAAGTTGGCTTTAAAGGGGTTACTGAGTTAGCCCAACAACAGGAGAGAGAGTCAAGTGAGCCAAGGCTTGCCCTGGGAGGCAAGCGTGGTGTCATGACTGACCTTGGAATTTAAACAGGGTAAGAGAGGGAGAACAGAAAGGGTCCTAGGTGGTAAGAAGGCGATGGATTCTGTGGTTCGTAGGTGGCAGCCAGCATGCAAGGATTGTTTGGAAGTGAAGGATGGAGCAGGGGAGATGGAGAGTGGCGGTGAAGATGCAGACAAAGAGTGAGCTTATGAGAGGAAGATTTCGCCGTGATAACAGGGTTTTCTAACGTTGGTTCCTGGATGTACAAGAGTATCAAAGATGAAGAAAGGGCAGCTAAGGCAATGATCCTCTTTGCCGTGCCCTATAGCACGAAGGAGGGTGAAAACTCATGAGGCAGATCCTCGGCAATGATCTGGGTCAGCCAGGAAAAATCAATACGTGACTAACGAGAATCCTTGGGAATGGCCTCTCTCCTTCCCCTCATTCCTTCGGCGTCGGTGGCTTTCTGATTAGTCCTAGGAGTGTACAAGGCACACACGATAACGGGAGAACTTTGATATTCATCACCTTTCACTTGAAAGGCAAAGGCAGCCGGCACCGACCTCCCGTCGCAATGCCTTCCTAGAGGCAAAGGCAGTGGCCGTGGTCATCCATCTGGCACAGGAGTGTGTCTTCCTTTGCACAGGCTCCCCTAATGTCTGCCTGCCCACTAACAGGCTTCCAGTGCGCAAGCCAATAGGGACACGAGGAACTGATCCAAGTGACTCAGCAATTTGAGTCCCAAAAAGAAAAGCAATTCAAGAAAGAACAGCTGCGTCTTAAAACCTCGTTACAACAGGAAATGTTTTAGCCAAATGTTTCCCTTTCCTAGATAATCAAGAACTGGGGGTTCACAGAGCTCCCGAGACCCCAGTTTCCATATTTTATAGAATGCTTAGGAAGTCAATAGTCAAGAAAAAGGTGGCATCAGGAAACAGCTTGTGTCTTTCTGGAGCAGAAGGAAGTAGCAGCCGTTTTGAAGACCTAATTGTTTGGATGGTGATAGCCTAGAAGAGAATCAGTCTTCTGAACGTTCACACGTATGCGCTCTGTGAATTTACATTTATTCACACGTGAAGACTCAAATGAGGGTTTGCCTCATGCTGGTTTGGTGGCTTTGGCTATAGCTATGGCACAGAACATGGCACGATACAATGTCTTTCACTGTGACAAGTACATGATACCACACAGGAGAAGACGTGTTCAAAGGGGACTTGCTGGGCAACCAGGAGCCAGCAGGCTGCTCTGTCTAGAACGTGAAACCAACTTTTTTAAGCAATAGAGCTAAGGCCATATTTTGTCAAAGCGAACCACCAGATTTTCCTCCAGAATACTTAGCCAGAAACCCCAAGAAGCTGTCACTTCAGACTACTTCCACAAAGGGGCAAGAGAGACAGACGGATTAAAAAGCCTGGGGAAGGAGGGCACACAGACTACATGGAAGAGAGAACGTCTTAATAAAAGATTGAACCTGAAAAATATCTGACTAGTTCCTAGATTCGTTAAGAGTATACACGTGAAAAACTACTTTGGCCTCAACGATACAGTTTTCTATTTTAGAACTCTCTGAAATCATGAGTGCTGGAATAAAGAAACAAGAGCAGACAACAACCAGCCGCCAGCTCATAGTCTTATTCTTTATGTATGCACACGTATGTGTGCGCGCACACACACACACACACACACACATACACACACACAAACACAGCCAACTCTCCTGCTTGGTTTTCTAACATCCTTACAGGAAGCCAAGGCAACAGACTCTACTTTTCTTCCTTTCTCTTCTATTTTTCTTTAGCCATATCCCTTCCCCAACCCCCGACTGTTCTGCTTATAGCAGAAATGACACACCAAATCCATGGTCAGACATCCGCTGACCCTCCGAATTAAGAAGTCTCTGTATTTTGTTCTGAAGCATGGATTTTAGTTAGCATCCACTGGGGGTAAATATCAGAAAAGAAAACTTGTAGGTGTCCTTCAGTGATCTATCAGCCTGGCTGTGGGGGTGGGGGCAGAAGGGCAGTAACTAAGACTGGACCACTTGACCAAGAAAAGAGATGGGCTGACATTCCGTTTCCCTTTTGAAACTGAGGAAAGCCCACAAGGCTAGGAAACAGGCTGTCTTTTCTAGATTCTTCTACCATGAAATAATTCACAAAGAAGGAGAGGGGTCAGCTGAGAAATGGCCAGTCCTATTTTCAATTGTTCTGAAACATTTTCTTATAGATCCACAGAGTTAGGTTGTCTGTGAGAATTTCCCTGGAACAAGGCTTTTTGTTGTTGCTGCTGTTGCTTATTTTTTGCTTGCTTGTTTGTTTGTTTGTGACAGGGCTTCTCTGTGTAACAGGCTCTGGCTGTCCTGGAACTCACTTTGCAGACCAGGTTGGCCTCAGACTCAAAGAGATCCACCTGCCTCTGCCTCCCAAATGCTGGGATGAAAGGCATGCATGGCCACTGCTTAGCCTTAATAAGGCTATTTTAAGGAGTAGAACAACTTTTAATTTTTTTTCTTTTTATTACTTTTTAATGATGTGTATTGTGCAGGTAGATGCACTAAGGGTACGTGCCCACAGAGCCTAGAGGCATCAGACCCCCTGAAGCTGGAATTTCAGGTGATTGCCTAATGCCATGCTGGGAATAGAACTCGGGTCCTCCAGAAGAGAGGAATGGGTTCTTAAGGAGCACGCCATCTCTCCAGTTCCCTAAAATAACTTTTTTTTTTAACTTAATGGACTTTATAGGGTCAAAATGAGTGCAGTTAATAAGTTCAGATAAGTGAAAGAAAAATAATTCAGAGGCCAAATATTTTTCCAAATATGTTAGAAAAATACATCTGAGACCTGTTTTCAAAATACACTCCTTCTTATGCCCTGAATTTTAAAACACAGACATATTTTACATGCTCAAAACAATGTTAAAAAGAGAAAGTTAACAAAAAAAGGGGATGAAGTCTTATCTTCTCTTTCAGCAGAACAAAAAAGAGATGTGAAATTAGTATTATTTTTTATAAATAAACAAAGAATGGAAGAGAATTTTCTGGAACACATTCACTGTTCTGCTCTCCCACAAAACCCCAGTGTGTTTCCCTGGGTTGTAATACGGCTACCAGGAAGTGATGATTCAGACAAATTCTTTTTCTTCTAGAGCAGAGGTGGCCAACTTCAGTCACCTACAAATACGTGGGGCCACATTCATAGCTATCTGAGGAGGCACACAGGCAGGAGGGACAAGCCTGTTCCCGGTCTCCCATAGACTTTGCTCCCTTTCAATTCCTATTTCCTTCCCGCCTTCTTTGTACATTTGAACCACCAGGTCTAGTCAAACGGAGCCACTTGCTAACCCCGGCTCACAGTCTTTGCTTCTGCGTCCTCGAGTGGGCTGCTTTAGTCATCGGGAATGGCTTTCCTGTCTGTCAGGACTGTTGGGCAACGCGCTTGTGATACTCATTATCTTAATGACCCGCAGAGTCGGCTCAGCTGATCGGGGTGACCTTCCTCTCTCACCTTGTGTAATTACCAAGCCAGTTCAAACCTGCGGGCGCTAAGGTGAAGAAGGAGGGTACCGGGTAAGCCAGGGGCCTTACGAGCATTCGTGAAATAAGATACGTGTCTTGAAGACACTCTGGTCTTTTCTTAAGCCTCTTGTCTGTGTTTCCAATAAACTAAGATTGTTTGTTAAAGAACACGTTCTGTCTTCTGTTTGAAAATATATTTCAAAAGTCTTACACTTTGTAGGATGTGAGATAATTACTCTTCAAAAGAAATTTTTTTGAAGTGAAAACTAACTTCAATAATCTCTGCTACAACTGTGTTATCTCCATTTGGTAGAAAGAAACAAAGTAGCAAGGGCACAATCCTTAAAGTGCGTGTAATATTTCCATATTTATGAGGGCAAAATACCATGTCAGATTGCTACCATGACAACTGAAATTGAGAAACAGCATAATTTAAAAAGAAAAAAAAAACCCGAAAAGTCCAAATGAGATGTTCTACTTGCTAGATTTACAGAGAAGGATACAGTAGGAAGGATCCTAAAGTTAACTCCGGAGCACTTAGGTAAGTCACTGCACTGTCTGACCTCTGTAAGGGCAGCAATGCAAAACCCTGGTGCTTCCCGTGTAGTGTCCTTAAAGTCTTCCCAGACAACCAACGGTGAAAAGGCGTCCCTTCCCACTTAGGGCCATGGATTCATGGGTTCCTTTAGTCGAAAGGGTCATCCCAGTTACCTGCTAGTCTGCTTCTGTTTTCTCCCGCCACCACAACAATCCAGTCCCTTTGGATTGTGATGGCTGTAGCGGTGCTGGCCAGATTCGCGATGTTCGCGATAGTGATGATCATGATGTAGCAGGCAGTCTAAGGAATCAGAGCAAAAAACTTGAGTTAATACGGAAGCTTATCTTTTTTTTTTTAATTTCAGTGTCATTCATAAAAAGTAACTTTACTTTCTGCACAAGGGACAACTGAGTACCAGGAGTCAGAAATTAAAGGGCAGGGCATAATTCAGATCTGTACCATTTATAGTTAATTCAAAAGTTATACAATAATCATTTATATGACAGTTGAATGTTTTTTTTTAAAACATCACCAAAGGAGAATCAAGAGAATCAAAATGGGGCTGGAGAGATGGCTCAGAGGTTAAGAGCATTGCCTGCTCTTTCAAAGGTCCTGAGTTCAATTCCCAGCAACCACATGGTGGCTCACAACCATCTGTAATGGGGTCTGGTGTTCTCTTCTGGCCAGCAGGAAGACACACAAACAGATTATTGTATTCATAATAAATAAATAAATAAATTTTAAAAAAAAGAGAATCAAAATGACCCGTGGATCTAGAAATCAATATTAAAGGTTACAGTGGAAACCCACAAGGTACACTCCTAGACTGAAAAGGGTTTACACCTTCACCACTATTGGATGTTCTGTTCTCTCATCCAGAACCCTGGGGAGCTGAGGCACAGCTCAGTGGTAGAGTGTATGCTTAGTACTTCTGAGATCCTGGGCTCCATCCTCAGGACCCGGGAAACAAACAGCAAGAACCCCGTGGAGAACTTACGAGGACCCATCCGTGATACATCGTCAGAAGCTCATGTTTGTGTAAGAAGACCATCATGAGGATGATTCCGCAGAGGATGACGGAGACGTTCTGCACCACCAGTGAAGTCTGGGCCACTGTACGGAGCAAAAGCAAAATGTTCACTGCACCGGCATGGTTGAGCAGGATGCTGTCACTCACGCGATTGCTGAGCTACGTGGATGCACATGCGTAACTACTACAAGACCAAGAAACCCCGCCAAGAGTAAATTCTGCCTCAGCTAGGTCCTGCCCACAGACCCGAGAACCCTGCAAACAAAATAATGGAGCCGTGGCTTTCTTCTATTAATTGAAGTCTTTCATGATAACTGTATATTTATCTCATTAATTCTTAGGAAGCTTACTATTATAAACAGAAGTGTTGTATGGATAAGATCCATCCTTCAAGCCTCAACTGCTTAAGCTAAAATAAAAACACGTAGGAGGTTAGAGAAGAGCTGAAGAGGAAGTGGACTCTGTAACCTCTCGCTTACGTGGCCTGCTTGATCTATTAAAATAATAAAAAATACACAAACATTTGCCCAGAACCCATACATCGTAGACTTCTTCTGATTTATATTTTGTTGTCATTGCTATGAAATTCTGAGCTATGCCTTCCATCAGAGAAAATGCAAGGTCCTGTTAGGAGAGAGACTCCTTCATATAGGTGAGCAAGGCCAGGTAAGAACCAGTAGCCATTTTCCCGCCACTCATAGACAGATCATTAGGACAGGATATTTAATGGTTCTTAGGCCTATGCCTGGTAAGTGTGGAGGATAACATCCACCTTCCTTCCCTTGTGGAATCACAGTGATCTTCAAATAAAATATTTGTGAAAACATTGTGGAAGGTATAAGTTACAATTACAGATCTTGTCATCCAGAACGGTAAGGCTTATCCTGGCTTGGAAGATCATATCAAAGACTTAAAACAAAACAGACTCCTCCCTGAAACAAAACCCAATGCATGTATGCATGCATGCATTCATAGCTAAGGATTAAAAACCAAGTCCCCATACACCAGAAGGAAGGCTATGTGGGCAGATGACTATAACCATCTCAGGACAATAACGAAGGTAGCACAAAGTCTCAGAGAGCAGAGGAAGAAATAGTGACTTCATCCTGGAAGGAGCAGGGAAGAGTCACATGAAGGGTGGCTCGTGAGACGCCAAGACTGCAAACACAGGAGACTCCTATCATATAACACAGCCTTCTCCATCCAACTTAGCACTTCCTGAACGCGTGATTGCAACACTCAACCACGTTATGGTTAAAGGATCTTGTGGAGAATATTCTTGTGGCTAGCTATCAAGAGAATTTGGTTTTCCCTAGTGTATAATTTTTTTTCTATATGTGCTCTTATCGACTTATTCTCAAAATAGGAAAATTTTCCTATGAATCATTTTACTAGTAACGCCAAATCCTAGAACTCTGTAGGCCTGTCAACTCTTTATTTAGGAGCAATCACCCTGAGCTGAACAAAGCTAGCTACACCTTAAAGTTTTCCCTGTGTCTCTCTTCAGGCAGGCATGGACAGCTCTTTGCATTATTAACTGAGTTTCAAATAATTATCCACACACATCTTATTTTCCTATAACCAAATTGCTTAGTTATTTCCAATCTCTTGTATGTAAAACAGAATATATCTTGATGCCTTAGAATAAAAATCATTTTATCATGTGTACAATATAATACATGCATGATTTATTATAATTTCTATAACATATTATAATTTTTTTTCCTTAAAAAAGTGTAATTCAGCTGTCTGTTGTCCAGATATGGTTATTCTCTCTGGAATTCAGCTGTCAAATTCCACTATGCACACCTTTAAATGTACACCAGAGGACAGATGTCCAAGCTGTACCCAGGAACCTCACACTAGAGGGCCTCTAGCGCAACTCATGGTGAGGGAGGAAGCCAGAACCTAAGCAAACTTTTAATGTTTAACGCGATTCTCAGAAAATTGGCTACTGGGTTAATTGTTAACATCTGAAACCGACAAACTGCCAAAAGAAAGAAAAATCTATGAAGTCAATGCCCTGACACCCCAACTAATGCAGCTGCCTCAGGACCCTGAATCCAGATGTGGCCATCAGCCCCTATCCCTCAGCTCTGTCGCGCGAGTCTTTTCTCTGAGTCATGATTTATTCTCTCCAGTACAGAGGAAACAGGGGCTGGTCCAAAGAACGCTGGCTGAGTTACATAATGGCACTCACCTTTCAGTCTGGCATTCTTGTCCACCCAGTCACCAATGATGGCGCCCATGACCAGGACGGAGCCTGCCACCACTAGCCCATAGACAGCTGTCAGAAGGAGGCTGTTTCCATAGAGTTCCACCAGAAACACGGACACGGCAAAATGCCACATCCGATCCCCCTGAAACAAGACGAGGTTTGGTTGAAAGGTCTTGAGTTTGTAGCCCAGTGTAGTCAAGAAGTCTTTTCTTATCAAAAGGATGCTTTCTGGCTACATCGGATGGTTTTTCCAAGCCAATAATTATGACTTGAAAATTGGCCTAATGTTAAAGATTCATTCCAGCACAATGGAAAAGTCAAACTTCATTACTTATAATTTCGAAGCATTAGTTTAACTTAAGGGCTGACACAAGCCAGTTTTTCAATTTAGGAACTTGTAGGAATGGCCTCTGAGACCTCTGATGGGTTTTCATTGCTATCTTTTTTATTTTTAATGTGTTATTCCACGAGTAAATTTTTTTCAAAGCTGTAAAATAGCAGAACAAACAGAAGGGGAAAAAAAATCAATCATGGAAACTCTGATCCCATAAGACCAAAGATGTTGAAATAAATATATAAGTAAACAGCTATTTTTAATGTTTTAGTAAAGATAAGTTTTGAAAAGATAGCTTGGTGTAGTGATACACACTTTTAATCCCAGCACTCGGGAGGCAGAGGCAGGTGGTATTCTGTGAGTTTGAGGCCAGCCTGGTCTACATAGTGAGTTCAAGGATAGCAAGAGCTACATTGTAGATTCTGTCAGGAAACAAGCTGAGACAGAGAGTTGTATCTTTACATAGTTCCAGAACATATAAGGAATTTTGCTATTAGTTGGCATAAAATGTGGTACAAGTTTAAGAGAAACTTTTTAATCAGTCAGATAGATTAATACATGAACTATCTAGAAGAGACACTCTATGAGATTACACGTTCCAGCCCGGACATTTTAGGTTAACATTGAGGAAAGACACCATTTCGTCAGAATCATCACTAAATTCCTTACATATTTGACCCCGTGTGAAAGAACTTCCACTCTGAGATCTTCCCGAACTCTGGCAAAATCCTCATGATAAACTTCATACGTTGGAAGGAAATTATTTTACTGATAAGTCAAACGCTGTTAAATTTTAAGAAGACTAAAATAACCACTTTAAATATTCAAAATTTAAACTGATTCATGCTAACACGATAAACAAGTCGTTCTCAACTAGGAGCATTCTATTCTCAGGGGTCACTTGCTAATGTCTGTAGATGCTTTGGGGGTATCACAGCCTCCCTGCCTGAAGAGAACTTGAGGTACGGAAATATTGCCGGCATCCCTCATTCCATCAGGAAGCATTTCCTGACCCCAAACATTAACACTGCAGAGGTAGGGAAATCTTTGTGCAAAGAATGATGCAATTTCCAATCATAATCCAAAACGAACACAAGATTTAGAGCCTGGAGAATGAGGTTGAAATTGCTCTGGCTATCCTAATTTCCAAAGACCTTCCAAGTATTAAGAAGTGCTGAACTGTGTGCTTATAAAAACCCCAAGAACGGGGCAACATCTAAGTAAACGCTGGCTAAGTACTCAGCCCGCCTTTTCACGCATCCATTGTCTGCCTCCCTGCCACACGCTCCAACTCTACTTTGATATTTGTTTACGTGCCTTCCTACCCACGCTGGATCTGAGCATTAGTAACCACAGTCATCAATCCACTTAATAAACGCCTCTAGACTGGTTTCCGATGCGTGCCCCACGCGACTGTGGCATCACAGCTTCAGTGGGCTCCTTTTCATGGTGCCCGCATTCCAGTCTAGAGAGACCAAGGCAAACCAGGCACAGGACAGCGGGTAGCAGAGGCTATGAGGAAAAGGGACGTAGCAGGTGGCACTCTACGTTATGACAGAGGCCTCTGTGAGCAGAGAAGTAAGCCCCTCTTTTTCACGGTTTCACATTGGTGCTTTTGTTGTAGCTGCTCGGAAGCCCTTACTGAATTGTGTTACAAACTCCTAAACGAAAGCACCTACTTCTCAGCTGGTTTGTACTCCAACGGCAGCATGAAATGTGATATTCAGTTAGTAGAAATGAAGTCAGAAATGAAAAAAACACACAGATCACACAAACCTAACCTCAGAGAACCTTCTGCCCAAAGACCCTATATCCAAGGTATCAGGAATCACAGTTCAGTTGTGTTGGCAAGTGTGTGTGTGTGTGTGTGTGTTGGCATGTGTGTGTGGTGTGTGTATGTGGGTGGTGTGTGGTGGTGTGTGTGTGGTGTGTGTGGTGTATATTGGCGTGTGTGAGATGTGTGTGTGTTGACATGTTGTGTGGTGTGTGTATTGGCATGTGTGTGCATGTTGGCGTATGTGTGTGGTGTATGTTGCTGGGTGTGTGGTGTATGTGGTGTGTGTGTGGTGTGTATTGGCATGTGTGATGTTTGTGTTGACATGTTGTGTGGTGTGTGTATTGGCATGCGTGTGCATGTTGGCGTATGTGTGTGTTGGTGTGCATGTGGTGTGTGTGTATTGGTGTATGTGTGTGTTGGCACACCTGTGTGTGTGGTGGTATGTATTGGCATGTATGTGTGTTGTGCTGACATGTGTGTGTTGGTGTGTTTGTGTGGTGTGTGTGTTGGCATGTATGTGTGTGCAGTGTGAGTGTGGTATGTGGTGTGTGCATGTGTTGACGTGTATGTTGGCATGTGTGTCTGTGTGTGTTAGCGTGTATGTTGGTGTGTGTGTGTGGTATGTGTATGTGTGTCTGCACACAGGAGACAAAGCACAGAAAAAGAATTAACTACTTAGAGCTTCCCCTTTTGTACCCTTTGCAGCAAAGACTAAGCACTAACCCCTCTATGGCCCAGTTGTTGCTGTAACATCTTTCTTTCTCCCGAGGACTCGTCCATTTGCTCAGTTGACTATAAGGTTAGAATAAGCATCTTCCACCTTTCTTTAGGAACATGCTTTAAATTTTCTTTCTCAATACAAGATACAAAATAAACTAATTTAAAAAAAAAAACCTGGAACACCCATAGCTCTTCTCATGTTTCTGACACCCAAAGGTCACATGAGCCTTGAAGTTAATCAGTGTTTAGCTATTGGTTTAGATTTATAAAGGGCTCTTTACTGTGTTTTTTTTTTTTCTTATGCCACCAGCTAAAACAAACTCAGGCCAATTCCACTTTGTTTATGAATATATTTGCAGAGTCATCCCTGGGTAAGCATTCAGAGCCCAGGAGTTAGCTTCTCTAGGAAATTATCTGAGGCTACTGTTTCTCAGAGAGCCAACAACCCAACCTAATACCCTCCCGAGGACAGAGGGCATAGATTTCTGTGTATGATGGCCCCCATTCATGGCTCATAGGTAAGTCAATTAAAAGAAAGTAGCACTTCAAACTAGACTCTGGAAATTCTTTGTTCTTGTTAATAAGACAGAGAATATGTTTAGAGTCATGGCTTCTAAGCAGTAAGAAGAATTGTTTAGGGTTTCTAATAATCATCTATTGAACACATGCAGCCCTCTTTGGGGTATTTGGGGGCTTATAGAGGAATCTAGAGCAGAAATTCTGGAATTTTCTCAAAGCCACTTAAGAAACCAATGGGAGAATTGTGAAGCCATGCCTAACTTCTCTGGGAGGTGGCTTTTATCCCAGCTTGTACTACCCACATATTAAGAAGCCACAGATAACAGCTTTGAAGATTAGATTTTTTATCATTTAGATTTTTGATCTTGGATTAGGTATACTTAAGCTAATCTTACAATATTACTGTTACCCTGATAGGCCAATATTTGTTAGTATATTATTCTATTCTATTTTCATGATGCTGCATGCTGGAACCAGACTTTAACAAAAGAAAAGAGTTACATTTCTTTTCTTCTTCCTCCTCCTCTTCTTCTTCTTTAAAAATTTATTTATTTTTATTTTATATGCATTGGTGTTTTGCCTGCACATATGTCTGTGAAGGTGCCCGATCCCATGAAATTGGGGCTACAGGCAGCTGTGCGCCGCAATGTGGGTGCTAGGAATTGAACCCGGGTCCTCTGGAAACGCAGTCAGTGCTCTTAACCACTGAGCCATCTCTCCAGACCTCAGACAAAGTTTCTTAAAAGTGGGAAAAGAAAGAAGACTCATGAGATAACCTTCCCAGTTTGGGAGGGGGTAACAGAATTTGCCAACCCTAGGAATTATGCATGCTTTCCTGTCCTTGTCAATCTTATTATGGACAGTTTCACTCTGTAAATTATTAGCAATTCACCATTAAGAAACATTTACTAATAATCATGGGAACTGTCTTCGAAAAAAAAATTTCTGTTGAAACATGTGTCTAAGAACAATTTCGCTTAATACAACTGTCTCCACAGAAAGTAAACAGAGCTTGCGCAATCACGCGCGAAGAGTCATTGCGGTCTCACTTACCCAAGTGGAGAGAGCGTGGCCAAGGTAGAGAAGGAATTTTGCCGAGGTCAGGTAGTTTCCTAAGGATCCTACAAAGGCCCAGAGAGAGTAAATGAAAACTATGTTTCGCCATACCCCTGCGCTCAGGTTAGAGTTTGCTTTGGGTTATAAGTATGTGTGGTGTTTTAGCAGGTCACCTACAGATTGATGCATTCGTTTTACTTCATGCCATCCCCTGAGGTCCAGAGTGGCCTCTTGGCCAATAACCGCCCGACTTCATGCACCGTGAAGAAACTCCTATTTCAACATTCTTCAACTTTGGTGAGGTTTGTTTATCAGGGCAAGGAATTCCACACTGCCCAGCGTACTCTATCTATCCTTGCCGATCTGCGAGCTCTTTTAAACCAAACTTTGAATTTACGTTCTTCGGAGCCTCCATCCAAACAGAAGTCAACCCTCACGGAACTGCGTGCCCCACCCCCACCCCCGCCACCTGCAATCCCACCTCTTGATGCATTAGGATTATACAACTCACCACAGCATCCTTCCTGGCCGTTTTGATCTCTTGCCTTGGTCATGGCACCAGGCGCTCTCCCCTTGCTTATTCTGGTGTTGGTTGCTGTAGCTGCTCTTGCCCGGGGGCTTGTTCACGGGAGTGCGAGGAACCGGAGATAGCACCGCTAAAAGCACAACAGCCTTGTGCCGCGAGACCCCAAAGGACAACTAGGACAAAGATCAACAGCAACGCTGCCACCGGGGTCTCTCTCTGTCTCCTTTCCAAACTTAGCCAACACTGTAGCTGAAGTTGGAAAGCTAAAGCCTTATGGAAGCGGGTTGGAGGATCCACCGGCCGCCGGAGACCCTGAGCCTGCTCCCGCCGCCGCCACCGCCACCGCCGCGGCCGCGCCGTGGGCCGGGCCACCACTTATAGGCAGCCGGGGGCGGAGCTCGCGAGCGCGGGGGCGCCCCTCCCAGCAGGACACCAGGTCTGGGCGAGCAGCGCTCCGGGCCTCCCGGTGCTCGGGGCACTGCCAGAAGTCACCCGGAGGGCGCGAACAACAGGCGCCTTTGCAGGGCCACTGCAGAAGAAACCCGAGACGGGATCGGGTGTCCCGCATCGTGGCAGGGAGACCGTGCGTGGACCCCGAGGGGACAACCGTGGAGACGTTTCCTGCAAAGGGCCTATTGGCAGGTGCCAGAGCGTTGCGCTGCGCTGCTCTGCGCTCTGACTTCCCGATTGCCAGCCAGTCCCCAGGCAAAGCTCAGCGGGAGCTGGAGAGGAATAAAGGAGCCTCCCACCCCAGCTACATTTTGGAATGCCGGTAGCTAAGTAAATACAAGTCCCGTCACAGAGGCAGCCTTCCTGGCCTCCAAGTCCGGCCTCTCCAGAATGTCTTCCTTCCCCAGACTGTAGAGAGGGACTCAAAAGCAGTGGAATCAAAGCGCAGGAAGGGGACTTAGAGATCAGAGAGCAACCCTCCACAGCCCAGTCAGTGACCACAGGCCTCCCAGCCCAGACTTCTGTCCTGCAGGAGCAGCCAGGAGACAGCTTCCTTCAGGGTCCTTTCCCTTTGGGATCTCAGCCCGCCACACCTGCCTCCTTTGCTCCTCTCCAGGTCCCAGAATCAGACAGGAGGTTACCAGGAATACCGGTTGTCCCGGTTGGGACCCTGGGTCTGACCCAGTCTGATTAAAGTCACTTGGTAGCCTCCAAAAGGAAAGGGTTAAATATAACTACAGAAAAAATGCACCAGGTGTAAGTCTCTAGTGACCTCAGCTTCATCCCCAGGTCACGCCAGGCTACCACTTACCTTACAGTTGTCAATCTCGTCAACTCTTCCAGAGTAATCTTCCACATTGAAACCCCAGCCAGCTTGCACCCTTGGAGCGCGGGCCTAATGACACCTGCTAATGAGGAGAGCTTCTCAGGAGCACGGGCCTTGTATCTGGACTCTCTATCAGAAGCCCCAAAGGTCTTTGCGGGCGGGGTGCTTCTGGATTCGTTGGGATGAGGGCTGCAGAACAGAGATAGGGGACTCACTGGTTACTGCTCTCAACAGCTTCTCCGCCTTTGCAAAAAAACCGCTCTCTTCTCCTTTCATACAAAACTTTTCCGTTCTTTCTCCTCACTCAGATGTGGTGTGGCCATGTCTGCTGAACCTGTACAATGGGGTGGCGTATCCCAAGCGTCTTTTGAAGAAAACCTAAGGTATGTTTACATGGGGTACTCAGGAAGGGGACATCTAACAAACTGAGAATTTCCTATTTTTTTTTAAATTTTATTGACCCTCAAGCAAAACACAAACTCTCCTGATTCCTTGCTCATATGTCACCGTGTGCCAATAACAAGAACCTCTGTGTTCTTTACATTAATGGCTGTGTGTCTTAAGGATGGGTGTTGAGCTGCCCCCAATCTCCAGGTGTCTTAACTTTCAGTCCGTGAAGATTATTTACTGCAGACTTGGAGAAACAGCTGAGCTGCTGTGTGCCTCGAAGTGTGACATGGAACTTCTGTTCCCCTTGTCACCAAGGAGTCCCCAGAAACCAGGGGAGTGGAGCAGACCAGACAGGAGCCGACCACGAAGCAGGAAGGAAAGAGAACAGGCAGCATCCGGAGACAGTGTGATATCTGAGCGTTGGCCAGGGTTCCTAAATCCTGGCCAAGTCGGTGAGAATGAGGACGCAGAGTGTGTTGCTGGAGCTCACAACATGGAAGGAGTTAAAACAGAAACTGGAATTAAAAACACCCAAAACACTTGTGAGGCACAAAGTGACCGAGTTTCCTAGCCTTGACATTCCCTATAAGAAAGCTACAATCACGAGACCTCACCGACTCTTACTCCTTCCAAAGAAACATTTGACTGCTCCAAAGTAAAATTTCATCCAAAATGAATTTTTTTTTCTCTCAGAACAGAATATATAACTTTCTTGTCAACTTAATCATTACCATTACTCAAGGAGCCATGATGTTTTAAACCAGTTTTCAAAAGCAAAGAACAGGTACCCAAGAGGCATTTCTCAACTCGTTTTCAACATTTTGTTTATGAGAGGGAATCTGAGTTACTCATACCAGCTTTGAGCTCACAATGCCCCTGCCTCAGCCTCTCTAGTGATGGAATGACAGGCATGTGTCACCACTGAGCTATTCATAGCTTGTCCGTTCCCAAGGCAAGTATTCCATCCAGAATAAAATGTACTCTTATTGGAAGCTGTTAACAAACATTTACGGTTGGGAAGTAAAAGGGGTTTTATTCTTTTATTTCCAAGTTGTGTCTGGACTTACCTCCAGGAAGCCTTGGTCACCTCTGCTATTAAGGATGCCATCCAGAATGAAGACAGCACAGGGAATGGTCACCACACTCCACTACCCTGAAGACAGATGAGAAGGAACAAAACACCGTGGGGTTATCACCAGCTATTACAGGAAGGCCTCAGATCTGAGGCCACAGCTCCCTCTGGATGCAGAACTTTCCCTGTAAAGCCGAGTTCCTGCCCAAGTGCCTGCCTCATTATTGCCATTTCTGCCATTTTAAAACGGAGCGGACTCTTGATAAGTTCAAGTTCAGGCTTCTCCTTCGTGTCATAGGTCATTAACTGATAATGAGTGTGTGCTCACGGGCCTTTATTTTGGTGGAGTGTCCCGAAGAGATACAATCTTGACAAGATTTCTATGAATGCCTTCTGACCTCCCTGCAGACGATTCCAAATTATATATATATATATATGTCAAATCCATAAATAATATAAAGTAATAGTTGACTTCAGGGCTGTGGATGTTTTTTTG
The DNA here is from genome assembly GCA_963919715.1 of Microtus obscurus. NCBI lineage: Eukaryota > Metazoa > Chordata > Mammalia > Rodentia > Cricetidae > Microtus > Microtus obscurus. Next base: position 8,403,975 of record CAWTZC010000381.1, on the reverse strand, counting down.
AGACGATGAAAGTCTTGACAGTGGTGTAACACCATGAAAAAGTGGTCAAGTTATCAACAGGTTCAAAACTGTGCATTTTAAAATGATATAAGTGGTGAGTTTTACATCATGTTTCCTAAAAGGAAAGGCTGCCCTATTCCCATCTTAGTGTGGATTGGGATTAATGTAGGCCAGATATTCAGAAAGAAGAGACTAGAAGTCCAGTCTTGTCCATCATAGTGGAAGCTAAAACAGATAGCTATGCTAATTGTTTAATTGTCTCCATATATAGCCAGAAAACAAATATGAATTTCACTGAATAAACATTTTGGCCTCTCGCCTTTTTCCACAGTCCTTCCTTCTGCTCTTTAACCAAACTGTTACAGGACAAAGTTCATCCCGTTGTTTGCTTTCAGCTAAAGCCAAGGGAGGATGCTGACCGACCACAATCCTGGACACAGCTCGCAGCCTTGCCTTCCTAAGGCTCTCTAAAAAGAAACTCAGATCTCTGCTACACGCTCAGCTTCATTTGGTTTGCTGCCCTTTTCCGTTTCTCGGTCGCTTGCAGCCCTCACAGAAGAGAGCACAAAAATCTCAGATCTTTTAAGGGGGGGACTTCATCCCCTAAAAGTTCTCAGTGTGCACACCTACCCAAGTCACCTGCCTCGGGCGCTGCGGACGGCATGCCTGATTCTAAAAACACCTTGGAGCTAATTCCTTCTAAGCTGGTTGTGAATTTCTAGTCGAAAAGTTTGCATTCTAGGCTAAAGGTAAAAATGTCCCATTTAGGACCCAGTTCCCAGGTCCGGCGCAGGAGTGACCACCTGACGTGTGTCCCCAAGGCCTTCCCTGGAATGGGCACTGCACCTGCTCTTTATCTTGTTTTGATTTATTTCTGAAAATACTACTTTTATACTGTTGATTTTCGTTTCATCAAGTCTCAGAAAATGACTAATTATTATTACACGTCATCAAGGAGTGCACCAGGCTCAAGATAATCCCGGGCAATTCCCTGATCTCAGGTCCTTGAGTTGTGCTTACGGAGACGTTAGTGTGGTTAAAGACCTTTAAGGAAAAAAACAAGAAGTCTTTTACACAGGATCTGGACAAAGCCCTCTCGTCCCATGCGATTTGAAATCACCACCGGCAAAATTATCGCAACATTTGCAAAGAAGCCTCTCCCAAGAATGAATGCCCATCAGAGACGTCTCATTAGTGTTATCTGCCCCGGGGCAGCACCATGACCAAAGCCACCTTACCTTAGAGCAGGACACAGTGGCAGGTAGGAGACAAGGTTCTTATCAGATATTACTATCTAGGTTCCTCTCCACAACACCCGGTGAGGTAATGCGGTTCTTAGCCCAGGTGCAAAGAGGAGCTGCACAACTCCCTCAAGGTCAGTCAGCTAAAGGACCTAAAGTAGCTGACAGCAGGCCAGTGCTCTCTCCTCCCTCCCTCTGCCTCTCACCGACTCACAAGTGTGGCATGAAACAGGTCAGGTAAATAAGTGTGAATGAGTCAATCAAGCGAAGACTAAAAGTACCAGAAAATCAGGCAGCAAACGGTCTTAAAGGGATCACTTTGTCTTATCCCAGCAGCCGAGGTTTTTTTTTCTTTCTTTATGATGTTATACCCTCCCTCAACTGGCAAAGCCATTCCCTTTAAGACCCTTTGTTACCTCCTTGTGGGGCAGAAACCTCTTTGTACGAGGTGCATAAGAGAGTGTCCACACATAGGTGACAGCTCACCCGCTTCTTAGCTTCTATAAGAACATAAAAACGTATCAAATTCTGAGGTTTGGTTTTCGGTGGCTTTTGGTTTTGTTTGAGATGAGATTTCTCTGTGTCTCGCTGGCCTCGGCTGTTCTGGAACTGGCTCTAGAGACGAGGATGACCCCAAACTCAGAGATTCACATCTGCCTCCCAGAGCTGGGGTTAAAGGTGCATGCCTTTCACCACGACTACTCAGCGTGAGGTTTGTGGTTTTAGATACAGGGAAGCTAAGGTGTTCGAGGACATTCCGTTTTATTTCATACTGCTTGCGTCCTCTGTGTTTTATAACGAGTATTAGAAGATGCAGGGGTTGAAGCTTGATTAAAAATATCTTGAAAATAGTTTAAATTTCAGAATTTCTTGGCATTGAGGAGGGAATTAAATAGAATTTGTAAAGAGGGCATGGTAAGTATAGATTTCGCAACATCATAACAGTTCTTTTTAAACTGTTGATAAAAAACATATTAGCTATAGACTTAGGTTTAGAAGGTAGACTTCTCTAGGGTACAATAGAAATGCAGATTTGAGGATAATTTTTTTTGTATTTAGAAAAATGCTTAACTGAGAAATTTCCATTTTAATGTTTTTGTGTTTCCTCACTTCTAATAACTATCCAAAAAGCTCTTTTGTTGTGGCTATTACATACCAAGTTAGTCCCAGAGTTCTGTTGCACAAGTGCATTCGTGCACACACACATACAACACGCATGCACACACACACATACACATGCATGCCCACATGCACTCACACACAAAGGCATACACACAAACACACATACACCACACCCATGCACACATAGTTGCACACACAGTGTGTGTGTGTGTCCCTCTGGTGGTAGGGATGGTTCTGTGTTGAGCTGGTATGAACTGACTTCAGGAGAACTTCGGAAGCTGAAGATAGAAGGAACCCAAGAGTGGGCTTCAGCAGGGACAGTGAGCATGGCGTGGCCAGGCTTCAGATTAGAAATCAGGAAACAGTTCCATCTGGACTAAAACGCAGCTTTTGTGTCTTTGGGAGACTTTGCTTAGATACAGCTTCTTTATGTGTAAATGAAGTAAACAGTTGACTTCTGATATCAAATTCATTGAAATTTGATATTGATCAAGACTCAGTAGTACAATAATATTTATTTTACTCAGTATTTTAATATATAATCAGCATATATTGCGCGGGGGGGGGGGGGTTCTGTGTAGCCCTGCCTGTCCTAGAACTCACTCTATAGACCAGGCTGGTGAACACATGTAACTCTTAGAAATAAAACAAAGAAATTAATTTAAGTTTTGTGAGGCTTTTTGTATATCACTTATGCTCAGTTCTCTATTTTCTCCATAAAACACTAACTAAGCTCAGTGTCCCAATAATAAATTGGAGAGAACTTTAATATGTCACACTACTCTGTGGGACAGCATTGTTTTTCTTAAGAGGAAAATGGGTAATTGTTCAACATTTCCAATTTTGACTTCAACTGATTTCGATATTATGCTTCTGGGGAAATCTAAGGCATTCAGGAAGGTGGCTTAGGACCCTTATTTGTTTATAGAGTACTCATTTCTTATCGGGTCCTGTAGTCATAATCTGAGACAATTTTAACTCCACGAAAGAGACAAATCTCTTAGGGCTCCTGCACTTACACTGATTGCTTTAGAATTGTTTAATCTGATTCTGACTTTGGAGAATCTGCCGCCTGGACAGCATCTCATATGGAGAGGACACCTACAGAGAGGCTAAAGAGAGGTGAAGTCTGTTGGCATAGTTGAGGTAAAAAGCCGTTTCTCGGCTTAGCAACCCAAAGACAAGAGTGACTTTAGCTTGCGTTTGACTCAGGAAGTTAATCTCCATTTGGCCTCAACTTCCTTGGGGATTATTTTCTGAGGTTCGCCTGACCCTCAGATCCACCCGCTCTTCCCCCTCTTCGTCAGCATGCTTTCCTTCTGATAGACACAATGACTAATTGCCGAGTTGTGACAAGCTCGGTATCTCATTTCTTGCGGTCGCAAGATGAGCTTTTTGTATAGCTACTTTGTATTCTCCTCGGCATTAAGGTACATTTGTCCTTTGGAGTTTAAAAAAAAAAATAACGCAATCCTACGGAGTCATGGTAGAAAACATTAATGTTTTGACTAATTTAAGATAGCAAATGAAAAATACCTACGCTATAATTTTCGGTTTATGAGTGTGTAAGGTATCATTACGGGAGTTTAGCTGCTTCTTCTCGGTACCAATTACTTGAGACATGTCTAATTTGTTTTTCTCTTTCATATCCACACTATTGCCTTTAAAGTCAACGTGAGCGAGGGAAGAGGGTGCCGAGCTATGGTGTCAGCTCCTCTCGGGGCAGATTGTCCAGGCTCAGGTTGAGTGTCAGGTGATGGGAATTAGGAAAGGCTCCTCCTCTTCGACCCGTGTGTCAGGCGTCCCCTCTGCACGGCTTCCAAAACATTCTCCTTTTACAAGCAGCTGACCAACTCAAACAGGACTATAACAATGGCAAATTAATCTATTGTTTCACCAATGATGCGCTTACGCTGAGTTACTGATGGATTTGGGAAAGAATCTCTTACCGAAATGAACCACAGTAAATTGGCTTCTCTTTCTTAGATTGTGTGATGGCCAAGGCAATAATCGATCACGTTCTCTCCTCGCAGACCACGCGTGTGCCAACTCTTCTGTTTGCTCTTGTTCACACGTTGAAGAGACTGCCTGGCCATGAGTCTCAGACTGCCTCACAGACTTCGCTAGCGTGTAAAAGCATTGTGGCATTAGCGTCCCAGAAACACCCTAAATATACCACGTGGTCTAAGTAGCTGGTGTTTTCAGACAGATCAAAGTAGTAAAGTCTCCCAACTTTGTCTCAAGTATATCTGTACAGTCTGACTAGAAGACTCTATAAAACTCCAGCCACAGGTATAAATGGGAACTTCAACATACACAGGAGCGGGAACTATTTTAGAGGTAGATTACTGATCTGAGGATCTCACTGATACGCTTCTTTATGTACGAATGTTCATATTAACTCTGAGAGAAAATACTCGTCAGGCATCCTGACTCTGTCAGCTCCCAAGTCAAGGAAATCACTCCACTGGACTCCAGGGGTTGTCAAATGAAAGAGGGGGGTGGCCCATTTATAGGAAAATAAAGACAGGAATATGGAGCTTTGGGGTATAATTTTTGAGGGGAATCAAACATCAAATATAAAAAACCCTGTCTGTGTTATATAAGGGGGTCTCAGATGAAAATTCTCCCCCAAAGACATCATGAATGTTCACAATTTGGATAAAAAAATTTCCATCCCCAATAGTAGCTACACCTCTAAATGTACCTTGTAGCTTACTAAAGATTTCCTTATCTTGGGGGCTGGAGAGATGGCTCAGCGGTTAAGAGCATTGCCTGCTCTTCCAAAGGTCCTGAGTTCAATTCCCAGCAACCACATGGTGGCTTACAACCATCTGTAATGAGGCCTGTAAGAAGAATACTGTATACATAATAAACAAATAAATAAATATAAAAAAGAGATCCCTACCTTAGAGTATATATAGTTATCAAACAAAAGTATTATTCTCATTCCTCCTTTTTAAAATTATCTAACCAAAAACTGCAAATTTTTTGCAAACCAAAAAAATGCATGGTGTGCATGATCGTATTCACAGCTCCATGTGGTCTCCAGGCTGAGGAGCCCACGCACGCACGCACACATGCACACGCACTCACACGAGCACGCACAAGCGCATGCATGCCACGTGATACACTAAAAGTTAAGTTCACATTAAACTAGTATCTAAAGAGCTTTTAAGTGTTATATGTCATAAAAAGAAAAGAGTGAATTTTATGAGTGGGCATTTCGCATTTTTGAGGGCTTGTGTCAGCGCGGCACGTTGTCATCATGGAATAACTTGTTTTAGGCATTTATTAATCTAGCAAAGCGAAGTTTGCAGGATGGGAGATTTTCCTGGCGACACTGGAACAATTACGCAGAAGACAGGATGGGTGTCGCCCTCCCAGTTTCCTAGTTATTGATGTAGAGAAAATTCGAAGAGTTAGCAAATCTGACACCCCCCACCCAGAATATACTTTCTATATTACACGTGATTGGGTGTCACCTCCTTGATGCCCTGAAATGAAAAGAGACGTGTCTTAACTGACAACCGAGCAGTGGCATCTGCGGCTGGCTGTGGATCGTTAACTTAGTTAGCGGGTTCGTTTGTTAATTTTTAATTATCAGGGATATACATTATATTAAGTATTTTGTGTGAATATGCTTTTTTATTTGCTTTTTTGTTTTTTGGGTTTTTTTTTTTTTTTTGGCTGCGTGTATGTCTGTGTACCACTGGCGCCCCTAGTGGCCAGAAGAGGGAAGACAACTCAGCTTTGTAGGAAAGGACCAGCTGCAGCCTCCCTTCCGTCTCTGGCCCCAACCCCAACAGAGCACCAATATCCTCTTCCCCAGTCTACCTCCCCCCAAGCTATCCATTACCCCAGCCGCCAGCACCCGCAGGCATTCTCTGAGCACACCAGATGAGCAGATCAGGAAATGGATGAACTACTGAAGACCCTCACCTCACCTTCCCTCAATCCAAACCCCGGTGTCATCCTAGCGCTGCTACGGACTTCCTTGCCCCTGTCCGCATCTGCTGTGGACCCCACACACCTTCCCCTCCTCACTACCTCTTCCCTCAACTCTATCAGCCTTCCCTGTCCTCCCGCTCCCGTGTCCTGTGGATCCCACAGATCTTCCCCTTCAAACCTTCCTCTTCATCAAGACCCCAACCCCAGCAGGCACCTGCGGCTAACCCAAGGGCTGCTCCTCCCAGGGCAAAAGGAGGCTGAAGACGGACCCACCCCTCTCCTCCTGCTCCTGAGATCCCGTTCGCCGCTCTCATCCTCAGCTCTACAGCGGGATCCTGCTGCGGTCTCCCTTCCCTCTCTGACCCCATCCTCAAGGGATCACAGAGATCTTCCCCAACCTTCCCTCCCCCAGTTCATACCAGTACCCCAGCCGCCAACACCAGCAGGCATTCCCTATGAACACACCAGACGAGCAGACCAGGTAAACAGTAACGCACAACCATCACACTCTGTGAAAATCCAGGAAGGAAACAGAAACCACGGAACAAAACACCCACCCAACAAAGACAAACCTAGAACTCATCATTCAGACCTATAATAACCCCCAACCCAAAGTTCTAGACAAAAACATAAAAATACAATCAATAACAGGTAGGGAAATATGTCCCAACTAGAGCCCAGCTATTATACCACTTAATAATTTCAACATAGGTGAAGCACAAGAAAAGACATTAAAACCAACTATATGAAGACGATAAAGGTTCTCCTAAAAGAAAGAAATCTCTTAACAAAATCCAGGAAGAAAACAAACAAAGAAATCTGAGGAAATGAATTAATCCCTTAAAAGAAAGCCAAACAAAACAAACACTTGAAGGAAATTAGTAATTTAAACAATATCTATTCACAAATCCAATCCTATAGAAAGCGCTAGAAGGAAAATTCCCACCCAAGGAGATTAACTACACCCATGAAACACAGGAAATGGATAATTTAAAGCCTGCAAAATCAAAAGAAGAGAAACACACACACAAATACACACACTCCCCACCACCACCACCAACAACAACACTAGCACAACCAGCATAGGGCCAACCAAAACAAAATAACATGAACCAGCTATTGAGAGCTACTGAGAACCAGCCTTAGCAGCACGCGCTCTCAGCATTCAGAATAGGACTTCTGTGACAAGAGAAGTCTGGCTTGGCAACTGGATCTGAGGGGCTGACTGACTCAAGAACTGAGGGGCTGACTGACTCAAGAACTGAGGGACTGGCTGACTTGGGTACCTTTTACCTGCATGTTTCTTTATTCTTAAGGGGAAGACGAGCATAGAAGAAGCATAGGGGCATAAGGGCAAAGCATCAGGGTAAAGGCACCAGGCGAAGGCATCAGGGTAAAAAAGGAATAAGGGTTTAAAAAAAAAAAAAGGTAAGGGCAAGAAAAAAGGGGTGTTCTCCACAAAGCTTTCAGTTTATACTGGCATACAGATAAGCTAACAATCCGTAGGTGGTAACAATGGTATCAAGCATGCATTTTCACAGTCACAAGAGACCTGTGGATCTGGCAGGGAGGCACCTTATGTCTCAGAAGGAGCATGGCTGTGAAGTTCCCCTGTGGCTGGGAACACAGCCTTGGTAGCTATACTGACCTGTAGGCTTGATTTGCAATAGCATCTAGCTGGTTGAGTCAAAAGGAATCTCTTCTGGGGACCCTGCTTTTGACCCCAGCAGGGTGCCCAGATAAGAAATTTTCTCTCTGAAGCTGGTTTTAGCGATTCAGATTTTTCCTGTATAAATGGTTCATTTCCTGGGTTATGATCCTATGTTAGTTGAGACCAAGGTAGAGGGTAAAGACAGAATATTAGTAGCCTGTTAAGTCAGAGCAGAAGACCAAGAGATTCCACCTTCCTGAGTCTGCTGTTAGAGCAGACATACTGCCTTCTGTAGGAGGCTTTTCTCTTATCAGTAACTACTGTCAATAAAGGAACTTTGTGTGTAGATTTTGAGGTTTTGAGACTATGAGAGCAAGGACTTGACCTGATGAATTTTTTTTACAGGATGACTTCATGGGGTGGGGAGAGGTATCCCGTTGCCCTACGGGAAAAATCAGGTTTATACACTGATATACTGCTGGGAAACTATGGAAGAGAGAGATGCCATGATTTCATAAGATTTTTACAGAATTCACAGTGACTTATCCAAAGGGTAGATGTCCCCAGCACCTCTGCAAAACGGTTCTCCAGGTGGAGTATACGTATACACTTAACTGTAAATAGTCCAATAGGTTTGTCAGTTGTAGCTTTACTATATAATACTTGTGGGCTCACCACAACCAACAATCATTGGTCGTTGATATCTGTCAATATCAGTCAATAAAAAGACAGAGCAGACTTTCAAAGAAGAGCTAATTATAATACTCCCCAAATCATTCCAGAAAATAGAAACTGAAGAAACATTGCCAAATTCTTTGCATGAGGCCACAGTCACCCTGATATCCAAACCACATAAAGATGAACAAACAACGAAAATTACAGACCAATTTCCCTGATGAACATCCATACAAAAATATTCAAAACTTGCAAACCAAAACACATCAAATATATCATCCGCCATTAGCAAGTATGCTTCATCCCAGAAATGTAGGTTAGGTTCAACCTATGAAAATTCGTCAATGTAATCCACCACCGAAAGAAAGAAAACACACAATCACCTCATTAGATGCTGAAAAAGCTTTTGACAAAATCCAATACCCTTTCATAATAAAAGTCCTGGAGGGATCAGAGATGCAAGGGGCATACCTGAACATAATAAAGGCATATTATAGCAAGCCAATAGTCAACATTAAATTAAATGGAGAGTAATTTAAAGCAATTCCACTTCAATCAGGAACAAGACAAGGCTGTCTACTCTCTCTGTATCTATTCAATATAGTATTTAATGTTCTAGCTAGAGTAAAGGAGATCAAAAGGGTACAAATTGGAAAGGAAGAAGCAAAAGATTGCTATTTGTAGATGATATGACAGTATACATTATCGAGAATCAGACAACTCCTACAACTGATAAACATCTTCAGTGAACTGGCTAGATATAAGAATTAGCTAAAAACAAAACTAAACAAAGCAAAGCAAAGCAAAAAGACAACAGTAGCCCTCCTATATACAAATAACAAAAGGACTGAGAAAGAAATCAGGAAAGCAGCACCCTTCACAATAGTCACAAACAATATAAACTATTTCGGGGGTAACTCTAACCAAGCAGGTTAGACTCAAGAACTTCGAGTCTTTGAAGAAAGAAACTGGAGAAGATATGAGAATATGGAAAGTTCTTTGATGCCGATGGATAGGTAGGATTAACATAGTAAAAAATGGCCGTCCTACCAAAGACAATCTACAGATGCAATGCAATCACCATTAAAATCCATCACAATTCCTTACAGATCTTAAAAGAACAACACACAACTTCATATGGAAAAACAAAAACCGAGGATAGCTAAAACAATTCTGTACAATAAGAGAACTTCTGGAGGTATCACCATTCCCTATTTCAGGCTTTACTATACAGACCTATAGTAATAAAAACTACATAGTATTGGCATAAAAGCAGACAGGTGGGTCAATGGAATTAAATCTAAGACCCAGACATAAATCCACACACTCATGACCACCTGATTTTTGACAAAGAAGCCAAAATTATACTATGGAAAATAGATAGTACCTTCAACAAATTGTGCTGGTCTAATTGGATGTCTTCATGTAGAACAATGCAAATAGATCCATACCCATCATCCTACCCAAACTCAAGTCCAAGTGCATCGAAGACCTCAATATAAATTCAGATACACTGAACCTGATAGAAGAGAAAGTGGGAAAAAGCACTATTCATGCATTGGCACAGAAAACAACTTCCTGAACAGATCACTAACAGCACAAGTGCTAAGATGTTGAAATAGGGGTGCAGGGTTGCGTCCCCAACACCCCGGCCACCTGGCTAGTTTAGGCCCGACATAACAACACACAAACTGTATTCATTTAAACACTGCTTGACCCATAGCTTCAACCTCTTAACCCGTTTCTAATCATCTATGTAAGCACCCCAAGGTGCGCTTACCAGGAAGATTCTAGCCTACGTCCATCTTGGGTCGGAGCTTCATCGCGAGTGTGCCTCAGAGAGCAGAGCTATCCCGTCCGCCCGCTAGAGAGGAACCTGGCATCTCTGAGCGGAGCTTCAACCCCGCGCCCCTATTTCAACACTAAGATCTACAATTAATAAACAGGCCCTCTTGAAACTGAAAAGTTTCCAAAATGTTATAATATTTAAAAAAAAAAAAAAAACTTCGGCCCAACCGAAAGAAGGAAAGCACATAATTCAGTGGCACTGCTCATAAAAGGGTAAAAGTTAGAAAGAGGCATGCACAAACAGAAAGAAAAAAGCACAGATCAAGAAAGTCAAAGGCCACCAGCATCGGATATGAGCAGAGAAGGACAGTGTTCCCTGACATCCAGCCTATAAGCCAACCTCAATTTTGGCTTTCACTTCTAGCCTGCTGAGATGTGGAAGAGTAAATTTCTCTTGTCCTAACCCACCTGCCTGTGGTTCTCAATCACATCAGCCTGAGAATAACGAGTTACAGTTAAGCCTGCGTCTGCAAGGAGAAGTAACTCTCGGGTTCCCAGGCACTTCTTTCCTGCCACCTAATCTTTTACCACCCTTACATCCAGCCATAGTAGCCTGTCTGGAGCCTCAAATCACAGATTTACGAAGCTATGTCTTAGATGCCTAGAAATACAAACTGCTGTGCTAAAACCTAGGGCCAAGATGAAATCTAGTCAGTGTTTTCCTAGGGCATAGTCAGGCTCTTGAAGCAGATTAACCCTTATGAAGGGGTCAGACTGGGCTAAAAAATGCAGAAAAGAAGAGATGAGGAGAGAACAGAAGGTGGTTGCTTGCCTGGTGGGTTGGTTAGTTGGTTGGTTGGTTGGTTGGTTGGTTGGTTGGTTGGTTGACTGGTTGGTTGGTTGACTGGTTGGTTGGTTGGTTGGTTGGTTGGTTGGTTGGTTGGTTGGTTGGTTGGTTGGTTGGTTGGTTGGTAGGTTGGTTCATTGGTTGGTTGATGAGCTGATTGCCAGCCCCAACACCATCCAAGCAAAGCAAAAGGGGCTCCTTGGTGTGGGGGCAGAGTTCGGAGCGATGCTTTGCTTACGTGGTGTGGACAAGGCCCTGGGTTTCTTTCTAGCACTGGAAAAAGCAGCAAAGCTCCTCCTGAAGACAACCTCTGAAGAAGAAGAAGAAGAGAGAGAGAGAGAGAGAGAGAGAGAGAGAGAGAGTTCTGTGTAGCTCCAGTTACCCAGAATCTCTCTTAGGCCACCTACCTTTTATCAGTTCAGTGTCACAGAACACACGGTGTTGGATCAACAGAGGATGAAGAAGTAGTCGCTGCCTGGAAAGGAATTTGTCTCCCGGCAAATTAAAGCGGTAGTGTCAGCCAGCGCTTCTTTGAGTTTAGCAAGCTTGATATCATTATAGAAGCAAGAATACGAACTAATAATGCAGGGCACTTGCTGGGTCCCCACGGCTCCTCCATACTCAATATGCTAACTCACTGAACTATACAGTAAGTCCCATGTTGTAAGTGGGACTACTGTGCCTGCTTTGTAGATAATTGGAGTTTATAACCCTAGAGAGAGTTTTCAGCTGAGCTTTTAAACATGCACTAAATCCTTGGCTATCAAGCGATTCCGTAAGCGCTAAAAATGTATTTCTTCTATCATTTGTTATTATTTTATCCAATCTAAGATAGTGTGTTCTTATTTATCCCAGGCTGGCCACAAACTCCTTATGCAGCCAAAGATGACTTCAAACTTCTTTTTTTGGGTGGGTGGGGGGGCGGGGTGAGACAGGGTTTGTCTGTAGCTTTGGAGCCTGTTCTGGAACTCGCTCTGTAGACCAGGCTGGCCTCGAACTCACAGAGGTCCTCCTGTCTTTGCCTCCTGAGTGCTGAGATGAAAGGCAAGAGCCACCACTGCACAGCCTACTTCAAACTTCCAGTCTACTTCCTTTTACCTCCTGAGTTCTGAGATTGCAGGGGGGTATCTGGTAACTGAACCTAGGTTCCAGCCATATTAGGCAAGCTCCGTTCCAGCTGAGCCACCAAACCATTCCTGAGCCTAATAATTCTGAAAACCTTTCTGTGGCAATATTTGCCTTATTTTTTTTAACATCAATGAAATATTTACAATGATTTTTGAAGACTTATTTCGTTTGAATTTAAAGCTATCAAATATTAAATCAATATGACAAAATAACATTTAGTTGTTTTTTAAACATATAATGTGCACATAATGAAGGCTTTGCAAGTTTCAACCTGATATGAAATGATGTTTTAAATGCTGTTTGAGTAATCTACTCATTAAAGTTCATATTGTATATATCATCCTTCATTGTTTTTACCATTGAAAACAAAAACATCCTAGGTCTCATTTAATCCTGGAAAATTATTATTTATTAAAACCCTAATGATTCACTATGGCCTTCACACACCTTATTATTATCTGCATATATCTAAGAATAAATATGATAATTAGCTCCTTGCTTCCGCATAGATATGGTCCCCAAATTATAGGATTGCCAAGGCTTAAGGTCAAAAAAGCAAGCAGAGCCCTGATCCCAGAAGCCCAAGACAAAGGTGTTGCTAGAGAAAAGGATGAAGCTCGGTAACAACAGAGGAAGCTCAAGCTCCGCACAGGGAGACTCACCACTGTGGTTCAAGATGAGAGAGCTTAGCATGAGCAGGTCCATTGAGAGATGTTGACATTGAGAGACGATGCCAGATCTGTGCTCAACCAAGCTCTGCAGACCCAAGGTGGAGACTGCTCTGGCTCATTTGCAGGGCACTAACGCTGACTAGTCGGTGTGGGAGGAAAAGATTGTTTCTGTCCCTGAAATAAGTATGGAACAGATACTTTGGGCATTTGTCAAATCTGCCATTGCTGCGTTTCTGGAGTTATGTTTAATTGGGCGGTTGTACAAGGTTGGGTACTCTGAACTAAGCTTCAGGACCAAAAGCTAAAAGCTCTTGCAGGTCTCAGTTTAATGAGTATCTTAGTATTTTATTGCGAAGTTAATGCTGAGTAAGATTTATTATGCAAGAAAACAAAGCTGATGTATTATGATCTCAAATATTTCTATTCATTTTAAAGATTTGATCTTTTATCAATCTGATATGGATAGTTAATGCTCTGACTTTAATACTAATGTTAAAACAAGATTTAACAGATAGTAATTGGTGTGTCAACATGAATTCTCTGTCCTGAGTAAAGTTAAAAATTATATAAAATAATTTTTATTAAATTATAGTAAAACAGATTCCACTGCCCTTTTTTCTCACCTCATTGCTCATAGTGTGCCCAGCCCTCTGCCCCCTACTCTAGAGAACTTTAAAGCTCACATGAAGGCCATATCAGCCAGAAAAACAGAGACTATCATGCTAAAGGCCAAGCCACCAGAAGTCCATCTTGCAATTTGGACAGAGACTCCCTACTAGATCCGAGGTCATGTCAGGTACCAGAGATCCAGACCACGGAGACCAGAAGACTAAAGAGGAAACAGAAACCAAGGTGTAAAACAACCATCCAACAAGGACAAACTCAGAAATCAGCACCTAGGCCTATAATCATCCCAAACATAGATGCTCAAATGCCAGAGTAAAAACACAACCAACAACAGCCAGAACAATATGACACCACCATAGCCCAGCTACCCTACAATGGCAAGATCTGAATATTTCAACACAGTTGAACCACAAGTAAATGACTTTGGAAATAACTTTATGAAGATGACACACGTTCTTAAAGAGAAAATGGGGAAAAAATCCTTTAGAGAAATTGAAGAAAAGCCAAACAAAGATTTGGAGGAAATTAATAAATCCCTTAGGAATGCCAATAAAGCCAAAGAAAAACAAACACAGGTGAAGGGAACTGTTCAAGAACTGAAATGGAAATGGATACAATAATGAAAATACAATCTGAGGGAATTTTAGTAATAGAAAAATCTCTGTAAGCAAACAAGAATTACAGATGCAAGCATCACCAACAGCATACAAGAGATGGAAGAGAGAATCTCAGACATAGAAGATACAATAGAAGAAATAGATTCATCAGTCAAAGAAAATGTTAAATCTAAAACATTGCTGACACAAAACATTCAGGAAATCTGGGACGCTATGAAAAGCCCAAACTAATAGTAATAGAAATGAGAGAAGGAGGAGAATGAAAACACCAAAAAATATTTAGCAAAATCATGAAAGAAAAATTTTCCTAACCTAAAGAAGGAAATACCTAGAAAGATACATGAAGCCAGCAAATACCAAATAGATTGAACCAGAAAAAAAATTCCCTTTACCTCATAATAATCAAAACACTAAACACACAGAATCAAAAATATTAAAAGCAGCAAGAGAAAAAGGCTAAGTAGCATATAAAGGCAGACCTACTAAAATTATACCTGACTTCTCAGTAGAGACTCTAGAAGCCAGAGGGTCTGGACAGATGTGCTGAAGACTCTAAGAGACCATGAATGCCTAACAAAATTTTCAACCACCAGAGATGGAGAAAATAATATATTTTATGGCAAAATAAAATTTAAGCAATATCTACCCACAAATCCAATCCTACAGAAGGTACTAGAAAGAAAACTCCAGAGGAGGTTAACTATACCCATGAAAACACAGACAGTAAATATTCTCACACCAGCAAAACCCAAAGAAGGGACACATAAACACACACACACAGAGAGAGAGAGAGAGAGAGAGAGAGACCCAACTCACATACAACCACAGCTGCCACCAACAAAATAACAGGAATTAACAATCATTGGCCATTAATATCTCTCAATATCAATGGACTCAATTCCCAAATAAAAAGACATAAGTTAACAGAACGGATACAAAAACAAGCTCCATCTTTGTGCTTCGTACAAGAAACACAGCTCAATATCAAAGATTGACATTATATCGGAGTAAATGATGGAAAAATATTTTCCAAGCAAATGGTCTCAAGAAGCAAGCTGGTGTAGCTATTCTAATATCTGACAAAATGGACTTCAATCCAAAATTAATCAAAAGAGATGAGGAATTTTATCATCTTTCGTAATTATCAAAGGAAAAATCCACCAACATCTTTCCATTCTTAACATCTATGACCCAAATTCAAGGCACCTACATTTATGAAAGAAACTTTGCTAAAGCTTAACTCACATATACACCTTCATACATTAATAGTGGGAGGCTTCAGTACTTCACTCTCACCAATGACTTGGTCACCCAGACAAAAACTAAACAGAGAAACAATGGAGCTAACAGAGGTTATAACTCAAGTGAACCTAACAGACATCTACAGAACATTTCATCCAAATACAAAAGAATATACCTTCTTCATAGCACCTCATAGAACATTCCAAATTAACAAGATCAGAAAAGGACAACAGACAACAAGGAAATCGAACGAATTATTAGGCCATACTTCTAAATTGGAAAATCTGAAAGAAATGGACAAATATCTTGATAGATGCTAGTTACCAAAGTTAATTCAAGATCAAATATGCAATTTGAATAGAACTATAACCCCTAAGGAAATAGAAACAGTCATCAAAATCTCCCAACCATAAAAAAGTCTAGGGCCAGACAAGTTTAGTGCAGAACTCTAAAAAGCTTTCAAAGAAGGGCTAACACCAATACTCCCCTAATTATTCCACAAAATAGAAACAGAAGGAACATTGCCAAATTCTTTGTATGAGGCCACAGTCACCCTGATATCCAAACCACACACAGATGAACAAAGAATTACAGACCAGTTTTTCTTATGAACATTCATACAAAAATAGTCAACAAAATACTTGCAAACTAACTCTAAGAACACATCAAAAGATCATCCACAGTGAGAAAGCATGCTTCAACCCAGGGATGCAGGGATGGTTCAACCTAGGAAAATTTGTCAACATAATCCACAATATAAACAAACTAAAAGAAAGAAAACACACAATCACCTCATTACATGATGAAAAAGCCTTTGACAAAAATGCAATACCCTTTCATAATAAAAGTCCTGGAGAGATCAGGGATACAGGGGACATACCTGAACATAATAAAGGCAATTTATAGCAAGCCAATAGCCAACATCAAATTAAATGAAGAGAAACTTAAAGCAATTCCACTAAAATCAGGAATAAGACAAAACTGTCCACTCTCCCCATAGAAGTTCTAGGTAGAACAATAAGACAACCAAAGGAGATCAAAGGGATAGAAATTGGAAAGGAAGAAGCAAAGTATCACTCTTTGTAGATGAAATGATAGTATACATAAACAACTCCAAAAATTCTACCAGCAAACTCCTACAACTGATGAACACCTTTAGTGAACTGGCTGATCATAAGATTAGCTCAAAAAAAAAAAAAAACAGTAGCCCTCCTATGGATAAATGACAAACAGGTTGAGGAAGAAATCAGGGAAACAATAGCACTCAAAATAGCCACAAACAACATAAAATAACTGGGATAACTGGGATAACTCTAACCAAGCCAAGTAAAAGCTCTGTATGATAAAAATGTCAAGTCTTCGAAGAGGGAAAATGAAGAAGATAGCAGAAAATGGAAAGGTCTCCAATCCTGATGGATAGGTAGGGTTAGCATAGTAAAAATGACCATCCTACCAAAGGCAATCTATAGAGTCAATGCAATCCTCATCAAAATTACAACACAATTTTTTATAGACCTTGAAAGAACAATACCAAACTTCATATGGTAAAACAAAAAATCCAGGGTAGCTAAAACAATGTTTTCCAATAGAAGAACTTCTGGAGATACCACTACCCCTAATTTCAAACTCTACTACAGAGCTGTGGTAATAATAAAAAAAAAGTTAAATGGTATAGGTATAAAATAGACATGTAGACTACTGGAATTAAATCAAAGACCCAGACATAAATCCTCAAGCCCATGAACACCTGATTTTTGACAAAGAAGTCAAAATTATACAATGAGGAAAAAAGCATCTGCAAGAAATGGTGCTGGTCTAACTGGATGTCTTCATGTAGAAGAATGCAAATTGATCCATATCTGTCACTCTGCACACAAAACTCAATTCAAGTGGATCAAAGATCTCAACATAAATCCAATTACATTGAACCCGATAGAAGAAAAAGTGTGAAAAATCCTTGAATGCATTGGCGCAGGACACAACTTCCTGAACAGAACACTAATACCACAGGCACTAAGGTGTGCTTTAACAAATAAAGCTTGCCTGAAGAGCAGAGTGTGGAGCTAGCCACACTAGTTAGCCATAGAAGCCTGGCAGTGGTGGCACCTTTAATCCCAGCACTCCTGAGTCAGAGACAGACAGGCCTCTGAGAATTCAAGGCCACTCTGGGCTACACTAGATTGATCCAGTCACAAAGAAAAACAGAGCCAGGTGTTGGTAGTTCACATCCTTAACCCCAGGACTTGGGAGTCAAATGCCTTTAATCCCAACACTAGGGAGGTGGAGACAGGAAGAGATATGGCTGCTCAGAGAGAGGAATATATAAGGCGGGAGGGGACAGGAGCTCAAGGAATTCAGTCTGAGGATTTGTAGAGAGAGGATAGCCCCACTTGGTCTGAGGATTTGGTAGAGGTAAGAACTAGTGGCTGGCTGTCCTGCTTCTCTGATTTTTCAGCTTTCACCTGCCCCCTAATATCTGATTCTGGGTTTTTATTATTAAGACCGATTAGAACCCATGCTACATAGAGGCCTGACTTAAAAGGTGTATTTGCTCCTCGTGCAGAGGAAATGATTGCTGTTCCTAATACTGTGAGCAGACAGGAGCAGCATGGCCATCAGCCCTCTGCCTGCAGGTCTGCACCTGCGAGGGATACAAACGCATTATCAAATATGCTCAGAAAAACCTATGTATACCATGGCTGTCACTATTAATGCCTCAAGCATACAGCATAACAGCTAATACATGGCATTATTATTGATTGGGTATCATAAGTAACCTAGAGATGATCAGAGTCTATGGGGAGATATGGATCAGCTCATATACAAATATCACAGCATGTTGAAGAAGAGATTTAGACATCTTGGGTATTGCTATGCAAGAAGAGTTCCAAAACCACTGCCCACAGTAGCATTTACCTTGACTTACAGGCAATCTTCTTTATACAATAATTCTATCTAGAGAGCAATATTAGCAACCGCTCATTAAAAAGTCCTAAATTTAGTTCTCCTTTAAAAATGAAAATACAGCACTAAATAATTTAGACATAATTACTTCTTAGCTACCTTGTGGTTTGTAATTTATGACCAAGGTTGTTTCAGCAAGCAAGAATGTCTGTGGGGTCTGGTCTTAAGTGAGTTTTCTTCTGACTCTGACTCTTGCTTTTTTAAAAAGAGAGAGAGAGAGAGAGAGAGAGAGAGAGAGAGAGAGAGAGAGAGAGAGAGATTTAAAAGTTTAAAATAAGGTTGAAGGAGGCACACACCTTTAATTCCAGCACTTTGGAGGCGGAGGTAGGTGAATCTCTGAGTTCAAGGCCAGCCTGGTCTACAGAGCAAGTTCATGTTTGTTGTGTGTGTGTGTGTGTGTGTGTGTTTGTCTGTCTGTGGATGTGTGTGTGTCTGTGTGTGTGTGTGTGTGTGTGTGTGTGTAAACATAGATCATGTGCACGTGGAGGGCAGAAGTCAACATCACCTGTCTCCCCCAATCTCTTCACCTACTTATTTGGGACTGGGTTTCACTGAAACGAGCTCTCTGATTGGCTGGACCCAGCAAGCCCTAAGGATCCTCCTGTCTGCCTCTCCAGTGCTGTGGTTTCAGGCATCTGTTTCACAGACTGCTTGGTTTATTCTTTCTCTTTCCTGTAGAAAGAGGAGCGGCCGGCTGTGTCCTCCCTGCACCCGGCCACCTGCATGGCTTTAGCTTAAGCCCCAAAATAACAACACACAAACTGTCTTCATTTAATCACTGCCTGGCCCATTAGTTCCAGCCTCTTATTGGCTAGCTCTTGCACCTGGACTAGCCCATTTCTGATAATCTGTATAGCACCCCAAGGTGTGCTTACCGGGGAGATTCTAGCCTGCCTCTGTCTGGAGTGGGAACATCATGGCGACTCCTTGACTCAGCTTCTTTTTCCCAGAATCCTCTTTTGTCTACTCCACCCACCTAAGGGTTGGCCTATCAATGGGCTCAGGCAGTTTCTTTATTTTAACCAATGAAATCAACAGATAAGATACAAGACCCACCTCCATCACTTTCCCTTTTGTTTATTTGTAATTTAAAGCCAGGCACACCTTTAATCCCAGCACTCAGGAGACAGAGGCAGGTGGATTTCTGTGAGTTTGAGATCAGTCTGGTCTATAACGGGAGTTCCAGGTCAGGCAGGACTGTTACACAGAGAAACTCTGTCTTGAAAAACCAAAAAAAAAAAAAAAAAAAAAAAGACTATAGTTTAATTATAATGAATTATAGTGTTTCTCCCCTCCATTTCCTCGCTTCAAAACCTCCCACATAACAAACTCTTGGCTTCTTTTTTGGTTAATATTTATTACATGTATATCTGCATTTATATATACATACACATATTTATATACATCTACATATAACACGTTGTGTCCATATAACATTTCTTGCATGTATGCTTTCAGGATTGGTCATTTAGTACTGAATAACCAACTGGTACCTTCCCTAGGGAAACCCATCTGTCTTGCTCCTAGCTTAGCTCAGTCACCTGTGTAGTTCATTGTATAGGGTTGAGGACCTGTGGGCTTTTCATTGTCCAGTGTAGCGTGCCCACTGGTGCCATCTTTTTTATTTTGGTTTGGTTTGGTTTGGCTTTGTCCCTCAGATCAGAGGCCTGGAGCTCTTTGACTTCCGGTGAAGTTATTTATTTAGAATTCAAATTCCAAAGCCTTTATGAGTCTAGCTGGGGGTCCTTTGTCCAACCTTTCACCTAGGAGATAACAAGGCAGGCTAATCAGAACCCCCACTGAAACTCCAAGGATGAGGGCCTGAAATCAGGACACTGTTATCAGAAGAGAAATGCATGCAGGGAATGCAGAAAGGACAGATGTCTAGCAAGTCACTAACTGGTCATCTTTAAAATGATCTTTTATGTATTTTGCCATAGATATAAAGATATCTCTCTAGTCCCAAAGAAAGCCAACTTAATTCCTAACTCACCTGAGACATTTGTAATATTCTAGAACCCAAGACTCTTAAAACAGGTGCTTGCGCCTGACCTTAGTCTCTGACTTTTGTGTTTAAAACATAGTCCTTAAATGTAACGACTGCACAAAACAAGATCCCAGCAACTGGATAGATTGATGCCGATTAGCACAAGTGGAAACACACCTACAAGCAGGTGATGGGCCAGGCTGGGCTAGCTTGGATTTGCAGCTCCATCAGAAATAGCACTGAGAAGCTTCCAAAGTCAATAAAGACTTCAGAATGTCTTTTAAAGAATTTTTTTTCAAAAAAGAATGTCTCATATAGTAGCCAGGTGGAGGTGATGGGGCACACCTTTAATCCCTGCACTTGGGAGGAAGAGGCAGGAGGATATCTCTGAGTTCGAGGACAGCCTGATCTACAGAGTAAGTTCCAGGACAGCTAGGGCTACCTAGAAAATCCTGTCTAGAAATTCTCCCCTCCCAAAATATCTCATAAAAGAAAGACTGGACATATGCCAAAGATTTTGGCCGACCTAGTAAGCCATGAGAAAATCGGAGAAATTCAAAGAAGAGCCCAAGAGCGTTTTGAGCACGTGGGTATTTCTAAGGATTGCAAATTATGGTGGGTTATTGCAAACATCATTTTTAGAACGAATATTAAGATATAGTTCTTAGCTTACAGATCACACTTCTGAATGTGCTCCAGGAAAATGTGACCATACCCAGTCGGAACAGGAGGTGCCATTCTGTAGCAGACAGGGATCTTTGCACCTCTGCTGGAAACAAATCCGTAAATTAAAACGTAGCTGGCCAGGTTCCGCGTTAAATGCTAGTCATCGACAACAGAAAAGTCCTCGGCTGTGGAAAGTTCTTACACACCCTACTTTGGGCTGACATGAGAACTGAGGACCAAGCGCACGGTACTCTGGTCTGGGAAACCTTTTCTGACAAGCAGCTAAGGTAACGACAGGAGACAACGGGAGGCCTGCCTTTTAACAACAACAACAAAAATTAGTCAGTTTTCTCTGTGTGGGGCGGTGTGGTACAGCGAGAGAATGCTATTTTGCATATCTAGGCGTCTGTGGCAAATTTTGAACAAATTCCACAGAAAGGGTGCAGAAGATCAATTCGAAAGGAGCAGTTAGTGAGGTGCTGGGCATCTGCGCTCTCTGCCTTCCCAGCATGCATCTGCTCCCTGGCAACAGTGGTGAGCTGCGATCAGGCATGCTGCTTGCTCCACGTACAAAGGAAACCCTGAAAGTCTTGTCGGGGTTGCACACTAGGTTAAGTGGACGCATTAAAATATTTCTGGTTGATTGAATGCCCTTGTCATGTCCCTAAAGCCGCAGAATGTTTCCTGTCTGTTAACTACTTTGGCTGCGGTTCTGTTTTTCCTTTCTCCTCCTTAGTTTCTGTCAGTTTTTCTTATAAAAATTCAAATTTATTATGTTTTAACATCCTGTAACTGAAGGAGAAAGTGGTAAACTCCCACAAGACTAGGCCATTGTAATTATCCTGGAGCAAACATTTTTACACAGCCATTTCTCGGGACATTAAGAAAGGGTACATTTTTTTCTTTCCTAGAATTATCTTATGTTGTGAGTCTTTGACACAGAGAATGAGTTAGGTGGCCTCTGGGATTCCCTTATATTACAGCGGTCTAAGACTTCTCCAGGGGTTAGGTTTCCCAAACGGTTCTAAGACACACACCAGTGACATATAATCAAAATTACACACTGAGACAGGCTTTAACAATCCACCCTGTAAACATATTTAAAATAAAAATTTTGTGCTGGCCCATTCTTAAAAAGTTTGATAGTACCACAGCTTCCCAAACTAACTTAAGCATCTTAGGATCTGGCCTCCTGACAACTTATGCAAGAGCCGAATGTATTCATGAAATCTCATGTAATCTGTGTGGTTACGACTTCTGGAGTTCCTCATTCTTTAATGATAATCATGTATTTCTACTTGGGATTATATTCCTTCTCTATGACACACTTCCTTTGGCAGTCTTCTTCAGTTTGTTTTTGTCTTGTTTTTGTGTTTTTGAAACAGGGTTTCATTAGTCCAAAGTGACTTCCTGCCCTCGGTGTAGCCAAGGACATTCTTGAACTTCTGATCTTTCTGTCTCCACCTCCCAGATGCTGGGATCACAGGCCTCTTCACTTGGCTTTGACATGTCTCTTTTCAATAAATCATTTAACTTAATATATTCAAAATATTAGTATTTCAGTGTTCAATCAACAAAAAAATTATTAAGAAGTTATTTTACTTTTGTGCTGTTTTTGACACACATCCATCATACAAGATGATGGCATTTTCTTACACATATATTATATATGTTGCTCGTGGTCAGTCACCCAGTGCTCTCTCTTGTGCCTCTTCCCTATCCTGCAGGATCCTCTGCTTTAAAGATATGGTTCTTTCTCTCCCTCCATCCCTGCCTCTGAGCTATGGGAAGACCACACACCATGGTTTCTTTGTGTAGCGTCTATTTATATGAAATGACTTTTATATACTCTAAAGTTACATTTCTTTTTACATTTTAATCTTTTCATGTTTTTATCGCTAGTTTGTGCGACTATGATGGCTGCGAATGCGCTCCCATCACAGATCTGTGGGCGCTCAGAGGACGGCTCCATGGCTCCGGTTCTTCCTTCCGCCTTTACGTGGCTTTGCGGCTCAGGCTCGGGCCAGCGGCCGTCTCACCAGTGGAACCCCCTCACTAGCTCCTCTTGTTTTACTTAAAATAATACGCTCTGGGATATGGCCGGCCCCTTCAAATCAAGACCTGAGGTGTGCTCTCTACTCTGAGCAGAGTCAGAAAGAGAAAGGTGGATATTCTGACGAAGGAGCAGCCGTGCACACAGAAGGGCGGCTCTCACGCCTGCGTCTCCAGTGATGCAGTTAGTCAGTCTCCCTTTATATTCTGTGTTCTAACTTCATAGTCTGTGTTCTTATTTAATATTCTGAATCCTCATTTAATATTCTGAATTCTTATTTAATATTCTGCATTCTAATTTAACATTTTATATTTCTAAGTTTCCGTTTTAACTCCTCATGATTAGGTATCCCTAGAATTTTTTATCATTCCAGATTTATCTTCAAGTTTGTTCATTTTTAATTATTTCATTTAATGAGGCCTTTAATATACCAAGTATCTAATCTCAATTATATAAACTCATGTACATATTAATATGTGTATATACACATCAACACACACATATTTTTACTTTTTCTAGAATACCGGCTATAACATTGACTCTTCTCATCCACTCAAGATAAATTACATTATTCTTAAACTCCCATTTCTGACTTCAATATAATAGGCACATTTCATAAGAATAATTATCTTACAACATTATATATTAACTTTCAAGACTCGGTCTCACTGTGTACCTCAGGGGCTGGCCTTGAACTTTCAATTCCCCTGCCTCTGCTACGTGAAAGCTTGGATCGCAGGCGTGTGTCACCAGTTTTACCCTGCGTGCTTGGGTCTAGCTCTCAGTACAGGATAAGGTGCTGATAGAAAGGGGTTCCACACTCTTGGACTTCCCAGTCTCCAGAACCATAAGCAAAGCATACTTACTCATGGTAAATCGCCTGGTCTCTGGTGGGTGTGTTGCCGCACCAGAAAACCAATTAAAGAAAAGTCATCTGAGCTTCCGTTTTGCTTTGTTTCTTCA
Source organism: Microtus obscurus (assembly GCA_963919715.1). Taxonomy (NCBI): domain Eukaryota; kingdom Metazoa; phylum Chordata; class Mammalia; order Rodentia; family Cricetidae; genus Microtus; species Microtus obscurus. The sequence goes on along the minus strand of CAWTZC010000381.1, from coordinate 8,379,782 downwards.
CTGTTTCTCATGGAACTGTGATCATTTGAACAGTCACTTAAATAGAGCTCCTGGCTTAAGTCATTACACCGTATTTCCCTGTTTACTTTTATGTTCGGGATTAGAGGGCTGGACTCCCAAGATCCTTAATCTACTCCAATTTATTCAGGAAGGTTCAATCCCCTATGTTCTAATCATCCCCTATTAGTCCCCGCCTCTGAACACACTGCGCTGGTGATTACAGCAAGTCAACTCAATTAACCCCAGGTGTTCCTAACTTCTGTCCTCACTGACAGAAGCTTTTATGAGAGTCAGAGCAGACCCCCAGACTACCCCCTAGAAAGACTAAAATCTCATCTCCCACCCTCTGTTGTCACTTGTATAGTGTGTGTCCTTCACACATTTCTTCAGGTCCCTGAATCTCGAGTTCCTCATTCCCAACCCCCACACCCCACAAACTTTGTTATAATTATTAACTATGCCTCTGTAGCGTAGTGTCTTCTGCCTGGAATGTAAGAGTCTGCTGGTTTATCCCCCTTGCGAATTAACAAGCTAGTCATGGGTTATGACAGACACGAGACACCCGAGTCAGAGCAAAGGGTACTGTAGCAGCAGTAGTACCCAGAATGCCAGCGTCCGTGGTAATTCCCTGATTCCACTGTGTGGTCCAAAGAAGGCAAATCAAGTCAATGGTTAACCCTTCAAGCAGTGTGCTGGGCTATAGGAACGACCCCGAGCGTAGAGAACCTGACTTCTTAGGAGGATACTCAGCAAACTTGACCGTTGCTCTATGGGACAGCACTATCTTTATTAGTCTAGACAGAAACAACTGTGACTTATACTCATGCTTCAGTGTGAGGATTTGTTTGTTTCTCTGGGGTTAAGACCTAGGAAAAGGAGACTGCTGAGTCATGAGATAAATTTATACGTCCTTGAGAAGAGCCAGCAACAATACTTGCCCCTCACTGAGGCTAGTAGCTAGCACGTGCTAAGTGTTCAACAGACAGCAGCCATCATGGTCATGAACGCTGTTGCCTGGGGCCCGTGCTGGGCAAGGAATGAGAACAAGAAACATCAGAAAAGACTGTTGCTTCCTGCTGCCTTTCCCCTAAATGTGGTGTTTCTCTTTAACGGGGATGTCCATTTCTACTGAACAGTTATCTAGGAGACAAATAGTGTTTCTAGGAGATGCTGGTGTAGAGTTAGAAGCGTCCGCCATGCTGTGAGTGTCTGCTTGCTTGAGACTTGATTTCTCCCATCTTACTCAGCTAGGAAGACCCAGTCACACAGCAAAGTTGAGGATGTCTGTTTAGGTAGTCGTCACCGAATAACGCAGGCTATTTATTTTGTTTCGGAAATCTCTTTCCTTCTACAAGCAGTGGTGACTCTCAGAACCTCGTCTTCTGGAATATCCTCATTCCAGCATCTCCATTTTTGTTGTAAATCACTTTGGTTGAAGTATCATTTAAATAATTGAAATTCATTGTGTTTACACATGCAGTTTCATTTGCTTTGACAAACACACACAAAGTGTAACTACACCATAATCAGAAGATAGCTTAGTCTTGACACTGCAGGTGTTCTCTCACTCCCCTTGCGGTCAGTAGCCTCCCCCATCCTAACACTCACCAATGCTCACTTCTTGCCCCTATCACGTTGCCTTTTGTAGAACACAATGTAATTCGAATTCTTAACGGATTTCGAGTCCGGCTTCTTTCACTTAGCGTCATACATTCCGTATTCATCATGTGGTGTGTGTAACATCAGTTTGCTCTTGGTGTGTGTAACACCAGTTTGCTCTCTTTATTGCTCGGTGGTATTCCATCACATTAATAAGCCATGGTTTATTTACCTGGTAATCAGTTAATAAATGTTGTGCTGTGCTTTGTTAACTGAAATAAAGTCCCAAGGGTTTCAATGAAAACAATACTAAATACTCAATAAAATGAATTTAAACATGCGATTAAGGCATCAAGTCAGTTGTCCTCACGTTCAGCAGAGGAAAGATAACTCTAGGCAGGTTTGACTTAATAGAAGAATCTTGTTGGAAGAGTATCTATTGAAAGGACCCGTGAACTTCAAGGTGCTCGCCTCTGGACCTGGATTAGGCACAGACCACACATGAACACAATTTCCAAGCAAAACCAAACACAAAGGGAGTCTTTATGAAGCAAAACAAGCAGACCAGGTGACTCTATCTGAATCGGACAGAAACAGTAGCAAATAGCTTCGCATGTGTTAATTTTAAGAGGGGGAAAAAGGAGGAGGCCTCTGTTAGAATGAGCTAGAAAGCATTGATAGGTTCCAACTGGGTATTTTAATTAGTCCACATAATAAATTTTGATTGCTGGATTTTGATGTTTCGACAGTTTCCCCTTGGTGATCAGTCTCGGGAATGCATCAGGTCCAATACAGGCATAGACATTTGTGGGTGGCTTTAGGGGTGTCATCTAATGGTTCAGCACGGGAGAGTGTAGGGAAATGGGCAAACCCTGCCAGTGCCGTGTTTGCCATGCTCAGGCCTGTGTTTGCTGTGCTCTGGCCTGCCAGACCCTGTCATCCACAACTTCCATGAGCTTGGGCTACGTCTGCATCTGGAATGCCCTCCCTTCTCCTCTGCCTCTGCCTTCCTGATTGCTGTGTGTGGATAAGAAGTTTTGGCTCAGGCTATACCTAAATGATCCCTTTTGATAGCCTGCAAGTGGCAAGTTTCCACTGGTAACTGTAGAACTCCTGTCTGCTCAGGATGTCTTTGTGTATGCTTTGTAGACTTTGGACATGCTTAGCTTCTCTGTGTTTGTAAGCTCATTTCGTGGACACCTATATGTGCATCCACACAAGAACACCCTCCTTGTTAAAGTGTTCCATTCCGATACTGAATGATATAGTATTTAGTAATATAAATTTAGCGTAGGATTCGTATGCATGTCTGCTCCAATTCGTGTGTGCAGGATGTGTGAAGGTCAGAGGACAGCATTGGGCATTGTGTCTTGATGGAAAAATGGCTGTCTACCTTGTTTTCTGAAGCTCGGTCTCTCAGTGGAGCCTTGGGCTCACTAACTAGGTCACCAACCCCCCTGGATTCAATTGTCCTCACCCCTCCTGTTTCTGGTGTTACCGGCATGCGCCTGCTATATCCAGCTTACTCTATTTGTGACAAGGACGAAACTTGGTTCCCCATGCTCACATGACACACTCAGTGAGTTATTTCTCCGGCTCAGGTTTAATAGACAGTTCAAGTATGGGCTTCCAGAATTGACTCAGGGATTTTAGAAATCCATTATTTAAAATCCGGTAAGGTAGTTTGCAAACCAGGAGCGGATGCGATTACATACACTTTCAGCTAATTCTTCAGGGGGATTGATTAGCCTCTTGTATTCAGTCAGCAGACAGTTAAGGGGGTGACTCTTCCACTATGCGGAGTTATGAATTTTTACACATCAGCTTCTTACAATTCATGAACTCGCGACTGTATTTTGAAACAGCAATAAAAGATGAAAATGTGTCTTCCACCAACAATGTTTAACTCCAGTCCCAGGCCCTTTAGATGTGTCAGAATTATAGCCATGTTCTCATCTATATTAGAAAGTATGCGCATAGAGACATGAAATCGTAAGCCACATTTACAGCTGCTCTATGTGTTTGTACACTGTTATATAGCGTGGTTATTCTTGTCAGGTATTCCTTGTACGTGATACATGGAGCGTTTCTTCAAATTCCACGTCAAAACGGGCCAGAGAAGAGTTCAGACCCATGCCCAGAGCTTCAGAACTCACCACGTGCTGGATGACCCTGGAAATCTGAGGTGGAAAGTCTGTCTTTTGAGGAATGAGGGTCACAGGATAAAAAACTATAGGCTGGGAGATCTGTGCCCAAGGGAATTTGCACAGTCTCTGAAAGATGGCAGGCACAATGGATACTCTATGCTTTTGAAGGTCATCTAGCCTCAAATGACAAAATAATACATTTTAGCCGGTAAAGATATAAAATTATTTTTTCCTCTGAATTTGTACATTCTTAAAAGTTTTGATTTTCATAAAAATTAAGATAGCATGTGCTGCCTGGTGGATCACTGTTTGAATCTCTGAAGAATAGCACACATAAGAAATGTTGCCTCAGTCCCTGCCTTCGGCACTACCCCCTTTCATTGTCTGTACGTGGGACTCTTCTGCTTAGTCGCATTCTATCCAGACAGCAGAGAGATGCAGTTTTTCCTAACATCTAAGGGTAAGTAAGCTACACACAACCAACTACCTTGCTGGATTATAAACGTATGCTTAAGTATGTAGGCAGGTATTGTGTGGGTTACATTTGTCCTTATGTTTGACGGGACTGGAGGAAGATATCCGTTGTCTCCCTCTTGAGTCCCATCTGACTTTTGAAGGAGATCCCTGTTTCGGGTAGACTAGGCAGCCACTCCCTGGGCCCGCGTCTCTAGCCTTGCCATCACTAAGGCTATGAGTGCAGGCTTGTGTGCCCTACTCTTTTTTTATATACGTGGGTGCTGGGGATCTGAACTTTCGTCCTCGCGTTCCCATAGCAGCCACTTTGTCAAGCTATTTCCCCAGCCCCTAGGGTTTGGTTCCTTGTTTAAAAAAAAAAAATTATTTATGCACACAGTGCATATAAGCTACAATAAATCTAATGCTGATAACTTTTAAATCTTGGCAATTTTACACAGCAGCGTTCACTAAGGTCTGCTCTTCCGTTTGGGGCTTTTTGTTTGTTTGTTTGTTTAGGTTTTGGTCATCCAGACTATGACCTAAAAGGACAATTACTTTCATGTCTTTGGACATCATCATGCTGGTCGTATTTGGAAATTAGCATTGTGACTGGGTCAGTGAGTCTGTTCTCAACAGGCCCTGCTAGCCCATGAGGAGACCAGTGTCTGCTGGCTACCTCCTCGCTGTCCTCACAGCCAGCAGAATTAGGGGACCAGGTTCTGTTGGCTACCCCCTCACCATCCTCACTGGAAGCAGAATTAGCAAAGAAGTCGGCCCTGAGAATGGAAATTCCCTGAGAAGAAAATGCTCTTGTACAGCTAGAGAACATTAATTGGTCATATGATGTCACTTCCTCTAAAGACGGGCTCTGTTATGTTTTCCACAATAAATAGGCTGATGGTAATATTACATGTTATATAATATGTTATTACTCTCTGACCAGCTAATCAAACAAGCTAGTCTCCTCATCCATTATACTAAACAGGTTCTCTGAATTTAAAACAGTGCATAAGCAATGAAGAATTTAGTTTTACTTTACTTTTCTTGATAACAAAAATGAGCATTACTAATATAACCGTTAATACGCTGCATATTAATGTTTTATCTTTTAATAATCAAGTCCTATCTTCTGTCTGTGCTGTTTGGGATGTTGCTTAGAGAACCAGCAAGGACTGATTAGATGAAACCATCCACTTAGCTCTTTCTGAGGGCTGCTTCCGCTTCTCAAAGGTAACCTTGAAAGGAAGATTGGCAAGGACTTTTTCTGTTTTCTGAGACTGGTGATATGTAAGTGGAGGTTTCTCTCTTGCCCGCCAATTCCCGAATAACCACTCTGAGGCTTACCAACTGTTTGGCCTATTAGCTCAGGCTTATTATTTTAACTAGCTTTTACAACTTAAATGAACCCCTTTCTATTATTCTATATGTTACCATGAGGCACATGGCTTGCTACGTGTGGCTGCTGGCGCCTCCCTGATTCGACCTCTTTTCTCACTCTATCTCTGCTTGGATTTCCCACCTGGCTCTAGTTTGCCTGGCTGTTTGCCAAATCAGATTCCTTATAAACCACTGGTAATAAAAACATATGCACAGCACACAGCAGGGTATCCCACATCAGTGGTACACAAATGGATGCAGTGGAGGTCAGGTCTTGCCCTTCCCTTTAGAACACATGAAACTAAACAAACGTAAATAAGAAACCAATTCTGACTTTCAGATTCAATGAATTCAGAGAAGCCAAACAGAAACCAGGGAAGGAAAAGACTGATGAGCAGAGCATCTGCCTCAGAAGGAAACCAAAAGCCGTGAGTCATTGTTGATTCAGAAAACAATAAAAGGGGTTTGAACTATCTTGGGAAACTCGACCTTTCGTTGTTCACGTGTTGTTACCGCAGGAGGCCTGAGGTAGTAACTGTCTCTTTCCTACTCTCTCCACACCCACCATGTTTCAGCTACTTTCTACTGCTGTAAGCAGACACCATGACCAAGGCAACTTACAAGGATTTATTTAGGTCTCACAGTTCAGAGGATTAGAGACCAAGACAGCAGAACAAAGGGGAAGTGACAGGAATAACTGAGAACTTAGATTCTGATGCACAAGCAGGAAGCAGAGTGCACACTGGGAATGTTGTAAGTCTTCTGCAAGCTCAAAACTAGCCCCAGTGACACAGCTCCTCCAACAAGGCCACACCTTTTAATCCTTCCCAAACAATTCCACCAACTATCGAACAAGTACCCAAACATATAAGCCTACAGAGATCATTCTCATGCAAACCACCACATTCTACTCCATGGCGCTCATAGGCTTGTGGCCTTATCATACTGCAAAATGCCTTTAGTCCACCTTCAAAAGTCCCCATAGTCTTTCGCAGTCTCAACAGTGTTTAAAAGTCCAAAGTCTCTTCTGAGACGCAAGGCAATCCCTTTATTGTATTTCCCGGTAAAATCAGAAGGCAAACCACATACTTCTGATATACAGTGGCATTCTAAAAGGGAAGAATTGGGGCATAGTGAGGCCATACTGGACCAAAGCAAGATTAAAACCTAGCAGGACACTCTCTCTGGCAAATGTCTCGTGGTTCTGGCACCTCTAACATCGTGGGGTCGCCAACATAATCCAGGCTCTACCTTCCCAGCTTCATATGATGGCCCCTCCTGACCTCCACTCCCCTGCCACACATATGACCTCCATGGTTCTTTGTCACAGCCTAGGACAATTTCACAGCACCTCTGCTCCTGAGTCCTTCCTGACTCTAACGTCAGAACTATGTGGAAGGCGTACCCCCATGTGTTCACCTGATGGGGTGAATCCTGGCCACCTTGAATCTCATTTGCTTTGGTTTGTTGTTCCCTTTTAAAAGCAGACAACTCCTCGGCTCTTTCCTTTTGACAGTTGGGGAGCTTTGTTGGTGGGGTCTTGCCCTGAGGGCACCCCTCCTTTTAGTCCACTTCAGAGCAGGCCTTCCTTTCATTTTTCTATCTCTTTCAGCACAGTGGCTCTAGCATTCCATTTCCTGGTGCCATTTTCCTTTTCACACTATACATTTTGTGATTTTTGTTGCCAATGGTCCCTCTTGATTTTTTTTTTCATTGTGTATCTGACGATCAATACTGGGCTGTCTTGAAATCTCCTTGGCCAAAGTAATTTGCCCATTCATTTTCAATTTAGCTTCAGGGAGAGTCTTAAGGGCAAAAGGCAGCCACATCCTTCGCTGAAGCATTGCAACAATGGTCTCTTGCCCAGTGGCTGATCTTGTTCCCATCTGAAACCTCTTGAGTTGAACTTCCCCTTTTCACATTGCTCTCAGCATTGCTGTCTGCCAAGCTCCTACTAAGATAAGCCATTAAGTTCTGTTCACGTGTTCAACTGCTTTCCCCTTCCAAATTCCGAAGTCCCAATATCTTCCACAGTCCTCAAAAAACCTGTATTATCAGGCCTATCACAGTTACAGCCAAGCCCCTGGCACCAACTTTGGTCTTAAGTTACCTTTCCATCACTGGGATTAGAGACCATGACCAAGACAACTTATACAAGACAGAATTCATGTAGGGCTTAGAATTTCAGGGTTATGGTTATGGTGGAGCAAAGGCATGGTGGCAGGAACAGCTTGGAGCTTACCTCTTGATCTACCCATAGGAAAGAGAGAGAGAGAAAGAGAGAGAGAGAGAGAGAGAGAAAGGGGGAGGGAGAGAGGGAGAGAGAGAGACTAAGAATGCCACCAGTCTTTTGAAACCTCAAAGCTACCTCCAGTGACACACCTCCACCAACAGAACCACACCTCCTAATCCTTCCCAAACAGTTCCATCAACTGGAGACTAAGTACTCAAACATACAAGCCTATGGGCGCCGTTCTCATTCAGCTCACTATGCCCTCCATGAAAATGTACTAGCTCCACCATAACCTTTGTGATGGCTATAGTTGATTGTCAACTTGACTACATCTGAAATTAACTAAAGCAGAAGTGAATGAGTATACCTGTGGGAAATTTTTCTTAATTAAAGCATTTGAAGTGTAAAGACCCATTTTTAAACCAGAGGAGTAAAGATTCATCCTTAAATCTGGACCACACTTTCTGGTGGCAGTTACGTAAAGGTCAACCTGTGGGTCGTGACCCCTTGGAGGGTCTAATGAACCCGGTTGCCTAAAAGCATCAAAAGCAAAGACACTTACATTGCAATTCATAACAATAGCAGAATTACAGTCATGAAGTAGTAATGGAATAATTTTGTGATTGGGGTCACCACAGCATGAGGAATTATATTAAAGGGTTGCAACATTGGGAAGATTGAGAACCACTGACATAGATAAAGGAAGCTCTTTACCCTTTGCCTGCAAGCCCTCACCCTCCCTGGCAATTTCATTCCTTCACTGGCATTAGAGACTTCTTTGGGACTGCAGTGTAATGCTGAAGACCAGCTGAGACATCTCGCCTTACGGACTGAACAGCTGCTGGATTATTGAACTTTCTGTTGATAGATAGCCATTGTTGAACTAGGTGAATCACAGTCTGTAAGCCATTTTAACAAATATCAAATGTGTGTGTGTGTGTGTGTGTGTATTCTATTTTGTGCCTTTAGACAACCCAGACTAAAACAGTTCTCAAGGGAAAGATGAATCCTAACCAAGTCTCTGAATTCAAAGAAACAGACTAATAGTGAGATTAATTTTTTTAAATTCATCCCCCTTGATAGCAAAAACAAACTCTTACTGTGTGAGCTATTAAGTTAACCAGTGATCAATTATAACATAATAAAGAATTACTGAGGAAGAGAGGGGGGAAAGTAGAAAAAAAAACATACCTAATATTGCTACAGAATTAAATAAATGCCCATTTGTCCTAGATATATTCAGAAAGTGATTCAACTCATTTGACCTTTTGAAAGTGTAGCTTTTCATTGTGGCTGAGTTTTTAATAGAGATTTCCATATATAAAGGTAGCAAGGTATAGGTCTGGAGATCTTCAAAAGCAGTTTCAATATTTCAATTAAAAACTTTTGTTGGGCATGGTGGCACATGCAATTAATCCCAACAGTTGGGAGGCAGAGTTCAAGGCTAGCCTAATCTACAAAGCAAGTTTCAGGACATCCAGGGCTATACAGAGAAACCCTCTCTTGAACAAAACATTTACTATATCAGTAATTTATTCATAAATCTATTTATTAATTTAGAACCTGAATGAGACTCCCAGGATGATGATGATGATGATGATGATAATAATAATAATAATAATAATAATAATAATAAATATAATTTCAACCATGTGTTCCCTTTGGAAAACTTGAAATAAAACCAAAGAAAATAAAATTGAAATAAAGAGAATTTACCTATTTGGTTAAAAATACCCATTAATAGGTACTAATTTGGCAAACTTAACAGGTCTAGGTAAATCCAAAGTAAGTAATTATGAAACTATATTTATTCAATCAACTTTTATTGCAATCTATATGCCAGGCCCTTAGTAGGTACTAGATATATAACAATAAACTAAATCTGTGTAAATCTCTCTCTGCCATACAGAACTCCCAGTTTTGGCTAGAAAGATAGGCCAAATGAATAATGTATGCAGTGTAATCTCTTACAAAGTGATCAGAATTATACAAAGACAATAAAACAAAGAAGGTGACCCCAGTGAGTGAGGAGATGAATAAGTGCACCCACATACCCACATGGTCTAAAAATTTCTATCAAAGTGATTCTTAGTTTATGAAAACAACAAGACATATTATTTCACAGGTATTTGCCATCTCTGCAGTGGATAGATCACCACTGGGCATCCCACAACCTTTGTCCCATTGACAAATGCCATCAAAGCCCCGAGACATTTCCCCAGAGTCCCCAGCTCTCAGAACTAATTCTCCTCTCCCTCTAACTCATTGATCTGACTTCTGTGATCTACCATGATTTCTTCCCTAGTTAATTCAAAGCACCTTAAAATGGTATTTGTCTCCTGTCCATCTACAGAGAGCACAAGAATTCATTATTTTAGACAAGATATTCCCACTAAACATCAGGGATGCATGTATCTAAGTATTAACAAACATCTCAATGGGCAAAGCCAGTTCCTGGTGCCCATTAAATGAAACTGAACTTGGCCAGATGACTTCTGAATCAGACAACAGCTACTCTCACCTGCTAAACTTTCAAGGGTTTCCTCACAGCCTCCAGGGAAAAAGTTCAAGGAAGGAGTGAGGATGTAGACCTGTAATTGCATCACGTGGGATGTTGAAACAGGAGTTCTGTTGTAAGTTTGAAGCTAGAGTTGTCTACATAATCCCTACCAGGTTGACCAGAGTTGCATAGCAAGACTTCATCTTGTGATGGGGGAATAGACCCTGGATAAAACTTTATTAAGATTAGTATATAAAAAGGAAAACAGCTTGCCAAGGAAGTCTGGAAGCTCAAGTAGGCTTCATACAACAAACAGAGCATGGTCAAAGAAAGTGTGCTGCTAGATTAACGTGATGGAGATGCTAGTGTGTAAATACCCTATAAAGGGTCATGAGGCTCTTAGAGCAGAGCTTTTCAGTCTTTAAAAACCCTACTCACTCATATTTGGTTTCTAGCCATAAATAAAGGACATTGAGCCTATAATTAGTGATCCTAGAGAAGCTAAATAAGAAGGAGAACCCAAAGAAAAACATATAGGCATCCTCCTGAATATTAACCTTCATCAGGCGATGAAAGGAGACAGAGACAGAGACCCACATTGGAGCACCGGACAGAAATCTCAAGGTCCAAATCAGGAGCAGAAGGAGAGAGAGCACGAGCAAGGAACTCAGGACCGCGAGGGGTGCACCCACACACCGAGACAATGGGGATGTTCTATCGGGAACTCACCAAGGCCAGCTGGCCTGGGTATGAAAAAGCCTTGGATAAAACCGGACTCGCTGAATATAGCGGACAATGAGGACTACTGAGAACTCAAGAACAATGGCAATGGGTTTTTGATCCTACTACACGTATCGGCTTTGTGGGAGCCTAGGCAGCTTGGATGCTCACCTTACTAGACCTGGATGGAGGTGGGTGGTCCATGGACTTCCCACAGGGCAGGGAACCCTGATTGCTCTTTGGGCTTACGAGGGAGGGGGACTTGATTGGGGGAGGGGAGGGAAATGGGAGGCAGTGGCAGGGAAGAGACAGAAATCTTTAATAAACAAATAAAAAAACAAAAATCCCTTCCTGGCTTACTCCCATTCTTGGGAATGTTTTCCCATCTTAACAGTCTGTCTCTATCTCTATTTCTTACCACCTGTCCCTGTCCCAATCTGTCACTCTAGGACCATAGAACCTGGGTATCAACAGGTGTCCCTGGGACTCTGAAGTGGCTGCCTTTGGACTCAGCTCTGTGCCTGTTACATTCAAGTCCCTACAGCACCTAGGACTCATCTCCTTTCCCTGTCCTCTTCTAGCCAGCTCTAGCTCCCCTACTCTGATCTGCACACACACTAAGCTCCCCAAAGGCCATGCCTCTGAGCATGTGAAGACTGTTTCCAGCTTAGTACTCCATTCTCCTTTTGTGTCTGGGAAATTCTACCATGTTTCTCCTGAAAAGCTTTCTCGGATTTCTTTAGGAAGTTATTCTCTGAACTCACATAGTTTTATATCTTGGTTATAATATGTATTACACTGCAGAATTTACTGTCACCCCCTCTGGTTCTCCAGTTGATGGAGAATTCTTTGTGGGTTGTATTTGTTTTGGGTTTCTTTTTATTTGGTTTTGTTTTTTTTTTTGGGGGGGGGTGTCACTACCTGACCTAGGCCAGCCTTTATCCCCCTGCCTTGTGCTGAGATTACAGGCATGTGTCACCATGCCAAGAATGAGAAAGTTCCTTGAAATTATAGAACACGTTTAGCCTTAGTGGGTAGGAATGGTGCCAAAGATATAGTAGTTACATAAGCAGTCTCAATCAAATAGGTTCAAAGTACTTGCTTAAGAACAGTCCGTGAGATGCTTACCAAAAAGCACGTCTCCTGTGTGCTTTTTTCTACATATTTAATACATATCCTGCAGGTTGGATAAATAGTTAATTCTGCAAGAGCATACAGTTGTCAGATAAACACATCACATGTAAAAAAAAAAAACAGTGATCTCGGAAGCCCTTGGTGACCGCACATATGGGTTATATGCTCTCATTCCACGTGGGCTGAAAACTGGCAGTGATATGGTTAAATAAATGGCTTGTAATTGGGGATTATTTTCCCCCTTGGTGATACATGGCAATGTGCAGGACCGCTTTGAGTCAGAATAACTTGGAGAACGAAACTGTTACCGGCGTCTGATGGGCACAATGATGGATGCAGGGAGCATCTATAAAGCTCAGGGCCTCCGCCACAGTGAAGAGTTACCTGGCCCCTAAGGTTGATAGCCAGTACTACAAAGCACTAACCACACAGTGAGTCTGAAGCCATCCTGGTCTTCAGAGTGAATTCCAGACCAGCCAGAGGGAATTTCAGATTGTAAGAGTGGGGGAGAGGTGGGTGTTAACCTAACTGTTTCCCTCAGAACCACGTTCTACCATACACCATGATGGCAAGAGAAGTTGAAAGTTGTGGTAGGCTCTGATGTAGATACGGTCACCCCACTAGTCACCTTCTAGGAATGTCCAGCTTCTAAGGGAACTATAAAGAACTGGACTCTGATCTAAGGGAAGCAGCAATCTCAAGAAACAAGGGCCGGGTTTTTTGTGTCTGCTTTGATCCCTGTAATTTAACCTCTGCTAAAACAGTCATATGACAATAAATATAATCTCATGAACATTGGATAAGTTATTAAAAAAAACGTTAATGAAAGTATCAGGCTTGATAAAAATGGATAATGGCTTTGAAAGAATCACTTAGCCATTTTAACAGTAAGATTACCAACCTTTGTGACATTTTAGGACTACATGTAAGAGTCAGCTTGTCTAACAAATCACAGTAGTACGTGCCTGTAACTTCAGCACTAAAGAGCTGAGGCAGGAGGATGATGAGATTGAGGGCAGCCTGGGCTACACAATGAGAACAAAAACTGAATCAAACCAAACCAAAACAGTAGGTCAGATTAAGAAAATAAAAAAATGTATCAAACCAGAAGCCGGGCAATGGTGGTGCACACCTTTAATTCCAGCACTCGGGAGGCAGAGGCAGGCAGATCTCTGTGAGTTCGAGACCAGCCTGGTCTACAGAGCTAGTTCCAGGACAGGCTCCAAAGCCACAGAGAAACCCTGTCTCGAAAAACCAAAAAAAAAAAAAAAAAAAAAGTATCAAACCAGAGTCATGAACCGTGAAAGTATTCTCCAAGACACTTTAGCCAAGCTTGCACCCAGACCCCAGAGTTTATATGAGGCCTGTGCCAGGGACAGCATTGCTCCAAGTGTACCCACTACTATTGTGCTGCAATGACATCATGGCACAAGGCACGCATCCTCTTCCACCTTCGGTTGCTTAGCGACAATATGGTCATGGTCCATTAGCTACCTTAGCTGTTCCTTTCCTTTCGTCCCTGATTTGTCCTTGTTACTTGCTTGGGTTTGGGGTATTGCTGCTGGTTTGAATTATACCTTGTTTTGATCTTTTTCATTATGTGCATCGTACATCACCCTGTGGTATAAAGAGATTTTCGTCCAAGTAGGTAACGTGTGTTGAACACATTCCCCCTCACGTTCCGGTGAGACAAAGGCTTGCCATGTACGTACTCTTGGGCTGACCTTAAACTCATGATCCTCCTGACTCAGTCTCTCAAGAGCCGGGATTACTGGCGTGTACCACTCTGCCTGGCTTTGAAAGCCACTGCCTTAATGAAGGTTCTTAGCTTTGCAGCCTAGATTACTGTAACCTTGGCGGGGGGAGGTTCTAATTTTTAGTGTCTCCTTAAGTCATTCATGTTTTTACATGATGGTGTAATAACCATAACCACATAATAATGATGACAATTCTCGGCTGATATAGCTCGAGGGTTGCTAGCAATTGCCTGGATTTCGAGCACTTAAGTACATTAGGGCATCTAATCCTCCTAACAACTGTGTCTTCTCCCTAGGCTACAGCTGAGAAGACTCAAGTGCGTAAGCCAGAAACAGTTTGCCCTAGGCTGTGGTTTGGGCTCAGCCTGGCTCTGTGCGCTGACCCTTGACCTCCACCCTACATTGCTTGTCTTCATCCACACAACTATCACTCATCCATACTCGGGACAGTCTCCTTAGCTGGGTCTAACGCACCAGACTCATGTTTTCCCAGTCACTTCCCGTGTAAGGGGCTAATTGTATTTTCATTAGAATACAGTGACGAGACTTGTGTAATTGTGGTAAGGCAGTCAGTCCAATTGGTCTCTATTTTGCCTCTCCACTTAATATCAATTTAACGCTTGATATTTAAGTTTGACTTTTCCACGTGCGGAAGGGAGAAGGCATAAACCTAACCTGTCAATGAAGAAGTTTTGGTTTGGGTCATTACAGTTTGTGATTTGTCTGTCTTGGGTAGCAGATGCAGCTTGGATAGGTGAGTCCATTGTCTTGGGCAATTAATGGATTCGAGAATGCGCGCACACTTACTTTGGAATAATGGCTGCAGTAATATATAGCACTCATATATAAAGTTGAACTTATAGTATAGTAGTTAAAAGACAGCTCCCTAGATTCAAAATGCTTGAATCCCTGCCCGCTGTTTATTTTGAGCAGAATTAACTTTTCAGACCCCCCGGTTACTGTGACTTGTACCCAGTGAAGGAAGCCATCTTCTACCAGACTTCTCAAAGGACTAAGGGGAAAAGCAAATATGACCTAGTTGGTATAATATTATATATTATTAAGTGATTCAGAAACCATTCAGCTATTTTTGAGTGTTATACTCTATGCCCAGGAGAACTTGAAGAGGCTCGTAGTGAAAAAGATGATGCCTCCAGGATCCTCATCTTAAGCCTTGATGTGACTGTCAGGATGATGTCTTGTTAAATGCCATCTGGGTGGGTAGATGAACAAAAATGGCATTATCAGAAAAACACACCACAGAATGAGAATTTGATGGATGAAGTCCCAATTTACTGCCGACCTCATCCTGGCTTTCTTTGCCAAGCCCCTCGCCCAGCACCGTGTAAGCAGTTCTGCTGTGTTTCTTTCTCTTTTCACTACCAATGTCTTATCCCTGCTTTTTGCAAGAGCCCACTCCAGAAACCCTGGAGTGTTCCTTCTTTTTTTTTTTTAATTTATTTTTTTTATTGAAAAAAAAATTTCCGCCTCCTCCCTGCCTCCCATTTCCCTCCCCCTCCTCTCCCCTTCCCCCCACTCCTCTCCCCTCCCCCCCACTCCTCTCCCCCTCCCTCTCCAGCCTGAAGAGCAGTCAGGGTTCCCTGCCCTGTGGAAAGTCCAAAGTCCTCCCCCCCTCCATCCTGGTCTAGGAAGGTGAACATCCAAACTGGCTAGGCTCCCACAAAGCCAGAACATGAAGTAGGATCAAAACCCGGTGCCATTGTCTTTGGCTTCTCAGCAGCCCTCGTTGTCCGCCAAATTCAGAGAGTCCGGTTTTATCCCATGCTTTTTCAGTCACAGCAGAAGGAGGGAGAATATGAGCAAAGAAGTCAGGACCACAAGGGGTGCACCCACCCACGGAGACAGTGGGACTGGTCTACTGGGAGCTCACCAAGGCCAGCTGGACTGTGACTGGAGTGTTCCTTCTTAAACGATGATCCAAGAAAGGCGCAAAGAAACCCTGACTTTCTGAAGGAACACGTTTAGGTTTCACTATTGGACATACAAAGTGCATCACGGATCATCGGATCACTTCTTTCTGCTCCTTATCGCTCCTCTATCCATTAAACTCTGCACTATCCCACATCGTGCTGATCGGAGCCTGCATCTCCGTGTCTCTCGCTTTGTGGCTTGCTTGTTTGTTCATGCCTTTCTTTCTTTCTGTCTAGATCATGTCTACTCAGAGGTGCAGGTCTGTCCTTCTGTAAAATCACTATCTAACTATTGCAGCCTCATTGAGGTTTTCCCACTAAAGATGCTCAGGGTCTCATTGGCCTATCAGAAAACCACCTGTCATTTTCATCTTCATGGTGGTATCTGCTGGGGTCTCTGTTTCTCAGAGGTTGTCCTTCTGTTGCCTGGGGTCCCATGCCTCACACTGTTGTGTGGTTCTCAGAGAGTCTTCAGTGGATTCTTATGAAGAGACTGCTTAGCATCCTTCACTGTTGGAGGAACAGTCAGAACTCTTCGGAGAAAGAAATGCCTCTGATCTTATCCTTACATCTGGGGCTCCATCACCGCCACATTGCTACTTTCCAACTCCTTTCTAAACGGGCCCTGTGCTGGTCATTGCCTTTCAAGGCTTGGTTCTCCTCCACTTATCAGCACACCTCGACATACTTCTGCACCATGGTCTTTGACACTGGCCTCCTCCTGTGGGTGTGAGCCCGAATCACTTTGCTGAGGTTGGCTCTTTATGGCCTCTCTGCTGGCACCTGAAGATGGAAATTATGACATCATCTAAGCCAATGATCCCCCAACATAATAGGATAAGATTGCTAACGTGCTTATTAAAAAAAAATTCCAGTTTCTGGATCTAAGCCCTATTACACCAGCATGTCCCAAATAAAGGCCTAGAAATCAGAATGATTAGCAAGCATCTCAAGGAGATTCTTCTGATCAGATGGGGTGCTGGCCAACATCCACCAGCTGATCTGATGGACCAGTCTGTTTCCACTGCCCATTGGATGCCAGTGTTTGGAGGAAAGAAAGCATAGATTTCAGTGATTTAGCATTGTAATCTATAAATTTCTCTTTTCTAACTGTCAGTTTAAGTACTGACTTATCACTTGATATGGGATATGTTTTATTACCATTGATTAATGAATAAATCTGTTTCCACCAATGGCTTAGCAGAGCAAATTCAGGTGAGAAATCCAAACAGAGACATAGACAGAAAGTACATAGAGTCAGGGAGATGCCACGTAGCTGCTGAAGGAGAAAGACGCCAAAACAGAACCTTACCCTGTAAGTCACAGCCTCACAGCGATCCACAGATGAATAGAAATGGGTTAATTTAAAATATAAGAGCTAGCTAGAAAGACGCCTAAGTTATTAGTCAAACAGCGTTGTAATTAATATAGTTTCTGTATAGACTAGACTGTATATAGTCTGAGTAGTTGAGAAGCAAACGAGCAACCTCCATCTACAACCACTAATACAGAACAACCTACCTTGGACCTCTGAACTTTAATGTCTTCTTCTTCTTCTTCATTATCACCACCACCACCACCACCATCATCATCATCATCATGAGATGTGGTGGTTTGAATGACAATGGCCCCTAGAAACTCATATATTGGGAGATTTGAGCCACAGTTGATGGAACTATTCAGTTGGGATTAGGAGGTGTGTGTCACTAAAGGGTGGGTTTCAAAAGTCCATGCCATTTCCAGTTAACATGCCCCTCCCTCCCCCCCACCGGGCCTCAAGGCTGTTGTCCTCACATGCAAACTTTCAGCTCCGACTTCAACACCATCCCTGCCTGCTGCCAAATTCCCCACCAGGATTGTCGGGAACTAACACTCTGAAACTGTACACAGGCCCCCAATTACACACTTGCTTTTCTAAGTCACTTTGGTCATGGTCGTCACAGCAATAGAAAAGTAGCCAAGACAGAAAATAAAGAAAGGCTAGAGAAAGGAAGAGAGGAGGAGAGAACTGTAACAAATAATTAGTTCGACTTCATGGATTTCCACTTAGACCAACTGTAAGGACTTTTAGAAGAATTACCTCTATCAGTTCCTTCTCATGTTGCTGTAATAAAATGCCTGGCAGAAGAAACTCCAATGAGGGCAATTTTATTTTGGTTGATGGTTTCCAAGGGTACAAACCCATGATAGTGGAGAGCACACCGAAAAGTCATTCTGCAGTAGCAGAAGCGGGAATCAGCAGAGAAGGGGACCAGAGCTGTAATATCTGCAGGTCTGCCTTCCTTGACCCACCTCTGACAGCCAGGTCTCACAATCTCCCCAGCCAGCAGCCCCAGGTAGGGAGGTGACGTTCAGACACATGAGCCTATGCAAACAGCACAACAACCATAACATTCCCAAAGGTCTCAGTTTAACTGGGCCAGATACACTGTTGAAGTTAAAATGCAGGAAACTGGGCATTGTTAGGATGCCTTCAGATTGAAAACTTTGATTTAATAGTATGTCATTTAAAAACCTTGTGCTAATGGTAAGCATTTTAGGTTATTTATAAAATATATATTATTATTATTTATTATTAGTGTGTGTGTGTGTGTGTGCGCGCACGTTGGTTTTTGAGGTGGTGGGAATTAGAAGCGAGTCTCACAGTAGGTGGAGCTACAGTCTTAACCCTCCACTCTATTTCAACATAATTTCATTACATATTGTTGCCCAGGAGAGTGGATGAATAACCACAACAATTTTATGAGTTACTACAACCATGTAAAATTAGTCTGGAGTGTTGTAAAGGTCTTTCAAAATCTGTAGCTCAAGAAGATGACTGGAAATGAGTTGTCAATGAAACAGAAAATGGAAGCTTATTGACCCGTTCCTTTGGCATTTCAACTAGTATTTACTGCTGAACGCTTGCTATCTACACATTCTTGTGTTAATCATTAGAGATACATCTGTACATCGACAACAAGTCCAGACTCACTTAGAAAGATGAACACTGGGTCACTATTACTCCTACGTTAAGTATTGCCAAGGCATATGGAAAATTATAGGAAACATACAAAGGATTTGGCCTCTCCTGCTTTAGAAAGACATAAAGGAGGAAGTGATGTTAAGAAAAGTTGAAGAACAAACTGGAATTTAAGTAGGTATAGAGGGCCCAAGGTCCTCGGGCTCACAGATAGCAAGCACTAAGGAAACCAGGAGTGTTAAACACACAGGTTTTTCTCATCCACAGGAGGGATTTATACCTGTTTCCGCCCAAGTATAAATCATTAGTAATATTTAGCATAGGTATAATAGTGACCCAGGGCTCATCTTTCTAAGTGACTTGGGACTGTGTTGTCAATGTACAGATGCATCTCTAGCAATTAACACAAGAACATCTAGATAGCAAGCATTCAGCAATAAACACTAGTTGAAATACCAAAGGAATGGGTCAATAAACTTCCGTTTTTCATTTAATCCGGGAACGGAGTAGCTAATAACCTGGTGATCCTGGCTATGTATAGGGCCAGACCTCACCCAAATAAATCCTCCAGAATACTATGTTTATCCCAGACCCATCCTCCCTAGACTTTACCCTAAGGTTTTTTCTCCGTCTATAGATCCCATTCTGTGGAAGAGGTCTCAGGTGCTCTGTAAATGAGTTTCGATGTAGCCATGCCTTAAGCTTTACTATTATGATCATTGTCAAGAGGAAACATTTTTCCCAAAGTTGTACTGTGTTTCAATGTGTCAAAAAAAAAAAAACTGTTTCGGGTCAGACTCTAGAAGTGTGTGAGCCAACACTGGCTAACGAAGTGGTGCAGAACCAAGTTTTCCTCTTGACTCAGGGAGGTTGTTACCCTGCCAGTCATGGCGTTTGCACGGACCTCCCCCAAACATGATATTGGGCTTCAGTAGAATGAACTTAGGGTATACTGAGGAAAGAAAAAAAGCCCAAAGAACCTGAGCTTGAACATGGAAGGAACAGGGGAGCTCATGAGGGCTGTGTGGACCAAGTAAGAGAGTTTAGAGTTGATTTTGAAAGCACTGGGGGCTAAAATGATACGACCTCCATGCGTAAAAGTCTGCATCCTATACAACCCTTTATGGATGCAGAAAGAAACAGTGGTTGCGATAGTCATGGAAAATATGATGGCCTAAAGTGATACGTGGAAGCAGAGATGGGAAAAGGTCAAAATGCAAGGTTGAAGATGAGTTTCAGAAGGTGCATCTTTGACAGGCTGTAAGGAGATAGGAGGTAGTGAGTCAAGGTTCCAACGTTAAGCGGGTAGAGGCTACGTTCGCTGCTGATAAGAAACCCCAAGGGAAGATGAGTGGAAACGGAGATGGGAACAGGTCCAAAACTCAAGGTAGATGAGGAGATTCAGAAGTTGCATCTTTGATAGGCTGTAAGGAGATAGGAGGTAGTGAGTCAAGGTTCCAGCATTAAGCAGGTAGAGGCTACGTTCGCTGCTGATAAGAGACCCCAAGAAAAGAGCAGTTCAGGGCAGAGACGATGAGGTTAGTCACACATAACTTGGTTTGACTCACTAGTGAGTTGTCCAGGTAGATGTCTTAAGTACAAAGGGTATAAAAGCAAAACAGAAAGCTAGCCTACGGTTTCAGGGAAGGTTGCCCAGCCTCTAGATGATAAAAAAAGAAGTCACAAGATGCAAACCAGTCACCCACTGCGTTATGAGGCATGGCTTTCCCTGAGTGACGTAGGTTACCCTGAAGCATCCAACTGCTGGGCAGATGCATTCTGACCTTCCTCACTGTGCCCGCCAGAGGCTGCAGCGCATCTCTCCGCTCTAGTCTCTCTCTAGAGTCTCTTTTTGCCCCTGGCCTAGCAAGTTCAGTCTCTGGGTTACAGCATATATATCTAAGCGGACTCCCTCTCTCGTTATTTAAAACATTGAGACTCTGACAGATCAGCGGCTCTGTATCAGAAATTTACGGTGCTGTTTGTCCGTCAAAGGGAAGGGGGTCCTTACTAGGCGGAGTGAGGCAAGACAGGAAGCTCCTGTGGGCCAGTGGGTAGTCTCAATTTGGGAGTAGTTTATTTACATTTTTACTTATTATTTATTATTCTTTGACATTTTCATACACATCTATAACGAACTTGGATTGTTTTCATGAGCATCGCTATGCCACATCCCCTTCCCCTTCCTGGGGAACTTCCTTTTCTTCCCAGGAAGTCTCCCTCCTATTTCCCTGCCTTTGTTCTATGACCCACTGAGTTCACAGGTAATGTTTACGTGAGCAAAGGAGGGGGTGATTTGGGAGTGTGGCCAGCATCCTAGTGGCTATAGGACTGAAGAGGATTAGTTCTCCTTCTCCAGCAACCATTAACTACACATAGCTTCTCAGAGGGTGGCCTGTGCTCCCTCTCCTTGGTTCATAGCTCTGGCTCAGCTCACCTCTCTGTTGGACAGACAACGTCCACCCCATAAGATTTTTGTTTGTTAACTAACATTTCAAGTCTTTGCCAGTTCTTTACCGAATGTTAGTTAAAAGAGTAGAACAACCTAGGTTTGGTGGCACAAGGTTTTAATCGGAGCACTTGAGAGTCCAAGGCTGGTGGATCTCTGAGTTCTAGGCCAGCCCGTTGACAGAGCAAGTTCTAGAACAGCCAGGGCTACATAGAGAAACCCTGTCTTGAAAAGGCATATACGTGTGTGTGTGTGTGTGTGTGTGTGTGTGTGTGTGCGTGTGTGTGTGTGTGGCTTTTAATATATATATGTATGTATATATATATATTTAATATATATGTATATAAAGGAGAATTTATGTTCTCTCAATGCTGACAATGCATTGTGTCCAAATTAGTGATTTGTCTGATGTCACATAGCTTATTAGTACAGAGAAGATACCAAGGTGCCAGGCTATTTATTTGATCATTGACCTTTTCATCAGGGGAGAGTTCCGTGAACAATATTGTGAAACGGTTTTCAATGGGTGCAAAACTGGAGTCAGTTGGATTCAACAAATATTTGAAGACCTAATAGTAGGTGCCAGGCATTTTTCTAGCCGGTAGGGGCGGCAGGGCAGAGGTGCCACCACTTTGTTGTCTACGGAACATCCCTCGAGTTCTAACAGAAAGGCAAAATGACTTTCATCCAACCTTACTTACAGTGGTCATGATTTCAATTCAACACTTCCATTTGGGCGTATTGATCCCTAGTTTCATGTCTTGGTTTCTGCAATGACATGATTACTAGAATATGCCATCATATCTGCCTGGGTTTCCTTCATTTTTAAAACCTGAAATAGCATAGCTGATTCATATAATAGTTGTTAAATCCTATTAAAAACTATAATATTAGCATAAAATATTACTTGAACATAAATGCATACATTAAGTCATTATTAAAAAATATCAATGTAGTAATACTCCTAAAACTTATTTGATGTTTAAAGCAGTATTAAATGTACCATTATATTCTTTTCTTATAGAACCAGATTTTTTCCATCAAGTGATATCATTTTATGGTCATATAACTCATCTGCTACTAAATAGCAATTTCAGTTATTTTTTTTACTATAAACACCTTTATAAATTTTCTATGTACATTTAGAGTGATCGCACTTTACCCAATATTATTTTTGGATGCAAGTGTATTGCTTTCAGTCTCAGGAAACCTTTTCTATTAACATCTTGGATTTATTTATTTTCCAATTAGATTATCAAAGAAACACATCCTGTACCCCGGAATAAATTCCACTTTGTTGTAGACTCCAGCCAGTATGAAGATGTAGTCAAGATACTAATATCTTACTCAAGTATTTGCACCCATATGTTTGGGGAAATTTCTTAGTTACTTTTCTAGTGCCATGATAAAACACCATGATGAAGGCAACTTAAAAAAGAAAACTTTTCTTGGGGCTCAGAGTTACAGTCGGTTAGTGTGCATGATCACCATGGCAGGGACCAGACCTGCAAGCATGCCTAGCACCGGAGTGGTACCTGAGAGCGCACAGGTACTAGGCAGAGAGAGCACTAACTAGGAATGGTGTGAGCTTTAGAAATCTCAAGGCCCACCCCCAATGACACATCGTCTCCAACAAGACCACTCTCCCTAATCCTTCCAAAACAGTTCCACCAACTGGGGCCAAGCATTCAAACCTATGAGCGCATGGGTGGTCATTCTCGTTCAAAGCACTTTTGGGTATGGAAACCATGCTGGCTTCTTAAGTTAGTTTTTTCCCATAATTGCTCACAATTATCTATGAATTGAGTCCATTCAAATACAGAAAACATTCATTCTTTGTAGGTTAGAAAGAAGTTAACAGCAAAACAAAAATGAGTCAGGGTAGTATCTTTTAAATATAGTATGTCCAATTACCCTTTCAATTTTTCTATATTTATTAATTTTATCTGTTTACTACTTTCTTTTGAGTTATACTTTCCATTCACAATTTCTCAAATACGAGGTTTTGTTTTAAGATGTTCTTCTAATTTATTGCAACTAATATACACAACATTATCATTTAAAAGTTTGCTTTCCAATCTTGTATTTCTAGCCTTCTTTATTCCTAAAATTACAACTTCTACTGCCTCTCCTTTCCCTCAGGAAGGTAAATTAGTATCTTTTAGGAACTCAAGTTCTTATTTTACTTGCTTTTCTATTGATTCTATTTCTTCAACAGTTTCAAGTTTTATCTCCCTTAACTTCTGTTCCTAATTAGTTATGGCCCACTGCTCTCTTTCAGTCTTATAAAGTATTTCAATTTTATGCTAAAATTTAATTATATCATTTCCTCACTTCTCTTTCCTCCCTCTAACCAGTGGTTCCCAACCTTCCTAATACTGTGACCCTTATTGTGGTGACCCCAACCATAAAATTACTTTGCCGCGACGTCATAACTATAATTTTGTCACTGTTATGAATTGTATTGTAAATATCCGTGCTTTCCTGTGAAATGGTTGTTGGGCCCTCAAAGGGGTCCCGACACACAGGTTGAGAACCACTGCCTTAGCCCCTCCGTACCCACTTGTTACCTCTCAAATTCATTGCCTCTTTTCCTTTCATTATTATTGTTGCATAGACAGCTATCAATGCATAAATCTATAAATGCAACCTACTTAGTCTGTTTGGTGTTTCTCTTGGGTATTTGATTTCATGGCTGACTACTTTGTGTCAACTCAAATAACCAGTTTGGATGAGGTAAGAGGCTCATCCCTGGGGAAAACAATTTCATTTGTTTGACAAAAAAAAAAAAAAAAGCAAGTAAGGTTTTAAGTGCCCTTTAGGGAGGGAAGGGGAAAAAATGACAGATGATTTTGATGTTTTTCTCTCTTTGCTCTCATCTATGTCTTTTGGCTTCTTGAGAAAATATAACCTTATGACTTGGCATCATCCACTCCTCACTGCCCAGAGAGTTGCTCTTGCTTCTCAGCCAACTCAGGCCAGTATGGCGTAAGAATAGGCCCAGGCACACAGGGCCTTGGGCACCATCATGGCTGGGAGATTGTAATGCTTGTGCAATAGTCTAGACTTTTTAGAAGAACTGAAAAATATGTTGGAATCCCTTTTGGCAAGCTATTTGCTGTAGAAAGAAAAAGAGTTCGCGTTCTTCTTGCAAGAAGTGACGGTAGATACGGTAGAGAACACGTTGCATTGCCTTCAAAAGCCAGGCTCTAAGGGAACACCTGAGCTTTGAACAAAAGAAGGTTCCCACGTACCAGAGTAGCCCAGCTCATGGCTCCTTGATGGATCAGTTTCAGGTCCTTATTTTCTAATTAAAATGTTCACCATGCTCTATATTATATGGGAGGCACTCTTATGTCAGGAAAATATGCCATATTTCTTTTTTAATATTTATTTATTTGTTTATTATGTGTACAGTATTCTTCCTGCAGGCCTCATTACAGGTGATTGTGAGCCACCATGTGGTTTCTGGGAATTGAACTCAGGACCTTTGGAAGAGCAGGCAGTGCTCTTAACCGCTGAGCCATCTCTCCAGCCCCAATATGCCATATTTCAATGAGATCTTTGGACGAAGAGAGTGGTCCGAGTCTTAAGTTATTCCAAAGAAGGGAAGAAATTATTCTCTCAAACATTCTACAAGGACAAAAATCACACTGATATCCAAAGAACACACAACAGTAAACAAAAGCTACAGTCAAGATCATTAATAAACACACCTGCAAAACTTCCTAACAATACATCAAACCAAATTTAATAGCGTGTTAGAAAGATTACTCCCCAAGGTCCATCCTATGGATGCAAGGATCATTCAGCCTACACCAACATATAAACATACTATATAAATCAACACAACGAAGGACAAACATCATATTGTAGTGATGGTTCATTTGTATTTTAATAAATAAAGCTTGGCTGAAGTTCAGGGAGTAAAACAGCCACACTATCAGCCAGGCAGTGGTGGCACACACTTTTAATCCTGGTAGCCACGCTAGTTAGACATAGAAACCGGGTGGTAGTGGTGCACAACCTTAATCCCAGCACTAAAACAGGAGGAGACAGTTCTCACACACAGTCTCAATTCCAAAATTCCTGGAGGCAGGATCACCGTTTTGGATTGAGGTAGAGATAAGAGCCAGTGGCTGGCTGTTTTGCTTCTCTGACCTTGAGGTTGAACCCCAGTGTATGTCCTTGGGCTTTTTATTAATCATGCTACACATGCAATCATTTCCATAGATGTAGAAAAAGCATTTGATAACACACCCAGCTGTAGATGTGGCTCAGCGATGAACCACTTGTATAGCATGCATGAAAACAAGAGAATAGTTCCAGGACAGGCTCCAAAGCCACAGAGAAACCCTGTCTCGGAAAAAAAAAAAACAAGAGAATAAATAATTAGAATAATAATCCAATGTCATTTTATGATTAAAAACACTCTGGAAAAAAATGTCTATAGAAAAAAATGAATGGGCCTCAACATATTAAAAGTATGTGTAACCATCGGGGGGGGGCTAAGAGATGCCAATGAATGGGCCTCAACATATTAAAAGTATGTGTAACCATGGGGTGGGGGTAAGAGATGCCTCTCAATATTAAAAGTATGTGTAACCATGGGGGGGGGGCTAAGAGATGCCTCTCTGAGGTGTGGCAAAGGGCCAGGATGGCACTTTCAACACTTTACCCAGAATGGGACTAGAAGTCCTAGCCAGAACTGTTAGGTAAGAGGAAAAAATAAAGGGCATTCAGATAGGGAAGGAGCAAGTCAGAGAGACAGTGTTTGCAGATGAGAAGATGCTTTATCAAATTCCAAAGATCCCACCAAAAACTCTCCGAATAAGTGAATTCGGCAAAGTGGCAGAACACAGAGCCAACACACAAAACCTAGTATTGTTGTCATATACCAGTATTGATTTACCCAAAAAAATCAATAAGGCAGCCTTACTCATAATAGCCGCCTTGTATTAAACATTAACTATCTAGGAACTATTTAGCAGAAATGAAAGTCCTATACCATAAAAAATACAAAATGTTTCTTGTATACAGCAGAAGGCTGGATCCTGTTTTTGTATCCATTCTCTTAGCCTGTGTCTTTTATGGGTGAATTGAAGTCATTAGTAGCACAGACACTGCGAGCAACAGTAAATAAATGGGACCTCCTGAAACTGAGAAGCTTCTGTAAAGCAAAGAACATGGTCAATAAGACAAAAAGGCAGCCTACTGAGTGGGAAAATTCTTTACCAACCCCACATCAGACAAAGGACTAATCTCTAAAATATATAAAGAACTCAAGAAATTAGACATCAAAATACTTAATAACCCAATATGAAAATGGGGTACAGAACTGAACAGAGAATTCTCAACAGAAGAATCTTAAATGGCCAAAAGATACTTAAGGAAATGTTCAACATCCTTAGCCATCAGGGAAATGCAAATCAAAACAACTCTGAGATATTATCTTACTCTTGTCAAAAACTTAAGATCAAAAACACCAATGATAGCTTATGCTGGAGAGAATGTGGAGTAAGGGGAACACTCACCCGTTGCTGGTGGGAATGCAAACTCATACAATCACTTTGGAAAAATCAGTATGGTGGTTTCTCAGAAAATTGGCAATCAGCCTACCTCAGGACCGAGCCATATCACTCTTGGGCATATACCCAAAAGATGCTCAATCATACTACAAAGGCATTTGTTCAACTATGTTCATAGCAGCATTATTTGTAATAGCCAGAATCTGGAAACAACCTAGATGCCCCTCAACCGAAGAATGGATGAAGAAAATGTGGCAAATTTACACATTAGAGTACTACTCATTGTATATATATAAAAAAAGCAATGACATCTTGAATTTTGCATGCAAATGGATGGAATTAGAAAACACTATCCTGAGTGAGGTAACCCAGACCTAAAAAGATGAATATGGTATGTACTTATTTATAAGTGGATACTAGATATATTTATTTATGTCTGCTATATTATGTCTGTTTATTATTTATGTCTATAACAGATGTAAATAAACATTTTTATCCACTATCTGATGAATGGATAAAGAAAGTATAATACATAATTCCACATAATACTCTTAAATCATTAAGAAGAACAAAATGAAAAGGAGGAGAAGAGGGAGGTGGATAAGTTGTCGGTGACATGGAGGGAATTACAGTTATGACATTAAGTGAAAAAAGCCCAGTGAAGCCACAGCTGCCAATAACTTCATGTTTGACCTACATCACACCCATACAGAAACTACCCGATTTTCCTGTTCCCTTTTTTTTTTTTTTTTTTTTTTTTTTACAGGAACCTTATCTTTCTGGGTGAGGCAGCACATGCTGGCAATCCCAGCACTTCGGAAGATCTCCTGGGCCATCTAGTGAGTCTAGCCAACCTGAACTACATAGCAAGAAAGGAAAAAAAAAAAGCACGAGGAGGCTGTATGCTTCCTTTCCCCATCCTATTTCCCCTCTACAATCTAGGTAAATTTTCTTAGATTTCACCACAAATTGGGAGGAGGAAGTCATCAGGCCTTTGCCTTTTCTACAGTTGATGGAGACTCGCAGTTGAGAGTATATTCTGTTGTGTTTACGCCACGCTCTGCTGATTGGCGGACCCATACCGCTAACATTTTCCTGGACCTTTTCACTTAGTTTATCTGAGTCAAGGTATTCTGCTGTAGTTTGACCTGTCTTTTCCCTTAGGTGTGTTCTGGTGGAAGCTCCTTCTGTGTGTGAAATGAATCTGCAGACTTGTGGATGCTCCATGGTGAAAATACGACACACCTTGGAGCTGTGTACGGTGAGTGCTTAGCACTGCGGAGGTTCCAGGGCTCTGGCCCCACCCGCCTACTGCCTCCCATTCTCTGCTCTGACTCCCTCCCGTTTTCCCAGTTGATGAACCAATTTTACTTATTGGCCTTGTTATTCTTAGATTAATCAAGTTTCCTTTTGACTCCAAGACTGCACAGGCTGTCTTCTGCAGGCTGTCTGTCTTCTGCACAGACTGTCTGTCTTCTGCACAGGCGTCTGTCTTCTGCACAGAGTGCTGTCTTCTGCACAGACTGTCTGACTTCTGCACAGACTGTCTGTCTTCTGCACAGACTGTCTGACTTCTGCACAGACTGTCTGTCTTCTGCACAGGCTCCTTCCCTAAGCCTGCATACCTTGCTACCTCACATGCTGTTTAAGCTTCACCAAAACTCCTAGGATGACTAGAAATCTTCTTGCTTTTTAAAGTCTATGTGTTCCTTCTTTTTGAAAGTAATTTATCTTTCTCCGTACCTTTCACCCTTTGCAATCCAACCAAATTTCCTAGATCTTCACAAAATCCTGGTAAGAATTATCAAGAGCTTCACATCTCTTTTATAAATGAACTAGCTTGGCCCAATTTCTTTGCCAACAGCCAAAAGGAAATACAGAGATTAGAGTCTTTCAGAAGCTTCCTGGCTTTGTATTGATATATCTCTTCATTTCTAAAACAGTGTCACTTCGTTTTGTTTATAACCGTATTGAATGTCTGTCCGGATTACAATCTTTTTGTCCTGTGTGAGTTTCTTGCCTGTCCTCTCAAATGAAATGCATTTTTTAGGTTATCTCAAAAACAAGTCTACATGTGAAATCTCAAAGAATCACACTTCTATATGTGCAAGAGAAAAGGTGTTGTGATCGTGTTTTAGATTTAATCCCAAAGTCCCTTATTCCTTATAAAGCACACAGGTGGGAAACTGGTCCCCACCAGAGTGGAGAACCTCTGCTCACTGAAAAAGCAAACAAGTCATGGACCAGGGAAAGACCTTCCTGTGTCTGCCTGCTGAGTACTGCCATTGCAAATGTTTGATGCAGTACTCAGCTGGGTTGTCAGGGTAACTGTGGAAGAAACTGTCTACAGGGCTGATTTTGATTTCCAGCAAGAACACCTTTTCCTGTGGGTTCCTTTCCAGTTATTCCTATAATATACAACTTTCCTTCTAATTCTTAAGAGGCACAGTATTTTTATTATCATACTTAGAAAATTTGTAAAAACTTCTATTTTTCAAGAAAGCAAACTTTATGAATGAAAATTACTGAAATAAATAAATTAAAAGGGCTCAGGGTCTTTTGATTCTTGTAATAGAAATACTTAAGCCTAGTTAAAAATTTCTTTAATTGAACTCAGCTCTTTACCACATGCCTTTCGGTTTAAAACCCAGAAGCGCTGAAAAGCGCTCATCAATCTCTCTCGCCTATTTCTAGACTTGACTGAGATATTGTATGGAACAGAGCATCCAAAATCCACCCAAAATTCATCTAAAGCTATACATAGTTCATGTGGCAGTCCTAACCACAAGGAGTCAAAAGCCTTAAAGTCTAACTCTGTTCAGTCCTATCGCCAGCATGTGTGTCTGAAATCAGCACCGCAGCTTCCTCCCTTGTCTGTTATTTTTACTTCTATAGTCTATTTGGATATGAGGGAGAAGTGATGATGATGATTGTTGCTGTTGTTATTATAATAATAATTATTATATATTATAACAGTATTATTATTATTATTATTATTATAACTACTACTACTATTATTACTTACATCGGATTCGCTAGGGGACGTTACAGAAGATCCATAAACGCCACAACCAGGCAATTTTTCTTTTTTGGCCTAAAACCAATGCGCATGCGTACACTCTTTCCCCGCCCATTCCACCCCACATCCCCACCCCGCCCGCGAGCGCCCTCGACTGCGCACGCATCAAAGTGCAGACTCCGTTCGCTGAGGTACCGGAAGGGGCGGGATTCGCAGGAGCTCGTGCGTCCGGTCAGCCCCTTCCGGCCGCGGTTCCCCGGTGTGCGGCGCGGCGTGGAGATGCCTGGCCGTGGGGTGCGCGCCGACGATCGCGCAGCGCCGGTGCCCGCGCCCACAGCGACTGCACACAGCGAGGCCCTGGGCAGCAAGGTGCGGCGGGTCTGGGGCTCCGGGACGCGGGCGGCGGGCCCCGCGTCTGTGCCTGCACCCGTGGCGTCCCTGCAGACTTGCAGTCGTCTCTACATAGGAACCTAGGATTTTAATCTTTGCCTGCCTTTCTCCCGCTCTCGCTTCCTTCGGGATAAGGTTTTCATGTCGCTCAGGCCAGGCTCAAACTCTTCTTTGAGGGGAGCATGGCCTCATTCCCTTGCCTAAGAGCCGAGATTTCAGGGATGCACCGCCATGCAGAACCCTACCATTAACTTCCGATTACAGACAAAATCTTTAGACATGGATAGTGGAGGGGTGTGCGTACAGTCTTTTCAGGTGTTAAATGTGCTAAATTCTACATTCCTCTCCCCCCGCCCCTTGAATGTGGCCATTATTCCCACGGTTAGTGGCCTTATTCCCACGGTATCACAGTTTTCTTTGGTACCAGCTAAAGTGAGATGTATGTATACCCGTCATTCCTAAAACACTGTAGAAGCAGACTTGAGGCTCCAGGAAGATGAGCGCCTGTGGCTTTGTAGTTCCTTACCGCAACTGTCACCTCTGGCTGTGTGGAGACGTAAGGGTGCACACTGAAGAGGGTGCCTGTGAGTTTTCAAAATACTCCGCCTCTTAATACTGTGTGTCGTGGCGTGTGATTGCTGCAAAAGAGGCATTGCCTACTTAGGATTCATCTGGTGATCAGCACAAGCCTAGCTTGACGATACCAGCAGGATGTAGTCTTGACCGTACAAAATAGAATAAATGCGGAGGTGAAAAATGATATTTTCTCTCCGCAGATAGGGCCGTCAGTGCCATTTATTTTTTCTGAATGACTGATTGTCATCTACATACATCATGAACAACACTGGTTGCTGGGCAAAGGGCAAAACCCACATTCGTTTTCTTTCTCTTTGTTTTAATTTACAGCAAGACGTTATAAAACTAAAGACTGGTACTAATTTTGGTAGACAGTGTCTCACTTAGGTTAAAGGTATAAGCCCTGGGGTAACTGGCTCCTGGCATGCCTAAGCCTTTCCTTCTCCAGCTGTTTGCCAAGGAGCCCCTCTGGGTGCTGTATAGTGTCTGTTTAGACAAGTTGTGTATGTGACAGCTCCCAAGCCATTGCTTAGAATATTCCTACTGAACATACTTTGGAAACTTCTACCTTAGCTTTTTCTTTGTTTTCATAGATTAAAGAGCAAAAAATCATTGTGGATGAACTCTCTAACCTGAAGAAGAATCGGGTAAGTTACTGCAGGAATCTGGACTAGTATACAGTATATTAAAATTAGGAGTTAGATCATTTATGCTAAAGTTACAAAGTTCTGACATACTGATCTCATGCTGATTTGTTTTTGTTTTTCATTTGTTTTTCTGTATATGTCAATGCCTCTCAAAGTAGAGAAAATTATTTCCCTGTTACACTTTAACAAAAATTGAGTTATTTTCTTTTCCACAGAAAACTGTAATATTCCAAATACTTAACCCATATAATGCTTTTTATGACGTGTTCATCAGTCAGCTGCTGTTTCGTGTGTGGTTTTTCTCTGGAAAATTGCATCCTAAGTGAGGAAATGATTTTGAGCTCTCTCAATCCTCTAGTGACTGACATTTTCAACACTTCTGATATTGTCGTTTGTGGAATATTGGACGCTAAGGCAAATTAATACAGAACTTTAGGAGATCAGACTGGCAAAATGTCTAAACATTGTGTGAGGCTTGACCTGGGGCTTCTTTCGGAGCAGTTGATACATACACAATCGTGAGATGCATGGGCGTTTAATTGCGGTGGCAGCCGTCTGTATCTGTAATGGTGAAAAGACAGACAAATGTCTGATGTATGCGAGCAGCAAAGAACTCTAGTGTTGTTCCTGTGTGGTGATGTAAAGAACTTTCATTGATGAGCAAAGCTCTCCGTGCTGTACATCTGTAAGAGTAAACGGTAGCCCTGTGGCTGGACAGGACAGTGGCAGGATGGCATCGCTGTGCTAACAGCCGTTTCTGGGTGGCAGAGCATCAGTGACTTTGAATCTGTTCGTATTTGCTACATGACTGTTCTGAATATTCCTAAAGCTCAAGAGTAAGTGGTCATAGGGTTCTGTGAAGCATCGCTGTGCGAATCATGTCCTGATACTGTGACTTTCTTTTGCAGAAAGTGTACAGGCAGCAACAGAACAGCAACATTTTCTTTCTTGAAGATCGAACAAACATGCTTTCTGAAAGCAAAAGTGAGCGGTCTTCATTTTGGTTTTGTTCTCGGTGTTATGTGTGGAATGCTATAGAAAACCTCTTACAGGCTTTTTGTGGGGATTCATAATGGTACCTCAACCCAACCCCATCTGCATGAGCGCATCTGGGCGTGTGTGTCACTACAGTGATCTGTTTCTAGTTAATTTTCCAAAGATCTCTACAGTTTTAAAAAGACTTCTTAGCTGGGGTGGGACTGGGATTCTGACTGGCTGGACCGTGGGCCGGCAGCTGTAGCTGCCGTGAGTTCCCATTCATAGCAAGCCCGTGAGGTCTGAAGACACTGTCACACTGCAGCAGAACGCCCCAGTCTCCTGTCCTTGTGCTCCTTCTGTCCCCTTTCCTCTGTGACCCCCAAGCCGTAGGGGTCAGGAGGGTGAGATGGAGGTCCAGTTTTGGACTGAGCCCTCCAGAGTCCCTTAATCTCCACATGCACCAGGTGTGGTTCTTGTCTTACCTGCCATCCACTGCCAAAAGGAACTTCTCTGAGGGAGGGTGAGATCTGAGCCACGGAGGAGCTGTTGACAGGTGAAGGCTAGCAGGGAGGAGAGTCAGTATCCTTAAGGATATGACTCTTGGTAGATTACCCATGTCCTAGTAGAAAGAGAGGGAGGGTAGGGGAGGAGGTGGGTATGATAAAACTATATCACAGATTTATGAAGTGAAAATCAAGATGTATTTGCTGTATTTACCAAGTGAGATAGGCATGTTTTTTTTTCACACTTTGACTAAAGTATAAAAAATCATTTTCTGATTTTTCATTTTCGGGGTGGGGGGAATACTTTGAGCCTGGAAGGTCTTGACAGATTTGAAAGTTGGATATGCAAAGTGCTTAGCCAAGTGCTTGGACCAAAATAAGCACTCAGTGAAAAGAAACCATTCCCAAATTCAGCACTGATTGTTCCTACGGCATTCTGAGTTACTCCTGGCAACTGTACACGGCATCTACTCATAGAATCTTGAGAAGTAGTCTGTTTTGTCCATGAACTTCAATCTTTTTTCTCACTCCCTCCTACAGATACATTGGATGAGCTAATAAAAGAATACCAAGCCTTAGAAAACTCAGAGACGACCAAAGTCAAGACCCAATCGCCCTGACTTCACAGCCATGTGTGGCATCTGCTGTTGTGTAGGCTTCTCTGTTGAGCACTTCAGTAAAGAGTTAAGAGAGGATTTGCTGTGCAGCCTTAGGCGACGGGGTCCCGATAGCAGCAAGCAGTTGTTCAAATCCAGTGTTAACTATCAGTGTTTGTTTTCCGGTCACGTCCTTCACTTGAGAGGTGCTTTGACTGCCCAGCCCGTGGAAGATGAGAGTGGCAACGTGTTCCTATGGAATGGGGAAGTTTTTAGTGGGGTGCAGGTTGAAGCAGAGGACAATGACACCCAGGTTATGAGCAGTAGCCTTTCTGCCTGTAAGACGGAGTCTGATATTCTGGCACTCTTCTCCAAAGTCCGAGGTCCTTGGTCTTTTATATACTATCAAGCGTCTAGCCATTGCTTATGGTTTGGTAGGGATTTCTTTGGCCGCCGTAGCTTGCTTTGGCATTTTAATAATCTGGGCAGGAGTTTCTGCCTCTCTTCAGTTGGAGCCCAGATATCTAGGCTTACAGACCAGTGGCAAGAAGTTCCAGCATCTGGAATTTTCCAAATTGATCTCAATTCTGCTGCTGTTTCCAGTAGTGTGACTTTAAAATTATATCCGTGGAAATACGTTTCTGAGCAGAATGTTATTGAAGAATGTGCTATCGACCCAACTTGGACTCCAGCAGAATTGCCGGCGCTTGTATCGGTGGTAGCAAGTGAAGCCCAGCTGTATCTTCTAAAACCGATTACTCCCTTAAATAAGATGCTGCCTCAAGCTCCCCTGGAAGCTCCCGGTAGAGACAGTTGCCGTGTTCCACATGCAAGAGAGACACTTGAGACATTTCTGACGGATGGACACACAAAAACAGTTGTTCAGCAGTTCATTGATGTCCTGAGTGTTGCAGTCAAGAGACGTGTCTTGTGTTTAGCTAGGGAGGAAAACCCGGCATCAGAGGACGTTTTGCAAGCTTGTCATAAGAAAGCAAGCATCGCGATCCTCTTTTCTGGAGGTCTGGATTCCATGGTGCTCGCTGCCCTTGCGGACCGTCACGTTCCTTTAGATGAGCCCATCGATCTCCTGAATGTGGCTTTTGTGGCTAAACGAGAGACTGGGCCACGTGTTCCTAACATCGAAAGAAAACAGCAAAGCCCTCACAAGACCCTGTCTGAAGAATTCTGTCAGGGTGCCGCTGAGGTGCCGGACCGAGTCACAGGGAAAGCAGGACTGAAGGAACTGCAGTCTCTCAACCCTTCTCGGACTTGGAATTTTGTTGAAATCAATGTTTCTCTTGAAGAGCTACAAAATCTAAGAAGAGCTCGGATATGTCACTTAGTTCAGCCCTTGGACACAGTTCTGGATGACAGCATTGGCTGCGCGGTCTGGTTTGCTGCTAGAGGAATCGGCTGCTTAGTGACCCAGGATGCTGCGAGATCTTACGAGAGCCCTGCAAAGGTGTGTGCTGGGATTTTTGCTCAGAGGGATTTCCGAGACCTAATTTTGACTCTTGAGCCTTTTAACATTTAAGGTTGTAAGACTATACTGCATTTTATTTATTCTTTTTAATACAATGTAATATTACTTCTTTAAAATTGAACTTTTTTTTTTTACTATTTTCTGACCTGTGGGGGTTTTTTTAGGCTTTATAAGAAAAATCTCTCTCTCTTTTTTTTTTTTTGTCCTCGGTCACATCTCTGGCTTTCTTCACTCTTCTGTAGGTGATTCTGACTGGTATTGGTGCGGACGAGCAGCTGGCAGGCTACTCCCGCCATCGTGTCCGCTTTCAGGCTCTCGGCCTCGAAGGACTGAATGAGGAAGTAGCAATGGAACTGGGCCGCATTGCCTCCAGAAACCTCGGTCGTGACGACAGAGTTATTGGTGACCATGGAAAGGAAGCAAGGTGACTCACTCATTACTCCGATGCTTTGTAGTAGAAATACAAGAGAAGGCTTTCTACTCCTTTTCTGTGGAGAGTGCTCCCATCAGGACAGGAGCACTTGCACACGGTCTCAGCTTTACCCTGTAAATGAGAGCAGAGCCGAAGGTGCCAGGGAGCCATAGGAAGTCTGCACTCACGATAGAAGGTGACTGAGTAATTCTTTCTAGGGCCATGATGAAAAAACTACAGACGTAAAAACAGCATAGTGTATTTCCAGGTGAAGGCAGTTT
The DNA here is from genome assembly GCA_963919715.1 of Microtus obscurus. Taxonomy (NCBI): domain Eukaryota; kingdom Metazoa; phylum Chordata; class Mammalia; order Rodentia; family Cricetidae; genus Microtus; species Microtus obscurus. The sequence continues at coordinate 8,344,104 of CAWTZC010000381.1, read as the reverse complement.
AAGGATTTTGTTTTGTCCCACAAGCCCACCCTGCCTTTGTCCTGCAGGGTTGTAGAATCTGGGTTTGTCCATGTAGGCATGTCTGCTGTGGTGATCCGTGGGGGTCCCAGGCCTGGATTTCTGTCCCTTGTGTAGTTTTTGAACATGATTTAGTACTGTTTTAGATCACCTAAAATGTTCACAGGGACCAAGGCAGTTTCGTGTGTGCTTTCGAAATCTCGGATTGTTTCTGCTACAACATACTTAGGATGTTAGTTAGGACATAGTGAAAAAGGAGAGTTTTCAACGCTAAGAGCACAGGGAGACGAGGTGGTCTGAGGAGCACAGCTGTGGAGCTCTGTGTCTGTGGTGGTTCATGTTAACTGGCATGAACTCCGGAGATCATGGGTTTGAGACCAGCCTGGCTTACGTAGCAAGACCATGTCTCAAAAAGGAAAATGAGTGGCACTGTGTTTAAATAAGTGGTATTTTGTTAGAAGGATTCATCAGGCAAGGAGGAGGAAGCCATGTAAGTGTCATGAGAGCTGGGGCATCACAGTAGTTTCCTCCCCCTGTCTGAGAATGTCTCTAGCCTTTATTTCATGCTTAGTCCTTTGCAGTGAAGCATGCTTGCCTTTGCCCAGCTGTCCCTGTGTTGCCAGTCCTTGTCCAGATTAGATTGTCATTGCTGTTGTGTTTCTCAAGATTATATTTCAGATAGATAATCAGTACTGTTCTACAAAGTAAATAAACTTCTCCCTTGGAAGAACGTGAGAGAGAGGGTCAGGAGTTGCAGAAAAGGAAGAGAGGAATTTAATCCATTATCAGGCAGATGAAGGAGTAGAGAATTTACTTTTTCTGATGAAGCAGTTAATTCCAAAAGCCTAAGGAAATTATTCCAGTGCTGTGCTCTGGTGACTGTGTAGGAAGAGTGGTTATGACAGTGAATACAGTATAAATTATTCCAGTGCTGCGCTTGGGTGGCAGTGTGTAGGAAGAGTGGTTATAACAGTGAATACAGTATAAATTATTCCAGTGCTGCGCTCAGGTAACAGTGTGTACGAAGAGTGGTTAGGACAGTGAGTGCGGCAGAGCTGCTGTGTTCTGAGGGTGGGCAGGGAAGATGGGGATGGGCTGGTAATGGAAACAACGCAGCTCAGAGAAAATCCATGGTTTTGTGGGAAAGTGAAGAAGCAGAAGAGCAGAATGTTTGTTTTAAATGTAGTATTTGTTATGGATACCAATTTGTGGCCGCACAAGCAATTTAAGTGTAAATAAACAAAATTCTTACAGTTTTGTTTATTTACAGTGTTACAAGTCCAGATTTTTGGAGCCCTCTATGTTGGCTTCATGCCCCTAAAGTTCAGTTTCTGTAGACATGCTCAAACTAGACAGAAGGTATTTATGATCAAGCTGTATACGGGGGCAGCCGCAAGGATACTCTGAAACAACTTGAAATTATTTCTTGATATCTTAGACAGCTAATTTATTTAGATTTTAGAATTCTTTATACTGCATATAAAATTACCATGTTTTGAAACACCTTTTTAATGTGGTTGAATTTTATCTATTAAATTATGTAATCACTAATAGACTTTTTTTAGTAGTGGTCACTCTCATTTTTTTTTTTTTTTAAATAAATTTTAGGTTTCCTTTCCTGGATGAGAATGTCGTGTCTTTCCTAAATTCCCTGCCGGTGTGGGAGAAGGCAGACCTGACTTTGCCCCGTGGGGTGGGTGAGAAGCTCATCTTACGCCTGGCAGCTGTGGAACTCGGTCTCACAGCCTCCGCCCTTCTGCCAAAGCGGGCCATGCAGTTTGGATGTAGAATTGCAAAACTGGAGAACGTTAACGAGAAGGCATCTGATAAATGTGGAAGACTCCAGATCCTACCGCAGCAAAGCTCTCAGGAAGATTGCGTCACCCCGTGATTCCACCGTGTGACAGTCACCACCAATAAACAGCTGCTGCCTCACGGGAGGGGTGTTGTGCTTTCCTAGTGCGTTGTAGGAATTCTTACTCTTCCCATCAAGACTCCTTTCGATCAGACACATGGGGTGAGCTCCCCAGATGGCCTCAGCACTGGGGTTGTTACCAGAAGCCCAGATATGTACAGGATTAGAGCTGGCCTTCGGGGAAGTTTCCCCTGAGAAGTGGTGAAGTGGGCTGCAGCTGAAGCTCCGCCAAGCCCGTTAGAGATGCGTTGAGTTCCAGTTTGTAGATGCGGGAAGGGGCTTGCAGGATGAAATTACAGAAGGCGCGCAAGGCTGCTTTCCACCCTGGTTCCTTGCCCTGTGCATCTCTTCCACCTGGCTGTTTCCGGGTTCTAGCCTTTTGAATTCTCTCAGCACACTTAACACTGAAGGGGTTGGGAGGGGGTGTTGTGAGAGTCCAGTTCATGAATGGCGGGAGAGAAAGCAGAGGCCTCGCTTGTGCTGGGCGCTAAAGGACCAGTCCTGTAGGACTGAGCTCCTGAACCTGGGACCTGATACTGACTCCCTGAAGACAGTCTCAGAATTGAGTTATTTTCTAGAACACTTGGATGATGTTCAGAGATGGTAGGAAAAACCAATCAGTGTCTGTGTGTCCAACAGTTTGTTCCCCAGTCTCCAGAAGAGCCATAGCCACAAATAACTCAGTTTGCTGTTGTCTTCAGAAACCTTGGCTTAGGCTTTGGCCGACTCAATGCCCTTGTCAGCTCGTTTCCCTACTTGAAGGATTTTTAAGAACTATAAATATTTTCTGGCCCTTCAGCTGTGCTTGTCCCCTGCTTAGCCGTCACAGAAAGGTCAGTCGATTAGCCTGACCTGCCTCTGGCCAGCACAGAAATCTCTTAGACAAACCGACTTCTGAGCTCTGTTGAGTGGATGTCCAAGAGCAGAGGCGCCATAGACTTGGTTTCCTAGGAGTCCCATCCTGGGTGTGTCTGTATTGTGACTCCGCCTCCTCTGTGGTTAGCCCATTGCTTGCTCTAGCCACTACAAGCAGAAATGGGCCCTATCAATCAAAAGACCATTCTCTGTCACCCCTTGTATTGTGTATTGAACTGATAGCAGTCTGCTGATCTGCCCTTGTGTACCCCGTTAACTGTCCATCGTGATCCCCCCACATCTCACCACCACCCCCACACTCTACTATTTGGAGTCTTTAACTGGGCCTGACACCTTTCTGATCTCTATTTGTAGAAAAGAATTGTTAGGAAACTGACAGACTAGCCTGATAAAGGCTTTCCTGTGCCCGAGTTTATTCCCTGGTAAGTGCAGTTTCATGCATAGTGCCTGCAGTTATTAGGAGTTCTGCCCCAACCACTAAGAACCTCACTGCTCAGTCTAAAATTCAGGGGGAGTTAAATTTCCCCTGATCTGGCTGCCGCAGCCAGCGAAGTAGGCCATACCTGTCCCTTAATCCACGAGATGTCGCGTGGCTTCTGACCAGTCATGGCTTCCCTGGGCCTCCTGGCCATGCTTCATTGTCTTCTGCTGACCCTAACCCCCATAGCTGCTTTCTCTCCCGTCCACCCTTCCTCCTCCCCTCCTCTTTCTCTTGAAGACAGAGTCTTATTATGTAATCCTAGTTGCCCTCTCCAGCTGACCTTCAAATGTTAAATTTCAGGTTTCCATCCTGGATATCAACAGTATGCTCTCTATGTTGGCGAGTCGACTTTCTCTGGCTTCAGTTTTTTAGCTTAAGTGAATTTGTACTTCTCGCCCCAGCTGCCTGTTCATCCTTTCCTGATACCTTCGGGAGATCATCTGGCCTTCCTTGGTTTCTCTGGTACACAGAATTATGTTCACAGCTGAACTTAGAATCGTGTTTTGACATCCTATAGGCCCTGATGGGAGATGAAGGGTCATTGTTTTCAACACCTGCAACCCCGGAATCTGTTCCCAGTAGCCCCCCTCAGAGGCCCCAGCGCTCCGCCCTCATCACTGCTGCCTTCACCTGGCCTTCACCTGATCTGCATCAGGAACGCCTTAGCCCAGTTATTTGGGATATGAATTCAAAGTCGCACGCTGGCCCTCACCCGATTTGCATATTCATTTTGTGTTCCCATCCCTTGGTTTCGGTGCCGCGGTTTATTTTCTCACACTCAGCAACAGCGCCCCGGTCCCGGAAGAGCAACTTCAACAATTCTTTGCATGGATGGCTTTTTTCATTTCCCGGCCTCGTTTTAAGTTGCTCCACAGACATCTGGGCGTTCTTTTTGGTGCGGTCCACATCTTACCCCACGTTGGCGAGCACTTTTGTGTTTCTAAGCTCCTTGGGGTTTTGCTCTTTCCCCTGCATCTCCAGGCTTTGGAATGGTGCCTAGCTCATAATTGATGTTCAGTAAACGTTTGTTGCACAATAGGATTCCAGACCGGGACCCTCAGAGCCTGGCACGTTGGCACGAGCCACTCCAGGGCGCCTGTTGTTTTCTTTGCATTTAGTAGATGTGCGGTAGCAGCAACATGTTGCTGGACTGAGATCCCGAGAGAGGTTAGAGGATTTGTCCTCATGGGATCAATCCGGAGATTGTGGCCTTGGAGCAGAATGTACAGAGGCCGCGCCAGCCCACGCTCGTCTTCCTGAGACGCAGCCTGCGTATAGGAAGGGCCTGAAGACAGCTTTACCCAGTTTGGGGTCCCCCCAGTTCTCCCCATCAACTTTGGCCCAGCTTCCCTGACCGTCTCGCGCTCCGGAGGTTCTGGGGCTATTCAGAACCATCGAGAAGCCATCGCAAGCAACGGCTGTCTGCTCTTGGGAATACCTTAGTGACCATCGTGAACGCGACTCTGCTAGACAAGCAAAGTATTTCCAAGTAGACCCCTCCCTTTTCCTTGTCCTTTCGCGTGTCCTTGGTGGATACTGATTATGATCACAAGTCTTAGAACGGGAGGTCTGTTTCTGAAAACAGCCCCCATCAAGTCCTGTAATCTCCTTAGTTTACATGTCGGCCTCTATGAAGTAGTAGGAAAAAAAATGCCCTACAGAGCCGGATTGTGTAGGCAGCATTGACTACAAAATGCAAATTTTCTGCCCCAAGGCTTCTGATCCAGAAACAGGTGCAGGCTAAATTTTGAAAATCCCTGTATAACGTAGGCCGATGACATTAAGGAAAAATACTCGGTTTTATACATCCCGCAGAGTAGATGTATAAATATAAATGTTATATAAAATATTAGTATAAATAAATAAATATAAAAAAAATTAGTATTGTGAAAGCAGACATTCAGCAGGCGGGAGGAACAGCTCAGCCGATGGGTGGGGACCTAGACTGAAACACCCCAAAAGGGGGAGCGTCTAGGGGTAGGAGAGGATAGTGACAGCATGTGCGGGAAAAGAGAGATAAATGGGGTGGGGAGGGGAGGGAGTTTTAAAAAAAATCTTCATAATGAAAACTGAAGATAAGCAGTGTCTTCTCATATACAAACAACATTTTTCTGAAATACAGCCACACACCATTTAAGTTCTGGTTAGCTTGTTGCCAAGGGAGACAGAAGTTGAGGTCATTTCGGAACAAGAAACCACAAGCAAACAAACTGTCTCTAGTATATCGCTCTGCAGACACATCTATGGGACTTTTCTTTCTCTTGGTTTTTCGAGATGATTTCTCTTGTGCAGCTCCGACTGTCCTGAAACTTGCTCTGTAGACGAGGTTAGCCTCGAACTCAGAAGAGATCCGTCTGTCTCTGACTTCCAAGTGCTGGGATTAAAGGTGTGCACCACCATTACCCAGCAGGGATGTTTGTTTGATTGATGATCGGTGTGGAAGGGAGGGCCCGGCCCCCTGTGGGTGGTATGGTCATGGGTATATAAAAAAAAGGCAAAGTGACGAAGCTGGAAGGGGCAGATCAGTAAACAGTGTTCCTCTCTGGTCTCTGCATCAGTTCCTGCCTCGACTCCCACTGAGGATACGCTGCGACCTGGAACCCAAATAAAATCTTTCCCCCAACAAGTTCCTTTAGTCACGATGTTTATCACGGTGATAGAAACTTAAACGGGACAAATGGGAAGCGTGTCAAGCTATTTCATCATTACGAACATTGTAGAATAGACTTACACAAGCTAAGATGTTATATATAATCTTAAGAGACAGCGATCTGTGTGATTGGTTGCTGGAGAAGTGGCAGAGCCCTGAGAATTTCTCAGTGCCGCTTGGCTCTGAAAAGCAGAGATTTTCAAATTATCTATCATGATGAATGTTAAAGATTTTACAACCTTAAGTATTGTTGATTCAAATTGAAGCTTCTTGTGGTGCAATTAATGGGAGATTGAGAAGAGTTCAGATTGACCATGAAAAGATTAACTTTAGAAAGTGTAGAGGTTCATGTTCTAGAAAACTACAGCTTTGTTGCCACGACAAACGTTATTGCTTGTCTTTTCCTTCTTTGCAGAAACGTCAAGAAGGACACACTAGATTTAATTCGCAATGTTAAGGATATCCAAAAAAGGCATAGTTAGATTTGATCAAATTCAAGATGAAGAAACCTACCTGGAAAATTTAGCCGTGCAAAGAAATGCCTCTGCTTTCTTTGAAAAATACGAACGCAGCGAAATACAGGAATTGTTAACGACAGCCATAGTCAGCTGGCTGGCCGCCAAGGATGACGTCCGTTCCCAACTGGACATCCCGTGTGGACTCATGAGTCAAATCAATAATGTGGGCTTCTCCACGGCCATCCTCCTGACCCCCGTGGACCCCACTGCCCAGTTAGACTACAGGGAAGTCCATCAGATCTTAAGGGAGTTGGCTGTTGGAATTTATTGCTTAAATCAAATCCCTTCCATCAGTTTAGAGGCAAATTATGATCAGAGTTCTTCTTGTCAGTTACCTCCAGCGTATTATGATACCAGAATCGGACAGATTTTGATCCATATTGACTATATGCTAAAAGCACTCTGGCATGGAATATACATGCCAAAGGAGAAACGAGCCAGATTCTCTGAATTGTGGCGCACAATCATGGACATTGACCAAGATGGGAAGCCTCAAACAACTAAAGACATATTTTCCGAGTTTAGTTCAGCAGGTAAGAGAATTTAGCACCGTTTAATTGTTTTTTATTACAAGCCATTTTTCTCTTTTATTGAAAATAAACTTTTCCATGCAATATATTTTCTGATCATACTCCGCCCTCCCCCAAAATCCTCCAAGATTGTTCCCACTTCCCCAACTCCTCCTTTCTTGTTCTCTTTTTTTTTTAAAAAAAAAAAGGAAAACAAATAAAAAAGAAACTCTCTCTCTCACACACACACAAGTACAAAATCAGAAACCACAGTGTGCAAGCAAAAGACCATTAAGACAAAATGTTCCCAAACAAAGCAATATGAGAGAAAAAGTCTACAAAAATACCATTGACTTTGTTTGTGTTGGCCATCAACTGCTAGGCATGGGGCCCACCATGAAGTGTGGTAAGTAGACTTAATGAGACTCCATTGGAGAAAATTATTCTTTGCAAGCAGGTATCAGTTACAGATAGCTATGCCATTGAGCTGGGCCCCTTTATCTTTGGCTACCATTCATAGATTTGGTCTTTTGGTATCCCAATTTCTTGTATATTTCTTTCCTGTGACTTTAAAATCTTTTCATATTCTTGGTCAGGGTCAAGGTGTGATTCCTCTACTTTATTCTGATATTGTATCTGCTACTTTGTCTGTTGTACTGGCAAAGCTTTCCCCTAAATTCTCTTAATTGAGTTATTGAGTTTTTCAATCTATCTTCACTTTTGCTTGAATTTTTTTCAGTATTTCCATCTTCTCTTTACTGAATTCGGTTTTTAGAGTTTGAATTATCACTTCATTTAGCAACGTATTTGTGCTTTCTTGGATGTGACTTGGGAGTTTATTTCTGTCCTTGTTAAGTCCTTGAATTCTTTGATCATATTTAAGATTTTTCTTTTCAATTCTGTGTTCCAGTTTTCACTGGAGAGCATTTCCGTAGGGCTGATGGGTCTTAGAGAAGACATACTGTGTTGGCATTTTGTACCTTTTGTGTATTTGTTTCATGAACTGGACATGTGGACTTATTCTGTTGGCCGCACGTCTGATGCGAGATTCTAGTCTGCCTCTGCTGAGTTGAAGTTTGGCTTTCTTTCTGTTGTCCCCCAAGTTAGGTTGATTTCAGATCAGGTGAGCTGAGGAAATCGTAGGTCACCCCTTCAGGTAGTGTTATTTCAGACTGGTGGAACAGGCACGATTCCACTTCAGTAGTAACCAAATGCATGTCCAAATGGGACAAAGGGCTGCATCTGCTTGGGCTGGTGTGTAAGGTGCACTACCTATACCTAGGTGTGCTTGGGAACACGAGAATTGTGTGCAGCGGACCGGGGTACTGGGGATTCGCCAGGTTAGGCCAGTACACAAACAGTTCCATAAGGATCGTAGACCATGAAGCCCAGCTGCCTGGCTGGGGTGTGCAAGCAGGGATCAGGCTGCAGGTTTGGAATGGTGTCAGCAAAAGGGGGCCTGGGAGACTCACTAGGCCTGGCAGGTGCACAGGATGTGTGACCAGGGATAGGCCTGGTTTCCTTGACAATTTCATACTCATGAATGATGCTTTTACGTTCACATCCCTGACCCCTAACTCCCTCTCATCCTTTCAGCAGCCCCTTATTTACCACGCCCTTTCCCAGATTCAGGAATTACGGTTTTGCTTTCTGATCCCCTTCGTTTAGCCAGGACCATTTCTGTCGTCAGTGGATTAGTGCTAGCAGCTGGAGCCCGATGGAGTCAGCAGTGAGTACACCATTGAAGGTTGTTGAAAACGTTTAAGGGCCAGCCTCAAAAGTCTTAGCTCAGAGTTCAAAACCAGACATAAGCATAGGGACTAAAGTCTGAGGGCTATAGAAAAGGAATCTTCCTGCACAAATCTTTCTATTCATGTGCTCTTTGTTGGTCTCTGTTTGTTTTACTGCCTCGATTCTAATTCTTCTGTCCTAATTGTCTATAATTTCTCAGTTCTAATTCTCTGTCTCAATTCTAATCCCAATACTTATTATCTATTACATTCTTTTTCTTCTTCTTCTTCTTCTTCTTCTTCTTCTTCTTCTTCTTCTTCTTCTTCTTCTTCTTCTTCTTCTTCTCCTCCTCCTCCTCCTCCTTCTCCTCCTCCTCCTCCTCCTCTTCCTCCTCTCCCTCCTCCTCCTCCTCCTCCTCTCCCTCCTCCTCCTCCTTCTTTCTCCTCCTCCCCCTTAATCTTCCTCCTCCTCCTCCTCCTTTTCCCTACAATCTCATTTGTCCTACATTCTTTATCCTTTTACAATTTCTGCTCATTTCTGCCTGCTTCTCTTCTAGTCTCATCTCTAAAATCTAGTCTAAAAGTTCTTCTCCTCCCCATGGCTTGAAGCACCAGAAAGGAGATGTCAGTATTAGCTCTTACTGGTCAGAAGCGTTCCTAAGATAAGCGATGAGGGCAGAGCCATTGCCATGGCAACGTAAGGGTTCCAAGGTTTTGAAGGGATCAGGCAGGGGGAACAGTGATATAGGCTCCAAGGCAGAGGTCTTTCGTTTACAGACTGGCAAGCAAAGGATTAGCATGCTTTTCTTAGTAGCCTTGGTGGACATCTGCGACTCTGACCTTGCAGAAGCTGTAAAGTTTTCTTTTTTTACAAAAAGCCTTTAGTCTCGTTGAGCTTGTTCTGGGGTGAAAACGAGATGATTGTGTGTAGTCAGCAAGGCAGGCTTTTAGGTGTCTGTAGTCCTCATGGGACAATAGCTCTAGCTATGAAGCATGTCCCAATATATATTCTGCATATCAAAACTATATCATTAAATAAAAAGTCATCTATCTGGCCATCCGTGTACATGCGTGCCTCTCAGATGGAGATGCAATCCTAAGATCACATGTGTACAGTGAATGAAATTGCATGGTAATGGGGATAGACCGTGGCTGTTATATCATGAGTGAGATCACGGAAGAAAGCAACCGTTCTCAGACTAAGCTGTAATTGCATCATGGCCTACGAGAGCTCGTGATGCACTCTCCTGACATCTCACCCTTTTCCGTTCACAAGGAGAAGCATGGAAGTCAGTCTTAGGGCAGCGCTTTCCTATCTGCTGCTGGTAGAATGAGTCCAGGACTCTCTCGTTCCCTATCTCTCTGAAAGCCATGGCTCAACAACTTTAGGCATGCCGTAATTCTTGTCCTTGGGCATCTGGGAATGTCTCAGTTGAAGTCTCTTGGCCTGAACACTAACATAGGCCAACTGTCTTCCAAAAGAAATAATTACAGGGGTGGTAACACAAAGACCTGGTTGAGAGAGGAAAGGTATTGACTGTGGTTACTTCCTTGCCAGCATCACGCATTGCTGGAGGGAGTCATTCTATGGACCCATGCATTGGGGAAATTATGCCCAGTAAACTGTAGTGCTATGGGGGAAAAAAAATCCCCAAGCTGTGATGCGAGGCAAAGGGCTTATGGCTTCACACAAGAGGTCTGCATTGAAGACAGCCAACACCTTCAGAAGGCAAATATACCTAACCACCCTGCTGGATAAGCGTAATGAGATGTGCCATAGCTTTGCTAAATGAGGTCTATTCTCCATGAGATAGCATCTCTGAAGGGCTGGCCTCTGAAGTACTCACAAAGCGCTCACTGTGTACCTCTGTGGTCCATGACAGAAGGCCGAGACTCTCCTTTTCCAGGAACCTGTTAGCTGTGAGTGTCGCAGTTAGGTCGTTTCAATACCGCCACTCCTACTGACTTCCAAGGGGCCTAATTCTGTGTAGACCCAGGGGGAGGGATCCGCAGTGGTTGTTCACGATTTCAGTGGCTGCACCAGGCCCAGAAAAGTTCATTGCCCTCTTCTTTATCTCTTGTCTTTTACTACCTATTTTTTTCTTTCTTCTATTTCTTCCCCCGCGAAGGTTTGGTTGACATCACAAATGATCCAGACTTTTATGGAATCTATGATGAAGACATGAACGAAGATCCAACCTATGAGCCCAACAGCCCCGAGGAAAAGGCCATATTTATGAAATACGCGGAAAATATTATGCTGAAGTTAACATTCAGTACCACCCAAGTTCAACAGCACGAGAATGTCTTTATATTCGAGACAGATTATTGGCTTACTAATGCCATAAAGTACAATCAGGATCAGCTTGATATCTGTACTTACCAGAGGCTGCAGCAAAGACTGTATCTTCAGAAAAAAGTTATTCAAAAGCACTTTGAGAAAAAAAAAGAAATCAGAAAAGGGATGGGCTATCTGAAGCTAATCTGTTTTCTGATTCCGTTTTTACTCAGCCTGAAAAAGAAGATGAAAGTTCCGTATTTAAATAGTCTGCTCCCACCTTTTTCAGGTAAGAGGATGAGCAAAAATAGACCTCATCTTTGCTGGGATGTCGGAAAATTATTTACCAGAGAAGTACCGCGTGTGTTTTCATTACTTTCCTGTAATAGAAGCTGATTATTTCCGTCAAATGATGTAGTGGTTTGGATAGGAATGGCCCCCATATGCTCACAGATTTCAATGCTTGGTCTTAAGGGAGTGGCTCTACTTGAGAGGGATTAGGAGGAACTGTGACTTTGTTGGAGAAGGTATGTCACTGGGTGTCCCAAAAGCTCAAGCCAGGCCCACTGTCTCGCCCTCTCTGCTACCTGCAGATCCAGATGTAGAACTCTGAGCTTCTTCTCCAGTACTGCCTGTGTGTCATACTGCTGTTGTCACAGACTGTACGGGCTGCTGTGGTCATGCTCTCTATAGCAACAAAACACTGTCCGTAAGGGTTGCTGTGGTCATAGTGTCTATAGCAACAGAACACTGACTGTAGGAGTTGCTGTGGTCATAGTGTCTGTAGCAACAGAACACTGACTGTAAGGGTTGCTGTGGTCATGGTCTCTATAGCAACAGAACACTGACTGTAAGGGTTGCTGTGGTCATGGTCTCTACAGCAACAGAACACTGACTGTAGGAGTTGCTGTGGTCATAGTGTCTATAGCAACAGAACACTGACTGTAACGGTTGCTGTGGTCATGGTCTCTATAGCAACAGAACACTGACTGTAAGGGTTGCTGTGGTCATGGTCTCTATAGCAACAGAACACTGTCTGTAAGGGTTGCTGTGGTCATAGTGTCTATAGCAACAGAACACTAACTGTAAGAGTTGCTGTGGTCTTGGTCTCTATATCAAAAGAACACTGACTGTAAGGGCTGCTATGGTCATGGTCTCTATAGCAACAGAACACTGTAAGGGTTTCTGTGGTCATGGTCTCTACAGCAACAGAACACTGTCTGTAAGGGTTGCTGTGGTCATAGTGTGTATAGCAACAGAACACTGACTGTAGGAGTTGCTGTGGTCTTGGTCTCTATAGCAAAAGAACACTGACTGTAAGGGTTGCTGTGGTCATGGTCTCTATAGCAACAGAACACTGACTGTAGGAGTTGCTGTGGTCATGGTGTCCATAGCAACAGAACACTGACTGTAGGAGTTGCTGTGGTCTTGGTCTCTATAGCAACAGAACACTGACTGTAAGGGTTGCTGTGGTCATGGTCTCTATAGCAACAGAACACTGACTGTAGGAGTTGCTGTGGTCATGGTCTCTATAGCAACAGAACACTGACTGTAAGAGTTGCTGTGGTCATGGTGTCCATAGCAACAGAACACTGACTGGAAGAGTTGCTATGGTTGGAACATATGGAAATGCCTACTTGGTTCTTTATAGTGTCTCTTTTGCCTAAAGAAGCTCAAGGAAGTTTTTGTTGTTGTTTAAACAAAAGTTACCCAAATCACAGCTTTTCTATATAATAATTGAGGAGGTATATGTTAGTGCTTACTCATAGATGCCAATCAGAATATTTCAACAAAGCTTTTGAATAGTTTATACAGTAAAACCACAAGACATGCTCAAAATGCATAAAAATAAATTTTATTGTCAGGCGGTGATGGTGCACACCTTTAATCCCGGCACTTGGAGACAGAGGCAGGTGGATCTCTGTGAGTCTGAGGCCAGCATGGTCTACAGAGTGAGTTCCAGGAAAGCCAGGGCTACACAGAGAAACCCTGTCTCAAAAGATCATATATATATATATGTATGTGTTTACATATATGTGTGTGTGTGTGTGTGTGTGTGTGTGTGTGTAGTGAGAAAGAGAGACTAAATACTTTTATAGTCAGTAATTGCCAAGTTCTAATTCCATCTGGGTTTTCCACTCTGTTGACATGAATGATAATCAGAGATCTAACATACAATCATCTATGTGTTGTTCACATTTTAAACGAAAGTTTCTTTCTATTTCTGGAGATGACAAAGTCAAGACTGAGAGAGAACTGCCTCCCTTTATCTACGGACGAGATTTTAAGTGCCAGAATTTTGACTACAAAGAAAACCAGTATTTCCATGTCCACGGAGGAATTGAGTTTGACATCAGCACGAACCCTGTCGAGAACGCTATGGATGACTTCAAGGTTTCTGAATTCTTAGTGTTTCTGAACGTTCTGCTGCTCGAGCTGTTTTGATAAGTTCTCACTGAGAAAGAGCTTCTGTTGGTTCAGGCCCCGTACAATTGTCGTCACAACTCACTAGCTTTTCTTACACATCACGAAGCTCACACGAATTAAGTGCAGCGACTTCTAAGCAACTGTGTTGGAGAATAATCTGGCAAACAAATCAGAGACAGTTACTTTCGTCACAGGTTTATCAAATTTCAAATAAGCAGTCTTGGTCCTTGGATCGTTAACTACAGTATCCAGTAGAAATCCATGGACACACGGCTGGCTGGTCATGGCGCAGACACCTGAAATACCAGCAGGGGCAGGGAGATCATGAGTTCAAAGCCAACTAACCACACATCATAGAGAGAGTTCATTAAAAAAAAAAAGAAAGGAAGACAAAGAAAACAAACCCAAAAAGAAATGAGTCCCTGAACACTTACGCTAACCCATCTATGTTTCTCAAAGATCATGACAAGAAAAAAAAGGCAGTCTTGAGTTTGCAAAGAGCCACTGAAGAACCTGGTGACATCACACACATCAATCCCCTTATCCATTTGTTGTTTTTCTTGTATACATTATATATTATCATGCCTCTTATATTTTTTATTTTTAACTTTTGTTATTCATTCTCAAAGTAGGATTGGATACACACAGCTATTACCGAATTTCTCTTCATCTTTATTTTTCACTTGCATGTATACAATTTCATATACTAGATCTTATAATTATTAAGTTTGTGTGATTTGTATTTTAGAATAATGTAGAACAGATACGGGAGTGTGCTGCTAATACCTTTGTAGAAGACTCAGGATACAAAGAATTCTACTCAGTTCCAGTCATGGAGTTTTATGGAAAGAGGTGAGGACTTTTCCACTCTATACCGACCAGAGCTTGTTGAATGTTCGCAGAGAACAGGAAAGGGTCAAAGCTCAAAGCCAGTGTACAGTCTTAGGGTGGCAATCCTGGACCAGTGATGGTCTTGTGGGTGACGGATTCAAAAGAGCGCTAACTAGTTATCATTTCACACCCTCTGATAGAGCCCGCAAGTGACTTTAGAACTTAGAATCCATCCTTACAATGAGTACAGATGTCAGATAGAGATGGTGATGGGGACCAGATGCTGAGGGGCAGTTGGAAGCAGTGGGCACGGCATGCACCTTCATTTCCATGGGAAACCCTCTGTGCCAGACCTTGCTGGGCCTTCCTTCTTCTGAAATGATGTATTTCCTCCTGTGTTGCTAGGGTCTTTCATGCACTCTGTTCTTGTATTATTATCATCATCATCATCATCATCAACATCGTTATTATTAGCGCGAATACAAGTTTGAAAACATAGGTTATAGAGCGCAGAGGAAACAGTTGGACCAAAGGTGGAGAGAAAAGTATTGGAAGGTCCGTTTGCCATTTGTTCCTCGGGGGGCCCGGAGGTTGCTGAGGACCGAGTCTGGAATTCTGCAGAATAGAAATTTCAAAAAGGGGATAGGGAGAAACGTGGGGGAGAGAGAGCAAAGGAGACAGAGAGGGCGTAACACACGAGGAAGAAAGCAAGAGACTGGGGAGCAGAGCAGCCGAATGGCGTGTGTGTAGAATATGAAATAGAAAAAAGCATCAGATACAAAAGGATATGACAACTCAAGAGAGAAGAGCTCTCTCTCAAGCTGGCTATGGTTTGGTAAGAACACTTTAATGGGACTATAATTAAGGGGGGCTATTTGCAGCGATTTAAAGGGTAATGGGGAGAGCTAAAGAAAGGGAAGAGGTAAAAATACAAGTTGTACACATTGAAGAAGCACAGGGATGAGGAGGATAAAAGATGAGGCAAAGGAACATGAAGACAAGGGATGGAGCAGAATAGATTTCTCTGTTGGGTACCGCCTGTACTCATGGGCCGTGAGCATGGAGCCAAAGACCTGGTGACTCGGTCACCAGGAAGAGCAGCGTGAGGACGCAGATGTTTAAGAACCATGTGAAGGGGCCTCTTCCTCATAGGCAGAGGCCATGAAAGCATCTTGTGTCTTAAATGCTTTGTTACCGCCCTGAAGAGGAAGCTCCTGCTCAGAGGCCCAGCACCTATTGAATAGACAGTCCCTGCCAGGCTGCGGGAGGCCCTGGGAACATCTGGGAATGGACTTTTACTCTCCGGCTTCTGTCAGGCTTCTGGGACGCCACCGATCTTGGAAGTGGACACATTTGATTTCAACAGCGTGGAGGAAGGAAAACAGGGTGGAAGAGAAATCTAGGACTCTTTCCCTAGAACCTGACCTTCTAGTGGCTTCCAAACAGTGCCTAGCCTCTGTCGTGGGAATCCGGACCAACCCAAAAGGTCAATAAAAGGGTAATTGTCACACAAAGTCAGCTGATAACAATGTTCGTGCTTTTCCTATCAAGTCTAGTTCAAACTACAGTTCTATACGTAGTTAATATCGAATATTAAGTCTTTACAGAATGCAAACAAGTAGCAAGTTACTTAAAAGCTATAAAAAAATGCCTTTTCCTCTATTCTTTTATAGCTACTATGTGATCTCCTTTGACCTTGAAATTTTCTACCAGCAACTGTATAAGACTCAGTGGTGGGGAGCCATCAATGAGATCGTGAACAACCTGCGACTAAAAAGGCTCCCGCTGACCGAGGCTCAGTTACACGAGCAGTTCAAGAAAAAATTTGGCTTCAAAAAAGCCATGAAGTGCAAGGTATTTCACTATCACACACCTTTGTGTGGAGAAGTTCCAAATGACCACATGTCCGCGTCCCGCATTCTCTCCTAGGTGGAAGGCCTAGGACATGAGGTTCAAAAGGGACACTGGAATCGGTTGTGGGGGGGGGTGGGGGATGGAATTTACTAGAAGAGTCATTAGTGGCTATGGACAGACAGACAGACAGACAGCAGCATGGCAGGGGCTCTGAGAAGATCAGGCCCTAGCCCCAGAAAACCAGTATGATGCAAGGCTTCTGTCAGGCACCTTAGCTTTGGGAAACCATCTGGTTAGTCTCCATAGATGCTGGATCCCATCCGTTAGGTTCCTTAATGGCTAGAATCCAACTCTTAGGTTCCCTGTTTGCTGGAGCCCATCTGTTAGGTTCCTTAGCTGCCAGAACCAATCTGTTAGCCTCCACCGATGCTGGAACCCATCTGTTGGGCTTGCCACCTTCAAAGGTTATGCAGGCACGTCCCTCCCATGTATCTGTTCAAAAGCCGTACATTTCAAACGCTGAAAACGACTCCAATTGAAAGTATTTATCAGAACATCTCAAAGAACAACGTGCTGTTTTACCTCTTCGTCTGAGACCTGGAGAAAGAAGGAAAGGTCTCCTTCTAGTTAGATAGCTCGGGTTTCTTGAGTTGGCCTTTAGCTGGAGGGAAACAGGTAGGTGGTCTTCATTTGCGTTTAAAGTAGTTCCAGAAAACATCTATTTTGCTGAAATGGTCTGCAGAGTGAAGCTACAGTTGACTCTGGAGGAAAGGAGGCAGTCTTTCCAAATGTATTTCCATGTTCTCCATGTCTCCTAGTTCTGTGAGTTTCAACCTTCTCCAGGGAGAAGGCATCACCGGCCTCCATGGCCGTGTGGCCAAAACAGAAGCGCATTCGCGCAACTCCGTAAACATGTTCTGTGCCCCTTCCTTAAAGAACACTCTAGCCTTCTTTTTATAAAGAACAATTTTAAAAACTAACTCTGACCTTTTAAAAACTTTTTAGAGTATCCCCTTTGGTATGAAGTCAGCCGTGGAAAGAGGCCTGTCTGCCGTTTTCCATACGTTCAGCCGCAAGACCTCAAGCTCAACCCTCAACGTGTCCGATGAAGCAGGCTACGCCATTTTCCACCACGCAGCCCTGCACAACCGGGTCTCTATCATCTGTCAGCTGTGCAATGCCAACTTCAATGTCAACCAGAGGCGCTTCATCATGTTCAGTCAAGGTACCGATCCGTATTCAATACCGAACGAGCCTAGTTAATATAAAGCAGAATTGAACGATTTAAACAGAGCGAGGAACCAGTTGTCCTTTAAGCACTTCTTAGTGTGGAAAGAACCTTTGGCAATTCGACATCTTCCAACCATCCTTGTCTTCTCAGATTGTCACTTGCTGATAAATAGGTAAGTTTCACCATGAACAAGTAACTCTGCTAGCAATATTACGCTAAATCAACGTGTTAGGCTAGCCGCAAGTCCTGCATAGCCTTAGAAAGAAGGGGTTTCCAGGTCCTCTCTGACCTGGTAGTTGGTGTGTGCACCATCCCTACGTGTCTCTGTCAGAGGTTGCGTTCCGCGTTGTCCGATGTAATCCTGCTTTCTGTTTCAATGTGGTGTCGTTTTGTTCTTTCTAATTTAGGAAACAGCTATAAATTGGTAATCATGTTTCTGTGTGGATTTCCTTTTTAAGCAGAGTCCTCCAAAATGGATATGAAGAAAGAAAGAAACGGTAAGGCTTAAGTGAAATGAATATATTTTAAAAGACTGTTATATAAGTTAAAACTTTTTTACTGGGTGTGGGGACACAAGCCTGTAATTCCAGCATGGGGGGTGGGGCAACTGAAGCAGGAAACAGGGTAAGGTCATCCTCCATTATCTGAGTGAGTTCAAGACCAGCTGGGCTGCATGAAAATAAACAACTGCAAAAAAAAAAAAAAAAAAAAAAAAAAAGCTTAAAGCTTTTTATAGTAAACAATCCACAAATATTTTCACAAATATTTTGTTGGATGAAGATGTAAAAGAGGGAAGTTTCGCATTCAATTTGAAGTATAATTTTTTGGCCCATGGTTATTAATGTTCATGTTAGGCGTTCCTTTTTTATAACAGCTAACTGGGAATCTGCTGTAGTCTCCACTTGGTTTCAGAGTGGTTTGGGCAGGTTGTCCATAATCAGCCACGAGCTGGGAATGTAGCTCAGCTGTGGGGGTGCGTGCCTCACACCACCTGCAAGGAACCAGCTTCAATCTTCACCCCACAAGTTTTCCATTAGGACATACTCCCACCTAGTGGCAGTAATGATATACGACGCTAAGGAATGACGTTTGGCCGAGGTCAAAGTTTTTTTTTTTAGTATTGGTACATTGAAAATAAAAACCCCTCAGGCTTCATTACCCTTCCTTCCATACACTTGAAGACCACTCATACTCCCTTTAGAGTTACGGCATCAAGTTAACTTATCAAGGTAATTACTATGTACAGGTTCTAGGAGGAGAGCTTCCAAACACAAAACAACAACAAAAATAGAAAATAAAATCACCAAAAACACAACTACCTTGTCCTTGTCTTCTCAATTTACCTATTCAGGTATACAATTCTGCCTCCATGTATGCCCACACACCAGAAGAGAACGCCAAATCTCATTACAGATGGTTGTGAGCCACCATATGGTTGCTGGGAATTGAACTCCAGACCTTTGGAAGAGCAGCCAGTGCTCTTAACCGCTGAGCCATCTCTCCAGCCCCCACAACTACTTTAAAAAGCCCAAAATGGCAAGGTCAGAGAGGGTCTTAAGTACTTGAATTGGCTGCCTTATTGTGCTGGAGGAATATTGTATTCTCTCTCTCTCTCTCTCTCTCTCTCTCTCTCTCTCTCTCTGGAGGAATATTGTATTCTTGTATTCTCTCTCTCTCTTTCTCTCTCTCTCTCTCACACACACACACACACACTCACATGCATGCACATAAACACACACACACACACACACACAAAATAAGATTTAAAGTACCACCAGAGCAGGAAGAAGGCTGTTTGAAACTTCTGATTGAGTAACATTTAACGAAACAGTACTTCATTGTAAAATAGTGCAAGCCTGTTTTATCATGACTATCTTACGTATTTACATACTTTTTGAAACTATGTAGCAAGATAGGGTAGTGCACACTGGTAATCACAGCATCAACATCAGGGGGCTGAGTCCGAAGGGTTTCAAGTTCGAGGCTATTCTGAACTATAGTAGGCCTCAGCCCAACCTGAACTACATAGCAAGACCCTCAAAAAGCAGGTGCGTATTTATTTTCTTTACTCACGAAAAGGTATGATTCCTTCAGACACTCCAAGTTAGCAAAGAACTATAAGACTGCCCCAGTGATTGTTTCAGGGCTTGGAGGATTTCTATATTCTACATCACTAACTGTGTGTGGCTGGGTTCATAAAGGCATGCTTATTTATTCTGTATTGATTTTAGGAGCAGTAGCCCCGCCTACTGAAGCAATTGTTGTTCGTCTCAGGTCCAACACCCCTGCACCTGGCCGCCCAAGCTTGCTCCCTGGAAACGACCATCTGTCTGCTGTGCTTCAAGGCTGACTACATGCTCACCGAGAAGCGAGGCTGGATGCCCATCCACTTCGCCGCCTTCTACGACAACATCTGCATCCTCATCGCGCTCTGCAGGAAGGACCCCAGCTTGCTAGAGGCCGAGGCCACCGCTGAGTGAGTTACGGGGCATCTGTAAGGATGCGAGCTGCGGTTGTCCTGACAACCGTCAGGCGTACTTGGTCTGGGGGCTTGGAAGGTCACAAGCACCGACGTCCTCTCGGGTCCTCATTTCTCTCTTCCGGCTTAACTGTAGACTTCGTAAAGACCCGAGCGATCATCTGCCCGTGTGTGTTTCCTAGTTGTTAGGCAATCACGTGACTAGGGAGGAGCCCATTGCTCTTGTCTCCTAGGTAATCAGCAGGTAGACCTAAGTCTCCAGATCACAGCAGATAGAGCCACAGCGCAGCAGAAGTAACTGCTTGTATCTAGAGGAGGAGGGCGACAGCAAGAAGAAGAACAATTGGAACAGGAACATCTCCAACAGTCTTCTGTCTCATCATCCGGCTGCAGCAACTTTTAGGATGGAGGTGTACGCTCTTCTTAGGCTTGTCTCGGAATCGAAAGACCAGGTGGCCCTTGTGGTTCTCTGAGCCTGTTGTAGGGATACTGTAGTCTAGGTCGTCAAATGCCCTGTGCATTATTTGCAGACTGGTTTGGTGGTCTGAAGGACGCTGGTCTTCTCTTACTGCTTCATAACACATTGCTCCCCACACTGTAGTGCAAGACTACATCACCTCCTGTGTCCATGTTTGTGACTGCATTGCAGACGGAAGCAGAGTTAGAGGGGACACAGCAGCTCCGTATCCATGTTTGTGCCTGCATTGCAGACGGGAGCAGAGTTAGAGGGGACACAGCAGCTCCCGTGTCCATGTTTGTGCCTGCATTATAGACAGGAGCAGAGTTAGAGGGGACACAGCAGCTCCCGTGTCCATGTTTGTGCCTGCATTGCAGACGGGAGCAGAGTTAGAGGGGAGGAGGCAGATCACGCCTTTGTCTTCACAGAGCTGCCCATGCAGCCTCCGCTTCCGTCCTATAGCCTCACCGTTTGCCCTGTCCCATGCCTACCTCTGAGGGACGATGGGAGAAGGAATGCTGGCCTGGATATCATTTCCAACACCCAAAGATCTTGTCCAACCCCACACAGTCAGCTTCCAGGTGGCTAGTTTCTGCTACAGTCAGGAAACTGGGATTTGGAATTGGATATAAAATATTAAAAACTTGAGCCTGGCGGTGGTGGTGCTTTAATCTCAGCACTCGGGAGGCAGAGGCAGGCGGATCTCTGTGAGTTCGAGGCCAGCCTGGTCGACAAGAGCTAGTTCCAGGACAGGCTCCAAAGCTACAGAGAAACCCTGTCTCGGAAAACAACAACAACAACAAAATTAAAAACTGTGTTTGGCAACTTCCAAGTCTCTGTGATATTTGGACAGTGGGTTGATAATTCCTGATTATGTGTCCACTAATTTGGAAAGATTAGACAAGCTAGTGTTTTAACTGTTTTTGTAGTACCAACTTCCAACCACGTTGTAAGTCCTAATAATTGAGAGGGAGGGCAGGGAGGTGGGGATCCTGTGGGATGCGGAGAACGAGATGCTAGGAAGACAAGGCAATGGCAAGGAGTTGCTCCAGCCGTGCAGTAGCGGAACACGCGATGTTGTGCGTGCGCATGCTCAAGGCTGCTTCGATGTGTTCTTGATCTTTAGGAACCAGTGCACGCCACTGTTGCTCGCTGCCACATCGGGAGCCCTGGACACTATCCAGTACCTGTTCTCGCTGGGGGCCAACTGGAGGAAAACAGACACTAAAGGAAACAATATCATTCACTTGTCAGTGCTCACCTTCCACACAGAGGTACTCAAGTATATCATAGAACTGGATATCCCTGAGCTCCCAGTTTGGAAAACTTTGGTAGGTGAGTACAGAGCTTATGGTTTCGTTATAAATCAATATTCTGATTGTTCTATAGTGTGGCCAACTATATTGTTCTACAGTGTGCTGAAATGGAATAGATCAAATACACATATTTTAAAAAGTAAAGCTCATACAACTAAAGATTATGAATTAAAACCAACAGGAGCACAGTTGATAAGGGAAACTATCTTTTTTGTGTGCAGAAGAAGTTTGATTTCTAACCTAAAATCAAAGCTCTGTGACCCAAAAGAACTCTATTTACACAGTGATATTGACTTTCATTGCTAACTTTCATAGAAGTGAGAAAATCACTTTCTCCATCAACGTGGAGAAATATTCCACAACAGACCGAATTCAAAAGAAAACAGAGGAAGTGAAAGTTTAAGTGGCAAAGGTTCCCTCCGCTTCCTTCTTTCTTCTCGTTCTAGGGGCAGCTTTAGAAAAGTCTTTTCTTCACGTTTTGGTTTCACACAAAATTTTGTGTTCAATCTAGCCGGAAAACCAAGGGGAAGGGTTGCTTAGTCAATTGAATGGACACATCAGAATTTACTCTTGCCTCAGTCTCCAGTGTGATAACATGAAGAATATTAAAGAGCAAAAGACCGGTAACAGCCAAGGTTCAAGAGAAAACGGCAGGGCGTGGCAGCCATCCACACGATAGAACCAGGCCGGAACCTCTTAGACTTAGCCTCGCAGAGAATCCCAAGCCAATGTTAGGAAAGCTTCTCAGATCCACCTCACAGCCTTCATGGAGAGCGAGAACAGGCAAGGCCGGGGTTCTCCACAGGGTCCCTTCAGAAAGGCCAGCAGGTGCGGAGGCTGCCTTCTCCCCGGTGAGCAGAAGTGGAAAGGCCCCGGTGTTGGAGCCGTGGGCAGCGCTCTGGAAGTGCCGCTGAGTCAGTGAAAACCAGGGAGATGAATCTCAGGTAGGGGAAGATCACCTCCAGGGAAAAATAACAGTGAGAACTGAGACAGCGCCGTGGATCACCGCAATGCCCAGATGAGACTGATATTTGTAGAGATAACGTAAATATTAATAAAGTATTGATCGCGGCAACAGCGGTAAAATATGAGGAAGGGGTAACTATATATACTATAAACCTCAGAGGTCTTGGGCATATTGTGTTGGCTTCTGTCACAAATGTCAAGATAGTCACCTTCTGCAGAGAGCACTTGATCTGTGCTCCCAGGATTGGCTGTGATGGAGTAATAATACGTTTTACAGGAGCCTGTGGCAGAGGCCCACAGCCTATTTGCCTCATGAGAGGTATAGAAAAACAGAATCCCCTGCCGGGCGGTGGTGGCACACGCCTTTAATCCCAGCACTCGGGAGGCAGAGGCAGGCGGATCTCTGTGAGTTCGAGGCCAGCCTGGTCTACAAGAGCTAGTTCCAGGACAGGCTCCAAAACCACAGAGAAACCCTGTCTTGAAAAACCAAAAAGAAAAACAGAATCCCACAATTCCCTTCAAGGATACTTACTACCCCCCCCCCCATCTCTAACTTCCCACTAAGTCCCACTTCTTGATGCTCCCATAATTTTCCATTAGCACCAAGCTAGTGATGAAACCATGCAGATGGGCCTTTGATGGCCTCTGGGATCCAAGCTAGCCCATGATAGTCTACCCAGCACCTCAGAGGACCACACACAGAGGGGATTTGGCGCACGCACCTGGTGATGGGGTGGTCTCAACTCGTGTGTTCACTCTACCGCATGACAACGACATCAGTCATCCCGGTGACTCTGCTGTGAATCACAGTTGTGTTTCTCTGTTGCATACTCACCAGAGATGCTGCAGTGTGAAAGTTTCAAGCGAAGGATGATGGCCGTCATGTCTCTAGAAGTAATCTGCCTAGCCAAAGACCGATACTGGAAATGTATTTTGGATGCAGGTGATGCAAAATATATTAACTATCTTTTTCTTCTTGTCATAGTTTAAGTAAAGCTATATTCTATTCAGGTTAATCATTTTAATATATTATATATAGTATATATAATACACGCATGAGAACATAGGAATACATATTTAATGCTGGGATCAGATGTAAAGCATAAACCCACACACATATGTATGTGTTTTTCAAGACAGGATCTCACATATAACCTAGGCTGGCCTTGAACTTGTAATCCTCTTGCCTCAGCCTTGTTTTTAATTTAAAATTTATACAATATATTTGGTCGTGGTTTTCTCCTCAACTTCTCTCAGATCCTCCCCATCCCCCTCCCCACACAACTTAAAATTTTAAGAAATAATAAAAAGAACTTTAGTATACTGTCTGTTGCAGGTTGTGACAGACTATCTTGACGAAAAACCACGCAGGGGAGAAAGTGTTTATTTATGTTGC
The DNA here is from genome assembly GCA_963919715.1 of Microtus obscurus. Classification (NCBI taxonomy): domain Eukaryota; kingdom Metazoa; phylum Chordata; class Mammalia; order Rodentia; family Cricetidae; genus Microtus; species Microtus obscurus. Next base: position 8,320,172 of record CAWTZC010000381.1, on the reverse strand, counting down.
AATTCCAAGTTACAGTCTATCCTTACAGGGAAGTCAAGGATGCAGGGACCCGAGTCAGTCAGTCACACACACCCAGAGTTGACAGCAGAGGGAAACCAATGCATGCATGCATCCCTCCTCATGCTCAGCCCTTTCCCTAAACTTACGGTCTAGGATCCCCTGCCCCCTTCACGGTGCTACCCACAGTATGAGAGTTCCCACATCAGTTAACATTAGTAATCCAAACAATCCTCCCCCACCCCCCAAACACACACGCTCAGAGGCCAGCCTTACCTAGGCAGTCCTGCCTAGAGGCTCTCCTCTTGAATACTTCTAGATGACGTTGTCATGGTGACAGTAAGCACAACCAACACGGCACTGCCATGGCCGCTTTCTATAAATTATTCCAGTCCCTTTGTAAATTGAAAACTAGAAGAAAATGTCAAGCCAGGCCTGTAAGGAATTCCGTATTCAGAAACTGCACTAATTGCACGGTTCCTCTGGCCTGGTTCCTTCACTAATCCAATGAGCCAACCATGCAGACTTGTTCTGAGAGCCGCGCTGTCCACCCTGATTCCCAAAAGGATGGGAATGTCGAACTATCCAGGCTGGAATCCACTTCCCTAACATGCATATTGAGACACATACGATGTCCCGTGAATATTGATCGATGAACAAGCTTTCATTTATTTAACTCTTTAAAAGCCTGTTTGGAAAAGCTCTGTGTCCCCGAAAGTCAACAATAGATGGTTTCATTTCGGGTAGATAAATAAAGGAGCCTCGGTTACAGTCATAATTTTTCATAACTTTGTGTATCTTAGCAACTGACCTGAGGTAAACCTAACAAGCATTCAACTAAAGCTAGGTTTTCTATATTTCTATTATAATGGACGAGGCTACTGTTACATTTTCCTAAATGAGTACATTTTTCACTTTTTGGTTTAAGATAATGTATGGTAACATATTCAAATAATTACACAGTTACTGCCACACCAAACAAGTCAGTATCCCAAGCAGAACTTCACCTTGTGGTACCCAAAGCCTCTCTCAGCTAGGGATGATGGTGCACACCTTACCATGTGGTACCCAAAGCCTCTATCAGCTAGGGATGATGGTGCACACCTTGTTACCATGTGGTACCCAAAGCCTCTCTCAGCTAGGGATGACGGTGCACACCTTGTTACCATGTGGTACCCAAAGCCTCTCTTCAGCTAGGGATGACGGTGCACACCTTGTTACCATGTGGTACCCAGAGCCTCTCTTAGCTAGGGATGACGGTGCACACCTTGTTACCATGTGGTACCCAAAGCCTCTCTCAGGTAGGCATCATGGTGCACACCTTGTTACCATGTGGTACCCAAAGCCTCTCTCAGGTAGGCATCATGGTGCACACCTTGTTACCATGTGGTACCCAAAGCCTCTCTTAGCTAGGCATCATGGTGCACACCTTGTTCCCAGCACTTGGGAAGCTGAGACAGAAGATGATGAACTGCACAGTGAGTTTCTGTCTACATAACAAATTATCAATTCTATAGGCCAAAATTGAGTGTTTTAAAGATGGTTTAGGTTTACTAACATATGTAGGGTTATGTTATATGAAATTAAACATCCAAACAGCAAAAGTCACTATCTTGTAGATAAGACAAAAATCATTTTCACATCACTTCAAATTGTTATTCTGTCTTTTGCAGAACTGTCTGTAATTATTTAGATCGCCATACCATGGACATTATTTCATTACTGTTAGGATAAATGGACGATAAATAACTCTGAGACACTGATGCTCATCTTAGTTTTATCTTTACAGGCACCATTCCTGCCTTAATCAATCTATTAAAATGCCCCAGGATAAAACTGCAGTGTAAGACCGTCGGGCTATTGAGCAATATCTCAACCCACGTAAGTGTAGTGCACGCTCTAGTGGAGGCGGGAGGCATCCCCGCTTTGATCAACCTGCTGCCTTCTGATGAGCCCGAACTCCATTCTCGCTGCGCCGTCATCCTGTATGATATTGCAAGGTGTGAAAACAAGGATGTCATTGCCAAATGGGTGAGTACCGTCCCGTAAGACATCGCTTCCGTGATGGCAGCTGTCCTCGCACACAGAAACTAGAAAGACAGAGATCCGTGCTGTTAGAGGGACAAACTCCCAGGGCTGGTCAGCTAAAGGAGAAGGAATGCCAGGAAAACCCTTCAGCAAGCCGCGGGCATGTAGGTCAGTGCAGGGCTGTGGCCCAACGCCAGGGGGCCCAATGCTCAGCACTGACAGAGTTCAGACGTGAGTGGCCCCAGAGAGAAGATGGAGTACTTCTCATGGTATATACCAATTATTTTTGGTTTATATGAAGATATTAGTTCTGCGTGAGAAATATAATTATGTTTAGGATTAAACAGAATCAGAATAAAATTGCTTGCTTTTGGTGAACACCAAACTATGGCTGCTCTGCTTTGTTTCCACAAACAAAACCTACACCTATTGTGTCCGCGAACGCTTTAAGATCTTTTTTAGATGCTCACAAATGAAGGGGAGTTACTTGATAGAAGTTTCTTCCGCTTCATAGAATTGTTTCTTCAATATGAACTGAACCATGTGTGTTATCAAATGGATAACTACCTTGGATTCCTTATGGTGGAAAAACATTTATATTTATTCTGTTCCCTTTGGGTTCTTCAACATCATTTGCCTGAGTGCATTTTTTAAAAAATGTCTATGGAAAACTTGAATTGCTTTGTCTATTATTAATCCTTTAGAAAATATATTGGAAATTTAGTCACACCCACATCTATTTTAGTCACTCAGTCTTATCTACCTAAGTCTCATGTTAATTGATTCTGGCAGCTAGCCAAAATAAGGGTAAAGTTTCTCTATGGACGCCCTCTCCTTAGGCTGTGCTGGGCCGTCCCACTTTAGTGGGTCGGGAAACAAATATTTATGTGTTATCTTCATTCGGCACTAATACCGTACTTTTCCGGATAAGAATGACTCCGTTGTCTTAACTGTGTGACGTCAGTAGACACTTTTGTTTACAACAGAGTTCTCTACTAAACAAGGACGTGTTCCCAGAAAGATTACAGGCTTCGAAACGACAGGGCATCGATCTTGAAGGAGCTCACGTTTCTTCTCGTTCCTCCTCAGAATGGCATCCCAGCGCTGGTCAGTCTCTTGAAACTGAACATCGAAAGCGTCCTGGTGAACGTCATGAACTGTATCCGGGTGCTCTGTATGGGAAACGAGAGCAACCAGAGAGCCATGATAGAACACAAGGGCATCCAGTACCTCATCCGCTTTCTGAGCTCCGACTCTGGTGAGCCTCGGCGCGTCTGTTTACATCGCCAGGTTGACCAACGTGATCTGGATGTTTCCGTTAACAAACACGTTGGGTTTATCTTTGAACGGATCTTTGCACACCATATAACCCAAATAGCTAGAAGACTTAAAGCTGCTAAGTTCATAGAAATAATTGACTCTCAAAAGTGGATTAAAATGTTTAACTAGACAGTTGCATAGATAAGAATATAACCATGAATAGCGAAAATAGAGCAGATTCTATGTTCAGGGAGGACATTTATTCTTTTATGAATAAATATTTAGATCATTGGAAGCAATTTTGCAGTGCACACCAAGAACTGTAGATTTGCTCTTATATGTCTGATATCAAAATCCAAGGCGATCAGCAGGCATTAAGCCAGGTACCTGCTTCTCAAGTGCACCTCAGTCCTAGGAGCGCAAGGCAAACTAGGCGGCTTCTGCAGCAGCCGTAAGCGGTCACCCGCATTCTGTAAGGACAGTCACATCCCGGCGGGCAGACACAGCAATATTCGCAGTTCAACCATAAGGAGAAAAACATGGGTACCGCTGTGTCTCCTTTTGTTCCGGCTTGGTTTGTCATCAGTCTTTCTCCTTAGTTCATCATATATAAGTATAGAATAAGTACAGAATAAAAACATTGGTTAAAAAAAAATAATCCAAGGATAAGGGGAAGGCTGCAGAGAGCTTGCATTATTTTAGAAGTTCAATTTAAGCAAGTGTCTTCTTCTAAGAATCCGTACCAGGTAGTAAAGGCATTTAAAGCGTCCTTCCGGTCTCGAGTGTTCCCTTCCGAGTCTTCTGCACCATTCGCTAGCCTCTACTGACGGCTGGAGGAGCAGCACAAGGGGGCAGCCTTTATGCCCGGTTCCACCAGGTCGATTTTACTTATAACTCCCCGTCTTACGTTGTTTGTGCCATTAATAAAAATGTCAAGTAAGAGATTCGCTCTTTGTTTCCCTGCCTGCTCTAGATAGTATAAAAAAGCAGGAATTATAACAGTAATTTAAATAAGTGAGCTCACAAAAAGTGATAGAAATAAATATTTAAAATAATTCCCTCTTAGGTCTAACACCTAAATAAAAGCATTATTCTCCTACACTGGAATCTATATTATCCTCTTCCTTTAAGGAGTATGAAGAATTTAAATTTATAATTGTAATTATTTTTTCTCTCTACATAACTTTAGCATTTTAACAAATAATTCTCGTTACTCTGGGCCAAGTGGCTCAGTCAGAGCATTAAGTTATTAAGAAAATCGCATTAAAGTGGGTGTGTGGTTTTTATCTGTGTTACTTTGCTTTTTGAGATAGGCAAGTCGATTGGGCAAACTAATGTTTTATAAAAAATTTTTAAGATTGTTTCAGGGAAATATTACACATCTCTGCTCAGTTTTGATGGCAATGTTTGATGAACACTTTATTATTATTGAGACAGCATCTTACAGGGTAGGCTGGGCTAGCCTAGAACTCACAGAGGGCCCGCTGCCTCTGCCTCCCACATGCCGAGATTAAGGGTGTGCCCAGTTTATTCACACAATATTAAAGTGCAGGTTTTTATTAGAGGCAAGGCAGTAATGACATCTAAACAGAATAGGAACTTAACTGTGGAATCTAAATTAACATCACTAATGAAAATTGATGAGCATCCTTTAACACGACACGAACCATTGTCAAGGCATACGATGTCACCTTTTTTTTTTAAAAAAAAGATTTATTTATTTATTATGAATACAATATTCTCAGTGCTCTGCCTGCAGGCCAGAAGAGGGCGCCAGATCCTAATGCATAACACTATTGGCCGTTCATCGCTTTTTTAGGACCATCAGGTGTTTTAGACAGGCACGGGTAACACAGCTTCACAGAGTTAAAAAAATGCAGCGTAAACAAAAGTCACACACCTGAAAATAGTATCCCCCAACCGGTGCATATCTTGAACCATGAGGAACAAGAAACAAACCTGAACCAAGGTCTAAAATAAAGGATTACTATTCACTTAAAAAAAGTCACAAAAGTTAAAGAGCGACAAAAGAGCTATAGAGACATCATACATGAAACACATGCTCTCAGTTTCGTTTGGTACCGAGGGAGAAAAGCGTCACAGAGGACACGACAGGGCAGCGGACGTTTGATGAAAGCATCGCATCTGCTGATTGTATTGATTGTACTATACTATTGATTGTCTACACACAGCCTCAGATGTGTGCGGGCCCCTGCTGTCGTCACCGGCAGCAGCAAAGTCGTCCACGAAGAGGCAGAAAGGAAAGCTCAGTTCAGCCTGATTTGGTCAACCGTTCCGAATCAGATTGGGAGCCTGACGCCAGCCCGTTTATTGCCAGCACGCTTAAACACAGTACAATTTGGGGAAAATGTCTTCTGGCGTAATACAATCCCCAGTGCTCAAGGAGGCATAACTCCATTGAAATTCAACTAAAAGTGCGTGTGATTTCTTCCAAGAAGATGGGTTCTAGAGGTAGTCATTTGGTCTCTTAGCTCCCTCCAGTACTGGTTGTGGGAGCATGTAGGCTGGCCCTGTGAAACCCCAGGCATTTAGTCACCCCCATTTCTCCACCTTCTCCTTTGGGAAGACAATCCAGCATGCTTAACATTCCTGGTTTCCATGGTGATCTGTGGACACAAGGACCTTTGTGCTCCCAACACAAGTGTGGAAAACCAAATTGTAGCCTGGCATAGTGATACACTCCTTCAGTCCCAGAATCGGGGGAGGCAGAGGCAGGTGGATCTTTGTGAGCTTGAGGCCAGTTTGGCCTAGATAGTGCGTTTCAAGCTAGCCAGGACAGAATAACAGAAATAAATAGATAATAAGTAAATATAACAAAACTACGTTGTAGACAGATAAATATATAAAATCAATGTACTAGTTAAACTTATATATCCAGGTAAAGTATATGAGTTCTCTCACTCATTCTTAAAACATTTCCTGTAAATTTGTAACAACAAAATAAAATGAAATATCATTTAGTCTACCAAGTTATTAAGTTTTATGTACTCATTTTAATGAAAATATTTGTATTCAAAAAGACAAAATCAAATTGTTATGCCTGAGCTCTGATCGTGAAAGAATAAGATGCCACTGATTCTTTTAGAAAACAATTTACGGAGATGTATAGAATTATTCCAGTAATTCAAGATACTCAATGCTAAAGGAAAAAAAGGTATTGATAAATACCTACATGCCAAGAAAATTTCTCCTGGAATCATTTAAAACAGCAAAAAGTTTGAAACAACATATATTTTTAAAGTGTGAGTTGCTAATAAAATGTGATATGACCGTTGATTTGCAATATTCAGAAGGCATTTGTGACTTTTATGTTCATAAGAGAGTGGAGAAAATATTTCAATGGTAAACAAAAATTCTGGATATTATATTTGTAGTTAAACTATGTTGAATATGCTATCATTATCTACATATGCCCAAGTATAAGAAGTATCAGTATAAGAAGTAGCGGACAAAATAAAATCTAAAGGACGAATCTGGACAGTCTTGTCTTTGAACCTAGGAATTCAGTTTTGTAACAGGGAAAGCTACGCTGCGGCGTGCCAGGGTGACGTTCCCGGTGACTGGTTCTCTCGCTCTCCACTCTTTTGAAGATACGCTGAAGGCAGTGTCCTCGGCCACCATCGCCGAGGTCGGCCGCGACAACAAGGAGGTGCAGGATGCCTTAGCCAGGGAAGGGGCCATCCCTCCCCTGGTCGCCCTGTTTAAAGGCAAGCAGCTCAGTGTCCAAGTGAAGGGCGCAATGGCTGTGGAGTCCCTGGCCAACTGCAACCCTCTGATCCAGAGGGCGTTTCTCGAAAGAAGATTATCTAAAGATCTCCTCAAACTACTCAAGGTAGGGATTTTTTTTCTTCTTCTTTTTTTTTTTACCATGACCTTTCCAGCTGTTTAGAGGGTTCACTTCATTTCGGGTCTTTTTTTGGAGACTGGACGATCAAATTCTAAAATGCACACTTTATAAAAACACACATCCCTAACGTGTCCAGAACATGCTCACTGAGTGAATGGCATGTTTTTGTCTTACATAGGCCTTTCAATTAGACGTGAAGGAACAAGGAGCCATAGCACTGTGGGCCTTGGCAGGGCAAACCCTGAAACAGCAGAAGTTTATGGCGGAACAGATTGGCTACAACTTCATAATAAACATGCTTCTGTCTCCATCAGCCAAGATGCAGTATGTAGGTAAGTTATGCTCTCTGCAGTCGGCTGGCGGCTGGCGTGGACGCTGGAGTCCACACCCACCTCTTCCCGTTCTCTGCCAGGAGGCGAAGCGGTCATTGCGCTCAGTAAGGACAGCAGGCTGCATCAAAACCAAATCTGTGAAGGGAACGGCATCGCGCCCCTGGTCCGCTTACTGAGAATCAACAAGATAGCCGAAGGCACCCTGCTGAGCGTCATCAGAGCCGTGGGCTCCATCTGTATTGGTATGTGTGCAGTCACAAGTTTTTAATTACTATGAGAAAAATAAGTTTTCGGTAGAGTCGGAGAACATTTGTCTATCTCTGTTCACCCCGTGAAAGAGCTCAGAGAAGGATAAATGGTTTCCCCAAGACCTTGGTGAGTTCGAGTGCGGAACCTGAGAGTGTCACGTCTTCTTGGTCTGGAATTCTGAGTAGGATAGAAAATGAAGCCAGTGAGCACTATTTTTGAACTAAAACAATCCCGTTCCCTTTAAGAGAACTTTAAAACGTCAACAGCTATAAATTTCTTTTTTTATATATTTATTTATTTATTATGTATACAATATTCTATCTGTGTGTATGCCTGCAGGCCAGAAGAGGGCACCAGACCTCTTTACAGATGGTTGTGAGCCACCGTGTGGTTGCTGGGAATTGAACTCAGGACCTTTGGAAGAGCAAGCAATGCTCTTAACCACTGAGCCATCTCTCCAGCCCCCAGCTATAAATTTCTTAAGGTTAACATTTGGTTACATTTTCTCAATTCTTGTTTACTTATATAAGTTATTGTTTGCTTATAGAAAGTGGCCTGCCAGGCGGTGGTGGCGCACGCCTTTAATCCCAGCACTCGGGAGGCAGAGGCAGGCGGATCTCTGTGAGTTCGAGACCAGCCTGGTCTACAAGAGCTAGTTCCAGGACAGGCTCCAAAACCACAGAGAAACCCTGTCTCGAAAAACCAAAAAAAAAAAAAAAAAAAAGAAAGTGGCCTTTGTTGCAAAAGAATTGACCTTTGACCTTTTGAGCTCTGGTTCTTTGCTGACCCTGCTGAATTCAGGGTAGAGGCTGTGGGCTATTTCTTGCAAAGAAAATAAAAATGGCTTCTGTGCGTGTTTGTTTCCTAGGTAACTGTGTTTCCTCAAAAGCACCCAGATGTTGAAGTTAGCAGCTCCCCTTTTCTTTCCTGCTTATGAGTAGCTGCAGAAACTCATCCAAGACATAAATAACCCAGAAGATAATGTTTCTTTCATAGTCTGAATCTATAATATACATTCTAGTAGTAATAAAAGTCTAGTAAATGAGGGGGGGTGTTGAAGAGTTGTTTTCGTGGTTAAGGCAACTTGTTCCTTTCCAGAGGACCCGAGTTCGGTTCCCAGCACCCTGCCTGTAACTCCTGCTGGCTGTGGGGGCCCCATATGCATAAACATGTACAGACATGTTCACATAAGAAACACACATGTAGGCGGGGGTTCCATCTAGACTGCCGATCAGCTCTGCCCCACCAGCCGCTCCCCAAATAACCACACAGACACTTATTATTATTTGTAAATGCTTGGCCAATAGCTTAGGCTTATCTCCAGCTATCTCTTACAATTTAAAATAGCCTGTTTCTGTTCCTCTTTGTGCTGCCCCGAGGCTGGCTTACCTCATCTAAGAGTTTCCTATATTGCTTCTTCTGCATCTGGCTTGTAGCTCTCAGACTCGACCCTCCTCCTTCTCAAGTGTTCTCTCTGCCCCCCCAAAATCCTGCTTAGCTATCTGCCAATCAGCTTTCTTTTTTTATTTTTCAAACAATCTTATTTTACAGACCAATCCCAGTTCCCTCAACTCTCATCCCCCTGCTCTCCCCACATTCTCCCCAAACCCCCCTATCCACTCCTCGGAGAGGGTAAGGCTTCCCCATGGGGAGGCAGCAAAGCCTGGCATTTCACTTGAGTCAGGACCAAGGTCCTCCCCTGCCCCATACCTAGACTGAGCAAGGTATCCATCCATAAGGAATGGGCTCCAAAGAGTCAGTTCGTGCACTAGGGATAAATACCGGTTCCACTGCTAGCAGTTCCATAAATGGCCCCTGTCACATGACTGTCACCCACATTCAGAGGGCCTCCTTTGGTCTTATGCTGGTTCTCCAGATGTCAGTCTGGGTTCAGTGAGGTCCCACTAGATCAAGTCAGCTGTTTCTGTGGGCATTCTCATCCTCTCATTCCCAGGGGGATCCATGTATGTCTCTTGGGGTTCTCCTTGTTTCCTGTCTTCTCTGGAGTTGTGGATTGTCGGCTGGTTATTTTTTGTTTTATGTCTAATATCCACTTATGAGTGAGTACAGACTGTGTTTGTCTTTCTGTGTCTGAGTTCCCTCATTCAGGATTTTTTTTTTTTTTTGGTTCCATTCATTTCCCTGCAAATTTCAAAATGCCATTGTTTTTTTTTAACCTCTGAAAGGTACTCCATTGTGTAAATGTACCACCTTTTCTTCATCCATTCTTTGGTTGAGGGGCATTTAGGTTATTTCCAGGTTCTGGCTATTACGAATAATACTGCTATGAACATAGTTGAGCAAATGTCCTTGTGGTATAGGTTTGCTTCCTTTGGGTATATGCCCAATAGTATTGCTGTGTCTTGAGGTAGATCAATTGCCAATTTTTTTGAGAAAATGCCATATTGATTTCCAAAGTGGCTGTACAAGTTTTCACTCCCACCAGCAATGGGGGAGTGTTCCCCTTACTCCGCATTCTCTCCAGCATAAACTGTTATTGAATGTTTTTGATCTTAGCTATTCTGACTGGGGTAAGATGGTATCTCAGAGTCATTTTGATTTGCATTTCCCTGATTGCTAAGGATGTTAAGCAGTTCCTTAAGTGCCTTTTTGCCATTAGAGATTCCTCTGTTGAGAATTCTCTGTTTAGATCTGTACAAATTTTTAATTAGATTATTGGGGTTGGTGAAGATTTTTTTCCCACTCTGAAGGTTACCATTTTGTCTTGCTGACTGTGTCCTTTGCCTTACAGCAGTCCCATTTATTAACTATTGGTCTCAGGGTCTGTGCTCCTAGTGTTCTATCCAGAAAGTGGTCTCCTGTGCCAGTGAGTTCAAGGCTACTTCTCTCCGTCCCTTCTGAGCCTCAGGGTGGCTGCATTTATGTTGAGGTCTTTGATCCATTTGGACTTGAGTTCTGTGCATGGGGCTAGATATGGATCTATTTGCCTTCTTCTACATGTTGACATCCAGTTATGCCAGCACCATTTGTCAAAGATGCTTTCTTTTTCCTATTGTATAATTTTAGCTTCTCTGTCAAATACCAAATAGGTGTTCATAGGTGTGTGGATTTATGTCAGGGTCTTCAGTTTTATTCCATTGGTCCACCTGTCTGCTTTTGTGCCAACACCAAGCTGTTTTCATGACTATAGCTCTATGGTAGAGCTTGAAGTCAGATATGGTGATGGCATTTATCTAAATATATCTTTTTAACCTTGAAAGCATACTAATATGACTATAAGTGTGATTGTTATAGATGACTAGCTACTAACCTGTGTTTTTAAGTATACATTACATTTGTAAATAATACCCCACACAAGAGTAGACACATACATACAGCTTAACAAAACTAACCTTAAATTTGTACCAATAAAACAAAATCCATACCAATGGAAAATATTTTGAGATTAATAGATGTTTTTTAGATTAATTAAGTAGATTCAATAATCTACCCTTTATCTCATCATTTTTATATGAGGTCCCCATTTTTCCTCTAGAAAGAGATCTTTGAATTTAACTTGTTTGTCTAGCTTTTTTTCCTGACTATGATCAATAACAATTTGTAACCAACCCCCCATAAATTATGACAAACATCCATAAACAATCTTCCATCTCTTGTTTCCACTCTGTATCTGGCTAGTGATCCTGTTTCTCTTCTTCCCAGAGTCCTCTCTGTCCTCAGAAAACCCATCTAACCTCTTCCTGCCTAGAGATTGGCCATTCAGTTCGTTATTAAACTAGTTAGAAGATGCCTTGGCAAAAGCACATCTTCACAGTGTAAAGAAATATTCCACAGCTTGCATGCATGCATACATACATATATACATATACACATACATACATATACACATATCCTTGATCATCCCTCCCAACAACTGTGATTCTATAGGGATGGTGAAGGCAATAAAATAAAATTGATAAGATAGGTGTTGCTCATTCTACTCCCCCTAGTTAAACTTTACAAAAAAAAATATGTGGGTGGCTCGTCATCACTTTTCACAGATGCCTAAACTTGTATTTTTATTTAAGTATATGAACTTACTATATTTATATCTATATAGTGCACATGATACTATATTTAAATATATAGAACTAATATATATATATATGTATATAGGCACTCTTAGACAAAACAAAATTAAATTGTTTATGCATATTCACAAAAATGAGATTGAGTTTTCTCCTGATATTAGATTGCAACTTAAAATACAGAGTGTGAGAAAAGAAGACAATCTATGTTTTTAGTATATGCAATTTATGAAAGCTAGAAATTTTAACGCAGTGATTAGTCATTTTTGTAGATAAGAAACTTCTCATAGAAAATACTAGCTATAAACTTGAGTGCCAGACTATATTTTTAACCAGTGATGGTTCTTATAATGAATGTAGCAGTTTTCAAATTTATGTGCTGTGTCTCTTACTCTAAAATTATCTATAGTTCTAGTAGTGAATCTCCGTGTTTATTCTGTCCTTTAAAAAAAATCAAAGGAAGTATTGAAATAGAGCCAATATACTATGTTTGCAAAGTCCGTTAGCCGTATTGCTTTAAGATAGTTTATCCATCAAAATCCAGCCAAGTTTGACTCTCCAATTTAAAAACGGAACAAAAACATGACCTCATTGACCTCTGGGAGCTTTACAGGTGTGGCGCACACAAGCAATCCCTTGAGTCAACAGTTTGTCGTGGAGGAGAATGCTTTTCCTGTACTCATTCAGCTACTAAGAAGTCACCCTTCACTTAACATTAAGGTATGGATTAATGTTTTCAAGGTTTTCTAGCATAGTAAACGTGATATATAGAGCAGTTTTAAGAGGAATTTGTACCTTAGATTATGTGGGTTTACAAGCATAACAATTTAACTTTTAAAACAAAATTCTAAAAGTTTTAAGCAGCAAATATGGATGTAGTAAATATTATTTTCTTCTACTATGACATGAAAGTCTTATGCACTTAGTCCTTGGTTATTTTTTCTTAGTCTTTAAACCCATGCCAGTAAATATTTGAAAATTATGTTTAGATGTGGAAGGGATACAATTCCATACGTTAGATTTTACAGTACCTCTGAACATGCCTCGCTGTCCCTAGGACACACCCCCTTACCCCCCAGCACCTTCAGGAGATGTGTGATGACATCTGGTCATAGAGGACATGGAAATTTCCAGGCCATTAAAATCTATGAGCGACACCCTCCAGAGGATGGGTCACACTAACCGGAGTCAAAGAATTATAATCAAGACATTGGGCCTTAGCCGGGCGATGGTGGCATACGCCTTTAATCCCAGCACTGGGAAGGCAGAGGCAGGCGGATCTCTGTGAGTTAGAGACCAGCCTGGTCTAAAGAGCTAGTTCCAGGACAGGCTCCAAAGCCACAGAGAAACCCTGTCTCGAAAAAAAAAAAAAAAAGACATTGGGCCTTAAACACTTTATGTTTCCACAACCTAGCCTGTGCAAATATTTACGTACTATACATTCTTCCGTAATGTGTGAATGAAACATAATTTTTGAAAACCACATCTTTAGGTTGAAGTGGCCTTTTCTTTGGCATGCATCGTCCTAGGGAATGACTTGCTGCAGAAAGAGTTACAAGAAAAGGAAGGGTTTCAGTATTCCGATGTCCTTTATCTTCTTCACTCAAAAGACAAGGTAGGACTTTGACATCCTTGAGAGCGCTCACCTAGGGAAACGGCTCTAAGAAAACGCGATCAATTACCACCAAGCATTCCCCAAGGCAGCACACAAGCATTTTATTTAAGAGAATATACTTTGTTGGTCATGAGTTTGTGATAATATGGTTCCAAAGTTTTCATAGTTGCCACATGTCTTCCTTGATGTGCACAGTTTTAATGCGTGGTGGAATCTCTGTCCTGAATCAAACCCTTCGTTTAATTGCATGCGCTTCCAATCCCCCATCATGCACTTCTTACCCAGAGAACACTGAGGCTTAGGAAATGTCACGTGGTGAAGAGAGCTTTCCCAAGGCAGCTAATATGAGGCAATTATTTTTCTTTTGTTTTGTTTTTAAATATTTATTTATTTATATTTTTTTAATTTATTTATTTATTAAAGATTTCTGTCTCTTCCCCACCACTTCCTCCCATTTCCCTCCCCCTTCCCCAATCAAGTCCCCCTCCCTCATTAGCCCAAAGAGCAATCAGGGTTCCCTGCCCTGTGGGGAGTCCAAGGACCACCCACCTCCATCCAGGTCTAGTAAGGTGAGCATCCAAACTGCCTAGGCTCCCACAAAGCCAGTTCGTGCAGTATGATCACAAACCCATTGCCATTGTTCTTGACTTCTCAGTAGTCCTCATTGTCTGCTATGTTCAGCGAGTCCGGTTTTATCCCAGGCTTTTTCAGATCCAGGCCAGCTGGCCTTGGTGAGTTCCCGATAGGACATCCCCATTGTCTCAGTGTGTGGGTTATTTTTCTTTAAAAAAAATTTTTTTCCCAACGATGTCCTATTCCTCGTCTTGATGAGAATGAGATGCATCTTAGTAGGCGATAACTCAAAACCCAGCGAACAACAAAGCAAGTGAAAATTGTTGGTGTTTCTCCTCTCCCTAGGACATCTGCCTGAAAGCCGGTTACGCGCTGACTCTTTTCGCCTACAACAACCGTTTTCAACAGTACTTAATACTGGAAAAAGGAATGATAACTTTATCCATTTTTGAGCCTTTTCTTCAGTCCAAAGTTGAAACCGAGAGGGCGATGGCAGCATTTCAGGTACCCAGGGCCTTGCATTTCATACTAGCAAGCACGTTGTCTTGGTGAGCACTTCTCTACTGGGGATTCAGAAAAAAGTTGACGCATTTATGAAACTGAGTATTCTCCGCACCAACCCCTCCACCTCACAAGAAGCCCATTATTAAAACTTCTGTGTTTATATAGAATCTCTCAAGTTGCGTCTCATGCCCACCACAATCCTGTGAGGCCCATAGCAGGTCTTTTAATCACACCACGCTCACAGCAACTATGTGGTTGGTTTCGACGTGGTGGCGTCGAAAACAGCTCTCAGTGTGGACTGTCAGCTTACGGCATGGTCTCTTCCATCGGCATCAGCATTTAGGATCCTCTCTGTTTTATGCTTACTCTTCAGAGCTTCTCAATTCTATAGCCTTGTGAAGTATTTTTTTCTTCAAATTCAAGGTCACATGCTGCAAGAAATGCAGAAAGAATAACGTGGCCTTTGTGGCCATTGCTATGAGCTTTTGGGGGGAAGTACTTTAATTCTGTCTTTTCATCCATCACAACTCTTTTATTGGAGCCTACCAAACGTCCCCTCTGACCCCTAAAATGCTCCCAAATCATAAATGATTAAGAGAACCTGAGTAGCAAACAGTCACCAATTCTATGGTTTTTTTTTTTTTTTTTTTTGGTTTGCTTTCTTTTAGATTATCGTGTTAGCGAAGGTCATTATAGACATGGACCATATTACTTTGTCGGCAAGAGGTGTTAATATTTTAGTCAACTGTCTGTATTCAACCCACATTCCTACTATTGTCTTGACAGGTAAGAAACAGCTAACAAAACAAAACAAAACAAAACAAAACAAAAAAAACAACAAAAAAGTGTAATGGCCTCCACACCAAGGAACATGGGTTCGTGTTCAAAGACAGATCATAAAAATATTTTAGATCGCAATCTCAACAATACGAAAATACGTCTAATTCCCTGTTGCACAGTTTCAAGCTATGCTATTTGGAAACACTCAGCAGGTCTGCATGGGGCAGTGGGCGTCAGCATTCACTCTGTACCCTGCCCGGAGCCGTAGGGGTCCACCCTGCTTACTGAACAGGGTTGCAGTAACCCTCAGCACCGCTCCTTTACGTTCCTAATAATTATGTCAAACTTCTAATCTTCTTCTAGACTATAAAGTTAGAGTTCGATTATACACCCCCAAGAAAAAATTTGCACTCCTGTTTTTAATAGTTGTGGCAGATTTACACTGATGTGCTTTGTGTGTCTTTTGAAAGCATACATTCTGTTACTCAAATTTTTTTATTTATTTATTATAATTTATTTATTATATTATTCTTTGCATGAGTGCTTTGGTTGCAAGTTTGTATTGCAGTACCTGTGTGCCTGTTGCCTATGGGTCAGAAGAGGGTGCTGGATCCACTAAGACTGGAGTTTTAGATAGCTGTGAGTCATCACATGGGCACAGGGAATTGAAGCCAGGTCTTCTCTAAGATCAACAGCTGTCCTTAACCGCTGAGACACACCTTTAATTCCAGCTCACTAGAGGCAAAGACAGGTGGAGCTCTGTGAGTTTGAGGCTAGCGTGGTCTACACAGTGAGTTCTAGGACAGCCATGGTTATGGAGAGAGACCCTGTCTCAAAGAACAAACAAACAAACAAACAAAAATAAATAAATAAATACAACCCAGCAAAGAAAAATAGCCCACTAGTTCTCTTGACCCAGTGTTATCTAAGTATATCCATGTCAAGCTTACCCATGCTTGTAACAATAGGTGATAAATAATATTTAACCAAGCTACCATTCACTGCTACATAAACAGTTTCAGAGTGATAGTCTGTGAATCCTAGCAGAATAAATAAAAAAAATCAAATTTATTACTAACTTCGCCAGTGGCTGTATGGGAAACACATATTTTGGAGTCCGTCTGCTTAGAGAGGAAGACGAATCATTCAGTGGAAACTTTTGGACACTGGGTAGTGTTATGGTTTTGGTCCTTTTAAGAGATCTAATCTGCTTTTTATTATAAGGAAGACCTGGGAATGTTATGGTATTGGTCCCTTTAAGAGACAAGCCACGCCCACTCCCTCCGTCCGCTGAGGCAGGCTGATCTTCAGCTTCCTGCCTGAGTTCACTCTCTTTTCCATCTTTCTCTTGGAGAGGCAGCTTCGCTTCTGCCTCTCTCCCCACTTCTCTGCCTCCCCCCTTCTCTGTCTCTTTCTCCTCTTCTCTCTCTCTCTCCCTCTCTCTGTCCCCCGCCCCCCTTCACCCTTCCTCCTCCATAACCCCCTGAATAAACATTCAACCTCACCCTGCATGTCGTGTCTATCCATGTTTCTGTCTTCTGCCCGCCCGCCATGTGTCTCCCTGCCTGGGACCAGCCATTGCTCTGAGACCAGCTGTCTCTGCCTGGGACTGGCTGCTCCCAGGGCCCGCTGTCTGCCGCCACATGGCCCGCCACCACCGCTCAGGCCACCGCTCTGGGACCGGCAGCCATTTCTGCCTGGGACTGGCTGCTCCCAGAGTCTGCTGTCTGCCGTCACATGGCCCGCTACCACCATTTGGGACCTACAGCATTTCTGCTGCCTACTGCCTTGGGGATCTTGCAGTATTTTTTAAAAAAAAAGAACAACAGGTAGGAAAACGGGTCTGGAAGGAAATTTAATAGTCATAGTTTTAGATTTTGGTTCATGATCTCTTTGCTACAAGAGATGCCTTATTTTATTTGCTTTCAAATATTAATTTTCTCCATCTGAAAGAATGCATATCACATCCAGACACAAGTTCAGGGGAAACACCGTACACATAAAATGAATACATTTTATTAAAGCTTAACAACTGAAAAGCAGTGGATATATTTTTGAAGTCTGGAAAACAGAAAGCTTCTGACTTGAAAATGTGCCATTCTTCCAAGTTCCAGTACATGTGACGGAAAACCGGTCAACTACGTGAACAACTGTTCCACATCCCCGTGTGCATGTTTCTCTTCCCTCACTTCTTGATTCACCACAGAGGTTTTGTAGGACAAACTTTTCAAACAACCATGTACAAGTGGAAAAGCAACATGTCTGTTATCAGCTGTGGATCATATAAGCACTTTTCTTTGTTTTGATTCTAGGTAACTTAATAGCTACTCTGGCTCATTCTAGAGCTGGTATCCCAGATGCTTTTATGACAGTAGGGGCCATCCAGCGGCTCTGCTACCACCTGTACTCAGGAAGAGAAGAGGTAAGCCGAAGCTAATTGCAAAATTTAATGGGCTACAAATAATAGAGCTTGCTTCTTTCACACAAGGGAATATTCTTTTCTTTGGGATAGTAGATAATTCATAATGACTCAAGCATAGATGAACTTTCCAGTGTTAGTCATGCCATGTCCAATTCTGATTTCATATATATTTTTAAAACTTTTTCTCTCACATATTACATCCCAACCACAATTTTCTCTCCCTCCTCTCCTCCCAGTCCCTCTCTCCCCCATCTACTCCTCCTGCATTTACCCTCAGATAAAGGCAGCCCTCCTAGGGATAGCAAATAAACATGGCGTATCAAGACATAATAAGGCTAGGCACCTCCCCTCATATTAAGACCGGACAATGTTGTTTTCAACTAAGTCTATTTTATCAGTAAAGACTTGGGAGCCAGATGCAGGGGTGAAAACCTGCTAACTCTGAGAGGCCGAGAAAGCACCTCCATTGTTCTCGTCCCAGGAAAAGGGCTTTCTCCTCTCAGTCTCAAGCAAAACTACTCCAACCGGATGTCCCTCCCTTCCACTTCCTGTCTCTCTCTCTTTGTTCTCCTGACTCCCGCTTAATCTCTATGGTTACTTCCTCTCAACTGGCGGCTTGCTCCACCTCTCGACCTAAGGTGGATTTTATTTAACCCTTTTTTACAACATTTAAGCAGAAAGCTCTTGGATTACAGGGGCATGCCAGGGCAGAGTCACACCAGACCGAGAAGCAGAGGTTCCTAGTAAATGATGCAGTATTGGGGTCCACAATGTGTTGGGGTTCACAGTGTTGTTGGGGTTCACAGTGTGATCGAATATCAAGCCACAGGATGAGGCAGCCCAGTGGGAGGAAGAGGTCCAGAGGCAGGCAGAAGAGTCAGAGACAGTCCCCTCTCCCATTCTTAGGAGATCCACGAGAAAAGCAAGCTACACAGCTATGACATCTATGCAGAGGGTCTAGGTCAGTCCCATGCAGGCTTCCTGGCTGTTGGTTTAGTCTATGTGAGCTCCTATGAGCTCAGGTTAGTTGATTCTGTGGGTTCTCTTGTGTCCTTGACCCCTCTGGCTCCAACAATCCTTCCTCCTCCCTCTTCTGCAGGGCTCCCTGAGCTCTGTCTAATGTTTGGCTGTGGGTCTCTGCATCTGTTTGTTCCCGTCAGTCGCTGGATGGAGCCGCTCTGATGGCAGTTATGCTAAACTCCTGTCTATGGGTATAGCAGAAGAATTTCAAGAGGAGTCATTTCATTGCCTTTTTTTTTCTTGTCAGCACACTTTTATTTGAAATCTGACAACTAAAGAGAATTTTACAAAAGCAAGATAACAACTGTAATTAAAGAGTTTGAAACTATGAGACTGGAGAGCATGTACTGCTCTTACAGAGGACCACAGTTTGCCTCCCAGCACCCATACAGCTGCCTTTAATGCCAGCTCCAAGGGATCCAGTGTTCTTTTCTGGTCTCCATGGGGATGGACACACATGCACACATGCACGCACACACACACCTTTTAAAAACTTACACACAGCGTTCTACTTAGTCTCCTCACAGCCGCGTGCACACAGCGGCCTGATCAGCCTCCCCACAGCAGGCAGTCGGGAAAGAATAAGACACGTTTTAGTGTCATGCTTATTAAGATGTTTAAATCCAATACCTAGTCAAATTAATCTCCAAGCTAAATACAAAACCAAAAAACATGAAGGGACTTGTTTTAATTATAAAATCAAGCTTTAAAGCCGGGCGGTGGCGGCGCACGCCTTTAATCCCAGCACTCAGGAGGCAGAGGCAGGCGGATCTCTGTGAGTTCGAGGCCAGCCTGGTCTACAAGAGCTAGTTCCAGGACAGGTTCCAAAGCCACAGAGAAACCCTGTCTCGAAAAATCAAAAAAAAAAAAAATCAAGCTTTAATGACAGAACTGTTGGGGGCCCTGCCCCAGCCAGGTTCAGGTCCCGAGGAAGGGGCGTCCATGCAAAGAAAAGAGTGAACCCCAGATGAGTTTCACACAAATGGTGGTCCCAAGTAGCTTGAGACATATTTATACTTAAAACAAAGATTTTTTCCCCAACTTTTAAATCAAAACAACTTATAAACAACAACAACAAAACAATGCTCAGTATTTTGCTAGCTTGGCTAAATAGGCATACATTCTTTTATTTTTTTTATTTTTTTTTATTTTTATTTTTTTTTAAGAAAGGGTGTAGTTTTGGAACCTGTCCCGGAACTCGCTCTGTAAACCAGGCTGGCCTCAAACTCATAGAGATCCGTGAGTGCTGGGATTAAAGGCGTACATACATTCAGCTAGACATACATTCTTTTTTGTTTTGTTTTTCAAGACAGGGTCTCTCTGTAGCTTTGGATCCTGTCCTGGATCTAGCTCTTATAGTCCAAGACAACTTTGAACTCACAGAGATCCACCTGCCTCTGCCTCTCGAGTGCTGCGATGAAGGGCGTGCACCTTAGTGTGTTCTTATGCCTTAAGAACAACAATGCCATTCAAAACTTAATGAAGCAAATTTACAGAAAAGGGGCGAATTGCCATAAGCCGCTTGCATATGGTTCAATTGTATTCCTCTCACTCGTCCCTGGTCCTACAAAAGCATCCTACAGTAGCCTACGGAAAAGTGTCCTAAAACCTCTTTATAAAGGGTGAACTTGGGTAAGAGACTCTTTTCTCACCCCATTCTTAATGTTTGCTCCCAGAACTCGTTGATGTGTTTAATGTCCCCTCTGATGCATTGGTTCCCAAAGAATATTTAGGGGAAAATAATTGAGGAAAAAAAAGGGGGGGGCTTTCTGGGAATGATTATATCTGTCCCAAGTGTGACTGACAAAGCCAAACCAAAACCTCCAAGAGAATCATCAACATTATAAGAGAGGAGAGAGCCTGCAGGTTGTGTGGTCCCAGCAAAGTCTGTGCTGTCCTGAGGTTCACTGGTCCTTGTTGAGAGAGAGACTGTCTCCATGGGCTTTTCCCCTAAAAATTCTTTGGGAACCAATGCTTCTCAGGTTTCTTATTTGGAAACACCGCTGTCCTCCAGACCCCGGGGACCTCTCTGATTCGATGCTGACAGAATCGGGATTGGAGGCAATGAAAGTGAATAAAGCATCAGAGGACACTTTTCCCCAAACTCAGGTCCAACAGACCTTTCTGAAGAAGTAGCTAGTTAGAGTCTGAGCTAGATAATTTTGGTTAGTTTTCTTGAGAATACCATACCAAGTGTTTCGTTGTATTCACCTCTTCACCTCTCCCGCTTTCCCCCTACCCACACAACTTTGAGTCCTTTTTCCCCCTTAAAAGCCCATCAAGACCAATTGGTGCTGCTCAAATATCCTGAATGTGGGTCTTTGACTTACCAGGGGCTACTAAACTCTTAGAGGAAAAAAAAAAAACCCTCTCCCTATCCCAGCAACGCACAATTGCCAATAGCACCATGGCCATGGGTGGGACTGTGTGCCCAACTCCCCTCCCCACGCTGGGATTTGGTCTCCATGCGTGCACAGGCTTTGTGCATGCTACTGAAACTACTGTGTGTTTCCCTAGAGCCGCCGTGCTGTGTGCAGAAGGCACTGTCCCCTATAGTCACTTCCCGTCACTTCAGCTGCAATTATCCCTGAGCCTTCAGAGCCCGTTCTTGGGGGAGGCTGCTAGTTTGTTTCCCAACCGCCCTGCCTCAAAACAATCACTCAGAAGCTATATTATTTGCAACACCGTTTGGCCAGTAGCTTAAGCGTATTTCAAGCCAGCTCTTATATCCTAAACTAACCCACTTCTATTCATCTGTGCATCACCACATGGCCGTGGCTTACCGGCAAGGTTCCGGTGTGTCTGTCTCCTGCGGGTGGCTACATGATTTCTCCTGACTCTTCCTACTCTCTCTATATATCTTTTCCAGCCTGGCTACAGTCTGCTAAGCCCTTGGCCAAAAGCAGCTGTATTCATTAACCAATAAAAGCAACACATATACAGAAGGACTTCCCACACCAACCCCATTGCTTAAGAAGTCTCTTCTCATAAAGTTGTGACAAACCTACTTTGGAATAGAAATTCTACACATGCTACCTACAAGACACACTCCGCTCGCATTTTGATTAAAAATTCAAAGTGAATGCTGAGACTTGAACCCAAAATAATGTTCAGAAAGTGTATATGAATATATTTACCTCTGGCTAATTGCATGCTTTAAAACAGTCAAAATAGCAAATTTTAGGTCCGTTATATTTTTATCATAACAAAACATCAGGAAAACGTGAAAAAGCCTCTTGCGATTTCAGGTTCGCACAGCGTGTTCCTGCGCCCTTGGCTACCTAACGTACAATGCCTACGCGTTCCGCATCCTGCTGGCTGAGTGCAGGAACAAACCTAACCAGTTCCAGCGTATAATGAACAACATCAGCAGAGACGCCAAGATTAACCCTGCCTTCCTGAAGGAGTTCCAGATGCAGCAAAGCGTGGGGCTTCCATCCTTAAGGTATCATCTTAATAAGAAATGGCAGAAGTGATGTTTAGTACCTGCAAATGCGCTAATGTGTTTGTGCATTCTTGACGTGCATGGGTACCCTGTGGGTATAAACTTAACCTTGAACGTTCATTGGCAAAGCTCGCTTTTGTTTACTTTGGGACGCCGAGAGTCTTCGGTTTTGATCCGTGGCAGGAGGTTTCTGTTTAAGGGTTAGTGTTAAGTACTCAAGCGTCTTTACTCACTTCAGCTGCACTGTTCCATCCAGGGAAACAGTCAAGTTCACTTGCCCAGCCTGGAGACAAGCTGGGGCTATGTAGACGCTGGTTGATGTAGTCTGCTGTGTGTACGCAGACCTAGGCCCAGGAAAGATCCGATTTGTTAGAACTGTTTCTGAGAAGAGTGCTACAAAACAGAAAGTCCTGTTTCAAATTAGGACGAAATGGAAGGTTGCAACAGTTAATGCGGTCAGAGACCCTATAGACATGGGCCACAGTTGATGCTACCACTCGGCTGGGGAAAATCTGGATGAGATTGGACCCATGTTTTCTAGAAATCTAAGCAGCATAAAGGGCGGAGTTCTGGCATAAGAGGCAGCGGCTAAAACGACACACTGGCTGAAGTTTTGGCGTCTGTCAAGCATTTTGCTCAGCTGATTCTATCTCAACATCATAGTTTCATTAGAACCTAAGTCTTTAAAATAGGGGGTGAAAAAATCTTACTGTGAACAAAGCTGAATTATGAGTCTTTCCAAGTAGGAAAACATTCATGTAAGAGCTACTCAAGATAAATTATTACTCTGATACAAGGGAAGGAGACCCAAAAGTACACTGTGATTATATAAGTCAATTTTAAGTATAGGAAATGGTAAGTCTATTTCAAGAATCCTTTGAAAACTGGAAATGCAAAATTAGTTACATAAATTAATATAAAACACAATCTGAACTTTGGTTATAATAATTTGTTATTTTTTTCATAAATTTAATTTAGTACAAATGATTTGTACTTTGTACATTCCCATAACGCTGTGGGGAATGGAAAATGCTCCTATTCAATTTGATCTGCCTCAAAGTTCGGTTTGAGTTCCTTCTTTCCATCACCTGAAACATAATAATTATTCCATTCTAGATGTATTTAATGCTTGAAATGTGTAAATAAGTGATCAAATATAAGGTATCTGCAGGTAGCATGCATGCAGTTTTATACATGTATGACAGAGACCATTAGGCCCCTGAACATGGTACCTAGAACCTTTCTTTATTCACGGTTTTCTGGATATATATACTATGTCTTCATTTAATTATTTGATATTTTCTCCTTTTAGCCTGGAAAAGAATGGAGGACCATCTGTAATTCCTGTCTTTAAAAAAGGTAATAGTTTTTCTTTTCTTTCTTTATCACCCGCTATTCCCAGCAGTCTGTAATTCTGCTTCAGGGCTTCTTTTGCTCTGATTAAAAACAAACACCAGACCAAAGGCGACTCAGAATGAGAAGGGTTTATTTCCCCTTATATCTCGCAGCCAGTCATCCAGGGAAATGAGGGCAGGAACTCAAGGCAGGAACTGGTGCAGAAGCCATGGACAAGAGCCGGTTTCTGCCTTACTTAAGTTTCCTTTCTTACACACCCAGGAGCACTTAGCCAGGGGTAGCGCCAGCCACAATGGGCAGGACCCTCCCACATTCTCTGACTTTAATTCCTCCCGTAACTAACTTCATGGGGCTCTTCAGAACGCCCAAGAACACCAATGTTTACCACAATATTTTCTCTTTTTCATCTGGCGTTTCAGCCGATATCATAAACGTATCAAGACCAAGAATAGTGTGTTTGAACAAGCTTAAGCACCAAGAGCAGAAAGCCAATCCAGAGCCCACAGAAAGCTAGTAATTAAAAAAAAAAAAATTCATTTGAAGAAAATGCCCAAAGGTTTGCCTACAGGCCAGTGTTATAGAAACATTTTTTTCAGTTATGGCTAGGTGTGTGTCAAAATAACCTACCAACCAGCAATCCTATCTTTTAAAGTTAAAAATGTGGAGACAACCCTCCAGAAAGCATCTGGTCTGTAATTAAAACACACACAGAAGACACCTTCCCTTTATAAGTCTGCATGAATCATTTAAAGTCTTCCTTACTATCAAATGCCAAAGAATTCTCTGGCAGGACGGAGCAGTGGGTAAGAGTACCTGGCCACAAGCCTAATGACCTGAGTTTGTTCCTCAGAACCTATGTGGCGGGAAGGAGCTCCAAGCCAGTGGAGATGGGGTTACAGGAGATTGTGCAGGACCTTGTATGCATGCTGGGGACGCAGCATGAGCTCTGCAACGGTGCTGCATGTAATCAACAGCCGAGCCCCCTAGCCAAGGTCTGCAACGGGGAATAAATACGAATCACTTTCATGCACAGCTTAAATCTGCCAACCTTAGAAAGGGCCAACGTCAGAGTATGTTGCAACTGTAAGGAACATCTATGATACCACCAGCTCAGAAAGAGAGCAGGAAACAAACAGAGGCATGCAGGGCTTAGAGGACGGCCCGGTGGTTAAGAGCAAATGCCGCCCTCCTAGAAGGCCTGAGTTGGGTTCCCAGCATCCACGTGCGGCTCACAGCCACCTCTAAGTCCAGTTCTGAGGAATGGGGCACGCTCTTCCAGCCTCAGTGGGCACCCACACAGTGCATGCATTCACATGGGTGTGCACGCGTGTGCACGTACACACAAAATAAAATTTCTCTAAAAAGAGAAAAGGAGCATTTATTCAGGAGTATCTGCAGAAAGCTGGTATCCATTTTAGTTAGGCAAAGAAAATCGTAAGTAATCAATCATATTATAGTTGGGGCCCTGGACTTCAGAGCCGTTTACCTGTGGCCTCTTACTTCCAGGGAAAGAGCACCGGAGAAAAGCAAGACCGAAAATCCAACCGAAGGATTCTCTGACGTTAATTCCTCCCGTAACTAACTTCATGGGGCTCTTCAGAAAGCCCAAGAACACCAATGTTTACCACAATATTTTCTCTTTTTCATCTGGCGTTTCAGCCGATATCATAAACGTATCAAGACCAAGAATAGTGTGTTTGAACAAGCTTAAGCACCAAGAGCAGAAAGCCAATCCAGAGTCCACAGAAAGCTAGTAATTAAAAAAAAAAAAAGCATTTTAACATGAAATGATTCTTGAGTGGTCTTTCAGGGGACGAAGTCTGTGTTGCTTGAATGGAAGGGCTTTATGTTTCCTGAACAGATCTTCTTTTTCAGTGTTCCGCATGGAATTTAACATCAGATTAGTTATTGCTTCAAAAAAGTAAGTAGAATTTCTGTAGATGATGGCTCCACTAACACCTATAAGACTTATCAACTGTCATGAGCAGATAATATATTTGTATATTGTTGTGTCTGCATCATGAGCCCCCCCCCACGCCCAGAGACCACCAGGAGTCCGAGTTTGTATGCAAAAGCAAAGAGCCTTTATTGCTAGCTTTAGCTTGGGATCTCCATTTGTCCGTCTGTCCGTCTATTCTGGCACAGTGGTTGGATCTGGGAGAGCATTGAGCTCAGCTATGGCAGGGTTTTGAAGGAGAAAAGGATGGGGGGGGAGGTAGGGGAATTCTGGATTCAGACGTGGGTTGAACTCCTGATTGAATGAGAAATGAGGTAAGAGAAGTCTTGTCAAATAGGGATTGGTAGCGGCTTTGCTGCAGGGAAACCGGCAACCTATATACAAGTTTGGTAAGCGATTCTATGTGCTGAATCAGCTAGTCCTTGTTTGTATCAATTCTGATTGGTTTTCCTGGTTATTGTAATGGTGAGGCCCAGTCTCAGTATTGTTAGTTTGCTGCCTGTCATGGCTGCACTGATGTCATTAGGCCTCTTCAATACATGTACATATGTGTATCTATATATCTGTATGTCTCAAGACTTAAAACCATTTTTGAGTTGGTATGCTGAGTTAAAGAGTCCACATGCTCATACTACTACAACACTTCAGCTGTTAAATAATAAGCATTACCAAAGTGTGAGCCTTATGAGACCTGAAATGTATAACATGGAAACGCTCAACCTAACATCTGAAGCACTGCCCATCGGGCACATAAGGGGCTGACTAAATGTGTGGCCACCGCAGCTGTCCCCTCATCAACAGAAAGTGCCTAGACTCTGCATCTGGAGAGGACATTCTTTTGGCTGAGAACTATATGAGGTCTTTGCTCCCGAATTAATAGGTGCAAGCCTTGGTGTTGGTCCTTTAGTTTACAGCAGTAGACAGGTAAGATAAATGCAAGGAAGGCTTCATTAGGTACTTCCACTTCTCTCCTCGTTCTCTACTCACTCTGCCTCCATATATATACTCTGAAGGCCTTTCTGTAATTCCCTGTCTACCGGGGCTGCAGTAAGCATTGGCCATGAATATTAACAAATAGTTACTATAATAATGGTCATCATGGTGGTAGCTTTCCCAGAGCCCCTCTGTGTTCTTAATCACTGCCAAACAAAGTGTTCTTAAATATTTAAATTCTGCTTTATCAACTGCTCTGAGCTGCTGTTTTCTGATGGATTATAATATAGGAAATGTGGAGGGAGGCGTATGTTTAATCTTAGGAAGAAGCAAATCGGCTGGGTGGTGATAGAGCACACCTTTAATCCCAGCACTTGAGAGGCAGAGGCAGGTGGATCTCTGTGAGTTCAAGGCCATCCTTGTCTACAAATGCTAGTTCTAGGAGAGTCAGGGTTGTTACACTGAGAAAACCTGTCTTGAAAAACCAAAAACCAAAAACAAAACAGGGTGAGTTCCAGGTCAGTCAAAGCCACACAAAGAAATCCTGTCTTGAAAAACAAAAAAAACGAACAAAACAAAGCAACCCCCCCCCACAAAGTTAAGAAGTGAATCAAATAATAAGACACCCTCATTTTCTCAGTGTCATTAAGGGTAACTCTTGAAGTTTATTAAGTTTATTATTAAGCCTCTGATCATGAACAACCAAGCCTTGAGGTAGCTTCAGGTGGGCTCAAGATATTTTGTATACAATCACAGACACTTTCTGAGAAACTAGCCAGATTATCCTGACAACAGTATTTCTCCTGAAGAATCACTGCCAACTTAAAAAAAAATATATTTTGTTGAAATAAATTTTAATAAAATAGTCTAGCGGTTTCTCCTCTCCACACTCCTCTCAGATCTTCCCTGCCCAGTCACCTCCACACCCTTTCTCTTTAGAGAACAAATAAGCAAATGGCAAACACTCTAAATAAACTAGAATTTAAAAAGTAAAACATAAAAGACACACACACAACCCCACACAAACACGAAATTGGAACCACATTATAAAGGCAAAAGACCAGTAAAACAAACAAAAATGCCCAAACAAAGCAATGAGAGACAAAATGTCTACAAAAATGCCATTGAGTTCACTCTGTGTTGGTCATCTACTGCTGGGTATAGAGCCTATCCCCAAGTGTGGTTAATATAGCCAGTTAGACTCCACTGGAGAAAAATCATCTTTCCTTTGCAAGTGGATTATCAGTTGGAGACAGTTTGTTGGTTAGGGAACATGATTCATGTCCACTTCTGTAAAGAGACACTACTTACTCATTTCCCTACCCAGGCTCGTGGGTTTGTTCCCCATTTGGGCGCCAACTGTAGGTAGCAACTGTTGGTTCGTTTTCTGTCACCCAGATCTGAAAATAATCACACAGAAACTATATTAATTATAACACTGCTTGGCCTATTAGCTCAGGCTTTTTATGAACTAACTCTTACATCTTAAGTTAACCCACCTATATTACGAGGCTGTGGCTTACTAGGTAAAGTTCCGGCATCTGTCTCCTTCAGCAGCTACATGGTGTCTCTTTGACTCTGCCTACTTTCTATATCTCCGCTCAAATTTGCCGCCTGGCTTTATTCTACCCTGCTATAGGCCCAAAGCAGATTCTTTATTAACCAATAGTAGCAAAACACATTCACAGCATACAAAGGAGAATCCCACTTCACACTTTTCCTCTCAGCATTGGGACCCTATCTGGCTTGAACCTGTGGAGGCTCTGTGCATGCTGCCACATTTGAATTCACATGTACATCAGTCCTGTTGTGTCTGGAGACTACTGTTTCCTTGGAGCCATCCATCCCCTCTGGCTCTTACAGTCTTTCTGTCTCCTCTCTGGCAGAGCTCCTTGAACCTTACAGGGGAGGATATCCTCAACTCTTCATGATTAATTTTTATCATTCTATTATCTTCCGTTAAAAAATCATATACGGGCATACTGAGCTTTACCATGTATGCTGGAACATACCTGTAATCAAGGACTTGGTATGTTCATACAGCAGGTTTGCTAAGAGTTCAAGACCAGTGTGAGCTACGGTGAGTCCTAGTGAGAGAGACATTGGTCTCAGTGACCCACCCAGCCCTTAGTTTCACTGTAAGGTAAATTTGGCATGTGTTGATGAAGAGTTCAGTGTTGCTCCCTAATTCCAACCTCCTTTCTCTTCCTTCCTTTCCTCGTAGCAAGTACTCAAAGAATTAAAAGACATGGCTGCTATCCAGGGTTCATTAATTTCTATTAGCTATATTTTCCCCTTATTTGTATTATAAAATAATTTAACATACAGGCATGATTATAACACCTGGAACAACTTTTAACATTTTCAAAACATAGATTATAAATATATTCATAATATAAATTTTGGTAAATTTTCCTCGATAGTTTATATGAATTTATAGTAGTAGTCACAGAAAGTTTGTTAATTCATAATCACATATACAAAACACAAATCCAAATATCAAATGTGAATTCCTGAACTAGTTGGTGCTTTTACTTGTTACATTTTTATCAATCCTATGTTTAACAGCAATCTAACAACAAAGAATAAAAAGCTATTTTAAGTAATGGCTATTTCCAGATGCTTCATTTCTAGGAGAAAACAGGTGATCATTAATTAAATAAAAGAATTACTTCTGAAACTTTCTGAGATGCTACCTTAAAATAGGACTAAGATAAATTACATTTTCATTCTAGTTAAGAATGGTTGTGCATGCCTGTAATTCTTCTGTTGGAATGTTATAAAGTGAGTTACCTGACAAAAAGAGTTTTCTATGCTAAATTTTTATCTTTACCTTTTCAATAAAATATGTCACCAAAGATTAGAAAGTTGACAAAATTAACAACTTGGTCCAGTATAGAGGGCAAAATATAAACAGTTAGTGGCCAAATCAATGGACATAGTAACATTGGTCCTTTAAAAAAAATTTAAGATTTATTATCATTTTTAAAAATTTTATGTCTATGAGTGTTTTGCTTGCATTTATGTTTGTGTTCCACATGCATGCTTGGTGCCCTAGGAGGTCGGAAAAGGATGCTGGATCCATTGGAACTGGAGGTATGGACACTTGTGAGCCGCAAGAACAGGAAGTATTCTTAACCACTGAGTCAATCTGCAGCCCCAGTAGGAATGTGCTTACAGACCCAAACAGTAGATAGCTACTTTGGACACAAAAAATTGATAAATTTACACTATCTGCAATACCAAGTTTTAGAGAAAATTATCCAAAACAAGCCTTTCTCATCTCGTTTATTTTCATCCTAGTAAACACAATTTAAAAAATCATGGGTGTGAAAGTATGTGGCTCAATTAGACAAGAATTAAAAGCACATAGTCGTCTTCTAAGCATGACACCTAATAACTTGCTCAAATAGTAATCCATATTCTGTTGGTCAGGTTTTGTCTTAACTCAGGGGCCTGACACCTGGTTTGATTTTACAACTGCTCCCATTGAAGAAATTAGTCCACTATATGGGACCAGGAATCAAAAGAACCACTGTATTTCTCCCAAGGATATATTTTTTTAAAGATTTTATTTATTTATTTATTTATTTATTTATTTATTTATTATGTATATAGTATTCTGCTTGCATGTCTGCCTGCAGGCCCGAAGAGGGCACCAAATCTCCTTATGGATGGTTGTGAGCCCCCATAAGGTTGTTGGGAATTGAACTCAGGACCTTTGGAAGAGCAGTCAGTGCTCTTAACCTCTGAGCCACCTCTCCAGCCCCCAAATATATATATATATGTTAAAGCTTGTATACAGTGAGAAGCCTGGTCTCAAGGGAAGTTGACAGCATTCCTGGCCTAATACCTGAGTTGTGAATGACTTCTTGCTATCATGCACACTATCACGTGTCCCTTCAGGGTTATACATACATACATACATACACACATGCCTACTAAAGTCTTGACGCCTAATAAATATATTTATACAATTTGATACCAAAAAAATAAAACTTAATTTTATTGTTTGAAACGTTACCTGTAAAGCCCTTTAAAAATCACAAATCAAATTGTCATTTTTAATTGTGGGACTTTTATGGCAGCTTCTGCGACGTCTTGGGATATGTCTACTCCAAGAGGACATCTGCATGGAAACCAGAGGCCACATTTCGTTACACTTGCTTCACCACCTACCACAACTTCTGCACATTATCAGCCTGGAGTCTGGACAATGGTGGAAGTAACGGGGAGTTGGCATAGGTGATGTTGATTCTTACACAAACCAGGACGACGCACGACACTACCTCATTCACAAGAAACCCGAACTGTGAGGTGTATTTACAACTTCTCCTGCTCCCAAGTGCTGTAAACTAGTAAGTTTAAAACAAAACGAAGGCTGGGGATATATAGTTCAGTGGCCCAATGGCAGGGTGTCTGTTTAAACACGTGCAGAACCTTGAATTCTACAAACTATCAAACAAACAACAAAAGATGCCATAGTCTGTAGTCTTTCGCAGAGGTCAAGATGCGCATTTTAACACATAAGCCAAGCCTACATTGTTCATGTTTGCTGTCCCGCAGTTTCCATGACTTCTCAGAGTCCACAGTTGTTCTGTCCTTGCTCTTTTAGACTGAAAGCTCTTCCCCTCACCCACCTTATCTATTCTTTCTCTGTAAACAAAGGGAAACCTCAAATTCCCCCTTTTTGACGACACTGCTCAAGGTAAGCCCTGACCCCAGCAGGATAAAGCCATCCGCTCCAGCCTCGACACTGCCACACAGGGGCACAAGTGAGCAGCCAGCATACTGGCTAAACTTTCAGACACTCCCCCACTAAACGCTGGCCATCCACAGCCAGCATCAACAATCTGCACAACAAGCACAACTCTCCGGAGCCGAGAAGTTCAAAGTAGCAGAAGAAATAACGTCCACATCTAATTATGTCAGATTAGGAAACATAACTGTCCTAATTATTCCCTAACGGGAACAGAACGTGATAGCAAATTTAAAAACTGCTCTTGGAACCACGGTTTGAGAGAGGAAATAAGCTTAGTGTGAACAGCTGCCTCCTGGCTTACTCCCATTGATTCCTGGAGAAGCACAGTTACAACATATCTGCATGTTAACTTCATGGCTCCCTTAAGTTTGCTAATCCACTAACCGCCCTTAGATAGCGCTACACATCACAAAAGTACAGCTCATGAAGAGGGCTTCCGTCCTGTTATTAAAAATATGTTATGTGTATGTGTGTGCCCGAGTGCATGCATATAAACCATCTGCATTCACGGGCCATGGAGGTCAGGGTGTTGGATCCCCTCAAACTGGAGGAAGGGTAGCTGTGAGCCGCAAATGGGTGCTGGAAACAGAACCCAGGTCCTCTGTGAGAGCAGTGACCAAAACTACCAAGCCATCTCTCCAGTCCTAAAATGTGTACTTTTCTGTACAAAATAAACAACACATCAACATTATTCATTGCCTATAGAAATAGGCCATGGCTCATATATGGCTTGGAAAAATTTTTATAATTTGATTCTATACCAGAAATATTTCATATCACCTATTTCTCAACTCCATCAATGAAAACCAGTAATTTCCCTTAAACTACCAACCAGAATATCAACAAAAACTTCCTATGTGAAAAAAACATGCTCCAGGCTTTCTTTCTCTTTTATAAGGTAATTTGTGTAAACAGGATAAATGGTCTACTTACTTTGGCTCATACCGGAAGTTTTCTACATCATGTAAAATGCCCAAGCCGGCACGCAATCTTTCAATCCCGTTCCTGAAAAACAGTAATAAAACAAAGACAAAAATGACACCGAAACAAAAACGAACAGCCTCAGTATGGTGAGACGTTAATGGTTAAATACATGCTTACAAAGAAATCCCATCTTGTGGCTTACCACGCAATCATAACGCCATTATCCGAGCATAGTCTTGGCGGAGGGCACAGCGGAGTGCATTGCGTTGCATTTGCTACAATTTCCAGCGCTTTTCGGATATACGAGTTACTTGCAACACCTCCAGACACAACCTGAAAGAATAGGGAAGATGAGTATCAAATGCTATCACATACAGATAGGAACCAAGCTGTTACTACACTTGGAGGGAAAACCAGCTTTATCCAACAAGAAACTATTTGGGGCTAAGTAATGAGTATTTGCATAATAAAAATCTGGAGATACTAATCACAGTTTTTAGCCAGCACGTATTCGCTGCTAGCACTTTAAGTATTTCCTTAGTATCAGAAAGTGTCTCGGCCACATTTGCAATCACAATACATCACTATTTTAGCATTTGCATTTTTGGTTTTCGTCACTGAGCTACCCAGCTCTCACAAAACCATTATCTCTAGTATCCGTTTTTAATATCCCATCTTGCCAACTGCCGAATTTCCATTTTCAAAGATTTAAGACCTATTAAATAGGAAGATTACCAAGTCATATGAGTACGTGTAAAGGGATTTCACTAAAAGACGGAGGATAGCATCCTCGTTTTCTAAAAATAGGAACCACAGTGGCTACTCTGGTTTCTTTATGGCAAATCCTCTTCGAATTCAAAGAGAAAATGTAGCCTGGGATTCTGTTTTTCTACACAGGAGATGTTACGTCTACCTTCACGATGGCTACACATGGCTTTTCTTCTGTATTGCTCTACACTGTCCAGCAGGAGGCACAAGGCCCTAAATCCAAAGCGACACGCTGGGAAGTGAACCGCTGCCTGCTAGCGGGTGAGCGGGCGAAGCTTACTAATACTGCGTTCGCTGGCGGTAACAACCCTCTCTGCTTGCAAAACAGAATAGCGCGCTGCGTTCTCGTGGCAAGGTGGCACGCGGTCACGTGCTGCACCGCAGCGGCGATGTCTGCGGCGGAAGACAGGATCTGCCCCTTCTGAATGCCTTCTTCCTTCTCCTTCCTTTCGATTAGCTTATCGATAACGTGCTGAAGTCCCGTAAAAGAAAAATTGCAGTTCTTAGCATTCTGCATGGGAGGACTGAGGGTAAAATGGAATCTATTTCCTTCTTTGGCCAAATGTTCTATAGCCTTCCCACCGCTCATCGTAGAATATTCTGGACGATTGATTAAAGAAAGTCTTCTTGCCACCTATTAAAAACAAGCGATAATATATTTTGATCATAAATTAATTAAAGAAAGATTATCCACTATGACCACGTTAGCTTTAATCCAGGGATAAATGGTTTAAAATATGCGAGTCAATATCTGTAATAAATGACATTAAAAAGTATATTCTTAAATGAGTCATAGACTGCACATTTTGAAGTAATAGACATAAAGATAATGAATTCAAATGAATACAGAGACCATGGCTAATTTCAGACAAGGCTTTTCTTTTTTCTTTTTAGTTTTTCGAGACAGGGTTTCTCTGTGGTTTTGGAGCCTGTCCTGGAACTAGCTCTTGTAGACCAGGCTGGTCTCGAACTCACAGATATCCGCCTGCCTCTGCCTCCCGAGTGCTGGGATTAAAGGCGTGCGCCACCACCGCCCGGCTTAGACAAGGCTTTTCTTGAACAACCTGACCAGCAGCATCTAAGCACTGCCTCCCTAGTTTTTCTCTCCCCCTGGGGTTGGAAAATTGATGAGGATGGTTATTTAACGATTAACTTTGAAAATAAGAATCTGTTCTTTCCCTCCGTCATTTCGGCTGTTTTGTGGAGGGCAGCAGGCTCTGTACGTCTAAAGAAACCCCGCTGTGATGTTGGCAGTTACGCAGTAGGTTCTGAATTCCGTGTCTTTGCTTTTCCCTCACAGGGTTTCACTCTATGGCCCCAGTTGGCCTGGAACTCACTCTGGAGACCAAGCAGACCTTGAACTCGCAGTGATCCACCTGCCTCTGCCTCCAAGGGCTGGAATTAAACATTTGTACCACAATGCTCTGCTCCTAATATCTGTATATCATGACCTTTTGGCAGCATGCCACAATGCTATAGCGTCCCAAACACTTTCACAAGAATATTTGACTAAATATGTAACAATAACTACAAAGGATTTGAGTTTTTACATATAGATATAAAATTAGCATTTTATTAAATGGCTAAAAGTGACAAAATTGAGAGGGACACAGCGGTGATTCACACCTGTAGTTCCAGCACATGGAAGGTGAAAACAGGAGGATCACCATGAGTTTGACTCCAGCATGGGTTACAGAAAGGAACCCTATCTAAAAGAAGAAAAAAAAAAAACGTTATCACAACTCTTCACTTTTTTTTTTTTCTCTGCGTACTCTTGGCTGTCCTGGAGCTCATCAAGTAGACCAGGCTGGCCTCGAACTCACAGAGATCCACAAATCTCTGCCTCCCAAATGCTAGGATTAAAGGTCTGCACCACCATTCCAGGCCACAACTCTTGATCTTTGAGATAAGACCTTGCCGCACGGCCTAGGATCGCCTCAAACTCATTAAATAGTCAAAGTTGGCATCAAGTCTTTGGTTTACCCTGCTACCCATCCAGCCTTTTGCCGTGGTTTTTAAAAACCTTTTCAGTCAGGGGCATTGCTCAGAACTACCTAGATGACTAGTCTGTATACGGCTATTTAACTGGAAGAGCCAACAAAGTGACTTCTGAGACAGTACCTTGTCAAGCATGTCACCCGGCGCTATGTCCAAAGACTTCCCAAGAAGCAGGAAATCTGAAACTCCGCGGACTAAGGCCAACAGGCAGTGACCTCCAGAAATCAAAAGAACTAGAAAAGGAAATTCTACTTGGTTGGTGAGTCGGATGGTAAGCGCATGAGCCTCCATGTGGTGGATAGGAATGAAGGGCTTTTTAAACTGGTTTACTAGCTGTAGGCTGAATGATAAGCCTACGCCCAGGCTTAGCGCCAGTCCTGGTTTGACGGTGGTTGCAATGGCTGAGAGGTCACGTGGCGAGACTCCGCTGGCAGAAAGGGCTTCTTCTACTATTCGCTCAATATTTTCTCTGTGAAGCTGTTGAGCTACTGGAGGAACAATTCCGCCTGTTCTGAAGGAAAAAGAAGGAAGACAGTCTTTAAAAAACTAGGAAAGAAGGAAAACAAGTTATGTCTGAAGGCATTCTTGCAAATGAACCGCTGGGTCAGTATGTATGCTAACATTGCATGCAAATGAACCATTGGATCAGTATGTATGCTAACACTATGTGCATATGAACCACTGGGTTAGTATGTGTGCTAACACTGTGTACATACAAACCACTGGGTTAGTATGTATGCTAGCACTATGTGCAAATGAACCACTGGGTTAGTATGTATGCTGACACTGTATACAAACAGACCATTGGGTTAGTATGCATGCTACCACTGTGAGCTTTATAACGCAGGACTAGGAAGAGTTCAATATTGTTGCTGACTTCTTATCCTGTGTTCAAGACTGCTATGGTTTATTTCTGATGAAGTGAGGTCACCAGAACCACCTCATAAAGCATTCCAAAGAGGTCATGAGCAGAGGAAGGGCAGTCTAGAACTGTATTTAGCTCTGATTAATCTCCAAGGAGAGAATCTTAGAAATCAAAGCACGAGTTATTTGTCTAGAGTAACTTATATTAAAATTCATTAAAGACCACGAGGGGCCCAGGCATCAAAGAGGACTCATATTTTCTAGGAACGGCTGGGAGAAACAAGTATGAGCAGTAAGAAATATGAAGACAGGTTTATGAAGGTTTATTTTGAAACACACTGCACTGGAGGTCGGACGAGGACAGGGGCTAGCTTGCAATCCTAAAATAAAGTCTGGGAATCTAGTGTTGGGGTTAGCAGTGGAGAGCTCCAGCTGATGAGGGACAATGGGTGATCACTCCAAACACGGAGGGAGGGAAGAGTTAGCAGGGAGGGTCGGGAACGCAGCTCCTGGGGGAAGCACCTGTCTAAGATACTCAGGGCCTCACATTCAGTCTCTGGGATGAAAAACGAGGGCTAAATGGAGGCTAACAACACATATAGTAACTTCTAACTGGCTTACAGGCTGGGATTCAGTTCCCCAAGTCTGTAAAATCCACCTCTGTCTCAAAACATCATTTTAAAATACTCGACATTGCAAGACCATGTGGGATGGTTTCTATACATAGAAATAAAAAATCACAATACTCAATGACTATTTAATATATTATCTATATATAATTTATATAAATATGTATTTTACACACATTGTTTTTCAGGGAATGAGGATGTACAGAAATCAACAAGTGTATTTTGTAACAAAATTTTAAAAGCTTTATTTAACTTATTTCTCTATTAGCACCAAGAGCACTCAAGGCTCATTTGTACAACGTTTAACTTTTAATTTACTTTACATTTTTTAGATGATGTGTTTACTTATTTATGGGGGGGGGCTGGTGCATGTGGAGGTCAGATCAGCCGGAACCTTTACTAACATGTCACCCCAATGTTCCTTCAACATTCATTTTGACCTTGACACATTCATTTTGACCTTGTCTGCACATCAATGCCTCTCGACTTTTCTAGCTGGGTCTTTGGACTCTTGGAGACCGTGGCAGATTGTGATGCCAGAAGACCCCAGAGAGCAATCTGTCGCTGACTGTTATTTTCCAACTGAAAATATTTCCTGGCCTGGGATTTGAGAGAGTTTGAATTCCAGTCCCTTTCCTCCCGCTCATGTCTTCCTTGTTTTCTATCCGTTTCACGCCTTCCTTGGCATTTTACTTTCTAGAAATTATGCTAAGTGATAAAGATAAACAACGAGAAAAAGTACAGCGTTATTCTCAACTAACTAATGACAACATTTTCTAGACAGAGAATGCAGATGACTAATGAAGAAGGAAACCATTGAAATCTGGAGTCTAGGCGAGGGACAACAGAGGATTAACTAAGTTAGTGAGAACGGAGAGAAGTATCCCAAGCCGTACTTGAGGGTTATGTTTAGCACCCCTGAATGGCTGACGTACGTGGCTGTGAGCTGGTGAGGCCGTGAAGGTATGGAAGAGGGGGATACTCGTAAGCAGTGATTTTTATCACCATGCCCCCCCCCCCATTATCTCGCAGACCTGTTCACTGTGTTGATAGTAACGCGAGTGTCACTATGGCTAGATTTTACTTGCCAAAAACGGCAACAGGTGTTCTAAAGGAATTCATATAGAAGACAACGCCATCATGATTTTATAGACAAGGAAGTGGGAAATATGCTCGGTCTCAGTGCACAGTGCTAAACTATAACGTGAACCTACACTTAGCTCGAGGTAGGCAGGCACAGCAGACAGTTTAGTAGTACCTTGGGATCCCCACCTGGTTTGGATGATACCCACATCCTCCCTTGCAATGTGCACTTGGCAGCCTAGTTACTTTGCCTGTACCCACTAGGCATACACACCCCTCTCCAAACAATGCGCTCAGCAACCTCTCCCTTCCCCGCCTGCATGGGGCTATCTGTACTCCTGTTTCTGAACACTAGTAGACATTTCTCTGGTCCTGTGGCAAATTTAGACAGGTTTATTCAAATGTATCCCCCCAACATCCCAGAATAAGAAGAACAGAAAGGCTGACCCAGCCTAACTAATTTGGATGCATGTGCAAAACTGTGCCCTCTATTAACCGTTTAGAGAGAATGAATCTTCTGTGTATTGTCTTATGCCTATGAATAACTGGGCACGCACGTGATCAAAACAGCAGCCTATGGAAGCCGACATACACAACAGAAAAAAATGAGTATATGATCTAATCTGTCAAATAAAATAAAGAAGCACCCGAATTCTGTCCCCGAGTAACCAATCCCTCCTTTGAAAGCCCGGAAAATAGTTCTGAGTAAGAATCAGGGCCTCTTAATCACGTGTCCGGCTGCCCATCGGGACAGCGGTTACATTTACAACCATTCACAAGTGTCATTTTGATTCTTGTGTGAATCTGTGTGATCCCCTTTCAATTCTCTGAAAAAGATACCAAGAACCTGGAAATACCCACCCCGACCCCAACACAGCCGTTTTTTCGTTCGTTTGTTTAGAGACAACTAAGCGGCACTGGCTAGCCTGGAACTCGTATCCACCTTCCTCTGCCTCGGAAGCGTTGGTATTAAAGGCCTGTATCGCAAGGCGTGGCTCTATATAGTGGCACTCAGCGGTTTTTACACAATAGAATAGGAATTCAACTATATCAAAATTTGACTTTTACACGTGATAAAGACAAAGGGATGGTTTCGTTTTTCTTTTTCAAAAAAAAAAAAAAAAAACAAGTACCAGAAAACCAGGAATGACCAAAATGGTCGCTACTTACTTCAAATGCACTTCGGTCTGGGAATGCATGGCTTCTCCCCACACGCGTCCAGCTTCGTCCACCACGGCAGCGGCTGTGTCGTCACAGCTGGTTTCGATCCCCAGGACCAGCTTAGGAGGAGAGAGAACTCCAGGAGAAACACGAAGACGTCTCAGAAACCCATACACGTTCCTCTTTGGTGGGTTGGCAAAAACTCCTGCTGTCTTCCTGAATATTAGCATACTTGCTATTCTACAGATAATTCCTGGAAAAGAATTACAGAAATATGATTTGGAATTATCATTTGCAAGTAATTCATCTACTTAAGCAAAACAATGAATACTCATTTTTTAAGTAGGCAGTCTTACAAAATTATAAGAGCGTTAGGAAAAGCTGTCAAAATCTTACAAAGGTCCTATAAATTACTGAATATAAAATTAGGTCTTACAAAAGCGAGAAACATACAAAATCATTAATATTCCAAGTTGAACATACCCTAAAGTTAAAATCTAAACCACTCTCCCCACCTGACTTGCTAGTGGAAATATAAGGAACACTAGAACTATTATATAAAATTGCCTTGGCCATATTTATAGGGTGCAAATAAAACATGAATTCACATTTAGTCTTGAGTCTCATCCTGAGATATGTCATGTACATGACACATCCTTAAATTTAAAAAAAATTATTGAAATTTGAACACTTTTTGGTTCAGGCATTTTAGGTAAAGGGTGCTCAACTTGAACTTTATACAACAGCTAATGTTATTGCACAGTGGTTGTGTGGATAGTCCTTTTAAAACTAAGTTAAAAATTTAAAAATTAATGGGAAATAGAACAGATACCCCCACACACTCCATGTCCTGAGCCTCCTCTCCAAAACAGTGTACAACACATGGTTCCATTTATTAAAATATACGC
Source organism: Microtus obscurus (assembly GCA_963919715.1). Taxonomy (NCBI): domain Eukaryota; kingdom Metazoa; phylum Chordata; class Mammalia; order Rodentia; family Cricetidae; genus Microtus; species Microtus obscurus. The sequence goes on along the minus strand of CAWTZC010000381.1, from coordinate 8,280,708 downwards.
CCACCACTGAAAATTTAATTTTGTAGTTTGGAAACAGGTCCTCCCATAAAGCTCATTCTAAAAGAAATGCATCTGCAGAAACACTTTTTAATGCAATGTTTGGAATCACATCTCCATTTTTTTTATAACAGGTTTATCACCCCAAGCTTTTAAATCCTTTTCCCCACCCCGCCACCCCCCAGAGATAGCAATCCGTCACCATTCAATATAAACACCCCCTAGCATTTCGACACTGCAAAACGTGCGGGTCGAGCAAGACTGGGGTTAGAAACAAAATGTGAACACCTTAACTGGGAAAGCGGACCAGCAGGGACCGGCATGCAGCGAACTACCCGCAGACGAATTGGATTTCCTCAGTTTGGGTACCACAGCTGGCTCGGAAGCGATGGAGTCCCTGTCGGCGGGGAGCAGGACCTGCTTTTAAAAGTCTGAGAGGCCGGGTTCAGGTAGCACCATCCACCTGTCGGAAACTGCAGCCTGAGTCCGGAGCTCCGGCCCCGGGAAGTGACGCCAGGGGGCGGCGCCGCGGCTCTCGGGGCGGCTGTGCTTCCTGGGGCTCCAGAGCGCCTTAGTAAAGAAATGCTTAAGGACTTCCTGAGATTTCCAGCTTGCCCTCTGGCGTTCCTCCAAGGTGTGCCAGCACCAAGACTTCTACAGGGTCACGCTGACGTGAAGAGGAGTCCGAATTTAGTTCTGATTGCACTGCGGTACATTTTAAGAAACGGCCCTGCCTTCGGTTAGTGTTGCTGCCACCGTGAGGGAAAGGATCAGGTACATCCTCACCTTATTTTAGGGAAATATTACCCATAGTCCTCTAAGTAATTCCAATAAAACTCACTGTTCACCAAGCTGGACTTTGGTGGTGTCCGTACTTCGGTCTGTTGTGGGATTCCTACCAGGTGAGTAGATGTATGTATTTTATCTCCCGAGGAAAAGTTTTGTCACATCATTACAAGAAAGAAGGGGGTGCAGGAGAGAAAGTAGCATGGGCGGAGGAGACAGGGAAGCTTAGCAACTGGAGCCAGTATGTGTAACAAGAGCAAGCTTGGTGGTTAAGGAACAGCAAGGTCTGTGCACATCGGGGCCCCTGTCAGGTAAGCACCCCTGACAAGTCCCAGAACATCTGTGAATGAGCTATTTTGGTGATGGACGGCCCAATAAATCCAAAGTGGCTGGAAAGGAAAACGTGGAAGCATGGACCAATGCCAGAGAGTTAGGCAGGTTGGGAGTGTCAGAAGCACCATACAGAGGAGCAACCCCAGCCACCCATGCTAGGAATGATTTGGCAAGGGGCAGTGGTTGGACCTGGCATTAAAGACGTGACATGGGAGTGAGAGTCTGACTTACAAAACACAATTACCTGTCCATCATAGGTATAGTTTACTGTAATTGCAATTCCCTTACTTAAACTACTGATGCTCTTAATTAGTAGGTTCTATGATATGAGATCTGACAAAGAAGACTTACCCAGAATTTGGCCAATGAGTTGCTTCACCATAGCTGTAGTTGACGAGATCACACTTATGATTTATTACTTCTATCATCTATTAAAAGATTAAGAATCTAGTTTAGGAAGTCATTTGTAGAAACAGATTACCCAGTAAATAAGGTTTATAATCCCACGGTGTCTAAACTAATTGTATCCTAATTTATAAGGGTATTTCTAGGCTTACTGTAATTAAAGTCAGAAGGTAACAAGAGAAAGAATTACTAAAGCATCAATTAAAAGTGAAAATATTCTCTTTGGAATGCGGGAATCATAGAAGGAAATGGGAGAGGCATTGATTCTGAATAGATTTAAAGGCATTTTAATGTTGTGTAAGTTACACGACAAAGTGAATCACAGAGAATATTAAATTTACAAAGGGTTTAACTTCCTTTTAGAGTATTGGAGCGAGTCATATATATAACTGACTATGAATGAATGATTGGCATTCTCCTTCCCTCACACAATGCTGTAAGCTGGCCCTAGTTTCTTACCAATACCTCATTTCCTTGGCTGAGTTACTGTACCCTCATTGCACTGCCATCAACTTCTAAGCTGGGCCTGCCCAGCCTGCCTGTTGAGCCTTGCTCTCAGAAAAAGAGCAAGCACATTAGACAGAGGCATCCCATACCGGAGTTCTGCACTTCAAGACGCCAGCCTATGAAGGACCAGGACTTGACCCTCCGGCCCTCCGTTGTAAAAACCTCTCTTTTCACATCATCACAGAAGCCGTGCGGCCGGCTCGCTAACTACGCCTTCCTTACTGGAAACACAGCAGCTCTACGAGTTTCGTTCAGTTGCAGAAACATTTCAACACTTCACTACGATCCGATCACCACGCAGCTGGGGCGTTTGGGGATAAATGCACTCAGGAGAGAAGCTGTGTTTAGGATGGAGTGAGTTAGATCATACTTCGCGCCGCTTCCGGAAGCCTGCCAAGCCGCGCCCACCCGCAGCCGATTGGCTGCCCGACGCGCTAATCCCCACGCCCCGCGGTGGGCGGGGCCGAGAGGCGCGCGGGCGCCCGTTCCGCCGAGCGCACGCATGCGCACGCGCGCTGCGGATGGTGGCGGGGACGTCTCTCAGAGTGGACCCCACGGCTCGGCGTCTGCTGGCTGCGCGTCGCGGAGGGTGGTGAGTGCCTCACCTCGCGCGAGCTGGAAGGTAGTGTCACGGCGGTCGGGCACGCCCGGTGATGCTCGTGGGAGCTGGAGCCGCCTCCCGGGGCTAGGGGCGGGCCAGGCGCGCGCGTGTGTGTCAAGCCCTCGGGGCTGCAAGGCAGTTGTGGGAGCTCAGTACTCAGACTTCTGGAGTGCGAGACTAAAAAGTTGGTCTTGTTAGAGAGTGTAGCGGCTTGTAATGCTGGGTCTTGTCTCAAAGTCTATTGATGTGTGTTTATCCCTGATGAAAAGTCACGTGTAGTGCCACCCTGAAGAAATATGGATACCAGAAGTTCATCTCATTGAGGAAGGAGAAGAAAAGACTTGATCAATTTGTCCAGTTTCGTTCCGAATCATCTTTGAAATGACATTTTCTTCGCCTTGATGATTTGTATTTATAAAAGTTTGCGATAATTTATTTCAGAAATAACCCCGGGAAAGCTTTTAAAGTTGGCAGACGGCTTTGCACGTTTGTGTAGTGTCTAGAATTTGTTTGTGGTCTGTGGAGCAGTTGGGTTGTGCTTCAGATGTGTTGTTTTCTCCCTAAGTTCCCGAGTCTCTTTCTTTTTATAGATGCATCATGATGCGGAGGCCAGGAGGTACACTGGGCTGGGGGATGATGTGGGTACCAGGAGGTACACTGGACTTGGGGGGATGGTGTGAGTACCAGGAGGTACACTGGGCTGGGGGATGATGTGGGTACCAGGAGGTACACTGGGCTGGGGGATGATGTGGGTACCAGGAGGTACACTAGACAGGGGGATGATGTGGGTACCAGGAGGTACACTGGGCTTGGGGGGATGGTGTGAGTACCAGGAGGTACACTGGGCTGGGGGATGATGTGGGTACCAGGAAGTACACTGGGTTGGGGGATGGTGTGGAGTCTAGGAGTGTAATATTAAACATACAGTTGGAGGGAGTTGAGACTCTCAACTTGTTAGGAGGGCAAGCACTTAGTATTAACATTATACTTAGTGTCCCTGCATTTCATGGACTGGTTACCAGCCTTAAAGTACTGTAATTTCTCTCTCTCTTTTTTCTTCCTTTTTTTTTTTTTTTTTTTTTTGCATTCGGAGATACATACTGTGTGATTCCTTACAGCCAAAAGGTTAGGTAATTTAAGATAAGGTTTCGACAAGCGTCTTCTGCGTGATGCAAGCCGAGTGCTTAAAGAGTGTGGGAGAGATGGGGGTCATTCCAGTGGGTGATCAGAAATGGATTGCTGTGGCTGACATTGGAAGTGATTAAGAGGAAGCTGGGTAGTGGGGTACAGATAGATTATTCTAACAAAGGAAAATGGAAGTTCCTGACGGACCGTGGGGACGACCAGGAGAGACCCCACAGTGAAGCTAAGCGGCAAGTCTGAGGGAGACACAGTGATAAGTACCGTCTGTTTTACAGACTCTTTGAGGCGGCAGTGACGATTACTGTTAGAAATGCCTTCTTGGGAAGAGCAAGGTCACTTGACCGTACAGATTTAGGTTGGGGTATTGAGTTATCTAAGAACAGGAGAGAAATGCTGTGAATTCCTGGGAAGAAAGCCAGAGTTATCAGAGACAGATAGATAGAAATATCTGTGGTCACTCACTGGGGATACAGCAATGGCGTCTCAGCGCTTGCGTGCCATACGAAAGACCTGAGTTTGTCCCTAAATACCGACACAAAGAAAAAGCAGCATAGGGTCCCAAGGAAAGGATGTATTCCTTCAGAGATCCTTACTGAACAGACGAGAGTTCTGCAAAGGTGGCTGTAGCTTTAAGCTGCTTGGCAACGCTTTAGAAATAATTTGGCGATAGGAGTTTGTAACAGTATAGCTACAGGACTTCCTGAAGCTTGGCCACACAGCCAAGGAGCGAATGGTTGCAGTGAGAGGGCTAGGGGAAGGTACTTGGCTAGTGTTTGCTTTCCAGGCCAGTGGGCTTGTAGGGAGGCTGGACAGACAAAGGGAGGCGAAAGGGTGTTGGTGGTGTCAGTCTCGGCTGTCAGAACACAGGACCGTACACCCGGTAGGGGCTCAGCGACGGGAGCTTCTCACCGCTCTGGAGGCTGGCAGGTCTGAGATCCAGGCAGATGCTGTAGCCACTGAGGGACTGGCTTCCGAGAGTCACAGAGGGCACCTCCTGTCGGTGTCACTGGGTGCAGAGGAGCCAAGCAGCTTTGAGGGCTCCTCAATGAGCACCCGTGTTGCCGTCCTGAGGCCTTCATCCTCATGATCTATTGTGTCCCAGAGGGCCCTACTTGTGTTACTCATTTCCAGAGGACACAGGATTGGACAGGACACAGGTGTGACCTGATACTGCAGAGCGGACAAGATAAGAGAGAATCACTGTGTGGAACTGCTGGGCACAATGGGATGGCGGCCAGGTGTTGTGACTTGTCACGATCTCTGTAAACTTGTATTAGAAGAGCTGGGGTAAAAGTAGGTATTTGGAAAAAAATCATTTTGTAACATTGTAGAGAAAAAGAGAGGTTCTGAACACTTGAAGGACAGTATTGTCTATTAGCCATTTCAAGTGCTCATAGCTCTCCATGGGGCTATTGACTGTCATACTGTCCAGTGTGTAAGGCCGGAGACAGAAGACACTTTCTATCTGTGATAGGTGGCATTATTTGTGCGAATGTTATGATAATAGAGGTTTAGTGTTCTCCCAAAACGAGAAAGTTTTGGAGACTTCCAAACAATTGTTGAGAGATAGGTATAGGTACCTACTTCCCTTCAGACAGTTTACCCCGAAACTCAATAAAATTGTTAGTGGTAGAAAAGAATTCCCACTCTGCTTCTACATTATGATCCCACACCGGAACATGGTACGTTTTCAGTCTGTCCTGATGGCAAGGCTTAGGAGTCCCACTCCTTGGGAGGTGGAGATAGGAGAAAGGCAAATTCAGGTCCTGCCCGCACTAGAGTGAGTTCAAGACTAGCCTTGGCAACTTCGTGAGACCTTGTCTTAGAAAGAAAAAGGGCGTGTGTAAAGCCCTGGGTTCAGTCTCCGCAACCACAGAAGAATAATTGCATTTTAGGCTTTTACCATTTATATGACGTTTGACTCCCTGCAACGGGATCTTGCTGTTAAGCCCAGATTTCATCTTCCGCAGCCTTCCAAGCTTAGTTTTGGGATTTGGTCTGTTTCTCTACTGTGCTGATCAGCTTTGCCTTCTTTATGTAATAGCAAAAAATACTTGTGACTTGTAAGAACCCAGGAAGTTAGCCTCTTCCTAGTTCATGGCTAAAATCCTTGTATACTTGTTACAATGCCTGCCCCTCCTGCTTGCTGCTCAGTTACTGTAGCTTTTTACATGACAGGTGGGTTTACATGGCCTGAGAAAGAACCCTTAGCTGGTCTTTCGGTTTCGTGCTTCATGTTATCGTTTTGTTTAATATTAACTTCTATAGGCTCAGTTCATCAAGTGAACATGTACTTATTGTGTGGAGTTACTTAGAGTTTTTTTTCTTAAACAGTTCTCCCCCAACCCTCAGAAAAAAACAAAACTTTACTTTCTAGAGGAATTACATGTTGTTAAGGTAACCGTTATTGTCCCAAAATATTTTCTGAAGCTAGACATAAATGAAGGCAGATATAAAGCTCCCTCCTTGTCGTATGTACGCTTGTAATTCTAACACTCAGAAGGTACAAATAAGAGAATCTCTGCACGTTAGAGGCTAGCCTGGTCTGTTCCATGAATTCCAAGCTGGCGGGGCTACATACCCGCAACAGCAGAAGCCTTCCAGTGTGTCTTTTAAGTGATAGAATTTTCATTTTAAATTTTGGGAATTTTTTTTTGTTGTTGTTGTTGCTCTTGTTTCTGTTTTGAACAGAGAGTTTTGTCTGCATGTTGGTTCATCTTATGAAGGACCTGTAGCCTGCACAAAGGTTCTTTCCAACATGCTTAGAGACCTGTTTTAGGCCTAGTGATGCAGAAGTAATTCAGCATGTCTTGGGCCTGACTAGTTTGTTTTAAAAGCTGCTCGAGGTCTTGACAGCCAATTCGATAGAGCCCGGAGGTCTAGAAAGGCATTCTGGAGCATCACAGCCTTTGCATGACTAAGGAGGCACCTGGGAAGCTGCGAGATCCACACCCTAAAGTGCGGGCATCGTGCGGCGGTCGTGGCCAGCCAGGCATATGACTTGCTGCGTTTATTGTAGCAGTGCTTAGCATTCTTCAACTATTGGCAGCCAAGTGGTGACTTCTTTAAAATTCACCTGTCCCCGTGGTTCCGCGGCCCTGTGACTCAGTGATCTGAAGTGCATCGCATTTGAAGAGCTCAGAACAGGGTCTGGGTGCTGAGTTCGCGAGGGCAGGGCTGAGTGTGAAAGCAGAAGAATGGATGAGAAATGGAGCTTCTCCAAACGGCTCGACTGTGGCTAAGTGGAGGGGATACTTGGATTCGAGCTGGTGACTCCTGCAGGTGGTTGGAATTCAGTAGGAAGGAAACCAGAATTGTCCACGGTGGTTATACTGAAACCCGTGGACCGAGAAATAGAAAAACAGCAGTTTTCTCCCACTTGCGCTATTTGTAGATTTTTTCTGTCTTGTTTATTTAAGTTTGCCCGAAAACCATGGATTTACTGTGTCATTTTAGCCAGCCGTGTGCTACATTGTTTTAGTTCTTCCTCCTCGCTAGTCCCAGCTGGGACTCCTCTTCTGTCTCCCTACCACCCTCCATACGCCTGCTCTCATGACAGTGTGTTCACCTCTTCTGTGTCCCTTCTTTTTCCCTTCCCCAGGCCGAAGCTGCAGCTCAGAGGTTAACAGCACTTGCTGCTCTTGCAGAGGATCCGGGTTCAGATTCCAGCACCCGTGTGGTGGCGAGACGACCCATGTGAGGTAGTTAGTCCTTTTCATTGATGGTTAGTCCTTTTTATTGATGACTGGCGTCATCAAGAGTGGGCTTGCGCCAGCCTCTTGATGCCCAAACTCACGGTACAGCGGCGCTTTAAAAGGCCATCACCAGCTGGGGAACAAGTGTTCAAATGCTTGCGACTGTGGGGACATTCAATTTATTTTCTTTTTCGAGACGGGGGTTTCTCTACATAACCCTAATTGTCCTGAAGCTCTCTCTGTAGCCCAGGCTGGCCTCAAACTCAGAGATCCGCCTTCCTCTGCCTCCCTGGGATTAAAGGTGTGTCCCAGCTCCCACGCTGTAGGGGACATTCTTATTCAAACCACCACAGTAAGTTTTCACAGTCTACCCTAATGATCCTTTGGGCTTCACTGGATCCTTGGTGACCTTTTCCTTTCTGACTTCTTAAGTTAGAATCTTCTCTTTGTTTTAGTTTGGCTAGGGCTTTGTCAATCTTGTTTATTTTTTTAGATTAACAACTCTGACTTTGCCCGCATTGACTTTTCCAGCCTTTTATTAGCTGTTGCCCTGGTCCTTATTTGCTCTAATTCCTTTGGGTTTGCTTTGTTTTCAGTTGAGGGGCATCCTTTGCTAGTACTGAAGATCTCTCTCCTGTTTTCATGTAAGCTGTTAAAGCTCTAAACTTCCTTTTGAAAATTGTTTTATTTATTTACTTATTTATTTTTTTAAACTGAGAAGCTTTCTAAATTTATTTATTTTTATTTTATGTGCATTAGCGTTGGTGTTTTATCTGCATGTATATCTGTGTGAGGACGTCACATCCCCTGGAACTGGAGTTACAGACAGCTGTGAGCTGCCATGTGGGTGCTGGTAATTGAACCCAGGTCCTCTGGAAGAGCAGCCAGTGCTCTCAAGCACTGAGCCATCTCTCCAGCCTCCAAAAATTGTTCTGTGACTTGTTTCATTTGATTGTAGAAAATTAAAAAAAAATTCCTCTCTGCTTTCTGGTCGTTCTAGAATGTACCATTCAGTTTCCAAGTACTGTCCAACTTTTTTAGTTCTAGTTGCTGTAAATTTCTAGTTTTCTTCCATTGTTGTCTGATAAGACAGCAAATTATTTGGTTCTCTAAATATCAGTTTGTGGCTGACAGTGCTGTCTGTTTTAGCAGAGCTTCCACAGGCTGGTGAGAGTGTGTTCTCTGTGTCTGTTGGATAGAATATTTGTGTGCAGTGATGAACCATTAGATGTGTAGTATAGTTTAACTATCAAGTTTCTTCATTGATTTTTAAATTTCAATGATTTGTCTAAGCAGCGCTATAAAGAAAGGACTCCATATGCTTTGTGGGTCTGAACTCTCATAGGCATGCCTGCCATGCTGTCTTTCCATGGTGTTAATTCTGTGAATCAATCTCTTGCTCAAAAGGACAGTCTGCCTCAGGGTCCCCTGTGAACCTCAAACCCCAGCCCTTTCAGTGTGGTCCTTTGGAGGAGTGCTGTTGCTTTTATTTCTAGTATGTTTCTGTGTTCTGATTTGTGCATCTTTTGGTTTTGAATACCTTCGGGGTATCGTGGAGGGTCTTGGGTGAGCCTGCTACCTTCCGCTCCCCTGCTGTGAGCAGCACTGCGTGACTACTGCCTCTTGGCTGGCATTGGCATTACCTCTCAGCGGTGCCCGTCTTCTCCTCTGCCCTGGGTACGCTGCTCTGACATTAACTGTGTGACCTCCCAAAGCTTTTCTCGTTCTCTCTTTGCTGATAAAGTCTTAAATCTTTAATCATTTAATATTCAGGGTATTTTTAGAGCTGTTTGAGTTGTTGTGTGGCTGTGAGAGGTAACTAATTACGTGTGTTTTAGGACTCCTTGTATCAAGGTCTTGACCCTGTGTCTTGACAACTGAATGAACTTAGCTCCTCCTGCATACCTCAGTAATCCTACAAAATGGAGATGGCAGTGTTACCCTGCTTCTAAGGATATTAGTAGGAAGTTTATTGTCTCACACTGTGTGAGCTTACGGTCGAGTTTTGCATACATAATTCCTCAGCACAGGTACGCTCCTAAGGTATCGCCTGTTGTTATCATCTGGCCTATACACGTCAGAAATGTTTACAATTCCTCTTTACGCCTTGTGATTCTGTTCCAGCTACTCTGCTGAGCGCGAGGATGAAGCAGTTGCCTGCGGCGACAGTCCGCCTCCTGTCCAGTTCCCAGATAATCACGTCAGTGGTCAGCGTTGTGAAGGAACTCATCGAAAACTCCTTGGATGCTGGAGCCACCAGCATCGACGTGAAACTGGTGAGTGCCGTGCCTTTACAGCTAATGGACCTGACAGGTTTTCCTGAGAGATTGTTGCTGGACTTTCATTCCCAGGTGTTGGGCGTTTGGAATACAGTTTAAAGAGTAGATTGTAATTTAAACCAAGATTATAGTAACGCTAAAGGAAATCACAGAAAAAAACTTAAGCCAGATAGGGATTGTTCATCCAAACACTCAGCCAAATGTCTGTTTTCTTTTAACGTGTGTCCTTGGTTGTTTGTATGACTTAAACCCGACCTCTGAACACACAGTACACGCCTGCAATGTGATGCTGCCGGAACCTGCCTATAACTTAACCTCACCGTGAGTTCAGACTGTTGTATGTGGTGAAATATTCTTACTTTATATGCTAGGGTTCCTGTTCTTATAGACACATACGCATTCAACTATGAAAGCAAAGACTAGATATTTTCCTGCTCTCATTCCTCAGCATGCAAGTCTCTTTTATTCCAAATTATTATATTGTGTTAGGATGTTAGGTTTTTAAATTTGCTATATTAGTTAGTGACTGAACTTTCATAAAACAGTCACTACTTGAACTTTGGGTTGGGATTAGCGTAGCCTGCCTCACAGTCTCTGCACTAGCCTCTCTTAGACACCTTTCTCTGGCTGTGAAGTGACTCCGTAAACAAGGGAACTTCAAAGAGAAAGCATTGAGTGTGGGTTTCTGGTTTCAGAGAGCGGCTGAGAGCATGCAGCAGGCAGGCACGGCACTGGAGCAGTAGCCCAGAGCCTACATCCTTATCCTCCAGCAGGAGGCAGAGAGGCCACCCTCTGAGACACACCTCCTCCAAGGCCCCACCTACTAGTGAGACTAAGCATTCAAATATATGAGCCTATGAGGGTCATTCCTATTCAGACCGCCACATTCCCCCCTCTGGTCCTGCATTTGTCAGGGTTCTCTAGAATGTATAGAATGACTCTCTCTACATATGTGTGTGTGATGAATCCCTCTCTCTCTCTATGTATGTATGCATGCATGTATAGGCTTCCAGCAGAAGGTGTGGCCAAGATTAAATGTGTGTCTTCCTGCCTCAAGATCTTCCCTCAAGATCCAGATCACAAGTGTGCCCTCCATTTCTGGATTATCGTTCATCCAGATACAGTCAGGTTGACAACCAAGAATAGCCAGTACAGGTCCACAGAGACTTGTAGTCATATCATAATGCAAGATACATTTACTTCAACTTCAGAAGTCACCATCGTCTTTCACAGTCTCTGCACCTTAAAAATCCAATGTTTCTTATGACATTCAAGGCAATCTCTTAGCTGTAACTCCCAGTAAAATCAAAATCAAATTATATACTTCTAACATAAAATAGCACAGAATAAATATACAGGACCACTGTAAAATGCAGAGAGAGTGTATAGTATAATAAGGAAACCCAGCAGGGCAGAGTGTAATTATATGTGGCTCAAGGTGGTACCATGGATCTTAGGGATCTTATGGCACGGGACAAATGTGCCATTAGAATGATGATGTTTATCGTTCATTACATGGGAGTGAAGTTTATTAGGGAAGGAAGGAGAGAGAGAGAGAGAGAGAGAGAGAGAGAGAGAGAGAGAGAGAGAGAGAGAGAGAGAGAGAGGAGAGAGTAATCTGCCGCCTTAGAGAAATGGCAGAGAGAGCGGGAATAAGCGTAGATTGTTTCTTAAAGGGACCTTTGCACCTGCATACAGACTACCTAGTGACATAGCAGCCAGAAGGCCCTGGGCTGGCCAGGGTAATGCCTGAGGTGTGCAGGATTTGCCACTCTGTCCCTGCCAGGTCCCCAAGGAGGAGGGCAGGTTTGCATTTGCCTGGATAATAGCACTGATATTCTTCTGAAACTTCTTGAGCTAGGCCTCTATAATCCAGATTGCTTTCAGCACCACTGTCTTCCCAGTTATACTGGGATAATAGCACTGATATTCTTCTGAAACTTCTTGAGCTAGGCCTCTATAATCCAGATTGCTTTCAGCACCACTGTCTTCCAAGTTATACTGGGATGGCCCATTAATACTTAAATAATACATAATACTTTCAGCATTCAACGGCTTTCCTACCTGAGGTCTATATGTTTTCCATATTTCTCCAAGCAGCAGCATGGTCAGGTCTGTCATAGCTATACCCAATCCCTGCCACTAACTTATGTCTTAGTTATTTATCTGTTGCTGTGAAGAGACACCATGACGTAGCCAATTTAGAAAGCATTTAGTTCAGTTACGGTTTCAGAGGTGAGTCTGTTATCATGACAGGAAACATGGTGGCATGCAGGTGAGCAGGTGCTGGAGAAGTAGCTGAGAGCTACATTCTGATCCACAGCTAGAGGCAGGGAGAGAAACTGGGCCTGAAGCTTACCCCAAGAGACACAGCTCCTCCCACAAGGCCATACCTCCTGTTCCTCCCCAAAATGAGTATGTGGGCCATTCTAATTCAAATCACCATAGGCCCTAAATGTATTTATGCAGCATACATATGCAAAATGTGTTATGAACGTTGTTATGAATCAGATCAAACCTTAAAGTGCTGAAGATGTTCTGTTCTAAAATAGCAAATGTTCCTCCGTGATTTAAATTATGTAAAAATAAACCAGCACCTTCACCTATCTTCTCAGTGTGCAAATATGTATTCATCTTTAATAAATGGTAAAATTATATGTATAACAATGTATTATTTCAATTATTAAATATTGGATTTGTATACCTATTTTACATATCTGTATACCACAGATTGGGCAGAACTTTGGTATTTGAAAAGAAATTATGGATGGAAGCCAGACAGTAGTGGCTCACACCTTTAGTCTCAGCTCTTGAGAGGCAGAAGCAGGTGAATCTCTGTGAGTTCGAGGCCAGCCTGGTCTGTAGAGAGAATTCCAGGACAGGCTCCAAAGCTGCAGAGAAACCCTGTAGATAGAAGTTTCTGTCCTGCCTGGTCCCACAGCCATTCAGTCCCCAAAGAAACACACAGAAGCTTATTTATAAACTGTTTGTCCTTTTAGCTCAGGCTTATTATTAACTACTTCTTATAACTTAAACTAATGCATAATTCTTGTCTATATTTAGCCACGTGGCTTGGTCCCTTTTCTCAGTGCAGCATTTTCATCTTGCTTCCTCTGTGTCTGGCTGTTGACTGCCTCTCCCTGCCTTACCTCTTGCGTATACTTCCTGCTGGGCTACTGGCCAATCAGTGTTATGTTAAATTAATACAAGTGACAAATGTACAAGAGCATCTACAGCAAAACCCTGTCTCTAAAAATCAGAAAATAGAGAAGAAAAAAAGAAATTATGGATGGTAAAGGTTTAGAGAACGCCACCAGTGCTGGTGACACACTGCAGTTAGTCTGGACGCTACCCCCAGTGCTGGTGACACACTGCGGTTAGTCTGGACATTTCCCCTAGTGCTGGTGACATAACTGCTATTAGTCTAGAAGCTTCCCACAGTGCTGGTCACACACTGTTGTTAATCTGGACGTTTCCCCCAGTGCTGGTGACACACTGCGGTTAATCTGGATGCTTCCCCCCTTTTTAAATGCCAAGCTCATAGACTTAGACCCTATATTTTTGTGTCTACCCTACCTATTATCTACTGTTTACTAGGAGTTGAAGTCTCTATTACTGAAAGCAAGAATATGTTTTTTAAAATCTAATTATCAGATATTTGTGTTATTGCTAGTAGTGTGACATCATAATTCTGACAGGGCTACTTTGTAATGAGAGGATCTTGCTTTTGCTTATTAACAGATAAAATTCAGATGGGTATAATTCCCAAGTACATCTCATAAAAAATGTTAACAGTTTTACAAAGAATCAGTGTTCCCAAAACTTGCCTAAGTCTCTTCATTAGCTAGTAGTGAATTAAGTGTTTCCGACTTCAGGTTTCTCTTAGGGTGCTTGGGGTACATCAGGTTAAGTTGGGGGCTTTGTTAGGTAGTTACTAATCAATCACTATGGTCCTTAGGGTGTTGGGGGTACATCAGGTTAAGCAGGGTTTTTTAGGTAGTTACTAAACAAAGACCATGACTCTTAGGGTGTTTGGGGTACATCAGGTTAAGTTGGGGGCTTTGTTAGGCAGTTACGAAGCTTCACTCCTGCAGTTTGAGATTATGAGTGAGGCTGAAGAGTGTACATACATACACTTCTGTCCATCCAGAGAGTCTACAATTGCCGCTGTACCAAGGAGCACAGTTGCAGAATGTCTGCCCAATTGTGCCTTTAAATCAGCCGTTCTCAACCTGTGGGTTGAGACCCCTTGGGGGCCGAACGACCCTTTCACAGGGGTTGCATATCAGATAGCTTGTATATGATTCATAACAATAGCAAAATTACAGTCATGAATTAGCAGCGAAAGTAAGTTTATGGTTAGGGTCAGCACAACATGAGGAACTGTACTAAAGGATCTCAGCATCAGGAAGGTTGGGAACCACTGCTTTGAATAATATTCCATGTGCAAAATAACGATGTGAAGAAATAGTTTATTGAATTAAGGCCCAAGAGTGACTATTTTTCTTAGGCATTTTATATAATTAGTCTGATTAGAGTGTAAGTGACAATAGAATATAAATGACAGTGTCTTTATATCCGACAGGTGCCATTTAGGACTCCATCTCATTCCTACCTGCTGTGGGTCTTTACCTGTTCCTCTTTTCTGTTTTATCTCTTGAAATGTGTTTCTTGTTATAAAGTGTCTCTCAAAGACAAAGTGTTTTCTTAAAACAATGTTAACAAGCCAATGGAAGCGTCCCTATAAAGTAAATCAGCACCGTCACCTACCCGGGGATTTGCTCATCTACTTTACAGGATTTCTGAATGAACGGCTCTGCTGGGCCTGACCCTGCACCCAGACCTGCTTTGTTCAGATTCCTGGAGGTGTTTATGCTGCAAGATCGACGTTTCTCTAGTCAATGTTTTGGTCTGTTGTTTAATAAAAATGAAGCAGACATGCTGTTTCCAGGCTGTCAGACAATTTTTGATTGACGCCGAAATCTTAGGTATTTCCTGATAATGCTTTGCATGCGTGGCGTGTTTTTAGCAGTACCGACAAGGTGCTGTGTGAGCTTAGGTTACTACAGTGTGATACCCTTGTATGCTATGGAGCCAGTATAAATCCCAGAAGCTTTTCCTCCTGTAGTTATCGTCTGTGGTGATGTCCGCAGGGCTTTTCGGAGCGAGGCTGATAACAGTTGGTGACCATGTTCATGGGAAACAGGGTCATTATGGAAATTTGGTTTCTCTTGTGAGTGCAGAGCTCAGTATCATAGGATTAGCTATGAATGGAGCTTACTTTCCTAATTTTCAAATTTAGAAGAGATTACCAAATTAGATATATTTTCTCAACAATTTTCTGTTTGATGATATTTATAATGAGAAATTTAGAAAATTATAAGGTACTAAATACTTAATTTTTTATGAAAGCAGTAAAGGAGAACTTATTAAAAATCAGACTAAATAAGAATGGTTGCTGGATTCTTGGTGAATAGAGCAGGTGAGTTTTTGCTGGTGATAGTGTTTTATTTCATTTGGGGGATGATATATATAAAATCTATGGTAGACTTTTAATTTGCGTTTAAATATAAATTACCACAAATACCTATGCAAGTAAACAAGTTGATAGAACACTCAGAAGATTAGTTTGACCTCCTTGTGTTGTAGTTGAGTTGAGGTCCCTTGTTCAGTGTACTGAACCTAGGTATTAGCAGAGCTGAAGATGGGAGCTCCTGTTGACATGGTGTTACCTCTCCCTTAAAGCTGTCAAACAGCTGGACTGCTTAATCTGCACTTCTAAATGTGATCGCCTCCATTTAAGTTTTATCAATTGAAAGTATTCCTCACTTTGCCAGGAGAACTACGGGTTTGATAAAATCGAGGTCCGGGACAATGGCGAGGGCATCAAGGCTGTGGACGTCCCTGTGATGGCTGTGAAGTACTACACCTCCAAGATAAACAGCCACGAAGACCTCGAGAACCTGACAACCTACGGTTTCCGCGGTGAAGCCTTGGGGTCGATTTGTAGTGTTGCGGAGGTGAGGAAATTTCTGTCAGCTACTTTATTCATTTCATAGTGACCGAATATTAGAATTAAGAGAAAACCAATTCATTGTATAGGAGCTTTAATTTTTTCAGTTAAGGTAAAATACACTTAATAGGAAATTTACCCTTTTTAATAACAGTTCAGTGGTGTTAGGTGCATTCAATTATTGATCATTTATCAGCTATCCATTTCTAGGTCATTTTCATCTTTCCTGGTTACAGCCCAGGACTCATAAAACAAAGCCCCCTGTCCTCCTCCCTCCTCTTCTGTATGTGGCTGCTACCATTTTGCTTTGTGTCTCTATCAGTTGATGCTACAGGTGCCTCATAAAAGTGGAAACGTTAGGCCTTTTGTGTTTGGCTCACTGTACTTCATATACTTTGTTCAGGGTTTGTGTCTGTTACGTTGTACCACGTAAAGGGTTTCCTAAGCCAGGCATGTTTACATCTGTAATTGTAGTGCCAGCGAGTCTAGCCTGGGCGCGTAGTGAACTATGTAAGTGTGTATACACTTTATTTATGCACTCATTTGTATTGGATTCTTGGCCAAATGAACAGTGTTGCTCTGGACACAGGTCCTTGCCATCACCGCTTTTGGTGAAGTGGTCTTGGTATGTCCTGTGATAATTCTGTCTTTAGTATTCTGAGAAATAGTAACATGTGCTTTGTGATATTATTGCTCCTTAGAGGAGGTTATTTAGGAGACCCTTCACTTGGAAAGGTTATATTTCAAAAGGCCCACATTTAACTTTCTAGAGCCTTTATCTACCCTAACCTAAGACTGCGAATCTAAAGGTAGTCTATAGTGTATATACTTTCCTGCACTTGCTTGATCAGGAAATCCTTTTGGAAGGCATGCCCCTGACTTTGTTTTTAGGTCTATGGGAAACACTGTGGATTTTGCACTTTGGTAAATATAGGTGATGAAATTGAGTTTGGCAGCTGTGAACTGACTTGTCCTACCTTACAGATACCAAGGGCCAGAGTGGACCCTGCCGCTCTAGTCAGTGACTGCTGGGTGGGCTCTTGTGTTTTCTTTAAACCCCTTACTTCAGTGCTTGGCCCACACAGTTGTCTGCACTGTTGCTGCTCCTGATTTCCTGACTACCGTACCCTCAGTCCTCGTTCCTGTCTCCTCAGTTGTTTCTGATTGTAGGACTTGAGTGGCCTCCTTTATTAAATTGTTACTGTATAGAGTTGGGCTTGTTACTGTTGGAAGGTGTCTTGTGCTGGTAAGGGTGACAGTAACTGTGAGGCCATGGCCATATCATACTTGTGCTAAGGCTGGAATGCCCTGCTTAGTCAGAACCCTCAAGTGCCAGAAAGTAATGAAGTAATGGCATCTAAGCTAGTGTTTAGGAAAAGTGGCATGATCATGAGCTATTGCTATGCCTTCTCTGCCCATTGGATTATTTTCCAGAGTCACTGTAGTTTGTGCGCGCAAACATGCGTGCGTGTGCATGTGTGTGTGTGTGCGCGCATGCTCAAGTGTCCATGCTTAACCAAGCATTTACTTACTTTTTAACTTTAGAGCTCTGTAAAGTGTTGCCTTTAGTAGGCTGGAGAAACGCTGCGGAGGTGATGAAACCTCAGTGGGAAACTCTGCTGTTAAAACAAAGAAGACCAGGCCCCACTTCCTGCAGATGCTCAGCGCTCCCCTGAGGGGGAAACCTTAAGTGCGCTCCGCTCCGCACTCTCCCCAGCACCCAGCACACAATGTGCCTCTTTCTTTCTGTTACCCGGCACCTGCTTTATTTAGAGCAAAAAGAGGGTACACCTGGGAACTGCCTGTCCTGCTGGAGGCTGTACACGGCAACCCACAGCCTTGGAACTAGTACAGAGCACACACTGTAAAGCGGAATAGGATTTGAGACCTCGGAGCTTTCCAGTACCCGCCCTGTGTGTGCTTCGAGCTTTGATTGGCTACTTTAGAGCGTAAATATTTAATCAGTTAGCTGCTGTCCAAACTAACAGGTAGGATTTAAGCTCTACGTTTCGAGAGTATTGTCAGGAAACGTGTTTTGGTGTGTCTGTTCTCTGAAGCTCTGCCCGGCCTTGCAGAGGTCACACCAACTTTGTCTGCTAGGTGGCAGCTGTGTACTTAGTCTACAGAAATGTGACTTCCCACTGCGACTGCGGCTCTGCTCTGCCTGCCCGTTCTGCTTGTCTGCTGCTTACATTAGTTAAGTTCACTCAGCACCCACATTCATC
This sequence comes from Microtus obscurus, assembly GCA_963919715.1. NCBI lineage: Eukaryota > Metazoa > Chordata > Mammalia > Rodentia > Cricetidae > Microtus > Microtus obscurus. The sequence continues at coordinate 8,262,724 of CAWTZC010000381.1, read as the reverse complement.
ACTTTGCCTTCTATGTTTGAGATAGTCAAAAGGCCTCAAGAATAAATAATTGAAATAATTTTACTTATCACGTTTATCAGAGAATTACTATTACAGTAATAGAAAAATTTAAATCTTTTGAACATTTAAAATTTACAGTTTACATGTTGCAATGCTGTGTAAATTTATCTTAAAAACATTAAGACTTTCCCTTTACAAATCCATTATAAACTCACATACATATATGTGTGTTTACATTTGTGTGCGCACAGACAGCAGTTAAGTCTTATATAAAATAAAGGTATTTTCTATTGCTTCAGAAGGTGCTATATGTCCATGCTCATTAACAAACCTCAAAGGTAACCGCTTTCTGACTAGTGTTGGCTCAGGCCAGTGCTGCCTCTCGTTAACTTGATACGGATCAAACTTTTCAGCTTGCATTCTTTGGTCGTGGAGTCTTTAGACATGTAATGATTAGGCTTGATTGTATGTTGTGCACCTCTGTGCACCGCCCAGATTCCCTGCGTTAGGATGCGTGCTGCCAAGAGTGTTGCTTACTAACGCGTCTCACATCCGAGTCTCCTTCACGTCATCAGAAGAGAGAAGCATATTACCCAGGTCATGCAGAACAAGCAGTCAACACTCAGGGACTTGAGGAAGTCTTGGTGAGGTCCATTCCCAGCTCAGGACAGGGCTCTGCCCTCTCCTGTAGTAAAGTGCTGGTCATTAACCTTTGTCTCAAAGTCTAGTTCATGGCTAAGCTTCTGTGTAGGTCTTCCGTGGATCCATCTCTCCGTATTACTGCTGAGGAAAATTCTTACAGAGTTAAATGCCAAGTTTCCTTACCCCAATTTCAAAGCAGCCTGTAATGATCCCTCATTGTAGTGGAGATGAAACCCTCTTGGGTCCTAGTGTTATCTTAGTTTGTCGCAATGCATGCATTACTCTGGGGTCGGTGGTACTGATGCAAGCAGGTCTTCACTTCTGGTTCTACAGAAGCATAGCACATTGAATTATGTAAGTTCTCAAGGCTTTTGAATGATGATAAATTACTGTTCCTGAATTTCTCATTGCTACTTTTCAGTGTGTTCATACGACTTATTAAAATCGGGCGTGTACTGGAGCACAGCCTGTCTTGTTCCACTGACTCTGTACCCCCGTCTGTGCCTTGTCTCTTAGACACGGTGAGAGGATATATGGTGTGCAGCTACAGGCTTTCCTGCTCCGGACTCCAGCGTAGAAAACAGTTTGCAGTTGTGCTTAAACCAGTGATAAACTCAGTCGCTTATCCCGGTCTGCAGGCTTTCAACTATGTTTACACTCCTCTTGTTGGGAAATCTTTTCTGAAACTTTGTAGCCATTCATAGGCAATTCCTCCTAATTTCCACCAAAGGTCTTCATTCTATAGACAAGTTCATTATTTTTTTGTCTTGTTCTTTCAAGTTGCTAGCCATTGTCTCCTGGTCACGTTCACATTTGTTGGTCATCCGTGCAATATTATTAGAGTGCTACAGTGTGCCTGGTATTACTCTGAGCAGTCCCGCTCATTAGATGTCATTCCGTAGAGAGATAGCACAGGATCTGTAGTGGTTTCTGAGCCCCAAGCTTGGAGGGGTAGACTCAGAAGCTAGGAGAGCCATAAAGCAGCAGGAAACAGCATCCGCCTTGAGACTGAAGGAAGCGAGTAAAACCTGTGTCCTTCAGTACCAGCGCTTCTTGTGCCGGTCACAGCCGTGATGGTAAAACATTAGTGTGACTGAGGGCTGGAGATTGTTGGAACAGTTGGAATGTCCTGCTTCCTAAATGGAGCCTCTTTCCAGGCAATAGAACTGCTTTGAAAAGGGTACAGCCAGCTGTTCCTGTTGCTGGTCGCCCCACATGGAAGTTTCTGGAAATGTGGAAGTCAGAGGACATCCATTAGTGTATGTCTGTGCATAGCCAGGCAGGTAGACATCTCAACCTCCAAAGAGAAAGACATTTGGTTATTGAGGCAGCAGTGCCTCCTTTCACTCAATCGTAAAGGCTTTATCTTAGCTGCTAGACTCACGTTTCTGTGCTACAACATCGATTCATCCAAAAGCCAGGCTGTGGCTGATGGTGTAGCTCTGGTAGCGCACCTGCCACGCGTGTGCAGGATTCTGGATTCAAGTCTTGAAACCGAAGAAACAAACCAAAAGCCAGATCCACCTCAGTAGAAAATAAAAAGAAAAAAAATCAGGCTTATCCCCATGGCCTTGAATGAATTTGGGTGAGGAAGACTTTGACTTGCGCTGCCAGGATGTTTCTTAAGAAACTTTGTTTCCGCGTCATCTAAATAGGAGACTGTGCTTACATAGGATTGAGATCCTTGTTTGTAATGTTAGTTTTATAATTGGGCCCACTTTTAATACTAGAGAACACATATAATCCTGAAGGTTCTCTGAAGAATTCTTAAAGGTGTTGTCTTAATTCTGATGTCACTGGGCTCGCCCTCTTCCACGGTTGCTCAGTGTTTCTAGAAAGAATCCCCAGTGGTTGTGGGTGATGTCAGAGGCCCTGATTGTGGTGCCGGGTACAGGCTCCTGCTGCACTGCTAACGTCCTGTGACCCTGGCCTGTCCAGCACGAGGTTCTGCCTGGGATATCGGGCCACGTGATGAGATGAACCCTTGAAATATAATTCCTCATGAATTTATAAAACAGGGTTATATGTGTTTTCTTCCCTGTCTTACCATACATCACAAACCATCTTCCAGATGAATAAACTTCCACAGTGCCCTGAAAGTGGACATTTATGAAATTTTATTGTTGGAAACCATAGTACGCTTTTTTTTTTAAAAAAGTTTAACATAAATGTCAATATTGTAGCACTGAAATCCTGCTTCCTTTCTTGGAACTTCAGCTTCTTCATCTAGGCTGGTGTGGGTTTACTGTTCACTGATATGTCTAAAGCATGAGCAAGTTAGTGTCATAGCAGATCCGTGCACGTGTGTAAACCAAGTCCCGTGTAACCTTACCACGCCTTAGATCTCCGACTTCTCATCGCCTCCCTGGAGGTGAAAGTGTCACCCTTTTCTCAGGACCATCCTGAAGCCACGAGAAGGGTTAGTATTGGAACTCCGAGTCCAGAGCTGCCTTTGCTCAGTGATACCAACATTACATCAGGTGACTGGCTCTTTGGAGAATAGAAATAGGATTCAATCTGACCTTGGCAGTTTGGAGAAGCAGTTGTTTACATGGAGAATTATTTTTAAAGGGGTAATTGTGGAATAATAAAACAGAAAAAAATTTATACCACTCACTGTTCTCTTTGTTTTTGGTAAACAAAACCAATAATGCACTGGATACTTTAGACCAGGGGTTTGACAGGGAAGGTCAAGGTTAAAGTTCTGCATCATCAACCTATGGAACGGAAGTAGAACAGCTGGAATACACAGACACATACATCTTTGGCTTAGGTAACATTCTTTGTTTCCATTTTTTTTTGAATAGTTATCATGCAAATTGCAGCTTGAGCGAATACCCCTAGTAAAAGTTAGATAGACATTTCAGAACTAATAGTTCTCCAGACTAACAAAGATCTTTATTTATCTATCTCTCATCTACTTATCAATCTAGTGTCTATCTATATCAATATATCCCTATATAGCTCACATAATATATATGTATATACCCATATACCTACACACACACACACACACAGATGGAGTAGGGTCTGGTGGGGGATGGTGATGGCGGTGGTGGTGGCGGCGGCGGAGGCGGCGGCGATACACTGGTACCCACACATGGTGCCCGTGTGTTCCACAGAGCATATGGCACCAATAAATCTACTGAGGACAGATGGTAGAACCATCAAATACAGACTCTAACTGGACCCAGAGGAGCCCAAGCAATGCAGCTGGATTATTGTAGGTTCTTTTGTGCTGAGTCAAGGAGAGCCAGGAGAGATGACTCCTCATCACAGGACTGCTCTGTCCTGGGCCGTCTTGCTTCCCCTGACCATATCCCTGCTCTTCACCGTTGCTTTTCGTCTGTTCTTCATTTTATTTTCCATCAAGGCTGTGTTTCCTGCCAGGTAGATAATAGGATGTGGGATGTAGGGGGTTCAGAAAAGTACAGGATTCTTAAATTTCTGTATTCACAGATGACATCATAAGGAGGTATTTTCATATTCTCCTATGCTCATATGCTTAATACTGACTTTTAATTAATGAAAATTTTACCCTTAAACATTGAATTTTCAACTTGACTTTAAGAAAAATATCCTTAAATACTTAAATATTTTGAATTTTACTATTTGAAACTATAAACTTGAAATTCAGAAATGTTTTGTATAAAATACATAAGGGAAGGAAATGATTGCTAAACAATTTCTCATTTGTCCATAAATTTTATGGGAATTATTAAAAAGCAGATACCCTTGGTACAAGTGAAGTGTTTTCTTTTACATTTGTGTATTATATAATACAAATGGCCATTTGCAGTATAGTGGTTTGTGTTTTAATTAAATGCTCAAATATTAGTTTAGTTGCAATGTAAAAAAAATCACATGCTGCCTTCACTTGTGATGGTTCACGCATTTAATCCCAGCACTTGGGAGACAGAAGCCAACCTGGTCTACAGAGCGAGTTCCAAGGCCAACTGGGCAACACAAAGAAACCCTGTCTTCAGAAAACAAACAGACAAACCCCAGCCCGCTGTGTTGTTTCAAAGAGTATCTCCAAAAGTTACTACCAGAGAAGTAATCACGGTAATTTATCAAGCCAGGGATTGGAGCCCCATTTTAATATTTAAGATCATGTGCTGTTCTTCCAGAAACCCTGAGTTCAGTCCTAGCACCCTCCTGGAGGTTCACAGTCTCCTGTAGCTTCATCTCCAAGGGACCTGAAGCCTCTGGCCTCGTAAGGAACGTATACACGTGTGCATAATCACACACCTGCACACATGTGTACATACACATCTGCACACAGGTACATAATCACAAATTGCATGTGCACACCTGCACACGTCTGTGCATAATCACACACATGCCCCTGCACACGTGTGTGCACAATCACACACACACCCCTGCACACGTCTGTGCATAATCACACACACACCCCTGCACACATGTGTGCATAATCACAACACACACACACTCAGGTAAAATAAAGTAAATCTTTGAAAAAGAATTACTAAGTAATAGCATCTTCAATATTAATATGTGATAATATTTTTGTTTGTTTTTCTCATTTCTTCTGAGACAGGGTTTCTCCTCTGTATCCCACCCTAGTCTGGAACTCACAGCAATTCTCCTGCCTTAGACCCCAAGTGCTAGAGTTGTAGGCATTGCCTTCTTTGCCAGGTTTGTGACAGTTCTCCTCGTTGCCGCAGGTAAACGATCACTTCGGTGGGTGGCAGTGATAGATTCTTGTGATCCCAGGACTCAGAAGGAGGCGTGAAAATCCGGAGTTTGAGACTAGTCTAAACGACATAGCAAGACTCTTATCTCAAATAAGGAAAAAAGATAAAGGCGGGAGAGAGTGGTCACTGTGTTAGTTTGAAATACAAGTCCTTTTGGTTTGGTTTGTTGTTTCCAGGTGGTCGTCACAACAAGGACAGCTGCTGATGACTTTAGCACCCAATATGTCTTAGATGGCAGTGGCCACATACTTTCTCAGAAACCCTCACATCTTGTTCAAGGTAAGTGAGTGCTTTGGAGCATATTTTCCTGTCTATTATTATTATTACTATTATCATCATCATCATCATTATTTAAAGAGTTTTGTCTTGAATTTAGACAGTGTTTGGGGTTGGTCTTGATGAAATCTGGCCATCCTTCAAGGGAGCAGAGCCATCCTAAAGAGGAACGAGTTAAGGCTGGGTGCCTGGGTGACTTGCTGTGACAGCAGTTGTTGTCCTGGTGTTGGATCACCACGGTCACTTCTGCAGACACAGGACAATAGTCTGCTGAGGTACCTAAAGTCTCGTTGACTTGTAATGGACTGTAACGCCAAGGTACTATGATTGAATAAGTTGACAGCATATGTATGAATGGAAAACTTCATACATAGGCCTGGGGTAGTCAATCGTGTAATTGCTGTCAGCTCCCAGTTACCAACCTTCCAGTGCAGTCCTGCCTGACACCCATCCACTTCTTCACTCTGTATTATTCTGAGATAAATAATTACCAGCCATTGTTCCTAGTATTGTTTTGTGCACATGTGTATGTAATTTTACTTGTATATTTTTACGTTTTCTAAGAACTAACCCTAGAAAATGGTCTCTTTAGTCTATGTTCACTAATGCGCCTAAGCTTTCCCCAGCGTGGATGGGTAGCGTGGAGTCAGTGTCAAAGGTGACCCCCCTGGAGAGCTGAGGTCGTAGAATCTCTGGTCTGTGAAGGACGAGTGGGGTAATGGCTGCTCTTCCCCTCCTCCCACCCGGGTTGTTGGTCTTAATTTAACTTCATGGCTCCTTGTTTTAATTGACCAAAGCACTTCAATTTTTGTGATTTCGTTTTAATGTTAAAACATTGTCTTTACTTTTAAAATAATGGCTTCAGTCGTTATAAAATTTACTTTTTTTAAGTCTGGTAAGTCCACACACTCTGCCTCTAATTTTGGAAATTGTCAGCATAGTTAGTGATTACATTTGCTCATTAGAAATTTACATTTTTTTTTTGTATCCACAGGGGAAGAAGAACTAATAGGAAATTCTAAGAAAACTCTCATTTACACCTCACTTGTTCATAGTCAATAAAAATAAACTCATCTATAATTAGTTTGCTATGTAATAAATACTATCTATCTTAGCTAAATAATACATTATCGTCTTTTCAATATGTGTTAAACGAAGATAGGTCTAACTTGATTTTACTTCTTAGATATCTTCCCTTTTTAGAAATTCTCTGAGCCTAGATCTTCAAAGGTCACGTTAGGAAAGCACTAGAAGGCGTTCGTCCTCCTAGGAGACCGCTGTGAAGTAACCCTGTCGCCTTATAAAACTTAAAAGTATTTATTTTTATCTCAGCGGGTGCCGGTCTGATCTGGGTGGCCCGTGGCTCTGTAGCATCAAACTTCTCATGCTTTTCTGTGTTCGTCTCCATGGGAACTGTGAAATAACAATCCTTACGGAAGGGCTCCATCTGATCTCTGCCCTTTCACCGCTTGATTTTTCTGTTTCTACTGACGTCAGTCTTGCACCTTTAGTGAGTTAAATTAGGTATGCGTGTGGAGGAAGTTCTGCAGTCGGTAAATGCATCTTATTTTCATTAGCTTGTTTCATAACTCGGGAAACAACACACTCGAAAGGTCAGAAGTTACAAAATCACTACGACTTTTTAAACTCACTTTTTCCACCTCACTATACCCGATTGCTTAGGTAACAGCAACAACAACAACAACAACAAAAAATTCTAAACTTCAGATTGCTCTAGATAGACAAATTATACAACCCTGTGCTGAATAAAAAGTGCCCTTGCGGTAGCGTTGCTTCGTGTTGATGGTTTGTGAGCCGCTGAATCTCAGACTCACATTTCACCAGCTGTCATTAGCTTCCATTTAAATATTTTCTATGTAAGATAAAACTGCAGTTCGGCCATCCTAATTTATACCTGTGCATCTGAGGTTCTTGGGGACTAAACGCCACTGAGATGCGAATGCCCTTAGAAGTCACTCTTCATGTCCTCTGGTGAGATGGTCCCTGCAGACGGCACACACAGCTATAGGGGCAGCCTCCAACAAAATCCCAGCTAGACACTGAAACGTTGTACATATTTAAATGTGGTTTACGGAAGATTTCTTTCTTGCTTTTTGGGTACAGATATTTGTTTTATGGATTGTTTTAGCCGTTGAAGGTGATCTTGGTTTTAGTGCTTGTTATTTTAATTGTTCTTCTCATCTCTCCATCACACTTTTAAACATAACTGGTTTTCTTTTTATCCTCTTAAAAATATTTGTTTTTAATTGTAAACCAGTGTGTGTCTGTTTCTGCGTGTCTGTGTGTATATGCCTGCCTCCCACTTCTATATTGGTTCCTGCAAGAACCAGGAGAGGCTGTCTGATTGACTGGGGCTGTAGTTGGGTTACAGGAGTTGGGAGTCACCTGATGTGGGTGCTGGCAACCGAACTCTGGTCCTCTTCAAGACCAGCACAGTCTTTTCTACTCCCTCTCACCTTTGGAAGGTAAAACTGTAATTTTGAATAAGAGGGTGCAGTGCACACAGAAGTAGAGCAAGCGCACAGACAGGAAGTGCACAAGCAAGCGCACAGACAGGAAGTGCGCTAGAGCAAGCACAGTATGGCAGGAAGTGAACTTGGTTTTTATTTTAAGGCAGGTGGTACTACTGCATCTTCTCTCCACTCACCAAGTCCACCCACAGTCTTTAACAGTTGGCTGATTTCGAAAGGATGGACACAAAGGAACTGAAGGAATGCAGGAAAGAGACACTTTTCAGTCTTAGCCACCGTCCCATCTCTCCTAACCCTCTCCCTGCTTTCCTGCAAGGAAGCGGATTAACTCTCAGCTTCCCAAGGCTTGTTCCCAGGGGTGCCTGCTTATTTGTGGTCGTCACAGCTCTCTGTGTCTATCGGTTGTATGCATCTAGCCGACGCTCCAGAGCAGATGCTTTGGAAGGAGTATTCTGCTCTGTGCCGTGGAAACCCCTGCTGTAGACTGCTGCGCGGGGGACTGTGGGTGTGGAAGCACAGCAGCGGAACTGTGTTCATTAGTTTAGAATCCTTTCTGACAATTCAGCACCCGCCTTTACAGCAGAAGTGTAAATAGCTTCCGTCTTAAGTGGCGTGACATAGGGCCGTATGGAACAATTGCGGAACTGCGATTTAATTCTGGTGTTTGAAGAATGCGCTAAAGTTAGAGAATTGAGTGGTTCCTTCTGTAAAATACAACGGTGCACCGGGCCTCCTCCCTATTAGCCGGTGTTACTTGGTCCCTTTATTTTTAAGGACATTTCAGCATTCAGATTCAGACGTTTAATTTGAAATAAAAAAAATCCCTTTTATCTGTAAGTTTTATTTTTTATTTGTTTGTTTATTGATACAGGGTTTCTTTGTATAATCCTGGCTGTCCTAGAACTAGCTCTGTAGACCAGGCTGGCCCCAGATTCTGTCTCCCAAGTGCTGGGATTAAAGGTGTGCGCCGCCACCACCCAGCAGTAAGTTTTATTAAAACATTTAATTTTTATATTTCTTATGATTCTTAGTTTACTTGGGCTCTTTTAAGGAGAAAAAGTAATTTATGGGTATGTGGGTTGGGTATAATGTAGTATTTAGAACATAATATGTATATTAAAATTATCTAATAATGTTTTGTTTTCATAACCTTGTCCATGTGGGGTATTGATTTCTATCCACCTGCCTTGCTCCACCCTGTCATATTATAGTAATGACCTCCCACTGATAGTTAGGAGTCAAGGATTGGTGAGACACAGGTGAGGAAATAGTAATGAGTGGAATGAAACCACTGATCGTGTACAGGGCGAACGGGAGATTCTCAGAGACCGTGACATTTGAGCGTGACACTGACGGGTCAGGGTAAGAAGGCACAGCAGTGTGACCTTTCAGACGAGACTGATAGTGGAGAATAGACCCTTTCTCGGTGGCCAGAAAGGGATGAATTTAGTAAAGAATTGTGTCTTGGGGCAACTTGGAGCACAAGATCTCACGGTCCAAATCAGAGAAGAAGGGTGATCATTGCCTCAGCTGCTGCACCACACACTGAGACTGAGGATGTCTTGCGGAAGCTAGCCTGCGGTATGAGAAAGCCATGGGATGGTTTTGGAAAAACATAGAGACAATGGTCAATGTTAGCTGTCCCTTCCCTTTACCCTGCTCTCCCAGCCTGCAGTAATAGAAGGCCATGTGGTTTTGCAGAGGTGGTCAATGTTAGCTGTCCCTTCCCACAGTCCGCCCTTTACCCTGCTCTCCCAGCCTCTTGTCCATCTAATCCTCCTATTCTAGTTGCCTCTTATCTCTTTAAAACACTGTGTCCTTCCCTTCCTTGGCAGATCTGCTCCACCCTCCCTGTTGCTGCGGTTGTTGTGATTGAAACACACAGAGAACACCCACATGTAACAGAAAACATGCAATACTTTTCTTTCGGGGTTCAGGTTGCCTTGCTCAGGATGGTTGCTTCTAGCTCCGCCCTTTACCTGCTGAAGACTTTGATAGTGTAAATGCAGCCCATTTCATTACCACCCATCAGTTAATGGACATCAAGGCCGTTTCCTGTTCCTGTTCCTGGCTATCGGGAGTAGAGCAGCAGCAAGGGTGAATGAGAGGCATTTTTATGGTCGGGTGTAGTCTTTGGGTACATGCCCAGGAGTGGCGTAGCTAAATTTTGAGGTAGGTCAGTTCCCAGCTTCCTGAGGAACCAACACACCGATTTCCATATTGGCTGTACAAGTTTGCGCTCCCACCAGCCATGGAGGAGTGCTCCCCTTGCTCCCCGTCCTTGCCAGCCTGAGCTGTCATTGTTTTATTGAACTTGACCATTCTGACTGGGGTAAGATGAAATCTTAGAGACTCTGAATTTGCATTTTCATGATGACTGAGGTTGAACATGCTTGTTCCTCAGCAATTTCTGTTTAGTTCTGTGCCCCGTTTTTAAGTTGGGTTGTTTTCTTAATGTTCAGGTTTTTTAGTTCTTTATATGTTTTAGATATTGACCATCCACTGGATATGAACCTGGCAAAGATCTCCCCATCCTGTAGCCACTTGACTGCAAGTCTGGTGTCCTTCGTCATTTGGGGGCTTCTCAGTCTAGTGAGGTCTCGCTTGTTAGCTGTTGGTTATTGTGCCTGTTCTGTTCAGAAAGGCTTTTCCTGTCTCTGTCAACAGCATGTTTTCAGAGTATCTGCTCTGAGGTTCTTGACCCATTGGGAGTTGAGTTTTGTGCAGGATGAAAAGCAAGGATCTATTTGGATTCTTCCACACACAGCTACACAGTTTGACCAGCACCATTTGTTGTGAAGCTGGCTTTTCTCCATTGTGAACTTTTGGCTTCTTTGTCAAAAATCGGGTGCCTATAGTTGTGTAGACTTATGTCTTGTTCTTCAGTCCAATTCTGTTAATCAGTGTGTCTTTTTATTCCAGTACAGTGCTGTTTTTATTACTATTGGCCTTTGATACAATTTGAAATCCAAGATGATAAGACCTCCCAAAGTTCTTTTATTGTTCAGGATTGTTTTGGTTCTCTTGTTTTTTGTTTTTGTTTTTTAAAATTTGATTTGGGGTGTGTGTGTGTGTGTAATTTAATATGAAGCTGAAGATTGATGTTTTTTCAATTTCTGTGAAGAATTGTGTTGGAATTTTGATGGGGAATTGTATTTCACAGGATAGTCATTTTTACAGTATTAGTCCTAGTGATCCATGAGCATAAAAAAATTTTCCATCTTCTGCTATTGTCTTCAATTTATTTAGTGTCTTCAAATTTCTATTATACATGTTTTTTTACTTGGTTAGCTAGTCCAAGTTTTTCTGTTTGTTTGTTTTTACACTCCTGTGGAAAGTGGTGTTTTCCTGATTTCCTAACCCCTTTTTTACATGTCTAAAAGAAGCCTACTGTTTGTGTGGTAATTTTGTGTAGTGCTATTTTAATGAACGTTTTTATGAACTGTGGAAATTTTCTGGTGGTATTTTTAAAGACCCTTATATATAAGGGCCTTATATATTTGCGTATCATATGCAAATGAACATACTCTGACCTTTTCCTTTACTGTTTGTATCCCTTAAGCTCTTTCAGCTGTCTTATTGCTCTAGTTAAGAGTTCTGCAGTGACTAGGGATAGACAGAGTGGACTTTTCCTCATTCCTGATTCTAGTAGCAGTGCTTTGGATTTCTCCCCCTTTAGTCTGATTGGCTGTGGGCTTGCTGTAAATGGCTTTCATTGTGCTGAGGTCTGTTCCTTGTCCTGGTCTTTCCAGGACTTCTGTCATAATGGCTTGTTAACTTTTGTCAAAGACTCTTTCTGCATCTAATGAAATGAACATGTTTTTGTTTTCAGTGGATTTCATTGTTTGATTTCCATAGATTGAACCATCCTTGCATTGCTGGGATGAAGCCTATTTGATCACAATGGATGATCATTTTGGACTCAGTTTGCAAGTATTTTGTTGAGTATTTTCGTGCCACCAGCTCACTTCTACCTTGTCTTCAGTGCCTGAAGTTTCCCCTTGCGTGTCCTGCAGTCTGTCGGAGAGGCATACCTCTCAGGGTTTTGTCTGGTTTTCTAAGGTTTTATTCCTAGCTTTATATCAGTTTTGGGTTTTCTTTGGGGATTCTTTTTCTTTGTTGAACTCTACTTTGTGGTTTGAATTGGTCTTATTATTTAGTTCAGCTGTTGGCTTGTGCTTTCCCCGTCTTCCTTTATCCATCCTCTCCAAGGCCCTTGTAGGATTCCTTGTGTTGTGCTTCAGGTAAACTGTTTCTTGGGGCTAAAACAATAGGGGTCCTGGCCTCTGGAGGAGACACATTGTCGGGGCTGCTCATGTTGGTGGGTTTGCACAGGGCTCTAGGCTTCTGGAGTTGTCCTTGGCTTAGGTAACTGGTCTTGTCTCTATTGTGTGGGTGCCCTGATCTTGGTTTGCTCTTGCCCACTCTTCATTTTAGCCAAGTGGGGTAGCCATGGGCCCCTTGGTAGAAGCAGTCCTAAGGGTTCTCAGATTCACAAAGCAACGGAGGTGATGTGGAAGGGTTGGTAGCGGAGAGCTGTGGAGACCCCGGGCCCGCACCATGAGAAACACTAGGAGTGCTGTGACTCTTTCTCCTTTTTGTGTGGCGGAGCAGGCGCTCCCTGTGTGGCCAGCGTTGAGCTATGCAGAGCCTCACCTCAGTGTCCCGAGTGCTGGGGTTCCAGGTACACACTACCACACCTGGCTATTTGGATGTAGGTTTCTAAATATCCCCGAATACTGTGTGATTTGTGTGTCTTCTGGTGCCACAAATGAAAACTTTGATTCTGGCCTTCTTGTTAAAAACTTGATGACTAAAATTTTTAAACATTTTTCTTCCAAAAATATTTTCAATTTTAGGATTTCCGGTGGAAAATGATTTTAGTCTTTGATTTTAAGAAATGTTTCTTGGGGCCTAGAAAGTTGACTCGGTGGTTAAGAGCACTGGCTGCTTTTCCAGAGGACTGTGGCTGTGGTTCAGTTCCCAACAGCTCCATGATTGCTCAGAACTGCTCGTAACTCCAGTTACCGAAGACTGCCTCTCTTGCCCTCCGTGGGCACCACACACACATGGTGCACACATATGTACCCAGCCCAAATTCTTGCACATAGGAAATGATTTAAAAATCTCTAGAGAGGTTTGTTTTCCTTCTGGAAGAGAGATGTTTGTCTTTGTGTGGTGAAGCCCCATTCAGCCTTCTTGCTTGGGTGGCAGACATGTTTCTCCGTGCCTGATTAATTTCTGTTTTCAATGTTCTCCTTTGAAGGGTAGGTAAGTTAAGCTAAATAATTGTATGGTGTTTTATGTAAATGCTTTAGTGGCATGATAAAGGTCATTCCATGTTCTGTATAGTCTTACATCGTGTTTATATTGTACTTAAAATGCAGAGGCTCTAGCGTCTCCAGAAGGTTTGACTGTCAGCAGATTCTCAGATTGTATTCTAGTGAGGCTGTTTCTCTGCGGTAGGCAGTGGGTCTGAGCAGGAAGAGTCTGTGCTAGTTCACAGCCATGACCCTGTTTGGACCTCCATGCTTGGCGGAGGATTGGTCTTAATGCTAGAAGGGGTTGATTACTGACTGTGTGCCTTTAGAGATGGGCAGTTCTTCCGCATCTAAAGTGCTTGCTTCTTGTCTGCCCACAGGTACTACGGTAACTGCCCTGAAGTTGTTCAAGAACCTGCCTGTAAGGAAGCAGTTCTACTCAACTGCTAAAAAGTGTAAAGAGGAACTCAAACATGTACAGGATCTCCTCATAAGCTACGCCGTCCTTATCCCTGACCTCAGGATTATTTTTATACATAATAAGGTGAGCATTATTATCTCGTGTAAGCAATTTTTATAGCAATCTAATGAAGAGATGATATATCCTGTATCAATCAGTTAGATGCATGCCATGGAGTAGACATTCGTCGTATCCCACAATCCTACTTCATTTGTGAAGAATCTAATCACCAATGTGAAGACAGTGAAGGTGATTCTGTCATATGGAAAAGCAGTCATAGCTTGACCTTTGCCACAAAGCCAAAAGAGCCATTTCCAACTTCCATCACCCAAGGACTGGGAAAAGGAGCCGGGACTTGACCTTCGTTGGAAATGGATCTCGGTTTTCCCAACTCTCTTAGCTATGAGAGATAATTCTTTTATTTACTTTTGCAGCTTGTGTGTTTTGTTTTTGTTTTCTAACCCTGTCCTGTTGGTTTTGTCTTTATTGTAAATGGAACACTGAAGACCTATGGGAAGTCTACTAGACTTCCAAACCGTACTCTTTATGGCTCTTGCCATCAGTGACCCAGGAGCAGCTCTGGGTGCTTCCCTTAGGCAGCTCTTCTACCCCCTTCGACCCTCACCGTGGAGCAACGTCTCTCATCTTCCAGAGTTGCTTAAGGTTTGCTAAAGGCCACTCTAGCTCATTTCCTTCTGATTTTCAAAGCAAGGCTGGTGAAGTAAAGGGATTTGTCTTGTATGTCAGATCGCAGAGGAAAGGTTTATATCCTTCCTGAACCTTCGTTTTTCCTGGATTCCACACAATCACATTAAAGTAGTCAACGGGAGGAGAGCCGCTCACCCAGGAGTAGATGGGGAGCGGAGACTTAGCATCTCCTGAGGGTCTGTGTAGACAGGCGCCTCAGTCTGTGCTGTCCTCGCTGTACCTGCAGATGAATTGGCAGTGTACCAAGACGAGCTGCCTGGGAGCTGAACTCCGAGAACTCGAATGTGTTGCTGAGAGTTGCACAGCTGGTAAAGGGTTGAGATGGGATTGGGAACCTGCCATAGCTTGGAGGACAGGTTCTTCATACTTTCCTGTGTTGTCTTCCAGTTTTACATGTGTGCTGTTCCTCTTCATGCTTTAGAACCCTCACAGAAACTGCAGTAAGCAGTATTACCTGGATTTATATGAGAAACTTGGAGCTCTGAGTGATAAAGGAATTCTTTCTTGTATTTTAGTGAGTAATTGTGTTCAACCACAACTTGTAAAATTATTTTTATTATAAGATTTTAATATTATAGTATAATTTTATTATTCCCCCTTCCCTTTCCTACCTTCAAATCCTCCCTTACACCTCTTTCTGGTGCATGGCCTCATTTTTTAATGGTTACATACATATCTGAATATGCATATATATTCCTAAATACATTTGCTCCAGTCTTACCTCACTTTTTACTAACTGGTCAGAAGAATCTTTATCTTTATGCCATGTGAAATGTTTATGATCAAAACCTTTGGTCATCTTAAAAAAGAAAGAATTAAGGAGTCGGCCACCTGTTCCTGCTGGCAGGGCGCTACCAGATGATACCTTGAGACCCTTCCAGCGCCGCCGTGCTGAGGCTGGACGGAGGCTCCTCTGCTAAAATAACCCTGCGACCTCTGATCCAAAGGACATTTAGTAATTAGAAGTTAAGTGTCTCCAAGTTAAGAGAAGACCAAGGTCAAGAGAAACGTAGTCCAGAAGGGAAGACTGATTGAAGAGGAAAAAGAATTACACATTCATAAACAACCTCGAGTACAACTAAAGATCATAATTTAAAGAAAATGAGGAGAGATCAGAGCAGGTGGTGGAAGTGAGCGGACGGGAGAGTTTGCCCAGAGGAAGCGTTCTCACTCATTCGGGGTTGGGTGTGTGTGTTCTAAGTTTCCAGGTTTATGTGGTGAACTAATGTTGAATTATCAGAATAGGCATTTTCTTCTGAGAATGGAAAGCAATATTTTTATTATATGCTATATTTTATTGTTGGTGGGGGGGGGTCACAGAAATTACTTGAAGTAAATTCAAGTTCCTCTGTGGCCTTCAGTCATTTCAGGGGCCGTTCAAATCCTAGGAGGTGTGTTGAGAAAGTTATACATGAACACAGTAGGTGATTACTCAGATCTACTAGTAAAATTACTGGCTGTTGTAACCACGATCATCTACTGAGTGAGACAAGCTTTCTACCTCCAAACCTGTTTCCACTGGTGTACACAACTCTTCTCCTTTTTAAAAATAGCACTAGTATTCTTCAAATCATGTTAAAATCCACGGTTAAGCCTTCCACATGGCATCGCCGTGTTACCTAAGCCTCCACACGGAGCCCGCCTGCTCTGCTCACAGCTGCTCTCGTAAACACGCTGACTCCCATCACGGTTTCTGTGAGGAACCGTTGTCCTTGTCTAAAATTTAAACATAATGATATTGTGTGTTTACTTTTTCTGCATTAGAAACACATAATATGAGAAGTACTCTGGCTATTTTGATAACTTGGATTAGCTGGTGTTCCTTCTTTTTCTAAAGGTTTCACCTGCCAAGGCATTCTCTGAATACCGATGATGTTGCTGCTCCTGCCAGTATGGTTATGTTAGAAAGAAGTATTTTTCTTCTTTCATCACCACGTTCCTTGAAAGCAAATTGAATAATGAGACAGCCAAAGTGGATTCAGCGAGTTTATTTAAAGTAGATATTATTTGGGGAATTGCTGGGGCCATTTCTCACATAAGCACTGCAGTTTAAGGTTTAGTCATAAGAACTAAAGCCTCGTGAAGTCCTACTCCACGTACTTTTGCTTCTAAGGAGTTGTTTCTCGGAATTCAAAGGGCTTTTTTAGTCTGACAGTACTGAAGTTCCTGATTATTGCCTATGGATAAAAAGAACTGTGTAGATCACTATTTTAGAATGTTATATTCGTGATTTCTAATGAGGGCTGCTTCCACTTCATAATCGTTGGTTTGTTTTCCCTGCCGTTGCTGTTTATATCACAACCACAGCCTATTCTCCACCTCCCTAAGCCCTCTCACCTTCCCTCTCCCCCAGGTCTGTTTACCCTCAGAAGAGAGCAGACGTCCTAGTGACATCAGTTATGATATGATAGGGAGCTTTCTTTTCTGTTCCAACCTATTTGGTGTTCTGTAAGCTTCTTCTATCTTTTATAGACGTCTCCTTTTTTATATTAAGAAAATTTTCTTCTATGATTTTGTTTAAATTATTTTCCAAGCATCTGAGCTGGGATTCTTCTCCTTCTTCTATTCCTGTTATTCTTAGGTTTGGTTTTTGCATAGTGTCCCAGATTTCCTGGGTGTTTTGTGTCAGGAATTTTTTAGATTTAGCATTTTCTTTGGCTAATGTATCTATTGTTCTATCATTATCTTTATTGCCTGAGATTCTCTCTTCCATCTCTTGGTTGTTGGTGATGGTTGCATCTACAATTCTTTTATTTTTTTTTTTAAGAGTTTAAAATTGATCTCTCCTGATTTATACTTTCTGTGGTTGAATTTTCTGTAACTCTATCTTATCTTATATCTTAGGTAATTAATAGAATCTCCTGTTTGTATTTTTTTCAGGAGCAATTTGCAATCCCCAACAAGGCAAGCTGGTTTTGTTTTGTTTCACCTCTTCAAACATTTTGTCTAAGATATCTGTGTTTGAATCAGCTAGTAAGATACCATCCACATAATAGTTAATTATAGATTGAGGAAACTATCTGTGAATATTTTGAATAGCTGTTGTACAAAATATTGACACAAAGTGGGGAAGAATTTTCCCGATATCTTTTCACAGTGTGGGAATTATTATTAGTAAGCACTGTGAAGGCAGATTTTTCTCTATCCTGTTTTTGGAAAGGTAGAGTTAAAAAACAGTCTTTTAAATCAATCACTATAATAAACCATCCTTTTTTTGATTTTCAAGACAGGGTTCCTCCGTAGTTTTTGGTGCCTGTCCTGGAACTAGCTCTTCTAGGCCAGGCTGGCCTCGAACTCCCAGAGATCCGCCTGCCTCTGCCTCCCAGTGCTGGGATTAAAGGCGTGCGCCACCACCGCCCGGCTAAACCATCCTTTAGGTAGCAGGGAAGGCAAGGGGATTCCAGGCTGTAAAGTGCACATTGGCTTAATCACCGTATTAATAGCTCTTAGATCTGTTACCATTCTCCATTTTCCAGATTTCTTGTAGTGGCAAATGTAGTCAAGTTCAAAGAACTAGTCAGTTCTTCAACATGTTGAAACATTTAGCTGCTCTTGTACCAGCTGTTCTAATGTCTGCAAATTCTCTAATGTGAGAGGCCTTCGTTCTACCCAGACGTGGCTGGTTTATGTACAGCCTGAATGTCCAGTGACTGTTCTGGATAATACTTCCTAATATTTCTCTTATTTTATGGTTTATTTCTGAGATTAGAAAAAAAATGTTATTCTGGGTTTTACATTGTTGTAACAAATCATGCCCCATAAATTCATTGCTATATTACTTAAATATGGTTTTAATTTCCCTACCTGTTCTTTTGGTCCTATACATTCAACCTACCTTGTACTTTGTTTTACCTGAAATAAAGTTCAGATCCCTAAGAGCTGAATATTTACCTTCTGAAGAGGCCAATCTGGATGCCAAGATGTTGGTGAAATTATTGTTACACTTGTGCCCATGTCTAGTAGATCTTCAATTAGCTTTAGCCTTTCCTCATTTATAGACATTTGCCCAAATATTTGTTTTATGATTTCTTCTGAAAATTTTGTTTTATTCTAGTGAAGCTGTTCTGTCTTCCAGAGAAGCATGGGTTTTAACAACAGACATAAAATATCTCAGTTATTCTGTGGATGAATTTCCCCAATGCTGACAGGGTATGATTGAATCAGATTTGATTTTGGAGCCTGGGAGAGGCTCCCTAAGGCATTTCCTGGGGGAAAAGTGTTGTCTTTCCTGTCCCTTGTTGATCTGCATTCATTAGTTCAATGCCAGTCTTTGTTGTACTCTGCATATTCCAGAAGGCTTGGGCTTTCTGTTTGGATCATCTCTAGAAAAAAAACATTGTTTCTAGGAATGCTCTGCCTGCAATCCCTTTTCAGATGACCTTATTTACCACATTAAAACATCTGACCTTTATTTTTAAAAAAAAAAAAGGTAGAAATCACTTCTCCTACCCAAGTTTCTTTATAAGTGTGAAATCCAATATCAGCTGTATTTTGAATCCATTCCAAAATATAGGTGCTGATCTTGCCTTTAATGGCCTAATCGCCTTCTTGCATTCTGTAGCTTCTGGGTTTGGTATTCATTCTATTTACAGAATTATATTACGAAGTCAATATTTTAAAAAAATATATCAGTGCAGGCAGGCTTCTTCTGGGCCTTCACTCAGTCCTCCTTCCTGGTTCTTCAGTCCAGTCCCAAGCACTCACATCCTTTGTGTGGCATAGGGCCAAGATGTGACTGTCAAATCCATACTGTCTTTGCAGATCAGCGTACCGGGAAATTTCCATGCCTCTAGACCTCCGTCAGTGTCCTAACGACCCTGCTTCCTTTCTCCACCATGTCTTCTACTGCAACAAAGGAGCAGCTTCCAGTATCGTTGTAGCTAAATCCTTCAGTCTTGTGGGATAATTCTGTTCTGAGTTGCCCATGAACTTAACATCTGCTTCACAAAAGGTGACTGCACACCACGTGAAGTGACTGCTTCCTTAAATCTCTTCAAATTTAACATTTCTACAGGATCTCATAGCCTTGGGGGTGCCTGTTATCTGGTGGCCATTCTGTATGGTGACAGGATAAATTATAGTTGATTTTCTAATAACCTTGGACCATTCTTCTTTAGTTTTAAAATGCAATAGTGCAGTGAGTCCTGCTCTCAACTCCTCTGTCTGTGTGGATATTTTTTTTTTAGTTTCATTAGTAGATCGTTCTAAGGATTGTATCTTATCCAGAAGTTTTTCGTACTTGGCACCAATATCAAACCACTTTTTAAAGATAAAACATGGATTAGCTACCGAACTGGTAATAATTATGATCAACATCATGCCCTCTTTATTCAAATCAGCTTCCCTGGCTAGAACTGGTGCCCATGCTCAGAGGTGGGAGAGCAAGATTCCCTCCGTGGTCCAGTCTGTGGCCTGACCTGCTTCCTGCATAGCCTGCCGGGATTGGACAAGGCAATGGTTAGACCTTTCTATCTCGGTACTACTTTGGGGAGGGTGGGAGGTGGTTTCCCAAACAATTTAAAAAGGGAAGAGGTTAGCCCAATTTCCCACCAGTCTCTAGGACAACTTTTGCCAGCCCCCTTTTACTTCTGTTCATCCTTTCTGTACGACCTGGGTTCTATGGCTGCACACACAGTGTCATTTTCGATTAATATGTAATGCTTTTGTCAGATGTCGAGATACTTTGTCAGACCCCAAAGCTAGGGTCATTCCAAAACTAGGGATACTTTTCTGAAGAAATTTCTTCATAACTGTTATGGAGCACCTACCCATCACAGGAAGGTATCTATACACACCAGCAGATATTTATAGCCCCAGACAGTGCCCAGTGTCCCCAGGCCCATTTCCTCGAGCCCAAATCCCTTGTGGGTGGTAGGGGTGGGTGGGGAGGGATTGCCTGAACACAGTAGGCTCATCTGAAAGTGCTCCCTTATTCAGGCTTTGCAAATATGAAACGTAATAGCTGGGTCTGAGAAGCTCGTCAGTTTCTGTGGTCCCTCGGAGTGGGGTTTGGTGGAGAGCTCTAACCTTTCACCTTCCAGACATACAACAGCATCCATCATCCTTGCCTATCCTGTGTGCCCAATTCTTGTTCTCCCCGTCGATCTTGCCCGTGGCGTGTTTCAGGCAGTCTAGTAAGCAGAGCTCTGTTAGAGCTACCAAGACTTGGCAAGGTCCCACTGGTTCTGGGTTCACTTTCTGTGTGGCCAAGGCAGCCATTCTGTTGCCTTTACCTTCTGGGGACTTCTGTTTTTGGTGTCCTCCACAGTGGACAATGGCTACCCTCCCTCATGGGTAAACAGATCATTTCTACTAGGGCTCAGATTTCTTTTCTTGCTAAAGCATATCCGTGTATAATACACGGTGATAACCTTGTCTCTCCCCCAGCGGAGTGTTTGATTCAAAGCTAAAAGCTCAGCTCATTGAGCTGAGGTTTCCTGCACAGAGAGCCTCATCTTGGATCCCCTTTTGGACAAAACTGCTCTCATCTGAACAATACCTCATCTGGTGTTGCCACGGAGACGTCAGTCAGATCAGGCCTGCTAGACTGGAGCATCTCCTAACAGTCATGCAGGGGACCCATGTCGTTGACGTCTGGCAGGGTTGATCATTGGTGACTTGTGGAAATGGATGCAGGCTGATCCAGAAGCAGCTCTTGCTATTGGGTCTTCCAAGAGAGTGTGGGGCTGTCAGGAACAGTTTGTTCCCCAAAGTTTAATTTGTCAGCTTCTTTCACCAGCAGGGTGATGACAGTTATGGCCCTTACACTTGCCAGCCATTCAGCTATGACTGGGTCAAGTATCTTGTGAGACTGGTGGCTCCCACCATCAGGAGGAGCTGGCCACCAGTGACATATGCAACAGGTTGGGGGAAGGTACCAAAGAGCGGAGAGCCTGCCCGAAATCATGAGTCTTATAGGGGCAGTGATGGCCCTTTCCGTATATATCTATTTCTCTAACTATGAACTGACAGAAACAACGAGACACACAACATATGCGGGGGTGGAGGGGCTGGCACGGCCATAAGAGAGGTAAAGAGCCGGCCACTGCACATTCGTACACCTGAGCAGACTAGGGAAGACGGGTAACATCTCACAAGGATCCTGGACATGGAAGCTAAGGTTACACCCGTCTTCCCTTCTTATGTCCTCACTGGATGGTGCTTCCTAAAGACCAGATTTTTCTCCAAAAATGTTAAGATGATTTTAATTTGGGAGGTAGCAGTGTCAAGTGTCTCCTGAGTGCTCAGCAGTTGCCAGTCAAAGAAAATTTTCCCAGGTCCTGAAATAACTCAGGGTGCATGTCCACTAGGAGTCTCTCAGCCAGTGTACTCTTCCCCAGTCCTGGGAGCCCCAAGTCCCCTAAGTGTCAGGGTCTAGTTTCTAGGGCTTCCAGAGTGTTGTATGAAACCCACCAGAGATGGCCACTCAGACACAGTTGACAGCCAATTGAAAGTATTCCAGCTGTCTGGGACTACATGCAGGTTTTCAGAACCCAGATGTAGTACCGATTGTGGTTAAGGGGGTTTTAAAGGCAAAATCACATCCCGGTATCTTCCTCAGTACTGACGTGGGTAAGAGGAAAGCTCAGTGTTGTTTGGATTTGCATCTCCATAGCTATTTGGGCCAGTGAACACTTTGGAGATACTTCTTAACCGCTTATACCCTTTGAGAACACTGTTTAGATCACACACCTATAATTTGAATGGGTGAGCATCTGCTTGCTCTGACTGTATTTTTTTTCTTCCTGGAGATTAATCCTCTGTACAACTGGCTAAGATACTCTCCCTTTCTGTGCGCTCCCTCTTCACCGAATTGGCAGTTACTCTAGCTGCAAAGAAGCATTTTAGTTTTCTGATGTCCTTCTTGTCAGCTCTTAGCCTGGTTCCTGGGTAAATGGTGCCATGTTCAGATACTCCATCCCCACACCTTTATCGTGTAGAGTATTATAATGTAGCGTATTGCTTGTGTTTTCTTCTAACAGATTCAGTGTCTCAGGTTTAGTTAGTTTTTGTAAAAAGCAATAGATACAGATTTAATTTTATTCTCTAAGGAACTTTTTAATGTCAGGTTAATCCCAGAAATAGTACTTTTAAAGTCGTATTGTTACCACACCAATAGTAGGTTTTATTAACTAGGCAGACTAGAAGAGAAAAACTAATAAAGCTATAGGCTAGCTATATTTATTAGTTTGCCACTTGATGAGCAAACAGACAGAATTAGTAAAGAACCACACTGCTGGGTGTTCACTTGCCTGCTTCATTTACAGGGAGACACGGTAAGAGGTAGGAAGGAAGCTCCCAAAGTAATCAGATATGATCATAACGCAATAGCAGCTTGATCTACAGTATCGCTTTATGTGGAACTAGACACAGGAGTTAAGTTGCAGTTGCCTCGGGTTCTCAAGATTCAGGGACTAGTCGGGGAGGCTGGTCTGCAGGGGCTTCTATGAAAAGCATTGAGAAATGCAGATATCGAGACAGAGCACGAAAGGACTTATGGTTTGTCCTGCTTTGGAGTGGCAACATATGCTTGCTGACTTTAAGGCTTCGCAGTCAGCTTCATGAGACCAGTTATTGAGACACTGGCGTCTAGTGTTTGCAGTCTCCTAGCCCTGAAGCACTGCGTACCTCCTGGTGAGCGACTGTGGAGCGCGTCACCACAGCTCAAGGCCAACTGCGTCTCTGCCTTCTTGGTCCTGGAAACAAAAATTGCCACAGATTTTAATAGAATGCCTGTGCCCTGTGGTTGGCTGTGTTTTTACTCTTTTAGGGTCCCACCATCCAGCTCACAAGTAAATGCACACAGAGACTTGTTATTATGTATAAATGCTCGGCCTTAGCTTGTCTTGTTTCTTGCCAGCTTTTCTTAAATTATCCCGACTACCTTTTGCCTCTGGGATTTCACCTTTCTCTATTTGCATCTACCTTTCTTTCCTTCTTATTCCATGTTTGGCTGGGTGGCTGAGTGAGTGACCCCTCTTCTCTCACTCTTTCATCTTTTCCCCTGAATTCTCTTTCCTTTTATTCTCTCTGCCTACCACCCCGCCTGTCCTTTCTCCTGCCTTCCATTGGCCACTCATCTCTTTATTAGACACTCAGGTGTTTTAGACAGAGCGATACAGCTTTGCAGAGCTAAGCAAGTGCAGGATGAAGGAATGTAACACGTCTTTGCATCATTAGACAAATGTTCCACGGCATAAACAGATGCAACACATCTTAAAATAATATTCCACAACAGTGCCAGAGACCTCTAGATTAGAAAATCACCCCCAAAATCAGGAAACATATTGGTTTCTTTCTTTTTTTTTTACCTCTTTTGTATATTTCAAGTTAGCAAGTTTTTCATCTGCTTCTTGTTGAATAGTTTAGCATTGACTTAAACTGATGTAAAGCTTTGAGCTAGTAAATATAAGAAAACTTCTTTATTCTTGGTTCATACAGTGAGTAAAGATAAGAAACAAATTCCTGCCCGAGGATGTAACTCAGGCCGTAGAGTGTGTTGGAAGCCTGTCTGAGCTCTGTGAGAACAGGAGAGAGACTTTAAACTGTGTTGATGAAGTGTTTCTCATCTATCTGTTTATGTGATTACATTAGTCTTTGTTTATAAGTCCTGAGCAATTATATGAATTTTTAAAAGTCTGAATGTCCCTCCCCATTTTCTATGTAAAGAGGTGTCTTTTATACCTTGAGACAAATTTCTAGCTATTCTTTTTGTCTTGTAGGGAAAAAAAACCTTCAAATATTTAGTAGTTTTACTATTAAGGGCAGTGAATTATGGGAACTGTAGGCCTTCCCACATTTTCTTTGTCATCTTAGAAAAGACTTACTCTTGTAGCATTAGACATGCCCACAGTTTGAAATTCTGAACATCTGTGTTTGTAGGGATGGAGAGAAATCTCGGTAGCCAGGAGCATTTGTTGCTCTTGGGGAGGACCTGGCTTCGGGTCCTAGCACCCATGTTGGGCAGCTCACAAAAGCTTGGCACTGTAGCTCCAGGGAATCAGTGCCTCTGCCCTCAGTGGGCACCCACACTACACACACACACACACACACACACACACACACCATAAAGTACAATAAAGACCGGTTCCTTAAACATAGCAATTTCATCTCATACAGCTAGCATCTATACTTTTTATTCTGAAAAGAATGCCCGTGGTCAGAGGGTATTTGCACTAGCCGTGCCATTTCTTAGTTAATTGTGCATTTTTCTTACAGAGTCTGCGTTTACTATTGAAGCTCACTCTTTAAATGCTCTTGGACGGCAGTGAAGTGGGGTGGGGCAGCCATCTCTGCCTAACTGAAAGTCTTGAGACGGTGTGTGTGTAATAATATATTCTTGATGGGTGCTTCTGCACTGTCATCATCCCGGCCAGATCAGGTCCTCACTTGGCACGCCCGATGCTCTAGCTCTGTGTGACCTAGATAGGAAACATATGGAGCTGCCTGTGTATTTTTAGCATATGGGAAGCTTTCGGCCTAAGGCAAGATATACGGATGGCTCGAGGAAGCAAAAAGATTATCTTTGTGTGCGTGACCTAGAACGAAGGGTTTTTTTATATATATAGTAAATTTTCAGTTTCTTCTGGGTTCTCAGTTTTTATTGCAGTTGTTTGGTTAGCTCTTTAATAGTAAATTCTGTCTGGAAACAAATATGGCCCGGGCAAGAATGGGGTTTTGCCCGGCAGCAGATATATGCACTGTTCATTGCCAGGCCGAATGAGCCTAAGCTTGGGCAGTGCCCCAGAATTGGCTCCCTGGATGAGACACGGCTGCCCACAAATATTGCCTGTGACTTGGTGTCCCCCGGTTCCCAGCAGTGTTCCCATCATGATTAAGAAAAAAGAAAATCATATTTTTTTGTTCTAGTGTTCCCCAGATTTTCTAGAACCCACTTCCTAAAGTCATTTTATATACTGACCAGTAAATCCAGCACGGAGGCGGGGACCTTGGCCTTCATCAGCTGCTAAGATGTCTACGCCAGGCGGCTCTCCACTATAAGCCAAGTGTGATGCCCACAAGCTTCATGGGTACATTTCTACTGCAGGAAACAAATGTTTCCTTCACAATTTTAAATGTGTGTGACCGTGGGGACCTAACTCAGCACTGCCTTGGCATGCGTCAAGTCCCTTGGGTTTGATCTCAGCAGAAAGAAGGAGTGGTGGGGTAGAGTGTGGAGAGAGAGAGAGAGAGAGAGAGAGAGAGGAGGCAGAAAGATGTCAGTTCCCCTTTGCCAGGGCCCGGAGAGGCGATGCGTTCCTGTGACTAAAGTCTCACTGTGTGTCGATTCTTGGTTAGCAGGAACTTTTGGTGTTGGCATTTTAGTCCCACACAGTTGCAGATGGTCCAGAATCTTATATTGTCCCCTAACTCACCACAGTGGCCAGTATAAACCCAGTGCTCATAACAGCAGCAGCCAGCATTTCTTTGTCTTTTTAGAGACTTAATGCACATGGAGGTTAGATACTAGCTGTGGTGGTTTAAATGAAAGTAGCGTCTATAGGCTCTGGGGAGTAGCGCTGTTGGGAGAGGTGACATTGTTGTGACATTGTTGTTACATTGTTGGAGGAAGTGTGTCACCGGAGATGGGCTTTAGGGTTTCAGAAGCCCAAGCCAGGCCCAGTGTCTCTCTCTCTCTCATCCTGCTGCCTGCTGATGCAGATGTAGAACACTTGGCTTCTTCCCCAGCTCCATGTCTGCCTGTGTACCATCGTGCGTCCTGCCAGGAAGATAATGAACTAAATTTCTGAACCTGTAAGGCAGCCCCAATTACATGTATTCCTCTTATGAGTTGCTGTGGCCATGGTGTCTCTTCAGAGCAATAGAAACCCTAAGACGTCAGCCCTCAGAGCAAAGGAACCACATGACCCAGCACTTACACCTTAGGTACTTATCCAGGGTAAAAACATGTCCACATGAAAGTGTCAGTGTTTATAACAGCGTCGTTCATGATGCTCCAAGGTATGTATCAGGGCATGTCGTGAAGGGTGGGTTGTGTACCATTTATGAAATGCCAGCACGGTGTGCTAGATCTTCATCAGAGATTGCACACTGTGTGATCCTGTTTGTATGACATTCTAGACAAGAGCAACTTTATTAAGAGAGTGGTGGGTATAGAGAAAGAGCAGGAAGACACTGTCACTGACTATGACATTCCTGTTTGGAGTAATACAATTTTCTAACATTGGTGCAAATGCTACAGGTCCGTAAGCACGCTGTGTAATAAATTATGTCTCAATAACAGTGTTCTATTTGAAGAAGGCCAAGAATACTTCAGATTTCCTCACGTAGCAGAGAAAGTCAGTAATCACCAGCAGGTTTGGAGTGGGGCAACCCGTGCTAATAACCAGCGAGAACAGAGCTAATGTAAGTCTAGCAGGTTTCCCTAGAAAACTTAAACAGATAGTCCTTGGGGCAGTGCTTCTCAGTCTTCCTAGCGCTGACCCTTTAGTACAGCTCCTCAAATGGTGGCCCCAAGCATAAAGGTGTTTTCCTTGTTCCTCCATAGCTGTAACCTGCTACCCTAATGAATTATAAATATCTACGTTTTCTGGTGGCCTTTGGCTACCCTTGTGAAAGGGTCTTTCAGCCTGCAAAGGTGTTGTGACCAACAAGTTGAAATCTCCGCCTTAGCAGACCATACGTGGAATCCAGAGCCCCTCTCGGTATCAGGGACTCAGCACTGAACAAGCTGAGTGCGTCTTTCCCTTCCACCGACAAACCTGTTCTGATGGCGTGCTGTCTCGCTGAGTGGTGCCCTGACACCAGAGCTGGGGGACTTCCCTGTCCTCAGCACTTAGCGGGTAGTCACATGACATCTCCTCCATGTCCTGTAGCTTGCCACGCTGTGGTCACCTCGTCTCACTATGCTGGTTCTCTTCTCTCCAGTGTTAACTCCATAGCTTACAAGGGAATTGCCTTTCAAATGAATAAGTCATTGAATAAATGGGCAAACCAGAAGGCAGCATTTGTAAATGTCATTTTCCTGGGCTTGTGTTCCACTGTATTTTTAAGAATGGAAAGCAACCACACCGTAACTAGTACAGCAGAAACCGCAGTTCCCAGAGATGAAGGGAACATTTTGTGAATGAACTTTATTCCTTTCTCATGTGCCCTGCCAAAGCTGGTAGTCTCTGATAAATACTATAACAGTGGTTGGTTTTCTTGTAAGCCACTTTAATTCTAATTTCAGCTCTCACTAAATAATTTTTGTAAAATGTCCCCATGCGGTCATGTTTTTTTTATTTTTATTTTTTATTTTTTTTTTTAAAAAACTATCTTTTCTCATTTTACATGCCAAATCTATTTCTCACTCCTCCTGCTCTCTCCACCTTCCTTCCCCTACCCCCTACTCCCATCCACTCCTCAGAGAGGGTAAGGCTGAGTCTAGCACATTGCTTTGAGGCAGGATCAAGGCCTTCCCCCATTATATCTAGGTTAAGCAAGGTATCCCTCCAGAGAGAATGGGTTCTAGAAAGCTAGCGCAAGCATTAAGGATAAATCCTGGTCTCACTGTCAGCGACCCCACAGTCTGCCCCATATTCAGAGGGGCTAGTTTGGTCCTATGCTAGTTCCCTCACTGTCAGGCCAGAGTTGGTGGGCTCCCATTAGCTCAGGTCAGCTGTTTCAGTGGGAGTCCCCATCATGGTCTTGACCTTTTTGCTCGTATTCTCATTCCTCCCACTCTTCGACTGGACTCTGGGAGCTCTGCCAGTGCTCCGCCGTGGTTCTCTGCATCTGCTTCCATCGGTTGCTGGATGAAGGTTCTCTGGTGACATCTAAGAGAGTCATCTGACTACAGGGCAAGGCCAGTTCAGGCACCCTCTCCATTCTTGCTTAGGCTCTTAGCTGGGGTCATCCTTGTGGATTCCTTGGAATTTCTCTAGTGCCAGGTTTCTTCCCCCCCCATAATGGTTTCCTCAACCAAGATAATTCTTTCCTTGTTCTCCGTCTCTGCCCTCCCCCATCTCAGCCACCCTGTTCCCTCTAGTTCTCCTCCTCCCTCCCAGTTTCCCCTCCTCCTTTTCCATCTTCCCTTCTCTGACCCCCCAACACTTCCAGTTTTCTCAGGAGCTCTCATCTATTTCCCCTTCCCAAGGGGATCTGTGTATGTTTCTCTTAGGGTTCTCCTTGTCATTAAGCGTCTCTTGGCTTGTGGACTATAGATTGCTTATCCTTTGCTTTACAGATAAGATTCACCTGTGAGTGGGTACACACCATGCTCATCTTTCTGGGTCTGGGTTACCTCACTCAGGATGTTTTTTTTTTTTCTAGTTCCATCCATCCACATGCAAATTTCAAGACATCATTGTTTTTTTACTGCTGAGTAGTACTCCATTGTGTAAATGTACCACATTTTCATTATCCATTCTTCAGTTGAGGGGCAACTAGGTTGTTTCCAGATTCTGGCTATTACAAATAATGCTGCTATGAGCTTAGTTGAACAAATGTCCTTATAGTATGGTTGAGCATCCTTTGGGTATATGCCCAAGAGTAGTATTGCTGAGTCCTGAGGTAGCTTGATTCCCAGTTTTCGAAGAAATGGCCATACTGATTTCCAGAGTGGATGTACAAGTTTGCATTCCCACCAGCAATGGAGGAGTGTTCCCCTGAGTCCACATCCTCTACAACATAAACTATTATGGTGTTTTTGATCTTAGCTATTCTGACAGGTGTAAGATGGTATCTCAGAGTTGTTTTGATTTGCGTTTCCCTGATGTTAAACATTTCTTTAAGTGTCTTTCAGCCATTTGATATCCTTCTGTTGAGAACTCTCTGTTTAGATCTGTACTCCATTTTTAATTGGATTATTTCATATTTTGTTGTCTCATTTCTTGAGTTCTTTATATATTTTGGAGATCAGACCTCTGTCTGATGTGGGGTTGGTGAAGATCTTTTCCCATTCAGTAGGCTGCCTTCTTGCCTTATTGACTGTGTCCTTTGCTTTACAGAAGCTTCTCAGTTTAAGGAGGTCCCATTTATTTATTGTTGCTCTCAGTGTCAGTGCTACTGGTGTTCTATTTAGAAAGTGGTCTCCTGTGCCCATGCATTGAAGACTACTTCCCATTTCCTCTTCTATCAGGTTCAGTGTGGTCAGATTTATGTTGAGGTCTTTGATCCATCTGGCCTTGAGTTTTGTGCATGGAGATAGGTATGGATGTATTGCATTCTTCTACACCATTAGTTGAAGATACTTTCTTTTTCCCATTGTATAAGTTTAGCGTTTTTGTCAAAAATCAGGTGTTCTTAGATGTGTGGATTAATATCCAGGTCTTTGATTTGATTCCATCGGTCAACCTGTCTGTTTCTGTGCCAATACCAAGGTATTTTCATTACTGAAGCTTGATGTCGTTCATTATAATAGAGCTTAATGTCAGGGATGATTTTTGCCTCCAGAAGTTTCTTATACAGGATTGTTTAGGCTATCCTGGGTTTTTTGTTTTTCCATATGAAGTTGAGGATTGTTCTTTCAAGGTCTGTGAAGAATTGTGTTGGAATTTTAATGGGGACTACATTGATTCTATAGATTGCTTTTGGTAGGATTGCTATTTTTATTATGTTGGTCCTACCTATAAGAGCATGGGAGATCTTTCCATTTTCTGGTATCCTCTAAAGTTTTTTTCTTCAAAGACTTAAAGTTCTTTTTGAACAGGTCTTTCACTTCTTTGGTTAGTGTTACCCCAAGATATTTTATGTTATTTGTGGCTATTGTGAAAGGTGCTGTTTTCTCTGATTTCTTTCTGAGATTCCAGTAGAGCTCATTACCTCCCTCCTGTCCTAACTGCACATGGTGCCAGGAGGACATGCTCTTGACCACATAGGTCCCGGCCTTTGCTAAGGCCTCCTGACTGACCTGCTCTTGACCACATAGGTCCCGGCCTTTGCTAAGGCCTCCTGACTGACCTGCTCCTGACCGCATAGGTCCTGGCCTTTGCTAAGGCCTCCTGACTGACCTGCTCTTGACCACATAGGTCCCGGCCTTTGCTAAGGCCTCCCGACTGACCTGCTCTTGACCACATAGGTCCCGGCCTTTGCTAAGGCCTCCCGACTGACCTGCTCTTGACCGCATAGGTCCCGGCCTTTGCTAAGGCCTCCTGACTGACCTGCTCTTGACCGCATAGGTCCCGACCTTTGCTAAGGCCTCCTGACTGACCTGCTCTTGACCGCATAGGTCCTGGCCTTTGCTAAGGCCTCCTGACTGACCTGCTCTTGACCGCATAGGTCCTGGCCATTGCTAATGACTCCCGACTGATTTGCTTTAGTGTGAATTTTTGTTCTCTCTCCTCTTCTCTGTTTCCCTTTCTCTTTCTCTTCCTCTCTTTGTCCTTATCCATGCCTCTCTTTTCTCCTGCCTTGTGCATAACAGACCCCCATTTTTTTACAATTTTAAAAAACATCCATAAAGTTCCCAAAGAGTATACAAGTTATTGAGTTGTCAAAGTTCTACATTGAGTTGAGAATCAAAATTTATTTATGTGGTTTAAGCAGCCTGGTTTATTAAAAACTTTTTTTTCTGGTACAACACAGACACTGAAAAGATGATCTCAGCTTGGTGCCATGCAGCAATTCTGACTTACGTATCTTTCAAAATTTATGTTAGACCTTTCCCACAATTCTTAAATATTTAATAACTATGTTTCTACTTTTCAAGTAGAGATCGATAATCATGTAAAATGTGCTCTGCGTGCACTCACACACGCACGCGCACGCACACACACACACACACATACACACACACACACACACACACACAAAATGAACTTACATACCTCAGGCCTCCACACAGACTTGCTGGTGTACACCATCAACCTCCTCCTGGCCAAGTATGTCCTCATTCTGCCTCCAGTATTGCCTGTCTGTTGCCATCACAGTCAGAGTTCTTGAAGGAGCTATCTGCCTCAGTTATGTGACCACCAGGCAGATTGCTAGTTTGGCCTTGCTTACACTTCCCAACTGCGACAACTCTCCAGATTGAGTTCAGTGATCACATCTTTGTTGCCACAGAGACAGAAGTGCTTGCTTGGAAAGACTATGCTGTGCATAGTGCTCTTCTGCTATCGCTTCTCACGCCGCTGTGCCCACCCCTGCTCCTCACCCCCGCTCCATACACCCCTGCTCCTCACCCCTGCTCCATATACCCCTGTGACCACCCGTGACCACCCCTGTACACACCCCTGCTCCATACACCCCTGTGACCACCCGTGACCACCCCTGTACCCACCCCTGCTCCTCACGCCTGTACCCACCCCTGCGCCCACCTCTGCTCCTCACCTCTGTAACCACCCCTACTCCCTCCCCTTTCTTGCCCCTGGGTTGCTAATAATGATTGCTCTTAGATCCTCAGGACATAAAGGACCTGGTGACTATTTGTTGGATGACTGACTATTTCCTATACTGATAGTTTCTCAAGGGTTTTCAACTGTAAGTGGGCACACCCCCTTTGTCAAGTCTCGCGACTGTCTCGTGATCTGCCTACAGTTACACTAGTAAAGTGGATCTTCTCACTGTGCA
Source organism: Microtus obscurus (assembly GCA_963919715.1). Lineage (NCBI taxonomy): Eukaryota > Metazoa > Chordata > Mammalia > Rodentia > Cricetidae > Microtus > Microtus obscurus. The sequence goes on along the minus strand of CAWTZC010000381.1, from coordinate 8,230,656 downwards.
ATGTTTATGCACGCAAGGTCCTGTTAATTGTAAGTTCTTTGTGTACTACATGTAGCTGCAGAAGCCATGTTAGAGTGCACGTTGCTCCTACAATTTGTCCAGCTGTTTGTTTGCAGTAGTCCTGCAGCCTGGCTGCCAGTTCTTGGGGAAAGATCTTACGAAGGGCCATATTTTAATTGTCAGTGTGTTTTGAAGTATGTACTCTGAAGTTTAGAGAAAGAGCTAGCTTGTGAAATTGTGAACAGTCTGAAGGTTGATCAGGCCGTGCATTTCCGCGTACACAGTCTGAAGGTTGATCAGGCCATGCATTTCCGCGTACACAGTCTGAAGGTTGATCAGGCCATGCATTTCTGCGTACACAGGTTAAAGTGCAGAGCCAGGGTTTACACTTTCAGACCGTAGCTCAGGACTGTCTTCTGAATGGAAGTCGGTGACACTGTAAATGATTAAGCTTAGTAAATCTTATTTATACTAAAATACACCTATGTTTTCTTGTCCCTAGGCAGTTATTTGGCACAAGAGTAGAGTACCGGATCACAGGACGGCTCTCATGTCGGTTCTGGGGACTGCTGTGATGGCCAACTTTGACGCTGTTCAGCACCACTGTGAAGAATCTCAGGTACGCAACCAAAAGGACCTTCTGTAATTCTCACACCCAGTCAGGCTGTTATTGTTTTCTTCTAGGATGGTTCTAAGACAAACAGCAAAATGCGACGCCCACCTTCCCAGCCCTGGGTTTTTTGTTTTTTTTTTTTTTTTTTATTTACATTGGTTTTTTTGAAAATTTATTTTCAGTGTAGAATCTTCTCTTTACAGTACAGAGTAAATAATAGATCTTGCTTCTCCTTTATTTCCTTCTTATCCTGAATACACACTCGGTGTGCCTTCAGCTCTGCGGACTGCTGGAGATGCTCCGTGTGTGTGCACACTCAAGTGTATGCGTGTGTGTGTGTGTGCGTGTGTATGTGTGTGTGTGAGTGAGAGAGAGAGAGGTTGTTCTGGGTGTGTGGGGGTGGGGTGGGGAGAGAGACGTTCTGGGCATTGTGCGTGAGAGAGAGAGAGAGAGAGAGAGAGAGGCATTGTTCTGGGTATGGGCTGTGGAGGAGGAGGGGCCTTCCATGGGAGGTGTGGGCCAGGATATAGTGAAGATGAGAGGAGGGGCTGTTAGGGCTGGTCTGGGTGGGCACTGGAAGAGTGTTGGTGCTCCATGGCGGGAGGCTTACCTGGGATTTGGGTGCCAGGGTGGTCTCTGGTGGACGAAGGTTGCTTGCCCCTTCTTACTCTCTGTTCCCCTATCTTTCCTCTTCTTGTAAGTTTTATAAAGGTCATTTATGTTTCATTAGTGTGCCAAGGATTTAATGTGGACACTTTTCAGTTTAAAGACCCATTTCTTTCTCAGCTATGGGATTTATACTTCTACCATTGTCAGTTTCTTTTTGTGTCTTTGTCTTTCTGTCTCTCTTTCAGCTAATTATTTTTTAGGCCCTCCTCTTATTTTTCTCAGTGTTCCCCTCTTTCTGCGTGTTCTAGTAGACCGCACTGTATCTGCAAACTCTTCTGATTGTTGTACTTAGAAAGATAAGTTCAGTTGCCAAGAGTATCATATTTAAATGCTATTTCATACCTGCTTGGTTTTGAATCGTCCTAAAGATAAGTGTATTTGTTTGTTTTGTTTTGTTGATGTTGTTTTGGAGACAGGGTTTCTTTGTGTAGCTTTGGAACCTGTTTTGGAATTCACTCTGTAGACCAGGCTGGCCTTGAACTCACAGCCTGCCTCTCCCTCCCAAGTGCTGGGATTAGTAGCGTGTCGTGCACCACCATTGCCCAGCTAAGTTTTTGTTTTTAACATACCATGTCCTTAAATAATATGTATTTCATAGGACATGAGTATTATTTAACATATTGTATCCTTAAACAGTATGTATTTCATAGGACATGAGTGTTATTTTGCTTAGAATGTCCTGTTACTCCAAATCTCTGTTCTCTCTCCCTGTCTTCTTCTTTGTTCTGAACTTCTGATTCTCTTTGTGTTTTTGCTGTGTGAGAGAAATTCAACTGGGAATGTGTGTTTATGGTTGCTGTTGATTGTCAGGTCCCCTTTGGGTAATCTGTCTGTCTATCATCTGTCTGTCCATCATCCATCCATCCATCCACCCATCCATCCATCCACTCATCCATCCATCCATCCATCCACTCATCCACCCATCCATCCATCCATTCACTCATCCACCCATCCATCCATCCACTCATCCATCCATCCATCCACTCATCCATCCATCCATCCATCCATCCATCCACCCATCTCCATCTGTTCCTCCTGTCACCTCCTTTTCTTTTTTTAAATTTCAAGCACAAAGTTAAATTAATTGTGATTGATTTTGATATATTAAATATTACTATTTAATTTCCTTAAACAAGGGATGTCTCTAGTGTTGTTACGAATGGTGGCTGAGTTGGGACTCTCAGGGTGAATCTAAGTTGCCCTGGGTTCCCTTCTGGTTCCCGGAGACTTGGTTGTCTGTTGTCAGCTCATGCTCTAGAGACGCCAGACGTCTTAATATGATCACATGCAGACTAATAGTGTTGGCATCACATGGAAGTTTGTTAGAAATGGTGTCGCGCCAACCAAGGCAGATCTGTTTTTCCAAAGTCCTTGGGTGCCACACTCAAGTGTGGAAAGCAGTTACGTAGACCTTCGTTAGCTGTGATTGGATGTGTCACTGGGAGTTCACTCTGTTTTGAGACATTGCCAGATCTGTGTTTACTATTTTTTGTTTTGATTTTTTTCATTTGATTTTTAGTGTTTGTTTATTTGTTTGTTTGTTTTGATGTTTTCCCTTGGTTTGGGAGACAGATATACAGAGAGATTCCTGGTAATTTTTCATAGATGACAGGAATTTTATCTTCACATGGTTATTTTTGCATAGAAGAATGTTTAATACATGTGTTTATAATGTTCTGGTTCAAGTACTAGAAAATTGATGTGGGATTCCCCTCTGTGTGCTTTGAATATGTTTTATTACCATTGATGAATAAAGAAGCTGCTTTGGCCTATGGCAGGACAGAATATAGCTAGGCGGGGAAAACTCAACTGAATGCAGGGAGAAAGAAGGCAGAGTCAGACAGATGCCAGCTAGCCACCCAAGATGCAAAGTGTGAGGTAACAAACCATGAGCCCTGTGATACAATATAAAACCACAGAAATGGGTTAACTTAAGATGTAAGAACTAACTAGGAATTGTTTGAGTGTTGGCCAAACAGTGTCATAATTAATTATTGTTGTTGTAAATAATATAGTTTTTGTGTGGTTATTCGGGTCTGGGTGCAGAGCATTTACAGAGCATGTCTGCTCGCTGTGGAATGTCTCTAAGAGACCCCTAGTGAGATCGCTCTCCTGTGGCTGTCTGGTGCTGTGTCGTGTGTCTGTCCCAGCAGCCTCCGTCACCGCACCACACTCTGCCTTGTGTGCTCGAAGACATGTTCACTATTGGACTCTCCTTGGGTGTTTTCTCGTCCTTAGTTAAAAATAATAATAATAATAATAATTTTTGTTTGCCCAGCTACTACTGACTGTTACCTCTCACTTGGTTCTGCTCCCCATTACTTATCTTTGAGTGTAAAATTCGCCCCACCATGTTTCCCTTCATTGGACTGGATTGGCAGATGTGTTGGCACTGGGAACCTTGGACACAGAGTGTCTGTATATCTCTTCCTCTTATATCTCAAGGGTCTTTTTGTGTGTTTGGTCCTGGGAAGAATCTTCCTTATAGGTCATGGTGCTGCCTGAGCTCCTGCCTTCATAGCTCTTGTGAGATGCTTTCCTGTGTAAATCGTTGGAGCTCCTTAGGTTGTCCTTCTTGACATCTGTCTTCTTTCTGATATTTTTAGCTCTGCTCCAAGCCAAGTGAATGTCTCACTACCACCGGATCTTTAGTCCTCAGAAAAAAAAAGTATTCTTTTCAGTACTTGGAATTTATCTTCGGTTTCTTTTAAACTTCATTGATAGCTGTCTATGTTTGATAACTTTCTGACTTAATTGATGCTAATTTTTTATTTAAATTCCATGTTATAAAATGTAATTCTGGATCCATTTCCACAGTGTTCTACCATTTCTATTTTCTGAGAAAAAAAGAATTTTATTCTCTGCTGTTTTATGACTTGAAACCTTAAGTTTATTTCTGCTGTTACAGTTCCTTCCTGCAGCGCACCGCCTACCTCTTCCCCAGTCCCTCTCTGAAGCCAGGTGCTGCATTAGTAGTTCAGGCCTGCAGGCTCCAGCTTGGCCAAACCTTGTCCTGGTGTTAGTGTTGACTCTGTTCTTCCCTGTGACCCTGGCAAGTGACTGCAGACAGTGGTCACAATATGTAAGTCATTTTGTTTTCTTCCAGGGAGGTGTTATGTGAGCTTCCTGTTCCAAGTGGAAATTCTGATTTCAGTCCTCTGCTAGATTTTAATTTCCAAATGAGACATCCTATTTCCCACCCTGACACACGTAGGGCTTGTTCCTTCGCCCCCACATCCCGTTATGTAGTCTGCACACAAAACTTGACCTTTGTCTGCCATTGATGATGTTAGTTCTTTTGAAATTACTTTAAACGTTGTTTTTTATCATCACCCCTCTGTAGTTTGCACTTAGGAGAGGAAATTTCCACACGAACTTGTTGTGCTGCCTTGAACAGAGTGTTTCAGTGACCACATGAGGCGTGTATGTTATTTAAGTATGTGTGATGTTATGAAGCCCTGCTGGAAAAGAGATGAGGGTTAGCAGATCAGTCAGGCTTACGTTATTATACTCAAGGTGAAGAACAGGTTTTTCTGACATACTGTGGACTCTCTAGAATGGCAAAGAATACAGAAGCTGCCAGTTGGACAGTGGGGTAAACATGAGATAACGTACCATGCGATGTTTTAGTGTGGTGAACTCATTTTTGTGACAGCTACTTGATGCAAGAAATAACTACAACATTGTTGTCTTTGTATCAGTAATGGGTGCTGCTCAAGCCAGAGATGAGAATGCAATTACTCAGGGAAATTAATGTAGAGCAAAGGGGGTCTAAACGTGGAACTTCAGGGGACCATAATCGTCCTTACCACAGCAGACCAAACTAAGTGAAGTGTCCCAGAGGAGGCAGCTGGATATCAGTTGATTTGGTAGATTTTTTTTCTTAAATTAGCAGTCATAGATAACAGGCCTGCAGAGTCAAAACCAAGCGTACAACAAGCTTGCATTAGTAATTGAGAGAAGCCGGTTTATTTGGGTGATGGTTGTTATTTGAGGCAGGGTCTCACTACCTAGCCCCATCTGGCCTGGAAATTATTATGTTGCTGTATAGATCAGGTGGGCCTCGAAACTTTGCCTTCGGAGTGCTGGATTAAAGGTGCGCCACACAGCGCCAGGCGGGAGATGCTAGTTTGTCCACGAGGCTGGAGGAGAGGAGAGAGGTCCACATGAGGAGCAGCTGAGGGATGGATTCCTGCTTTCCTTTATGGGTGGAGGTGCAGTGTCCTACAGCCTGTCAGGCTCTGGCTTTTAGGGAACTGATCTGGGTTTTTTGTTCTTTTCTAGGAACTAGTCTGTTGTTTAATCTGTATAGCATTGCACGCACCGTGGCTTTGTTAGGTTTCCAGATTACCTTCATCTTTAAAGCCCAGTGTCTAGCCGTGACAGTAGCTACACACTGGCAACCAGAGCGGCGAGGAAGGAAGCCACCAGCTTCGTCTGATGCTTCATTTTCTTTATTCTTTTCCTATTTAGGGCATGGGACGGGGACCCTCTCCTCTCCTCTCCTCATCCTTGTCTTGTCTTAATCCGCATACTCAGTAAGTCCTTCAGAGGCTAAGCAGACTCTCCTGGTGCCCAGCGAGAGCTTTAAGAAGAGGCTCGTGTTACCTGGTAAATTATACACCCATTTATAAATGCTGTGGAGTTTTACAGTTAATTAAGTGGTATCATCTTGTAGTGGATTATCCAGATTTATTAATTTATTTTTTCAAACTGGTCCACATTGGCCCTGTGACAGTAATGCACTTAGTGTTCTAAAATTGGTACCGCATCTCCTTAAGCGCTTACTCGCAAGTGCAGGGGTAGCCACGGAGATAGGTGACAGCCTACAGGCTGTGTTGGTAAGGGGCGCCATGGTTACTGCCTGGCTATAAATAGCACCTTCCTCCCATGTTTGCTTTCCTTAGCCTCAGCTGAATTAGAGTTGCTCATTGGGTTGAATTTTTTCAGATAAGGCTACATGCCAGAATATACATATGTGTATACAAGTGTGTGTGTGTGTACACACGTGTACACACCATGAATGTAAAGGGGAGGAAGGGGACAGTGAATGGAATTCTTAACAGTTTTCTGTGCCATGTTGATTATCTCGAGGTAGAAGCAGGGCCGTTCTCTGCCTTCTGTTCCTTAAGTCACACTCTCTTTCCGGTCAGTTTTCCTAGTGCCCTCAGTGCAGTTGAATTGTTTTTACTCTTTGGGGGTCCGCTGCGACCCAGCTCCCAAATAAGCACACAGAGACTTATTCCTGTTTATGAATGCCTGCCTTCACTTGGATTCTTTCTAGCCAGCTTTTCTAACTTAAATTGTCCTGTTTCTCTTTAACTTCATTTTGCTTCTGAACTTTGAGCTTTCTTTATTCTGTGTATCTTTCCTTTTTACTCCACGACTGTTCGTGTAGCGGGGTGACTGACCCCTGGCGTCCTCCTCTTCTTCTTCCCTTGAGCCTAGGCTTCTCCTCCTATTTATTTTCTCTGCCTGGCAGCTCTGCCTATTTCTCTCTCCTGCGTAGCTATTGACCGTTCAGCTCTTTATTAAACCAATCGGGTGTTACAGGCACAGTAACACAGCTTCGCAGAGTTAAATAAATGCAGCATAAAAGAATGCAACTCCTCATTAAACAAATGTTCCACGGTGAAAAGGAATGTAACATCTCTTAAACTAATATTCCACATCACTTCAGATTTTTCCTTCTCTTGATATATTTGTAGGCTAGATAAAGGTATAGTATATAAATCGTCACAGAAGTTTGCATAGTGAAGTTCTGAAAGCCATCGTGAAGATGACCTACAGTGCATAGCCAGTATTTAGCCCTAAAGGAATTAACTCAGTGTAAAAGGTCTTTCCTTTAAACACAGCAGTGAAAACCCAGTGCAGTTAGCTTTGTGTGTGTTCAGAACAAACAGCTGCATTTGTGGGAAATAATAGTTGAAGAGAAAAAGAGAAACAGCCAGTGGGGGGAGGGGGGTCACTGTATGAGGAAGGGAACTTTAAAACAAGGCAAGGGCGTTCGTTCTGTGACAGTTAAAAATCTGAAACCAGGGCCATTCATGAGTTCTTTTACAACTGAGTTACAAAGTGCATTGGTGCAGTGCTCCAGGGTTTACTCAGCACTGACTCTGGAGTCATGAGATGAAGGAGTTAGAGCAGGGAGCACTCACTGGTGCAGTGCTCCAGGGTTTACTCAGCACTGACTCTGGAGTCATGAGATGAAGGAGTTAGAGCAGGGAGCACTCACTAGTGCAGTGCTCCAGGGTTTACTCAGCACTGACTCTTGAGTCATGAGATGAAGGAGTTAGAGCAGGGAGCACTCACTGGTGCAGTGCTCCAGTGTTTGCTCAGCACTGGCTCTCGAGTCATGAGATGAAGGAGTTAGAGCAGGGAGCACTCACTGTGTAGTGCTCCAGTGTTTATTCAGCACTGACTCTCGAGTTACGTCTGTCAGCATGCGTGTGACCTGAAGTGACAAAGCTCACGTGTTATTCTGTATGCCTTCTCATGTTGTACATGATCAGACCTTTGGAACATTATTGCTGACATTGCATCTTCTGGACTTGTGTATCACATTGTAGATTTACCTAAGTGGATTTTTCCCAAAACTTGATGCAGACCACAGTTCCACAAGTCTTTCAAGCCCGGAGAGAAGTTTTATCTTCATTAACAGTCGACCAGTACATCAGAAAGAGATACTGAAGGTAATCACTTTTAAAAAGAAAAACATTCCTTGCATCAGGAATCTAATATCTTTTAATTAATTTTTTTCTTTTTCTAAATTTTATTTTTATGTGTATGATATCTGCCCCGCATGTATGTCCCTATTGTGTGCCTGGTGCCTACGGAGGCCAGAAGAGGGCATCAGATCCTCTGGCACTGGAATTACAGTTGGCTCTGAGCAACCACGTGGGTGCTGAGATTGAACCTGGGTCCTCTGAAAGAGCAGCCAGTGCTCTTAACCACTGAACCATCTGTCTAGCCCCAGAAATGAAAAACTTTAACTCGGTCGTTTGTCAGATTGTTAGAGACCACTTCTAAGAACCTGATTTAAATAAGGAAAAGAAAAACAAACAAAATCCCTTTCATGGAACTGGGATTTTACTTAGGTTCCATTTACTTTCCACAGACTAACAATAATACATTATCACCCCCATTCTGAGTGAGGAGGCGAGTGGTAGATGGTTTGAGAATATTTGTTCACGCACTCCTTTCCACAGACTAACAATAATACATTTTCACCCCCATTCTGAGTGAGGAGGCGAGTGTTAGGTGGTTTGAGGATATTTGTTCACGCACTCCTTTGCTCATGACTTGAAACAGGATCTGGCCACTAGGCCCCGTTGGCTCTGAGCGCTGCATGGTAGATGCGTCTCCACGCCTATTAAATGACAATCTGAAGGGAAGTAACCAGAAAGTAGCCTGGGTGGTTTGTACCAAGGCCTTACATATCCATGGCACTGTGCTTGGCAAAGCCAAGTGCACAGAGTGTGTGCATTTTAGGACAACCTGTGCTCCATGCAAGGCCGGGGTCACAGCTGCTTGCTTCCTCAATGCAGTGTACGCTTCAGGAGCATTTAAAGTTGGTGGTTGCATTTCTTCTTTTCTCTTTCATGCATCGCATATGTTTCTAGCTAATCCGGCGTTATTATAATCTGAAGTGCCTGAAGGAGTCTACTCGGTCGTATCCCATTTTCTTTCTGAAAATTGATGTTCCTTCAGCTGAACTGGATGTAAATCTCACACCAGATAAAAGTCAAGTATTATTACAGAATAAGGTAACCTTTTTCAAATAAAGTTTTGTATGTATTTATGCCGTTTATAAGCTTATGCAGTCGTAACTGCTCCCGTGTAAAAAAGACTGACTTTTTTTATATCTTTGCTATTATTTTGGATATTGTCCTTTTTTTACCCCAGTATTGCCCCTAATATTTGTTCATTTGTATTTTGTAGGAAGCTGTTTTAAATGCTCTTGAAAATCTGATGGTGACCTGTTACGGACCGCTACCCAGTACAGAGTCTTGTGGAAATAACAAAGTAGCTGTTTCCACAGCCAACATGGCTGCTCATGAGACAGCAGAAACAGATGTGCCCATGAATAAAATGGAGTCACCTGGAAAGAATTACCCAAATGCTGACACTTCGGCTGTCCACTTCCAAAATGATGAACCTAGAGAAAACACCGCTAAGTATTCAAATCAGCAGATGAATGTAAGCAACCACCGTGGTGGCCATTTTAGTAGTGAACAGCCTCACGTTAGTAAGGACACTGGAAGTCCTTTTCAGAGTGTCTCCGTGGATAGGTCCTCCTCAGAGGCTGTCCAGAGTAAATACAGCAGGACCAACTCCGCCGGTTCCGGCGAACATATCCAAGGAGAAGATGGCAGGAACGGGACAGAAGAACGTGGCGGAGGTGGGGGAGAAGCGTTTCTCGAAGAATCTCTGGCAGTCTGTGCCGATGACTGGAGCAAGGGAAATGTGTTGAATGCGGTGGGAGAGAATATTGAACCTGTGAGAATTTTAGTGCCACAGAAAAGTCTGGCGTGTACAGTGAGCGATGATAGTTACCCAGCCCCTGAACCGAAGAATCTCAGTGATGGCCCTTGTAGCAAGACGACATCCAATGTAATAGATAACAGATCTGGACAGCTTACAGCCTATGACTTAATCAGCAACCGAGCAGTCAAGAAGCCCATGGCAGCAAGGGCCCTGTTTATTCAAGATCGTCGTGCTCAGTTCCTCGCAGAAAATCCCAAGACTTCTTTGGAGGATGCGGCGGCACAAATTGAAGCTCTGTGGGAGACTCTGAGTGAAGAGGAAAAACTGAGGTGAGTTTCCAGAGCGTCGTGGGTCCTGGATGCTCCACTCTTTCCATTCTAAAAACTCCACATTTGGGAAAGACAATGAAAATGCTTCTAGGCTTCACTGAGTGTCTTTCTTGGTATCATTCTTAATTGTTATTTTAGAGAATAGGGTGTATTATTTGTAATTTTTGTCTTGAAAACCTTCGCTGTGTCTACTGCTTCCCTGTTTACTGTGTGCTACAGCTTCTTCAGTTTCTGTTGGACTCTCTGCTTTCTTTATTTCTGTTAAAGAACTCTGGAGTGGGTGTGATTTAAGCTTTTGCACTAGAATGGTTTATAAATATCTTGTCTGTTCCCTCCTTTTATATTGGTCTCCGAAATGAGACACAGTACAGAGGGCTGTACCGTTGGTGTAGAACCAAGTTGGTGTACTACTGCCTATATCCAGTGTAGCTTGTGGCATCTAAATCTTATTTATTGGCAATTCATAAATCGTAGTGGGTGTTTTGGAGGTGTAAATAAGTAATTTTGATCTGCTTAAAGTATTATTTGCACCCTCAGATGTAAGTATATGTCCCCAAACAATCTAATGGCTCACACTTGCGGGAACTTTTTCCCTTGGGAGACGCAAACAAATGTGTCCCCTTTCTTATAAGGCACCAAAGACAAACCAAAGTACAGTTCCACCAAAGTCCAGCTTGGGGAACCGGTACGTTTATTAGACTTAATTACACAGCATGGATGAGGGCTTACTTAGAGGAGGATCAGTGACCCCAATTAGCTGCACCACCAAGATGTCTTAGGCCAGCATAGCTGTGTGGATGGAATGCCCCCCAAGTTAACCTTCCGCCCTCTGAATTCTTTAGCACCTCCTGAAACAGTGACGCCATGTGCAGCTCAGTCAGAATTGCTCACAGCTGCTGGAGAGGTGAAGGGAAGACAATCTGGAACCTCGGGGAGGGTCTGCTGACCCCTCCCCCCCAACTCCTTCCTCCCACAAGGGAATCTCGGCAGTCAGCAGGTTCAGGCCTTAGGCTCCCGTCCAGGCAACTGCAGCTGCTCTGGTAAAGATGACGGCTGTCACCCTGCATCGGTAGCACTCTACACACAATTGTATGGCAATACAAAATGTTGCATTTTCAATTATCTGGCCCAGAAAATGAAGGATAAAATTAAACTTCTAATCACTAATTACTATCTGATTTTTTCAAAACTCTGTCAAATATCTAGGAAAATATTTAAATACAATCCATCATCTCTGGTTTAAAATTAATTCTAAATGTAAATTGTCAACATTTTCATGTCTTCATTAGTGAATTCAGTCTCAGGAAAAAAACTCAGTTACAACTAATAGTGATGACAATTAGGACATAAAATACTGAGCAGTATTAGAAAGCTGTTACTAAAAACAACAAAGATCAAACGTTTGCTCTCTTAAATATCACATACCAGACAGCTTGTTTAGGGGAGGGCGTGTTTGTGCTTTGTTCTTTTCCAAATATTTATCAGTGTGAGATGCAGTGAGCCTGTTACCCCAATTCATCCCATCATCCCATGCTCGGTTCTGCTTCGAGAATAGTTTCCACATGACCCTCCTTCCTCACGATGCTCAGGCGAGCCTGAGAGGGGACTCATCGACTTCATAAATATGCGTGTTTGTATTCTTAAGAAATAAAGATACCAGCCCAGAAATAAAGATACCAGCCTGCGGTAGTGGCACACGCCTTTAATCCCACTAATGAGGGGCGGATCTCTTGAGTTCGAGGCCAGCCAGGTCTACAAGAGCTAGTTCTAGGACAGACTCCAAAGCTACACAGAGAAACCTTGTCTCGAAAAACCAACAAGGAAGGAAGGGAGGAAGGGAGAAAGAAAGCTATTTATATTTTAAGAATAACTATAATATAATCACTGTAACTTTGCCTGCATGTGTGTCTGTGCACCACGTGCACACCTAGTGCCCGTGGAAGCCAGAAGAATGTATCAGGTCCTCTGGGACTGGAGTTCCAGGTGGAGTTGGTAGTCTGTGTGTGTTCAAATGCTAAATACTTCATAAATGTCAGATTTTTAGAATCTTATTTTGAGCTACTGTGCAATTAGACTCACAGTATTATAGCTGCCTTACATTTTATATGAGTGATACAATTGTGTATTTTAAAGATGAACGAAGTTTTTAAAATTTCACATGGTTCCCTATAAATGTGTTGCAAAGAGGGGGGCTCCACTTGTTTGTCTTGGCCGCCCGGCTAGCTTAGCCCCCAAATAACCACACAGAAATTGTATTAATTAAATCACTGCTTTTGGTCCATTATCTCTAGCCTCTTATTGGCTAACTCACATCTTGATTAACCCCAATTCTATTAATCAGTGTATTGCCATGTGGCAGTGGCTTACCAGGAAAGATTCTAACCAGTATCCGTCTCAGGCAGAGGGTCCATGGCTTCTCTGTCTCCGCCCTTCTTCCTCCCAGCATTCAGCCCCCCGCCCTCCCTAAGTTCTGCCCTATCAAAAGGCCAAGGCAGTTTCTTTATTCATTAACCAATGAAGGCCACACAAACAGAAGTAAATCCTACACCATAGATGTGTGTAGTTCTCATGTGTCAAGTTGTCTGTGAGTGTGTGGCCGTGTGAACTCAGGAGGGAGGCGTTTCCCTTAGTCTTGCAGCAATTTCTCTTCCGTTGCCTTGTAGAGAGGGGTAGTTAGCGTTACCTACCTAGGGAGTTCCAACCTGTCAGAATATTAGTGTTACAGTTGACACGCTTCATCTAAGGTTTTGTTAGTAGTGTTACGGAATCCTTTTAGAGCAGACCTCCGAAACTACTCCTCGGACCTGCAAGCAGCCATTCTTTGCTGGCTGCTGGTGTGTTGGTTTGCTGGTGTTGGTGTGTTGGTGTTGGTGTCTTGGTGTGCTGGTGTGTTTGTCTGTCACTGTTGTGATGAGGTCATGGCTGTTATAGCAGTGTCCCCCGTGTAGAGTGTGACTTCTGTGAGTGTGACTGGAATTTTTAAGCTGTGGTGTGACACTGTGTGTTGTACATGGCAGGTTTCATTTGCTCTAAGCCAGTTCATTTGGCATGGGTAACAGGAATGTGTCTAGAAAATTCTGATGTCTTGGAATCAGACACACAAATGCTTTTTAAAAATCCAAATGTTTAGGTTTCAAGACCAGGGGCCCTTGGACCTTGATCCACTGGGTCGGAGCCACGCCTCTTCTCCTGCAGCTTTCCTTCCGTAACCCCAGTTCTGCACAGATAGAAGGCCATACAAGAGTCCATCTGGAAGCAGCTCGGTGGCAGCCCCGCCTGCCTTCCCCAGTCCCCCCGTGGGCCTGCCTGGCCCATACCCACAGCCTCACTGCGGACCTCACCCCAGGACAAGGGTGCACCCCTTCTGCGGGGCTTTTGTTCTCTTCCGCTTTTCCTTCGTGTTTTCTCTTCCATCCTTTCCGTTCCTGTCGTTTAGGAAATACGAGTTACGGATACTCTGGCTAGTGAAAAAGAACATGCATTTTCTAGTCCTAAATCGTACAGTCTGCAGTGTGTTCTGTAGTGATCGAAAGTTTTGAGTTATTTAACTGAAATTTATTTTATACAATATATTCTGGTGACGGTTTCCCCTCAGCTCCCCATACATGAGCTCCAACCCACACCCGTCCAACCTCATGCCCCCTCTCTCTCTTTATCTCCCTTTCTCTGTAAAGTACAAAGAATCAAGAAACATAAAAACACAAAACCGAAAGTAAAATATACACACAAAAGACTAATAAGGCCAAAAACGCCCAAACAGTCTACAAAAATCACATTGAGTGTGTCTTGTGTTGGCCTCTACTGCTGGCGTGGGACCTGCCCTGAGGTGTGGTTAATATACCCAGTGAGACTCCAATGAGAAAAAAAAAAAAAAACCCTGATTTTTCCTGTACAAGTGGATATCAGTTCATGTCCACACCCTCCTCTCGGTGTTGGGACCTCGTCTGTTTTAATCCTGTACAGGCCCCGTGCATGTCACCAGTCTGAATTCACGTGTCCGTCAGTCCTGTTGTATCTGGAAGAGTCCCCATCCATCTGCCTGTGACAATCTTTGGAGCTCCTTGTCTGTTTGGAGGACTGGGTCCTCCAAAGTCTCGCTCTGAGCACTGTCAGTGTGGGTCTCCGTCTGGTGCCATGTGCAGTCTTCTTCATAGGCTGGATGACTTTTAAGAGAAGGGAAGTATGGGGAGTTATGGAGACTCAGCAGCTGTCTCGTAGATGGTACAGAAATGGTTCCCTGTATAACACTAACCAGAAAGCTTTTGGGGAGTTAGCCCACGAGAAGGAACACAGCGCGAGGAAGTAAGAAGACGCTGTGACAGAAAGTGAGAGTGTGCTGGAGAAAGCTGCTTCTGCAGGTCCCAGGGCCAGCCGGAGGTTCTGCAGGTCCCAGGGCCAGCCGGAGGTTCTGTTTCTGCTGGGAAAGGAGGATGGGAACACTTGGGTCTTTCCTCTTCTTTCCTCACCTCCCCTCTAGAGGGTTAGAATCCTGGTGTGAGCCACTCTGCAGAGGGGGCATCCTTCGGGCAGGTGGTGTTCATCTGAGCTTTCATTTGCAATATATAAATCTATTTCTACTTCAAACAACTAAGTGATGTTGCAATTTGGATGTTACTGGAAATGATAAGTAAACTTTATAATTAAATGTAGCCTTTAGTTTCAGAAACATCGTTTGACCTGACCAGTCAGTCAAATCAGCGTGAATATTTTCCATTGAAGTTGCTAAGGCCCTTAATGGCGTTACATGCAGAGGTACCAGCTGTTCCTACTTAACATTTACCTCGTATTATTTGGGACATAACTTTTTTTATGTTTCCCAAGGAACTAAATTAAATTGACTTCTTGGATAAATCAAAAGATTAGTACCATATGTGAAAATTTGCACATGTTAATTAATTACAAATGGTGACCTTTATCCTGAACTCATTTTCCACCCCATAGGAAAAGTCTGCAGTTCTGATGTCTAATGCTAAAAATATACTTATTGCCAGTGCCTGCAAAAGTAAACTATTAAAGATCCTGTGTTTTGTTTAACTAACTCATATGTTGGTGTTCTGCGTACACCTTGGAGAAGATAACTTTCGAAGGTGTGAGTATGAGAAGCAGATGGTTCTCTGTTGATCTGGTTTCCGATGGAGCAGGCCTTTGTGCCGTCTTATCCAACCAAACGTAGCATTTCCTTATCCAGAAACAGGCTCTGACTGTGAAGTACACTGTGTTGCGGTCTCTTGTTTCCTAGCCTCACTTTATAGCATACGTACAAGCAACGTTCCGTAAGTTCTAAGCCCGCTTCTTACAAGACTGGAAATAATCTTAGTTCTCTAGTTCCAAATGCCAAACTTATTTTGAAAAATGTATCAGTGTTATGGAATAACTCACCTTTCCTCAGATGTCACATTCAAGCTGGAGGATTTGTGTCTCTTATTTCTTTTTGTGTCGTGTTGGGGATTGACCCCAGCCTAGCCTGCGCTAAACATGTGCTCCCCCACTGAGTACAGCCCCAGCCCAGGACTGTGTTGTGTTGGGGATTGACCCCAGCCTAACCTGTGCTACATACACATGTGCTCCCCCACTGAGTACAGCCCCAGCCCAGGACTTGGACTTCTTGGTAGAAACTTAGAGTGAGCATCACCTTTTCTTGTGGACCAGGCAGCTCCTTCCTGACTATAGAGCTCGGTACTGGATGTACATTGCCCACATAATACAAATAAGCACCCTGCGGGACAGAACAAAATACTTTGCATTGAGTTTACATGGTTTCTAGTCAGCAGAAATCCACCAAGCAGGACACCAGGGTCCCTTCTCTCTGACATCCCTCGGGCACTGCTTCCTGAGGTGAACAAGGCGGCAGCTACTTCTCATGCGACAGAATCATTGCGTTCAAAAGCAGAGCCATTCAGTGTCAGAGGGGCCTGAGCTGGGAAGCCAGGCATCTCAGCTTCTCCCAATGTGCTTGACGATGCCACTCTAGTGGACTGCCTTGGGCTCCAGAAGCTTTAACTCCTATGACTGAGAAAAGAAGAAAGCCCGCTAACTTTTTACCTATTAGAATTGAAATATTTTTTACCTACTAGAATTGAAATACCCATCGCTTATATAGTTGCAGCTGAATTTCATAGGTTTAATCTGTTTGAGTTATTGGAATATGCATATCAACTGATCACGTTAAGTGAGGATAGAAAAATTTCCATTAACTCGGTGGATTACACGGTGTACTTTCTACCCTGTGTGCTATTGGAACGCCTTTATCGCGCAGTATTTCTGTTCTCCATTTGATTTTGAAATGCAATTTGCTCTATAGAATAATTTGGCCTTGTAATTCTCCTTCCTCCACCTTCCAGGTGCCAGGACTGTGGGCATACGCTGCACGCTAAATCATTTTTTAAATTGGGTAGCGTTTACCTACAGCACTAATGTCTAGTTTTAGAAGAACTTGTTGTTTTAGAAGAACTTCTAGTTTTAGAAGGCTTGTTGATTCACCGTCTAATACTGGAGGCTTTTAAAAATAAACTTGGTTTCTGGTTTAGCTTGAACAGAAAATATCCGTTAGATTTCACTCACCTTTTGCTGTGTCTGGCTCATCTTATTTCCCTTCCTGGCAAATGATCCGGGTTAACATATAAAGAATCAGAATTTTTCCCAATCATTCAAGTTGAAGTGGTTGGCATTGTTACTGAGATCTGTCATTTTTCTGACATTTGCAATCTGTTTATGCCACTGATCAAGATAAGAAAGGCACACACAGCCGGGCGGTGGTGGCGCACGCCTTTAATCCCAGCACTCGGGAGGCAGAGGCAGGCGGATCTCTGTGAGTTCAAGACCAGCCTGGTCTACAGAGCTAGTTCCAGGACAGGCTCCAAAACCACAGAGAAACCCTGTCTCGAAAAACCAAAAAAAAAAAAAAAAGAAAGAAAGGCACACACATTTGGCTCCTTAGTGACCCCTTCATCTCTGATAACTTAGCATTTTGATCTGCTTCATCTAATGTTGTTGGTGTCCCTTTTTTCTTTCTTTCTTTCTTTCTTTCTTTCTTTCTTTCTTTTAGTTTTTCAACACAGGTTTTCTTGTGTAACAGTCGTAGCTGGCCTCGAACTCACAGAGATCCGCCTGCCTCTGCCTCCCGAGTGCTGGGATTACAGGCGTGCGCCACCACCGCCCATCAGTCTCCATTCTCTTGCTCTGTTTGTATAGCGTATACATCTTTTCATTCTTTTGTGCTATCTGTGTTACAAAAGTTGGGTATCCTGTCCCTTAGTTACATTTGGTCTATGAAATATTCAAATAATTGACACTGTTGGCATTCAGTCTGCCCTGCCTCCTGTCGTTTGTTCCTGTCTTCCTTGGAGCAGTTGCAGAGGTACTCAAGGTTTAAATGAATTAATTGTAGCATCTATTTTGTATTACTGTTTGCTTTGCTTAGTAAGTTCACCATGTATCCTTTTATCATACTTCAGTTAAAGTTAATACCCCATAGTCTCCCATTGAACCTAAAAGCCCCCGGATGTAATTGCTTTCATGTTCATGTTACTCTTTTAAGAGTGCAATTATGTTAGCAGAAAACTTCTTTTATCTGAAGCTTTCTGTTTAATCTTCTCTTTGAAGGATATCTGTGGTTGGTAGATTTGAATCATGGGCTCTCTCGCCACCTAAATGACGGCACATTGAGCCAGCGTTGCTTGTTCACTTGGTGTCCTCCTCACTGACTGATCTGGGGGATTTACCTTTGGTTTTCACCAGCTTATTCTGGTGTTATCTGGCACACTTGGTTTGCATTTAACCTGCCTCTCATAGATGACTCCTCATCAAATATAATTTCATTTAAAAAATAAATGAGACTTAATGTGTTGAGATGCTGTACACAAGCCCCTGGCTACTTCGGTGGTCATGGGTCCCTTCCCTTTCTTCCTCACGGTGGTCATTTCTGTACTCTGCCTTCAGGTTCACTGGCCCTTGTGTGTCCATTCTGCTGTGTAGTTAAATCTGTGGCTATTCCATCCTATATACTGTTTTAGTTCTAGACGGTCCACATCTTTCTTTGTACGCGTATAGATTCTGCTCCTCACCTGAGCCTCCCCTTCTGTCTCTCTCAGTCTCCCAAAGCATTTATACAAAACTCTTTGTTTATTATAAATCTGCATCACTTGGAAGGTGGTTTTTCCTGACCTCTTCTCCCCTTGGCCATGACTCACATTTTTCTTTTTTTGTTTCTTGGATGGTGACTTTTAATTGTGGGATGGCCATTGTGGGTGATGCTGTTCACTCCTGAACAGTGTTGATTTTATAAAGATGCCTTTGAACTTGTGGGGTTTTGTTTTGCATTGAATGATGGCGAGACTTACTCAGTTCTAGGGTGTAGGGTTTTTCCTTCCAGTTTTAACTGAAAGCCCAACGTGTTTACCAAGCTCCGCATGTAACCTGGACACCAATCTCTGTTGCCCCTGCACTGCGGCAGCTGGAAATTCTGTTCAGCTCATTAGCCTCTTCATGTTTTCCCGAGGGCTCCCACACATGGGATTTTCCTCTCCATTTCAAGTTGTTCTGGAAGCAGAGGTCTGGGTTCTGACGACACAGGGTAGTCGGTGCCATCTTCCAGCTGAGTTCCTCCCGCTCCTGCCCTCCACTGCTGGATAAGAACTCTGTGAACACAAATGCAGGCGTTTTCCCGTTTGCCTTTGACCGCCTTTTGGGAGCCAGTTTCTGTGCTCTGTTTGGAGTTTCTCGTAAGCACACACAGGAGGGTCACTCTGATACACATCTTCTTGTCATTAGTGAATAACAGCCCGTTATTTTTAATACAATTTGCTTCAGATGATTATTATGTTTTTATCATGTGCTTATTGGTTCTGTCTCCGCTCTGTTCTTAGGTATGAAGAAAAGGCTAAAAAAGACTTGGAACGATACAATAATCAAATGCGGAGAGCTATTGAACAGGAGCCACAAGCATCCTTAAAAGACGGCAGAAAAAAGATAAGGTCCACCAGTGCATGGGGCTTGGCCCAGAAGCACAAGCTGAAAGCGTCGCTATCTAATCAGCCGAAACTCGATGAGCTCTTTCAGTCCCAGAACGAGAAAAGGAAGAGCGAAAACATTAAAATAGCCGAGGTCCCCTTTTCTATGGAGAGCCTAAAAGAGAACTTTAGGAAACAAAAGCAAGTTGACTTAGAAGAGAAGGATGAGATTTGCCTCATCCACGGTCTCAAGTTTCCCGATGCGTGGCTGGTCACGTCCCGAAGAGATGTCATGTTACTGAACCCATACAGAGTGGAGGAAGCCCTGCTGTTTAAAAGACTTCTTGAGAATCATAAACTCCCCGCAGAGCCACTGGAAAAGCCAATTATATTAACAGAGAGGTAGGGTAGAGCAAGAGGGTTTTTAACTATAATGTTTGGTGTTAAAAGTTGAGGGGTCTTTTCTTTCTAGTAGGGATAAGTGGTGTTTACTTGAAGGCATATCTTGGGAAGGTTTTCCTAAACTCTAGTGGTGCTGCTAGTTGCTTAGAAATGATTTTGGAAGATCCTAAGAGCTCACATCTTGACTCAGTAAATCCCAAGTTCGTTTCTCCTGTACCTTGTGACGTCTCAAGGGGAATTGGAAGCTAGAGTTGGTTTTCTGTGCTGCTACCCTGCTCTGACACCGTCTGACATACGCCTGAGTAGAATCACACAGTGAACGCCTTTAGCAGCCATCACGAAGACTTTTTGCCCCATCCTGTTTCTGCCCATATGTGTGAATAGAGACACGTTTCCTCTCATTAAGGCGTGTGAGACTAATTCCTACTTAGCCCTTACATATACTCACAGGTGATCTGTTTCTAACCGAATCACAAGTGTCTTTTTCATACCTTACTCAATAATAATAGCTGAGAATTGCTCCTCGTTGTTTCGAAGGATTTGTTTTTGTTTTATTTTTTAGTTTTACAATTTTGAATTTAATTTCTTTCTGTAAGTTCTACATATGGCATTTGGTTGTATTTATTTTTATTGTCTGATTGATTTACTGTGTAGCAGTCAGTGGAGTTTTTTTTTCTTGCCTCCTTGCATCCTGATTGGCAGCGAGGTTTTCGGTTTGGCTCTTTTTCTTTAAGATCTGTTTTATTTCCGTGCACGCGCATGTGCATAACTTACATGTGACGGGTGCCTTCAGAGGCCTGGAGAGGGCGTCAGAGGCCTGGAGCCGCGGTCACAGACCATTGTGAGTAGCCAGCTGTGGGCACTGGAAGCTCAACTCCAGTCTTTTCCAGCAGGGCAGCCAGTGCTCTTACCCATGGAGCCATCTCTCCGGCCCTAAAATGGCGCTAGCACGTTCCTCCCCTGTCTCTCGCTGAAAGTTAACTGCAGGAAGACAGGAGATTTAGGTTCTTCTTTCCGGTAGGGCTTGTTCCCGGTCGGGTGCTCCGTGCGCTTCACCACAGTTGACTAGCTTTGGACAGAAGTGATCGTCCCTCTCAAAGCTCCCACTACCCCTCTGTCTACTATCTGTCCAATAGCCAGTAATCTGCTAATGATTGTTGCCTGAACTAATTATATTTTCCATTAAAAAAATTTTTTTTTATATCTTATATGAGTAACTTGATGTGTGTTATATTTAGAGAACTACTGTTTACATTTCTCTTTGAGTTTGTAATACTCCAGAAGAGACAAGCTGTCCTTTATGTCTGTCTGTCCTTCCCCCTGTCTGGGCACGCTGTCCAGCGGGCCTCTCAACACGGTGCTAGCAGCGTGCAGAATGCTTTCTTACAGGGCTTGGCACTTCGGGTAATGGGGACACTTTTCAAGTCACCCTTGGACGAGCCTCCATAAATCCTCTTATTTCAATCTGAATATTTAACATAAAGAACCACAATCTCTTTCTTTTTCAGTCTTTTTAATGGGTCTCAGTATTTAGAGGTTTTACATAAAATGTCGACAGTTGACCAGAGATGCGGCGGATCAACTCACCTGAGTGACCCTCGTCTGACAGCAAACGGCTTCAAGATCAGGCTGATACCAGGTACAATGCTGGGCTCACTTGGAAATACTGTCTCTGACTTGGAGAACCTTCTCCCAAGATCCGCACTCGGCTTGGATAGTTTCCGGGCGTGTTTTCATTTTGCTCAACGTCGTCATCGTCGGGTGTGCGGGAGTGGACTTCCTTCAGAGGGCCGCTCGGGCCATCGCTGTGCGGCTTCCTCTTGTCTTTTGGCTGGCTTCCCTTCCAGAAGACCCACAGAGCAGCTCCTAACTGTAACTCCACTTCCAGGGGATCCCAGCCTGTTCTGTCCTCCTCGTGCGAGGCTTCATACGGTGCACAGACATACATGCAGACAAAACATACACAGTGAATTTTAGAAAGAAAATAAGTAACAACAGTGTGCAGAAGGCAGAACTGGCTGTCTGCTTGGTTTTTCACAGCCTGACTAGGTAAAGATGCCTCCCAGACACGCCTCAGCTCTGTGGCTCCAGCTGCTCTTGTGGAGGTGGACACATCTCTCACGCACTTCATTAGTAACAGCTGTAACTTCCCAGTGGCCCTTACGTGCAGCGTGCCCTTCACAGAATTAACGTATCAACCCGTTACCATCCTAGTGGCCTCCAGGGGAACTTCTGTCAGTTCCCGCTTTACAGATGGAAAGAGCAGAAGCAAGGAAAGGTTAAGTTGGCTCTAGGGGATAGTCAGTGTTAGAGTGAAACCCACACAGCCTGCCTCGAGAGTCTACCCCTTAACAAATTTTTTTGCACAGCCCTTCATTAAAGTCAGCATATTAACTTCACAAAATAAGTGTAAACCCTGAGGTAACATGAATCAGTTGCCGAGGCTGGGCATGATGACACAGGCCTGTTGTCATAGCTTGAGGGGCTGAGACAGGAAGGCTGCTGCGCGTTTAGGGCTGACCTGATGTATATGGTGAGTTTACAGCAGTCTTGGGCTACATAGGGAGACCTGTCCCCAAACAAACAAACAAAAAGGAAGCCTAGTACTCCACATAGCGTGGCTCCGAGTTTAAATCCCCCTCCAGGCCCCAGCCCCCCTCTCAGACCTGACCCGGGCTGCACTCCCTTCTTCTAGTCCTCATAGAGAGCTTTTCCTGGAGTCTCGTGGTCTCTTTCCATCGGAAAATTTCAAGTATGAAGAATGGGTGTGTGTGTGTGTCTTCCCTCGGCTATTTCCTGGGGGAAACGGTTCTATCTGCGCTATGACATCTCCTGTTTGGCAGATAACCGAGAGTAGATCGGCCAGGTCCCTAGAGCTGCAGCCCTTCAGGTTTGCCTGATTCCTGCTGTTACTCGTTCACCAACCGCCGTTAATGCACAGTTCTAGGTAACACGCTATGGATCCCAGCATTAAAGCCGCGGTTGTTCACACAGGATGAGTGACTTCTCTAGTGTCAAAGCCGATGCTTTGGAATAGACACTGTCGTGGATGTTCTACCCAATTACACAGCCAGTCCTGTGGGCTTTAGTTATAATGACTAAGTTACCTAAAACATCTTCATAAGTAACACCAGTTTCTGGTGTGTCCTTAGTTGAATCTCTGAATAAGCACTAGCATGTTTAGTTCCTAAAATCCTATAGTAACAAGGTACGGTGTCTGTTTTTATTCTTGCTAAGTTAAAATCGTCGCGGTCTTTAAATTAGATATAAGGCTGGTGGGCTAGAACTTGGAGTACAGCAGTGGACAAAACACTTAAAACCATTTTGACTTTAATAAATATCATTCTCTTCATTCTCTCTCCAAAGTAAGCAATGTTCTAAGCAAATGCGAGGAACAGACCAGTGGGAACTGAGGTTAAATTAAATTATATAAGGCACATGTGGGGTCGTAGAGCACCTATGACTTAATTGAAGGCTTCTGGGAAATCATTATTTGTTCTCCAGGAAGCAACGCAACTTTGTCCTGAAATATTAGACTCCGGTCAAGGTTCACTAAATGTTCTAACAGTGATTTTTGTTTCCAATGGATACGTTCTGGAATATAATTTTAACCAACTCAACTATGCCCCTGTGTTTTTGTTTTTTTTCTCAGGAGTTTCCAGTACTGAAAACTACTTGGAAATAGAAGGCATGGCTAAGTGTCTCCCGTTCTACGGAGTAATGGATTTGAAGGAAATTCTTAATGCCATAATAGACAAGAACGCAAAGGAGCCTTACGAGTGCAGACCCCGGAAAGTGACGAGTTATCTGGAGGTGCGTCTCGTGGTCACATGCTCTTAACCAGGGAAAAGCTTGGTTTTTCTTTTGTTTGGAGATGGGGTCCCACTCTGTATCCCTGGCTGGCCTTGAATTCTCAGAGATCCACTGCCTCTGGCTCCCTCCTAACCCTCGGCTAGGATTAAAGGGCTGGGTCACCCACTTAGCCCAGTAGTAAGTGATTAAAAGGGCAGATTCTAAAATGTTTATTTTCACAAAGAAATTGCTACTTTAAAAAACTCGATAAAGAATATTTCACTGCATAGGCTGTGACAAATGCTATGAGAGATTCTTATAATACAGTTTTACTTATGAAATATTGTGTAGAGCTGTTTTCCATCAATCTCAAAATGGTTTCCAAGTTGTTCAAACGGTATGCTGTATTATTTGTCAAAAAAATTGTATTATGATTCAAAACCCTGAGCTCTTCAAAAGGAAGCGAAAGATCTACATTATTGAATAAAGGAGGCTAAATTGTTGAATAAATGGAAGTTTTACTACATTTCACATAGCATCTACCAAAATGAGAATTGTGAAATTAGGTTGAAGAAGTGCGTTCAGAGCAGCTGGGTCTGATGGCATGCCTGCCCTCCCAGCACTCAGAAGACTGAACAGGAAGATCGCAGGACTAAAGGCCTTGTCTCAGAAGTCAAACGTAAAAGAAGAGGGCTAAGCCTACCCAAGTACAGACTAAGGGCCGTGACTGTGTCTCTTGTTATGCCCCAGACCAACCTGGACTTGGTTTTCACCCTCTCTCTTGTCGGTGGTGTTCAGACGCGGCCATGCCCGTCCCCGGGACTGGAGAGGACACTCAGACCAGCTCTGTTGACCCGTTGGGAACTTGTGGAAATTCCCAGCCAGTTGCCAGGGCAATCTAGCACTGATTGTTTTAGGGAACTCCAAAGAAGTCTTTTTCTTAATTGGAAAAAAAAAATGGATAAGAAATATGGTTTCAGAAATAATGAGAAAGTGGCAGTTGAGAATAGACTTGAATGGTTTCACATTGGAGGAACTAGGTATGGTTGTTACGGGGAATGGTCTTTAAAAAAAAAAAAAAAAAGTTGACCAGACACACACCTTTAATGCCAGAACTTGGGAGAGAGACAAAGGCAGGGCGATCTCTGAGTTAGAAGCTAGCCTGGTGTATAGACTGCATTCTGTGATAGCCAGGGTGACACAGAGAAGCCCTGTTTGGAGAAAACCAACGGGGATAATAAAATTCCAGTGTGGCAGAGAAGCGTTAGAAAGGACATGCATCATGGTCTCTGAATCAAGAGCCAAAAAGAGTGAAAAATATGTGTGTGTATGTGGGGCGGGGGGAGTCTTGTGTTGTTGTTTTTTTTTTTTGTTTGTTTTTTTGTTTTTTTTTTTTCTTTTTTCTTGATACCTCACCATGTAGCCCAGATTCTCTCAAACTCCTCCTCCCAGTCTTTCTGGCTCACTCTCCCAAGTACTTGGGGTCACAAGTGTCCACTACCAGCTGAAAGGAAACCTTTCCGGGTGAATGAGAAGATGTACATGGTAGAAGAAGACACGACTTTGGCTATGAGTGGAGGGGGTAAAGAGACTGGGCATCTGGGATCTGAAACCAAGAAAACGGGGTACAATAAAAGAAAGGACAGTCCCGTGAGGAGCAGCAATGTCCAGGTGTCATGGGAGCTGTTAGGACCTGACCTCGGTCTTGTGTCCGACCCCAGCAGTTGCTTGACTCCAGGGGTGTCCGGGAGGTTCGCCCTCCGCTAAGGATTAACAAGTTGGATATGGAGAGGGACTAAGGAGCAGGGAGAGAAACCTGAACACACTGTATTCCAGGAATTCGCTAAGTCAGACATAGTACTGGATGCTGAATTCACTACTCAACGTCGGGAGGGAGGGCACGAAGTTCCAGGGAGGCCTGTGAGTCTGAGAGTAAGGAGGGGTTAAAGGTCAGAGGGAAGGAAAGACAGATTCTGTTGGAATACGGGGCTGGAATCGTTGGAAGGGTGAGAGGACTGTGGCTAAGAGAATGATGTTAAAATGTAATAACTCTAGGGGCAGGATTTCTTTTTTAATACTAAAAGAAGCTAGTCTTGTTTATGATGCTGTTTCCCTAGACCTTTCTCCTTCCTGTATCAGAAAAACAGCATTTCTGCACCAAACCTGAGGACATTCCCTTTGGTTCTGCAGGCCTCCTAGCCACACCACCTGAGGCAGACGGCCACAGCAGCTCTTGTTACTAGCCCCACAGTGGCTGTCGGCCTCAAACCCCGTTTCCCCCTGCCGCCAGAACGCTCCATGACATGGGAAATACTTGGCAGGCTCTATTTCATCTCTCGTTCCTGTCCTGGAGGGTGACCCGGTGCCTGCTTAACTTCTGTCTTGTCTCCTCTCTGGGCCACACCCACACAGAATGTTTCCTAATCTGAAATGCTTTACTTTGCTCATGACCTTGGCATCTTAACTGAAAAGCCTAAATGTCATCCTCTGAGCTAGCTTCCCATTTGCGCCATCACTGCCCTTGCCCAGTTAACCGTGTGTACGTCATTTACTTCCCCTTTGCATAATCACTGCCCTTGCCCAGTTAACCGTGCATCAGTCATTTACTCACAAGTCATTTGTTTCTCTGCATTGAGATGTAAACTTCACGAGGTCTGGTGTTCAGCCTCCAGAGTCTGCAGCATCGTTAACTGTTATTAATTAAATAGGTATTTTCCAGTGAATGAAAATCAGTTTTTATCTGCCAGAATAATGTGTTTTTTCTTCAGGGTCGATCCTAATGAAGTGTGTTCCTTTTCTTTTCACAGGGGGAAGCAGTCCGTCTCTCAAGACAGCTACCCATGTACTTACCAAGAGAAGACATCCAAGAGCTTATCTATAGGATGAAGCACCAGTTTGGAAGTGAAACTAAAGAGTGTGTTCATGGCCGCCCATTTTTTCACCATTTAACCCACCTTCCAGAAAGTTCATGATTAAGCTTCTGACAGTTATTAACTGTTGACATTGATGTGGTTTTCAACCAATTTTTGCATTATCATGTATCAAAATGATTATTTTAAAAATGAGGATTTACTAGCCTATTTGTATACTGGAAAACTGTTTTGAAGTTGTAAAATATATAAATAAACACTATGCAGTATTGATTTTGTTCTCATACCTAGCCTTCAAACTAGGTAGGTGTAAGTTGTAAGATCCACAGGAGAGGATGGGTGTGCCCTTGGGTGCCTGACGAGCTGTAGACGCCACAGGAGAGGACAGGTGTGCCCTTGGGTGCCCGATGAGCCGTAGACTCCACAGGAGAGGACGGGTCTGCCCTTGGGCACCTGACTTACGAGGTTACTGTTTAGGAGAATTTCCCCACACGGCTCAGCTTGCTCATCACAAAAGAGTTCTCAGTGCAAGTTTCAAGTCAGGTGGCGAGGTAGAGAATGAGAACATGACCAAACAAGGTATTGCTGCCTCTCCAATATGATAATATTTTAGCCTTAGGGTCAGATTTTGTCAGAAAGTATACGTGGGAAGATCAACATTTTTAACAGAAAAATTAGGTTACCATCTTTGTTTTTTTTTCTCGCATGTATTCCTTCACAAACCAGGACAATGTTTCAGTACTTTACAAAAAAAAAAAAACGAAACAAACCAAAAAATGAGATTTGTTTAATGAGTGCCTTTTGGTGTGTAAAGTGAGATACATTGTAGTGGGCATGGTGTCTGTACACACCATCTACAGTTCTCATGAGTCATCTATGAATTCTTAATTTTTGTGTTCCATAGAAATTATAATAGCTGGAGTTATTCCTGCTGCTCAGTGTTTCCCCACCAAACTTAGGTTTGCCATGACCCAAATACTGCTCATTCCCACACCTCTCTAACTCACCTTGTGTGTGTATGTGTGGTGTCGGTGCTCATTGGCACAGGTTTGCCTCCATGCAGAGGAGAGTGGAGGAGAGCAGTATTTCTACAGTATTGCCCTCTGCATTGGCCTCTCCCAACAAGATCTCTTGTTGAACGTGGAGCTCACTGGTTTTTCTGCCAGGCTATCTGGCCATTGCTGGGTTTGTAGGCTCAGGCTGCAAACCCAGTTTCTCTTCCTGTGGTTGTGTGTGTGTTGAGGCAGGGATGCTGGGGTCAGAACCCACATTCTCATTCCTAGCACAGCTTGGAGTCCTTGTCCAAGCCAAGCTAAAATCCTCTTTCATTGGACAAACTGAGAAGTAACAGCTCACCAAGAAACAGAAACAGGAAGAAATTGTATCATACATACACACCAGCCCTAAAAAAAAAAAAAAAGAAAGAAAAAAAGTAGATTCATTTTCTCAGTAAGTCAGATTGGTCCGACCACCAATAGGCCACCACATAGAGAAACCCATTTTTGTATTAGCCCGTTTGAGCATCCATTTAGGATTGCAGACACTAATTCTGAGGCTGAGCATCCTTAACAGATGACTTACCATGAAGAATGGGTCTAAGGGGGAGGGGGGCCTTAGGGTCCACAAAGTACAAGTATTCCGTCGCAGAGGACTCTGAGAAATGCTTCTTTGAGCAAATGAACTCGGGCTCTCGCGACATCTTCCCGAACGGCCTTGGAGCATCAGGGTGGCTGAGCTGCCTGCTTCTTACATGGGAGTGGGTTAATGTTGCGATCATCCAAGTTTTGTGGCTCTGGGCTCTTGACCCTGTTGGCTGTAGCCTCCCTTTCCAAGAGCTCCCCATCTCCCCCCTCCCCCCCCGGATCTCTGCTTCAGTCCCAGCAGCACCCGCGAGTCCCGGACACCATGGCTGGAGCAGGCAGCAACCGAGAGACCCTGGCTTCCCGTATGGAGGTAACTAATGGCTGCGGCCTGGGAGACCGGGAGCAGAGGAGTTAACGACAGGGTGGAAAGATCCAGGAGAAAGGTCCTACATTACTCATGCCTCCCTCTAGTCTTCCGTGTCCTCGGCTAGAGAAAGGGAAACCTTTAAATGTCATTTTCTCAGAGCACCGTTGGTACCCAAATGTGTTGAGCAAGGCCGGTTCCGCCCCGGTGCTGACACCCACGTGGAGGAGGCCTGTGGAGGTGAGGCCTGTGGGTCCCTTTGGTACAAATACTTTGCCAGAGCAGAAGCCAGGGGTCGCATAGGCACGCCTGGGGCATTTTAGGTTGTTTATATAGTGAAAAGTGATGGGGCCCCGTTCAGATAAACAGATCAATGCTTTCCTTGTTTATTTAACTGTGGTTTAGACAAATTTAGTGGCTTAGGTTGCAGTCCCTGGAAACCATACTTCTGCAGTCTACGTTTCTTAACTAAAAGCATAAATAAGATTTTCCCCTCTTTGGTTTTCATCATAATTTTGCAAGATCCCTCCAGTCTCTTGAAGGTGGAAACGGAGCGAGAGCCTTTAATTAAGCAGAGCGTTTGCCGAGCATGCGCAAATGGTCAAGTGTCTGGTGTTGAGCCCAAACATGCCGCCCACGCCCTTCCCCAAAAGAGGGATTCGATACCCAAGGAAGAGGGTCCATGGAGGATCTGGGAAGCTATCCATCAGTTGTCCACACGAGAAAATGGGGGTGCAGAGGATTCAAAGACAGTGCATGCCCCGTTTCTCCTGTTGAGGGCGTAATTAGTGACGCAAAGAAAGGTTTTAACAGAAAATAGTCAATTTGACTGCAGAGACAAATGAAAATACTCGGGGTTGTCAACAATGCTCTATATTCAAGAGCATGACTAATCAAACGGGAGCTTTAGACTGGGCCTGGGTTACCAGGTGGTGACCCAGGAGGAGGCAAAAAGATGGAAAACCCAAGGCCTGGCTGAGTACAAAGCAAATTCAAGGCCAGTCTGGGCAAATTAGCAAGACTCTTGTCTTCAAAGGTTTGAAACAGAGGGATTGGGCTATGAATACAGCCCCGCCAGAATCCCGGGGGGTTGGTGCTCCCTCTAGATCCAGAGTCCATTTTTCTTTTTAATAACACTCCATTTCTTTAAACCTGTATTTTTTTTCTTGCTGAACCATTGAAGTCTATTGTCTAAACTAAAAATCAGAGTAGAAATTAAGACAGTCTCACACTCCAACTACGCTGTGATAGGCGGCCACCTGCTGAGTTCTGACATCCAGACGTGATCAGTCTCTAAGGCAACCCTCTACTTATCTTAAACACTTGTCGGAATCTGGAATCGTCTTTTTCTTGTTCCTGCAAAATCTAACTCTATTCTTAGTCGTACGTAAATCTCTCTGAATTAGGTCACCTTTGTCCCACATGTCTAAATTATCAGAGGATCGAGATGCCCAGTGTCCTCAGGTATGACGCAGAGCTGTAGCAGATTCTCCATTTTTAGTTGGATACCCATCTATTCGTTGAATGGACCAGTGCCGCACTCGGTGTGCAAGAAGGCACGCCTTACCTCTTGAGAGGCTGAACAGTGGGTGCCAGCATTCTGTGAGGTTACAGAGTGTGTGTTGTGCATGCAGAGGGTGTCTACCGCCTCCACAGAGAGACCTATTGAAGAAATTATTGAACCAACTCTTCTTTTTTATTAAATTTTCATTTAGTCTACATACCAACCACAGTTTCCCCTCCTTCCTCCTCTCCCATCCCCTTCCCCCACCTCCCATCTACCTACCTTTCGCATCCATTCAGAAAGGAGCAGGCCTCCCGTGGGCACGGCACGTAATAAATAACAATAAATAATACATAAAGCATGACACCTCAAGTTGATGCAGGACCAAGCTCCCCTTGTATCAAGGCTGGGCGAAGTAGTCCAGCATGGGGAACGTGGTTCCCAAAAGCCAGCTGAGCAAGCCAGGGACAGATCATGATCTCGCTGCTAGGAGCCTCAGACCAAGCTACAGAACTGTCACAGACATGCAGAGGCCCTAGGTTGCTCCCACGCAGACTCCCTAAGTCCAGAGTCCTTGAGCACCCACGAGCTCAGGTCAGCTGTCTCTGTGCTTGAACCAACTCTTAAGGTTGCCAGGAGTCACCCCGAAGAAGAAACGGGTTTGGGAGACAGGGACAAGAGCATATGCCAGTGTGTGGTGAGTGCCGGGAACGGTACAGACAGCTTATCACCATCAGCACTGGCTCAATCTGAAAATGCCTCAGGCCTGGCAGGACTGAGAAATGCTTGTTTTCCACGCACTGCTAGATGCTAATAAAAGTTTTCAACATGAAACACTAAAGTGCAAAATAAGATTTAGGACACTTCACCCGAATTGTTAGGGAAGTTACATTTGAAAATTTTATTAAAGAGTTTGAGGGAACTGAACAAAAAGGGTTAAAGCCCTATGGAATCAAAACTTATATGAGAATTCATGAGGGATTCACCACCCTGCAGGGTTTTCCATCTGGGTTCTGCAGGTACAGATGCAAGGCAAATGGAGAAGAGGCCTCGCCTCCACTCCCGCTCCTTGATGGTCCCTAGGGCCACTAACCATCCTAAGGGCCACACAGCCTAGGAGATCCATGCCGTCCAGCACATCTTAAAATGTGTGCAATTTGAAGCTGAGTTTGCACTGGAAGCCAACCTAAACTTTGCAGCGGTTCCTCCAATGCAATAGCTCTCTGATACTAAGAGGCTTAAGTATTCAAATACAACTTTGTGGGTAGCATTTACACAGAGAGGCTTAGTACATAGTAACCAGCAATCCGATTGATCATGAAAGCTAGACTTACTTGATTTTTAAGAACCTTCTCTTCCGTATTTTAATTGTGCTTTCTAATTTAGATCATAGAGATGAATAGCAAGTTGAGAAGCAGGCAAGAAATTGTGAATGGACTGAGCATATTTTTGGAAGAAAATGGTATGTCTTTCAAATTTAAGAACCTGTTATTTCTTCCTCTTTTTTTTTTTCATCTTTTCTTTTTGTTGAGATAGGGTTTCTCTGTGATATCTCTGACTGTCCTGGAACTCACTCTGTAGACCCAACTGGCCTCGAATTCGCAGAGATCCACCTGCCTCTGCCTCCCTGAGTAGTGGGATTAAAGGCATGCATCACCACCGCCAGGCTGTTTTTCTCCTTAGTCTGTGTCTTCCAGTGAAATTTTATAACAAGGTATTTTTCTACATTCTCAAAGTCTTGGCACGCACTAAAATCATTGAGTAGGTGCTGAAAACTTGGTCAGCTCTGCATTTGTTTGCTCTCAGATTCTATTCTCTGGTCTTCCTCTCGCCATGCCCATATCTGACACTTTTTATTTACATGGTCCTGCTTCTACCGTTAGGTTTTCCTTTGGGCTCACTCCCTATTATTGTTTAACAGCGTATGATATGTTGTGCTATGATCTATCGGTATCATTTTCACAATAACATTGTTAATTTGTGCACTATGTTATTATGATCGTACCTTGGGAGGCAGTATGTATAAAAACATATCCATATAACATCATAAAATATATATTAAAGCCGGGTGGTGGTGGCGCACGCCTTTAATCCCAGCACTCGGGAGGCAGAGGCAGGCGGATCTCTGTGAGTTTGAGGCCAGCCTGGTCTAGAAGAGCTAGTTCCAGGACAGGAACCAAAAGCTATGGAGAAACCCTGTCTCGAAAATACATATACATATATACATATATACACGTATATATATATATTTTACACAATGTATTGTAATGTGTTAATATTTTATGCTTAAAATCACCTTCAATGGGAGATTTTTCAGTCTCTAAAATTACATCTCATACTTTATTCCAGATGTGATTAAGGGTGTGGCCCAGAGGTAGAGTGTAACAAGTCTTTCTCTGTCCTGCCAACCAGCTCCCAAATAATGACATGGGACTTCTCAATAACCATGAGAACTCGGCCTTAGCTTGGGCCTGTTTCTAACTAGCTCCTATAACTTAAATTAACAATTTCTATTCATGTGTGTGTTGCCATGTGACTCATGGCTTCTACCTCTCCCTTGGCATGTTCTGCTTCCTCTGTGTCAGGCTGGAGACTCCCCCTTTCTTCTTCCCCACGCTCTCTCTGTCTAGAAGTCCCGCCTACCCCTCCTGCCTAGCTGCTGGCCATTTAGCTTTTGATTAAACCAGTCACAGTGATGCATCTTTGTAGAGTGCAATCAAATGTCCTGCAACAGTCCAGTGCTTACCTCGCATATGCTGGGCTCTGGTTTGATTGATGCCCAGCAGCGAGCAGTGATGTTGATGGCTTCAAACGTCAACAAAGGTTTATACGTTTCCTCTAATCATCATTTATATTTTAAGAATTTAAAGAGCATATTTAATCATCCTCCAGACCAAGAAGTACCAATTGAAATTTAGGGAATTTAGAATAAAATATAAAATATTATTAGGTTAATACTCGTTCAGTTAACATTAAGATTTAACATTTGAGTACTGAGTTCTGGTCAATTGAATGAGTAAAATGAATGGAAGAGAAACTTTGAAGGAAAAGGTAGCTTGAAGACTGTTTTGTTAAAAACAATATGCAATGGGATGCAATCAGTGGACAAATAAAATGATGTCTAAACTGGTACCATAGTCAAGGATGGTGTCGCACATCCTTCATCTTAGCACTTAAAGAGACAGAGGCAGGCAGGTATCTGTGACTTTGAGGCCAGCCTGGTCTACATAGTAAGTTCCAGGACAGCCTTGGCTGCTTAGAGAGACTTTTTCTCAAAAAGCAAACAGACAAAACAAAACAGTAATGTAGTTAGAAATAGGTTCAATAGCAAAGGAAAGAAAAGATAACAAAATACAGAAAAACGAAAAGTGAAAATCTGGGTGGGGGATATGAACTGTAGAAAAGTCGAGGGCGGAGGGACCCCTTAGGGTCAGATTGCCAGCATGCATTTCAAAGTCTGCACTGGTTCATAGTCCTGGTGTCCGATCCTCCCCACTCGATCAAGATTCCCTGGTTCCTTTTTTTGCTCTCTAGCATTTCCATAACGCTTGCTTTGTGTGCGCCCACAAGCGCTTCTCATTCACTGAGTGTTTGCGTTAAAGCCACTAAGTCTGCGACTCACCATCTCTGGGTGGCTTTATCTCTGCCTCTCGCTTGGCAGAGACCCAGCCGGAAGGCAGTCTGCGGATGTGCCTATGTTTGTGTGAGCCTCTGCTTCCTCTCTTCTTCAGTGTGTCCCTAGACCCTCCTGCCCTGTGGGGCCACAGTCATGGGAAGTAAGATTCAAGGTTCATTTGGAATCAAATATGAGCAGACTCGGAGGCCAAGCCAAGGCTTCCGGCTTCCTGAGCAGGGAGGTGAGAGGGTTGGAAGCGTGGATGAATCAGGCTAGGATGGGGGGGGGGGTCCTGCTAAAGCTCCATTTGTGTGCTCTCAAGTCACTTAGTGCTCTTCTATCCTCTCGATATAGAAGAAGAAACCTCTTTAGAAGAACTGGAAGAAGAGTCTGACGTTTTTGAGGTATGAACACATTTCTAAACTGAAATTCTATTAAAGATTGTCCTACAAAAAAAAAAAAAAAAAATTGGAAGCATCTAAAGTACCTCTTCATTTGCTCCTCTGACATCGGCCAGGAGCACATGCTGACTTTAGGGGGGACACGGACTCCATCCCCACCAGTAGCACGTGCTGACTTTAGGGGGACACTGACTCCATACCTGCCAGGAGCACGTGCTGACTTTAGGGGGGACACTGACTCCATCCCTACCAGTAGCACATGCTGACTTTAGGGGGACACTGGCTCCATACCTGCCAGGAGCACGTGCTGACTTTAGGGGGGACACTGGCTCCATACCTGCCAGGAGCACGTGCTGACTTTAGGGGGGACACTGACTCCATTTAACAAGAATGTTAAGATTCTGTCATACCTGGATAAAAAGATGCATTGAGTTTATCTCAGTTTGTCTTGATTCCGATATTTGTCTGAAGCGTAACATATCTGTGTTTTGTTATCCTCCTCTGTGCCTCTGCTTATGCATTCTGTTTTCATTTATACTTTCTCCTGCATTCTAGACAGTTCTATATATTTCCAGATCTTGTTTGTTTTCTTCTGACTTGTAGCTACACTTCCCTTTCCCTTACTTTGGCCGACTAAGGTTAAGGGTTAAAGTAGAACATATCAGAAAGTTGTGATCTCTGTTGATACAAATACTACTAAGATGCCTTTTATCATAAGGAGAAAACCAAGTGAGTGTGTAGGACATTTGAATTTTTCAAGGAATTGGATTGCCAGCTCACCGTCTAACGCCTGAGTTTTAGACAAGTTGCGGTGGGCTATTGCTTCTTACAGGAGTCTTTATAGAATGCTCTTTATATCCTGCCGTGTGCCTCTGACCCTCACACTGTGTGTCTCTCTTCTCCGAAGGAAGAAGAAACAGAAGGTCTGAGTGAAGATGGTCCCAAAGAAGCACACGATAAGTCAGTGAGATGCATACCATTCTGCCAAATTTATAGCTTTCATAGACAGCTAACCCCGTAGGTCCTGGCATTCCCGAGTCAGGAATCACCTGGTGCAAGGCTGTGGGTCTCAGAGGTTCACGCTCAGCTTTGGGGTTCACACTCAGTGTTATTCAGCTAGCGGTGCTAGAGATAATATTCCCTTCACAGTGTGTAAAGACCACGAGAGACGGAACGCAAAGACGGGAGGAGCGCGCAGGGAATGCGCGGTGGCTGTGAGTTCCCAGCTTCTTCTTCTGTGCTCTCTTTTTCAAGGGAAATTGCACTGGGAAAGCAAAGCATTTGTTTTCAGATGCAGAATTTGTCCTTGTGCACCTAAGCGTAACATAAAGCTAGTTTTGGGGAAACCACTCGCATAGTGTTTCAGAATCAAATTTCAGCTCCTACTGAGCTACAAGACCATGCATGATGCATTACAGTTGACCCTAAGTCAGTGGGAGAGACCCATATGTGGTGAAAAGTGTGTATATATTCTGTGAAATTGGATTTACAATAGGATATTTCCATGTGGTTATAATCATCAAGTAAAATAGAAAGACATTTTAAAGGTTTTATGTCCGGGCGGTGGTGGCGCATGCCTTTAATCCCAGCACTCGGGAGGCAGAGGCAGGTAGATCTCTGTGAGTTCAAGACCAGCCTGGTCTACAAGAGCTAGTTCCAGGACAGGCTCCAAAGCCACAGAGAAACCCTGTCTCGAAAAACCAAAAAAAAAAAAAAAAAAAAAAAAAGGTTTATGTCACGCAATTTCAAACATTTGATTGATCTCTCTACCTTTTTCTTCTCAAATTCTTCTCATATAAGTCCGCCTTTGAAACACAGTCCCTCGGCTCCCAGTGACATATATTATTTTCCTAAAACAGACCTGAAGACGGTCACTGTAACATTGACAGGGAGGGGTAGTTTTTCTTCATTTCATGTCCTTGGGCAAATAAATGCTTATTTAAAACTCAGAAATAAATGGAAATGAAAGGGTGAGAAGGGACTGATCCTCTCGGATGGTTCAGGGTAACGTGACAGCTGAATAGTCACGAGATAATTGGACACAGTTGAGAACTGAAAACTGAGCCATCCCACAGATACTTCCCCAACTCCCCCCGTCTTGTCTAACACACACTTTCTCTACGTTTAATTTTGTGTGTTGCTCACGTTTTTCGACTGGTGCCTTTATTCAATGTAGGTATGTACACTTTTAGCTCCGATGTATCTGTGAACATACAATTGCCATTACACGATCCCTCGTCTCCACTGAGGAAGGGGGAGCCATCTTAACATCCATCTCCCTGCTCACATTCTGAGTTCTTCATTTAAAAGCGCCTTGCCACTTCCCCGTCTGAGTTCTAGTTTCTTCTAATCTGGCCGACTTCTTGACCATATCACCAACATTGCTAGTGAGGAATCTTTATCAGAGGAAAATCTAATGTAATTGCTCTCACAGACAATACTTAATTGTAACGATGGATTTTCTTATGGTCTACAGCTGGCTCCTGTCTGCATTTTCAACCTCAGTTCCAACATGCTTTTCCTCCTGTCCTCCAACCTTGGCACGCAACTTGCTCTCAGTTTTCTAGCATAAACCTTTGTCTTATGTCTCTCCATCAAATATGTTGTCGCTGGAGGGGAGCAGATAGTCTGGGGGCTGTTGAGTATGGATCCAGGCCTCCGAATTAGCTTTGGACCCCGCCTCCCAGTTCACGCTGTCAGTTTTGCCCTTCCCTAGAAATTAAAATACCATCTGGGGCAGGGTGGTGGGGGTGGGGATAGCCTTCCAGGCCCCTCAAGAAAGAACTCCTGCCTCCTGATCAGAGGAATCGGATATGAGGTCTCCCTTTGGTCCCAGGTGGAGGCATGAGGCGCTGGTCAGCTCCAAAGGTTAATCCCGCTACACATATGTAGACAGCACTAATTGAATCATCGTTTATAAAAAAAGAAAGGAGAGCCGGGCGGTGGTGGCACACGCCTTTAATCTCAGCACTTGGGAGGCAGAGGCAGGTGAATCTCTGTGAGTTCGAGGCCAGCCTGGTCTACAAGAGCTAGTTCCAGGACAGGCTCCAAAGCTACAGAGAAACCCTGTCTCGAAAAAAAAAAAAGGAGGACACTTTGGGAAGCGGGGATACTGGGAGAATTGTAGGAGGGAAGTGGGGGTGGATATAAACATATTTCATTGTATACATGTATGAAATCTTCAAGAATAAAGAAATAATAAAGACTAGAACGTTACATATTATTGGCTCATTCCTTAAGAGTTAATCCAGCTGGGCCTGTCAATCACCTGTTCAGGAGACCGCCCCTTAGGAAAGCAGATTCACCTGAAAACATGCTCAAGGGAAGGAATCGCCATCCCAGTAATGAGAGTTACCCTTGCCTAAGACGCTCTGCCATAAGGCTGCTGGGAGCCTGCCTGTTTCCTAGGGTCTTTTCCTTTCGGATACCGGCAAAAAAAAAAAAAAAAATCTATGCTGCCTTTCCCTGGCTCCGCGGGCTTCCTCACTACGTTTCTGAAGCTCTCTACCCTCTGTCCAGCTCTTGCCGACTTCAACCCTACAAAGTGCAGCTCTCTTGGACCCAAACTCAAAACCCCCTGGTCTCCCTTTCTCTCTTCCGTCTCCCTCCTGATGGCCGCCAAGATGTACAGCGTACAGGCCTTGTTTTTCTCTCAGATTTTAATAAAAATGTCCCTGTGCTCCCTAGTCTGTTTCTCCTTTATTTTATTAATTAGAATAAGAACCTGGCCGGGTACCCGAGTTTCCCTGGCAACACACTGGCGCGGATTTTCCCCTACCCAGTTTTGCTTGCCCAGAACCAACCAGCAGATTTTCTCTCCTCTGCGTTCAGAAATACTATTAATTCTTGGAAATTCCGAAGGCCCTTCTGGACAAACTGTACACTTTCTTAGTATTTTATCATCCGCGTTGCCTAATTTAATTTTGCATTTTATTACATATTACATATTGTTTCTCTAAGCATATTTATTATGTCACTTGTTTCTACTGTATAAAATATATAGATATGAAGTTATAGTAATATTTATTTAATGTAATGAATATGTACAAATTACTGTTGTGTGTCTTTCTTGCTGAGTGTTGATGCCCCGAAGGGAAATGACAACTATGGGTTTTCCCCTTATACCCCATACAAACACCTTGGAATATTCAAGTGGCTAAATAATATTTTGCTTATCTGTTTATTTGCCTCAGAAATATTTACTGGGGCTTGCCATTGTGTTCCAGGAGCCATTGCGTATTTTGGCAAGTGTAACTCAAAGCCCACCACAAGGTCCTGGCCTTCATAGGTCTTATTCTTTTTTGAATGAATATATTAATTAGCTAACTAGTACAAATTGCCTAAACCCTCAGGTGTATGCATTCACAAAGCAGTTTGTTCTCTTTTTATGATATCATTGGCTTAAAATTCTTAAAATAGTAATCTGAATTACGACTATTCTAAATGTCATCTGAACTAATGGTACTTTCCAATTTTTTTCTAGTGTAAGAACATCTCATAAAGTGTCCCTCAGGAGTATCACATCGATGACAGATGAAGAGGTCAGCATTAATTTAACTAAGTAATGTAATGTGTCAAACTTCAGGAAGTTGGTAACAGAAAGCATAAAAAGTTAGTCATCATTGTTTTAAAGTTCTATAAATTTTAGCTCCTGATGTGAGATTTTTTGTGATTTCCTCACCTTCATGTGTGCAGCGGTATTTCTAAATATTATTTTATGTGTCACGATGAGAACAGCCTCGCCCGCATCTCTCCATGGCCCTTTGTGTGCACATTTATATACGTATACAGACAGGCTGAATGCTGGGAGAAAGAAAGGCAGAGTTAGAGAGAAGTCATGGAGCCGCCAGCCGAGATAGAAGTGCTGAAACTTTGCTGGTAGGCCACGACCTTGTGGTGATGCACAGATTAATAGATATGGGTTAAATTCAGATGTAAGAGTTAGCCAATAAGAAGCTAGAGCTAATGGGCCAAGCAGTGGTTTAAATAATACAGTTTCTGTGTGATTATTTTGGGGCTAAGCGGCCAGGAACCAACAAGCCGCCCCCTCTATGCAACAATCCTACAGCGGATTTATGTCCTCCCTGCCTAGATTTTTACTTACTTTTTGAT
This sequence comes from Microtus obscurus, assembly GCA_963919715.1. NCBI lineage: Eukaryota > Metazoa > Chordata > Mammalia > Rodentia > Cricetidae > Microtus > Microtus obscurus. Next base: position 8,191,966 of record CAWTZC010000381.1, on the reverse strand, counting down.
TAACTCAAAGCAGTCACTACTCACAGATCTTAATATATTTATTTACAGTTCTGGTGATTGACTTCAGGCCTTGTGCGTGCTGGGGAAGCATTCTGTCACCAAACAATACCTCCGCCCCTTATCTATAGGGCAGAATTATACACACGCACACACTATTTACAAACTTTATATAAATACAATCATTTTTCTGCAGTTATTTTCATTGTATGATGACTTGTAGGTATATGTATCTTTCGAGGTTTTTGTCAAGACATCCTGAGTTGACAGGCTGGGATGCAGTCTACTATAATAGCTCACCTGCTGGCATCCAGGCCCTGCCTTGGCCACCGCTGAAGACAAAAAAACAAAACAAAACAAAACAACAACAACAACAGCAAAACACTTAGAGGTCCCTTCCATCAGTGTCTCTAAGATTCACTTGTTATCTCTTTTCATGTTCTACTGACTTTTAAATTTGTTAGAGAACCGAGAGAGTGGAGGTGACCACGTTCAGGTAACCACAGTAGAGATGGACTCTTTAATGGAAAACAGTACAAGGACCAGGGCTTTTGTAAAGGTGGGGAGTAAGCAGTGGCCACTAGGAGAGATCAGTGTGGCCCTGTGTAGTTGGCTCCAGAGGTCTGCAAAGGGTAAAGAGGTTCTTGACCTTCACTGTGTTCGGGGAGCTGTGCCGTAGGCTCCAACATTACCACTTTCAGGAAGTGAATTGGTGGGGAATTTCTTTGCCTATGCTCTATAACCAAACATGTCTCATTTTGTCCTGTATGCAGCTAGTTCTCGGCTGTCCTCATCACGCCTTCCCTGAACTTCCACACCTCCTAGCCTCTTCCACCTTGCTTTGTGTCTATCCCATGGATGCGATGTTTTCAGTTGTCATAGTTTTTAGTTTTCAATACGTGTTTTAGTTGTGCTTGGAAAGGGTATCTGATACTGAGTGCTGAGCTGCGAGTCCTCCCTGCTTACGTCACACTTTCTAGCTGTGCACGGACACAGGCATGCCCTATCCCTTAGTTTCTTCTTCTTTCACTCCGTCTGGCACTAAAGTAGGTGGCACTCAGGGTTGTCACCTCTGTTTTGCATGGTGTTGTGAAAATTCTGGGTGTGTTTTGATGCTGTCGTTAGATGCCTATAAGTTTAGAACTGTATCTTGTAAATGTAAAGGTCTTATGCAATAATATCCCTTAGTAAGAATAGCAATAATATTACTAGAAGCAAGATTTGTCTCTAAATGTACCTACTTAATTTGATATTAACGTTAGAGGAGGCCGCTTGTTTGTTTCCTGGCTGCCTAGAAACCAAAATCATCACACAGAAACTGTAATTAAATCACTGCTTGGTCCATTTGCTCTAGCTTCTTGTTGGCTAACTCTTACATATTAATTTAACCCATCTCTATTAATCTGTGTATCACCACTAGGTCATGGCCTACCGGCAAAGCTTCAGCACATCTGTCTCCGCTAGTGGCTCCATGGCTTCTCCCTGGCTCCACCTCCTTTCTCCCAGCATTCCATTTAGTTCCCTCCCCTCCCTGCCAAGCTCTGCTCCCCTACAGCTCTGTTACAGGCACAAAACAGTTCCTTTATTAACCATACATGGCAATCAGAGCATACAGAGGGAAATCCCACATCATATTAATATACCTAGACAAAATTTGTGTTTTATTATATTTGGGGGTGTCCCATTTAGCCCTTAATCTATCCTCATGTTTATGTATACAAAGGGATTTTTACTCTTATCGTTAAGTTTCACAATCTTTTAATTAGAAAATGTAGTTATATCTGATTTGGTTTTGTCCATGGCATTATATTCATGCTCCTCCTTTCTTTTGCTTTCTGTTACCTGGGTCTGTCTGTATGTGTATATGTCCGTTTTCTTCTCTAATTTGATTGGTGTACACATGTCTGTATATGTGTCTCTTGTGGAGGATGGATTTTATGTGGTCCTCTAGTTTGAAAGTTATGCTCAAATTTTATTTTGAGTTTTTTCCCACCGAGTGTCCATGCATCTTTAGATACCTACTAGGGTATAGACATCTTGATATCACAGAGTATAGAGCTGAAAATGCATATTGGGGAAATACATAAAGTAAGCCTTGAATTTCAGTAAGTTCTTTACAGAGCAGGTTAAAAGAAATGCGTGTGGGACATATTAGGAATAAGGCCTAGAGAAAGGCGGGAAAATTTGGAAGAGAAGGAGACTTTAATGCGACAAGACAGAAATGGGATCCAGCAGTTAGGGGCCGATCTGGGATGATAGAGTCTGGCATCGCTTTCTATCCGGGACCAGCTTCCTGCCAGCCTTAGCATTTTGTAACTGCAGAAGCATGGAAGCCCTGCCACACACGCACTCTGGAGAAGCCAGGTTGGAGCTCATTTTCCAATTTTCCCCACAGCGGCCCAGCTCCTTTAGTGCGCAGGCAGCCTTGGTTTGCTGCGCCTGCCTTTATTGCTTCGCAAACAGCACCCGTTCCACAAATTGAGCTGATGCAGCAACCTCGCATTGGTCAAAGTCGCCTTTTTCTAACTGCTTATTGGCTTTTTTAACTCCAAGGTGGTCAAATTCGCCATCACGTCATTCTAAATAGATTCCGATATACTGCAAACGACACATGGTGCACCCTGAAAGTCTAGAATGTTCTTGAAACTGTGTTTAGTGTGCTATTTGCCTTACCGGGGAAGTGTGAAGCCAAATCCACAAATCTTTGAGCTATGCTTATTTTTTTTAACTACCCCCAGCTATAACCACCGGTATTCCTGTCAACCAGGCCCTGATTTAGTGGCAGTGGTGCCCAGGTACAAGGAAGGAAGCCACAGTGACCAAATACAGTACCGTGGTCTGTCCTTTAGAAGGAAATGGAGACACGTATGAACTTCCGATTCCAGATATTTAAGAACAGGACAGGTACTTCCTGTCCTGGAAGTAGCTCTTGTAGATCACGCTGGCCTCGAACTCACTGTGCTAGGGCAAGGTTGCATTTTCTGTTTCTGTAAGGTCCATATGTCTGTCTTTATGTTTAAAACTCTCACATGTCCTCATTCAGTGTTCTAGTCAGGATATGGAGCTATGTGAAGCCAGGCATTATTCTTGATTAAACCGTCTATTATTTTCCCCTAAGAGTAATTATTAGACAGAGTTTTTAGTTTAAGTTTTCTTTGGGGTTTTGTTTTTACTTCATTGTTTTGTTTTTTTTTTTTTTCTTCTACTGGCAGTTTCTTAAACTTACATAACATTTTATTTATATATTTTCAGAGATTTAATATGAGAATTAAGAAGTTTGGTATGAATACAAGTAAAGAATTCAGAAAATCACCAGGGGCTTCTTGGTAATGCCTGCTTTTTTGAACTAAAAGGCCTTTGAATTTTTTTTCTTTAAAAAAAATGCACAATTTGAAATACTTGTTATTTGTTGCACAATTAGAAATTTCTCACACCACTTTTCTTCTCCTTTTTCCCTGAAGCTTTGGACTACCTCTGTCAACTGGTATGTACTGCCACCGTTTCCGGTTTTGCATGAGTGCTGGTGAGCATGCGTGAAGCGGCTCCCGCTGTGATGACAAGTCTGTGACGTCGTCCTGCCGTGGGCAGGCGTCAGTGTAAAGCTGGCCTTTCTTATTATCGAACTTTTGTTTTAATTGAGCCACCAGGGAATTAAAAGGGTATTTATTTTAGAGCACATTTTTGCATGTATGTTTGTCTATCATTTCAATATTAAAGTGCAGTCACTAAAAATAACCCTTTATTAATAATTTCTTAAGGAGATGGTGAGCAAGCTAAGGAGGAAATTGTTAATTAGTTATTATTAAGTGAGCAAGAAGGGAATTGGTGTAAATTAATAGGGTGGACATTAGAGAACCTTGTAAGGTTTGTTTTCTGAGTGTTTTCGGTATAGGAAGAAGCTCACAGTGGCAAACCAGAGAGCAACTGAGGAAGAACAGTGCAGAGTTTGGGTCAGATGGCTCCACGCCTAGCTGTCCATTCCCGAATTGTTTAAAAGATGTAGAGCTTGTAATAACTGTAGGTTATTAGGTTTCAGTTTTATAATTATAGACAAATTAAAGTATCTGTAGTAAAATACACATGAAAATAATATATTTAGCCGGGCGGTGGTGGTGCACGCCTTTAATCCCAGCACTCGGGAGGCAGAGGCAGGCGGATCTCTGTGAGTTTGAGGCCAGCCTGGTCTACAAGAGCTAGTTCCAGGACAGGAACCAAAGCCACAGAGAAACCCTGTCTCGAAAAACCAAAAAAAAAAAAAAAAAAGAAAAGAAAAGAATATATTTAATATTATTATTTTATATTATACATTTTTGCCTTTACAAATACCTTTATTATGAGTTAGCAAGAAGATCTTTTTATTTGTATTTATTTTTTGAAATTATACAAATATAACAACATTTCTCCCTCCAAACTTTCCTATATGCATGCCCCTCCTCTCTTTCTAATCCATGGCCTCTATTTTTTGTTGTTATTATATATTACATATATATGCATACATACACAATACATACACACACACACATATATTCCTATATACAACCTGCTAAGTCTGTGTGCTACTTGTATGTATGTATGTATGTATGTCTTCAGGGCTGACCTTTTGTTTTCTCTTTTTTTTTAATATTTATTTATTTTTTATGTATACAATAGTCTATCTGTATGTATGTCTGCAGGCCAGAAGAGGGCACCAGACCCCATTACAGATGGTTGTGAGCCACCATGTGGTTGCTGGGAATTGAACTCAGAACCTTTAGAAGAGCAGGCAATGCTCTTAACCACAGAGCCATCTCTCCAGCCCCAGGGCTGACCTTTTGGTACTGGATAGCCAGTGTGTGTACTCTTCCCTGAGTACTCCCACTCTTGGGACTCCTTAGTCGCGTGTAGCTCTTTGTGTAGGGTGGAGCCTCCTGCCCCTCCCCTCTTTAGCTTATTTATTGCTGCTATCTTTGTTCAGCTCATGCTGAGCTGTCGTGTTGGTGAGAGTTTCTGATGTAGCTCCTGACGTTACTAGGAGACACCGTCTCACAGTAAACTCCCTGATCCTCTGCCATCTGAAATCTTCCCAAGCCTCCTCCACAGTGCTCCCTGAGCCTTAGGTGCCGGCGATGTTTTGTAGATGCACCCACTGGGACTGGACTCCACAGCTCTGCCTTTGGACTGGCTGTAGTTGTTGCAGTGGTCCTTCTCTGTTGTGAAATTACGTTTTTTTGATGAAATGCTTATCACTTACCTCTGGGGATAAGGATAAGGTCAGATATTTTGGACGTAGTCCCTGTCCACTTTGGTAAATCTATTGGTATCTTCCTTGGTCAGTTCAGGCTTAGGCAGTCAAATCGGTGAGACTTTACGGGAGTAGCTTCTGACATCCTAGGAGACACTGCCTCATAGCAAACTCCCCGATCCTCTGGCTCTTCCAGCCTTTCTGCCCCTTCTTTTTCTGTTGCGAAGACAAGTTTATTAATGAGGAGTGAGAACTGTCTTACCTGTAGGCTTGAGGATCAATATTTAGGATTAGTTAGGTATTATTCTAGTTCAACAAGTTGGTGTGTATAGGGATCTCCTCCAAAATCCATAACTTCACTTGCCCTGAGGAGTTGGCTAGTTTTCCAGTTCTTGATTTTCCTCTTGATGAGTGATCCTTAAATCCTATTAGAGAAGGGGGGAAGGTAATTTAGCAGAAGGATGTCTGAAAAAGTCACAGTGGACCACAGCCTTAACTATCCACTTTTTAAAAAAAAATTATAATGCACTGGGCAGTGGTGACACACACCTTTAATCCCAGCACTGGGGAAGCAGAGGCAGGAAGATCTCAGTGAGTTCAAGGTCAGTCTAGTCTACAAAGTGGTTTCTAGGACAACCAGAGCTGTAACACAGAGAAACCCTGTTTTGAAAAGCCAAACCAAACCAAAACACTATAATGTTGGGAGCATTGAGACCCCAATCCTGAATTTCTTGTTTTCCCCTGATCTGAGTGCCTACAGCTGCTCTGAGCACGAGACCTTCAGGAGTTCCTGATGGCAGGAGAGTGGTTTCTGGTGGGTTTTGCTGGGGGGTGGCTATCTCTATATAATCTGTCCCTGAACACAATAAAGGGGGCATTCTTGGGGAATTCAAGGATGACCTGTGTCGCTGTCTCTCTGTCTGTGTGTGTTTGTGTATTTTAACCTCCAGCCCCTTGCCTGAAGCTCGGTAACTGGGTGCCAGCGCACAGAGCACAGACACGGGGGCGCGGGGGCGCAGCACTATAACGCAAAAATGTCTGCGCATAAATATGCATATATGTATACGACATAAATTTTGTCATCTTGGCTGACAGTACTCCCTCCAAGAGCCAAAGACCACCAACAAAAGTCCCAGTAGCAGGCTGGAGACGTCCTGTCTTAGCTCTGTTGATCAGGGTTGTTCAAAAGGTTCTCCAAACATCGCAGGCTATTACTAGTTACTGCCAAGGTATTCATACCACTGCCAGGCCCTTGCATCTTCTTGTTCAGGTCATTACTGTGCTTCATGGGCTTCTCAACTGGATGCTTTGCTTCTTTAGAAACTTGCATGCTGCCTTCTGTAACGTGAAAGTTGGTCCTCCGGGAGGAGGCTTTCAGATCCAGCTCGAGGACCTCTGGGCCCTTTGTCTAAAGTAATTGGGGGTCTTCAGCAATAAAGACAACCTTCGCCTTCTGGGAGCAACTGAGAACAATAATAATAGCTTTAATGTTTCGAGAATCTCTTGGACAACCCTGGCCAACAACTGAAAGGTTTCTCCAGCCTGGTGTTCGGGTTTTGGTTGGGTTGTCTTCGGCTCTTGATTAGATCATTGTCATTTAAACTGTGTATGTGTATTTATACATAGACTTCCATGCTCCATAGGTTTGGGCTCTGGTTTTCTTTTGGTTTCTTAAGGTGAGTAGTTCATGGTATGATCCATTATGGTTTTTCAGACATCGTTACTGTTGTTTTAACTTCTTCCCTCCTTCTGTATTTGTTACCATCACCCTTCATGATCTGAACGCCCCCTCCCTGTTTCTCTGACCAGGTCACTGGTACACTGCTCTCTCCCCGTCCCTCAATCCCCCTATCGTGGCAATGGCCCCTCTTTACCTTCCTGGATTCTGCAGCAACTCCATCTAGTGCATCAAGGGTATGCACTCACATCTGAAGATTTGAAGCTACTACATTTGTCTTTCTGGGTTTGGATTGATTTTTTTCTGGTTCCATCTATTTTTGTTTTCTTTGTAGCTGAATAATATTTCATAATTTATATTTACCACATTTATGTTAACTGTCCAGCTGAGGGACTTTTAGGTTATTTCTATTTCCAAGCTGCTGTGAATAGAACAGCAATGGATACTGGTGAACGTCTTAGCGTTTTTATTGTTGTGAAGAGACCCCCTGGCCTTGGCAACTCTTATAAAGGAAAATATATAACAGGGTGACATTTTCAGAGTTTTAGTCCGTTGTCATCACGGGCGACATGGCAGTGTGCAGGCAGACATGGTGCTGGAGAAGTAGCTGATAATCCTACATCTGAGACACTGGGCATGGTTGACTATGATAGATGATCTTTTTAATGTGTCCCTGGATTCAGTTTGCAAGTATTTTATTGGTAATTTTTGCATTGATATTAATATAGGAAACTGGTTTGTAATCCTCTTTCTTTGTTTGTGTGATTTAGGTATCAGGGTGAGTATAGCTTCATAAAAAGAATTAAGCAACATTCTTTCCGTTTCTATTTTGTGGAGTGATGTGTGAGCATTGATATTAATTGTTCTTTGGCAGTCTGGTAGAATTTTATGCTGAAACCATCTGACCCTGACCGGTTTTGTTTAGGAGACTTTTAATTACTGCTTCATTCCACTGGGGGTCAGAGACCTGCTTATTTTGTTAATCTGGATTTAGCTTTGGTCAATGGCACCTATCAGGACAAGTACCCATTTCTGTTAGATTTTCCAGTTTAGCGGACTGCAGGTTTCTCAAGTATGTCCTTATGAGTCTCTGGATTTCCTCGGTGCCTGTAGTTCTGAGCCCTTTGATCTGGATCTCCTCCTTCCACCGTTGCTTAGTTTGGCTCAGGGTTTGTCGGTCTTTCTGATTTTCTCCTAGAATCAGCTCTTCCTTCACTGATTCTTTGTATATTTGTTTGCTGTTTCTATTTTTTATTTCAACCCCGAGTTTGGTTATTTCTTGCCATCTACTCATTTTGGGCATTATTTCTTCTTTTCATTCTAGACCTTTTAGGTGTGCCATTGAGTTATAAATACAAGATCTCTCCATTTTGTAGATGGAGATTTAGCGCTATGAAATTGCCTCTTAGAACCTCCTGAATTGTGTCTCATAAATTTGGGGAGGCCCCAAACTCTGCACGCCCCATTGCCCCTGGTCGTCCATGGTTACAGTCTATTTTAAGGTGCCCCAAACTGAACTGTATTTCCGTAACTAACTCGACTTTTACTTTCTTCCAAGTTTAACGTTTTCGATAACTAATTTATATCATTTTTATGTTGTATGTACATTTTAAAAATTATTGTAGCTATAGCTTTTGATGCTTTTGTTTTAAGATTTGTGAATTTTTGTCTTCTAGGCAAAGAAAATGCCGATATGGTAAGCCATAAAATTTAATGTACAAAAAAATAAATTGATATTCTTTAATGAGTATTAATATATATTTTCTATTACCAGACTTATTTGATAAATAGCTATGGATTTAATTGTTTACATTAGACAAATCTAGACTGTTTTAAGTTATAAAAATGATCTGTGTAGGGAAGGTTAAGAGCAACAGCGGACCCCCAGTTACAGAGTCCATTGGCCTTACCGTGTTCCCAACGTGCTGAAGTAGTTGGCTTGATAGAAAGACGGGGTGGCATTTGAGGACATAGTGACAATGCTGATTAGTTGGCCCAGAGGGCTGGAGCAGGGTTCTTCAGAAGGTAGAGTGTGCTTTTCATGGGCGTTCAAAATATATACTGCTTCTCCCATTCCTGGATCCAGGGTTCCGGGAATCAAGGGGTGGAAGAGGTTTGACTCCTAGTGACCAACTAGGAAAATGTTTGCCTCCAGTTCCTGCAACCTTGAGTTCTGCTGTTCTAGAAATTTTAGTTTGACAGCAAGGAGCACTCTTGCCAGGGTCCACAATAAACATTCCGCTGAACCGGAAACTCAGACTTCCCCTGGCCACTGTGGGATTCTAGAGTCTAAGTCCACGCGACCAGCTGGAGAACTGGGGATCATAACTGACCTTAGTGTTTCTGACTTAATTTTGTAAAAGTGTGTTTCCATAGATATTTGGGTTTCTTTCCTCAGTTTATCGTGTTATGTAACATCAATTAGGAGAATATAAATGGTTTTATACTTAAATTTGAGAATACCAGGAGATATTGCTACCTATTCTAAATTTATACTGCATTTTCAGTTGTATGAGGGACGGTTATATCATGTTAGGCTTAATTATGACCTGGTTAAAGATATAATGCATTTGCGATTATACATGGGACAGTTACATCATGTTTAGGCATGATTATGGCCTGGTTATGATTTTCATTTGGGAATTAGTCACAACATAAGGAGATAGGGTGTGTGTCAAGCTGACCAGGGGTTGACTTGTGATGGCTGTTCTGGGTCATCTTCCTGCTGGAAGCCTACATAGAGACACGGAGAAAGGAAGCTTTTGCTCTTTGTCGGCTTGCCCTCACCTTGCTAGCAGGTCCATCCCTTTACTGTCATTAGAGCCTATTTCTTCAGGATCACCAGCTGAGACAGCCGGCATCACGGACTGAGAAACTACTGGATTCTCGAACTTTCTGTTCACAGCAAACCATTGTTAGATTAGCTGGACTGTAGCCTGTAAGTCATTCTAATCAATCCCCTTCATATATATATATGAATCTCTATAAACTCTATTACTCTAGAGAACCCTGACTAATACACATATCATATGAAGCTTTCTTTTTGTTAAGAACTGTGTTGGAATTCTGATGAGTGTTGTATTGAATCTGTAGGTTGCTTTTGGCTGGATGGTCATTTTTTTACTATATTAATCTTACTGATCCATGAGCATGGGAGGTCTTTCCATCTTCTGATATTTTATTCAATTCATTCCTTCAATGTCTTAAAGTATTTTTGTCACACAAGTCTTTCGCTTGCCTGGCCAGAGTTAACCCATGATATTTGCTTTTATTTGAGGCTATGGTGAAAGGTGTTGTTTCCCTGACTTTTTTTTTTTTAGCAGTTTTTGTTTGTCATTTATATATATGTTGGAGGGCTACTGATTTTTGCGTGTTAATTTTGTGTTCTGATACTTTGATCAGCTGTAGAAATTTCCGGGTGATGTTCTTAGGGTCTTTTATATATAAAACCACAAAACTTGGGGGGCTGGAGAGATGGCTCAGAGGTTAAGAGCACTGACTGCTCTTCCTGAGGTCCTGAGTTCAATTCCCAGCAACCACATGGTGGCTCACAACCATCTGTAATGAGATCTGGTGCTCTCTCTGGCGAGTAGGCATATATGCAGACAGAACACTGTATACATAATAAATAAAAACCTTAAAAAAAAACCCCCACAAACCTGCAAATAAAGATACTTTTACTTCTTCCTTTCCAATTTGTATCCTACTGATCTCTTTCATTGTCTTATTGTTCTAAGACTTTGAGTGCTGTATTGAATAAATGTGGAGAGAGTGCACAACCTTGTTTTGTTCCTGGTTTTAGTGGAATTGCTTTGGGCTTCTCTCCTGTTAAGTAGATGCTAGCTATAAGCTTCCTATACGTTGCCTTTATTATGTTGAGGTATGCCCCCCTTGCATCTCTAATCTCTCCAAGGCTTTTATTATGAAGGAGTATTGAATTTTGTCTTTCAGTCTGTTTATATAGTGGATTGCATTTGTTAACTGATGTATGTCGAACCATCCCGGCATCTCTGGGGTGAAGCAAACCTAATCGTGGCGGATGATCTTTTTGATGTGTTCTTGGTTCAGTCTGAAACTATTTTTTGAGAACTTTTGCATCTGTGTTTATGAGTCAAATTGCTTTGTCATTCTTTCTTTGTTAGGTCTTTATGTGGTTTGGGTGTCAGAGTAACTGGCCTCATAAAATGAATTGGACAATTTTCCTTCTGTTTCTGTTTTGTGGAATAATTTGTGGAATATTGGCACTAACTCTTGTTGAAAGTCTGCACTAAAACTATTTGGTCCTGAGCTCTTTTTCAGTGGGGATGGGGGGCTTTTAATGACTGCTTCTATTTTTATTAGGGGCTATAGGTTTGTTTAAATTGATTATTTGATCTTGATTTAACTTTGGTAAGTGGAATGTATTTAAAAAATTCTCCACCAGCTTGCTTTTTAGGTCCATTTTTTTAAAAATGTCTTTTCCATCATTTTATCAAGAGGTGATGTCTATTCTTAATGTTATGGCGTGTTTCTTGAATGCAGCAGAAAGATGGATTCCATTTCTTAATCTAATTTATTAGTCTTTGTCTTTTTATTGGGGAAATTTAGGCCATTAATATTTGGAGATATCAATGAGAGTTGTTCATTAATTCTGGTTATTTTGTTGCTGTTGTTGTTGGCAGTGGTGGTGGTGGTGGTGTGTGTGTTTCTCTTTTGGTTTACTGGTCTGGAATTAGTTTTTCCTTGTGTTTTCTTGGATCAGAAGTTCAAGGTCACTCTAGGCTAAATAGTGAGTTCAAGACCAGCCTGGGCAACCTGAAGCCCTGACTTTAACGATGTCATTTGTACATCAGCTGCTGTTGGAAACAGAATGCTTTGTGCAATTTAGGCTAAGCGAAACTTTTGAAAAGGTTGCATATTTTGCTCATGTATGTAGTGAACATGGACATAATTCACATGACCCCTGTGAATGTCCATGCCACAGTCTTTTCTAAAACTAACTCGACGAATGTCCTAACTGTAGGAAAAGAAGAGAAGACGCTTGGAGCGCTTCCGACTCCTGTGACTCAGGCCTGCATCTTCTCTCCAACAGAAGACCCAAACTAAATATTTCATCTTCTCTTTATCATCTGTTCTTTAATCTTTTCATTGACGTTGGTTTGTACATAATGCCACGGCTATAATTTATAAATAAAAATAGCAATCCGTATTTACTATATACTAGAACAGAATGGCATTGCTTTTTGGCTGAGAACATTGTAACAAGATTTTAATATGGTATTGTAACATTTGTATAGGTTACATGTATGATATTTACAATATGTGGTTATTTTTATGCATAAGGTGAGTGATTGTTGATAACTTATTATTGAGTATTGAATTTCCTCATGTTCCCCTTGGTTTAAATGTGTATGGCTGGAAATTAACTGAAGTACTATGTCAAAATAAATTACAAGCTCAAACTTTATTCATACTTTTTAAGCGTAGTGAATTTGATACACTTCTTCCTTCACAATTTTGATACTCTTTGCAGTGAATTCGAGATATAACATTTGCTAAAGACACCACTTTTTCTGGAAAACATCTGGGGTAATTATAATTAGTTTAGGACCTGTAGTGTTGGTTTCAAAAGTTGTTGGATTTACCGGAGAAAGAAGCTTCTCTTACTTAATGACGAGAACCCTCAAAATTAAGATGGAAACCCTTGATGGTATTGGTCCTGTGGCTTCCAGGATAATTTTAGTGTATTCCGAAAGGAAATGAGGGGTAACTTGTACGTAAAGTGCCAGACCGGCCCGTTACACCTGTTAGCGGGCATCGTTTGGAACAGCTGTGTCTTTTATTGTCAGTAAACAGATGCAGAACACACTGGAATGTTTAGAGCAATATGTTAATCCCGTTTCCCCTACTGATCGTCTCACTGTGTAGTGATTAAGTATTGGCTGTGCAGCTGTTGCTACAATTATAGCATTGCTTGGTTAATGTCTTCTTCCCAGGCGCAAGTCTTGTCAAATTTTAGAAAATAATATTTAATCTCGAAGTGTTTTACACTGTAGTTTATTTATACAAAGTCATTTCTAGGGATAAGTTTACTTGAACATTGTGAAGAATTCCTGCATGGGAGATTCTTAAAAATGCGTTGGCAAATTAATGTTCTTTGACAAAGAATTTTTAATGTGCTTTCAAATTGCTATTAATTGGTTCATGAACTTAAAGTAAGTTTTAATATAATAACTTAAATTTTATTGTTGAAAATTTCAATCAGGGAGTTGAATAGGAAGGGAGTCTCGTTAAGTATTTTTTGAATCAACATGTATAGCATTTTCTTAGAACAGTGACTCCACTCAGGCAGTACACCATGCAACTTTTTGATTTATAGTATAAATTTATAATATAAATATAATTTATAATAACCTTCTTGTGATTTAATTATGCTTTAATTCTTATCATTTCACCTTGTCAGAGAATCTGTTTAAAATCTCATGTAATTACCAGTTTATATACAATTTTAAAGATCATTTGTATTAGCTGAAATTATTAATACTTAAATTTGTTTTTAATATGTGAGATTTAGTTTATAAAATATGTTAATTGCATTATGATACTCTTGGCCTCATTTTTAGCTGAGGAATTTCAAGCCAGGAGGCATGAAGCAAGTTGGCCAATTCCTTAACTCTAGGAGGTAGCGATACTTGGATCTGACCAAGGCATTTGAAACTTAGAATTCTTTTTCTTAACAACTGTGTGTTTTGTCTGCCATTCCATTTAGCACGAACTTGCTGTAGAATGGGCAGTGTCCTGGTTTTAGCCGCTCTGTGCTTCCCCGCATGGATATTACACCATTTAGACAGAACTGCGTAAAAGTAAAGTACAGGGCCCCTCAGGAGTGCCCACCACACAGGGGCGGGCACAGGGGCCCTTAGAGCAAACACCTGGAATGCCCTGCTGGGACTGTTTCCTTTCCTCTGAGGGCACTTTGTGGAGGTGACCCCACGATCCTGCTCTCCTTCGGCCTCAAAACAAACGCTCTTTGCTTCAAGAGATCTTGAAGAGCAACACCATTTTCTTTTTACCCAGTCCCTGCTGTTTTACTTATGCCTTCACTTAGAAATATTAGTTATTATTGAAATTCGTTCTCGAAATGATCGCCTTCCATCGGACATTAGTGCTAACTGCTCCCCTATTTCTTTTCTTGTGTGTGAAACAGGAAAAGAATTGAGACTTGGATATACTAAGCTAATTCAACTGCCTTATAAAGTTCATGTGTGCTCGATTTTTTTTCTCTCCAGAAAGCAAAAACAAACAAACAAAAGCCCCAAACTAAAAATCTAAAACGGTCTAGCTAGTCATTTTTGTGGAGGGCCCAAGATGCCCCATCTCCAGCATCTGCTTCCTGCCATGGAGTTTCCCTGACACTGACGAGATGCTTTTAGGATTAACTGGGATCAACAATGTCATGAAGTACTGCTGGAGGAAATTTAATACAAGTCCATTATGAGATACGCCTCTGGTGGTAAAATGTTCTTACATGCAAACTCTATGAAATAGCATATGGATAGAAAACATTTTATTTGCAGGAAATATTGGGAAAGTTTTAAAGTATTATTTAGTTTTAAAACGAAAACAGTTCCATAATATTTTATTTGCTAAAATTAATCGGCAATTAATAGTTTTTTCAGCATTACTATTTTTTAAATTGTGATATATGTGTGCATATTTGTGTGCATGTGCTTGTGTGTGTTTTGCGGGGGTGTGCACCTGTGTGCACATGTCTCTGGAAGCCAGAAATCAGCACTGGGTGTCTTCTGTCACCCCGCACTTACAAAATGATGGACTATAGTGATATTTTATTTGTGTTTTAATAAATGAAGCTTGCCTGAAGATCAGAGTGCAAAGCTAGCCACGTTAGTCAGTTATACAGGCCAGGCAGTGGTGGCACACACCTTTAATCCCAGTAGCTAGCCATGGAGACTGGGCAGTGGTGGTGCACACCTTTAATCCCAGCACTAGAGAGGAATATAAAACGGGAGGAGACAGGAACTCAGGGTCTCAGGTACAGCTTGAGGTTTTGGTGGAGATCATTGCAATCTACAGTCATTGAGGATAGGATCACCCCTTTGTTTGAGCCTTGGTAGAAGTAAGAACTCCCTAGTGGCTTGGCTGCTGTGATTTTCTGATCTTCACCTTGAACCCCAAAATCTATCTCTGGGTTTTATTATTCCTGCTACATGGAACTTAATATTCAGACATGCATATTATGGTTTTTGATCAACTGCATCCCCATTCCTTCCCTTCCAATTTTGTCCTGCCCCCTTACTTTCCCATCTCAACCATGGCTGTGTGCTCCATGTGTCTCTGTCTCTAAACTCACTGAATTCATTTAGTGCTGCCCGGATGGGATGCACATGCACTGGGGCAAGGTAAGTCTCGCAGGGTCTGCATCCGGGAATAAAACGACTGTCCCTCACTAGCAACCCAAAGGTCCTTAAAGACGGGCGGGGCTGCATGAACCCCTTCCCAGCCCCTCCTAGGATTTTGGCTGGCCTGATCTGGTGCAAGTCCGCCTTACTTTGAAGAGAGGGTTTTTCACTGAACCTGGAGCTCCCCACTTTGGCCCAGCTCCCGGAGCCCCTCCTGTGTCAGCCTCCCCAGGACTGAGATGACAAGCTCGCTCGCTGCTCCTGGCTTTTGCTTAGATGCTGGTAGCTCCACGCAGGCACTTGTGTTTATGTGCCAGGCATTTTGCCCACCCAGTCATCTCGAAGTTCCTAAAATTACTCTTTTATTCATGTATTGTCTCTAATTGGTAACTGTGAGTTCTGGTTTTTCTTTTGTTCTGACTTTGAGACAGAGTCTTAAATTTGCTAACCTGGAATTTTCAGTTCCCCTGCCTCATCTGGGGACTAGATTATAGATATGTCATATTACAGCCTCAGATTATTTTTATTAATATCTACATCCGAACACACAGAATATAAAACAAATAATAAAATGCCTATTTTGTATTACATACTACAAAATTTCCAGGAAAAATAATCTTGCTTTAGTTTTATATTTTTTTTTGTTTTTGTTTTTTGGTTTTTCGAGACAGGGTTTCTCTGTGGCTTTGGAGCCTGTCCTGGAACTAGCTCTGTAGACCAGGCTGGTCTCGAACTCACAGAGATCCGCCTGCCTCTGCCTCCCGAGTGCTGGGATTAAAGGCGTGCACCACCATCGCCCGGCTTTAGTTTTATATTTTTGAGGACTTTTGAAAAGTGAAACTTTTGTTGTTGTTGTTGTTGTTGTTGTTGTTGTTTGGAGACAGGAATTCTCTGTGTAGTGCTGGCTGTGCTGGAACTCGCTCTGTAGACCAGGCTGGCCTTGAACTCATAAAGACTCCCCTGCCTCTGGCTCCCCAGTGCTGGGATTAAAGGTGTGTGCTATCACCATCCTACTGAAAAGTAAAACTCTTTATGTTGCAGCAATTTAGATGCACATCCATCTGCATGCAGAGAAATCCCTTGTGCCCTGGCCCAGCCCCTCCCCGCCCACGGGTGCAGATGCGGACACATCACGCATCAGGGCAGTACTGTATCAGAGCCGGGTTCCGCTGATGCAGAAGAGCATTGGCCCGAGCTTGGCTTCTTCCTCCCGTTCTTTTTCCAATTTTTGTTTGTTTGACTTCTGTTTATTTTCTTGTTGTCGTCTGTCTTTGTTTCAGACCCATCCTCTCCTTTTCTGGGGAATAGTCTGTAGAATTCCTGTTAACCTTCCTTAGTTCTTTGGTAGAATTCCACAAAGCTATATTATGTAAAGTATCTATATTTTGTTTGGGATGATTTTGGTTGTTTTTTTTTTTTTTTACTACAGGACTGTTCAATTCACGCATTTTCCACAGACTGAGCAATGATTTGGGGTACATCAGGATGCAGGCACACTTGGTGTCTGTATTCCACTCATGGGGTTGGGGACTTTTAAGGAAGAGTTTCTTTCCTTATCGATTCTCCTTATCAATTTTGCTCTAGATTTCTTAATTTTATTGACCTTTTGAAACAATCAACTCTTACTTGTTCATTATTCTATGTAGCTTTTTTTTTTCAATTTAATTTCTACTTTTTCCTTTGATACATCTTCTTGTTTGGGACCTTTGAAAAATCTCGGATTTTCAGAGGGCACCAAAGATGTTAGCGTGAGACCCCCTACTGGACTTCTCCAGGGTGTGTTTCCCTCTTCTCAAGTGGGCACAGTTAACTGTAGGGGTTACTGGGTCAGCGCTGGCCTAGCAATGTCTACCTATTTTGATACATTATTCTCTTACTTGGTTTAATGCAGTTGAACAATTTGTTTTTTGTTTAAGACTTTTCTTTTTCTTTTTCTGTTTCCTAGTTTTGTTATACTATATTTGAACAAAACACGGTATATCAATTTAATTCTTTGAACTGTTGGTGAATTTTTACACCCCATTGATAGAATCTCTCTGGACAAACATTCTGTAACCGCATGGATAGAGTATATATATATATGTACAGGAAAGAATATGCCCAAAAGAGTCTTCTTGGTCAATGACAAACACACACTCAATGCTAGTTCCCACAAGACTGCATCGTCTCATGACATCGTAGGCACCTTAATCTGTGATGTTCATTAACCAAACCACAAAACTGCAGAGCAAGCGTTTCTCAGAACAAAACCCCATCATTCGCCTGACTGTGTCGAGTAGATTCTGTTCATTCATTGTGTCCTTCAAACGCTGCATAGCTGTGGGT
Organism: Microtus obscurus; assembly: GCA_963919715.1. Lineage (NCBI taxonomy): Eukaryota > Metazoa > Chordata > Mammalia > Rodentia > Cricetidae > Microtus > Microtus obscurus. Next base: position 8,174,346 of record CAWTZC010000381.1, on the reverse strand, counting down.
GTTTGGTCTAGTTTTTCAATGGTTGAGAGTGTTGACGTCTTTGATTCTAATTGTGATTTGTCTTTCTCTTTCAGCTATGAAGGTTTTTTTTTTCCTTAAATATATTGAAGTCCTATTGCTACACAAGCCTTTCACATTGTTGTGTGATCTTTGTGGCTGACCTTTTCAATCATAACATAATGTCTTAGTTAGGGTTTCTGTTGCTGTGAAGAGACGCCATGAGCATGGGGTTGTAATAGAGGAAAGCATTTAACTGAGGTGGTGGTTTACCATTTGAGAGGTTTAGTCCACTGTCATCGTGGTGGGGAACATGGTGGCTGGGAGTTTGGTGGAGTGCAGGCAGACATGGCGCTGTAGAATTCTACATCTTGATACAAAGGCAACAGGAAATGGACTGTCTCACTGGGCATGGCTTGAGCATATATGAGGTTATACTGTGTCAAGCGTCTTTGGGGAATCGAGATCATCAGGAAGTGGGGGAGGGAGGCTGACTTCCTCTTTCCTTCTGGAGTGCCCTTACGCTTATTCCCTCCTGTTTCCACTCAGCTCCTCACTCGAGGCCAGCTCAATGTGTCTGCCCAATCTTTCGCTCAAACCTCCAAACTGAGTCGGGGTATCTTTCCATAAGACGACTGTTCCAGGTAGTTCATCATCATGCCAGAAGGTAATTCACAGAGCAACGGCTTTGCCAATAATTGTACCGGGATATTTAAAGAATTCCCTTTGGCCCTCCAATGTAAAACAGAAAAGAAAGAAATGCTTCCTCACGAATTTTTGTGTCATCTTTGCACGGGGTCCATGCTAATCTTCGCTCGGTTCCACTTTTAGCGTATGTGCGGCCGAGGTGAACACAAGACATAAACGCTTCCCGTTAAATGAGGCCATCATTACCTTGATACCAAGGGCATCCAAAGATGTTTGTAACACACTACAGGCAGTTTGAATATATGCAAAGATGCTCATTAACATATACTAGAAAACCAGATGTAGTAGTTTGTTAGGAAGACTTAAGACCTGGGAACGTAGCTTGTTTAGTAAAGTGAGTGCTTGCTTAGAAAGCACAAAGCTCTGAGTTCCATCCTCAACACTGCATACTCGTGACAGGGCGCTACAAGCCTGTATTCTCAGAACTTGAGCAGTGGAGGCCAGAAGATCGGGAGTTCAAGCTCGTCTTCAACAACATAACCAATTCTAAGGTGGTCCGGAACTTGTCTCCAGGGAAGATCTTGAGAGCTTGTCACAGGAAGAAAAATACAAGGCCAATGGCTAAACGTTATTGGCAGGTGGAATTGATCACAACAACGCAGTGATTGAACAGAGGATACGGTTGAGGCAAGGGAGACAGGAGACAGGGTGGTGAGTGAAGTACGTGTTCTACAGGTGTGACAACCCGAGTCTGGATCCTCAAGGTCCACATAAAACTACACGTGACAGCATACATTTGTCGCAGGCTATCTGATCACACTGGGACCCCTGAGACTGTTCTGTTTACTGGAAAAACCTGTTTCTCGTTGTGGTGAAATTCGGCCCTAGCACGCACCTCTCATCCAAGAGTCTTCTGCTTGTATATTGTAAGCGGAAGCCAGCCATAGGTCAAAAGCAAGAAAACTCGTTGACAGGAAGAAAAGATAGGGAGTAAGAGGGAGTCAGGGGGACGGATAGAGTGATGCACAGGAAGTAGAAAGGAGGGACATTGAACTTGAGGAGTTTTATTTGAGATGGGTAGGAGAAAGGTCTTGTTTCTTGGATATCAGTGGAGGAGGAAGGTCAGCCAGGTGCTGTCTCTGCCTCTCTAGGCTAGCAAGTTTTCACTCCAGTATCCAGCTCCTGAATCTTAATGGGTAAAATTAAACAAATCAAGATTTGGTTAAAACTAACATACATTCCGTACTCCCAGCACTCCGATATCCGTAAGTACAATAATAAATGGTGTCCATGTGCCTGTGGGTTGTTTCAGTAGAGGCAATCACTTGGTAAAGCACAGTAGAGAACAGATAGACCCCAGAACTGGATTGAGGGAGGAGGCCAAGACTGTTGTAGTTAGAGCAGGTCCCACGGATTAGCTGTATCGGTCGTGTGAAGATACAACATATACTCACTCCCTAGCAGATACAAAAGACAGGTTGGAGAGGCAAACACAGCTTATACCATGTTCAGACGTTTTCTGCTTTATTGCCTTTTTATTTAGAAAAATGTTTTCATACAATATATTTTGATTATACTTTTCTCACTCCAACTCCTCCCAGGTCCCCTCTACCTCTCTGCCCTGTTTTTTTTTTCTAAAAATAGAAATATAACAAATTTTAAATAAATAAAAGTCAAAATAAATAAACAAAAACTAAAAAGGCAAAACCTACCAAAATAAAGGAAAAAGCACACACAAGACCATAGAGTTGTTCTGTGTTGGTCTGCTGCTTCTGTGCATGGGACATGCCCAAGAGTGTGGTTGATATACTAGTGTGACTTCATTGGAGAAAAATGACTTTCCCTTTCCCAGGAGGTACCAGTCATAGGGGTGGGGGGTTTGTGCCCACTTCCCTTCTCCGTGCTGGGATTTTGTCTGGCTTGAGTAGGTCTCATGCATGCTGCCACAGTCTCTGTGAGTTCACATGGGCTGTTGTGTAGGAACATCATCTCTGATGATGGCTGAGCAACATATTTATCTATGGGCTTGTGTCACTAAGAGATATTTTGTTGCTAAGTTCATTTATTAAAATAGTAGTAGTAGGTTTTTCCCTAGGGCCCATGGCCTATCTAGTCTCAGGTACTTGGATACTTCAGCAGTGTCAGGTATGGATTCCATTTCTTGTCAGACCTTAAATCCAAATTTTAAGAGAGATTGGTTACTCCCATAACGTCTGTGCCACTATTGCACGAGTGTATCTTGCAGACCAGTCACTGTTGTAGGTTGCAGGATTTATAGATGACTGAGTTGATTCTGATCACTATGGGTCTTTCAAATTTTTCCTAATATTTCTTTATAACATACAAGTCAATACTTAAATTCTCTTCTGAATTGCTCTTTCAATTTGTGTTCATGCACAGAGCAGCCAAAACTGATTTGTCCATGCTCCCCAGTGGAGATCAAGCTTCACCCTGCTTCTTGTTTCAGATTACATATATATATATATATATATATATATATACACATATTACTTTTATATATACTTTTTTACTTTCAAGTGCCATGCTTTTTGTTTATTTCCTTTGCTTTACCTTTTTAGTGGTCTTGCTCTTTTAAATAATCCCAGTGCATATTATGTAGTTTCTTTACAGTGTTCATAAGCAAAAATAGACTATGATGCACTTTATGGAGCAAACAGATGCTCTTAATGGTGAGTTGCATGCTGGCAAATAAAAAACTGTCTTAAGTAAAGTCTGTTAAAAAAGCGCTTTCTTCTATTGGTGGGATTGGGATCTGAACTCACAGACTTATACATGGTAGGCAGGTGCTGTACCACTGAGGTAAGCATCCGGCAGAAACATCCACTTTTAACAATGTGTATGGGGAACTCCAAAGATGGGTTTGCAGGTAAGAGTGCTTGCTGCTCTTCCAGAGGACTGGGGTTGGATTCCCAGCATCCCAGCTCCAAGGGATCCTCCATATCGTGCCTACAAGTTCATCAGCACACATAGCATACACACAGATACATACGTGGCATAAATTAAAAATAAAATATATGTGTCGATGGCCAACAGCTCACAGGGTGTCATCCCTGTATGTCCTCTCGGGAATATAGCCAGGAAGACTGCACACTGATTCCACGTCCGTGTGTCTTACAGAACACAACTATTCCCAGTAACAAGAGACTTGAAAATAAATGTTAAAAGTTAAGCAGTGAGTGATGGAATCAATTCCAGAGATTTTGTAAACAGGAAATAGACTGGAAAGCCAGGAAAATGTGCATTGTTAAAGCCTTTATTTCAAGAAGAAAGGCTTTGTCTCTGTTTTCAAACATTCTCAAGAGATGAGGATGAGAAGAGTTTATTGGATTTGATGGAAACCACATTTTTTCTTCATTCTGAGCATAGTTTTAAGAAATTATGGTGGAAACTTTATTTAAGTAGTTTTTAACTAAGAAAAATCTAATTTGAAATAGATTTCAAGAATATTAAACGATACATTTCATTAAAGAATAAATAGATTATTCTTTCCCAAATTTTGTATGAAAAATTTTGTTGGTGGTATTGTTCTTTAGGCAGAGTCTCACGATGTAGTTCAGGTTGTCCTCAAATTCCAAATTCTCCCACTTTAACATGTGCTATCCAGAAAAGTTAAACATCTTCATGTATTGCTGACACTTAGATGATCATGTAAATGCAAAATGTTTGGTATGCTTTCTTGATTATTTTTCTAAGTATGAGCCCACTAAAGCCCATTCTCCGTGGGGCTTTCCATTTCACCCTGATGGTGATGATGACTTCTTTGCTTCTTAGGGGGAAAAAAAAAGAGAGAAAGCATCTGTTTTTAATGCTTATCCCAGGGACCCTGCTTTCTAAAAAGCTTGCTTGCTTTTGTTCAGTACTTAGGCCAAACTCTGAACTCTTTTTCTTTGCTGATAAATGTAAAAGCTTTGGGAGTCTTTACTGAATCCCACACTTTGGATCACATAGTTATTATTTTGTTTATAGAATGACAGACTTTTCCTTATGAAAATAAAATTCAGAGCTGGAGCTATGGCTCAGGAGTTAAACAATGCTGTTCCAGAGGATCTGGGTTGGATTCCCAGCACACATGGTGACTCACAACTGTCTGTAACTCCAGCTACAGGGGACTCAGCGCCCTCTTATGGCCTCCGTGGGCACCTGGAAAGCAAGTAGCACACAGATGAAGGCTAAACAATCATACACACAATTTTTTAGAATAAGATTCGTAGTTAGCCATTCACATTGTAAGGTGAAAAAATATAGTAATGAGTATATACTTTGCTAATACCTTTACATTTATAAGATTTTTGGTGAGATTAGCATTATGTACCTGCGTCTTTCTTTTGCAGCTTCAATATGAGATACCAGACTTCGGAAAAAAGTCACAAAAACAACACATAAAAGTTTGTATACATGTCAATCATGTCCTTTAAAAGTCCCACATCTCATTGTGGTTGCCTTGACTTTAAGTGGTCTGTGTGAAGTGTTTACATGCAAGATGCCCTTTAGTCTCTAAAACTGTCAGCGTCCATTTCTTGAAGAACAGACTTGGATGATGTCTAGTGCAGTCAACAGGGTTCAACATTCACAGAGCACCTTTGCCCAATCGGTAGGCCTGTGTCACACATCACAGTGGCAGTGGCTACATGTGCTATTTAAACTAATACAATTAAATAGAGACTCAGCCCCCCTCCCACAATAGCTGTGCACCAAGCACCCCATAGTACAGTGGCTCTTCTATTCTAGAACACTCTTACAGAATGTGTCCATCACCAAAGACATGATCTAGATGTTCAAATTGTACCAGTCCCCACGAAACATCCTTTATATCTGGAAAAAAACCCTATCAAATGATCACATTACAGTTAGTTATGCTGTCCCTTGAGTATACTTCAACATAACTGCTTTTCAAAATTAAGATGTCTCTTTTAGGACATTGTTATCTTTAGAGTCACAGGCCAGTTAGTTCACAGAATGCCCCTCTTCTGGAGTTTTGTCTTGGAATATGTCAAGACTGCCTAGTTTCTAAGCAATCATTGCTTCATTCTCTGCTGAGCACCACATGTGAAGGTCTGGGGAATGGGTTTCCTAGTTACTCTTTCTGTCTGGTTTCTCGAGCAGGAGTTATGGAAACTATTTTCCTCCTCTAAAGTCGGTATCTTTGGAGGAGCTTTGCTCTGTGAACATGGTCTCTGAGACTTTCATCCGTGGGGTTTCATATCTACTGATAATCCTACCTGAAATAATCATATGGATTTGTGAAATAGTATTTTTCCTTTTCTTTTTGGATTTTTTAAAAAAGTTAATTTAGGTTTATAAAACATTTTAAAGAGTTGCATAGCCTTCACCCAAATTTTTATTTGTTCTTTTTGAGAAATATATACACATACATACATATATGTGTGTATGTATGTATGTGTATATATATATATATACATATATATATGTGTGTGTGTGTGTGTGTGTTTACATCACTTTCTAGTTCCCTCTTTTCCCTTCCACTTCTCAAGTTCATGGTTATAAACACAATCTTTTAAGTCCAATAGAGTTACTCATATGTGTTTAGGACTGACCTCTTGGGATTAGCTAACACGTGAGGCTCTTCCCAGGAGATTACTGAGTTTCCTTCCTTCAGAAACCATCAGTTGCTTGCAGTTCTTGCAGGGGTGAAGAGCCATGAAAATTCCCCTGTTTGTATTGGCATGTTACTGGTGTCGGTTTTTAGGACTTGTTTAGGCAACCATATCGCTGAGATTTGTTAGATACCAGATTCCCTGTCGTATACAGAAGACACCATCTTGCAGCAAATGTCCCACCCTGATCCTCCAGCTTCTACCCTCTTTCTGCCCACTCCTCTGTGATGCTCCCTGAGCCTTAGATGTAGAGTTTGCGTTGTAGATAAACCTACTAGGGTTGGGAACCCCATGGCCAATTGTTCTCCGAATTTGGCCTGTTGTAGTTTTAATTGTTCTTTTAGAAAATAGAAGCTTGATATGGATTTAATATTGTTGACTAATTTACATACATTCTTTATATTTTAAACTACTCTCTGTCATAGTAAAAGAGTGTTCAGAGCATTGCTGTATGTCCACCTGGTCCCATTTTAGTGAGAATTACTTAGTGGTTGTGCTTTTGTTTAGTCCCCTTCAATTTGGGATAATTCTTCTGTCTTTGTGCTTGTTTGGTTGGTTGGGTGGTTGGTTGGTTTCTCAAGACAGGGTTTCTCTGTGCAACAGCCCTGGCTGTCCTGGAACTCACTTTGTCGACCAGGCTGGTCTCGAACTCGCAGAACAACAAATGGTCACTTCCCACCTCCCTAATCCTAACATTTTATTGACATCCTAGTCCCTTCTCTTGTGTTTACCCTCATTGGTAGACATTCCCAGATTCTTCCATTCTGTGGTCAAATTCCATTGCTATCATTAGATCACTGGATGCTGTATTGTCTCGGAATTGACCAATGAGAACCTCCCGATTTTGTGGTTCCTGCTGTGGACATGGTGTCTGATACAATGTAACAGTGTTGCTTCACATGGTTACAGCACTTAAAGATGGGTGTAGTAGAAATACATCCAGTCCTATAATCCCAGCACAGGGAAGGATTAGGTATTTTGCTCAGCTACATAGAGAGTTCAAGGCCAATCCTGGCTATGGGAGACTCTGTTTGAAATTAAAAGTCACATAATCATTCTTTGTCATTCTTTTAAGCTATCTTAAAGGTATTTAAGATATTTGAATAGCTATTTCTACTTCAAAAAGCAAAAATAATTTGCCATGTCATTACACACACACACACACAATATAATATCTAAATATTATCTTATATTTCATGCCCAATTACTGAGAATACGATCTCTTCTTAGATATTGGGAATCCAGCTTCAGAGCCTTGTGCAGGCCAGGAAAGGGTTTCCCACCGAGTTCTGTTTATAGCTCCCAGGATGCTTTCATTGGCTTCTTACGCTACTGCTTGTTGTGGAGGAAGTTCACCGATTTTCAGTTTCGAAATGACCTTAGCTTCTAACCACTGTTTGTGCTTTCAGTGTTGTTACTGATGAGAGCCTCCACTAATGTCAGTGCAGAGATGGGACATGGGCAACATCTGTAAAGGCAAGTTGTGTGCCACCTGCCTGTCATGGCATCTGGCATGGTAAATCCGTGCACATGCCTGCTGTCACATCTGGCATGATGTCTGTGCACATGCCTGCCATCACATCTGGCATGATAAGTCTCTGAACATGTCTGCAATCACATCTGGCATGGTAAGTCTGTGCACTTGCCTGCCATCACATCTGGCATGATAAGTCTGTGCACATGCCTGCCATCACATCTGGCATGATAAGTCCGTGCACATGCCCGCCATCACATCTGGCATGATAAGTCCATGCACATGCCCGCCATCACATCTGGCATAAGTGCTCAGTGGGTGTTTTTTGAATGAAGGATGATCAGGGCAGAGGCCACTCTCTATTTCTGTTATTTCCTAATAATCCTTTTAGCTTATCGTTCACTTACTCATTTTTCACACGTGGGCTCTGTTGACTTCTGACAGCAATGTCTGAATAGTTATAGTTACCGAAACATTTCCAAGTTGTCTTCTGTGGGAAAATACATGCGTCGAACTTTTCAAAATGAAAAGGGAATTTCATGTATGAAGATCAAGTTGGATTCTTTCTTGTTCCTTGATCATAGAAGGTTTGACATCTCACGTGTGTACTGTGAACCTTTTGGAGAAGGGAGAACACCCAGCATTTGAAACTTTCTCAATGATAACCCCCTTTCCTCAGGCCCAAGGGGCCACAGAACACACTAGGGTACACGCTATCCTGACCTCACCCCTTTTCGTCAGGCCCAAGGAGTCATGGAACACACTAGGGTAAATGCGTTTCTGATCGCTGCAAGTTGCTGGTCTCCTTTAGTCTGAGTCCTGTTGTTAGTAGTTTTCAGTATTTTAAGATATTCCAGTCTTTAATATTCAGTCTTTCCAACACTCACATGACTTTCCTTCCTCCTGAAGACAGGCAGCTTCCACCCAGCTCAAACTTGCATACCATAGGATGTTCATTGATTTCTCGAAAAGCTCAGCTCATGAATTAGAAATGACCCCAAGAAGATTACTCATCGAAACATTTGTCACACGCTCATCAAGGGTGTTTAATACAGTTTCTCTAAAAATCTCTAAATTCTTGGAGATACTCTCTGTTTCGTAATCTCCTAGAGAAAAGTAGCTGAAAATTTCAACCATTCGGAGAATGTCGAGTCAGTCACTTAATGACAAAGCTACGCAGAGTCAGAAAAATGTCCGTAGAAATAGAAGCAGGAAGGATCTATATAAATAGCAGCGGGAGAGGAGGGAATTCCTCCCGGGCTGGAACATCGCATTTTCCGCATGGTGCACATATTGCTGAGCAGTCGCTAAACACATTTCCATTTACGTCATTTGTAAAAAACTTCCTCGGCTCACATTCTGGAAAACTGACAGGGTTGTCACGAACAGATGCAGATTCCACGACTGTAATCGGCTTTTCCTCTCATTTTCTGGCTCATGCATCATTAATAATTGTTTTTCTTCATTTTTGCCTTACCCATCTGAAAAGCTTTCTTTCTGAATTGAATTTCTTTCTGCTGATTGACTTGTACAGAGCCTCTGCATCATGAGATGCAGGTTTATCAGCATCTTTATTTGGACCTAGAAATTTAAGCATCTTTTCACATGTCTGTTGATTTTAACATTTTTTTTTTAAATTTAAGCTTTCTAAGTTTCCCTGTGTATTTTCAGAGAAGGACATTGATTTTAAAAATCATTCTTTTTCCTTGTTTTATTTTTCCTATCATCAATAATTTCTTGTTTAAAAAAATAGGTCTTCTGGGATATAATGTCACAACGCAAGTCTTTCTTAAAAGTGATGAATAACCTCAAAGACTAACAAAAATAAATTTTCTCGTTACTTATTTCTGTCTAGTAAGGTTCTGTAGGCAGATATTTTATCACTGAGCTCTAATCCCAAGCCTGACTGATAAGATTTTCCAACAAAATCATTCAAATAACTATCACATTCCATAGCAAGACAAATATAGGTGAATCTCTAACGGGCTTAAAGGGCCAAAGACTTTAACCCCATGCATAGTGCATGTCCATTTTCAACTAGCATGAAATAGACCTAAAAAATCCTAATCTGGGAACAACCGCAGTGATAATAGTTGTGATTATTCTTAAGCTTTATGTAAATGGAGACTACAGTACTTACTAACGAAGGAATGATTTTTAATTTTTTTTTTTTTGAATTGGATCTTTTCATTAAAGGACTGACATTCAGAGCAAAGATCTGCATTGCGGTGTTTGTTGAGAGAAAACTGAATGAGCGGTCAGGGAATGTTCGAGATGTCACTCAGAGTGCAGAGAGATATTTAGGACTGGCCCGTGTGACAAAAAGGATATGAAATGAATCAAGAAATTCTAGGGAAAGGTTATTCAAAATGAGACAGACCCATGTTTAAGCTAGGGACAAGAGATCTAAATATCCTCTTTAAGATTTTTTTTTACTTAACCTTAATAGGACTTATTGACAATATTCAATTGGTAAAATTAAAACAATCTAGAGTAAGAAGTATATAATAAGTCAGTGTCTTGTAAGCACAAGACAGCTCAAGCAGTTAGATGAGATGACCGCAAACCGAATTGGCAAGTTTTTTGGTGAAACGCTATTGGGGCTGCTTATAGTGAAGGTTCGAAATTCGTAACCAATTTATAGCAAAGATTATGAAATGTCTTAATATTTCTTTACATTCGCGTTCTCTATATAATAAGTCCTAGGACTGTTAACTGAGTTGTTAGCAGTGTGACCGCATTGAAAGGCCAAGGTAAGCAGCCTGCTGCATGGGTTTTGCAGCACACAGTTCCTGGCCCTCACCTCTGGTGACCTTTTGGTCTTTTTGATCACATGCACAAAGACAACCATCTGGTAACCTTGAGTAACCACTGGCCTGCCCCCATGTCAAGGCAGAACAATTATTTGATCTCTTGATCATTTCTTTTGAACATTTGCTCTTTTGGAAAATGCTGGAACTCTTAAAAATCATTTTATATTCCAATGTTTTAAAATAACAATTTTCTAGTAAAAATATCTTTGAAATAAAAATTAAAAAATTTAAAATATGTTGCCACATTTTCATGTTTCTTTTAGATGCCGGTAATAATTTTCTGAAAGTTATAAATCTATATGACTGTGTTAGGTTTGTGACTATACACAGACACAATGTTTTGAATATAAATGTATTGTATCCCTGTTAGTCATGGGAGCCAATGTTTGTTTTTCATAATTTGATTTGATACACTTTAGCCATAACTTTATTAATATCTGGGTTCTGAGTCAGGAATTATAAGGTAGATTTTGAGAGTGTCCAAGATCATGAATATTCTGCTACTCAAGCATTATTAAACATTTTCTGTTAAGGATTAGATAGCAATATTTTAGGCTTTTGGGGCCAGAAAACAGAACTCAGAATATTATATAGGCATTCAGATATCAAAAAAAAATAAAAACAATGTTCACCAATGTTTTACTGATAGAGTTCAATTAATAAACGTACATACAAGTAATGTTGTAAAGACTAAGCAGACTGTGTTTATGTATTTAGGAAAATATATATATATATATATATATATATATATATATGCATCAATAACGATGAAAAAGGGACATGAATTTGAAAGAGAGGATGTACACGGGAGGGCTTGGAGGGAGGAAAGGGAAGCAGGAGATGATGTTATTATAACCGCAAAAAAAAAATTTAAAAATCATTTTTGTGACTTAGCAATACAGTGGAAAGAACTACCAATCAAGAAAAAGAAATCATTGACCACAACAGAGACCTGCAACACACGCTACAACATACAACGCGTAACTACAACATACAACAGGCAACCATTCGTGCACATCATATGAGTGAAAGAAACCTACCCAAAAGCTACGTATTATTTCTCTCCAATGACAAATTCTGGAAATACAAGGTGGGTAGCAGTCACAGAAGACTTTGTGGTTGCCAGGTACTAGGAGTGGAAGGTGGCAAACATAGCCACACAGCCAAAGGACCTGCTCGCTGTCAGAAATGTTCTGGATGTGATTGTAATAGTGGTCGCACACGGGCTTAATGGATTCGTTTTGTCTGCTGTTTTTGTTTACTTGCTTTTTGTTGTTTAGTTTACTGAATTTTGGAAATCCAGCTGGCAGGTCTCTGGGAGCTTTCTGGCAAGATCTGTCTGGTCAGGAAGTAAAGGACTATTGTCAAGAGTCAGGACAGAGCGTGTGTCTTCTGCCAAGACCCAAGACAGGGGGCTGTCTCTATAGCAAATCCTCAGGCTCAGGAAGCCTCCACATGGTTCGGCCTTAGCTGAGATTCTTGCATCTTCTTAGGACACCTGTGCTCAGGGTCACCCAGATAAGCTGTCTCTGTGTTCCTGCTTCTAGAAACTGACTGTAATCATACCTCTCGTCCTTGATATAATATTTTTATAGTCATTGATAACCCTCTTAATCTGTATGTACATGGATGTGTATGCAGATTATAACATTAGGGACTAAGTCTGCGTTACCAGTATGCACCAGTGTCCCATTAAGGGAAGAAATGGAAGTTCTCCTCTCAGAGTCGTTTAGCTGAGTGTAAGGCTAGACTTTAATTCTCTATTCTATGTTCCCTATGCTGTTTGTCCTCTATGTTGTCTGAGTCAGCATGTGTGCCTCCCGGAAAGCTGTCTTGTGAGTCTGCTAGTCCCGTATCTGGGTGTCTGTGCTTACTTGTGTCTGTCTGTTGTATATGCTGTATATGTGATGTCTATCTGTAAGCACTGTGACTGTCCCTAACAAAGGCATCGTGTGTGTGCCATCACCCCTGGGAGCACAGAAGTGTGTGCCACCACAGCTGGAAGTACTGTGTGTGCCACCACAGCTGGAAGCACCAGAAGTGTGTGCTACCACCCCTGGGAGCACAGAAGTGTGTGCCACCACACCTGGAAGGATCATATGTGTGTGCCTCCATATCTAGAAGCATTGGAAATTTGTGCTACCACCCCTGGAAGCCTCTGGATTTTTTTTTAAACCTCTGGAGGATTTGATTTAGCATGCTGGAATGTGGGAAGACTGGCAGAAGCGCAGTCTTTCTGTATCTGACAGGATGCAGGCGCTCTGTCTGACTTGTTACATGCCTGTTTTCTGAATATTTTTGTGTGCTATTGCCTTGTGATTGTCAAACACGGTTTATTAGACAGCGCAACATCGTCATAAGAACACAACCTTGAGCCGTTTTACGTTTGACATCGTGATGTCAAATTTTCTTTACTGTGATAATACCATTAAGAGGAAAGCAAAAATACTTACTTTACAATAAATATTTCATAATCCAAGCTGACATAACACAGCGAAGCGACTTCTGTCCAGAACCAGGCAAAATGCTCAGTATTTAAATTTACTGCTTCGGAGCCCACGCTTTTAAGAAAGTTGAGACATTGGTCCACCGTCGACCAAGTTTGTACTTTTGAAGAATGGAAATAGGTAAAGAAAGAATTTCAACAAATTTGAGAATTCTTTTGAAAATTTCTTTAATCAGCCAAGCTCATTGGCGTGGGATTCAAGCACTAGCGGTCATCTCATGGTGGCGTGGTGACTGGCGATACCCTTTGATACTCATTGTGCACCGACTCTCCTTGTAAGTACTGGGTTCCTCCCCTTCTATAAGCGGCAGAGGCGCTGTGGGCACTGAGAGCCTGCAGCTAGCCTAGGGCCATTTGCCTCTCAGTGTCCAGACTTGCATCTGACTGCAGGCAGGGTGCCATGCTTCCGCCACATGATTTTTTTTTTTTTCAAATTTAGCCACAAACAACACATACTTCAAGAACTAGTAAAGAAAATTTGACATCACAATTTAACTTATATAATCTTAAGACCTAAAATGAGCTCATAAATTATGGGGGTTTTCCTCTGAGGTACTGTTTTCTTTCCCTCTAGATCATAGAGAACAAGTTGGATAGGCAACCCTCATTACATAAGCACATGGTTGCTTCCAGAATTAAAAAACAAAACAAAACAAAACTAGACATTTGTTTAACAGATAAATTTTTCTTTCACAGAATTCTTTGACTTACTGATATCTTTGAAAACATATCAGCATTTATAATACATTTTTGTATTAGGAATCATAAGTGTGCTTTACGTGGCTTTTAACAGGATATTTGGAAACTGCCCTTGCTGAATGCTGGTTTTTTGTGAAAGAGTGCTGTTATCGATACGATCTTAGACCTGTTGGGTAAAGCTGCCCTGCTCCTGGGCGTCTTGGCCACCTGCAGCTGTTTGTCATTTGCTTGGTTTGGGAACACCAGTAGTAATTGTAAACTTCGGAATGTGTGACAAGCTAACAGCCAGCTGTGTGCGGCATGACTCTGTCCAGGTGTTAAAATAAATAGGACCATTTGGGTTCCTTCTAACGCCACAAAGTGTTTCAGGATTCATTAGCTTAAAACCCATTTATGTTTTGGGATCAGATAAGGTTACATTCACTAAAAACGAAAAACTATATACCCAGAAATACATATGTTATCGTTACTTGACATATTAAACAGTCTTTTCATAAAACACAAAGAATTGTATAAACACTGTAGATTTTTAACACTCTTTTTTTTTTGTAGAAATATACCAATTTCCCTTTTCTGCTTACACACCAAAGAGTTGTTTTTTTTTTAAATAATGACTGAAAATATTTTTTATTCAGAGTTAAACTTGCCTAAGGAGAACTGGGTTCCAAACTAATTTTACATCCTCTTGGTACTGTCTTTGAAACATGCCATATATTGACATACTGTGCTAGTAATATGTTTTGCTGAATTCCTGTTGTTAAATGTCAGCACAGATCTCTAAATCTTGCCTTGAACACACTACCAATTCTTTTAATGTTCCTTGGGTAGAGAAAGTGTGTGTTCCATAACTCTAAGTGTGAAGTCGAAATCTTTTATGTTACCTTGTGGACTGAATCTCTAATTATAGAGTAATGGAATGGAATAAGCATCACAAACAGCCCTTTCTTCCCCAAATTAAGTCCTCTCAGAACACTGGGTCTGGGAGAGGGAGCTGGCAGAAAATGCTAGTAGGTCCCCTTGTGCCTTCAATCACACACACACTTTTACTTTCTAACCTACAAATCTGACTCAGAAACCCAAAGTACATAGGATCCAGTGGTAAAATAAAGCCGCAGAGTGAAGTGGAAGAAAGATTCGCTCCTGCTTTTCCCAGAAAAGAGGGCGAAATATCAGAAAGGAGCAGATTCCCGACATCAGCTGAACCTTGTTTAACCTGAGCTGTTTTTTGAAAAAAAGGCACTGATGCGTCCGGCCGTCCGGCGCTGTTCTCGCAGAAGGCGTGTCCTACGGGAAGCCAGAGGGTTGAGAGTCAGTGCTCATGCTTGTCCCTGGTTGTGACCTTATTGTATTTGATTGCCATGTATGCGGCAATACCAGGCAGGACTACGCTACCTTTCTGAAGTCAAATTTAAGGGTCTATTGATTAATCTCCAACTCCAGACTGGATAAGAGAGTTCTCAGCCGTTTTCCCTCTAACTCAAATTTTCCACTCCAGACTGCAGAAGTTGATGCTACTAGGGACTGCAATCTTCAACTAATATTCAGAAATGCTCAGATGCTGCCTTCGGAGGGCCATTTAGCATGTAAGATATAAGGGCTATCCAGAGTACATTCTTCCTGTTCCTTCCGACCCACACTTCCTCCCAATTCCAGCTTCATGACATGGAGGTTGGAGTCTCTACTCAGCGCATACCAGCATACAGATACACATACCACACGGAATCAGGTTAACAGCAGCCTTCATGACCGAGGAAAGCACAAGTGCCTTTTTTTGGTGGTTCAGCGAGTCCAGTTTGGAGTAGTCGAAGAGCTGGGGTTGACTCATGGATGGTATCGGCCAGCTACGCGGAAAGCGACCCAGATAGATACAGCTCGGAAACCAAAGGTAAAGTTAAGGGGCTAAGGAGAATCTTTATCTTGAAGTTTCCCCGGCTTGTCCCTGCGTCGGGGGGGGGGGGGCACGAGGACAAAGTGAGCTTCCCCCAACAATCACTAATTAAGAAAATGCCCTCTGGCCCAATCATTTTCTTTATTGAGTTTCCCTCCTCCCGCGTGACTTTAGCTTGTTTTAAGTTGACAAGGAGCTACCCAGCACATCCGGGCATCACAATCTCCATTTTTCACATACTCACCTCCTCAGCCCCTCACAGCCGGCTGAAACCCATTTTCCTTTCCATTCTGGAAACTCCCAGTCTTTTTTTTTTTTTTTTTTTTTTTTTTTTGGTTTTTCGAGACAGGGTTTCTCTGTGGTTTTGTGGTTTTGGAGCCTGTCCTGGAAACTAGCTCTTGTAGACCAGGCTGGTCTCGAACTCACAGAGATCCGCCTGCCTCTGCCTCCCGAGTGCTGGGATTAAAGGCATGCGCCACTTAGACATTACCTTGCCTTTCCATTTGGAAATAGCCAATCATTTTAATCTTTATTACAACTTCCTCATTGAGCGTTGTTCCTGAAACACCAAGTCCTCTTAAATCATCATCGGAGCATAAAGGAATAGCCAAAAGCAATTTCTACGTTTGTTTGTTTGTTTATTGTAATTTTGAGTTTGTTTTCTTACTAAATCCTGTTTGTGAGTTTATCTGTCTCTGTCAGAAGCCTATGAGCCCTAGGAGGAAGCAAGACCTGACTTTTATGCTTAGAACCAATTTAGCTGTCAGGTAATTGACTCACAGTTTTGAAGCTCTTTTTACTTAAGAGGCTCAGGTAATTGAAGCTTTCTTAAAAATGCTCTCCTGCTTGTATCACCAGCAAGCAGCATATCCATCTCTTGCACCCACAGTTGTTGTGAAGTCAGGATCTTTTGAATGGGAAAACAGACTTTCTAGATCTTTGACCAGGCAGTCGTGGCCTGTGAGGAGGAGTTGAGTGATGTTGTTGCTCTAGCAACAGGAAGCATGGCTCCTAAATTAGGGGATGATGCTAGGGCCTCAGAGTAGGTAGGAGTTAGGCTTGGAGAAGCCAAGAGAAGAGCAGAGGAAGGAGGGTGAGCGTGCTGGCTGACCTCTTCAGCAGTCCTGTGGTCACAAGCATTTCCCAAAGCTATGAGGACCTGTTGGTAATGAGGCAAACTCTGTAACTGGGTCAGAGGAAACTATGGCAGATCCTGCTTGCTGGGCACCAGTGAAACTAAGAGAGGCACATCCCTTCTGACATGATGGGTGCCCGGGAGGGCGTAGAGAGTGTGCCTGACACACCCTCATGACTTCAAGCGTTGGGCAGAGAGGCAGAATAGGCAGTTTCTGCCGAGAGAATAAGCAACCAAGTATGCAAGTTGAAGGAGAAAAAGAAAATGATGAGAAAATACTTAGTAAATTTCAAAATAGATAAGAAAAAATAGAGGGTGGGCAGGACTAACAGAATGTGAAAACAAGATGTTGAATAACGTTTCTGGATTATGATGGACATAGGCTGACTACTTCAGCAGAGATTTTATACTCTAGAGCTGTGCACCGTGTGCACACACCCCAAACAAGAAGTCCAGAGTGGAAGAGTGGACAAGGCAAAACAAGCAGGGCCAAGCCCTCCTCAAGCCCTCAGGATAAAGTCTTTCATATGAAAGTATTATCAGGTTTGGGGGTTTCTATCCATTTTTTTTTTAAAGATTCTGATGTGGGAGCCCCCTCTGTGTGCTGTGATTACCGTTAATGAATAAAGAAACTGCCTTGGCCTGTTGATAGGGCAGAACTTAGGTAGGCAGGGAAAACTAGACTGAATGCTGGGAGGAAGAAGGCGGAGTCAGAGGGACGCCATGGATCTGCCACCTGAAGTAGACGTGCTGAAACTTTGCTGGTAGGCCACGGCCTCGTGGTGATGCACAGATTAGTGGAGATGGGTTAAATTAAGATGTAGGAGTTAGCTAATAAGAAGCTAGAGCTAATGGGCCAAGCAGTGTTTTAACTACTATAGTTTCTGTGTGGTTATTTTGGTTCTGGGTGGCGGGATAAACAATCCACTCTCCTACAAGATTGAGTTAGTTAGGAAAGGTCAGTTGAGTTTTTGTAATGTCAATGTGTTTAAGGAAGTTTATTATTTAAGCTACAAAATTACCCTTAGGTTCAAAGAGTATGAATGTCTTTAAAGTTCTTGAAATCAGCTGCACAGATGCCATACAGAAGGGCACACGCCATTGTATCACAAAAGCATCCTGATTTGTATTTTCACTTTCTCGCTCACCGTCTCCCATGAGCTCACTGTTTGCGCATCTTCCAAATTCATGCATCGAAACGTAAGCCCCATGAGGTCGTCTTCAAAGGTCAGGCTTTGGGAGACACTAGGTGTTGAGAGCGGAACCTCATGATTGGGATTAGCGTCCTAATAAAAGAGGTCCCAGAGAGCTGCCTTGCCCTCTTGCCATGTGACGGCAGATGGCTACGGCTGTGAAAGAAGCAGTCCCTCAGCACCACGTTGTCTGCTGGCACCCTGCTCTTAGACTTCCCGGTCTCCAGTCTGCCGTGTTCTATGACAGCAATCTGAACAGCCTCCTCCTCGTTTTATCTTCCCTTTCTTCCTTCCTTCCTTTCTCCTCTTGATCTCCCGTTCTCCCTCTTCCAGACACAAACATTTCCATCCAGACTCCCCAGATGAGCGAGGATGTGCATTATTGGGTCTGTGAGCCTGGCTCATTTCATGTGACACGATGCTTTCCAGCCCCACCCATCTTCCGGCAAACGACACCATTTTACTCTTCTTCACTCTCTGATGCGTGGGTACCACATTTTCTTTATCCATCCATACGCTGATGGACTTCCGGGCTGGCCACAGAACTTAGCCGTTGTGAGTAGTGCCACAATAAATGTGGGTTGCAGGGCATTTCTATGATTGGCTGACTTCCCTTTCTTCAGGCATTACCTGGAACGGATATGGCTGCGTCAAGTGGGAGTTCTATTAAAGCCAAAATATTAAAGCCAATAATGAAAAACTTATTTCTACGGAAGCTGCACTAGTTCACATTCCCGCCAAATCCCACCAGCATTTGTTGTTGCTTGTTTTCTTGATGATGGCCATTCTGACTCAGGCAAAGTGGGATATCCACACAGTTCTAATTTGCACTCCTCTGGTGTAAGGATGGTGTGCACTTTTTCACATTTAATGGTCATCTGTATTTCTCCCTTTGAGACATGTCTATCCAACTTCTTTGCTCATTTATTGACTGGACTACATGGGGTCTTTTGGCAAAACTGTGTGATTTTTCTGTATTATATCCCCCCCCCTGCCAGTGTCTTCTATCCCTTCAGAAATTACCATACTATTGCATAGACATTTATTAATACTATATATTCCTGAAAATTTTTGCTAATTTTATATCTCTCAGCAATGTGGCAATTTCTTCATGTCTTTAAACTTATTATAAATGGAATATAAATGTACTTACTCTTCTGAAATTTACCTTTTTTCTCCAGGTTTTATATGAGCTGTGTGTATATTTAACTATTTAACTATTTTATTTTAACTGCTAAGTAATTGTTCATTCGTGATATTTATGTGCTATTTAAACTTAGTTATCTGTTCTTTTGGTGATAGCCATTCAAATTACCCTGAATTTGCTATTTTAGCTAATAATGTTATGAAATTTCCCACCTATACATTTGTGAAACAGGGTACGTCGTTCTGGGATTGATAGATGGAAACAGCAGCCGTAGAATAGCATCCTTTCGTAGGCTCTTGTTGAGAACCCTTCTGCACATGGGTGGCAGCTCCTGCCATCAGCCCACGACAGGTTACTTCTTCACACCTGTAGCACCCCTGGCTAATACAAGAGGCTCACATTTTTGTCACAATGACGAATATAAAGTGATATGCCTCGGACTTAAGATCGCATTTTCTTGATGACTTCTGGCGCTAATTGCCTTCTCACAGCACTTCTTGGTCAGCTGACTTCCTTCCCTGATTAATTGCCTTTCGCTTCGCATTTAGTGTGCAGCCACAGTCCTGAAAACAGATGCGCATTTGTTCATTTAAAGATCCGTATTTATCACGTGTTTCCTTTATGGCAGTCATTGTACTGGATGATGGAAATGTGACCGAATGCATTCCTTTAGACAAACTCGGTTTGATAACTGTCAACATGCGTTCAGATACCTACCATGGCTTCAGATATTGAGAGGGATTTCAAAGGCATTTCTAACTGAAGGCACTGATTTAGCTCATTTGGTTGAAGAGGGGAAGTCAGAAAGACAATCTCTAATATCAAAAGCCAACGGCATAGAACCGGAAAGTGGCCTCTTAGAGCCGAGAGAGCACTCCAGACGGTGAGCAGCAAGGAAAGAGATCCCCAGTCACACCCCTTCAAGGAGCAGTATTGCACCAACAAGAGAGTGATCTGGAAAGCAGACACTTCTCCAGGCCTCCTGAGAAGAACTCAATGTGGATGACAACTTCACTTCGGACTGTGAGCTGGGAACCCCTGAGTGTCATGATCAACTTCTGGCTCATGGGAACTCTAAGCTAAGGAGTGAAAGTTGTTTCAAACTGCTCAACTTGTCGTCATCTGTCATAAAGCAAGAGAAGAGCGACACAATACAAAACTCCAATGACAGACATGCATATACTGCAAAATATGTGCATGAAATAAACTAGCAATTATTGAATCTGAAGTATTTTCAATAAGGCAAGAGGATGCCATTGTACTTCTGTCTTACCTGATCCACAGTGACCATGACCAAGAAAACAACAGAAAGTCTTAAGGAAACAGAGAAAACAGAACCTTTATGCACTGGGGGACACCAACTGATGTGGCCACTATGGAAATCAGTGCGAAAGTTCCTAAGTAATAAAAAAATAAATGAACAAGGCATAGTCCATCTATACTACTCCTTGGTATATAAGAAGGGATTCCAGTACCATTCCCAATAGCCAAGTTAGCCTGCACCAACCAGCAGACAAATGAATACAGAGAATGTAGCCCATATACACATATGCATATTCTGCCATAAATTCAGTTACAAGAAAATGGACGGGACATTTTATCATTATGCTAAATGAAGTAAGACAAATTCAGAGAAACATGATGCATTTTCTCTTATAAGCAGAATACAGATTTCTTTAAAAAGACACAAAAGTAGAGGAGGAACATTTGGTAATAAGAGATAGGGGGTCAGTGTGGGCAGAAGAATCAAGAGATGATATTTTTGTGTATGTTCATACATACATGCATGAAAATGTAATAATAAACCTCGACATTTTTACAAGTAATGCATAGAAGATTAATATATAATCGTACGATTCATATATGGATGAGAGAAAAAGTAAAATTCAAAGGTAAAAGACTAAAGTTGAGCAGAAAATTTACTGTATGATAACATTCTTATATTTAGAGACCAGAGATTTGCCTTCGAATATTAGCTTCTTTCCTTGAAGAGATGCTACCCAGAGACTCCATGGTCCCATGGTGACTCGGGGTGTCCATTTATCATCAGTGTTTTACAGGATTGATTTCCTTTCCTGGTGATAAGACAGTGGATGACATCACCACATTCGACCCTACAGATGCAGCGCCTCGGAAATGACAGAGGGATAAGAATGTGTCCCCGGATGACTAAGTGGAGGACAGCCATGTGCCCGACTGCATAGTTAGGAGTGTTGCAAGAGTTAGAAATTCGTGTTATTTAACCCTTTGTATTTTTAGCTCTCGTCTTTAGAGTATTAGCCCTAACCTTAACTAAATCGGTCCCTGAAACTGGAGCACCACAACCGCGGACACTAAAATACAGAGCATTTGGCTTGGCAGAATTTGGGACTTGATTTAGGTCTTTGGTGGTGAGGCAGTGGATCCTGTGTTGTGCAGGGTGCAGAGCAGTTGGCTTTTCCAGGCCCCGAAGCTCAAATTTCTGCATCCTCTCCGCTCTTCCTTCTCTGCTTGCAAACTGGCATATTTTTGCCTTAGCTCATCTTTTTCTTCTAAGACCTTGCTAAAAGCAGGAAGAGTAGCCAACACATACTCGATGTCGCTTTTAGTAGTGTGCGATAAGAAGTCACACAAGATAAGGCTGTGTCCCAAAGTCTTTCCCTAACGCCTTCTGAAAGGAAGGAAGTCAGTTCTTTGAAAAAGATCTAATAAAACATGTTTTCTTCAGACCTAAACCTGTTGTTTGAGAGAACCTTGAAGTACTGATCATTAAAAGAAGAAAGAAGAAGGAAGCCAGGACACTGAGAAAAAGACAAGCAGAGAAACTGTCGAGCCAAGAAGTTCCCTGTCATGACTAATTGTCAGGGAGTAAATACAGTAAGCACCTACTAAGGCGCCTTGGGAATTACACTGCAAGCAAACCCGTAAGCAAGCTATTAAAATATTCCGCTCCCCTTTTGTCAGTTTTTGTGAGCCAAGTTCTATTGAAAATTAGATATGGTCACATAGATTATGGGGAAGGAACAAAATCTAGCAGTAATAATAATAATAATAATTTCATGAGTGAAAGGGGAATTTTCCTAAGATTTTTGACCATGGTGTAACCAAGGCACCCTGTCTATTACCAGGTCAATGGACAATGGACTCTTGGTAATCTTTCTCAGTATGACTTTTGACGCATTCGTGGATGTGTGACTAGTCTATATTTCCCATTCTTCATTTATGAAAAATGTTTTCCATTATTGTTAATGAAGGGTCAAGCCATAGTTATCAGTATATTGTTCAAGGAGCTGAGTTGAGTCTCATGTAGAACCGAATGGTGCAAATATTGCACCCTCTATATTTCCATGTTTGGGGCTAAAGGAAATCTTTAGTTGTACTCCATAGAGAAGGCAGAGCCCTTTCTTGGTCTGTGATGAAAGTATGCATAGAGATTTGGAAATCAGTTTTCTAGTTACACCAAAAGACCTGTCTTCTTCTCCCCAGTGGTACCAGCAAAGGACAGCGTTTCCTATCATAACAACAGACTGCCATCATGTGATTAACTTTTTTCTCCTGAGTAGAAATTCTGTGTACAAATCCTACCTCATTGGTTTATAAGAAAAGAAATTTGTTGCGTTTTCTTTCCTTTTGCTTCCTGTGGAATACAGACATGGTGGGCGTCTACTTCTGATAACACAGATGGAAATCTTTGAATTCGTGTTAGTTGAAGTCTGTCGTTTCTTGGCTTAAATTTGTGCTTTGTTTTAAAGAGGATTTCAGCATTGCATTCTCATTTATTTCCTGCCCTCTGACTCCTTCATCTAGGCCAACTTCCATTGTTATTAGTTATAATATTATTAGTGATAATAACTTGTTAGTCTGAATTTTTTTTCTGATTTCAGACTGTGTAAATTTTTTTTTTTTGGTCTGTTAGTAAGTTCTCTGTTTGTTTGTTTCTTTGAATACACCAGTAATCCCTCACAGCAAATTTTAGTTTTACTCTGAAATTCAAGAATTTCTATTTGGTTCTCTGCTCCTTTCGAGCGTCTCTTTTTGTTAATTCTTTACCATACTTCAGTTCTTTACAGGGGACATTCTCTAATTCTTTAAAATGTTTACAGGCAGCTGATTTAAAGCCTTAGTGTCTTAGTTCTTCTCTTGCTGCACTGACAAAATAACAGAGCCACTAAAGAAAGAAAGGGGTTATTTTAGCTCACGTTCAGGTACAGTCCCCAATGGCCAGAAGTCAAAGCCACAAGAACCGGAACTAGTCGGTCACATCACAGCCTCAAACAGGAAACCAAGCCGGACGAGTGCATTTGTTACACTGTAACATGGGTATGAGCCTGTGAGGCTGGGGGAGGAAGACTTGGCTTAAAAGTAAGGTGTTTGGGTATCAACTTGACAAGGGAGAGAACTGTGATGGGTAGCAAAACCGAGAATCCAGAAACAGAGTGAGAGACGGGCTTCTGGCAAACCCGCCGGGTTATCTTGATTGTCTTAATTGAGATGGGGAAGCGCACTACCGTGGGCGGAGCCATTCCCCAGGTGGGATCCTGGACTGCATCACTGCCAAACGAGACTTGAGCAGCAGGTGTGTACTTTGACTTGTTCTCTGCCTCTTTGCTGCAGCTCCTGCAGCCTTGGTTTTCCCGCCGTGACTGAGCACTGTGAACCAGAACAAGCCCTTCCTCCCTTCAGTTACCTGAGATACCTTGTTAATCACATCTCGAGTGCCAGAGGCTGCTCAGAACCAGTTACCATCAATTGCATTATTTTCTTTTCCCTTTGTAAGTTCCTATCATGTAATTTTAGGGCATGAAATTATAATTTCGGTGGAAAGCTAGACCTTTTGGGGAATGGACCAGTTTGGAGTGTATCTTCTCCCCCACCATAGGCTGTGCTAGAGGTGTTTGCGTCTTCATTTAGTAGCTAGTCTGGTTTTCTTCTGTGGACTCTCTCTCCCTTGTAGAATATTAGCATCAATATCTCTCTTATTAAAGCTTAAACTTGACTTTCTAGGAATTGTCGCTCATCCGCGTCACTTACTAATGTGGCATTAATAGACAGAAGCTATGTATGTTTAAATGCTCTGAGCCAATGAGACTTGTGTCATCTATAGATGGGTTTGTGTGGAAGCAGGAGAATACATTAATCAGTTTTTTTCTTAAAAAAAACTATTTATTTATTATGTATACAATATTCTGTCTGTGTGTATGCCTACAGGCCAGAAGAGGGCACCAGATCTCATTACAGATGGTTGTGAGCCACCATGTGGTTGCTGGGAATTGAACTCAGGACCTTTGGAAGAGCAAGCAATGCTCTTAACCACTGAGCCATCTCTCCAGCACAGTAATCAGTTTTAACATCCGGCCAAATCCTTTTTCCACAGAACCCTCCTGCCTCCCGTGTGCACAGATGATTTTATCCCAGGAGTGAGTAACTTGCATCTGTTCCTTCTCCATCATACAAGAACAGGATTGTCCGTCTCAGAGCAGCAACCTCAGGTAAGTCGAGTAGCCATCGGGTTTCTTTGTCCAGCTGGTCTTGGGGGAGTCGCTCCCCCTGCAGCGCCTCCGCCACAAGCTCTGCTTGCCACTGGAAATAAGTGAACCTTTTCTGAATACAGCTGAGAAGTTTTGTCTCTATACTAACTGCCCACCCAGAAGAACCCTGGTGTATAACCTATGACAAGAGCAGCCCCAGGCCTATGGCCAAGCATTCCCAAGGCTCTGGCATCCGTCATGTTCACAAACACATATAATTTTCCAAGTGGCACATGCCTTTATGTGGTTTTAGGATGCTGGAATTGTTCTTTCATCCATTTGCCTGCATTTACAGACACTCTTTGGAGAAAAGACTTGTTTCATGCATCTCTCAGCCTTGACCACAGACCCCATCCTAACTGGTTAAACTCATTTGTTTTCAAGGACAGGCCTGCGTGTGAGCCCCTTTGCCCAGCTCAGTCCGTCACGGCACTGGGCTGGAACATGCTTCTTCCTCAGAGCCCTTGGTGACTCAGTTTTAAATTCCTGGGTTCTCTCCAGTTCTAGTCTCGGGGCCCCCTTCACTCCCCTGGAGTTTGGATTCAGCATCTACAGTTCTCAAAAGGACCATCTGCTCTTTGTTGTTAATTTGGATGAGTTAGATGACTTAGATTTTCCTCTGTCTCCACTTTTACAGAACATTGACAAATTCTTGCGACTTTTGTGATGAGGAACTACCTGGCCTTGCCTGTCAAGTTCGGGGTTGGTAAAGCGCCATACCGCCGTTTCTCATAGACTTTGCTTCATTCAATTCAGTTGTTTGATTTTTAAGAACTCAGAAGTGTGTATGCATATAAAGCAACCATGTCGGCCAGCCTGGTCTACAAGAGCTAGTTCCAGGACAGGCTCCAAAGCTACAGAGAAACCGTGTCTCAAAAAAAAAAACCAACAACAACAAAAACCAACCATGTCACTGCAGCCCCGCTATCTTTACCATCCTCAGTGATGTCCTTTATGTAGCTAACAGAAGTTTCCTAGTTTTTTTTTTTCCTTAAAGGGATCCATGCTTCATAGGTAGCTTGATTACTAGGTATCTGGCAGTTTTTATTAAAAGAATCTTTTTTTTTTTGTACACAAGAACACTTTAGGATTTTGCATGTTTCTCTTCTATATGGAATTTATTTAGGTAATGAGAGGGATTGTCTTCCTTATTACTCAGTAATGTGGAGAGGGAAGGAGGGGGCTCTTATGCGGTCGAGTCCAGATGCTTCTCTGCTCACTCTGTGCCCCTGCCCTGAGCTGATACCTGATATTACAGAGTTGTGAATTAAGAGGGTTTGTTTGCTCCTCCAAGTCTTCAGTGCGCTTATCACGCGGTGAGATTTTTGTTTCTCGGATGTAGATAATGACACTCTTCTTCCTTCATTTCTCTTTTGTGGTTTTCTAGTGGTGTGCAGGTGTGTGCTTTTGTGCAGGTATGCGTACTTGAGTTCAGGTGCCCACGAAGGACAGAGGCTTCAGTTCCTTCTGGAACTGGAGGTGCAGGTGAATTCCTGTCATGGGCAAGAGCAGCATGCACACTTAACCTCTGAGTCGTCTCTCTGTCCCTTCTTCTATCTTTCCTGCTGGAACTAGAATAAATAGCCTTCCCTGTCAGGACTTGAAGAGCTCGTGTGGGAGGTCCTTGTGCCTATGTGTTGATTTTATTGGTTAATGAATAAAGAAAACTGGCTTGGCCTATAGCACGGGAGTAGGAAGGCAGAGTTAAAGAGAAGCTATGGAGTGCCACCTGAGACAGACACTGGGAACTTTAGCTGGTAAGTCACAGCCACGTGGCGATACATGGATTAATGGAGATGGGTTAAATTAAGATGTAAGAATTAGCCAATAAGAAGTTAGAGCTAATGGGCCAAGCAGTATTTGAATTAATATGGTTTCTGTTTGATTATTTCTGGGCTAAGCGGCTGGGAACTAACTAGCGGCATCCTTCAACAAAGAACTAGCACTTTTTTATTCATATTTGTTATTGTGATACTTTTATAACTTACATAAACATCTGCTTTTTTATATTTAAGTGATTTTCAAAGTAGACTTTATGAGGACAAGTAATCTATATACTTAAAATTATTCTGTGTGTCCTTCTACCAATAAATTATAGTGATGCTGGCAGCTGGGAGAGAGACAGACACACAGACACAGGATCCTGGGGGATATTCCAAATCCAAATTGCACACTGCTTTTTTAAAATATTTAAACAAGTAATGAACCTGTGGTTTAAGTTTTTCTGTGATATTTATTTTTCCAGTTGATAGGCCATTTGACTGAATACCTGTATCTCAAATACACTGCTCTAAGGTGACCATGTTGTCACAATATGAGCTCAGCTTGATTTCCGAGTTATTCTCTTTAGCAGTTTTACACCTGTCCCCACCATCCACTCCCATAGTGTTTTCATGTCCCCTTGTTGAACCCTTTCACCCGTTTACTGTTCTAGCTCTGAGTTGAGCACTTGGGATGTCTCACGGGGTGGAATCACGCGGTGCTTGTCCTGCATTACAGCCTGTTTCACTTAGCGCGGTGCCCTCTGATCCATCCTTTTACCAGCATCGGATTTCCTGTGTGTGTGTGAGGTGTGTGAGGTGTGTGTGCATGGGTGTGTGCATGTGTGTGAGGTGTGTATGTGGGAGAGGTGTGTGTGCATGGGTGTGTGCATGTGTGTGAGGTGTGTATGTGAGAGAGGTGTGTGTGCGTGTGTGTGCATGTGTGTGCATGTGTGTGAGGTGTGTGTGCATGTGTGTGAGGTGTGTGTGAGGTGTGTGTGCATGTGTGTGAGGTGTGTATATGTGAGGTGTGTGTGAGGTGTGTGTGTGAGGTGTGTGTGAGGTATGTGTGTGAGGTGTGTGTGTGAGGTGTGTATGTGAGAGAGAGATGTGTGTGTGCATGTGTGTGAGGTGTGTGTGAGGTGCGTGTGTGGGTATGTGTGTGAGGTGTGTGTGAGGTGTGTATGTGAGAGAGAGGTGTGTGTGCATGTGTGTGAGGTGTGTGTGAGGTGTGTGTGAGAGAGGTGTGTGTGAGGTGTGTGTGCATGTGTGTGAGGTGTGTATGTGAGGTGTGTATGTGAGAGAGGTGTGTGTGCATGTGTGTGAGGTGTGTGTGTGAGGTGTGTGGGCATGTGTGTGAGGTGTGTGTGTGAGGTGTGTGAGGTGTGTGGGCATGTGTGTGAGGTGTGTGTGCGTGTGTGAGAGGTGTGTGTGAGGTGTGTGCATGTATGTGTATGTATGTGAGGTATGTGTGTGTGAGGTGTGTATGTGAGAGAGAGGTGTGTGTGCATGTGTGTGAGGTGTGTACATGTGAGGTGTGTGTGTGTGAGGTATGTATGTGAGGTATTTGTGTGAAGTATGTGAGGTGTGTGTGTGTGAGGTCTGTGTGTGAGGTGTGTGTGAGGTGTGTATATGTGAGGTGTGTATGTGAGTGAGAGAGGTGTGTGTGCATGTGTGTGAGGTGTGTGTGTGGGTATGTGTGTGAGGTGTGTGTGAGAGAGGTGTGTGTGAGGTGTGTGGGCATGTGTGTGAGGTGTGTACATGTGAGGTGTGTGTGTGAGGTATGTATGTGAGGTATTTGTGTGAAGTATGTGAGGTGTGTGTGTGTGTGTGAGGTCTGTGTGTGAGGTGTCTGTGTGTGAGGTATGTGTGTGTGAAGTGTGTATGTGTATAACAGAGAGAGAGAGAGAGAGAGAGAGTTAGATCTATTGTGTTATCCATTCATCCTCAATGGGCTTTTGAGTCAGTTCCAGTCCTTAGCTTTGTGGATGGTTCTGCTATGAAAACGATTAGAAAGCATCTGCTTAAGTGTCCGTTTTCAAATGTTTGGGACATTTACAAAAAAAATTAGACTCCTTTATCTGTTTCTGTGCCAATACTATACTGACATTTAAGTGTTGTGTAGACATTGCTTCTAAGAAGAAGGCATAATTTTATTTACCTTTCTGTGTACTTGCTTGCATTAGAAAGTGCTATTGATTCTATACATTTGCCTCATTTAACAATCCCACAAACTCTTGCAGCATTTCCAACAGATCTTTACCCCGTTTGCTACCATCTTCTTAGGCTGCCTACGCCGCATTTCCTACTGTTTTAGGAGCACAGTGGTTCTAGTTACTTTAACTTCATTAAATAGTTAGGGAAATTTCTCATGACCATAGTCACGGGGGCCATTATAACCACCCCTGGAAAAAAAGGAGAGTTAGCTGACAGCTTCAGCTCCGAGGGACTTTAGAATCTTCTCGACGTTTGAGCTGAGGCCATTGTGTTTGTGGGAGGCCACAGCCAATGACCTAGCATGCTACTAATTCTAGGGCCTGGCTGTGTGTTTAACTCTTTTAATGGGCAATATTGAGTAAGTGAAGCTGTCAAGTCCGCATGTCAAGTCTAGCTGTAGTTCCCTTTATCCAATCTTGCCTCTTTCTCTCCTTTTCAATGTTATTCCTCAATAAATTTTTGCATCTGCTAAATGAGAGAACACGCTACTGGTCAAGACTATGAACATGCAAAAGGTCCGTGTGGATTGTCAGAGACACATTTTAGTAGACCTACGTCTAGTGGAATATAACGATAAATTCTTACTGATTATTATGAAATCTCTCTCCCCATACAGGCCTAGGAGTTTATGAACCAATGAACCGATTCAGATCCCGACATTCTCTGTGGATTTTAATGCTACGTATACATTCACATGAGCATGTATGAACTTATGCATGTATATATTTATTCAGTGCATGTCTATAGGGGAGAGCATGCATGACGCAGCACACAAGCTTAGAGGAGAACGTTCAGGAGGCAGGTCTCTCCTGCCATGTGAGCTCATGGGACAGAGCTCGGGTCAGGAATGGCAGCAAGTGTTTTGAGTCACTGAGCCATCTTGCTGGCCCTCATTCATTTCTTAGCTGATTCATGTTACTCTCCCGGCTCTCCTGCAGAAATAACCGTTTCCCACATTGAATAATAAATGCACTTTAGAATTTTGGCAAACAAGAGGAGAAGCAGTTAGTGCTTTATTATTTAAAAGAATAATAAAATACCTATCCTGCCATTTACTGCTAGGCAACCTGGAGTTGGTTATTAAACCCCCCTGTTATGTGCACAGGGTACAGATCGGCCATCACTCACATCTGTCTGCAGACAGAAGGGCTGGGACACTGGCCAGCAACCAGCAAGCCTCAAATCCTCGACGGTTACTATCTGGGTCTTAAGTGGAGTTGCTTGAGTTCTGCCGTATACCTGCTCCCTTGTGTCTGGCCTGGAGCTGGTTTCTTTATTCTGCTGCTTCATTAACAGGAGGATAAAATGAACCAGGCTGAAGGGGACAGTTAAGGGCCCCTTCCGGGGAGAATGTCGGAGCAGCACCGGGCTTCTCTTTGGCCAGCATCACAAGGGACAAAAGGTTCCAGCATGGCTTCCTGGACATTGACATTTGAGCAGCCGCTCAAGTCAATTATATTTATGCATAATTTACAGAAATACTCATCGTAATGGTTATGTCTACTACTATCTTGTGGAAAATGGTAATGTACCTTTAAAGTTGACTCTGGGCTTCTTAACTAGTCTATCCCGTTTTAAAGAATAGCTCTGGTCAGATAGCTCAGCGCAGTCAAAGGAGTGAGCACAGGGTTCTTCCAGAGTCTCAGTCACCTAGAATAGTGTAGGCCATGGAAAAACTTTGGCTAAAACAAAGGAAGTGAGATCATAGAGTAGAGGAGTCAAGTCCGCATGCTGTAAGAATATGAAGTTTTGACAGAGGGTACATATTGTCTATCTTTATAGTAGTACTGTGGGTTTAATTATTCGGAGGAAAAGTCTTGGTTTCTATTCCAACTTTCTCTTTGTTGTAAGTCAAAAATTTAAATGTTGTGTTTTTTAATAGAACAATCATTTTTGTTTAAGCGGAATATCGTAAGGAAAGAATGACTCCATAGAGATCTTTTGGGCACCATCAGACTCCTCTGTGGTGTATTTATATCCCGAATGTTATTTCTCCGTCTATTTTTAAATAGTGTGTGTAGAACTACACGATGAAGCTAGTGCAGTTAACTTACCACATTTTCTAATCAAATCACAACTACATCTTTTATACGCTTTTCTGAAAACCACTGGGCACTGTCTGTGAATCTCAATTCTGGAGCCAAATATTATTTAGTGCCGGAAAAGTTTCATAATCTGAGTTAGTGAGAACTTCAGAATCTGGCTGTAGCTGTCTTTGAATCCTTAGTCCTTCCTTATGGTCTCCATCTCCCTCCAGCAATGTCACCCTTCCTCACTAAGCAAATATTCCTTTAGAGAAAAAGTCTGAAATCTCCTACTTGGGTTGCTTAGGAAGTGGTTAGATCACGGCAGTGTAGTTCAAGGAGAGAACAGAATCCCAATCATGACGCGTGGAGAATTGTGTGTGCGGAACACTAGAGAGTGGGAGGAGCGTACAGAAAGGTGTGTTAGTCACAGCCCTCCACGTCACACCGTTGACCTTTCAAGGACTAGCAGGCTGCTCTCCTCTTTTGTGGCTGTCAGAATGTACGAAAGACCGGGCCCAATCTTCTTCCTGCCTTCTTCCTGTGGGCAATCAGCAGAAGCTAACCAGAATCCGCTGCTAAGAAAGTCTGAGAAATTTCTTTTTGTTAAGCTGCAGAGCCCAGGATAGAAATGGGATGTCAGAAAGTCAATAATCTCAGCCTTTGGGCGGTAGAGGCAGACGACTGATGAGTTGAGCGGAACACCGTGAGTTCTGGGCCAGCCTGGGCTCGTTGTGAGAACTTGTATCAGGAAAAACGCAAACAAAGAACAGGAAAAAAGTGTGAGTGGATAGGAACTGAGTGTTGAGGGGCAGCATCTAGAAGAGCAGTGTAGAAATGTGTAGCCAGGCGGTGTTGGCGCTTGCCTTTAATACCAGCACTCGCGAGGCCAGAGGCAAGAGGATCTCTGTGAGTTCAAGGCCAGCCTTGTCTACAAGAGCTAGTTCCAGGACAGGCTCCAAAGCTAAAGAGAAACTCTGTCTCGAAAAACCAAGATACATCTGGCATCCGGCATCTAATTGCTCGGTGAAGGCTGTTGGATTGGATCTAACGAACATTCTGGAACCCTTTGCGCACTAGGACCTTGCAGACTCCCTTGCCTCTAGCCGGTTCCTCTCCTTAGGCGAGAAATGAAGTGGAAATTCCTGACCAGTCTCAGGCCACGTGGCTTTTACTAATAATGTTAAACTACAGGCGTTTTTAAGAATAGGATGGATTTATTATTTCACACTCATTTACATAACAGACATCTTTTTTACAGAACAAACACCTTCTTTTTTTGCATAACAAATGCCTCAATTATATATTTCAATCTAACCAGAGTCCCAAATTCCATGATTAGAATTTAAGAGCAGTTTCACTGTTTGTCCTAAAACACAGATGCTTAACTTGATCCTTGAGCAGATAATGTGTGTTAGCATTAACTTTATACTCGATGCCATTTGTTGAGAGGTAATTAATATTTCTTGCCCCCTGACCCTTGCCCTTCACCCCACATACCACATTATGTTCCAAATCCAAGCCCGGGACGCGCATGAGCAATGCTGCGGTCTTAATGGAGTCAGTGGTAACCCCACCGTGGCTTTGTCTTAGCACGCTACTTAATGGGGAGACCCAGCTGACTGGTTTCTCTCTCGCGTTTCACAGGTTATATGCTCCTGGTCATCTCCTGTAGACATCCGTCTCTAAGTCAGTTTTCAGTTTTCATTTACGCAGGGGGAATTTTTAGAACAATTTTAAGTGAACCCCCCCCTTACTTTTAAATTAAGTGACATGCATACGTCTCTGCCGCAATTAACACCCAGAATTCGGTGTGACCTTCATGGCAGCTGGTGATATTCTAATATTTCTGGCTAGTGTAGGAGAGGTGAAAGAGTATATCACCTTTCAGTGTGCATATGTAATTGCAGTAAGTATTAATAGGAGGGCATACTTGCGGATAATGCTGGAATGTTTATCTATATTTATAATTAGGAGCAGTCATGTGAATTTGATATAAATGTCTGTCATCATGGGTGCTTGATTTTCAGTTTCCCTGCTACATTTTGCAAGAACTCTGAGTGTGTGCTGGCCTACTGTATTTAGTTTTATGGCAAGCTGTGGCAATGTGTCTAGCATGGCCCTAAATTCCTTCATGTATAATAATATTTATTCAGAAATTAAAAATATGAAAAAGTATTTTTAAATTTCATTTTCTCTGATAAAAATGGACCCGGCATTGTAGAATCTCAAAATATAATTTCATATGTGAAACTCAGTTCTGAACTGCTGGTTTTGATTGTTCTGAGTCAAGCTCTCATGTAGTCTAAGCTAGCCTTAAACTCACCATCCTCTTGTCTCAACCTACCAGCTCCTGGAACCACAGGTGTGTGCCAGCCTGTCTAGGCACTGTCTGCTTTTATGACCCTGAAAGAAAGTCCCGGAACAAGGGTGGCATTTCTTATGGTCAGCTCTCTGCATAGATTTCCTTTGTGTTCTGGCTTCCTTTGCTTTCTGCTCTTTACTTAGCATTTGATGTCCTCATGCCTTGTGCTTTAGACATGAAATACTTAAGGGAAAAGAGAAGCTAAATATGATGGGATTCATGTGGGAGATTTTAAGAGGCTTTTCTTTATGTTTCTCCTCAAATTTTATGCTTTGAAATTAAAATATAATTATATAATTTCCTCTTTTCCTCCCCCCAATCCCTACCCTGTACCAATGGAGCCCCTTACCTGTGGTCTCTCAAATTCGTGGCCTATTGGCCCCTTTTCTTCAGTTGATATTACACACACACACGCACACACACACACGAGTGTGTGTGTGTGCGTGTGTGTGTGCTCCTAAATACATGAAGGCAGCCTCCCAAGTATCCAGACTGTAGGCATGCGGTACCATACCCAACTGTACACTTGTTTCCCTGATAAGTTTGCATTAGGTTTTCATATCTCTACCCCCATTATATTATGTACACAACTGCCAAATATACATATGTAATATGTTGTTTATATAGAAAATTCTACTATCTGTATTTTGTAAATTTATCAAAAATATCCAAATAAATGTAGATATACATTCCTGTCCATTTCATGACTGCCAGCTCTCTGGTTTTACCCCCTTACTACAGTTGTCAACCAAGAGTTCTTCTTTGCTTTTCTCACTACATCATCTCCCGTCACACACTAATGGGTACTGTACTGATGCCACCTCCAGCGGGGATTCATCTGGGCATTCACTGAAATGGACAACAGATATCCGATTTCATTTGGAGAATTTACTTAATTTCCAGACCATTTGGAACCAGTTATTCATTGCCACTTTCAGGTCCTATGTAGATTTCCCATTTCTATATAGTTCCATAGATGCACAAAATGTGTAGGGTGTGGCACAATACGCATGTTTGTTCAAGTAGCTTTTGAGTTCTTCTTGGAAAAGGCTCCTTGGGGCCCCTCTGTATATGTAGTCAAATAGGGAGAAATATAAAAGCAGAGAAGTAGTCATACTTTCATTATATAGGCAAGATATGGTGGTCCCCTGGGGGACTAACTTGTAGCGTTATAGAGTAACGGAGTAGAGAGATGGATTCTGGGGTTTAGAGAAAATAAAACGAACAACATTCAGTAATGAATGAGACTTGGAGAAGGGCTGGGCAGAACTCATCAAAGACAACACAGTCTTCTTGAAGTGGAAGGCGGTCATCGTCTGTTGACGGACAGAAAGGAGAGGGCAGAGGTGGAGGACTTTGCCTCAGTGAGGGGAGAGGGACCACTCAGAGCTGTGGAAGTCGTCAGTACTTTCTGGAAACGGTGACTATGCTCACACAGAGTGTGCAGTAGGAAAGGGAGCTAGCAGGATGGACAGGCAAGGGAGATCCTGAATGGTAGCGAACCTCCATGCTTTCCTAATTTCTTTGATGTAGTTTTGTAATTTAGCTCTCACCAGACAGTATTCACAGAAGCGGTAAAATGTCACTGCTCTCTGATACGCCAATGTAGAATTGCCTGCTTTTATTTCACGCAACGTTAAAGGGATACAACAATCCATGACCTTACTTAAAACGTCAGAGATCTCTTGAAACACTTTATCTTTGCGCTTAAATTTGGTGCAAAATAAACTCCAGGCTCAACGTCGAAATTCACTGTTAGAACTCTGCGCTTTAACTAATAAAGAGTTACGGAAAATCAGTAACCGCTAAACTCCCACTCGAATGGAGGATCTCGGGAGTTGCTCGCTTAACTTCAACACCTTAGACAAACGGTCACAAATCACCAGTCAAGTGGAAAGCTGGAGCGATGAGGACCAGCGGGAGCGGCATTGCTGAGCCTCACCAGGCTTGCCAAAGCTCTGCTCTTCCCGTGTCCTGGAGAGAATAATGATTTATGCTTAGTAAATAGGACAAACGCTGGCTCTGCTTCTTTTAGTTGGTATTTTCTGAAGACGTGCTGGGAAAGAACTGGGGACTTGGCATGTGAGTTCTCGAGTTATGTGATATATAATTTATGATGCTCATTTCTAAAAATGAGCCGCCTTTGGTGTGTATTGGTGAACAGATTAAAAATGTTTTAGTTGTGTGTGTTTTAAAATATCCATCAGTACTCTAGCCGTTAAATATAAGATTGAATGTAATAATATTAATTTCCCAAATAGTCTCTCACTTTTCGGCAACATTTGTTGCCATCTTCCCTTCTTATTTTATTGTTTACCGTTTTCTCTTAAGGAAATTGAGAAAAGGAATGGTAGGTATTTCCCCACTTATAGGAACTGAACACTTAGAGGAATTTTAAGAATTGTACCAGCATTGACCTAACTCTAAATTATATTAAAGGAAACTAAAGAACATATAAATCATGCCAAAAATACTTAGGATTGGGAGGGGGAGATGCCTCAGGGAATTGGTAATTTGACCCGGAGCCTGTCACCTGTTAAAATTTATCCCGAGTCAGAGGTGATTGAAAGCATCAGCCTCTGACAGGTGTTCAGGATCGTGTGTAAACCGAAGTGTGGCCTCAGGACCGTCCCTGCGTGACACGTGTGTGCACGGCTGGACCCCACCCCCAACACACACATTAATTGATAACTACGCTGGCCATCTCGACCAAGGTGCCAAGGACTGACTGGCCTGAACTCTCTTCACCCTTCTAATGTGCCTTTTAAAATAGGTTCGCCTGTGCTGTGCCAGGGGAAACTGTGTGTGCCCGTTCTCTTAACTAGGTTACTCTTAAGCCTGCACACCCCTGTCTTTGCACAGTGGGATCCCTCAAGGGAACACCCGAGTTTTTCCCTGGAGTACTCTTTTGTCCACTGAGTGAATTATCAAATAACCAGAAGCATTAAGTAGGGACTACTTATGCGTAGGGATATGTGGCCCAGTCTCTTAAAGCATTCTTTCCTTGGAATTCAATTGACAAGTATCAGTGTGTTCTTAAATATATAAGAGCATTGTTTCTAATGCAAAAAAAATGCTGAAAGAATTATTTTTTATGCTTGTTGATATTTCTTACTTAAAAAGGAAAGGGCCATGTTGCTTTCTATACCAGGAAGAAAGTTGAAGCCCTCTTCTCTTGTTGGTTTAGGGTAACAAAGAGAAAGGAAGTTCGGGTGTGTTCAACATGTTATAAAGATTTGAAGATGTTTAATGCCTAAAAGAATTGTTACAACTTCCTTCTTTTCATTTTCATTGTGTTTAAATAAATATTGCATGCCTAAATAAGTTCTTAAAATCCTAGACAAATCCCACTGGTGGCCTGTAGTGAGGAAAACACCATTTTTAAAAATCATTAAAGGATCATGGTAGTATTTATCTGTAAACATGAATTTATCCCCTACATGCTGGCAATGTGGTTTTTGACATGTCACGGGAGGTGTAGCATAATCAGCTGTACTGAGTGTGCCCTCGCTGCTACTCCATAAATGGAATGGCATCACGCTGCTTCCGAGATGATTTAGTGTGTTCAATGATTGGTAAGTGTGTGGTCTTCTCAAGCCAGTAATCACTCTCTGTTTCTCAAGCTCCTTCCAGAAGGTTAGGAAGAACTGGAAAGAGCTTAAATGTGTCTATAAAATACATCAAACTAATTATGGCCTCATGTTCAAACTGAGGAAGATCGGTAGATGCGCAGAGCTTTGCCTTGTAGGTAACAGAGACATTTGCCAATATTGGCTGAGAGTTATGGGCCTAACTTGTAAGGCTGTCTCATTTATCTGTTGGCAGGATTCATTCACAAATTCACTAGCAAGACGTATTTGTAAACGAAACACTTCAGACTGGATAACACAGATCTGTGGATTAGAAATGTACTACCCCGGTTTCCTTTGGGGCTTTGCGCAATCACTCTAGACATGTCTGTACTCTACCACGTGCAGAGTTAGCTCCATGGGTCCCTCATTCTCTTCTTTCTGTTGGTGGACCAACTTTGAATCATCTTTCTAGCCCTGGGGTATCTGCAAATCCTTACCATGTCTCCACACCCGCATCCAATCTCTATTCTAGTCTGTGTTCTTTGCTTTACTCACGCTCCTACTGTGGTTGCTGGATCTGTCCTCACCGGCTCCTTAGCAGAGGAGTTTGGGTGTGTTCAACATGTTGTAGAGATTTGAAGATGTTTAATTCCTAAAGGAATTATTATAACTTCCTTATTTTCATTTTTATTGTGTTTAAATAAATATTGTGCGCCTATATAAGTTCTTAAAATCCTAGACACATTCTTGTACACGTACTGTAAGTTCAACAGTGTAACGGGCATGCGGTGCCCAGAAAAGAGTTTTCTACCTCTTCCCCGGGCTTTCAAGTTCTTTCCAGCCCCTTTCTGTACTATTCTCTGAGCCCTGGCTGTGGGGGCCACAGATGATGTCCTGTTTACGGCTGAACATTCAACTGCCAACCATTCTCCCTGCTTTGATCAGCTATGAACTTCTGCAGCTTCTGCTGCTCTCTCTGACCAAAGACAACAACAGGGCTCATCTGTGGCCACAAACAACAAACAAGAATAAAGACACTCTATGGGACACATAACGTCCACTTAGCAAAATGACAGTCGTAGCTTCCCTTATGCGAGCCTACGAACTCTCCAGACATAGACTTTTGAGCAGGTTTGCAGTGGCCACGCATAATCTCCCCACTGCAGAGCAAGCCTCAAATCCTATGCGGAAGCAATTCTTTTTATGAAATTTGCATAAGGTTTCTATCTCAATCCAGGGGAAAGGTTCACAGTGCGGGGATGGATGAAGAGCTGGGAATGGCTTGTGCCTCCAAGTGACCATGCAAAGAGCATTTCAACTGAATCAGGTTTAAACATTCAAGAGGATATAGGAGCAATTCAGGGACTCTCCATTATTCAGGTTTAGCCACTGTCACCCACGGCCAGCTTTGCTCCTTCTGGTCCCTAGCCCACTATGCCTGAGCCACATTTCTGAGGCAGACTTTATATAAAGTACGACATGCCTTTCTAATTGTAAAGATGAAACCGGAACAACTCACTGAAATATTCGATCTCTACGAAATTTTTCTCACAATGGGCTGGGAGTAGAGCTCAACGGGAGAGCTCTGCCTAGCATGCGTGACACCCCAAGTTCAAACTCCAGCACCACCAAAGTTGTTTTCATCAAACCACTCTGTAAGTTTCACCAACTCACTCTCAACCCCACCCATACCCTGAAAGCCATCAACTTACTTTATTTTTTGCTGTAATATTTTTATTTAGCCCTGTGTCGCACGATTAATAAAAGCCCAGAGTCACATATCGGGGTTCAACCCGAAAAGCAAAGCAGCCAAGACACTAGATTCGTCTTCCCGCCACCAAGGCTGGGCAACCACATACTAAGCCGACTGAAACAGATTACCTCTCTCTCCTCCCATTTTCTATGCCCTCTAGGCTGGGGTTAAAGGCGCGTGACTCCCTAGCGCTGGGAGTAAAGGTGTGAGCCACCACCACCTGGATTTGTTTCTGCGCTGGTCTCGTCTAGCCCAGGGTGACCTTAAACTCACAGAAATCCATCTGCCTCTCTCTCCCAAATCCTGGGATTAAAGGTGTACGCCACCACCACCTGACCTCTAGTGGCTTAGCGTTGCCCTTCTGATCTTTAGGCAAGCTTTGTTTATAAACATAAAGTATCACTATGGCCTTTGAGAACTTTGTACATACAAACAACGTATTTTGATCATACGTACCCCCACTCTCTTCCATCTCCTCCTGGATGTCCCCCCAATATAACCCCCTTCTACCTTCATGCCTTTTCTTTTCTTTTTTTCTTTCTTTCACTTTTCAAGGCAGGATTTCTCTGTGTTGCTTTGGAGCCAGTCCTGGAACTGTTGCTTTGGAGCCAGTCCTGTAGACCAGGCTGGCCTCGAACTCACTCCTTTTTCTTAGTAACTGAGCTCAGTTGGTATCGCCCATATGGCCATGGGTGTGGCACTGTCCACAAAATCACAGGCAGCCTTCCTGCTGCCACAACCCCAAAGAGAAATGACTCCCCTGGATCAGCTAGCTGTCCTCAGCTCCTTACCTAACCGCAGGACCTGCTGGAGTTTTAACTGGCTTCTGGGCGTTCATGAGTGCCATGGCCATGTCATTTCCAGAAGACAGTATCTCACCGCACTTCTATGCCCGCCTGAGCCCTCGTATCCTTTCCGCTCCGTCTCCCATGATGCTTCCCGCGAGTCATGGGGTATAGGAGATTACGGATCACATTAGAACCGGCCATTCACAGCTACTTCTCAACAGTTTTGATTCTCTATATTAACTGTTGCCCAGAACAAAAAGAAGCTTCTCCGACGAAGGCTGAGAGAGGTGTAAAGCCAAGAGGACACACATAAATACTGAGGATAGCATGATCATTCTGCAAGACAATAACGACCGACCCGCTCCCCCCTCTGCCCCCCACTCCCGCAGCCATGGGCCACTGGCCAGTTTTACCATAGCAGGTACAAATTCCTTTCTGTGGAGCAATCCTCAAATTTAATAAGAAGGCAGTTGCTTATCTCCAAAGCGTCATGCCCCTGTTGCAGCACTAGGGCCTAGGACTGAGGAAGACCTCTGCTAACCCACCCTGCAGCGAGCAGCCTGCGCAGCACCTGCTGGCACCATGGGAGGAAACCAGCAGGGAGCAAGT
Source organism: Microtus obscurus (assembly GCA_963919715.1). Classification (NCBI taxonomy): domain Eukaryota; kingdom Metazoa; phylum Chordata; class Mammalia; order Rodentia; family Cricetidae; genus Microtus; species Microtus obscurus. Next base: position 8,134,615 of record CAWTZC010000381.1, on the reverse strand, counting down.
TCCTGTGCCTACTGATTTGCTTCCAGAGTTCTGAGGCTTCTGGAATATCATGGAATAAGCAAGTTCAAAGGGCATATATCCCTTTCCGTATGCAGTCTACTTTTCAAAAGTTTTCTGAGAATCACCCATAGTATTCTGTTGTATTACTAATTCATTCCTTTCCAAACTGTTCAGTCGTGTTGGGTTTAGTAGGTGCCTCACAAATTCATTCGTTCAATATGTGCTAGGCCTTTAGACAGCGTTTCCATTATTTCCTGTCGATAATACTTTAAGTGAGACCATTCTGAAGATAGAAAACATTTATTTTAGATGCATGTGCCTACTATTCTTGGGTATAAATGCCTAGACATGAACTTGCTAGGTCCTAGGGATGACTGTGTGTATTTATTAATTTTTTTACAATAAGTGGTCAAAGTCTATTCCAAAATTGTACACTATTTCAGTAAAAAAAGTTTTATACATTCTATGTGAATCTTTGTACTAAGAAACATTATCTCCAAAACTTTTACATTTCTTTGTTCTAAGGTCCTTGGTTATTTTTATTACTCAGAGCCATAAGACTCACTGAGGCAACTATCAAGGCATCTTGCTACTGCTTGCTGGCAAGCTCCTGGCCAGCGTTCTCTTGGACAGACAGTGATGCAGCCTTGCCAACAATGTGCTCCCAAAATCACAATGTGGCCTCGGGCCACGGCACACAGTACAGCTGACTCAATCTTTGCAGCGTGTTTGGATTCAGGAAAGTCAAGCCTAAGTCAGCCTGTGCCTGACAAGATTGCAGGTCCCAGAAGATTCGTTGTTTTTTTTTTCCTTATTAAATTAAACTCTTTATATAGGGAATTGAAATTCACTGAAAGAAAGAACAGAAAGTTGAGTGGGTAAGGATGTGGAGGGATTGGGGAGCAGCTGGGGGAGGGAAAAACATGATTAAAATATACCGTATGAAAAAATTTAAACAAAAAAGAAAATAAATAAAAAAGTACTATGCTTATTAAATATTCTGGAACAAAAATATTAAAAAGTGGTACCCAAGGCATATTATCCATTAATAGAGCAAAATAATATGATTACATAAAAGAATTACAGAGCTTTGACAATCTCTTTATACTCAGAATTTTGAGAGGTCTTGATTTTAATTCTGTGGTGTGTTTTCGATTCTACTAGAAAACTTTCTTTAGCTGTTTTTCTGTGAGGTACATGTGTATGCTATAATGAGCAATTCTCTTTCAGCTACCATGACTGGGTGTCACAGTGGGATCCTTTCTGGATATTCAGTGTGTCCCTGAAGCGCACGAGACGAGACTGAGTGTGCTGGGACAGCAGATCAAGTATGAGAAGACCATGAACGCAACCTCCTTCGAGAAAGGTGCAGGTGTTATTTGAATGTGTGGTATAAATGAATAAAAAATTACTTGGTGTGCTAGGAAGCACATTTCGACAAGTTATAAGAGAAAACACGAGTCATAACCATATCTGAAATTTATACAACCCAATAAACTATAAATTAGGAAATCTGAAGCCTCATTTCATTATAAAAAACAGCCAAATGGAGACTTGATAGTGATGAGGTTGGTCTCTTGACCCTGAGGGAAGTCACAAAGACATCCCCGATGTCTTCTTCTGGGACCTAGTTTCTTTTAGTTTTATACAACCTGAGCTGATCTTTGTTACAGCTAAGCAGACTGAAAGATGGATGCAATCCCCTGAAAAATACTCATTAGTATCAAACGCCATACCCGTTCCGGACCTATTTAAGAAGACTGACAGTTAACATCCAGCCCGCATCTGCATCGCCGGGTTGTCATAACCCTAGAGAGCCAAGCCGTCCTGAGGCTGGGGCCAGGGACTTGGGAGGGAAACGGTACGTAGAGTGCAAAGGACAGCGCTAGTTGCCGCGTTTCCAAGTATTGGAGCTTTCAGACGAGGTGTCACAAACAACTCAGATCCTAAAGGCGGTGACCAGGGATGTATTTCGAGAACAGACCCCACCGCCGGGCTAGAAAGATTACCTCTAACCTGTAAGGTCAAAGTCAAGAACAATTGATGGGGACTGTGAAACCATTGCTGGCCTTGCAAGAAGGGCAGCTCAATTCTCGTCTCCTTTGCCAGGAGCCTGAGCTAATGGCCCACAGTGCTACCCTACGACTGTCGGGGATGAGCTGGAATCCCAAACTAGCTGATGAAATACAGCTTTCTCGGCTTTCTTTAAATAGATCCCATCTTGTTTTTAAAATTCTTCCTCCTGTGAGCTTGCTGATGGAAACGATCCGTCCTGACAGTTAAAACCACAGGTGGGAGCGGTAATAGAGACTTGCTACACCGTGGCAGGAATGCAGCTAACGCCGCCGCTACACACACTTTAAATCGTTGAGATGGTAAATTTTGTCGCGTCCTTTTACAATTAGAAATAAATGAGGAGTCGTAATGGTTTTGGCTAGATTCTCACAGAAGCCCCCTGATTCTTCTCTCAGCTGCTTTCTAGACGAACCTGGGGCAGAGGAGGATGGCTAACTCTTGCAGCCTTCCAAACAGTTCTCGGGCCTTCCTGGTATTGCGTGCGATCCAGGTCACGTGTTTCATTCAGGCGGTTCCGTGTTTCTGTGCACGGGTTCTTCTGCTTTGCTTTCTTTTATCCTGATTCCACCCTCTCCCACGTCCTTCTGTTGAGGATAAGAAACAGAAACGAGTCAGGTGCATTTAGGGACAGAAACCCCTGACGTGCTACGTTCCATTCTTGACCTTGGCCAGAATCGGGGGTGTTTTTGGTTCTGTCCTGGCTGGATGTCCTGGCCACAATGGTACTTTCCTATATGAACACCACTGCCTGGAGGCCGTGTCAGGCTGGGCTAAAAGCTCCAGTCCAGGCACAAAGCCCTTCTGAAGAGTGGCTCTGGAACTGGATCTCTGGATTTTCATAATACGATGGGGTCTACCTCTGCTCTAAGTGTAGCCCAGTTTCTAAGCTATTTTAGGTTCTCTACTCCTGAGGTAAGAATGTCACCATAATCTCAAAGGCCACTGGGAATGGACCCCTGTCTCTAAACCTTGGACCTCCTCCTCTCATTTTTTCTGCTAACACTAGAACATTAACACCAGCTCCATTCCTGAAGGCCTGGTCAAAAGAATGGGGTGCCTCTGGCCCTGCATGGAGAGATGGCATTTTTATCTGCTCCAAAGATTGGAGGGTCACATACTATATTCTTTGTTAAGAGTTCATTTAGGCGAGTCTGTCCATCATTTGTGCAAGAAACTAACCCTCAGAAACTAACCCTTAGTGCCTGCGGAAGGAGGTGGGAAGAATAATTTATCCCCTTAACAAGGTGATACTTGTTTCCTTCTCAGAACCTCTGCCCCCGACGCTGTTTCTGGAACATCTACTGCCATGTGGCCCGCCGGGCTGTCTAAGTTACTCAGAAAGCCTAACTTCGTATTTTTCTTTCCTTTGAATATTAGCATATCTCAAGCCTAGGTTCATATTTCCTGACTCTGGGCTTTCTCATTCTTTTTCTGAAGTTCTTCCTTCCTTTTGCCGTGTGTCTGTTTGCTGGAGCCCCTTCTGAGCTTGAGTGCTCTCTTGGTTATGAAGACAGTGGTCTCTTCCTCTGCCTCCTCTGCGCAGTTCCTGAGATTTCCAGCTTGCACATTCAGTTGATTGGCTTCCAGACTCTCACCATACTGTTCTCCAACTTTCTGCTGAGTCAATTTCTTTTGTTAAGGAGACTAGGAGCCCAAGGAAGGGACCCCGGATTCTTCTCCATCAGCACATGAACCCCCTGTGGGATTCCTCTAGTCACACTCTCTGCCCCTTTTGCTCATCTCCCTCCTTCTCCCAAGTGGTAAGTTCTGCTCTCACGCCATGTGTATGTTATTGCTGGACACCACCTCTCTTCCTCCCGTAAGGTCTGTTTCTCCCCCTCATGGTCTCATTTACAGTCTCATGCCGCCCCCCCCACCTGAATATAGGTCTCACATATTAGAAACAGCACAGTTTCCTTTTTCCTTCATGAAACTGGATCACTTCATGTCATCTAAAGATTTCCAATTCCATCCATTTTGGCATCTGCTTTGGGTGAGACTGCCACCTGCATCTGTGTTATCCCCACGTGCCACCATTCACGGCTAAGCCCAGTAGACAGTAAAGCCACCCACTCAACAGTCCACCCCTTCGAGGATCTCCTCTAAGACCTTCTTGGAAGCCGTTGAGCACTCAGGATCCACTGGGATTCCTTGAGCCTCTTCATCTACTCCTTCCATGGCCACCCAGCCACCCTGGCACCATACTAGACACAGAATGGTATCAAGAATTTTGCTCAGCCTCCAAGTCTATGTGACGGGAGTCAAAGCTTGAGTTCTGGTTCTTGGAGGCTCTCCCTGCCTCCATCAAGACAAATTTTACCGCCCCCTCCATATTAGACAGTCATCAAGGACACCTGGATGCTACCTTTTAGTTCTTCTTTGCCTTTCTCAAACATAGCAAGACTAATCATCACACCCCAATATCCCACATGGCGTTGTCTTTGTCTTTCTAAAGGCTATAAACCCTAGTCCAGTGGGTTAGGCTTTTTTTCTTTTAAAAATTTCTTTTATTAGTCCCTTGAGAAGTTTGCACATATTTAATAATATTCATTCACAAACCCCCAACTTTTCCCAGACCCTTCTCACCCAACTTTGTGTCTTTTCTTAAAAATCCATCAAAAACCAATAGTGCTGTTTAAATATTCTTGGACCTTGATTCAAGAAAGGTTAGATGGGGCTGGAGAGAGGGCTCAGTGGTTAAGAGCATTGCCTGCTCTTCCAAAGGTCCTGAGTTCAATTCCCAGCAACCACATGGTGGCTCACAACCATCTGTAATGAGGTCTGTTGCCCTCTTCTGGCCTGCAGGCATACACACAGACAGAATATTGTATACATAATAAATAAATAAATATTTTTTAAAAAAAGGTTAGAGTACCATATTAAGAGTGAATTTCAGAGCAGGGCACATAGCCACACAGCTTTCTCCTTTAAACATTGTTTTAGCTCTCGTTGTTGATAGCATTAAGAAAATCTTACTCCAAATACAGATTCACCCATTGCCCCTTGCATACCACCGACTGCCCAAAGCCCTATCCCTCTAGCCTTTGGTAATTCTCCTTAGGACCAGGAAGGTGTCCTATTCTCTCTGCCTGCCTTCATGTATAATGTTTGTTTTTCTCTCTGTCCTCACTCATTGCATTATTACAGACATTGCTGTATCACACCGGCTTTTGAGCTTCCGCATGTCCTCCTGGGGTCTGAAGTGTCTTTCCTCCTCTCTCCCACAGCAAACTCCATTTAAAGATTATATGGCAACACGGAAATGCTCTCTGGGCTGCATTTGTCCCGTTGTATAGAAAGATTTGACTGCTGATCGCTCTTCTGATTTTGCTCAATTGTGAAATTTCTTGAAGGAGGGCAATGGTTGGGTCTTCTGCTCTCTCCACAGATCTTGAGTCTAGAACTCAGTGAAAAATAAAAGTGGTAGCACACAGATAGGAAAAAATTCTTTGGGTGCTGTTTCACAGGAGAACTACCAGAGACCTTCTAATGGTTTCCCACCCCTTTGGAAAGAGTGGAGAAAACACTACTTGGAAAGGCTCAATACCACATTAGGTGGCACTGGTCAGTCAGAGAGTGACCGGGGAGAAGCTTTGTGACATTTGAGCAGATATGTATATTATTTTTCCCTCTGAGTCATGGGTAAATAAAAATTCAGTTGTGGTGGGGTCCCCTCTCCTGAAAGAATTGACCATTATGGTCCAACATCTCCCGAGAGAATTAAAATACAATAGGGACTCCCTGAAGATTTTGATGGAATAAATTCATAAGGACAGGGGCACACCTGTTACTTCTGATTAGCCAGGAGCCCAGTGACATCAAATATCCTGTTGCTCACTTATTCATCTCTACTGACTCTCCTTCCATCTCAAGAGTATTCCCATTCTTTCCCAGGCTAAGGTCTGTAAAACTAACTTTTTGAATCACTGAATCGATGTGATTTTAAGCAAGTCTCCATTGAGTCCAATTCCACATTTGAAGTCAGCAGAGAGCAGACAGTAAGGATGACTACTACAAGGTCATCTAAAGAAAAATAAATTCATTCCTGTTCATACTACAAGAGAATTGAGATGAACTGAAGATTTTAATAGCAAATAACAAAACCATAGAAGTATTAAAACATAAGGTGTAACTTAGTTATTAATGTAGTTGGGAAGGCCTTTCAATTGTGGCAAAAAAGTAGAGGACATACAGGCCAATCTCTGTGATCATAGTACAATAATTATGGGAAATTTTTAAGTTAAAAAGTGGAGATATAATTCAGTGGTAATGTATTTGATTGGCCTATATAAAACTGTATGTAATTACATAACTAGTCCTAATACTTCAAAAGAAAACAAAGACATAAAGTCAATGACAAATGCTAATGAGAAGACAGGGGACAAGCAGACGCTTATACATTGCTAGAAGGGCTGCAAATAATTATCCTCCAAAATCTAAGCAACCACATGACATGACTATCCTACTATGGGTATATATAGCCTACACACTACAGAGACACATCCATATTTATTACATAGTTATTTATATATACAAAAGCCAAGCTATGGGAATTAGATGGGGTGTTTACCAACAGATGACTAGATGAAGAATATGTGCAGATGTACAAATGGAGCTTTATTCACTCATAAAGAAAATTAAAATTAGGTCTGTTGCAGGAAAATGGATGAGAAAAACACATTCAGTTAAAAAGCCAGATTCAGAAAGAAAAATATTGTAAATTTTCTGTCATAAGAAGGACCCAGAGTTCTTTTTTAAAGCAGGGAAATTGTTTGGGAAGAGGAAGAAGACAGCGTGAGGAGGTAGGCATTCTCTTACCTTCCTACTGGACGTATTCATTGATAAGTGGACATATTATAGCCTGTGGGTCTAGAAGTCCTTTTTTTTTTCTTTCAGGCTTTCTTAGGCTTTATGTGGAATTGTTTTGCCCCGCGTTGGTGCCATTTGTAATTAGAGGCTACTTTTTGTCTCCCGGACATCCAGACCAGAATAATTACATAGAGATTATATTAATTACAACACTGTTTGGCCTATTAGCTCAGCCTTCTTATTAACTAGCTCTTGCACCTTAAATTAGTCCATTTCTATGAATCTGTGTATCACCATGAGGCTGTCGCTTACCAGAAAGGTTCCACCTTTGTCATTCTCCTTTGGCAGCCATATGACATCATCTTCATGACTCTACCTACTCTCTCTATATATATTTTCCAGCCTGGATATATTCTGCCCTGCCACAGGCCAAAGCAACTTCTTTATTAACCAATGGTAATAAAACATATTCACAACATACATAGGAAAATCCCAAACCAATTCACACCATTAACTACAAAATATATTCTTGAATTAGGCTTTTAGTTCTTAACATCCTAAATTAAGGTTCAGTTCAATTACATAAAGACAGTAGAATTAACCCCAGGCAAAATCTTGCTTAACTTAGCATTCAAAATTGGAAGCACCTGTCTGTTCTGGTCCTTTCTACAGACAGTGCATCGAGTTTTTAATCTCTATCATCTTTAGAAATAGCACTAGATACTAACATTAAGTTTAATGCATCTGTTAACAAAATATCATTTTCACTCTTATTGTTAGTGAGAATTAACGTCAATTATTCGATTATTTTTCCAATGAGTGCTTGTCCAATCAAAATCACTAAGAAAAGAAAATCAATCATGTGCTTAGCTTTTAACTTTAGGCTTAGGCTTAGTTACCAAATATAAAGAAGTGATAAATAAATAAATAGGATCAGAAAGTGGCTCACTGATATCTTTTCATGTGAAGATCTTATGAACTGATCATGACTGAGAATTTGTTGAAGAGAAAGATGCTTCTGATATCGGTACGTTTTTTTTTTTTAATGCTCAACACAAACATAGGCTGATCTCGATTTAAAAGAGGACAGACATGCTATACCTCTTTTTTAAATTGGGGTATTTGAGAAGAGACAGCTGGTTTCTAGGAACTTGGAAGATACACATCATTCAAGTATTTCCTATGGTGCTATGTTCATAAAGCAAAATTGCTAATACAGCATAAGAAAGCTTGAGGTTCCAAACTAGAATCAGTTTTGAAACAACGTTTTTATCTTTTTCTACATCTGAGTTAATGTTTGCAAAATTGTACCACTGTAGCTGTGTTTGCCTTTCTCCTACCATGTATATAACTCCCAACTTGGTCACTGTCACCTTTTGATCAGGAATCTTGAACTTGAAGCTCTTCATTTTGAAAGCGGAGATAACATGTGTTTTTCCTGCAAGCACACCTTACTATGTCTTGCCCAAGCCCCTACGGGGAGTTTATTTCTGTCTGGTTGAACACGATGCATGAGGTCCCAGGCACACTAATGAGGTATTAGACCAGACAAGGCAGTGTCAGTACATATGGTCACATTCCAGCCTCTGTCACAGACCCTCCTGGAAGTGATCCTGTCTTGTTTTTGTTTGGACAGAATGGGGACTTTTGGTCAAATGTCTGTTCAAGCTGGGAAGGGCTGGCTGTCGGGTGCACACATCTCTGTAGCAGAGGCAGCTTTGCTGGCTCTTCCATGGCCGAGCTGTTGCTCCATTAATCTCCCACTAAGTGCAGTTTGCTTTGATGATAGAGACACGCCCCAGCCTATGAGAGGGTGGCAATATAACTAGCTGCCCTGCGCGGCTTATCTTGAATTCTGACCCTGGGACTCTATGGCCTTCTTCCCGCCTGGTCACAGCTCCTGGTACGTTCTAGACTTGGAAACAGTTTCACTGGTGCTCATACAAAGCTGCAGGCAGGAGGTTGGCTGTTACCCTTCTCTGTCATCTTGTGTAGGCTATGACACTTGGCCAGAATCAAGGCCCAGATAGGCTGGGATTTCCCCCTATCACCCTTCACGTAAGGAGCAGGGAGTCGCACGCCACACTCCGAGACTTGAGATACTGCAGAAGTATGTAGCTTCTCAAGAAGATATTCTTGGGGCGTGAAGCCAGACAGTTGCCTCAGTAACCTTCCAAATGTTTCCACTAACAATGCCGATTTTTCCTCCTCAAACCTGTTTAGCATACTTAGAAAACTAGTGATTTCCGTTTGAGTCCTGCCTTCCCGATTTGGTGACAGTGTTTTCAGGGTCCGATGACATCATGTGGTCACATTTTCCTGTGTTGATACATTGTTTTGGCTGGTTGAAGGTAATGCCTAAATCCAGAGTTCCCTGGGACCATAGCCAAGAAACATTCAGCTACTTAGCCAGAGTTAGTGTCTGTGGGAGCAGCTCTGGGAAAGGCTATGATGGCTCTGTAACCAAAACCACATAATCAAATTGTCTTGTGAATAAAGGCCTTCCACAAGATATTAGGAAAAACACAACATAATACTTGTAGTGAAAGCTTTAACAGAATAACCTTAATCCAGTAGGAAAACAAAGGGGCAAATTTGAAAGGTAACTTTTTAAAAAATTGGTTTATAGTTACTTAAAAAATTAATCAAGTCAGATATTGCTTTTCATAGTAGAACTTCCAACAAATCTCTTTAGCATACAAATTTTTTGTTTGTTTGTTTGTTTTAAGACAGGGTTTCTCTGTGGTTTTGGAGCCTGTCCTGAAACTAGCTCTTGTAGACCAGGCTGGTCTCGAACTCACAGAGATCTGCCTGCCTCTGTCTCCCAAGTGCTGGGATTAAAGGCGTGTGCCACCACGGCCTGGCCTTTAGCATACAAATTTGAGTCTACTTGGTATGCATTATTTCTAACGAGTGCCATTATGCCTGTCCTGCGTACTTAGATTTAATGAAATGTACTGAGATCAGTCCTTAAGGAAAATACAGACATGATGTGTGCTCAATTAAGAACTTGCCCCATTACAAATGAGATTATACTACTAAGGCTGTCCTTAATGCAGCACTGCACAGCTGGGAGCAGAAAAGCAAGAAGTGTGTGCCTGCTCTGTTGCAAGTTGTGCATTTTTGCAGCAAGAACACTTGGTGTAGCGGAGAGGCTGGTATGAACCGTTAAACCTTTGCCTATCATGGTTATACATGCATTTTATGTCTGTCGAATAAACCGGGCAGCCCCGGAGGTAGAAGTACTCCAATCAGATACACCCTGCACTTCCCAGAGGATGGGCTGCTCATTGATGTATTTTGATATGTAACGCACAGCAAAATCATATTTCAACGTTCTATTTGATGAGAGGTTTAAGTGGCACCAAAGATAAATGTGATACAAGCCATCCACTATAAGGCACTTTCTCAGAGACTCTGCAAGACTCCTAGACACAAGGAAACTAAATTCAGTACCATTTTGGCCGCTTGACACCCCGCTCAAGGATGAACAAGACTGATGGCACTCTCTTTTATATTTTGCAGTGTGTGTCCTAGAACTCAATAGCCATGAAAATGGGTCTTCAGCATTATATCCCATTCCAGGCAAACCCCAGGTCGTCTGTCATCACTTCAAGCCTGATTTCCTAGTTATCAGATTGGCAGCAATCATGTCTTATGTTTGAAAAGCGCGTCTTTGGTTATTTTAATAATTGCTGTTAGGACGAGTGAACGTGAAAATATAATGTGTTGGGCGTTAGATTTCTATTTCTTATGCAATAATATGCAAGTAGAAAATATTAAAGCTATATTTGTGTTCATTATGATGTATTCACTCAGAAATGATAGCATAATAGAATTTTAGGCACCTCACCATTAAACTAAGTCAGTGCATTATGGGCAAATCCCTAAATTGATAACTCAGAGGAAAGGGGTTGCTTCAGATGTTCTCCTGGACCGAGGTACATAGCAGTCTCTAGGGAATTTGAAATCACTTTGCTATTAAATTTGAAAATCAGTGCCTCCAGAGCTCAGGAAAATGTGCCAACAGCATTACTTGTTAGGGAAGAACTGTGGTTTCCCAGGTACCTACCATTTCAGGAGCACTTGTCACTCTAGGACTATATACCACTGCCAACTACAATGCATTTGAGATTGAATTTACAAAATAAATAGATTTTAGGTCAAGATAGAGAGAAATAAAACAGAAGATACTATTCTGCTTTTGTATGTATAAAATGAAATATGTCTTAAGTTCCTAAATCAAACTTTTGTGTTAAGTCATTAAGCCTCAATAATAAAGTAAAAAATTCAAAAACCCACAATTAATCATTACAACACAAAACCGTGATGCCTTTCAAAAACCTGAAAACACTTTAATACACTTTATAGTCTCTACACATTTTATGAATAATTTCATTTAGCTTTAAGTACATTTGATCAATGAAATTCCAATTTACAAAATTGAAGTAAATAAATGCAGAAATATTTTCATTGTCAAACTATAAAATAAGAGTAGCTGTTCTTATTGAGACACCATTTTTATTTTTCTTTAGATATTGGAATTAATCATTTCGGTATATTAAATAATGTTTATCATATTTAAAATAGTGGAGCATTGAGATCTGAATACAATGACAGGAATCCACTGAAATTTCACATTTACAAGTGAAATAGCCACCATGAATCCATAAGTGAATGTTGATATTGTAAAAAAAAATATAAAATGATTGTAATTTAACCATCTAACCTTAGCATACGGACTTTTGAGACCACTATTGAATCTGCTAATTCTCTTTGAAATAGAAGCCATCACTTTTCTGTGATATGTGACATGTCTTTGTCCCTTAATAATTTGAAATTTCATTAGTGTAAAAATATACCAAAGTAAATAAAAAAAGGAGACGCTTATTTACAAAACAATGTTGTATACATATTATATAAATGCAATTGTTTCAGAGTCTTTTATACAATATTGATAGAATCAGTCATTTCCATGATTTTACCGCAAAACTTCGATGTGACGAAGGCAGACCAGGAGTTTGAATGCTTGCTAGAAAGGAACACTAAGGCTGCCCTTTGAAGACAAAGTTTCTCCCACTGTGCTAGAGAATTGAAAGTTGACCTCTAAAAAAAGAAAAAAAGAATCTTCTTTAAAGAAAATGCATCCCCACTCAGAGCTGCATGGCAATACACTCGATATGGGAGAGGTGTATCTATCTTACAGAGTGTGCTCTGTTTGAGGAACCTGGTAGGAGCCATTCCACCCATGGCTTTAGCGCCGGGGTGTATGGAGAGGCCGCCATTCCAGTTCTGTGGAATCTTAGCATTCCAAGGGTTCGATACAAATAAACAGTGTACATGAATAACAACCCTGCGCTTCCCAAAGGCTACATAACGATTTTTCCGTGAATAGTAATTGAAACTGTTGAGAAATAAGACTTTACCTTGAAAGCATACCCCTTTAATTCGGCAGACCACAAGAAGCGCTGTGTTTTTGCCTGCCTAGATTGTAGTTGTGAGATCTATATATGTGAACAAAAATGCAACTTGATCTCCTCCTAGCTCAGAACCTCTGGAAATCATAAAATGTCCTATTATCCGGTTTATTGGGATGGTTAAGTGGCTACCATTGCAAACATTCTCTCTTCTAGTTCCTCCGCTGTAGCTTGTGCTTAAGTTACTATCGCATACTCAAGGCCTAGAGCCTGTGGTACATAATTTCACAGTTTCAAAATTGAGGGGGAAGACCTTCCATGGCTTAGGAAGCCCTGGACATATCGCGAAGCTCATGAGCACCCGCAGCGATCTACGACCATGGCTGGAATTTTCCCGTATATGATTTGTTCTTTGCCATTAAAATATAGCATATTAATAGGAGACATTTTTGTGGGTGTGCAGCAAGGGCCCGCTGAGCCCCGGGGGTTTGCTTGGTGCACAAGGTGAGTATGGGGATATTTTTGTAAAAACACAAATTCACACTCTCCGGAGCAGTAATTGGCTTTATATCTCTTGGGCGCAATGATCCAATCCCATCCGAATGCTTCAAAATCCACCGTGAGCGGGTAGCGGCAGCAGCGGGACTCGGTGGAGTGTTCGTCGCAATCAAGACCGAAGTCTCGTCGGGACCTTTTGGGCGTGTCCGTTACTTTGACCTCTAAGAAGGGATTCTGTGTGAAAAGGAAAAGAGCAATCGTGTTAACAGAGCCAGGGATTCTTCCTGCCCAGCGTTAGAAGGAGCGTCATTCTCACGCTGCCGATGTAAGAATAGAACAACAGCCAATATTTCCCTGTGGTCAGTTCACGCTCCGTCTGTTAACCTTTGCTTCTTTTCGTATTGTTATCAGACACAGGAGCAGATAATAGCGTAAGAGAGGCTTTGAAATGTATTTACAAGGCTAGAGAAAGGTGGGAGGGATGAACGCCGCGCGTCTGACGACTCTTAGAGGGACGCGTACCCATCTGGTCTCTCTTCCTAGGTTTTTGCTCAAAGAAATGGGTCTATTAAAGTCAGAACAAAACAGCTACCTCTGGGTATGAATGTGGCTTGGTGGAAAGAGGGTTCACCTCTCATGTACAAGGTCCTGGGATTGAACCCAGGACCACAGCAGACGGCAGCAGAGGAGGAAAGGGAGAAGACTTTGCTCTATGACAGCCTCGATCTTTTACTGCATTTGAGACCATTTCCCTTGAGAGGGAGAACTCTAAGGAATAGCATGTTAGCCACCTTTTTTAAATAATTAAGGCCTAACCCATTAGCAACCTTGATAATTAAAATACTATCTTTGAAAGAGAACATTCTTAAACAGCTGATAGCAATTTCCTCTTGTATCATGAAACTAGGCCTGCGTGCTGTCAAAGAGGGTGTCATTTAGGGGAATGGAGCGTTTCAGAAGCACATACAAAGAAAATAGGTCCTCTAGGGAACTGCAGTACTTCAATATGCTTTGCTCCCAACAGACCTGGTTTCTGGACCACACATCCCCAAGCTCAGTCAAAGGATTAAAAAGATGTCTATTGCTTTGAAGTGTAGCATTCTGGTGTACATTCTGACAATGGTTGAAAATCAAAATACATTCACATCAAGGTTTTGAATGCAGAAGTAAATAGAAGCCCCAGTAAGACCTAAAAATGACTTGGGTTTAAGTGGGTATTGAAATGCTTTTATTCATTCATTTTCATAGTGGATGAGGTATTCTCATATCACTGACTTGCTACTTAGTTAATCAGCAATCCCTGTGTAAACTGCTGTACAAGGATGCTGAAGTAGTTCTGAAATAAACCAGGAGGCAAAGGCTACCTGGGTTGGAAATCAGTGTTACTGGCAGCCTTCCACACGGGATCCACACACACACCATGGCTTCAACATTCTGTAGGCACTGAACATATTTATTAGGGGATACTGAACAGAATATATTTAATCAAGTATGTCTATACTTATAAAGGTATTGTAATTCCAATTTTAATATTTTTTACTTTATATAAAAAGCCCGTCTTTTTCAATGGATTGAGAAGCAAAAAAAAAAATGGAAAAGGGAAAAAGTTTTAATTTGTTGACTAATTCTAGATTCTGCAGAGTTATGTTGTGATGTCCTAAGTTTATGCATATGGTATGTATCCTACAATGAAAAGGACATTACATCCCATTCCCAATAAGGAATGCGTGAAATTATGAACCATGATGCAACTCCTTTTCAGTCTTCCTGGGAGAACTTCACAGGACATGTCACTGGCACCTACTCTCTTGGGCACAGACCTAGTTGGTGTAAGATGATTTTGGCTGCCTGATGAGCAGAGAAAATCACAGTTATCTTTGCACTATTATCTTTCATATAAGGACTACAAGTACAGCATACAGCGCGTTGTTAAGAGCATCGCTTTCAGTTATCACTCACCAGCCCGTCTTCGCCCGGTCCTGGGAAGGTTACGGCCAAATCTTGCCCATTCTCATCCAGAGCTTTGAGTTCAATGCCTAAGTTGGATTCAGGCTGTTTGAGCCAGTTTTGCAAGACTGTCTTCACATCAATACTCTGCCAAATACCAGCGCCTGGGCTCATGTCGAGTTTCAGAGATCGGATTCCAGTGTACCTCGTACCGTCTTTCGTGGGTTTGATGACTCTCAGGATCTGCACAAACACTGTCGTGGGGGTCTTCACGGGTCTCAGGTGGATCCACAGCTGGGCTTTCACTACTTTGTTGTACTGGATTTTAGAGCTAAATTTAAAAAAGCAACATTTGGGTTTTCCATCCACTTGCATTAGAAAATCAGCTACAAATGAACAAGAAAAGAATGGTTGACATTAGGTCCCATGAAAACATAAATTAAAAAAAAAATCACTCCTTAACAATAGATGTTGGGATATGTGTACAGATGTGGCCTTTCAAAATAAAACACGAGGTGGAACTTCATTCATGACTCCTAAGAACTGTCAGGGAAAATAATTGCTCTAGCTCTATGAATTTTTCTTAGATAGCTTATATTATCACGAATATATTCCCTTCTATAGAACTAGGGGCTGAGGGATATTTTGTGGAAGAATGAACGGTAAGTAGATGATGATTCAGAGAACAAGAGACAGCGTGGAGGAACATCCACTTAGAATTCTTTGGGAATCTGAGCAGTTATGCTCACTGAACAGCTGTACCAGTCACTCTGGGGGAAGGAACCCTTCCCCCAGGCCTCAATTACCTGGGGAACGAGACACAGGGAGCAATTTAACTGAGCCTCAGAAATGACAGACAATATCGTACATCTGCGACACTCAGGCTCTGGAATAGCCTTTCAAAGGAATGACACGAAGCCAGCAATTAGCACGAAAACTCAGAAGTCATGCTCACGCTATCTCCAAAGCCAGAAGGCAGTGGCCCTGGAGCCAGACTTTCACTGCAAGCGAAAGTTCAGCCTTAGCAATCCCTTCTCTTCTGGGCGTGCAAACAAGGGAGGCCTTCTCCTGAACGGTTGGACTCAAGAGTCATAAATGAAGATTGTTTGTTATAGCATAACCCGAGTACTTAGTGAAAGGCTGGTTTGAGAGCAGGTCGTGTCTGATTGGAAGTGCTTAAAGCGCGGTGTTAAAGCCAGATCTCAGACACATGGCAAGGCACTCAGCTCCTTCATTTTGAGAGAAGGGAGAAGGAGGACTGCCCAAAACGGGCTAGCTCCCAGAAGCAGTGCTGTTCTTATAGGTAATAGTCCTCCCCCTCCTAAAGAATAAAACGTTTTAGAAGGCTATAGCCGCTGCTCTGTGGAAGTACACAGCCCGGACGCTCTCAGCCCAGGGCTGTGTGGACGCAGCACAAGCAGGCTTTTATAGCACAACCTCCCGATTACAACACTCATTTCCTGAGCGGTTTCTGATACTCGGTCCTGAGTATGATTTCGCCTTGTCTGCTTCATCGTTTCTCTCGCTAACGCATTGGATGCTTGCCTTCCTTAACTCTTCATTGGAAAAGCTCTCACCATGAAATATTCTAATTTGTAGTTTCAAGCCCCAGACGTGTGGAACAGGATTCAAAGAAGCACCCAGCAAATTTCTTTCTGTGGTGTTAGCGGGTGTGTGTGGGGGGGGGGACGGACTAATGTATGTTTTAGCCAAACAGATGCAATTGTAAATTCCATGTGAGTTTTAACATCGCTTACAGTAGCTCACAGTCCTTGCCTCACGAGTGTTAGGCGCCGAGCACATAAACACACTCCACACTTTCCACATAAAATCACACACTATTAAAGCGGGGCCGGCACATTAACTTTGAGATATCTGGCACCAGAAGGAAACAAGCAAGGCAGATTTCCTTGTCAATATATTTCTCAGGAAATCTTGAAGGGGGGGGGGAATCTCTTTTCTCTCCTACTTACATACAAGCTAAAAGCCTGAAAATAGATCCGCTTCTCATAAACACTAGAGCAGCCGTCAGCGGAACTGTTGCTCTACTCTCTCTCTCTCTCTCTCTCTCTCTCACAGAGCTACTTACACGCTGTAGGCATAGTAATGATGGTCTCCGTGGTAGCGTGGTAATCGTCGTCTTCCAAAGCCCCGTCGCTGCTGTCATCCCTCTGCACGTCGTACTGATCGATCAGCTCCCGGAGCGGAGGAGCGCGGGGCAGAAGTTGCCTAATAGCATCTTTGCTGATGTTAGGAGCCGTTTCCAGGCGGAGTTTACTGAGGATCTGGATTTTGATGGCTTCTATTCTGGAGTCCCTCGTGTTTTGTCTCCAGACGCACGCATTGCACAGCCCCTCTCGCTCCACACTCTCCTCCCGCTCGCTGCCCTCATTGAGATCCACTGGGCCAGCAGCAATCAACATGAAGAGGCAAATATATACATACATCTGCAGTTTTTGCATCATTTTAAAAGCAGCGTGGTCTTTTTTTTTTTTTCTCCCTTTGCTCTGATTTCTTCCTTCTGCTTTTGAGTAATGCCAAGCAAGATCTTAGTGCCTGTCTGGTGTGAGAGACAACCTGCCACGCCAGTGAGTCCTGGATACTGTATTCCAAGTGGCTTTTTATATTCCGGCTTAGATGAGACAAGTGTCGTGAGGATCTATGATTGGCTCCTGCTCCACAATGAATCTCGCTGTCAGAGGTTAAAACCCTGTCTGTCACAAGTCACCGAGCAGTATTTTGTTACAGTCGAAGGGAAGCTGATTCATTTGACTGCTTCATAGATGAAATAAATCCCCATATCGTGAAAGATATATGTGACATTTGATGAATTAAAGTTTGTGTAAGAATATAAACGGTAGTGAAAGCTTATTCATCTTTGTGAAACTCTTGCTGTCACTTGAATTAGTAAATCTGAATTTACGCTTCAGGTTTAAAATGCAAAACGTCAGTCTTTTGGAGAGTTGGCATGCTGTTTGTTAGTAAAGCAAATATTTGAGAGAAAATTGTATCAAGGGCTGAGCAATTACAGAAGGAAAAATTAGGAAGAGCTGACCGAATTGAAGAAAAGCTAAGGGTTGTGAACCTGGTAGAAAAGTTGCATGGGTAATTTGAGAAGTTTGTTTTCATGGCTTATCTGTTAGTACGTATTAAAATCAGCCTCACTCCGCTACAGGGCACACGAACTTATTTTGATAGCTTAACGTCTTTTGCTACCATGAAAGCTGTGCTTGATTTCAGCTAGTCAGTATTGCTCTTGTCTATCAAAAAGACACGGGCCAAATCCTAAGTGTTTCTTTGTTGCTTATTACCAGCGGGGATAATGTTAGCTGAGAGGCTGCGCTGCTTTGCGTAAGCAAAGAATGGATTTTTGTCAGTGGCCCGGAGCGTGATTACACTTTTTGACTCAGACCTCTAGGGCTGAAAGCAGCAGCCCGCAGCCTGTTCTCCATGAATTATGTCAGGTCCTGCGCGCACACAAAGAGAAAGTGGCAGGGAGAGGGTGCCCTTTGTTGCGCCCCCCCCCACAGTCATAGGTTAGCACCCCTTTTGCCGGCGGCTCATTTTGACCAGAGGGCAGACACCTGGCAGGGATCTGGGGCAGAGAATGGTGCTTTTTTGTTCTCCGCATTTAAGTGGCCTCTATAGGGATCAAACTCTCACCCTTGGCTTTAGGAGCCACAAGATCTAACGGGGTGAGCTCTGAAAGAGCTGAACGAACCGAACAGCAGGAACAGAGAACATTTCCAGGCCACAGATTCCCTCCTCCTTGCGGGGAAGCCGGGAGCAGTCTTCTGCGCTTTAACCCATTACTCCCCCCACCCCGAGCGAATACAGTGGCTCGTATCAAATATTTATTTTTAGGTCACCTCCATTCTTGCGTAGCGTGCACACCCATTTACTGCCTCGGTGCACTAACATGCGACCCCGTAGCTTGAAAAGTTAATGCGTTTCCCTCGCGCGCTTAAGAGGCGTCTCATCTCTTGAGAGAAAAAAAAAAAAAGTGACCTTCCTTAATGCTTTGGGTTTGCCCAGCATTAAAGATTAAGGAAAACCAGACACCCTGGGGTGTTCAGGTCCTCTTTGTGCAAGACAATATTAGGGCAGGCCTATAAAGTTGAGGTCGCCTGGAGAAGTCGTTTCCAATGTAGAGTTCCTCGTGGCGTTGTAATGATCACAACACAGGCTGCTGTAGACCCCGAGTAAATCAGTCCCGCTTATAAACCTGCTTCAAACTGCAGTGTGCTTGGGAGCTCGGGCTGTGGAGTCAGACACACAAGTTGGAATCTCAACTTTGCAACTTATAACTCGGTGACAAAGGTGGGGTGGCCAGTACTTAATTTCTCGTACGCTTCGTTTCCTCGTAGGGATTCGAGGCATTTAATCTAGCAATACGTTGCTAAGTGTAAGCTCTTCCTGCGGGAATACCTGGAACTCTTGCTCCTTGTTCCCTGTCCATTGCTGCAAACTCTCCTCAATGGCCCCACGTCAAGGCCAGGGATTGCTGTCTCACCCGCTACCTTGTTAGGCCCAGGAAGCAAGCCCAAGTACACGATTCAGCTTTTTTTTTCCTTACTAGCTAGAATAAAGCAAACAAAGGTTGTCATTTGCCACAATGTCAATTCTCATGATTTGTGGGTTCCATTTTTTTTTCAGTTTGCCTACTCACTGACTTTATTTCTAAAACTCGAGGCTCCTGGCACTTTCCACTTTATTCTCTGCCATCCACTGAGCAGCAAAAACGCTAAGAGCAACGAGAGAGTTCCGCCAGCTGCACAGATTCCCAGCGGAGGCTGCGCGGGGCAGGCCCTGCGTCCTTCCTTCCGCTCTACCAAGTATCCAGCTTGTTAAGCCCCTTGACAACCACGTCGTCTACTTTCTTGGGCTTTTAGCTGTCCTTGCTGTCTGCTGCTTGTTGACCACAGCATTGAACGGGGTGCTGAAACCCTGGGCCCGCATCCTTGAGCACCGGAGGCCGAGGGGAGAGAAGGATGGAGGTTGCCAGGGGTCAGGCGGGAGTGGTCACTGCTGAAGAGTTAGAGCCGGGCAGTTTGGAAGAGAAGAACGTTCCAATAGATGGAATTGTCCAGGCTGAGCCACATTCTCAGTACACGGAAATCCACTCAACTTAGGACTTTTCCATCTATAATTTACAACCATTTTTTTTTTTTTAGAATGCTGTGATGTGTCTCTTGTAAAGAACACGTTGCTTTTGAGAAAACAGACAAGTTAGAGAAATCCCAGGCCCGAGTTTGCCGCTTCTGAGCGGGTGATAGATGGATAGACACAGTCTTTTGAGTGTGATGCCCGTCCACAGGTGTACACACGCAAGGCAGTACATTTATTAGATCATGAACAGTCAGGACCCTGGGGTTCACCGCACCCTGCATGTTCTCTGAGAACACGCAAGCATTCGCAATTCAGGATCGGCCATGCCCTTCTAGAATGTTAACAATAGAATGTTAACTTCTTCTTCTTCTTTTTTTTTTTTTTGTTTTTTCATTCTCGCATTATTAATATCCCCGAATGTTAACCGATGCTTCTTCCCACACTCCCTAGTGCACGGGTTACAAAGTATTCAGTCAGTTTCAAGAATGTCTGTTCCTTCTCTTGTGGTGACGATCGGCAACTTCCCAAGGCCCATGACGTGGGGGCCAGAGTGGGGGTGAGGGGGGTGTCTCCTTCCTGTGGCCCCAGAGAGGAGGCTGCTCTCATAATAGAGACAGGGCAGTGTAACATTGGGATTAGTAAAGAGAGGGGAATTTTTTCAACTTGCCCGGGAGAACTTGGTCTTCCAGCTTGCTGGCCTGGCTTAGTCACCGCCTTTGGAAGCTGTTGGTCACACTCTCGGGTCAGAAAGGTAGGAGGCAAGGCGTGTTTCCCGGGTCTTCTGGTCTTTGTCTTGGTGGGCTCTTGTGGGCCCCTTGTTTTCTGAGCGCATCAGCAAGGGAGCAAGCATGGTTCTCTGACCTCTAACCGCTATTCCAAAACCCACACACTATTTCACAACACACTGGAGAAGAGTATAAAATAGTTACCAAAAAAAATAATATAAAAGCTTATGATTTTACTCTATCTAGATTCTGGGAACTACTGACCTGCAAGAACTTTCCAAAAATAAAGGAAGAGACAGGTAGGAATTCGGATGAGAATAGTTACCAAAATAGTCGACTACTTTGGGAAAACGCACACGAAGTTATAGTTTATCTGGTGGCTCACCATCTCCTTCGGAGAACGGTTTAACAGTTGATAGCCAGAACACAACCTACAGGGCTCAAACTTGCCACATTGTGACAAAGGGGGTCTCTGCGTGAAGGACATCTGGTGTCCATGCTTCTCATAGGTTACAAAAGTTAGCCCCAAGCACTGTCGAACTCAGCCCTTCAAAGTACAGGAATAGAAGACAGGAGACCCTAACAAGGCTTTGGGTTTGCAACTGGTGCTTTAGATAGCCTCAAAGAAGTCAGTTATCAGAGCCTTCATGTGTGGCTATATCTATGGCTGCATGAACCTATCATCTTAGGAACTATTTGAAAACCCTCTCTGTGCTTAGTGCTGGTGTTCGATTATAAAGATAAAACACTGGACCAAGTAAATCACTTTTCATGAACCCTGTGATCCAGTGTCTTCACATAAAATCTGAGTAGGTGCGCACGCCATTTCAACTGAGATCCGTCCCTAAGTTAGTGATTCTTCAACTTCTCATCCTCAGTGTCTTTGCAACCCGAAAATGGCTAAAGTTCCCACAGATCTTTTGTAGGTACAGGTCCTATTGGTCAATATTTAAGGCAATTCAAAACTGGAAAATCTTAGTGTAGAGGCATAAGCAGACATACACTGAATTTGATGACAGATGTTTTTCTGATAATCATTTACAATTACTTTTATGTATATGTGTGCATATGTGTATGTGTGAGGGAGAGATGGAGAAGAGAGGGGGAGGAACGAGGGAGAAGAGAAGGAGAGGGAGGAGAAGGAGGGAGTTCATGTGTGTGTGTCACAGGCTCACAGGCATGCAAGGACACACTGAGATAGAGCCAGGTCCCCTGGAACTGGAGTTGTGAGCTGCCTGAGGTGGGTGCTGGGAACTGAACCTAGGTCTTTTGCCAAAGCCATAACCCCTGCTCCATCTGGTAGCCCCCAGAGTTTTGTTCTTACTGTTGTGTATTGGTTAGACAACATCAGTTGTATTGGGTGGGTTTCATGACAATTTCCTATATCCATGAACTTCGATCATATTTAACCCTTTATAACTCTTTCCTGACTTATTTCCTCCTCTTCTGCCACGCTTCTGAAGTTCCTTTCCCACCAAATGAACAACAGCATTACATTGAGACGCGGATCCTCTGGAGAACTCCGTTGTACACAGAAGAAATGACGTCAGAGGAAAGGGAAGTGGTTTCAGAATTGCTGTGAATATGGTCTTTCACTTCACAGGCTCTCTGGAAATTATTTCATAACCACCCTAGCATTTTTTTTTTTAGACTACACTAAAGCACAGGACCCTAACGTAGTCAGTTTATGCTACTGCAATTGAATGCTTCCAACTACCCCTCCTCCCAATAGGGTTGGCTTTCTTTTCATTATCAACTATAGCTCTTTTTAGACGTCATATCTATTTAATAGTACGTAATTGTATTTACTGCCAACTATGAATGTGTGGTAATTTAGTGGACTCTGGCAGAAAGAGCATAATTTTAAGGGATTTCCTGTGTGGGTCACGCTTCTTGTGAGAGTGTTTATACTATGGAAAGGGGGACTTTAGAGTTGTTCAGGAGGATAAGGGATTCGAATGAAGGCCAGAGAGGGTGAGTGTGTGTGTGTGTGTGTGTGTGTGTGTGAAATTGTATGTTTGCACAACCAATATACACAGGTAAGGAAAGAACCATACCGTGCAGCGCTTCATGACAGAGAACAAATTTATCCCTTTCATCACTAGCATCGTCCCAACTGCCTCTTTTTGGTGTTCCAAGACAGGGTCTCTGTGTAGCTTTGGCGCCTGTCCTGGAACTAGCACTTGTAGACCAGGCTGGCCTTGAACTCACAGAGATCCGCCCGCCTCTGCTCTGCTCCCCCCCACCCCCGCCCCCAGTGCTGGGATTAAAGGCGTGCACCACGACTGCTGGGCTCCTACTGCCTCTTCTGTTACAGGTCTCACGTGTGTTTCTTCCCTTTCTTGTCCTTGCTTCCCAAGTAGACTTGGCGCTCACTGAGGGGAGGGGCTTTGCCCTCATTAGGCGAACAGCTGGAATACAATCAAGTGGGCAACGCAGTGGTTCTTGACTAGCGGAGGAGCAAGCGGCTCCTTCAACAGCGGAGGCTCCCAGACTTTCCAAGCGATGGCCGCCGTGTTTACAGTTTTCTTTAACTGGAGTTCATCCCTTGGCTACATTAATTCATCCCTGCTCCCGTCGCCCCGCTAGCTGTGGCTGCGTAAAGATGGCGCCTCCCCTTAACCTACACGTTTATATCAAAGTATGAAGTGACTTCCTGAGGAAGCCGTCCTCTTTCACCGTGAAGTACCGAGTTTTTCAGTGAGCCCTTTCTCCCTAACCTCTCACCCCAGCTGAAAGTACTCCAGATTCAGGGCTTCACCCAGGAGATGGGCTTTGTGAGCCGAGAGCAGCCAGCTGCCAACCTGTTTTCCAAAACTTATTCTCCGCTCCCCTCTCCTTTTCCCGCCTGACCTCCAGTCAATTGTACAAGTGATTTCCTCAAATTCAGATCTTTCTCTGTAGCTTTTGGAGCCGGTCCTGGAATTAGCTCGTGTAGACCAGGCTGGCCTCGAATTCACAGAGATCCGCCTGCCTCTGCCTCCCGAGTGCTGGGATTAAAGGCGTGCGCCACCACTGCCCGGCCCTCAAATTCAGATCTGTAAGTATATTCTGGGTTAGCTGCACCTAACCCCTGACACTCCAGTTTCTAATTTCTACAGTGTCTATAAAGTCAACGCTCACACTTGAGGTTTTAAGGGTCCTTAAGATGGTATCTGGTGTCATCTGATGCCAGAGAGGGTGACTTTTACACCGTGTTCACGGTTCCCTCCTCATCCCACCTTAAAAGAAACATCTGCCTTCCTCAAGCAAAAGGATGATTCAAGGAGTAGTCCTCATTTTAAGAAAGGGCACTTGGGAGGCAGAGGCAGGCGGATCTCTGTGAGTTCGAGACCAGCCTGGTCTACAGAGCTAGTTCCAGGACAGGCTCCAAAGCCACAGAGAAACCCTGTCTCGAAAAACCAAAAAAAAAAAAAAAAAAAAAAGGGTCTCGCCGGGCGATGGTGGCGCACGCCTTTAATCCCAGCACTCGGGAGGCAGAGGCAGGCGGATCTCTGGGAGTTCGAGGCCAGCCTGGACTACAAGAGCTAGTTTCGGGACAGGCACCAAAGCTACAGAGAAACCCTGTCTCGAAAAAAAAAAAAAAAAAGAAGAAGAAAGAAAAAAGAAAGGGTCTCATTTTCAGGTCAAATTGGACTAGAACTCACCAGGTAACCCGGACTAGACTGGACCACCTTCTGTCTTCCTTTTCCTATTGCTTGGATCACAGACACGTGACATCACAACCAGCTTCTAAAGAATGTTTTAATTCCGTCAAAAACCACAAAAGTCCTTTGCCCCAAAGGCTGGGACTTGAGTGTGACTAAAGCCTATGACGCATTGATTTTGCTCTTTTTACTGGACTTAATACTTGATTTTATTGATGGCACAGGTGTGAGATAGCACAGAAGAATATTGAGATTGCCTCATAGGCCCACCACCAGGCTTTGTTTGCCCCCACGCTTTCATGGGTCCACCGTTGCCCTTAGTCTCCGCATGACTGTCCTGTCCCTCCCTTCCCTGAATTAAGAAAAGCGTACATTTCTGCCAGGAGCTGTAAATTTTCTACCCGGAGCTGAAGGAAGCTAAGCTTCAAAAGTCTCCGGGTGAAAACTCAGTGTGCTCGGTTGGTGTTCATCATAGTCGAAGCCCAGTTTCCTCTGTGATGCCCTGGTTTGCCTTAGAGCAAGCGCCTGGCTGCTGAGCGGAGGATAAAGGTGAAATTGGCAAACACAAGCTTCAGTTTCCCTGTCTTGGCCCTGACCCTTCTTAAGGGTTAGCGCTTCATAATGCTTCCAAGTTTTGTCCTTAGAAAGCTTGGGTCCTATTGGCCTAATAACAGAATACGTTGTTTCTGCAAAGAAATGTTTTTAAGTGTACTAAAATAAAACGTTGAAACAAAATATTTTTTATTTTAGAAATTAAGACATAATTAGGTTATTTTCCTCCCTCCCTCCACTCCCGTGTGCCCTCTCTTACACCCTCGCTCTCAAACTCATGCCAAGTACTTCTTTGGGTTAAGATTTTTAAATATTCTAGAATTAGTGAGGTCGATGCTTGCCTCCCAGGTTACTCACAGGACGCTACGTGTTCCTAGACCCAGGTCACGGCTCTGACTTGACCATTGAAGACCCAGTGGCTGGCTGTGGCAACCAGGAAAAGGGCTATAGTATCTACTGACCCAAAGTGCTTTGGAAGCCCATCTGTTCAGCTATTGAGGGGGTGGGGGAAACAGTCAACCTTGTGTTATAGCATCACCGTTAGCTCATTTTTCAATTTTCCAAATTATATTTATTACATTCTTTACATTTAAAATTAGCGAGCCTGTCCTTTCAGCAATTTTAACATGAAGGAGTTCTTTTCGATTTTTCTAAGTTGTTTTAAAATAAATAGAATCCCGAATTAAGGTTAAAAATCTTAGGTTTCACATGGACGCTCTGCCCTCTGCTGGGAACCCTGAGAACTGCGCAGGCGTTCTGTCTAAAGGTACATTTATTAAATAAAACCTGTAACTAAGTCACCACAGTAGCTAGCTCTAAACTTAAAGTAAATCTCGACATTTGTACATGATACATGAACTTAAATTTATGGTACTATAAAAATTTATCCTTCAAAGGTTTTACGTATGCATAAGTCTATTTTTCATTTAAATTCAGAAACCAGTATGAGAAACAGGCGACATTCAAATATTTGATAAAGTATGGCTTGGCAAAGACTTTGTAGAATTAAACATCATCAAATACTTATTAGCTCTCACTGTTTGGTGTGGGTAATCCCTGAATGTATTTATATAAAATATTGCCCTAATCTCAGAATAGGCCAGATACCTGCTCTAAAAGAACATTTTGACAAGTCAGAACTTGTGGGGTGGAGTTTGGATCGCCCTAGAACAGGCTAAGTTTCTTAGCTGTGGTTGATAAGATTTGGGAAGACAGAGAGACTGGAAACTGGATTATAAAACTCCCCAACTTGAAACCCATGACTAAATCAGGACGTTTGTCCAGGCAGCCTCAAAAGATCTTAGTACAAAGTGATCAACCTTTAGTTACATATCTGCAAAATGGAAGTCATGGCAAGGCTGTTAGGGCTAAAAAGTGATAATGCCATGGTTTCAATATGCAATAATAAATAATAGTACCAGTAGCCATTAGCACCCCATTGCTAATATTCATTCATATTATAAATCTTTACAATATTGAAGATCTTATAAGGAGAATTTTTGTAGAGCGATTGGCATGATGTATGGAAGGGGATAATGCTAAAGAAGACGGCTAGAAAAGGAGAAAGAAAAGTGGGGAAGTCATGTCAGGTAAATTGTAACGGAAAAAGCCTGGGATCCTGGCATTAGCCACAGACGGAACTGAGTTAGAAATGAACAGGACAAGGCCAGATGGAGGAAGGAACTGTCTCAGTAATAGGAGGGATGTTAGACAAGTCAACATAAAACAATGAAAAACTGAGAAACTACAAATAAAAAATTATAGCATACAAAATGCTAACGACAGAGGAATTCTCTTCAGATGCTAGCAAGGATGAAGCGTATTGGACCAATGACGTCAGTGAGGCTGACCGATGACGTCAATGAGGCTGACCAAGGATGTCATGAGGTTGGTCAATGACATCAGAGAGGTTAATGACCAATGACACTGGTGAGGCTGATGGCCAATGATGTTAGTGAGGTTGACCAATGACGTCAGTGAGGTTGATGGAGCATTGTGCTCCATACCCTTGTTATGAAAAAGAAATCCCATCATTGGAGGCCCAACAAAGCTGGCTCAGTATTCACCTATGAAAGCCCATTGGTGGATCCACAGATTAGGAGGATTGAGACCACAGCCTCCAAATACAGAGGGGTGGAGCAAGAGCGAATGGCCAAAATAGAACCCGGTACTTGTACTACTTCCAAACACAAGACCTTTGTTACAGGGGGGGCAAACAAAGCTGCTCCTACAGGATGGGAAAGAATAGTTTGTTACACACGGAAACCCACAGAACAAATGCCATTGTGTTCGGCAAATAGCTGAGTCTCTCATGCGCATCCAGAGGAGGCAGTGTGAAAGACGGCTAGCAGTTAGCTAAAAATGTTAGGAAATGAACGGTGGGACAGATCACAAACTGAACTTGGCACAGCAGAGAGACACGACAATCAAGTCAGTCCAACACGGAGAAGGGATGGACTTCGAAAGGACATCTGTGCTGTTCCACAGAAGAAAATTCCTTTCTCCCTGACAAAGAAGGAAAAAAATTCTCAACTAGGAAAGAGAAACTATGCACAGACACTGAAAACATAAAAAATTTAGGCAAATAAAAATAAAAGATAAAAAATAAAAGATTGAAGGCAAAGTTATGCAAATAAATTTGAAGATCTGTCTGAAATTAATATATGTAGTTTTTCTAGAAAATACACACTAAAGGAAAAGTAGACTATCCCCTGCAGACTGCCTTTTCATGCTGATTGTCCCAAATCCCCCTAGGACAGACAATGGATAGTGGTGTTTGGGCGCGGCATGGTGGCACACATTGTCCTCCCAGCGTTTAGAAGGTGAGGGTGGGAGGATCCCGAGTTCAGGTCCAGCCTCCGCTGTAGGAAGGTGGAGGTGAACCTGGGCTATGTGTACCTCTGTCTTGATGCAAACAGAGTGTGTCAGGGAGGCACACATTCAGCGTAAAGACAAATACGATGTGAGATTTTTACATCAGTGCCCGCTGGAAGCTGTGTTTCTTTCCGGGGGCACAATGAAAAATACCCAGAAGCCACTATTTCAGAGAAAAAGAGAAATTAAAAGAGGTTCAGTTGCCCAGGATGGGTCTTGTGTGGCAGAATTCAGATTAAGCCAATCCTTACTTGTGTTAAAAAATGTTCCACTGATATACTTTCGTCTTCTGGACTACTGGTGTTATTTCTTGCCGCTGGTCTTTTGGGCACCGTGAGTCTGGAAACTTATTTTTTTTTTCTAAAGGAGAAGGTCACTAACCCTTCATGCCTAGCTCCAGAGCTAGCTTACTCCTTCAGGCACCTTGCTACCTCAAGCTTCTGTGAATGCTGCTGCTACTATCTTGATCAGGTTCGTTCTCTCTGCCAGTTAAAGAATTAAAAGAAAAGGAATCTCTAGGACTGCAGTTAACAGCTGAGAAATCGTGAACCCAGCAAACAAGCCGGCCTTTATTAGGGGAGAGGAAACACACACACATAGTAGACACACACACAGCAGACACACATACAGAGACACACATGATATACACACACACAAGCAGCAGGCACACACACACAGTAGACACACACATGGCAGACACACACACACACAGCAGACACACAAGATAAACACATACAAGCAGCAGACACACACATACACACACAGCAGACACACACAATAAACACACGCACACACGCAGCAGACACACACATACACACACAGCAGACACACACAATAAACACACGCACACACACAGCAGACACACACACAGACACACAGAAGAGGCCCTCCACAACACTTGAGGGTTTGGGCCGAGGCCCAGCATCTCCTCCAGGGCTGGGTCTCTGAAAGGTCTTCTGCCCCTAATTTAGAGTTAGCCAGTTTGAAGAAAGACAGGCTGGCTGATTGGCCCACAGCTGTGTGAAAGTAAATGCGTCCTGATTGGCCTTGAACTTACTGCACCACAGAGAAAGATCCCAGGAGGGTGAGGAAGAAGCCAGCCATCTTGGAGGTTCGGCACCTTTGCTAACCGGCTATGGCGCCTGTCCAGATCCATCCGTCTGTTTAACAGGGAGCCTAACTTCAGTCAGTGTCTACTATGCATCGGACTCTGATTCCCACTCAGGCTGCTCACTGCTGCTAGGGCCTGTTTCCTGGCGCGAAATTGCAAACAACTCAAATACGAAGAGCAAGAAACTTTGATGCAGTAAAACTCTAACAGAGTCTAGAAGCCAAGATTTAAGACATTCTTGTTGTGATGTTGGGCATCAAAGAGGTAGGAAAAATCCTAACTGTTACTCAGAACTGTGATTTCCCATGAGAGCGCTGCACAAAAGTCTTAGCTTCCTAAAGAAGGTGGCCCTTGGAGACGCTGCACGAGACACCGCACCTCGCCAAGCCCTTAATCCGCTCCGACTTTAACCCACTCGGGAGTCTCCCGTGAATTTTAAATTTCACACATTCTCAGTTCACCTATTTAGTTTATCAACACTCTGCTCTCTTAGACACTAGAAGACCTAGAGAATTATAAATCAAATGAAAACCAGATTAAAGAGCAAACATGAAGACAGAAAATTCATACCAAAGCTAGCTACCACAGCAGCAATGTTAAAATCTGGTGTTAAGAGCATATAGGAATGTTGATTTCAAGTTTTAGATTTTAACAACTATGTCTCTGCAGCCTTTAAAGAGTTACATAATGAAGACGATTAGTCATCCCAGTTATACAAGTGTGATTCAGAATCAAAATCTATTAATATCTTATATTAAGAACTGAAAGGGAAGGAGAAACATTAATGAATCCTTAGTGAATTTCTGTGATACCTTTGGCACAATTTAGACACGAGTCCTCTCGTTAGCGCTGTCTGTTACTGCCCAAAAGCCTTTCGCGAACAGGAGTAAACGGGGTATACGGCTATTGTGTTTCATGGGGTAGCATCGCGCGCAAATCGGCAGGCTAAGAATGTCCTCGGTAAAAGCTACTGATTATTTCTATGGAAGTATTCGTAAGAGCCATAAATAGTGAAATAAGAGGCAGGAATATAAGAAAAGGAAAATTGCTGGTTGTGCCGATTATGTCACTGAAAGAATTGGCCGGGAAAGGGCGTGAAGCAAAGCAAGATGCCGGCTGTGGCAAGATCAATGCACTCTGAAATAATGGACTTTATTTTTGCTAAGTGTGATTAGCTAGGAAATATAATGGAGGAAGAAACAATCAAAACTCAACGAAACCCTAATCGACCATCCAAACAGCTCATCTAAGAAGTTCCGAACCTGCCTGATTTGATCGCAGTAACTGCGAGGTTACTATTTGCTTCCCCCAGCCCAGGGGCATCCACGCCTATGGCCAGGACACCTGTGCCTTTGTAACCCTACGGGATCATGGGCTCAACGGGGTAAAGAACTATTTCTCCATGCAAAGAGAGATTTGTTTTGTTTAATTTTGTTTTGACACAGGCTGACCTTTAATTCGTGACCTTCCTCATGGCTCCTCCTACTCCATGCTAGAAATAAAGGCATGTGCCATATTTGAAGAACATATGAAAATTCAAACTCTGGATGGAAAGGCATACAGTTTTCTTGAGAGGAAGATTCAATATTGTAGAAAGGGTAGAAAGCCATTCTCTTTATTCTATAAATGCAAAGTAATCTTCAACTAAAATCGTAATAGCTTTAAAATTTTTTTAACAATAGATCTTTTAAAGATAATAGGTATTTCAAAATAAGTAAACTTTAATAAATAAAGTAGGCTAATATTAATGAATTTAATTTTTTATGATATTATAATTTAAAATAGTATAATACTGGCAGAAAAGCGAAGAGGGAGTGAGAGAGAGAACAAGAGAGAGAGAGAGAGAAAATGAGAGAGAGACTCCAGCATGTAATACACAAATGACAGACATGTCATTTAAAGTAAATTCATTGACAATAAACGGAACAAGGACAGAAAAATATCCCATTTGAGTTTTGGCCTTTAAGCTATCAACTTGACGTGATTTCCTATTTCCCCGAGATCCAAGCTGGGCTTAGTGACCCATGCGTGTAATCCTGCGCACGAAGGCAAAAGCGGTAGCATCCAGAGTTTGACGCCAGCTTGGGTTACGTAAAATCCTGTCTCAAAAAAGAAAAAAAAAAAAGAAACCAAAGCTTTAATCTTGAAAATAAAACCACAATGGGAGAAACTGTGAACAGTTCTTGTGTGTGACGATGTAAGTTTTGGGGTGTCAGACAATGTGGGCATGTGTATGTTTGTAATTTGACATTTTCTTTGCTTCGATGTCAATGACTATGGTGTGTATAGCTTAGCGACTGGTTCAGGAGCACTTGAAAATCTGTTGTACTCCATGGCTGGCTTTACGGTACAATGCCATACGTCAGCAAATTTAAGGTCTCTGTTCTACTGCTTTCTTTCTATCTATTCAACCTGTTCGTACAAGAGGGACGTTAAAGTTCCCGGTTATAGTAATGAATTTAACTGCTTTCCTCTCCAGTTCTGACACAGTCTACTCTCTGTGTTTCTGCGTCCTACACTTCGGCACTCCACAGCTAGAGGCTTGCACACCCGTAACAGCCGCGCTTTCACGACTATGGGTTTCATCAATGCATCTGATCAGACAAGTCACTGAGAAGAATTATTTAGTTGGCCTTCCGGTGTTTAGGGAGAGCACAGGTAGTTCACCTCTTAATAGGCAGGTAGCAAAGAGATGGCATTCACAGAGGAATTAGGCAGAGAGAGAGAGAGAGAGAGAACCCCCATTGTCACAACCCCAATGGCGCACTTCCTCCAGCTAAGCCCACATCCTGCCTTTCACTGCCTTGAAATCGTGCCAAGCTGTTATGAGTCCATCAAAGGATGGATGTACTCATTAGCTCCAAGCCTGCATGATCTTACCATCTCTGGAAATGCTATCATAAGCCACTCCGTGAAATACGTGTCTCGGTCTAATCAAGTTGAAAAGAGCATCTTGTACGCACGCATTTTACGTTTTACGCATCTACCGCAGCGTAAATCAAATTAACTCTTCAGCATGGTGAAATTGCCCTCCTGGTCTCTTCATTTGGAAATCTGCCTTGTTTGGCATTTAAAATTTGATTCTATGTGTATAGGCATGTTGCCTGTATGCCTAGCTGCAGAGCCATGGAGGCCATAAAGGAACACTGGATTCTCCCAGAATTGTGGGTGATGGGAATCCAATACAGGACCTCCCAAAAAGCAGCCCGGTCTTAACCCCTGACCCCCGCCCCCCCTCCCCTCCCACACACACACTTCAATGGATACCAATATACGCTCGCCAGCTTTCTTCAGATTTATGATTGCATATCTTTTTTCATCCATTACATACAGCCTCTCTATGTCTTTATTTTCAACTCGGTTGCTTGAAAATCACAGTAAGTTGGAGCCTGCATTTTACTAAGCCTGTGCATTCTGCCTTTTAGCTGTTTAAAGTGCTTAGACTATTAAATATAATGTTTTTAGACTATTAAATATACCGTGATGATAAATACACCTTGTTTTAAATCGAAGGCATTAATATTTGTTATGCACCTGTCCCATCTAGTCTTTGTTCATTTTTCTTCTTTTGATTTCTTTTTTTTTTGGGGGGGGGTAAACGTATTTCATTTTATATCTACTATTGTATTATGCATGACCGTTTTTATTTATGTGGCTATTGTTCTAAAGTTTATAATATGAACTTTCCATGGTCTTCCTTGTCTTACGTAATCAGTATCACTGAACCTCAGCACTGAGGGCAGGAGGTAGGACTCAGAGCTTAAAACCGCGTCCTGTTCCCGGCAGTGGTGGCGCAGGCCTTTCACCCCAGCACCGGGGAAGCAAAGGCAGGAAGATCTCTGTGAGTTCTGGTTTACAGAGTGAGTTCCAGGACAGCCAGGGCTGTGACACAGAAGCGTATCCTGCTCCTCTAGAAGATGAAAGCGGGCTTCCCGGCACACAGGCTGGAGTTTACAACCACCTCTAACGCCAGATCCATGCACACTGCATTCGCATCCAGTCCCACACACAGACACACATATACCGTTGCTGGCCGAGCAAAAGTCACGACAAACGTCTTCAGATGTTAGAAAATATTCTCTAGGATGTAAACCGTCCCTGGTTGAGAACAGCAGTCCCTTTGGCCTGAAAGCCGTCCTGTATCCCTTCTTTTACTTTAGGTCATCACCGCCATCACCTCCTCCTTCTTCCTTCCTCTAGCTCCAGGGATTGTCAAAGGCCTCATAAATACTAAGCAAACACTTTTCCGTAGTTCTCAGATTTTTGTTATGACATACTCTGGTACTGATGCCTTTGTGTTTGGGGATTTATTGAGCCTTCTAGATTTGCATCAAATTTAGAAAAAAAAAGTATCCATGTTCCACACATCTTCTCTCTCCATTCTCTCCTGGGACTGTGATCTAAACATCTTAACAATATCACATAAGCCACGGGCTTTATCCCTGTTGCTTTTCAGCCCTTTCTTCCTTGTTGGCTTTGGTAGTGTCCAGCGCTCTGCCTTTTGGTACACTCATTTTGCCTGTAATGTTTCTCACTGATCTTAGCATGGTTCAGATATGTCTTCCACAGACTCCCATGCTTGAACACTGGGCCCCCACAGCTGGCCCTGTTTGGGGGGCTCTTAGAGACTTGGAACAACTGGTCTGACTGAGGCTGGATCACCATTAGGTTGTTGATAAGCCTCAGGCCCGGCCAAGCTTTCTCCTTCCTGATTCTTCAAGATGTGAAGAAGCTGTACTGCAAAATGCCTCGGCCACAGCCAGGATCCAGACAACTACCGCAGCTACTGTTTCTTCTTTTCCACAACAGACTTGCTAGCCCTGAACCTGAACTACAGCAAGTCCTTCCTCCCTCTCTTCCTGCCAGCTCAGTTGTCGTGGAAATAAGAAAATAGCATGAATTTCATCAAGCAGACTTTCATTTCTGCTCTTATATTTTCATTCCTCTAAAATCCCCACTTGATTTTTTTTTCTTGTCATGTTCACAGTTTCTGGTAAAATAATACACATTTTTGTAACAGCGTGGTGTTTGCCATGGTCCACGTCTGAAAATTTTACCACTATGGCTCGTGTCACTTGCTCTCAGCTGTTTTCCCTGACTACGAGCTGAGTGTCCTTGCTTTGTCTGAGCCCTGAAGGTTCACGTTGCACTTCATGTATGACCGGCTTCAGACTTCAGGCACCCTGCAGAGTCCCAGGCATTTTGAACATGGCTCCCTTTCTCAGTATGTAGTTCTCTGAGCCTCCACGGGTGTTGGCATCTGTTTCCTTGGTTTAGCAAGATGTGTACAGCTGCCTGATTTCTTCCTCTTTGTATCATGGTCCAAAATGTGACTCTAGGACAACTTTGACACCACGACACCTTCTTATTGGTTTTCCATCTCTCAGGTATAACGATTATGTGCCATGGTGGCTAATTTCTTAAAATAGCCATCGTTTTATAGCATATTCTGCTCTAATGGTTTACAACGGCAAGGCGCATACAGTGCTGTCCAATCAGACACAACCCCAAACAGTAGCCCTTGAGCATCCAAACACAACAAGGGATAAGGAGGACGATGGGGGGGGGGGGGAAGACCAGATTTCTTCTTGCCTATAAGTCAGTCTTGAAATTAATAGTCAACCCAATAAAAAATATGAAAAGAAATATATATTTGTAATAAAGCTATGAAAAACATGTTCAACCTCCTAAACAAAATTATCAGGAAAACAAGTTTCTCCCTGACCCCTTAGGGTGGGAGTAGAAAAACAGTTTCTCCCCTGGTGGGTGCTGTGGTTGGAAGACGCATTTCCATATGGTGTGTTGTCTTGTCACGTGCTCAAAGCGATGGGCCTCCTGACCTTGGATCGAAACTTCTAGAAAT
This sequence comes from Microtus obscurus, assembly GCA_963919715.1. Lineage (NCBI taxonomy): Eukaryota > Metazoa > Chordata > Mammalia > Rodentia > Cricetidae > Microtus > Microtus obscurus. Next base: position 8,099,987 of record CAWTZC010000381.1, on the reverse strand, counting down.
GTGAGCTAAATATAGCTTTTCCTGTTAAGTTAGCTGTCTCGTATATTTCATTATCCCAATAGAAAAATGAGCAGGACAGCGGGAACGTAAATTTCCCATTTGACCTCTGTGTGTACATGTGTCCTGTAGGTATGTGGAAATGTGAAGGTCAGAGGTCAGCCTTGATGCCAGCTGTCTTCATCACTACCCATCATTTGGTGTGTGTTTGTTTGTTTGGTTACTATGGATCTCCCACCCAAACGGGAACTTACCTACCGTGTCAGCTAGACAACCGGCCAGAGTAGACTTGGGCCCTGTCTGTGTCCACCCTCTAGCGGAGAGGTTCAGACAGCTTGCTGCCTCTCTTGGCTTTATGAGGGTGCTGGGGACTGAACACAGGTCCTGTGCAGAACAGGGGCTCCACTCCCAGAGGTGTCTTTCCAGCTCTTGGTATTTTAGGTTTTAAACATTCCACGACCTTCAACACAGAAAGCTCTGTTTTCAAGAAGGGGGGCATTTAACCCTTAGATCAAAGACCGAAAACTCTCAAAGATCTACACAAACCTTGTGATGGAGAAAGTTGAAAATGATCCCACAATTGGGATCAATAAAATAATTGGTGATGTGTCTAGGCTAATCTATATGCGCTAATAATTGGTTATGTCAATAGGCTAATCTATAGGTGCTAATAATTGATTATGTCAATAGGCTATACGTGCTAATGTAAAATGATAAACACCAGTGAATTAAACATGACAGCAGAAAGGCAAACTTTAGGATAAAATGATAGAATTCCAAGGGGAGGGGAGGGAGAGGGAGGAAGGGAAGAGGACGCCTTCAGGAGCGCGTTCCCACAGTCCCGTTCCTGACTGCACCACAGGCTGGTAAGCAAGTCCTCAGCATATGGACTTTTGAGGCACATTTAAGACGGACTCGACTACAGGCCAGCAGTGTGTACTGTGGTGGTCTCGCAGCGGCAACAAGTCACAGGCCAGTCACACCAGCACAGACGAAAGCAGAAACTCTCCACAGGTTTCTGAGGCTGAGGCAGGCCTTTCGGTAGGCTGCGTGTATCACGTGTGCTGATTCGTTACTTGTAATTCATGGCGGGCTTATCAGGATGTCACCTGGACAGAAGGTGAGCAGTGTCTGTATTTAGTTGAATTTGGGGGTGATGACACACTTTCAGAGGAAAGTGTGTATGTGTGAGGGGGTGTACGAATCTACTCAACGTTTGCTTTACTCCAGTCTCTTGGACTGGTCAGATAAAATAAATATCCTGACCAAGAGCTTGGTAGTACAATAAAGACTAGTGTATGTATGCTAGGCACCTCCTATAAGCTGCTAGGTGGAGAAGTTGGCCTGTAAGAACAGAGAATTCATTCTTTCGCAGTTACATAAAAGCGTCCCTTCCTTGTTTATAGCAAGATGTCAGCTGACTTCACGCCTGTAAGGATAAAGTTCTCAGAAGTGAATACATGTGGTTTGGTTGTTAGTCAGCAAACCGGCAAGGGTGTTTTAAGACTAGCTTCACTGGTTCCAAGTTAAGTCTCACTAACCAAAAAAATAAATTACTAAAGGCAAGATGACCTCACATTCCGGTGTGGGAGACTGGTAAGAGGATATGCCCCGGGTTGAGTGTGGTGAGGCTTCTTCTGACCGTTGAGCAAAAAGCTGTCAGTGAAGAGGCACAGGGGACTTTGCTGGAGACGGTCAAGATGCTTTAACAGAACAGGCGACATTTGAGCTGGATCTTGAAGGATGGACAGGAGTTTGCCAAGCCGATGAGGTGATCTCTATATACGGTGCCCAGTATGGGGCCAGGCACTTGGTGAGACCCAATACATGTTAACATCCAGTTCCAGTCAAGGAAGTGTTCCTGGAAGAGGACACCGGTCCGTTCAGCTCAAGGAACACTTTTTGAGTATCTTGTGTATGTCAGGCGCCGGTCCAGGCTCTTCAATCCTACGTGCCAGGCACAGCCTGTGAAGACAGATAATTATACAAGGGGCTGGTGTGAGCCATGCTCAGAGCGCCTATTTATAGTGTTAGTCCTCCAGATGGAACAGGGATGTTTGCTTTAACACTGCTGACGCATTAGCTCTTGGTTGCAACCCCCCCCCCTCCAGGCCTGGCAGCCCCGAGAAGCAGGTAGCCCACGGCCCTTCCAGGCTCGGTTTCACAAAGGCATTGGCAACAGCCTAGCCCTAGCCTGCCTAGTCTCATCCCTGTGCTCTGGGCTACCTTGGTCCACGTGTGGGGTCAGGTCCAGGCAACAGCTATCCCTCACAACAGAGTAGAAGGTGCTTGATGTTGTGTCTGTCTTAGGCTCACTGACTTAGTCATTTCAACTCTCCTTTGAACCTGTCTGCCCACAAAACCGCAACGCTTAACCATAGGCAATCATACAGTAGAATACAGAAGAGTATAGACATTGAGATGAGCTGTATTATTAGGGTCACAGAGCCTATACATTCTATACCTACCATAGAATGTTCATACGTACAAGGACTACCCTATGGCTGTTTTCGTAGCGGTTCTACTGGCCAAGCTGGGTCACAGTCAATAAAGAAATGAGCCAGGTTCGGTAAAGTTTTTGTTCAATGCTTACGAGTCACTAAGGTGAGAATTAGTCCAACAATTGTACTAAGAAGCAGAAGCACGGAACATTCGATTTGTCAAAGACTGAAGATACAATGTATTAAGATCGAAAGGCAGACATCAAGGACTGCTCTGCCTACTCTCTCCCCTGACTAATGCAGTCTGTATCAAGGCTGACATTTATTATTTATGTATCATATGCCAGGCACAACAAAAGACATTCACATATACTGTCTTGCCTTATATCTTTTTATAATATATTTTTGAGATTTATACATTAATTAATAGGTTAAAGTATATATGGTAGAAAACATGAGGTTTCAAATATTATACATTGTCTAATGACTAAATCATGGTAGTTAACATCTTTATTACTCACACGACTATGGATGTTGTAAGAACATGCGCAGTCAGTCATACATACGCAGGCGATGTGTCGTTCATCCCTACGTCAGGCCCAGGGTTGATACTCCGATGCCCATTCTTGTTTATCCATATATCACACCAATCACTGGTGTGCAGTAGAACAAATTGGGAAATTTGAAGAAGAGGTTTACCCTCCAAGAGCCTAATGCAATTGTCCAGGGGAACCCACACGACTTTAAAGCTTCCGGGTGACTTTAGCCGGCTGTCCGGATTAAGACCGCTGGTCTCTAAAGTTAAAACCAGAAGGGAAGATTTTTGCTCATGAGGATAAGTTTCCGGGAGTGTCACTTTGTGAGCTCTTTTTCAGTTGGCTATAACAGATTGGAGAGCAGTGCAGAGGTTAAGAGCCATTGGTCCTCTTGCAGAGGACTGGGTCCAGTTCCTAGCACCCACATGGTGACTCACAACCATCTGTTACCCCAGCTCCTGGGGCTCCTACACCCTCTTCTGACCCCTGGGCACCAGGAGCACAGGCAGTACACAGACATTCACGACATAAAACACTCATGCATATAAAATAATAAAATTAATACGTGTAAAAAAATGGAAGTGGTTTTGACTCCTAGTCAGATGTGGTAGTGTACACCTGTTATCTAGTTCTCAGGAGACAGAGACAGGAGGATGGTCACAAGTTCAAGGCCAACCTATTAAGACAATGAGCCAGCCTCGGCTACACAGCAAGACCCTCCATCAAAAAAAGAAAATGACAGTCCCTTTCTAAACACTGAAGCTGTAAGAAACACTGGGCATTGGACTCAGGCTCTGACAGCCTCTTGCTGAGCATCTTTGGCATTGAGTAAACTACTATGAAAGAAATAAGAGGTGTTCCTGAAAAGACGTTCTACTTTCCTACAGAGGGAGCAAGCGGATGCAGTTTGACCTCTTTCTTATTGGGGTCACAACAAAGTACCATGCAATGCCTTGAAAAGGCTTTAGAAAAAAAAACTCTCTCATTTTCCTAATCACCCTAATATAAAGTCCACCTGTTGCCTCCATCTCCTGCTGCCGAACGTTCTTCTAACCACAGACAGAATTTCTCCTGACAGTTGCTCCTGGCTGATGCTTCAGCTGAGTGGCATTGTGGATGTATCTTCTTAGTCACTCTTACTCTGATTGGCTGCCTCTCAACCCCCTATAGTCCTTACAATGGGTACAGGATGCTAGAGGCACCAATAGAACTCCTTGACTCCTAGACAAGGTCTCCTTCCCCCCTGCTCTCCAGTGCCAAGCCTTCCCCGCTTTAGAATCAGGATCCGTTGCTGACTGTCATTTCTGTTGTACGGAGAGCACGTGGTGAAGGGACAGCCTGGAATTTTTTCCTGTTTTGTAAAAGAATTACTCTTCACTTGAATGCATGCGCACTGCATCATGGGATTGGAAATGAGAGCCTGTGAGATAGAACTGTAAGATGAGAACAAAAGAACCACAGCAATGCCAACATGTTTCTTAGCTAAGTACTTCAGCTATGGAGAAAAAAAAAACCTATGTATGCATGGATGATACACAGAATCTGTTATAACTGGGGACAGCTTCACAGTCTCATGTGACAACATAAATAAATGATAATTCATTCCACCGTTGTATCTCTCTGTAGTAACAAGACAGTCCAGTCCCTCCAGGTTATTCTTAAAGCAGGCATCCTTCAAAGACGTTCCACAGTTAGAGGGGGCTGTCACTGCAGAGATAGCAGTACCAGAAGGCACGTTACAGGGCAAGAAGGCAAGTTGTCTCGGTTATTTTTTTCTCTCTGTGGTGATACAGTTCTAGTGCAATCCATCTGTCACTGGGTATCAGGCAAGGCTGGGAGTGATGCCACTGTAGGGACTTAGTGTTGGTCTCTGTTGTTAGTGATGGGAACGCTCCCCAGTGGCAGCGACCGGACTAGCCTTGGTGAAGGGCAGGCAGTCTATCTTCTAAAGCCATAGGTAACAAGTGTGTGTTCTCCAGGGCCACACATTCATAAATCAACTGTGCAACCCCAGGGTAGTTAAGAGGAGCGGTCATGTCAAGTGGCCCATGTGATTCATGAAAGTCTCATTCACAGTTGAGCTAGCAGCGATATTCACTTGAGACAGGACTCCCCTGACTCTGCCCACGAGGTCCACCCTGAAACATGTCTTCAGACCTCCTTTATTCCATTTCTGAGAGGGCCTCCAAGTTCCTCACTGCTTTGCGGATCAAGTGCTCGCCCACGAATTAATACAGAACTCTACTTTCTGGGTAAAAAGAGAAGCCAGCTGAAGCCACCCTCCCTGTGGCTTGTCACCTTCCTAAGTGGCAGCCTCAGGTGCACTTGACAGTATTGACCTTGGCTAAACCTCTGTAACCCCGCCTTTCCAGTCTGAGCATGCCAAACGATCGACTTCTATCATGTCCTCTTTACTAAGCCTTCCTCCACTCTCTGCAAGATGAGAACACTATCTTTTCCATAAAATAAGAGATTTTAAAACCTGTAAACACCTGCGTTCTGCCAGGCCTCCTTAGCCTTACTCCCCAGGGAAAGCTGAGTGTGCTATCCACCCATTCCACATCCCCACAAAGCAGGACAATCAGACAGGATAGGGAGTCACGTCAAAGCAGGAACTCAGTTTATTACTGTGAGCATCAGCTTATGTAGGTTAAGTGACATTGTGTGCTATGGCGGTACCTCCAGCCAATGAGGGGCAGCCAATCCCTCCCCTCTGGCTGGAGGGGTGTCTACCTAGATTTTGCTCTCTCATCCCCTTACCCAGTAACTTTGAGATCAGCCTTCAAACTCAAGCCAGGCTTTTCTCTGTCCCTGAGAAAATTTTGGCTCAATAGTGTTCCCTACACACACACATACAGAGAGAGAGAGAGAGAGAGAGAGAGAGAGAGAGAGAGAGAGAGAGAGAGAGAGAAAGAAAGAAAGAAAGAAAGAAAGCAAGCAGGCACATAATTGCATACTCCGAGAGGGAAGATGGCATGGAAGTCCTCAGTGCCATGATGCAAAGCACAAATGTCATTATTATCCCACGTTGTAGAAGGTGCAAAGGAGAAGGCACGTGTGCTTCGTGAAACCCTCACCTTCTGGTGCTGCGACAGGTGACAAAATGCACACCCATGCCCACGATACGCACAGGGAACTCAGGTGTACGAGTAGTAAAGGAGAAAAGCTGATCGATGGCAGGACCCTGGAGAAACCCTGAGGGATGGGTGAGCCCTGGTCAGTGAGCACAGCGCAGGCGTGAGAGTCACACATGTCAGAACACTTCAGGAGAGGGGCTAGTCCCATCATTTCCTTTTTAACATTTTTTGTAGTGCATCAACAGTGGGGTTTAGGCGTAGAGGAAAGAAAGACACTTAAAAACATACCTGCACCCAAAGAAACATTTCAAAACCATGAATATAGCGAAGGAGAGAAAACAGGGGACCTACCCGAGGATGAGTGACATTGCATGGGATATTAAAGTACCATGCTAACGGTGACCAGTCAGATAAAGGGAGTCTTGGGGGACATTTAATCTCACTGTTTTGTTATTTGGCATTATTAAAATTTTGAGCTTCTGTAACTCAGTTTTGTCTAAATGTTGAATATAACCGATTTGTATTTCTTTTCTACTTTTACTGATTCTTTGTGGCTTTTGTCCCACCCCCTCACCTCTGCCCTCTGCCCTCGTAGCCTTCCCCTAAAAAACAAAACCAAATCTAAAAGAAAAACCAGAAAAAAACCCAAAGAAACAAAACCAAGAAAAAATAAACAAACTAACAAAAAAGGAGAAGACTGTCATCATGGAAGCCATGGTGTGGCCCGTTGGGTCACGTGGTTTGCCCTTTAGTCTGTTCGTCTTTACTTGCAAGTGTTCATTGCCGTGGGTCATTGGTCTGGCTCAGGGCCTCTGGTTTCTGCCACACCACCACCAACAGACTCTCAAGGTTTCTCTTAGTTATTTCGTTGCTGTCCTGTGTCATGGAGATCCTGTGGCAGGGTATTCTTTGTACACTGTGACGATGTGTCTTTGCCAAGGCAGCTCCTGATTGGTTTAGTCAAGAGTTGACTGGCCAATAGCTAGGCAGGAAAGAATAGGCAGAACTGGGGAGAGGAATAAACTGCAGATGGATATAGGAAGACGTGGAAGGCATGGGAGACACCAGCGAGACACGGAGAGAGTCAGACATACAGAATGAAGGAAAGTTTTTGTTTTAAAAAAAGTCACTGGCAGAACATGCATTAATAGACACACGTTAATTTAAGTTACAGGTGCTAATGGGGCAAGCGTAAGCTAAGGCTAAGCTTTCATAATTACTAATCAGTCTCCATGTCATTTGGAGACTGGCAGTCTCAACAAGAAAATACTGCTATATTTGGTGGCCCAGATGGGGCACATAAATCTACATAGGGCCTGAGGAAGCTGAAAAAATTCCAAAAAGAGGATAACTATATGGTTTTCTTTGGGTTCACCTTCTTATTTAGCTTCTCTAGGATCACGAAATTGACCATGGACCATTACCTCACTTTTCTCAGGGTCCTCTAAAGATAACTGTTGTCCCCAGGCAACAGGAAGTAATTTTAAGAACATGATGCCCACATTGCTAAGAGGTGGGGTGGGTGGTTTTTGGTTGTTTGATGAGTTATGGATGTTTGTCATTATTTGGTGTGAGGCTTGGTTATAAGTTATTATTAGCTGTGGTCAGGGAAGAAACTAAGCAAAAAATGTTAGATTCAGGTATCTCAATCAGAAAAGAAAAAAAAGGGAATATAGCAATGGTAGAATCAAAGAGTAGATTATTAAATCTATTTTTAAGCTCAAAAAGGAACTACTAGTCTTAAATATTTAATATTAGTATGGATTTTGTATATTGACACAAATTTAAGGTTATTTTGTTATACCATACATGTTTCTACTCTTGTTTAAGGTATTTTTGTATATTGGTACAAATTTAAGGTTATTTTTGTTAAACTGTATATATGTTTCTTGTTTAAGGTATTGCATGTAAGAAGCATATTTAAAAATGTAATGTAAATTTATAGTCCTTGAAAGTCATTACAAACTATTCAGGATAAATAAGAAATGCATTGTAATTCATCTAACCATCAAAATTGTTAAGCCATGTGAGGTATGTTTTCAACGTTAAACACATATATTTTAGATAGACCGATGCTCCTCAAACACTTAGAGGCCGACAGAATATGTTACCTAAGATGTTTTAATAACAGAAGACTGTTCATGACAGTGAGACACATCTGCTGCTGGAAGCCCCAATGTACTTCAAAAATGGATGATGGGCGTTGAAGAACATGCATATGGAGTGTGCTTTAATTTATGACAAAGATAGTCACTGTACAGACAAACTGCTGTTGCCTTGACTGCTGACAGTATGCTGTCCAAATTGTACAAACAGGACACAAAAGAAGGCAAGTGCTAAACTTTGCCAACACAAGGTAGGATAGTCCTTCAAAATTCCTACTTTACAGAAAAGTTTGTCAGACATGCTGGCTGTAGGCCAAAGATAGATGCCCCAATATTGCAGTGCAACCTTAGGTGGCTGTCCAGAGAGTCAGCCGTCTCTGTCATTTCTATAGTTTGAGAAGTTGCTTGCTCTACACCTCCTATTTATCCATAAGCTTCCTGTTTATATCCTTCTCAGGTCTTTACTGGGGTTGAAGACAAGATAGTTATAGTCACAGTTTTCTTGTTACCAAATTCAAAGGAGAAAATTGTATAAGAGATGCAAAGTTTATAAGGTTGAGAAACATAAAAGTTTGAGTTTTTATCTGAGAAGATGTTTTTAGGGCTAAAATATATTTTTAGGATGGTAATACAAGTTGTAATAAAAATGGCTTAGGTACAAAACTTTAAATTCATCAAGATAGGATATATAATAAAGTATTTTCTCTGAATATGCCAAAATCAAGTGGACTGGACATTGTGAATGTAATTCTTCCCTAATAATTGGTCTTATTGCATATAGTTTTACTGTGTTAGAGGTTTTTTTTTTTTAATTAAAAAAAAAAAGCTTTCCTTTTTATTTAGATAAAAAGGGGAAATGTTGGGGCTGGAGAGATGGCTCAGTGGTTAAGAGTATTGCCTGCTCTTTCAAAGGTCCTGAGTTCAATTCCCAGCAACCACATGGTGGCTCACAACCATCTGTAATGAGATCTGGTGCCCTCTTCTGGCCTGCAGACATACACACAGACAGAATATTGTACACTAAATGTGAAGATGTGTTGCTGTGCATGGTTTAGTAAAAAGCTGAATGGTCAATAGCTAGACAGGAGAGAATAGGCAGGGTTTTCAGGGAGAGAAAGAAAGAGAAGAAGGAATTTAGTCAGGCAGAAGACACCAGGGACACTATATGGTACAGTACAGACATACAGTACAGAATAGAGGTAACCAAGCCACTCGTCACAGCTTAGATTAAGAAAAGCTGATTAATTCAAGTTACAAGAGCTAGTGGGACAAGCCTAAGCTAAGGCCAAGCTTTCATAATCAACAGTAAGTCTCAGGTTATTATTTGTGGGCTGGTGGTCCAACAATAGTCCAACAGGAAAGCATGCTACCTAGGGCACTCAGATTGGCATGGCCCCCAAGACAGCGTGACCCAGAGGAGTGTTCTAAACCTCTGTAAAATCCAGAGATCTTGCTTGACCACCACAGTCTTTATGTTACAGATATTTTTAGAGAGACAGAAAATTCTTCTGGGATAAACATCCCCAAGGATTGAACAACGGTCATTTATAGTCTTACAAATGCAACCGTGTGGTCTAAAGAACCTGTCTAAACCGGTCTAAAGAACCTGTCTAGGAAATGTACAAAGCTAAATGTGCTCTGAACTTAATTTCAACTTTCAAATTCAGATGCTCTCTGAGGGTTTATCTGGCGGCGTTGACTAGGATCAAAATACGCGGTATCGTATTCTGAAAGAATTGAACATCAGGTATTAAGAGGCTTTAATCATATAAATGAGCCCTCATTTAAGGTCTAGTGTTGAACTTAAGATGGGCTCCAGCAGGGGTCGCTATCGTCGCGCTGGTTCCCAAATCTGTGCCCTCTCTGTGTCCGGGCTGTGTCTATGACAGGTCTGTTCTTAATTTACCTTGATGGACTCTAAGGAGACAATCTCTGTTCCCATATTAATTCAGATTGCTCTTTGAAGGAACTTGGGAAAACCCATCCTGGCTGTCTTGCTCTGATGTCCCCTGACCTTGTTTAGTTACTAGCTCTCTCAGCCTGACATCAGAGAATCTTTACCTCCACTGATGTTGGTGCTTTGAGAGAATGTATTCCACTTGACAAGCAATGCTCATTATTATTAATATTATTATTATTATTTTGAAGAACTATAATAAGGATATTTCTTTTACATATAAGAAATACTTTTTAAAGATACAAAGTTCAATTCTATCTCGATTTACTTTTATTTTCTTCCTAACTTGCCCAAAAATATATTCACCTCCCTTGGGACCCAGAAAATGTTATATTATCCATGAGTAATCTATTATTCTGTAGTCTTGATTATGGTTTATACCCCCATAGTAAACCTGCTACATATATGAAGCTAGAAATGGACCAGGTCAAATTTGCAATAGAAGGATGTGGATTCCGTAACAGTTCTAATGTCAACATTCTATTTGGGCTCTAAAAATAGAGAGACTAAAACACTACATAAAGTTAGCACTCTCTGTGTCTGTGATGCTGAAAGGGGGGGTCCAGCAAGCCCAACATTCCCAGGGTATCATAGCCCTCCCTAAGTCTTGTATTAAGGCAAAAGCTTATATCCTAGGTCTTAGGGTCTTTAAAAGGGTGGTTCAGTTTAAGACTACTCTAAAAGGGGTTCATTCTACCCTAAATCTTTTCCCAGAACTCTGTGTGTTACTGAAAACCTCACTTTGGTTCTGTTGCACCAGGAGCCCAGGAAATTAATTCCCGTACCACAAAGAGTAGCTCCTAGTCCTTCGGCAGACTTCTACACATCTGCCTTCCTTTTCTCATTAGACAGAGACTCAACCCTATCAGTGCCGACTTTACATAAGGACACTGTTCAGTTGGCACAGCTAACTGACGAGTTTCTCAGAGCTCTAACCTGGAATGGATTCCTCATCCAGTCATTTTTGACTGGGGTTGGAGTCACAGTATAGTCACGGCTGTGATGCAGAGTGGAAGAGGCTTCCCTGATAGAGGTGTGTGAGCTGAAGAAGTCCTCCACATGAGTTCTCTGGTGTCCCTCCCTGTCCTCACCTCCCAATAGGGCTTCCCTTGCTGGAGTACTTTCCATGTTGTAAGTACCCGAACTTTCTCCTTTATAAATCCATTCTACTGCGAGGCTCTTACAGGGCTAGACTCTGACCTATTACAGAAGTACTCTCGTATCCAGCAAAATCCTGGCACACAGTAGGTAGACTCTGATCTATTACAGATGTACTCCTGTATCCAGCAAAATCCTGTCACACAGTAGGTAGACTCTGACCTATTACAGATGTACTCCTGCATCCAGCAAAATCCTGGCACACAGTAGGTAGACTCTAATCTATTACAAATGTACTCCTGCATCCAGCAAAATCATGGCACACAGTAGGCAGACTCTGACCTATTACAGATGTATTTCTGAACCTAGTACAATCCTGACACACAGTTGGTAAACTCTGACCTATTAAGAATCTACACCTGCATCTAGCATAATTCTGACACATAGTAGGTAGTAGCAGCAACAATAAAGAAAAGACTCTGTACTAAAGTGTAACATTTATGACAAGGCTATGCTATTTTAACAGCGTGGTTACTACAGTAGTCATACAAGGGTCACTCATGTAAGTAGTGAACCTGTCAATCAACATTCTGTTCAGTGTTACATATTAGAATAGTTAGACCCACTTGTTTCATAGGTTCATTTGATTGGAAAATCTTTTCTCAACCCTTTATTCTGAGGCAATGCCTGTCTCTGAAGTTGAGATGTGCTTCTTGTATACAGCAGAAGATTGGATTCTGTTTTTTTATCCAGTCTGTTAGCTTGTGTCTTTTTATAGGTGATTTGAGTCCATTGATATTAAGAGATATTAATGACCAATGATTGTTAATTCTTGTTATTTTTCAGTGGTAGTGTTTGTGTGTCTCCCTTCTTTGGGGTTTGTTGGTGGGAGGTTATCTGTTGCCTGTGTTTTGTGGGTGCAGGTAAATTTCTTGGGTTGGAGTTTCCCTTTTAGTACTTTCAGTAGGGCTGGATTTGTGGCTAGGTAATGTTAAATGGGTGCAATAATCTGCGCTTGCATCCATGGCCTTTGGGTGTCTTCAACACAATTGTTCTCTTCAATTCAAACTTTTGTAAATGGTTATTCTTGTGTCAGGCCCATTACTAAGTGTTGGGTCCAGGGGGGTCACTCAAAGACAAGGACAGACCACCAAAGTCCAATAAACCAGATGCAAACTTTATTCCAGAAACCAGAATCCAGGACAAAATAAAAAAATAAAATAAAAAAATCTCCTCGGGGCACAAAAAGCTTATCAGCTAGCTGAGACCACAGCCAGAGGTGGATTTTGTTGGACTTGTGGCAAAAGGCTGGTTTCTGAACCCACCTTTTTATAATAGGGGCACCAAACATTAGGTCTAAACAAAGAAATTTGTACGATCTCGAGGTAAAACTTAGATACAGATTGCCTTATTTTACAATCTCCATTAACAGAGGTTTTTTAAGTTAAATTGGTGTTTGCATTTAATCCATTGTCTTCCCTAGTACTTTTAGGTGATGTTTATTGAAGCCCTGTGGTCTCCCCTTTGACGCTGCCAGTTTCACATAGCAAGGATAATGTATAACCCAGAGGTCATATATCTATCTCCTAAAAGTTGACTCAGCTCATATCCAGAGGCTAGCTCTCAGTTTGCAGAGAGATGGTTTGGCCTTGTAAATAGAGCTATGGGTTATAAAACAGAGTAACCCACTGTTAATAGTTAATCCTCAAGCTGCTGAGAAAGCTGCTGACAGCCTGTTCTCATTCTCCTAGATTTACAACTTTATATTTCTTTATTTCTACTTCCTATTTCTGGAATCTACACTTTTATTTTCTTATTCTTGGGCTCTTCCTAAAAGCAGAAGAAAAGAAAGTACTAAGAGTATTTTGTCATAACTTTCCCATTTTAGGAATACAATAATGTATTAATAAAAACGGTACTACATTTCTAAAGAAACTCAACTCCTTAAGTAGAAAGTATACGTGGTACAGATAAAAGGCATGGTGCAGTAGGTGAATGTTTATTATTAAAAAAAATTTAGATATTACTAAAATAGTACCCGTGACACAAACCAGAAAATGGGCACTTGGATGCCGAGAACAGAAGCAAGGAACACATGATTAAAGGTTGCTGACATAAAATTCATGCCCTGTAATTTTTTAAGCTGTTTATATCGCTGTCTCACATGGAAAAACATTATAGTTCATGCCGTCTTGTCTTCATCCTTGCTTCCCTTCATTGTGGATCTCGGTGAGCACCCCACATCCAGTCAGTCTTTGGTGGGTAGTGTCAAGGTCAGGCTTGGCTGGTCGTAAGATCATTTAGTGTTTACAGATTCCAGAAGTGGCGTTCAGTTGTCTGGTGCTGTTAACAGATGTTAAAGCCAGCTGCCTTTGGGTTTGCTCTTTGAGAATTTCTCTGGCTTGGCAGCCTGAGGGTGGGAACCTAGAGTACAGGTGAAAACTAGATAGAGGCAGGCAGGAGGAAGCTGTCCACGCACTCCTTCTGGCCCACGCGCCAAGGGAGCGAGCTTTCTTTGCCTCCCTGTCCTGCAACCGTGCACTTGGAGCAGTTGCTGGGGCCGGTGGCTTTCTGTCTAGGGCCAGTGGCTTAGTTCTATGCAAAAGCCCTCTCCCCTTGCAAAGACCTTCTGTGTTCTCCCAGCAGCAGAGCAGGTAAGCTTTTACATTGCTTTAGTTTGTGCTCAAAAAAAGTCTAGTGGGGGGGGGCGGCAATATGTGTCTGTAGGGATTCTACAGGCCATTGTCACAGTGAGTCACGGTGGTGGGGGGAGCATTTTTTAAAGAACTAACAAAGGGAAAAAATGTGTAAAAGACATCTTATTGGTGCCTCAGGGGATCAAAATTTTGTATGCTTTTTCTCATCTCTTCAGCAAATCTGTTAGGTTGATTACTGCCATTTGGAAGACAAGAAAACTGAGCCATAGAGCACTCAAGTCCTTGGCCCAAAGCCACGGGGCTAAGACCATGATTCAAACCTAGGTCTGCTACCAAATCCTTCAGTCTTTTCACCTGGCTGGAGTTCTGCTAAAAGGGGTCAGGGAGAGTGGAATCTAAGTTCGGAAGAGTCCTTCCTGTGCTCCTGTCTGCATATGAAACATTACTTCCCTTTTTATTTTGCACCGTGTCTCTCGGCAAGCAGAAGATTTATTATTACAGAGTGTTTCCTGCCAGCGCAGTCTATGAGCTGACTTGCAAACATTGCCTTGCCTTCTGTCACTGTTCATATTTACCCAGGGGTGGCTGAGTCCTTGTTAGCATCCTCTCCGAGCAATGAACTGCTCCTTCAAGACCTTGGGAGGATACTGAGGGGAGGTAGGGAAAGGTCATTTATATGAGACTTTAGTTGGGAGCAAATGGTTACTACATAAGAAATATGAGTCTTGTTCCTGGTGGTTTAAGAAATAGAAGCCAAAGGTAAGCTGAGAAAAGAAATGAACTGGCCAATAAACCATGAAAAACTCTAAGTTTTTCTGATCCCCAAAATTGGAAATAATATTCGATAATATTTGTGTAGGCGATACATATTCATATTCACCATCTCCAAACACATATGCTGAATCTTAATTCTAATCCTCACTGAGAATTTATGTGAGATGGGACCTTTGGCTCAAATGGCCTTCTTTTTTTTTCAATTTATTTATTTTATATGTATTGGTGTGAAGGTATCAGATCCTGGAACTGGAGTTACAGACAGTTGTTAGCTGTCATGGGGGTGCTGGGAATTGAACCTGGGTCCCATGGGAGAACAGCCAGTGTTCTTAACTGCTGAGCTATCTCTCCAGCCCCCTCGAATGGCCTTCTTATTAAACAGACCTGGGAGAGCTGCATGTCCCTTTCTAGCATGTGAGAAACCCACGAGGAAGAGGCAGTCTGTGGCCCAGAAGAAATCACTCATCAGAACCCAACCACACCGATGCCAGAGTTTTAATTCTCAACCCCACATCTGCAAAAACACATTTCTGTTGCTTATAAGCTAACCGTATCTAACATACTTTCCTATAGAGGCCAAGTGAGCTCGCAATTGATGCAGATATGATAGGAAGTCAATCAAAAGTCAATCAGAGAGGGGTGGAGAGTGCCTAGCAGTAAGTGTTTGCGCTTAGAAAAAACCCGAGTTCAGTTCCCAGTAACAATGTCTGATAGCTCACCACCACTTCTGACTCCACCTTCTGGGCACCCAACCCCTCTTCTCGCTTCCACGAGCACCCCCACAGCATGGTCACGCACACATGACATGATCAGCGTGTATGCAGGCGATCTCCATGTCTTGGGGATAGCAGACAGTTGTGAAGGGAGGCAAGGAAAAGAAAAGAAAATTTTAAGAAAGTTAAATCAGAGAGGCATAGGGCAAATATGCACTGCCCAGTATTTTATTTTATTATCTATGTATAATAAATATACATATGTCCATATATATGCTAGTATGTAGAAGGGATTTATTGCATGGGTTTACTCTTCTGTAATATGATCTAGTAAGCCACGGAAGCATTCAGCGCAAGACTGAGTTATTTGCTTATCTGATCGCGGTGGCCGAAGAAGGGAAGCCTGGGTGTGAAAGACAAGCTTCCTCTAGAATCCCATGTGCACCTGCCCCTCCTTTCTTCCTTCTCTCTGTTAGAGTTGTCCATCTCCCTTATCCAAGGCCAGTTCTTGCTCCTCTACCTGCAACCCTTGGAAGTACTGGCCATCAATAAATAACCTTTCATCTCTACCATAGCTTCAGTTTGGCGTCCTGTCCATCCATTGGTAATAGATCCTCAGGGAGAGAGGGGCGTCACCTTCTTCCAGCATCCCCTCCAGCTGCTTTTATTGTAGCTCTCTCTTGGCTGGATGTTACTTCTCCCCAGCCATTTGTTGAAATTGGGGGCGCCGGCTTGCGTCCCCAGCACCCCGGCCGCCTGGCTCTTCCCAAACACACCTTATTCATTTACACTGCTTGCCCACTAGCTCTAGTCTCTTACGGGCTAACTCTCGCACCTGTCTAACCCATTTCTTATTCTTGTTGCACCCCAAGGTGCGCTTACCGGGAGATTCTAGCCTACATCCATCTTGGGTCGGTGCACGCACCTCAGAGAGCCGAGGATCCGGCCAGAGAGGAGGCGGCTTCTTGAGTGGAGCTGTGCATCTCCTCACTCTCTTCCTGTCAGCATACTATTCTGTTTCTCCACCCACCTATGTTCTAACCTATAGGACCAGCCAAGCAGTGTCTTTATTTTAACCAATGAAATCAACAAATTGATAAACAGATTGATATATGACACTCCCACTTCAGCCATTAGCTGATGGGACTCCTCAAAGTGAGCCCCAGGTTCTTCTCTTTCTGTTCTAACTTCACTCTTATGAAGACTCTGTTCTTCTCCTTGACTGTCTGAGGCTCTAATCCAAATAGCCTCCTGCTGTCTTCTTGTCTCCGCTTGGATGTCTCCCCAAAGCCCTAAGCTCAACATGTTCCAAACTAAAGGCAAGACATTTGTCATTAAACTTCCTCCCCATTCTGTCTTGCTAAAGGCCTTAACAACTGCTCAGACAAGCCTTCCAAATACCGGAGTACAAACTCTGACTCAGCGATATCTCTTTCCCAAGTCAATTCACAGGCAGGGGGTCATTAAATATTTCTTAAATCCATTCATTTTTAGTATTCCCACCGGCATCACTTTGTTCCAAACCCTGTACCGCTGTCCCCTTCTTCCCATGTCCACCCTCTTTGTGATCCAGTGTGCTCTCCAGCCTACATTTTAAAAATGGGATTTACCTTTAAAATATTTCGGAGCTCTCCTTTGCTCTGAACACAAGCCTAGATTCCCAATAGGACACACACAACTCTTCATATACCAGCCTTGGCACAATCTCGCTTCGCTTTCCCTTGACCCCTTGTCTGTCCTCCAAGTGTCTAGAAATCATAAGAATACTATGAATGGTGTTTTGATGAGTGGTTTTAAATAGATGTTCATATTTATCACAATAAATCGTAAAATTATAAGAAACAGGCCTAGACTCTTTCGTCATAAACACAGAATAACACGATAACAACTGGAACATATAAATAACATGAGATCAGGGAAGCGTCCCGGAAGTATCAGAACTACTGAGGTGAGTGAAAGCGGAGGGGTATGTAATCAGTAGGCTTGTTTCTTCTAGATAGAGGTCTCGATCCTGCAAGGAGATCCTGGGCCCTAGAAGGGGAGTCCAGGCCCTGGAAGGGGAGTCTGGGTCCTGGAAGGGGAGTCCATACCCAGAAAAAGGAGTCTGGACCCTGAAGAAGAGTCCGGGTCCTGGAAGAAGAATCAGGGTCCTGGAAGGGGAATCAGGGTCCTGGAAGCGGAATCAGGGTCCTGGAAGGGGAATCAGGGTCCTGGAAGCGGAATCAGGGTCCTGGAAGGGGAATCAGGGTCCTGGAAGGGGAATCAGGGTCCTGGAAGGGGAATCAGGGTCCTGGAAGGAAAGCTTGGACAGAATATATTTAGGTAAATCTAGGAGTCAAAAACGATTGTGATGACTTTGAAACTGAAACTAAGGGAATTCTGCCCATAGTCTCAGGTAAACAATAAGAAAGTTGGTTACTGTACCAGATCCTGAATGAGTAAGTTGGCCTGCGGGAAACCACAGCCCGCGTCTACACCTGCACGGAGGAAAATCTGACGACGTGTTGCCTGGGTGGAGGGAGACTCCTGAAGATGGGAAGTCAGTCTGGAAAAGGACCGATTCTTCTTCTCGAGTTGAGACAAGAGAAAAGTACCGTGTGGGTTCCTTCCTCACGGAGAATGCTCTTTTACTGAGTAGATGACCCTCAGAATTGAAAATCATACCATAAAGCAACCACGTGTGGAAGCCGGCAGATGAACGCAGTGGGACCCATGGTTTGGAAGAACAGAATCGCACGAAACAGATGTTTACAAATTCTGTCCAGAGTATTCAAAGGAAGGAGAGAAGGAACGCAGATCACAGATAAAAAAAAAAAAAAAAAAAAAAAAAAATGGAGTGGAGATAGATGGGGGGAATCTAGTAAAACATTTAGAGGCCGAAGTTCTGTCCAAATCTGTCTACCTGCCCCTTGCCGCTTCTGTGCACCACCCTCGCCATCCGTCCAGCCTCGACCTGAAGTCACTTTCTAGGTACCCTTGGCCAACCTCTGAGAGGACACCGGTTTCCTCTGTTAGAAGCTCCCACGGCTACTTCTCCCTCCCCAACCCACAAATGCTCAGCACAAGTCTACTTTCTTGGTCAGTGTGCGTCGGTGCCGAAGTGGAGGGTACCAGGTCTGCCTTGATTCCCACCTCCTTCTCAGTACCCGGCTGAATGCACAGCACGGGCGATCCTGCCGGGGCAACTACTTTCCTTGTCGTTCTAGTTTACTCCTGATGGCTCTGGTAATTATTAAACAGCACTTCCACCCTTTTGCACACAACTAGAGCAATAAATTGTATCAATGCTCTCAACGCTGGCTGATAAATTTCCTGAAATAAAACGCCGAATTTGCTATCTCCCGCCAGTCCTTTTCTTCAGATCTCACGAAGACCGTGGTTTTCTCTGATTCTTCTTTCTTCCTTCTAATTTATGCATTTCCTCCAGCCCTCATTCGGCCTTATTTTCTATCTAGCTAGTTTAGAAGGAACTATTTCTTTAAAAAATACTTTATTATACTGTTGGTACATTTCCTTGCTGCCTAGCCATTCATGAAATAATCCTCGTGCTTTCTTAGCTTCTTTCAGTATATTCTGTGATGTCTTTGTCCCAGCAGGACACGTTGACACAGTTTCAAGTCATTGCTCCCTGGTTCAGACAGGCCCTCTGGGTGCCGAACCTCATAGCCCACAGCCCAGCCCGAGCATGGACCGCACTGCACCAGGGTTGTACGCATAAATGGTTCTGCCTCGGGGGGTCTAGCTCTTAATTCCACTAGCGTTTCACCCAAATTCATATTGTGTAACAACCTTAGCAGCTGACTTTAAAAACTTTTACAAATATAGCCAGGTGGTGGTGCTGCGTGCCTTTAATCCCGGGAGACAGAGGCAGGAGGATCTCTGTGAGTTCGAGGCCGGCCTGCTCTATAAGAGCTACCTTCCAATTTATTAACATTTCTATATATTTGTACCTAAGTGGTCTCGGGTGTCTTTATGGTACCTGTACTGAGAAGTCACAGTGGCACATGCCTGTGATCCCACCACTCGGTAGGCAGGGGCATGAGGATCGTGTCGAAGGCCAGCATGACCTTGGTGATAGTTTTACCACTTTAGGTTGCCAGGTTATACATCCCCACCTGTGTTCTCAGCCATAGCAAGTTCATTTTCGCCGGGTTTCCCTAACTC
Source organism: Microtus obscurus (assembly GCA_963919715.1). Classification (NCBI taxonomy): domain Eukaryota; kingdom Metazoa; phylum Chordata; class Mammalia; order Rodentia; family Cricetidae; genus Microtus; species Microtus obscurus. Next base: position 8,080,468 of record CAWTZC010000381.1, on the reverse strand, counting down.
TGTCTTCCTTACCCACTTCACCTTCGTTTACTTCTTTCCTCTTAATCGTTGGCGAGCTCTTGGCCACTGATGCTTTTAGCTCTTTCTCCTCTTAGCTAGTTTCCTAGCTGGCTCTGAATCTGGCAGCCTGGGACCTCTATCTCTTTGATGCTGGTTTTAATTCTTGTCTGTGTAAATCCACTCGTGACCCAAGGGAGGTATTGCCCGGGAGCAATAATCACCCAGGAAGAGAAAGAAAGAGATTCCACTGAATTTGCTAAGCAGTTGTATCGTTTGTCTCTGGCCCGAGAATATGAAAAATACTACGAAAACCTGACAGCTTCCCGAAGACTCTCTTTCTCCTTCAGTGTCAAGAGAACGGTTACAGCGTGGTGGCAATGTCAAGTGGCGACATCACTGAGGAACGGCTTAAATTCACCCAACGGAGGAGATTCTATTCCTAGATCCTACAATGCTGCCAACAAGAAACACAAGCTGGAGAGAAGAGTTGAAACGAGAGACTGCCAAACAGTCTTTGGCAACCATGTGGGCTCCATCTAGGTACACCAAAAGAGAAGCCATGTTTCTGGGCAATGGAGTCCTTCTTTCTCAACAGTCCAGGCCACACGGCTTCTGCACTTCACCAATCCATGTTTCCTGCTCTGTCTAAACCGTGAGGGTCAGGGGATGCAGTGAGAGACGCATAGGAGTGGGCAGGCTTGTGATTGACTCTGATAGCTGCCAAGTTAACCTGCTTCTGCATCTTCATCTGTGAAGTGAGAACGCACGCCTCACTGAGCTAAGGCGAAGACTAACACCGCAGCAGTACCTAACAGGACATCTGATATAAAATCAGTGTTGCGGAGAGCAAGTTTCATGAAAGCTGTCGCTGGGTGATTTGTTTCTTTCCTCCCTGATTTTGTCTTCCTATTTCTTCACACATAGGTGTCAGCATTTCTAATCAGAACTGAAGAAAAACCGATTTTAGCTTTTAGTTTAAAAATGCTGAGAAGGCGCTGGTTTGCCAATAGAAGTAGGCGGTTCCATGCGTCTATTTGATTTCAGGAAGGTATCCAGCCTTGTCCGTCAGCAACCTGAGTACCGCTTGTTCCCAAAGGGCCCTGCTGGAAGAGTGGAGTCGGGTGAAGTCAGGGTGCTGCATCAGGACATCAACGCCATGACACGGCGGTGGGAACATGCTCATCCAGGAACATACGTTCCTCTCTAGAGCGAAGAAACAGCTCGACATGTGAGGTGGGCAAAGAGCAGATATTTATGATTTAATAGAGATATTTATTATTTAATAGAGCAGATATTATTTAACAGAGCCCCGACTCTGCCTGGAATATGCATGCCCGCAGTGCCAGCATTATCGAATATGGCCCAACGTCAGACTTCTAAGGCCTTTGTTTCATGGATAAAGGAACTGGGCTCTGAGGAAGGGAGGGACTTGCTGAAGTTAGCACAGCCAGGTCTTTCTGCTGGGGCCCAGTGCACTTGCTCTGAACAAGTCTAAGGACAGAATTTCTGCTTCCTGTAGCAATGTGGGGGGCAGGGGGCACCTGGCCTAGGCACACAAAAACTGTTGGTCATAAAGAATGTTGAATTCTTTATTGCTAACCTTTTCTTATAAGAAACATTTGGAAAGACCACAGGGAATGTGCAGGACTACCCTCCTAGCCAAACAGCCTCCATCTTCTGTGGAACCCTGGGAAAGAATTTTAGCAATACTTCTATTCTATATAATTTGGCTTCTAATGGCAAAACTTCCTTGTAGTATGTGTGTTAGCGAATGCTGGTCTGAATCTTGGCAGTTCACACATAAAACCCTCAAGAGGCATAAAAGAGCAGCCTAGGAGTGTCCTAAAAAGAGCAAGAAGCTGAAACAGAGGGCAGTAGATATACTCTCCAGGCCCCACGTGATGACATTTTTAAAGAAATTGGAGAGGCGTCTGAAGTCTTAGCCTCGGAGAGGATGAGGCAGTAGGATCATAGGTTCGAGGCTAGTTAAGACGCTGTTGCGAAAACCTAGCAAATAAGAAAAACAGAGGAGAGGGAAATATTTCCATCTAGAATTTTAAACATCATGTGAAAACTTGCTGAGGAAAAGCCAATGAAGTCTAATAGTTGAAAAGAAAATTTGTAATTTTTCAGTTTCTTCCTGGAGAGACTCAGCTGCAAGCTCTCAAGAGTCTTACATGGAATTTCTGAGAGTTTTACTTTCTGATTGCTTCATAGGTGCTGCTTTGTAATTTTGTAGGAAATAACGAAGAGAGAAACTATATTAATAAAATGTATTTGTGTAATAGCCTTACTGGGAAATGATGTTTTCCGCCATTTAAGTTTTGTAGATTTTTATATATATTATCATAGGGTAAAGACATTTATACTGTGAGGTACAGGAAACTGGCAGTCAAGAGAATTATAGGTCAGTAAACTGTGGGTAACACACTTGGGGAACAAGGTCCCTTGGCAGGTGCAGATGATCTATGTAGATTATGGGAATGTTTATCAGTAATGTCAATATTAGCAGTGCTCTCTGCGCCAGCCTTCTGTGGTGTGGGTACTGTTTCTTCAGGGTGTTTCTGAGATCATCGTAAAGTGTGCTAGACTCCTCTTCATCAGATCCCCGTGTCTCTACTCACGGTGACCTCAAAAGATCCTCTCTGGTCACACGTTACCCCCCTACCACAACCAGCCTCTTGGGAGTGTCCAGATTTACATGGCAATTTTATCTACCCCATGTACAGCTTTTTCTGTGATTCTCCAAGATCTGAGTAGTCTCCAGAGAGAGAGACGGAAAAAAAATTCTCTAGTGACTTGAAGGCACAACATTTTCTTAAGACCCAATTGCTTCCTTCAGGCATTTATTATTATTATTATTATTATAAATTTTCACCTTCTTCCCTCCTCCCATTACCCTCCTCCTCTTCCCCCCCCCCTTTTTTTTTGCAGTCCAAAGAGCAGTCAGGGTTCCCTGCCCTGTGGGAAGTCCAAGTCCTCCCCCCTCCATCCAGGTCTAGGAAGGTGAGCATCCAAACAGACTAGGTTCCCACAAAGGCAGTACATGGAGTAGAATAGGCATTTTTTTTTTTAAAGAAAATATCCATTTACTTCCAAAGAACTCTGTGGTTTCAATATGTGGACTTGTCCCAACTTCTCAAGGAAAACAGGCCATACATAATGAAGAGAAGCCATCCAGTACCAGAAAACCCTGGTTCACTTTGCCGGCTGGGGAGGGTCACTGGTGGCAGCTGGGGAGGGTGTGGCTGGCTTGGGGCGGTGGCTTTCTGGCATTAGCCCTTGAAGTATTAAAAGGAACCAGCTGGGCCCCATTTCAGAGAAACTAGCAGGGTAGTTTGGGTTAGGAGAGTGAAAAAGCATGCCGTTTTTAAGGGACACCAGGCAATTCTGGTCTGCTAGCCCAAGGACCACACCGAAGAGTGTTGAGACCTAGAGAAAACATGACAGAAGTCCAGCACCTGACCCCACAGGCGCCACAGGGTGAGGGCATCCGGGGCCAGGAAGGGAATGCTGCCCTGCAGTAAGTAGAAAATTGCTTTTGTCTTAAAAATCTAGCAGTGTTTCGGATAAAGTATCACGGTATGAAATGATGCTCAATTTGCCAAGAATCCCCACGGCGTCGACTGAATTCAGATTTTTTTTTTCTCACAGAGAATAAGGAGTATAGTCTGCCAGACCCCTCTTAAAAAGAGAGGCCTTTGCATCCTGCTTTTACTGCAGCAGTTCTTGGGACAGCAGGGAGGAATCGAGCTGCTTTTTCCTTGGACGCCCTCCTTTGCTGGCTAGCTCTGTGTTTAGGTCAGCTTCTACTAAGACGAAGCAATGAGAGCTACACCAAGAAAATAGGCAGGAACAATGGAGAAAAGGCAGAATGCCTATAGCAGGTAAAAGATCAGGAAAGAAAATTATCAAAACAAACACCTTGTTCCTTGATAGAACCATTACTACATGTAGACTGTATCACAATCGCCAAAACTCTGCTCCCCCAAATTATGAAGTTGTAAACCATGGTCCGTAGGAAGATGACATTTGGAGCATGAACCGCTCCTGCCTCTCACCCAATTGCTGGCAGTGGGTGCTGGCCCTTTCTGCGGCCCTGAAGGGCAAGCCTACCACAAGAAAGAGTGTAAGCCCCATCCCAGGAGGCAAAGAATTGTTAGTGTGTCCCATTCACATGTCCGGGCAGGTGCAAGCTCATACAATTTCTTCATGGTTAAAGTCTTGAATTGTATAATTTTTGCTTGTCTGTTTACTTCTTTACATGTGTGTGCTGGTTTGTATGCTGGTGCTGTGTGTGTATGTGTGTGTGTGTGTGTGTGTGTGTGTGTGTGTGTGTTCCTGTAGAGGCCAATGTTGACACTGGCTGTCTTCCTCTATCTCCAGCTAATCTTTTGAGACAGAGTCTCTCCCTGCACCTGAAGCTCAGCATTTGATTGAACTGGTTGGCCAGCGAGGCCCTGGGAAACTCCGGTCTCTGCCCTCAACCCTGGGATAATGGCTACATTCCACCATGTCCAGATTTTCGCACGGGCACTTGGGATTAGAACTGAGGTCCTCACATTTGTGCAGCAAATGCTCTCTCATCAAGCCATGTCTTCAGCCCTTCTACGCCGTTCTAAGGCACATTGGTAAACATCAATGTGAGGAACACCATAGAAGCTTCTAGAAAAGCAAAGAGCTACTCAGGGAATGAAGGCAGTTCTGGTTATGCATAGGCACATGACAGTTAGTAAGGCCAAGGAGTTTATAAAGAGACACATGGTTCCTGCCCTGTGAGCCCGATATCTCATGGAAAGGCCCGTTTTCAAAGCAAAACTTGAGGTTGACTTTATCTATTGCCTTTCTGTTTTCCACTTCAGAAACGAAACCAGATTCCTCCTCGGAGCTGAGTCCCAATCCTCGTCATTAAATTACTGAATAGTACATCATCTCCAACACAGGACTGAGCCTCAGAGTTCCCGGTGTCCATTAGCCACCAAGTGATACTGCATTAGTAAACTCAAGCGGAGGTATGATATTACGCCGTACACGCATCTGAAGGAGCGGTGTTACCATGCTAACTTAGCCAATGCGCCAACATCATCTTTTAACTCTAGGTAAACTTAGCTGAGTATTTACACATGAAGCCTTGCAGGACCCCCTAGGTTACCATGTAAGGCGCTTGTGAAGTTAGTAATAAACCTCCGTAGGCCTTTAATGTTCGTATTTAAAAATGAAACAGACAGATAAATAGATAATAGAGGAACCGCGTCCATGTGTGCGCGTAAACAAACATAAACTCTAACAGCCCACAATTCTTGGGTTTATTTATTATTTATTTATGTTCTACATAAAATAACTTTTGCTTAATCGGCATGTTTAAAATTTTCTTCTTTTTGCTCTATTTATGATAATTATTTCCTCACCACTTCAGCTTACTAAGACATAGCATATTCCTCGAGGCCTTCCAAAAACTGTAGTAGGCTTTTACATTTTTCCTGCGTATTCATCTAGGTAGGAGGTTATTAATATCCAGAGCTGAGTATAAAGAAAGGGGGGTTATCTAGTTCCCAGTTTAGGAGGTTCAAGAGCTTGGTACCAACATCTAGTCAGCCCGAGTGTTGGTCATTTTGGCGACATCACAAGGTAGACTTCACTGAACATGCAAGAGGGAGAGATCACACTTTAAAACACGAACCCAGAGAGACTGGGAGGGAGCCAGTCTTAATATTTGCAACAATTGTCTCTTGAGAACTCACCAAAGTCTCATAAAGCTAATTATTTCTTTCCGGGCCATCCCCCCCCCCCCCACCACCACCCCGGTGATCTAACAACCTCCCAGGTAGTCCTGCCCCTTACAGCTTCCATTGTCCCTCTGGGTATCCCTACGGGCCATCACTTCCAACACAGGAACCCTCAGGGATGTGCTTAGCTGTATTGAAACCATGACATAGCTGGTGTAATGATCGTAGTTTCCAGCCGTGACAGAGAAGGGACACCAGAGATGTTTGTGGGGCTCTCACGCTTACTTCTCAGATCCAGGAAGACAAACGAGGTATGCACTATAAGATTAATTGATAGTTATCTATAATAACCAAACTTTTAATTATGTTTAGTTAGGTTTTCTAGAGATATAGAGATATACTTCAGCTAGATAAATAATCTTCAATACTTCAAAGACCTACAAGAATATGGCATTTAAAAGGTTTTAAGAAATTAGACTTTTTTCAACAATGAGACATGTCTGCTTCAGGCGACACCAGTCTACTTCAAGAGGTTGATGGGCAGTGAAGTAACTTGTTATGGGATTTGACTTCAATGTGACAAGGCTGGCCATTTGGACAAGAAACTGCTCTTGCCTGGACTGCTTGATGGTATGCTGTATAAACTGGACATGCAGGACCCACAGAAAAGTGACCGCAGAACTTTCCAGAAGACAGAATGGTCCTTCAGGGTTCCTGCTTCACAGAAGAAACTGCCAGACATTCTGCAGGACATAAAAGAGAGTGGTTGACAAACTGCCAATATAGGCAAAAACAGTCTTTCAAATTTCCTGCATCATGGAAAAGTCTGCCAGATCCTATGGGTCTGTAGGCTGAAGATGGATGCCCCAATGTTAAAGAAGAACTTTGGGTGACTGTCCAGGCAGCAAGATGTCTCTGTCAATTCTAGTTCTGGAAGTTGCTTACAATGCACTTTCTGTTTACTTAGGTAATGTTATATGCTTCTGGAGTCTTTGATGGAGTTGAAGACAGATAGTTATAGTTACAGTTTTCCTCAGTTATGATAAAGAATAAATTAGATATAAAACCTTAGGCTCACAAAGACAGGACAGATGATAGAGTATTTTCCTTAATTTGCCAAATGTAAATGGATTAAATATTGTAACTATAAATCTTGCTTGATGATTGTTTTGTATGTGCAATTTTACTATGTTAAAGTTAAAACCTTCCTTCTTATTTAGACAGAAAATGGAAGAATCTGTATGCTATGACTATGTTTTATTACCACTGGTTAATGAAGAAGCTACTTTGACATATAGCAGGGCAGAATATAGCCAGGCTGGAAGAGATATAGAGAGAAAGAAAGTGGAGTCAGGGAGACACCACATAACTGCCAAAGGAGAAAGATGCCAGGAACCCCAAATAAAGTTCTCTAAAACTCCCATGCAGATCGGCATGCGATGCAACTTCTCTTCTGGAAGAGGCATCAGCCCCACTGGAGGAGAAAGTCACAGCTCATATCACTCTGACAAATTGCCTGAGATAATCGACTTATAACGAAATGAATTTGCTTAGCTTCCAGCCCTGGAGGGTTTAGACCATGATGGACTGGCCTCGGCAGAGCCAGCCACTGAGAGGCCAAGAAAGAACCAATTAGTCTACAAAGCATAACGTGCTTAGAATTTACAGAAAATATTTTTACGGCGAAATCAAACACGGTAATAGCCAAAGCGGTTACTTAGTTATAGATAAATTAATGATAAGTCTGTTCCCAAGCAATAGACTCTGCCCAGCTTCTGCCCAGCTGACCTACTCTCAAGAGGGGAATGAGGAGCTAAGATGGGGAGGGTGTCATTAAGTGGTCTGAGTTCCCCTGTGCTGGCTCTGCCAAGACTGGCCATGTGACCTAGCAACCTGTGGGAGTTAGATACTTCAACTGCCTAAGTAATACATGCTTAAGATTACATATGTAATATGTCTTCAGAATACCTCAGCTGTCCCTACCACACAGATGGCTTGTCATATAGTTTGTTTACATATGTGCTATGGATATATATATATATACATATACATACATACATACATATGTTCATAATACATATACACATGTATGCACACATGTGAATATACCATGCCAATAGCTTTGGATACCAGCACTGCCGAAGAAGCCAGACAACCCAAAACCTCAGTAGAAACTCACACAGCAAAGAAAGTTTCCTAAAAACATAACCCCTGACGTGTAGCAAGCCCTCTCTAAGACTTTCCGTGTCTTTGCAAGATTTACGCTCACATCTCGTGGGGACGCCATCACGTAGGTGTAGCCGCCTGTGTGTGGCACCTCCTGGAGCTGTGCAGAAAACAGCTGGCGAGTATGCAGTTCTGATTCTGGACGTGGGCGGTCATCTTTGAACCTGAGGACATAAGGACATTGGTGTCCTTCTTCCCAGCTGCAGTTAGGGGTCACATAACGTTCTGCAGCTGGCCTGTGTTACCAGCATGGGTTTTGCTTCCATAGAAGTCAGTGTGCATCTGCCTCACTCTGTGAGAGCTACAGAGCTCCTGTCTTACACATCTTGTAATTTAATTATCCCTTCCTAACAGATTTCTTAATTACTACTAACTTTCTGTAGAGTGTGTGGTGACCCAGTGAAAAGTTATAGTTTCCTTCTTTTATGCTGAAAGATTCTCATTAGAAATTGCATCCATAAATGATTTTTGGAATTAAAATATGTGGACAAAATAAAAATTATTCTTTGACTATCTTTATAAGCTGTTTGACAGACACACTCACATCCAGGCCTCGATGTGTGTCTTTAGGAGCCAGTAAAGACTCGCCATCTGCCGGGATTATGTTGTAGCCTCTAAGAGCCTGTTTCAGACAATTAAACCTTCTTCTTTAAAGCAACAGGTCAAAACTGGCTCTCAGGATAAAAGGCAAAAGGCTGTTCTGAGGTGATGAGAAAGGAAGTCATTTGTATATGCAGTTATTCTAATTTTAAGACTTGGTTGGATGCAACCTCGGTTAGAATACAGGGCCGCCCTGTCAGCAAGAAACCTAAGTAACGAGGAGGCCGGGAGACAGGTGTTGTGCAAGTTCCTTTTTTCGATAGAGTCTGGAGGCTACCAAGGTTGAGAGAGCACCTCCACAGATTGTCTTAGTAGGCCAGGCTCACCCTGGAGATAGGACTGGGACTCTGGGGCTGGGGACCTGGGGTCTCTTCCTCTCCCTCTTCCTCACTGCCCTGCCTACAGGCGGGACGGCTTCCCATCCAGCTTGGGAGATGCATCCTTTCTGGCCTTCGGTGTCCTTAATAAACATAGCAGAGTGATGTGGGAGTGTCATATAAATCTGTTGCTTTCATTGGTTAATTAATAAAGAAACTGCTTGGCCTGATAGGTTAGAACATATGTGGGTGGAGTAAACAGAAGAGAATGCTGGGAGGAAGAGGAAGTGAGCCAGACGCCATGCCTCTCCTCTCCTCTCCTCTGCATGTCTGACCTGGCCGCTGGCTGTATCCTTCCCGGTAAGCCACACAGATTATTAGAGATGGGTTAATCAAGATATGAGAGTTAGCCAAGAAGAGGCTAGATATAATGGGCCAGGCAGTGTTTAAAAGAATACAATTTGTGTGTTATTTGGGGGGGGGGGCGCTAAGCTAGCCAGGTGGCTGGGAGCTGGGCAGGAATGCAGCCCGCAGTTCTCACTGCAGCAGAGTGACAGACAGCTGGGTTTGCTGACTGACTTGGGGAGCTGATTCCGGCTGGGATCAGAAGACTGTGTGTCTCTCTTGAGAGGCTTGACTTTCAAGCAGGAAAAAAACGCTCTTGCTTGAGAGTTCTAATACTGGAGTTTAGACACCTGTGACCTGAACACTGGGGGTGAGAACCACCAGGTCTTTGTGCTTTCTTCTTCAGCATGGTCGTTCTCAAATACGTCTTGGTTGGATTAAAGATTCGAATGGGTTTCTAGCATCTTAGCTTGTGATCGTGGAGGCTATGATGGAGAGATGAGAGTTATGTTGGAGGTGTCCCCACCACATACACCTTTGCGGGTATCTTTGCTTGAATCTTGGTGATGCTCTTAGTATATGGTGGGCCAAGTGGCTGTCACACAGTTTCTAACAGCAAGCCGTTAGATGGAAGACTTAGCCCTACGGCCTAACAAGAGTATGTAAAAGGTGGGCGCGAGGGTTTTCATTAATTAATTTATCTGATCTAAAGTATCGGGACCTCCTAGCACGGGAGGCCAGCAGATAGCTCGCTTCAGAGCTGACTTATCAGCCCTAACTTACAGAGACAGGTAAAATCCAGAAAATCTAGAGACATCACACCAAAGAGAAGAATCTACCTTCTTGAGCAAGCCAAGAGGAAACCAGACTCCATAGAGCTCGCCACCTCTCTCTGTGGCCTCCGGCTGCTTCTGTGACAGAGGCCATGCCCATGACTGAAGGGCATTAAAACACGGTAGGGAGAAGGAATGAGGTCCTTTTCCTACAGGACTCTTGGATGGAAGTTACAAGGGGAAAAGTTACTTTACTGAACCTACTGACCCAGCATTGCACTCAAAACCACAAACAAATGTTATCCACCCCTAGCATTGCTTCGTGGTATTTACAATGGATGATTGATTGCAAGGCTGCTCTCAGCTCCCTGGGTGCTTCCGGGAGATAAGCTAGACTCGGTTTTCACACCCCTCCCCCCACCACAGCGTTCTGGCCCGGGGGCACGGGCACAAGGATCATAGTTTAAGATTACACCTGTGCATTGGGATTAGCTTGTAGAAGCTGATCACCTGGGGAGTCCAGAGCCCAGTCGGTCAAGCTTGTTGTGGACTATTATTTTAACTAGGCAAACATGTGCTGCGTTTGTTTATGCTGTGGAATGTTCCTTTAACCATGTAATGGTGGCTTACATTTACGTATTCTGCATTTGTTTAATGACGTGAGGATGTGTGTTTAATTAGGTAAAGATGTATGGCGTCTGTTTCACCTTGCCTGCTTAGGACATTATTGGTCTAATGAAGAGCTGAACGGCTAGGAATGGAGAGGGATAGGTAGGCGGGGCTGGCGTGCAGAGAGAATAAATAGGAGGAGAATTCTAGGCTAAAAAAAAAAAGAATAGGAGAAGAAGAGAAGAGAATGAGGAGAAAGAGTCAGGGTCTAGGGCCAGAAGTCAGGCTGCCGCTAGACAGACAGACAGACAGACACGGGAAGCAGTCAAAGTAAGATTTACAGGTGGAAAGAAAAGCAAACAGCCCCAAGGCAAAAGGTAGCTAAAGAGCTAGCCAGAAACAAGCCCAAACTGGGCTGAGTATTCAAAACTAATGTCTCCACGTCAGGATTTGGGGGCTGGATTTGCCCCAGAGCAGAAGCCTGGTACATAGATTGGTTCCAGTTGTCTTAAAGCCAGCTTGAGTTTACACAAGCTGAACACACAGCGGGGGAAACAGATGGTGTCCATTGTTTTCCATGAATTCAAAGCACGTGACTAGGTTGTTGCAAGGTTGAGCAAAAGTTCCGTTTCTGTGGGGAAGAGGATTTCCCAGAAAAGGTAATTACCACAGGAATGTTTGGTGTCTTTAAATGCACTAATTCTAGGTACCATCTGTCCCCCAAAAGATCCATCAAACATCCGTGGTTCTGTTTCTTTCTGTTGGTTTGGTATGGTCTAATTGTGGCTCCAGAAGGTTCGTGTGAGGACGGCACTGTTAGGGGTAGTGGGACCCTAAAGGGGTGGAGCCTGGTGGGCGGTCCCTAGGTCAGATCTGAGAGCCTAGACTCTCTCTACTTCCTGGTACATAAAGGGCTCCCACACATATACCCACACATCACTACCCAACATTTGCTCAAGGTATACGGGTAAATACAAGGGGGTGGATGGGACAGACGTCATCTGGTAACGACTCTAGATCTTAGCTGGTAAGAAGGAAAGCCACGGTGTGGGAGTGTCTATGTAGATCCACGGTTGAAAGGCCTGGGAGAGCTTATTCAATGATAAACTATTTCCGAGCTTGTAGGAACTTTGAGGATCTCAGTATCAAGAGTTACCCTTGGATGTTAAAAAGTTATCACTGCTCATATTGTCTTGATCATACATATAATTAAGCCATTTAAGTGTATAGATTTTTAAATGTCACGTGTTTTATTAATATAAATAGAATAAATTTGTATTTCAATCTTGCAAAGCCATGTGCCCTTAAGCTTTTGGTATTAGTCATTCATCCAATATTTTTTCCTAAGTCCAGTTTTTTTTAGTGGTTTATATCCGGTTGATTTAATTGAAAAGTTATAAACCAGGAAAAAGAGAAGCCATTGCTTTTGCTCTCTTATTTAAGATGTGAACGTCTTTGCTCTATTTTTATGAACCTGTGTTCTTACTCGGGTGATGATTTAGCCTTACCTCAGAGTAAGAGAAGTTTTTAATTTGGTATCTTGGAATATAAAAGCATAAACTTTAGAAAGAAAGAAAATATATTTGATAGAATGATCGAAATATCCCCTGGATATAGTCTATCAAATTGCTGAAGTTGCCAGATACCCTCATCATCGTTCATGTTTCTGTTTGTCTTCAGGCATTTCTATTAAATGGACCTCTACTATTCTGCGTGAAAATGTTTGACACTATCTGCTTCTATTTTCAGACATTGCTCTTTGCTTTGTGTTTTCCCAGAATTCCCAAGCTCGGTATTCACTTTTGTTCTTTTACAGTATCTTAGCTCTTCCACCTGACAATTGAGAGGTTTTTTTTTTCCCAGTTATTTTTTTAGACCTAGAATTCACCGTTTCTTTCTGCTTTATATCAATTCGGTGTCCTCTCTTACTGCTCTTGAATAATGCCCTTTAAAAATGAGGTCTTGTCGCCAGGACCAAGACTGTGTTTTCTTCTGCCTTGTGACTTTCATTTTGCGGCAGCGAGTTCTCTGTAGTCATTCCTAAAATGACGTCATCTCAATAACCACCAATAACACAGTTGCCAATGGCTTTGTGTCCCCGCCCATGGGTGGGCTGGGGAGTGCCCCCCTGCCCCCCCCACCCCCGTTTATCCAGAACACGGCCAGGTACCTATGTCAACTGTCACCTCTTCTAGGGTCCTGGCCACCTGAAGAAACACTGCTATTACAGCCGGTTAATTCTCAATCATCTTTGAGGTGACTGCTGCTATTGTCTTTTTGCTAGTAGATTCTGAAGGGTCTTTGCTCTGCCCCAGACAGCATCCACGGCCACCCTTTGTCAGGGTCCGCTACGGATTTCTCCCTGGTCCTTTGTTCACAAGGGTATCTTTGTCGGTATGAGAGAATACATCATCTGCCTTGTTAAGAACGAAACGCTCAATCCATCACAAACTTCATTTGAAAAGTTAAAAAAGAAAGTATGAAACATTCTCCCCAGCTGTACCATGTGTCAGGGCACAAAACGTCTCTACAAACTTAGGAAGGTTGAAATCATATCAAATAGTTTTCACCACCACAGAACTATGAGATTAGAAAGCAGTGGGAGTATATTTCAGGGGTAAGGCGCTTGCCTAGCATAAGGAATATCCTGAGAAATACCCTCTCCCTGACAGAGAAGAAGAGAGACGAGAACAGAACAAAAGAAAGAATGGGAGGGAGAAGGGAGGAAAGGAAAGACGGAACAGTAAGATGAGTACATTTTCAGAAGCTACTCATTCCCGAAGAGCCAGGGACTCAGAAACTCAAAAAGGAAATGAAAAGGTATCTCGAGAGAAATGGCACTTGAAATAGGAGGATATCAAAACTGGCAGTTCCAAGGAGTGACTGGACAACTAGAAATGCTCTCATCAAAAAGAAACGCCCCTTTGCATGGCACAAGCTTCAGACTGCCTACTAGTGTTGCTCAGAGTCCGTGTAAAATGAAATGAAGTTGTTTTTTGTTTTTCTCTCTGTGAATCAACAGAGATCTTAAAGGAGAATTTATCTCCATTCCATTATTCCAGTCTGGTCCCTGGGCAACGTTTACACTCAGTCTGAAAACAGCGAAGAGTGGATGACGCACGGAGCTCTGCTTTGATAAAGCGCTTCAGAACCTAGATGATGGAGATTGTCATCTTTGTGTCCAGGAAACAGCATAGCTCAAGGCAGCTTCCGTGGGGCTCTTAATCACGCCGGGCAGTCTTTTCCCGGTGTCTTTTATTGAACTGGGAGCAGAAAGAGAGATTGAGAGGCGGCCTGTGTGTTATCATAATACTGCCCACTGGGTGAAAAAGTGCATTTGTGAGCAAATCTGGCCCTGCCTAGCAACTGTCTCCAGGCAGAAAGGGTTGGGACCCAGATGCTGCTGCCTTCCAGGAGCCAACAGCCTGTCTGAGCGCACTGACAGGATATCTGGTTTGGGTAACTGCCGGAATTCCAGTGTTAAGGTACAGTTCTCAGCAACCCTTAATTCTAAATATTTTGTTATTGACCGACACGTTGAGCCTGTATTACTACATTCTATCCATCTCTGCATAGATATTCAGATTTTTTAAATGGAATGTAATATCTGAAATTAAGGTCATAGTATTTTTTTAAAGACAAGGTAATTGCTTTTCAGCCTAAAGTCTGTCACTTTCTTAAGCAGTCCAGGACCCTACCCCCATTCCCACATCCTTCCGCCAGCATAGAGTGTGATGTTAAACATGACACCAGAACTTCTCTGGTGCTCCCAAGTAACTGACCCCTGGCCTTCCTGCGTGACCACGACTTCCACTCCTGGGGGTGACCTTCCCTTCTGCTTTTCTCGTGCTTCAGGACAGAGGAAAGATGACAGCAGAGATTCAGAAGTTAAAATGTTAAGGGTTGTATGAGGAGTAGGAAACTCTGGGGAGAACAGGACTTCGAAATTTTGGAGGAATGTGGCCGATACTTTGGCCTTCAGCTGGTTGTATACGTGGCAGCAGCCGGCCCCTCTGGTGCTTTCAAAACATTGCTTATTCTTTGAGCCTTTCGTACACGCCATCAGTGTGTGTCTGTTGTGTCGAGCTCCTGTCCCCTGACAACTCCTCTCAGACTCTCTCCCTCCTATCTCCTTCCCAACTTTATGTTCTCGCTCTCTCCCCTCCCTCACCCTCTCTTAAGAAGCCGCTTTAAATAAACTCCAATAGACAACCTTCCAGGGTTGTCCCTGAAGAACCCAACTCTGCGCGCATACCCAGCTGGCATCAATCACCAAGAGCGACTGCGCTGGGGGCGGAGCCAGGGTGGAGCCGAGAGAGCCCCTCCTCTACTCGCACTGGAGTTTTGACTGGCTCCAACTTCTGCAGATCTTGAACCACACTTAATTTGCTTAGTAAATTAAGTTATAGTTCATGTGACCTTGCGCTTTAGTATTTGAATACACGACACCTAATTCATACTCTGGCCACCACCTTTTGATGAGCTCAGCCAATGCTCCTAGGCCAGACTTCTGTTGCGACATCCCTGATTCCAGAACCTACTCTTTGTAGTTCCTCTTGACTGGCTCCAAGGTTTCCTCTCTGTTCATCCTTTTAAAATCCTTCACTAAACTGTGTCTCCTCGGCTTGTACACAGCATGTTTTATGGTGGAAGCCTAAGTTGTGTCATGTACGTAAAAACTAAAACTCTTCCTATGCTCTACTGGCCAAAACAGCGTCACATGGCTGAGTACAGACTCAGAGGATACGCGTATTTCTTAGGAGAAATTTCAGACTACTCTGTCCATTGAGTGGGTGCAACAAGTCTTTCTCTGTCCTGCCAGCTCCCAAATAATGACATGGAGACTTCTTATTAATTATGAAAGCTTGGCCTATAGCTTAGGCTTGTTCCTAACTAGCTCTTAGAACTTAAATTCACCCATTATGTTAATCTATGTTCTGCCTCACCGTGAGCTAACTCATGGCTGTTGTCTCTCCTCCTGTGTATGCTGCTTGCTCTGCTCTCCTGGTGTCTTCACCTTTCTTCTTCCCCAGTCCTCTCTGTCCCCGGAAGTCCCACCTATGCCTCTTCCCGCCTAGCTATTGACCATTCAGCTCTTTAGTAGACCGACACATCTTCACAGAGGGCACAAATATGCCACAACAGGTGAGACAGAATCTACTCCAACCACAAGGCTCCCTGCCTGGGTAAGATCTAAAGAAACAAGTCTGAAAAAACCATCCCGAGCGAGGTAACCCAGACCCAGAAAGACAAATATAATATGCACTCAGTCATAAGCAGATATTAGACACAAAGCAAAGGATAAGCAGCCTACAGACCACAACTTCAGAGAAACTAGACAAAATTAAGGATCATCAGAAAAAAAAATACTAAGTGTTACAAAAGGAAATTAAGTAATAGGTTTTTAGATAAATGTAATGGGATAAAATATGAATTATTTCTAAAGTGAGTCGATATAAAGCCATGTAATTGAAATTTGCAGTTTGAGAGGGGTTGAACAAAGTTATTTCTAAAGTTATGCAGAATGGCTTCCATGGGAGGAATAGCCTCCTCTTTAGACTGGAACATACCATGACCTCCTTATTGGCTTTGATTTAGGCTTAGGAAAAAAAAAAATCAAAGCAAGAACAGCGAATTCAGAAATAGATCCTAGTGCAGGTGGGAATTTGATATATAACAAAACGGTATTTTAGTAAAAAGGACGTGATGGGTCATTTAAAAAATGGTGCTGATCCAATGGTCTAATCATCTGGATAGACTACACGTTAAAGTAAGTTCCACGCTAATTAAAGACAAAGAATTTGCTTGTGTATACACAAAGATTCCTCAACTTGACTAAGCACGATAGCACAAGGAAGCTGCTAAGGGGAAAATAATGAAAAGACACTGTTAAATCCTGTACAACCAAGGGTCCAGTGTACAAACGAAACGAATGTGTCAACAGAAACTGAACCTTAAAAAGGAAATAATAAAGGGTGATGAACACTTCCAATCAAAAAGGCAGCGTAGGAAACTCAGGATAGAGAAAGGCCCAGCTAGGCAAAGGTCCTTACAGGGGGTGAACCAGACAGAACCAAGGCGACCAAGGCGCAAGTAAGGGGCGAAGAAGGACATGCATATCCCAGTGGCTGGCAAGTCTGAGAGTGCGCTCAACTTACGAGCAAGAATCCAGCAGCCGCTCAGCATTCACTGCTCTGTTAAGAAAAGCTAAACGGGAAACTCCCTATCTCTGGGGCTTGGGGGTGGGGAGGATCCTCTCACGCCTGCGGAAATGTTTCAGCCTTTTAAAACACGTAATCTGGGCTGAGGTCGCAGGCTGTTGAGTTTGAAACCAGCGTGGGCTACAAAATGAGACCCTGCCTCGGAAACGGAAGAAAGACAAAACACAAGCCGGCTCTGTCCTCGGAGATGAACACATTTGTCTACCCCACTCCTCGGGGTCCATCCTGACTGAGGCAGGCACACAGTGTTTATTGTAGTGGCATCTGCACTAGGGAGAGACTATGGATGGTGAACGTACTAGACAAAACAGGGCCTCTCTCAGGGTGTGAGGGCACGCACACAGTGTGTATCAGACAGTCATTCAAAGAAAGCAGCCTTGCAATAGTATCCACACATCCACGCCTATGAGAGGCTTCCCCATGAGAGACACTGGGTTGACGCTGTTCTCATCGGGTTGACGCTGTTCTCATCTTTCCTTAAGGAAGTCCCAGGGCAGCATCCTGTTTCCCACTGAGGAGCTGTAAGGTTCATCAATACTGATCACAAGTCAAATGAAGTCTTCAAGGGTATCTCAGAAGATCTTTTTGAAGGTTTCCATAGTTAAGGTCCTGGGCACATGTGAACAGTCTTTCTAGAGACATTTTAACAAAATACAGGAAAGGAAGTCCATTTATAACAGTAAATATATATTTGTCTAGATATTTGAGAATTTAATTTTTATATCCCACTTGAAGTAAAGGGTTAAACGTTCTTGTCAAAGTGAAGCTGGGGCTAGAGAGCGCGCTCAGGGATTTTGAGGACCCAGGTTCAGTTCCCAGCACCCACATGACAGCTCGCAACCACCTGTCACTCCAGACTCAGGGGACGCACAATGCCTTCTTCTGAGTTCAAGAGGAGCTAGGCACACGCAAGTGGTACCCAGACACATAAACAGGCAAAAACATATAAAGCACATACACAAGAAATCTATTCTTTTTAAATCAAATGCGGTTAAAAAGCAAGCCAAAGCATTAATGGCGAATATAATATGGACGCCCCCCGTTAGCCCGTCCCAACAGTGACCCCAGAAGATCACCATGAGTTGCTCAGTGGGCGTGGCTTGGGCTTTATTGTTGTAGAAAGTCGACATTGATTTCCACCCATTGTCTTTCAATTTGCATTTTGTTCTGAGGTTTCCACGTAGCCTGGAGTTCACGGTTCTCCCTTATGAATTAACAACTTCCTCCAGCGTGTGCAGGGACGCATGTGCATGAGTGTGGACAGGGAGCGCCAACCTCGACTGTGATCCTCGGGAACTCTATGCAGCCCCTTTGATGCAGGCTCTCTCCCTCACGTGGAACGCATCATGTAGGCTGGATATAGTGAGCCTCAGGATTTCCACCTGGTCGTGCCTCCCCGGTGCTGGGTGTGTCCGTGTGCCCAATATACCCAGCATGGGTGTTGGGGAATCTAGCTCCATTCTCACGGTTGAAAGAAAGGCACGTTCCTCATCTACAGAAATATTCCCCAGAACCTTTTCTCTACTAACATGTATCATGAGTTACTACTGAGCATCGTGCAGTTATCTAGGAATTTAGAATACCTAATGATGTCATTCTTCCATTTGCGTGAGGGAACGTAAATAAATATAAAATATTCATTACGATATGTATTATGGGCACATATATGAAATGTAAAGGAGGAATGAGAACAAATCTCCTAAATCAACCAGTTAGAGCATAAAACCTTTGGGCAACCACTGAGTGACTCATTTCTGCATGTTTTTTTTTTTCATAAAGAATTTTCAAGATTAAAATAACAATTTGCATAAATTCAGTAATAACATTACATTCAACATAGTCTTACATTTTGTGATTATATAACTTTTGTGCCGGCACATTTTAGGATTAGTATCGCAGCTACTAAATCTTTTGCCAAATATTTTAATATATTTTAATTAAATACAGTTCTATCACTTCCCCCTTCCCTTTCTTATCTTCAGCCTCCCTTATGCCCCCACTCAAACCCTCGGAAGCTGACGGCCTCTTTTTCACGTACATGCGACCTTCTGAGTCCAGTTTTGTCGGTCATGTGTCTCTCGTCTCAGGGCTGAGCACTTGTGCTGGACAACCATTTAAGGGGCTTATCCCTGGTAGAGACTACTTCTCCCTCCTTCAGCAGTCATTAGTTGCTGGTAACTCTTTGTCTAGGTGTGGACCCCCCCCCCGAGATTTTTTTTCCAATCCCCATTAGCATGGCTCTTGACATTGGCATTGTTTAGGTCTTGTCTTAGCAGCTATTTCTAGCAGATGATCTCACAGCATGTTCTCTGGTCCTCCGGCTCTTCCCATCTCCTCATCCATGGTGTTCTGGAAACTTACATGCAGGGGATGTGTTAGAGATGTATCTTCTGAGGCTGGGCTCCCCATGACCTGTTGATCTCTGCATTGTGTCCAGAGGTGGGGCAGTCATGAGGTCATTCAGAAGAAAGCATGGGCACTACTGATGGCCACACAAGACCTCATGCCTGCTCTGCCTTTCCCGGGGAGGCTGGTGGTAATGCTTCAAGTTGTTTTCTGTTACAGTGTAGAATGTGTTACTTGCTGATGTGTAGGGGATTCACTCTTATATTATTGATATTAAACATATATCCATTTGAGACGTTTAGTGTCTCAATTCAGTAGGAATGTATATACATTTGAACTAAAAAGTCTAATTTCTGTTGTCTTAAAATATTGGTAGTTAAGTAAAATAACGTTTTAGCCATGAACTCTAGCATGAATTTTTAACAATGGTTGAAGTAAAATCATTATTATTCATTATTTTAAGACAAGGTCTCATTATACACCGAACTTGGCCAGGCACTCATAGAGCCCCTGGCTTTTTAACCCTTCCAGGTTAGCCCCCACCTCAAGAGCTCTATCATATCTAGATTATTTAGAGATTTTAAAATACATGTAATTACATATCACTGAGAAGATGTTATTGGTTCTTGATGGGCAAATTCAGAGTCTAGGAAAAATGAAAAGACCTTTGCTTAGGCAACAGAAGCTAATTAAAAGATGCCCTTACCTTCATGAAGGCACAGTGTGTGTAAGCTGTGCTCCTAAACCCACGAGTGAGCATTTCCAGGTGTGAAAGGCTCATATGCACTGATGCTATGAATAGTCTCATCTCTTTGTAAAAATGTGCGTTCAATTTTGTTGAGTATACATGCTCAACAGACCAAACGGAAAACTCTAAACTCCAAAATGACCCCTACCTACAAAACTTTTTGACTTGATACTATAAGTTGGAAATTCCATATCTGACCTTCTAGGGCAAGGCATGGCTGAAAGTTGGGGGATACTGTATAAAATGCCTTCCAAGCTGTAGGTATTTATGAAACACAATTATTTTAGATGTGGGCTCTCTCATCATACACCTGCAAACACCCCCAAAAGTGAAAGAATGACATTGAAATCACCTGTGTTCCCACCCGTACCCCATCTGTACACCTAGGGATCACCAATCATGCCCTACAATTATGTTTCGCACTACTGAGTTTAATCTAAGCATGGTCCAAGGTCTCCTCCCGTTTGTAGCACAGGAGAGGGCCAGCATCTCCTCCTTCTGATGCTTGGCGCTTTAACTTGGTGATCATAGTGTGGGATTTGATGTTGATCTTTACTTGCACTTCTGGTGCAGAAGGAAAAACTGTTAAGTTGAGCCCATTTTCTTGTACTTCTTGGACATTTACATAGATTCTTTGGTAAAGCGCTTATTAAAGCATTATGCATGCAAGAATGTCCTTTCTAAGGACGTGAACGGTATGCAGGAGAGAGCCAGGTGCAGCAGCCAGGAATGAGGAGGAAGGAAAGGTGTGCAGGCTTTGGGGTGGAGCTAGTGGAAGGGGCTAACTGTCGAACTGAGACTGGAAAAATGGCCCTGGTGACAATTAGTGAGTGTCCTACAGTGGGAAGAACTCACACAGAAATAGGAGAATCCGAAAGCAACCCTGGAGTTCCTCACTTTGGCCACTGGCTGCCGTTGGAACTGGAGCAATCGGAGGCAGGAGCATGCCTGCGATTGATCACCCACAGCTCTAGGTTTTGGTGGATATGGTGGGATTTGCCCACAGTCCCAACTCCTCGGGAGGCTAAGGTACAAATCTGTGCTTGTGACTCAAGGCCAGTCATAGAATTTGTCTTAAAAAAAAAGTGTAAGTTTGATAGTTATTGACATAAAGGTGATCTGAAAGCAACGCGAACAGAGAAGCTCACCTGGGAATCTGAAAAAAAATATATTATAAATTTAAAGAGACATGACCTCAGAACTGGTGGGCTTAGCACAGAGAGGTCAGAAGCCTCCAGGTTCACATGAGTAAGGCGGGAACAGCTGAAGAAGACACAAGAAGTTAAGTGCAGACTGGGTAGTGACGGACTAAGACACGCCAGGGACCCTGCCAACACAGAAAGCGCTGGTAGCGTCAGTGACGATAAGGAAGCTACCATGGTGGGCTTGAGACCAGAAGGGTGCCAGAAACCAAAAGGGGGTCCGTAGGTTTTGCAAAATATGGAGTGAACTAACAGATATTGGAATCTAGCTGGTACCATCACAAGCTGGCAGATGTTGGCCAAAGAGCTGCAGCCCTTGCATGTTGGTCTGTTGGAATTTAGTTTTGCTTTAGAGTTTTTAAATTCTGTTTATGCTCCGAGCCTTCCATTTTGGAATAAGAATGCTCACTGTGTTGGAAGGTACAAAACTTGTTCATTCACAGTTAAGAGACGTTGGACTTTTAAAGATCTTGGAACTATTGATGACTATGGGAATATTGAAAGTCAGGCTATGGAAACCTTTACGTTGTCATGCGTATGTTTGTAAAGTATAAAGCAGTCATAAGCTTATGGGGCAAAGAGGTTTTGGCCTGAAAGTGATGTGTTTGGGTGGGTGGCGGTAGCACACGCCTTTAATCCCAGAATTTGGGAGGCAGAGGCAGCCTGGTCTATAGAGCGAGTTCCAGGACAGCCAGCGCTGTGGCGTGGAGAAAGCTGTCTCTAAAAACAAACAAAAAGTGACATTGGAGTTGACAGGGGTAGAGTTGTGGGGGTTAGATACCTAGGAGGCAGGCCGCTAGCCACACCTGTGAGGGATTATTTAGAGATCGCCTTTGACAATCTGTTAGGGATTGTCTTAATTGTGGAGGTGGGAAGGCCTGCTTGCTGTGGGTGAATCATTCTTAAGGAGATCCTGGACCGTATAACAGGGGAAGCAGACTCTTTTTCCATCTGTGAATGGACTGTGACCAGTTGCTTCCAGCCCCAGCTACCGTGGCCTCCACCCCATGACAGACTGTCTCCTGGAACTGGGAACTAGACAATCCCTCTCTCCCTCAGGTGTATTTGCATATTATCACAGCACAGGAAGCAGAGCTCAGACGGTGTCCTTAGAACAACACTAGGAAGCTTGTTCAGCCTTTCTCCCCCACTACTTTTAGAGGACATGAGAAGATGTGTCCCCGCCAGAGCCCGATCACACTGCCACCCTAATATCAGACACCGCCAGAAGGGAGAGGAATCGCTTTGTGATTTAATCCATGATTCTATGGTGTCTTATTTTTGTTAAGACAAAGACTTACTTTGGGGATTCCCTTATAGTTCCTGCCTTGTATTCTCATCTTCAAAGAAACGTTGTATCATGTACAGCCTTGATTTAGCTCAAAGCGAATGGAACAATGTTAAGGCTGTCACTGTTTCTTATCATAGAGCCTCATGTGGTAACAGCCTACCACAGAGGAGGAGAGAAACTCTCCTCTTTCGGGGGCATCCAGTTAGTATGTTGTGTCTTGGCTCAAACAAGCTCAGGTGTCACAAGCGTTGCCGGGGGTCGTCATGTTAACAGCAGCCCCAAGAGGCAATGGGTATTACCTCACAGAGGGAGTAGCAGACCACATTCCGTACACTTATGTGCTCTCATCAAGGGTAGGACAGCTAATGGAAGTTATCCAAGTTAGATGTTCTACTAATTCCTCATTGGAGGCTAACTTTCTGTGCCTCTGTGGTTCAAACTTCGGAATGTTCCCTGAGCAATAATCCCAGCAAGTGTTAATTAGTTACTCTGTTCTCAGTGAAAGTGAGGTCGGACCCTGATCTGCACCATTGCTAGAATGTTCTGTGTTTCTAGTAAGACTCACACTCAAACTGCCTCACCTACACGGCAAGGGCTTGAGAGAGTGTACAACTTATTCATGACTTGGTATCTGCTGTCTCTTTTTGTTGGCTGTAACTGAACAGAAATAGCAATAGGGACATTCTTCTTCTTCCTGATGTGAAACGGATTGTTTTTGTTTTTGTATATTTTCATTTGTTCCTTTCTCTCTCTCTCTCTCTTTCTTTCTTTCCTTCCTTCCTTCCTTCCTTCCTTCCTTCTTTCTTTCCTTCCTTCTTTCTTTCCTTCCTTCCTTTCTTTTGAGACAGTGTCCTATCTCCCAGGTTGGGCTCAGAATCTCTGTATAGCTGAGGCTGGCTTTCAGTTCTGATCGTCCGCCCCTACCTTCAGAGGCTTAGATTATAGACAGGAACTACTCTGTGCAGTTCAGGGGAGAGCCCAGGGCCTTGGACATGCTGGGCAAGCACCCTACCAGCTGAGCCCCATCCCAGACTACAATCTCTCTGTCTGTCTATCTGTCTCTGTCTCTCTCTCTGTGTGTGTTATGAATTCACAGATGTGCACACAGGACAGAGGGACATCACATGTTCTTCACTGTCGTGCTCTGCCTTAGTCCCCTGAAACAGAGTCAACTGGGACACCTGAAGCTAGGTTGGTGGTCGACAAGCCTTGGCCACCGTTCTCCACGGCACTGGGGTTCCAGACCTTTGTGCAACCATGCTGGGCCATGATAGGATTTGAACTCGGGTCCTTGTGATTGCACCGTAAGCACGCTTACCCGTACTGAGCCATCTCTCCAGCCCAGCTTTTATTTTTAAATTAAATTAAAGAAGCTTCGTATTTATCATTTTCAAAGAGTTTTTTTATATATGTGAGCAATTCATTTTAAAAATGATTTTCCCCATCTGCTAAGATAAACAGTTTCATCATTTCATTCCATTTTCTGATTTTCAAACATGAAATTGCTCTATATTCATTTTTAGAATTAAAAAAGCTTGGTTACAATTGATTTGGTTCACACATATATTTTCATGGTACTTGTCAATTATGTTTATGGGTAGTATCTCATAGCCTACAATTTTAAATCAGTTCTGTATTTAATCAAGGCTCTGGCATGTTTCATGAAATGAGTTAGATTACATGTGGTCTCACATGTTCTATTTAAGATAGTATGATCCGTAGTCTGGTTCTTGCCACCGTATCTTTTTGACATAAATGGACAGACATCTCTTTGAGGACTTCGGAAGACAACCAAAAGCCACAACCAAACTGACAGCTGCGTTTCCTTAGCTCTCCCTCCGGTCTGGGTTCAGCCTCGCCCCCAAAGCAGAAACGGGTCCTGGAGAGTAGGCAGAAAACCCATGTTTGCTTGTTCCACGTGAGGCCGCTATAAAAAATCATCCAAATTTATCTTCCTTGGGTATTTAGAGTGCTGGAGTATCTGTTAGTTCACTCCATATTTTGCAAAACCTATGGACCCCCTTTTGGTTTCAAGCCCCCCATGGTAGCTTCCTTATCATCATTGATGCTACCAGCACTTTTTGTGTTGGCAGAGTCACTGGCGTGTCTTAGTCCGTCACTACCCACAATGATGCACCTGCCAGGAACTTTGGAACTAACAAAGACATACTTAGACCCTGCTCTCCAGGGTGTGTGTGTGTGTGTGTGTGTGTACGCATGAGCACATGCATGTATGTATATGATGCCAATAATGTTTCCACTCTTTGTTCTCTCTGCTGCCATCCAGAGTGCATAACTGGACAGACTGGTGGGTTTCATTTTTCTCTTAGAACAGGTAATTAATATCGACCGTAGGGCAGATCCAAGTGTATTTTATAAAAGCACAATTGGTTCCTCTGCCCAGCATGGTAGTAGGGTGGTGAGGTCACCATGGAGATGTTCCAGTGAACCTTATCTAATGAGTCACCGCTTCCTGATGGCTGGACTTAAATTAGATGTCTGGTAGCCAGTCTCAATCCAGGGATCAGGCTGGGTGGGAACCTGATAGGTCGATAAGAAACCAAATTCAATTTGCTGTTCACAAAGCGTGGTGGACCCACATCAGATAGAGCCGAAACTTGGTGGTCACCGAACTCTCTTTGGAATCAAGCCATTTTCTAGGGACAGAATTTTAATCTAAATACCCATGCCTATCCGTAGCTGTTCTTAATTCGGAAGCTAGTCCCTAAAACGAGATGATGATTTAGTTCAAAACTGGAAGTGTTTCACAGAGCTCTTAGGACCTCAGGTTCTTAAGGGAGCTTCCAGGGAACCAGACCACAGAGGTGACGCGCTGGGTTCCCTCGTTTAACCCACAGATCACGTGCGTCACCTCGTACAGCAATCGGTCCAGGGAGAACGCTGCAAAGTTTCAAATAAAATTTAAAAGGAAAGAATAGAAAAAACGGATGAGCAGAGGAGGATGAAAAGCAGCAGCAGGGAAAACTCCCTTCCAAACCTTTCTTAGCGTGACCCTGGTCTCTCAGGGGCAGTCCAAGGAAAAACATCTTTATTTTATTCTGATTAAAAGTAGAACCAATGGCCATTGTAACAAGTTTTTATTTTGATTAGTGTGCATGTGTGCTGTATGTGTATGTGTGAAAATACGTGGATGCACAAATGTGTCCTTGTGGGTATGGAGGCTGGAGGTCACATCCGGTATCTTTTTTATTTTTTTTAAGCGTTCTCCACCTTAGTGTTTTGAGACAGGATCTCTCGCTGAATAAGGAGCTCACAATTTTGCAAGACCAGGTGGCTAGTGAGGTCCCCAGCTCTGGGGTTCCAGACGTGAGCTCAAACCAAACTCAGATCAGGTCAGTGGGGCACTCTCCTGACTGAGCCGGGTCCCTGGCTTCAGGGTAGAAAGGTTTCCAGCTCCGAGAATGTGCAACTTCCTCCTGCCTTTCCACATTCTTCTTCCTCCGTTCCCTGGCTTCACTCAACAGACACGGGGTTCTTTTCTCTTTTATCTTCAGCTCCATTATATACATTGATAATTACGGCATGTGTGTGTGTGTGTTTCTTATTTTTTTCTTTTTTCTTCTTCCTTGATGTATGAGAACTCAAACTTAATAAACAATGTTGCATTAAACCTAAGGATCTTGGGAGACTGAGGTAAAAACAACTCCAAACTAGTGAGTTACGCAGGGCACAGCTTGTGAGGGACGGGAAGCCTCCCCGTGCATCTTCTCCCGGGCCACTGTCCTTTGGGTGGGATTTCCACCACATGATTGGTTTGGGCCACTAATCATACACTCATGCTCAGCATTGCACTCTGTGGATTCAAGAACAACTTTTATTACACTGTTTTTGATCTAGGGTCTTTCTGAGAGTGTCTGCTATTTATCTTAATAAATCATTTGTTATGGTGCGCGTGGGCCCCATGCCTTGTAGCATAGATTCATCTTCCTCCCGTTTTGATGTGGTTCCTTCTCATGCCCCTCCCCTTCTCATTCTCTCCTTCTCTTTAGTACAGGCTAGCCACACTTATTTCCTTCTTCAACATCTGAGATATTTGTTCCATGGTTTGATCAGCGTTTTCTCACTTCTCACTGGGCATGTGTGATGGTTGTTTTTCCTGTTAGACATTTGACCATTAATTTCGGACAGTTATTCTTTAGTATCTCATAAATGTGTGTCTGTCATAGTTCAGAGGTTATCTCCCCATCACTGCTGTCATTTCAAATACAAGACCCTTGCTTGGAGATACAGAAAACTCCCAGAAGCTTTCTGTTCTGTTCTCTCTTGTTTGGTTGAGACAGGGCTTCAGTATCAATGGGACTCACTCCTGATCCTCCTCCCTCAGCCTCCCAAGTCCTGGGTTGTAGGTATGTGCTATATTGCACCTGACTTAGAATTCTCTATTGAATTGTGCAGACCGACTGTCCAGCCACTAGAGATTCCACAGCTTTGGGGGCAGTCCACCTTCTTTTCAGATCCTGGTAAACTGGCCAGGAGCTATTGCCCATGTGAGCAGAGGATGGAGGAGCTGGATGGGAGAGATTGCTGCTTGGAACCAAGGCTAGATTTAACAGGCTACTGCAAAAGGATGGCTGAGGCCTTGGAAAGCAGCACAAAGCAACCAAAGATTAAAGGCATTGGCTTTGTTAATCCCAAAGATGGGAGGAGAAAGACCACCAACCCAAACCATCACGGCCAAATTAATAAAAGCAAGCTTTTTTTTTTTTGATTCTTGTATATGGGCTGCCTCCCCCTAAGGAGGTATTCGACAGGTCCTCATTGGATGTGAGGAAGACAAGGCTTTCATAGCTTAGGGGTAGGAGTCCAGATGGGAGATTTGATAGGAAAATAGACAGTGTTACAGGAGCAGAAGATAAGCAGAACAAAGTAGCCCCTCCTGAACCAAAGACATAGTCGCAAGGTAGGCATAGCAAAGTTGTCATAAGAACAGGTAGTTATAAAAAGGTCGTCATAGGTGGTCCTATAACCTTCTGAAACCAAGGCAGGGTTGCAAGGTAGTGATAAACACCTTTGGAAACAAAGACACAATTACCATTCCTGGGACATGCAACACAGTTATAAATTATAAACATCTTTTTGAAACAAAGGCATAATTACCATTCCTGGAACATGCAACACAGAACCATTTGCGGTTAAGGTTACAAGTGGGACATAGCCTAATCCTTGAGAAGCAGAGGTCTAATCCTAAGTGGAGTGAATTTACTTTGTCTTTCCTGGTGGCTTTCAAGTCTGGGATGGAGACAGGCTGGCTCTTCAGCTTTGGGCTCAGGCCTGGGTTCATATTTAAGTTTGACCACACATTGGAAGTGACCTTCTATTTCCTATTCTCTCCGATTTGAAAGTGAAGTGATACACACGTCACAGGACTACTATAAGGGGGCTGGGATGGATGCCAGGGGCTGGGGTTATGCTCCTAACTTACAGAGATAGCATGTAGAAGGCCATTGCGGTTCCCAGTTCATAGGTGATCAATGACTAGGAACTGTCATCAGCAACAAACTGTTGCCTAGTAACTGTCATCATCACCTCTGTTAAAGTGGCTCGTGGTCCACCAAGGGTTAGCAGCTACACGGTACATCCTAAACCATACAACGTTTCTAGACAG
The DNA here is from genome assembly GCA_963919715.1 of Microtus obscurus. Taxonomy (NCBI): domain Eukaryota; kingdom Metazoa; phylum Chordata; class Mammalia; order Rodentia; family Cricetidae; genus Microtus; species Microtus obscurus. The sequence continues at coordinate 8,052,438 of CAWTZC010000381.1, read as the reverse complement.
GCAAACCGTTTCTTACGCTGAATGATCTGCAATCCGAGGACCAATTTATTAAATATTTGGCAGTTGATTTGATTTCTGAGGAGAAATCTTGAATAGAATTAAAACTGCTTTCTTAGACTCACCCTGGGCAAGGGCACAGACAAGAGAACGGAATGCCAAGGAAAGAGACTCAATTATTTTGATAACATCAGACAAATTTTTTTTTTAACACTGCAAGGAGTGAGATAATGGAAATTGAAACACATAGGCCACAAGAAAAACACAAAACACGTAAAACAATGACACCTAGATAATATATTTGGCAGCAATGACCATTTTAATATCTCTTTGGTGTTAGCAATGTCTCATATCCCATAGCGTGCGCACACACACACACACACACACACACACACACACACACACACATCTGGGTCCTTGTGAAGTATCAAATAAAGTGATGTTTTGGCCTTTGATTCTGTGAACATGTTAGACAAGACTCTCTCAGCTGTGTGACTCAGGCTGACTTTGAGATTTGAAGCCTCTTTGGGCACGGGGTTGACCAGGGTGGGGGTGGAAAGAGTTAAAGTCTGCAGGAAGGAAGGACAGATGGCATTTTTACACTCAGACAGTTTCTTAGGTGTCTGGGGCTACAGAAAACATTGAAGAGTCAGCCCATGCACCTGGAGAGGAGGCTCGGCTGCTGAGAGCACAGGCTGCTGTTCCAAAGATTCGGGCTCCATGGCAGCTCAGAACTGTCTGGAACTCCCGTCTCAGGAGATCTGACATCTTCTTCTAAGCACTAGGCATAGTTGGGATGCCCAGACACACATGCAGGCAAAAATCCATATACATAAAAAAAATAAATATTTTTAAAGGATCAACACACCATTTCTCCTCCTGAATTGTAAAGTTTTACATCACAGAACTCTAGCCTAGTGTTCAACAAAGTGTGTCAGTCACCCAGTCACAGAGGTATCTGGGGATCTCCTCCAAATCTGAATAAAATCGTGGCAAGTAAGAAAAGTTCACAACCGAATAGTCTCAAGCTTCAGCAGCAGAGGGCGCCACGTTCTTTGCAGCCACCTTTATCTGGATCTTCCATTCATCCAACTGACAAAAACCAATCTAGTCCCAAGACAGGAGTAGGCTTCTTCTGCCAGGACCGCCTTGGAACTGGGCTCCTGGTTCTGAAGAAGGCAGAAAAAGAAGCGGGCTGTGCCAAGAAGCCTGGCTGTGTTGAACGCCGGGGAGCCTCAAGACTGGCTCCCAGGCGTTGGCACAGGCTCAAAGACAAACTCTTGGCCATCCCTATCAGACCTAAGGTTCTTGACAGCTTGCAATAGAGGGAGGGAGGGTCTGATCTGGACCTTGTAGTCACAGTGTGGCGACAGACCTTGTTCCTCCATGGTCGGCCTCACTCGTAGACCGGAGGTTAAGCATGGATAACTCTTAGTAAAGACGGTCCCTGTGGTCTTGAACAGAGCCAAGGCTAATAACATGTATGTGGGACTGGTAACACACTCATGGGTGAAGCGCTACTGTGTGAAAATGCATCCTGATTTGGGACCCTGCGCACCCATGTAAAAACCCAGGTGTGACAGTGTACATGTAACCTCTCGTGCTGGGGGCGAGAAGGGGGCTGCTGAAGAGAGGAGGAGAGAGACCCTGGGCCGAAACAGAAGGTAGAGAGGAGCAGAGGTAGACTTCTGACCTTTGTTACACTGTTACACGCAGCCATGAGCACACACCTCCACACAGGTGAATGCATGTGCGCGCTCGCGCACACACACACCCCCCCACACACACACTCTCCAACTTTGTACACACACATAGACAAAGAAAGCCTTATGCCCGCATCTGGGGTGCCCTTCTGATGGAGGCATCCTCACCCACTTTCTTCTTCTGCCTTAGTAGCTAGGATGCGCAACCACAGTGTTCTTTCTCTTCTCTCAAGGACCGACGCCCATTACTCAGGGTGTGGCCTTGAGATCTCTTAGAATCATAGCAACACAGACTGACTGAACCTTAAAGCTGAGAAAGGCAAGGGCCAGCAAATATTACAGGAATTGAGCCTCAAGGGAGAGCCTTGCATTTGATCATAATTATTCAGCGGAAATGTATGTGAATACATGCACCATCTAGACACAATCAATTTTGTATATTAAAATAATTGCTTATCAAACAAATCAATTTAATGATGTTCACACTCTGATGCCATTAGTCACACTAAATGACAAAATTTACATGTTTGAGCTACAGTATTTTTCAGGTAAAAGTTACCTTAGCTGATTTACACAGAACAGAAACTAAAGGCACCCGACTTTCTTAAGGCTGACCTGGATCTGATGGCTTTCCAACCCCTCTGTTCTCAGGGTCGATTCTTTACTGAACTGAACCTTCAGAGAGCCTGCTGGTGCAAGCCTATAGGCTTCAGGGTTTTCTCTCTCTCTGTGTGTGTGTGTGTGGGGGGTGCATGCAGGCGCATGGGGGTGTGGGAGTGTGTGCATGTAGGTGTGTGAAGTGTGAGAGTGTGCGTGCAAGTGTGTGTGGGAGTGCGTGCATGCAATTGTGTGGGGCTGCAGGAGTATGCATGCAGATATGGGGGAGTGTTGCATTCAGGTGTGGGTGTGTGCATGCCGGTGTGGGAGAGAGCATGCAGGTGGGGGATGCAAGAGTGTGTGCATACTTGTGTGTGAGAAGTGTGTGCATGCAGGTGTGTGTGTGGTTGGGAGTGTGTGATTGCAGGTGTGTGAGGGTGTGAGTGTGTGCATGCAGATGGGGTTTCGTGGGTGTGGGATGGAATATGTGCATGCAGATGGGGAGTGTGTGGGAGTGTGTTCATGCAAGTGTGGGGGGAGTGTGTGCATGCAGGTGTGGGGGTGTGTGGGAATGTGTGCATGCAGATGGGGGTGTGCAGGAGTGTGCATGCAGGTATGTAGGGAGTGTGTGCAGGTGTGGGGGTGCAAGTGTGTGTGCATGCAGTTGTGGGGGGTGCAGGATGTGCTCATGGAGAGACCAGAGGAGGCCCTCGGGTGGTGTCTTCAACTACTCTTGAACTTATTCCCTTGAGACAGAGTCCCTTGTGGGACCTGAATATACTACCCTTTGGATTGGCTGGCTTGTGGACTCCCAGGAATCCACTTAGTTCTGTGTCCCCCACATTCTTAAGGCAGGTCTCAGCCTCAGCATGTTCATCTGTAATGCGAAGGAGCCAAAAGAGCTGTCAGTGAGGTCCCTCGAGGCATGAATTTTGCATTGACAATCCATTGTGGAACAGGCTAAAATAATGGTTCTTTTGTCATTCTCTTGGGGCTGTTGCTCTCGCTTGGGAATCTCGGAGACAGATGCAGGCATCACATGAAGCTAGCGACAGCAAGGTCTAACTGAAAAAATGGCCATGTTTGGAGGTCCCTGCTTCGTTAAAGAGTAAGAAAATGGTTTTTCAGGATATTTTGTTTTGAGAAACAAGCGTGTCGATCGTTGTGGATGGGAGGATAGAAAAGTGCAAGACGGGATGTATTTTCAAATCTGTAAATACTCCGGAGCACTTTTGCTTCGCTCTCTCACGGTGCCAAGTCCTTGGTCGGGCGGAGTCGTGCAGGGTAGAGCTGCGAGGTGTGACTCTTGGGGTCAAAACAGTTTGCCTGCTAAGCCGGCACCAGGGCGGCGGAGCCTTCTCGGAGAGGGCCAGGGCCGGGGCCAGGCTGCAGGAGGAGGTCACCTGCGGAGCCGGCGCCAAGCTGCAGCACCCGGCGTGCCGCGCCTGCTCCCACGCGGACGGAGATCAGGTGATGTCGCAGCCCAGGTGGCTCCGGGGAGGTGGGGCGGGAGAGTGAAGCGCCCAGCTCACTTAGCTTTCGTACTCGGTGATGATGATCTAGATCCCTCTGGGGAGGTGGCGCCGCGTGGATAGCGTGCAGGGGACCGGCGTGCGAGCGGTGGCCCAGCTCTTTGGATCTCTCTGGCTGTGCCTGGGACTCGGCGCTGGGTGGAGTAGCCCCTGGCGGTGCCAACGCGGAGGGCGTGCTCAGTAGCCGCCGCTTCCCTTGGCTCCACCTGCAGGATACCACCCGGTGAGGGCCGCGAACTCTCGAGAGCGGGGAGGGCGGGCTTCAGGAGGAGGAGCCGGGGGCACGGCCGCAGGACGCCCGCCCTCCGGGAGTGGCCACTAACTTGACCCAGCTGGCGTTCACGAGACGGCGGAGTCGCTGTCCCTGCAGCCCCGCCACGCTGCGCCCTTGCAGGCTGCAGCTCCCACCCTGACGCCACGCTGCGCCCTTGCAGGCTGCAGCTCCCACCCTGACGCCACGCTGCGCCCTTGCAGGCTGCAGCTCCCACCCTGACGCCAGCGCCTTCCCCGGAGCAGCTCCTGACCCGGGAGCCCCGGCTGCGGCCAGGGGCATGAGGCTCGCCGAGCACCCACGCCGAGGCCGTGCAGCCCCGCGTTGGCTGCACAGCTACGCCGCCCCTGTGTAGGGTAAGTGAACATCTGGGAGGTGGGTGTCCTGCTCGGTTGCTGTGACCCTTTCCCATTCCAAGCCAGGAAAGCTGGAGTTGAGGGAGTTAACTGCATGGAACATTTCACAGCCGTCCCGGATACATCCTCACAACCCAGGTCCTTAATTGAGCCGCTAGCTCCGCCCTTCCGATCTTGTTCTCAGCCCTCAAATTCAAGTATTTCTTTGTGGGGTGCAGATTCCCTTCCCACCTGAAAAGTGAATGAAGGGTTTCAGGTAAAGGCCGCTACAGGCGCACGCCAACCTGCCAGGCTTATGCTGAGTGGCACATGACGAGCGAAGTATTGATGCCTTGTACTCTTGGAAGCCGTGGGAGGCTGAATCTTGAGGGGAAATCATGCAAATGAGAAAGAACTGGAAGAGTAGACCGTTAGGTTCCTCAGCCGCCAGAGAAGGCTCTGAGAAGTAGCGAGTTTCTGTCTCCGGTCTGACCCCTCCCCGTCCTTTATTGGCGGTAATACCACACTGTAAACTAGTGACTAGCCACATAAACTGCTACATCTAAATATCAGATGGAGATTTTGAGGTACAATTTCAGGGAATTAAAGCGTCTATTTCTACTGTGGCAACATCAGCAGGCAAATAATCTGGTTTTCCTTCGAATGAGGTTGTTTATGGTTCCAGAGATAGCTCTCGTGCCCGTATAGATGGAGACTAACGTTATTTAAGCAGAATGGTTCTGGACAAAGTGTAACTTCGGGATTTTGCCTTTTTTTCTTCTTTCTAATAACTTTCTAGTACTTTCATCTAGTGGTCTGCCTGCCCTGTCAATTTCAATAGACTGTCCACACCTCACTTCTGGTAGAAGCTAGGTTTTGATTGGCCACTTCCATGTCAGAAAACTCCCTGTGTGTTTGGAGGTAACTTCCCGTTTGTGTCAGCAAGGCCATGCTGACAAGGGCTTCTGGGGACCTGTGTCTCCTCAGTCCTGCCCTAGCCAAGAACCTCCCGGCTTCTGAAATTACATGCAAGAATTCTTCTTTTTGCAAAGGAAATCTAAAACTTCCATCTGCAGTCCGTCCCACTCAACCCCCTCCCCCAAAAAAAGAAAATACAGAAAGAAAGGAGAAAAGAGAAAGGAAAGACTCGAAGCGACAGTTGTGTCTGTTTGGCTGGCAGCTGTGAGGAGGGAAACGTTAACTCACACGGTACATATAGGTGCTCAGAAGCCACGGCAGGCTTGTCTTTAATGAATAAACCAAAAGTGATTAAACAGCGGTTTTATTGTGAACAGTCAGAACACGACTTTCTACCAAAAGTCAACTTGACCAAAACACCACAGATGTAATTTATTTGATGCCAGGTAGACTTTATTAATCTTTACATTGTGCTGCTTTGTGCTTCCTAAGTGGACCGCTTTCTCTTCTGGTTTCTCTCTCTTTAAACCTTTAATTTCCACTTTAACAGAAACATTTCAACTTTGATTCTGACAGCCATTGTGTTAATTCTCCACATTTGAGAACGCCCAGCATGGGTCCTTTTGTGCTGAAGGTTGCACAGTTTGGAGCCCAAGGCTTGGTGGAAAGGCTGCACTGTGAGGAGCCTGGGCCACGCTAGAAATGGCTCTGGAGGTTTGAACTTTGAAGCCTGGTACGCACTCTTCTACAGATCGTAAAATGAGACTAATGCCATCCGCTTTCAGGCCCATTGCTGAACTTCAAAGAACCGAGGAAGCCAGAAGAGTGGCTGCCAATCTAGTTGGTCCCTATAGATAGTAGTGACTCAGGGGAGTTCGGTGCTTAAATTGTTCTAGTCTGTCCGTGTTTTCTCTAAGGATTTCAGCAAAGGAAAGTTTAGTCAGGTGCCTTGTAGGGAAATAGCCTCCGGGTTTGACTCCGAGGGAACCAGTCAGCTTCCGACTGGTAGAAACACAGACCTCTGCCCCACCCCAGCCTTGCCTGCTCATGCCTTTAATTTTACTGGAGATTTATGTCAAATTAGTCTATAGGGTTTGGGAATTCTAATTCATTTTCTCCTGTATTTAGTATGAGATGCTAACATTGGGACCAAGTTGTGCGAGTGGTTTCTTGAAACCTTCCCATAGGTTTTTGGGAGATTCCCAGATGTTCATGTGTTCACGACTCGGGGTTCTCTCAGTTGTTAGCGTCTGAGTGATCGGAACGGGAAGGCATGGGCCTTACACCGCTTCCGCTTGTCCTGTAGTTCTCCCCATCCTTGCCAGCTTGATGCTCAGAAGGCAGAGGACAGCCGCTTTCCTTCTCTAATTAATTAATGCACCATCTGCCTTGGGATTCTAGGGTTCTGCTAACTAGGGCCCATGTTCCATAGCAAATGCACAATGCAGAATGTGCACCAGATTGGAGGCATATCAGCATGTTGGTAAGTTCCGAGTTTTGGCAATAGTAAATAATTCCAGATAGCTTGTGGTATGGAAAACACTATATTTTAAGAATTCATTTCTTAAAATGAAGAGTAGAGAAATCACACATTTTTCACAAGGGGCGGAAGGTAAACAGAGCCAAGAATCTAGATGGCAGAGACACAGGGATGCCAGGGAGTCCTTGTGGAGTAGAGGTGTGTCTTCTGTGGGGGCATCGTCATCAGAACATTGTAAACATTAACCCGGTCCACTTCTCCAACTCTGCAGAAGCTTTTGTATATGAACAGTCTGAACAAAGCGAATAGCATCAAACCCACTGCTTATGCCCAGCGTCTAACACACTGAAGACACACAGGTTTCTGGAGAGCAGACATACTTTAGAAACAGCCTTCCTCACGTGCTTTGTATCAAAGAAAAGAAAGGGAAAGTGGAAAAAAAGTTCCCCGTGAGGAATGTTCTCACCAGGAGAGAGCACTTACAAACTCAATAGTCGAGACACCTGGACATGAGAATTTTAGAGGCTCAGGGGAATTCTGGAGTCTGTAGAGAAGAGATAGGGCTTCCCCATCCTTGAAGACAGTCTTTGGTGTAAGTAGGGAAGTGGGGAGAAGGTGTGGGGTGCAGATAAGGAGGAGTGGGGGTGTTTCAAGTTGAGGAAGGGCCAGAAGCCAGAGATGGACATGGATGCTGAAAACAGCCCAGCACTGAGGAGGAGGAGGTGCCGTTGTATGAGTGCGAAGTCCGGAGCTTTTAAATGTGTTTCTGTGAGCCCGCCCTCCCCCGGACCACTGTCCCATCCGCCATAGGCAGCAGATGTGATAACTCCTTAGCTAAGACGTACAGAGTACGGCGTCATGAAAGAATCCGTAAGCTCGAAATAGCCAACTTTTCCGAGTTCTTGTCTCTGTCCTAGCGTCCAAGTGCATTTCAACTCCGAGTTCTCTTGCGTCTCCGCATAAGAGCGGTGCTGCTTCTCAAGGCTCCGAATTAGAGACACTGCTGCCTGGAGGTTAATTTGGTGCTCAGCACTTAATTCCCTCCTGCTGTTTGCACTCCCTGCTCGTTCTGATGGAGCTGAATTGGTTTCACTGTGTAACATAATGCCTGAATTGAATGTAGAGGATAAGGAAAGAAACTCTTTCGCTGTCGTATGTCAGGGGCGAGTGCTTGAGAGTCCAGCTGCTAAAAGGCTTAATCACGTGAACATGCAACACGCGACACCACGTGCCTTGAGAATTGAGTCTGAGGTTCTAGATCATTCTTTCTTCACTAATTGGCGAGAAGCTACGTCTCACTTTGCCCCGGGACGTATTTATAGTACTGGAGGAACTAAGACTCAGTTCAGTATCTGCCCTCATCAGGGAGCGGCCAGGGAAAGCCCGCGAGGGCCACGGGAGACAATCAGCGTGGACACGACACGCGAGAGAGGCTTTCACAGCCAAAGAAAGGCGCACGTCACAGTTCTAACTTCCGGCTCCCGAATGACGGCTGCCAACCTCCAATTTATACGTCTTTTCATAACTACAGTCCTAAGACATAACTCACTTAAAATAATCTGATATTCCTAGGTTAAGGAGACACTCCAGAGAAAAAGGGAAGGAGAGCGACTCAGAACACCTCTGGTCCCAGGCGGCTGAGGATCCCCACCTGGTTTTTTTTTTTTTTTTACCATGTCCGTGGTGGAGCTGTTTTTTAGCACGTAAAACTAAACCACCTGGTTGCCAAGGACCTGGCTTGCAGAATCTCACACATCATCTTTGCACTTAGCCATGCTATTTTCTCGACCTAGCACTGAGAACCCGGCCCCAGGCATGAACGCATAGAAGCTGAGACAGCTCCTCTTGGTGGGCAGCCACACGCTGTACGCGTCCCTTGAGCCAGATGTTCTGTTGGTGACCTTCAGATACGTCAGGATTGTATTTATGCAAGTTCTAGCTTTTGCTTTTTGGACGCAGAGGGACATTAAGTGGAGTCTGTTTGTTTGACCATGTCGTTGAATCCTCCTGTAAATTTATTATATTCCAAGTGAGTGATTCTCAATGTTCCCAGAACAAAAACCCCCAATTTTTAGAGTCAGTTTTCATGGATCCTTACAAAAAAAAAAAAAAAAATCACAGAATTGTTGGATAAATTATTAGAGGACAAATAATGACAAATATGCTGTCACAAACTCAGTGACATATTTAAAAAAAATAACTTAGGTATTTTGCATGCCTCTGCGGGGAGTGTAGTGTGTTTGTGCACACGCGTGTGTAAATGTGCCAGAGAAAGACACTGGATCTCTTCTCCAGTCACTTCCTGTCTTAGGTTTTGAGACATGTTCTCCCTGAGTCTGGAGCTCACGGGTTCAACTAGACTGGCCAGCAAGTCCTAGGGCTTACCTTGTCTCTGCAACCCCAGTGTCAGGATGCTGGATGCATCTTCACGTCTCCTCGCTTCTCTGTTAAGTACATGGTACTGGGAACTGAACTCGGGTCCTTGTGGTTGCATGGAGAGCGCTTTACTGAGCCATCTCCATCGTTCCTTCAAGGAGGCTTTTTTTTAAATGAATTAGCATTTTGATTAAGTATATTTACATGGAAACTGATACTGCATAAATATACATACATGTTTAAGATGTGTGTGTATGTGCGTGCATGCATGTGTGTGTGTAGGCTTGCATTAATTCAAGGCAAAGCCCATTTAAAAGCCACAAGGTGAAGCAGATAGCTTCACAGAACCTGTGAAAGGTTTAGAATGTGACGTAAAATGAGCCAACTGTAAACCCAGCCTAGAGTTTAAGGTGAGCTTTTAGCTGTTCTTTGCCTGTTTATCTGACAGATTTGAGTTGTGGTTTTGCTTGGTTGGTTTTTTTGTTTTTGCTTTTTTATTTTTTACTTTTTGAGGCAGGGTTTCTTGGTGCAACTGTCCTCACTTGCTTTGTAGACCAGGCTGGCCTCCGACTCAGAGATTCGACTACGTCTGCCACCCAGGTACTGGGGCTAAAGGCATGCACCACCACCCCCAGCTGAGTGGTTTTCTTAATTATTTTTTAAATAATTTTCCTTGTGTGTAGTCTGTGACAGCTTTAAACTCTGGACTCTCCTTTGTTTCCTGGGCTGTATAATTTCAGGCACCTGTCACTATGCTCAGTTTTATTAGGTCATTTTAAACTGCACTGGTTCCTTTGGTTTATTGATTTATGCCCTTTTCTTTATCATTTATGTCTGTCTTACCTGGGATTAATTTTTCCTTTTTAGTTTAACGTGAAATCGGGTGACCAATTTAAGCTTTGTTTTTGCAACAAGAGTTGGAGTCTATATAATTTATTTTACATTTAAAGATTCATTTCAGGATTTTAATATATTGTAGCGTGTATTGAGCTGGAAATAGATTTAATTCCTTTTCAATCTCCTCTCCACCCCATGGGTGACTTAACAATGATGCGTTCCAAATACGTGGGACTTTTCCCACAATTTTATTTTATTTATTTAACAACTTTATTATTTTAAAAAACATAATATCATGGCAACTGGGATATGTATTTTGTAGAATTTCAAGCCTCGACCTCTGTTCGACTCTCCTATACTCAGTCTGCCCTGGTGAATGTCCCATAAGCACGTGACAGGAATGCCCTCATTTCTGAGTCTCTGTTCAGTAGACCATGCTTAAAACATAGATTCATTTTGTCTCCACATAATCCATTCCTGCTAAGCAATATAAATCTCCCAGCTGTGTTGAGGCTTATTTCTCCTCTTAGTTCTGCCAAGTTATGGTTCTTCATGTATTTTCAAACTATCACTCACATACATATGTATATTTAAACTGCGCCTCTTACAGACAGAATGTAGTTCGTATTTCCAAAAGACATTTCGGGATGAGTTCTGGGTTCACAGCGTAATTGAGTGGGAGCTGCAGAGTCCTCAGACATCCTGACTGCATTCCCTCAGCTTCCCAGACTGCCGGCACCCCATGGAATGACACCTGTGTTTCACAAGATGCAACTGCTTTGCTACGCCATGACCACCTAAGGTCCACACTTTATATTAGGGTTCCCTCTTGGTTTTATAAAATTCATGGGTTTTGACAAGTTTAATACCCAGCATTACAGCAATATAAAATACTTTAACTGCCTCCAGAATCGTCTGTTCACCTGTCCCTTCTACCAACCTCCATCCATCATCCTGTACCCGTCTTTCACTGTCTCCAGAATCGTCTGTTCACCTGTCCCTTCTACCAACCTCCATCCATCATCCTGTACCCGTCTTTCACTGTCTCCAGAATCGTCTGTTCACCTGTCCCTTCTACCAACCTCCATCCATCATCCTGTACCCCTGTCTTTCACTGTCTCCAGAATCGTCTGTTCACCTGTCCCTTCTACCAACCTCCATCCATCATCCTGTACCCGTCTTTCACTGTCTCCAGAATCGTCTGTTCACCTGTCCCTTCTACCAACCTCCATCCATCATCCTGTACCCGTCTTTCACTGTCTCCAGAATCGTCTGTTCACCTGTCCCTTCTACCAACCTCCATCCATCATCCTGTACCCGTTTTTCACTGTCTCCAGAATCGTCTGTTCACCTGTCCCTTCTACCAACCTCCATCCATCATCCTGTACCCGTTTTTCACTGCCTCCAGAATCGTCTGTTCACCTGTCCCTTCTACCAACCTCCATCCATCATCTTGTACCTGTCTTTCACTGTCTCCAGAATCGTCTGTTCACCTGTCCCTTCTACCAACCTCCATCCATCATCCTGTACCTGTCTTTCACTGTCTCCAGAATCGTCTGTTCACCTGTCCCTTCTACCAACCTCCATCCATCATCCTGTACCTGTCTTTCACTGTCTCCAGAATCGTCTGTTCACCTGTCCCTTCTACCAACCTCCATCCATCATCCTGTACCCGTCTTTCACTGTCTCCAGAATCGTCTGTTTACCTGTCCCTTCTACCAACTTCCATCCATCATCCTGTACCCCTGTCTTTCACTGTCTCCAGAATCGTCTGTTCACCTGTCCCTTCTACCAACCTCCATCCATCATCCTGTACCCGTTTTTCACTGCCTCCAGAATCGTCTGTTCACCTGTCCCTTCTACCAACCTCCATCCATCATCCTGTACCCGTCTTTCACTGTCTCCAGAATCGTCTGTTCACCTGTCCCTTCTACCAACCTCCATCCATCATCTTGTACCTGTCTTTCACTGCCTCCAGAATCGTCTGTTCGCCTGTCCCTTCTACCAACCTCCATCCATCATCCTGTACCTGTCTTTCACTGTCTCCAGAATCGTCTGTTCACCTGTCCCTTCTACCAACCTCCATCCATCATCCTGTACCCGTCTTTCACTGTCTCCAGAATCGTCTGTTCACCTGTCCCTTCTACCAACCTCCATCCATCATCCTGTACCTGTCTTTCACTGTCTCCAGAATCGTCTGTTCACCTGTCCCTTCTACCAACCTCCATCCATCATCCTGTACCCCTGTCTTTCACTGTCTCCAGAGCTTTGCCTTCTCTACAATGTCAGAGTCGGAGTGACACAGCACGCAGTCCTTTCAGATGGGCTGAATACCTCACTTCTGTCTAGTGCTGAACACTGTCCCATTATCTAGATGTACCACAGTGTATCCACTCAGCAACTGAGGGCTGACTGGTTGTTCCTAAGTCTTAGCAGTTGCAAAAAAGACACCGGAGTGTAGACTTCTGGGTGGGCCTTCATTTTCACTTGGGTGGCGGCCAAGCAGTGATGTTGTTGGATTGTGGAGAAAGAGTGTGTTCACTGGGTAAGAAGATGCTAATCTGTCTCCAACGTGACTACATCACCTGTGTTCTCACCTCCAACAGGACCCTGCTCCACACTCCACTTTGTCTGGGGCTTTGGACTGTCCACTACTCTATTGGGTTATGCTGTATCTGAGCGCTGGTCTAACCTAATGCCATATGATGATTTTCTTAACTGCTTAGTCACCTTCCGAGTCTTCCACAGTGAGGGGAAATTCTGCATGTTTTGATCAAATCCTTCAGTTTTATTATTGAGTTTTTGGAGTTCTTTGTACACTTGGATTTTAGGGTTTTTTTTTTTCTTTTACTTTTTATTTATATTTTAGGTATGAGTTCTCTGTATGTACACCTGCCTTCCAGCAGAGGGCACCAGATTCTATTATGGATGGTTGTGAGTCCACCATGTGGGTGCTGGGAATTGAACTCAGGACCTTTAGGAGAGCAGCCAGTGCTCCTAACCACTGAGCCATCCCTCCAGCCCATGGGTTATAGCTCTTATCTAAGCCATTACAGTGTTTTCTCCACGCCAGTGCCTGGTCTCATTTTATTTAAGTGTCTCATAAAGAGCGGAGCTTTTAATTCTCGTGAGAACAAGCAGACTTTTACTGAGCACGCCTTTGGTGTTGGACCTAAAAAGGTCACCACCAAACCTGAAATCATATATAGGCTTTTTTGGTGGTGGTGGTTTGTTTGGTGTGTGTGTGTTTGTGTGTGCTGTGCTATAGACGCGTTAGGTTTTAAGTCCACAAACTATTGTGAGTTCATCTTATTTGCTTTGCACTCATTTCTCAGACCACTTGCTGAAGACTGCGCCCTCCACTTCTCTGCCTGGACCCCAAATCAGTAGGCAATATTTGCTTAATTTGTATTTCATTGGTCTACTATTTTTTATCTACCTATTTTTATTTATTTGGAGAACACTAATTTCTCGTTTGTGAGGGGTTATCAGTTGGAGATAGCTTCGGGGTTAGGGACGAGGGCTTTGTGTCCACTTCTCTCAGCGCTGGGATCCTGTCTGACACAGACCTGGGCAGGTCCTGAGCCTGCTGCCATAGTCTCTGTGAGTTCATCCGTGTGTCAGTCACGCTGTGTTCAGAAGGCCTTGTTTCCTTGGATTTTATTTTTTTGACTAACTTAATAATTTGTTTGTAATTGGGGATTTTAGTCTATTTTCTTCTGAGTGGTTTTTACATGGAAGGGGGGCATCTGTCTTCTCTTTGTATTTTTGGCTGTTTTTTTGAATTTGTGCTTCTGGAGGCTGAACTGCTCATATGTTAGTCAAGGCTACCCCAGAGGCCCAGGCCCGGCCACATTCATTTGTAGTGGGTTTTTGTTTGTTTTGGTTTTTCAAGACAGGGTTTCTCTGTAGCTTTTGGAGCCTGTCCTGGAACTAGCTCTTGTAGACCAGGCTGGCCTCAAACTCACAGAGATCTGCCTTTTTTTTTTCCATCTTTTTCTTCTGCTTCCCCTTTCCCATCTTCTGAGTTTAAGGCATGCAATTCTTCACAGCTTGGATACTGAATGATACTGAATTATCTTCTTTGTGGCTTTGTTTTGATTTTTAAATATTTCCCTCTCATTTTCCACGGCTCACTTATTTCAGATAATATACCTCTTTCTTCTTGCGTTTGTATTTTCTCTTAATTGTACAATGCCAATTTTGCCAATGACATTCTGATTAATTTTCATGATCATATTTTTCCTTTATGTCCTTGGATATATTTATTTGAAAATTTGAGTAAGTTCTATTAAATTCTGTTAACTATTGAATGTTGGGCAACATGGGGGTCTAGCAGTATGCTGGCTAGTTTTACATCAACTTGACACAAGCTAAAGACATCTTCGAGGAAGGAACCTCAGCTGAGAAAATGCCTCCATATGATCTGGTTGTAGGTAATTCCATAGGGCATTTTCTTAATTAGGGATCCAGGGAGGAGGGCCCAGTCATTGTGGGTGGAACCATCCCTGGGCTGGTGGTCCTGGGTGCTGTAAGAAAGCAGACTGAGTGGAGGGCTGGAGAGATGGCTCAGTGGTTAAGAGCACTGGCTGCTCTTCCAGAGGTCCTGAGTTCGATTCCTAGCAACCACATGGTGGCTCACAACCATCTGTAATGAGATCTGGTGCCCTCCTCTGGCGTGCAGGCATACATGGAGGCAGAATGTTGTATACATAATAAATAAATATTTAAAAAAAAAAAAACAAAAAAGAAAGCAGACTGAGCAAGCCATGAGGAGCAGGCCAGTAAGCAGCACCCCTCCATGGCCTTTGCATCAGCTCCTGCCTCCGGGTTCCTACCTGGTGTGAGCCCCTGTCCTGACTTCAGTGGTGGACTGCAGTGTGGAAGTGTGAGCTAAATCAACCCTTTCCTTCCCAGGTTGTTTTTGACCATGGTGTTTCATCACAACAATAGAAACCCTGACTAGGACAAGTAGCCATCTCTTTTCTTGACTGTAGGTCATTTTCTCATTTCTCTTTGTGACTTATTGCTAACATTTTGAATAGAGTCTGGATTGTGTCATCTTTGTTTAAATGACGATTTTACGCTTAAAGTGAGACTACTTATGTTCAGCCCATGCCTGGCTGCCTCTTTTTAGAACTGAAGTCTTCCTGGAATATGACTTTCTCACTTATTCATGTGTCGTCCATGACTGTTTATGTGCTATGAGTATATTAGCGGGTACTTGCGTCATATGCTGAGTGCGTGTTTGTCTGTTCAGACTGCTTCAACCAAATACCATAGACTGTTTACAAACAGCAGGGACACACTCTGACGCTCGTGTGCTAGATTAGTCCAGTTTTGCCCAGACACCAGCAGATCCAGAGTCGGCCCTAGAATCAAAGGTGCCACATCTTCTCACGGCTGTGAAGGGCAGGGGTTTGGGATTTCTTTACAAGGTCGGCATTACCGTGATCCTATTTCCCAGAGTTCCCAGTTTAACACTGCCTTGTGAGGGATGAAATGTCAGTACGGCATTGGGGGAGCCGTCCAAGCCCGGTCTACAGTGATGGTTGAGACGTCTAGGCCACATACTGTCTAGTTCCTTAAGACCTTTGCCAGAGCCTTGTTCTTGTTATTTCTTCTTTTGGGAACTATATATATATATATATATATATATATATATATATGTATACATATACATAGTTATCTATATATATTATTTTTTGTTATATATATATTTTTTTCTATGCTCTCCTATTAGGTCCATCTGATGTGCAGTTGGATGTTTCTCCCCACCCAATGACCTTCCTCTTCCCTCGACTGTTTCCTCAGCTGTGCACAAGTTCCTTAGCTTTATGAGGTCCGCTTCTCTACTGTTGGGCTCAATTCCTGGGCCAACAGAGCCCTACTTGTAAAATCCTTTCCTGCACTTATATCTTACATGGGAATGCCTATGTCATCTTCTAACAGTGTTAGCATTTCAGGGTTCAAACTCTATGGTATTTGATTCACGTGAAGCTATTTTTTATGCAAGTGACAGATACTGGTCTGATGTCTTTCTCCTCTATGTGGACGTCCAGTTTGCTAAGCAGCATTTGTTGATGCTGCTGCCTTCTCTCCATTGTGTTTCTGGCCTCTTCATCAAATTTCAGGTGGCTGTCGGTATATGTACCCATTTTTGGGTCTTTCTCTTTTTGTATGTTGCTAGTACCACACTGTTTTTATTACTATAACTCTATATCTTGAAATGTGGAATGATGAATCTCTCTACTACTGTTTTTGTCAGAATTGCTTTGGCTGTCTTGGGTCTCCTCTGTGTATGAATTTTTAGATGCTGTTTATTTCTGTAAAGTCTGATAATATGTATTTTGATTGAGATTGCACTGAATCTATATCACTTTTGGCAGGATGGTCATTTTCACAATATTAATTCTAACAACCCACAAATATGAGAGGTCTTTGTATTTCTTAATGTCTTCAGAGATTTGAAGTTTTTATTGTAGAGATCCTTTTACCTCCTGGGTTAGGTTTATTCCAAGATATTTTATTCTCTGAGGCTATTGTAAGTGAGAGTGTTGCCATGATCTCTTTCTCAAGAGTATTTGTTGGAGAGATGTAAATAAAGATGCTGTAGGGTTTTGTAAGTTGATGTTGTATCCACCACTTTGTGGAAATTGTTTAATATATCATCAGCAAATAGAGATAATTTGACCCATTTTCCTATTTGTATCCCTTGCTGTACTGTCCCAGTTAGTACTTTTTAAAAATATTTATCTACTTATTATGTATACAATATTCTGTCTGTGTGTATGCCTGCAGGCCAGAAGAGGGCACCAGACCTCATTACAGATGGTAGTGAGCCACCATGTGATTGCTGGGAATTGAACTCAGGACCTTTGGAAGAGCAGGCAGAGCTCTTAAGAGCTGAGCCATCTCTCCAGCCCGCCCAGTTAGTGCTTTAAGCACTAGATTGAGGAGGAATGAACAACCATGTCTTCTTGATGGGATTGAGTATTCCTGTACTTAGGATGTTGGCTGTGGGTTTGTCATATGTATCACAATAAAGTGCTGAGGTTTATTTCCTCCAGTCCCGTTCTCTCTAGGATTTTTATCATGAAAATATGTTGAATTTTTCTCTAAGATTTGTTTTTCCTGTATTTCCTGAGATAATAAATCATGTAACATCATATGATATTTATTGACTTAGATACATCCAGTCACTCCTGCATTTCTGGGATAAAGTCAACTTGCTTCTGCATGGTGGGTTAACTTTTTGACATGTGCCTGTATTCTATTCACAATTATTTTGAGAAATTTTTTTTAATTTATGCCCATCAGAGACATTGACCTACAGGGTTTTTTTCGTGTGTGTTCCTGTTTCGTTACCTGTACTTGAGTAATACTGGCTTCATCGATGGCGTCTTGGAGTCTTGGAGTGTTCCTTATGTTTTTCTTTTTCTTTCTCAAAATTTAAGTATTGGCTGAAGATATTTGAAACTCAAAGTTGGATATATGCTTTTAATACATTTGGGCTGGGCTTTTTTTTTTTTTGGTCAGAGGTTTATTATTATTACTGTTTCAGTCAATTCATTTGTTATGTTCAGGTTGTTGACCTCTCTCGGTATAACTTTGGTGTTTCTATGTACCTAGAATTCACGTTTCTTTTAGATTTTCCAACTTGATGGAGTGCTGGTTTTCTGAGTATTCCTTATAACATTCTGAATGTTTTTAGTGTCTGCTGTAAATGTCTCACGATTCATTTCCATTAATTTGGAGCCTTTCTCTTTTGGTTAGTTGGGCCAAGAATATGTCAATCTTGTTTATTGTTTCAAAGAAGCAGCTCTTTAGACTCATTAATCCTTTATATTAATTTATTATTTCATTAATTTCTACTTTGGTTTTTATTTCTTGCTGTCTACTGTATTTGGGCTTGTCTTCTGTCTTTCTAAATTCTTGAGTTGCATCATTGTCATTTATAATATTTACAAATATTATATAAATTTATTTATGCTCCTTCAGGTTTTGTTTTGAATGTAGGCATATGGAGCTATAAGGGGTACTTGAAGAACTTTTTAAAAAATGCCTCAAAGGTATTATTGTATTTTCATTTTCATTTAGTTCCATAAACTTTTAAATATTTATTTGGACTTTTTATTTTGGCCAGTTCATTGTCCACTAATGAGTCATTTAATCTCCACAAGTTTTACACTTAATAAAAATTTGTTTGCCATCATTTTTAAGTTTTATTGCATCATGGCTGAAAAGGGCACTTGGAATTATTTTTTTCTGAATTTAAGATTGTTTTTTGCATCCTAGGATGTAGTCTATTTTAGAGATGCTTCCATAGGCTGCTGAATAGAATGTATGTTCTTTGGTGTTTGAATGGAATATTCTATTAAGTCCATTTGATGTAAAATGTCTAAGGTTTCCCCTATTTTTCCAGATGAGTTATCTACATGGATAATGAGTTACCTATTTATCTATCTATAAAGTGCATTATTGAAATTACCTACTAGTACTGGGCTGGTATTAACCTACCTTTAATTTCAGCGCTATGCTTTTTTGTGAAATCGGGTGCCCCAGAGTTGCTCCATGTATGTTTAGTATTATAATATTATCTTGGCTAATTGTTGCCTTGATCCGGAATGAAGTACCCTCCTTTTCCTCCTGTGTAGCTTTAATTTGAAGTTGAATTTTGTCAGATATGTGGATGGCAACTGCTGCTTCCTTTGGTCCCATTTGCTTGGAGCACTCTCTCCATCCTTTCAATTTAAAGTGGTGCCTACAGCCAAGTTTCTGTCGATAACAGGAAGATGATATTGTTTTAGTTCACTCACCTAGCCTATGTCTTTTGATTGGAGAATTGAATCCATACATTTTTAAAGTTATTATTCAAGGGTGTGTATACTGAAGTAATTTTCTTGACTTTTTTGCTGTTTTTGTTGTGCTTTGCATTTCATTCATTATAGCTTAATTTTTTAAAGAGTCTCTTGGACATGCGTATTCCTCTCTTCAGTCTAAAGTACTGCTTCCAATATTCTATAGGATCATTTTGGAAGACATGCAGTTTTTAGGCTGTTTATATCAGGAGAAGTTTTTTCTCCTACCATTTCTGTTAAATAGTTTTCCTAGATACAGTGGTTAGGGCTGTCATCATGTCTTTTAGAACTTTAGAAAGCATTCCTTCAAGCTCCTTTGGCTTACAAAGTTTCCACTGAGAAATCCACAAAGAATACTTTGGTGAATTTGCCTTTCTATGTGACGTTTTTTCTCTTGCAGCTTTAAACACTCCTTCGGTATGCATAATTAGAGTTTTCAGTGTGGTAGCTCATAAGTAGCTTCCTTTCTGGTCTTGTCTCTTTGGTGTTCTGTATGCTTCTTGTATCTATAAGGGTTGTCTTTCCTTAGTTTGAGGAAGTCTATTTTTATATTCTTAAGCTCTGGTCTATGCCATTGACTTGGGATTCTTCTCATCTGTACCTTTAATTAGAAGATGTGGTCTTATCTTGGCATCCCACAGTTCCTGCATGTTCTTTTCCTGTGTTTAATTTTTTCATATTCTTTGCTTGTGTGGTCTAATTCCTTCATCTTCAATATTCTATCTTCCACTTAAACCATTCCATGTGTATGACCTTCCTCCGCGTTTTTTCTAACTGGGATACTACATTTTCCAATTCTATCTTCATTCTGTCTCTTTATCAAATTTGTTTTTCAAATTCTCAACTTTGTCATTTCATTCAGCCTTATTTTTGTGGGGTTTGTTTGCGGGGGGGCATCATACAACACATTTTTTCTCTTTATGTTCTAAGTTCGCTGAGCTGTTTTTGAATTAAGCTCCTTGAATTCTTTGATGAAGTCTGTGACTGTTCTTTTAAGATCTGTGCCCTGCGCCTCAGTAAGGTGATTCTTACTAGAGAACATTTCTTTTTAGAGATGGGTTTGTTCTTTTGTATTCTGTTTTCCGATGAGGTTTGTGCATGTGAATGTTTTACTTGTTGGTTGTATGTCTGATGCGGACCCTGCAGATGGGGAAGCACACTGGCTGTGTGTTCTGTCCCAGGTCTGGAGGTTGGAAGGGTTTGGGAAGAGCTCCTCAGTCTGAGCTGGAACACTGGATGTGGAACTGGGCTCTATCCACAGACTGAGGTGAATGCAGGCAGTTTGTGGAGCCGCTAGGCTAGACTAGAGCCCAGAGTGCGCTGGCCAGGCTAGACCTGGAAGGTAGCTTTAGGATGGGGAGATAGGATAAGGTCTAGAAGATAGAGGTTGCTGAGCAGGTGCATCCTGGTCCAAACCTGGAGCTTGGGAGAGTGCAGATGGGACTCCTCAGAATGGGCCACAGCATTGGGTATGGGCCCAGAGGAGTGGTGTTGAGTCCAGGAGGCATAGAGATGAAAGAGCAGGCTTACCAGGCAAGGGCAGAGTGCAAGGTGCTTTGCCGTGGCTGGAAATGGAAGACAGGTAGAGGATGGGGCCACCAGATAAACCTACTTCTGCCCCTTTGTTGATGACAGGGTGCTCTAATCATTTCCATTTTAATTCTGTCCAGTGATGATATCACTTCTCAGTCCAAAATAGATTCTGTGGTAAGTAATTGCATGCTCTGTGTTAGAGATCTGTAGCCAAGGTAGACCCAGTGTCAATGAGCTGAACAGAGCAAATAAGACACTCAACACATTCTATACCCCCTTTGAAAAAAATTCCCTAAAAACCAGAACATGAAGCGTGACATACAAAACAAATTTAAAAGCAGAAGCCTGGAATTCCTTTGTCCCCCTTTTCTTTTTTATATCTTATTTTTTTTAATTATTTTTATTGAACTACATATTCCCCCCTTTTTATCTTTACTTAGTGGTGGGGACTGTGAATATATTAAGAGAAAAACCATATATTTAAGGAAAAATGTAAAGCAGAAATTTCTAAAGGGTTAATTTTTCTAGACTTTGAGTACAAACTATTAAAAGTGAGTTGACATATACTAGCTTTTACTTTCCAGGGACCAAAGGTCTCAAAATAACAACTTTCATTTTATGACATTTTTGAAATCTATTCAGGTACTGTGGACAGGAATTGGTGGCTTCATCTGTGCTCTCCAGTGGCTGTATGTCCTTAATGTAGCCACCCATAGAAACCCTAACATCCCATCTTAAGTCAATTCATTCAGTGACAACACCCACTTAAGACGCAAAGGCATGCCACAGAGTGTAGCCTGCTGTTTAAACACCGACAGGAGTAGCATGAGGGTACTCTGGTATAAGAAACCTTTGTTTTAAAATGACTTCATAGGATGTAAAGTAAAAACCCAGGTGGCTCCTGAATGTCTGTGTTGTCCAGTGCACACACAGGTGTGAAGACCATTATCCTCTTCTCCCCCTTAAGTTGTAAAAATCTGGCCAGGGGACAAAGTCAGACCTGAACAGCAGCCTCAGATGGGTGAGCTCACAGGGATAGCAACAGGAGCACACTTCGCTTTATTCTTCCTAATAGTAAGGATCAGAGATCAGCAAACACTTCCTGCCAAAGACCTGTGGGTACCATCTGTCCTAACCATCCAGTGTCACCATGGTTAGCAAGACCCAACCATACACCATACATAAACAAAGGAGCCAAGTCCTGGCGAGCTTTCTTTGTAGATAATGTTGTTTTGATTTTGAATGTTTTGGAAGCGGCTGTGGGTGTGCGGCCACGGGGGATGAAGAAATGGCAGACACACACATAGAAAAGCTAGGAAGAGTCGGGATACTTACAGTGCACACTGCTAACATCCATACTCCAACCAGGAGAAGGCTTTGCTGTTTCCCTGAGCCTGGAGCCCTGGGATCCTAGAGAGTAATGTTCATGACATGAACGCTCGCTCATTCCTGCAGGGGGACATCTGCTGCCAAAGGGGGCACCGTCGAATCATACGCTGAATAAAAGGACCCAGATTTCAAATGGTTATTTTGAAGGACTGACTTTAAAACTGCCTAATTACATCCTGTGGGACACCCCCACCCATGGGGGCAGCAGGGGGAGGGTGGGAAGAAGAGACAAACAGAAAACACAAAGGAGGGTGACTTGAGGGGTTTGGTGGTTTGATGATATGACTAAGGAGTAGAGGGTGGTAGGGAGACTATGCTCAAAGTACATTATATATGTGTGAAATTGTGAAAGAATAAAAAAGAAAAGCAAAAAAATGTGGGTGGAATTCAGTCCAAGAACCATCACTCGTCAGTGTAAAATTTTACTTCATTTACTTTGATATGATTTCCAAAATGTCTGGTGAGTGTCCTGTCGTTCCCACTGAGTGACTTCTCCAGCTTTGGCTCCTGGGGTGGTTTGCTGAGAACCCCGCTTTTCTCACAAGGAACTAAGGACTTCAGGGTCACCACACCATGCAGAACCTTGCGGTGACAACTCCCTTCTCTCGGCAGGTGAACACAAGACCCGAGGAGTGCTGAAAGGGGCCGGTGGTTGTCAGAGCGGGCCCAGCGGGCCCGAGAGGAAGCCTGGTCACCGCTGCATCAACAACCCTGCGCTGTTTCCCAAAGATGCTGTTGACGTCGTCTTAATTAACACCGCTCGCCTTCAGTCCGCCAAAGCTCTTCATCATGGGCTGCATGAAGTCAAAGGAAACGTTCCCCTTTCCGACCACATTAGACATCCACAAGCTACATGAGAGCGAAATAGCTTTCATGCCGGATGACAGCTGTCAGACCAGGACCCCTTCTCCAGTTAGACCCCAAGTCCAAGAGGAAGTGAGGACACTCCCCGAGCCCAGTCCCGTCGTCCTCGAGTTCGCAGAGCGTCTGGCCAATGAGATCGTGCAGGATGCGTTGCAGCAGTGGGCGTGCGAGAACATCAAGTACTACAACATCCCCTACATCGAGAGCGAGGGCGAGGGCTCGGACACTGCCATCGCCACCGGGTGACGGCGTTCCGCTAGGCTCTGGATGCGGTCGGTGCTAGTTTAAATACACGAGAGAAGTTTCAAAACCCCACCTGGATGTACAGCCGTGTCTATGATATTAGTGTAGCGACGCTCAGGATGACATACGGTTTTAGGCAGTTCTAAGTTAACATCGTTTGTATATCTGCTCCATCTTGAATTTGGGTCACAGAAAGGAGGGGCAGAGGCCTTGTGGCACCCAGCAACCAGCAGAGCTGTCTGCCCAAGCATGTTCTCCCTGAGGCAGTGATGGCATATCACCAAAGAAAACACTGAATAAAAAGTGCCCAAATTTCAAATGGTTATTTTAAGGGATTGACTTTAAAATGACTATTTCTGTTAATATATACCAAAAAAAAAAAAAAAAAAAGCCCAGACCAGGAAAAGGGGTTTCCTTAAAATGTCTTGACAAAGAACTGAACTCCAGCCACAGTGGCCCACAGCCTGTCTGCAGGCCAGGGACTGCCCACTTCCTGACACCATAACGTATAATCAGAGCCAGCAGGAAAGGGGGCTGCCTCGGATGCTCTAATAGGAAGTTCATTTACAGGTGAGAAGGATAACTGACGCCCAGGGCCTCAGGGTCATCCCACTGCTTTGCCTGGATGATTTAAACATTGCCCATTACAGCCATCTTTAAAGGATAATTTATCGGAGCCATGACATTAGTTTACTATATTGAATTAAGAAGCTCTTTGACACCTTTTATCCAATATGTCTTAATGACAGAAGCCCAGTCTGTGAGGTGAAAAGCCAAGCCCAGAGTCATGGCTAAGCGTGGGTAAAGCCTCCTGCAGTGCTGGGGCAGGTGCAGAGCCAGCATACAGGGGGTTGTAATTCTCCACTAGACAGCAGAACAGAACACTCCTCCCCAAGGGAGCACCTATGTAGGATTTAGCAGTCACAGGGTGCTCTTAGCCACGGATTGTAGAAATGTTATAAATTAAGCATTTATAGTATATACATTAGTATATACTGTTTTATTTATTTAAAGAACTCAACTATATAAAGCTCAATAGTAACAGAAGACATAGGGCAAAGCCAGTGGAAGAACAGAGCCGACTGTCCAGGACTGTCAGCAAGCTGTGTTAGACACCAGGTCTAACTAGAGAGAGAAACGGCCCACCCGCACCAGCCCTTCAGACATATGGTTTATCAGCGTCCTTGAAATCCAAAACCACTGGAGAAAGGCTTTTGGTGCCACTAATGAGATAAACAGGTACTTGGCTTTGCCAATAACAAGAAACGTTGCCTCTAGTTTTCATAATGTGCTGAAATCCAAGCCAAATAGAGTGAATTCTCCAAGTTTTAGGAGCAGAGAGGCTGTTAAAATGAGCTGTTTTTCAGTTTGCTTTCAGATACCTGGTCACTCCGCTAATTTTACTAAGCCATGGGAAGCGTAGTACCCCGGTACACCTGCAATCCAGTAGCTCACAGAACTAAAGCAACCCCTCCAGTTCCTGGCTCTGCACGGACGTCCCTCCCAGAAGTACAGTCTCTAGTTCACGAAGCAGCGCAGTTTCCAGCGTCTGTGCTCATGACTCGGGTCACCAGTTTCTCACTCATCTGGTTTCTCCTATGAGGTCACCTGGTGCAAGGTTTCTTGTTATTCAAAATATCCAATTAAGTATATAAAATATGTATGCTGGTCATAACAAGTAGACATCATCTACACAGACATAACAGCAAGTGGGTTTGGGTTACACGTGAGTATTTCAACTTCTCATTCTTCCTTGTTGACCTCACCCCCCAGGGTGGAGCAGAGGTGTCTGCCAGGTCTGCATCTAGCTAGAGGTCTGCTCCCGGCTGTCACCCCCTTTCAGCAAGTATGAACGGTTTTAGCGTGAAGTAAGCACTGTGCCCTCACCTAGTCAGGCTTTAACGATATAGTATCTTCTAAGAGACCTGTCTTTGGAATATATGAGAATTGCATATCCGCCCATGAACAAGGAACCACAAGGTTTACCTAGTAGGTGGATAAACCATGTGTGACGAAGGAGTTGAGCAAACTTTAAACCACACTGGATAGTTGTCAGGACAGAGTTTGCACTTAGCGAGACTTGATAAGAAATCAGCCTCCTTTCACGCCTTCGCATTAAACATCTGATCCTCATTTGAAGTCTTTCATTAAGGAGAGATGAGCGAGAAGGGGGCCCATAAGCAGAAAGACGGCGGACTCATTCGGTACTGGACTCATAGCACGGTGCTCATAGCATTCGTGTACGGGCGGAGGGATGCTATCAGCACACGGTCTCCCAGAGGTGACCGCGGAGGGAGATCAGTGGAGGGAATCAATGTGCCAATCCTTATGTACTAAGACTCTAAATGCCACAATGCGCTTCGCTGTAGTCTCTGGTACCGTCACCTTTTGGTTACGGGCCTTCGATCTAGAACTCTCCCATCTTAGCTGCCTTATCAGTTCTTTGCAAACTACCTAGACCTGTTATCACTTAAAGCACAATTTTCAAGAGGACGCACAGGATTGTCTTAAGCCAAAAGGACTTTGTATCAAATGTCCCCTAGGCATTAAAATAAATGCGCAGAAACGGGAAGCTATGCACGTCCTGCTCGGTCCCCACTGGTGGGAGGGGACAGAGTACACGTCTACACTTTATTACTTTAGAAATCAGAAGCTATACATGGACACATGATGTCAAGAAACAGTAATGTGTATGTCAGTCTATACACATGTAGTATCTGTGTGAAATGACGCAGCCAGTCATGTGTTTCCCCGCGGAGCCGGAAGTGCTAGCTCTAAAGAATTCGCTGTCACTTTATCTACGAACTCATTTTGTTAGCAAAGTCCCTTCTGTAGGAGTTAACTCAGAAATGCTATATTTCCCCCCCCAAAAAAATTGTGAAAATGTTTTTTTTTGCAAGTATAATAAAAGTCCAATTAAATGAGCTATCAGTACTTACTTGATTGAAGCAAACACTTGTGGTGTGGTCCACCGATGTCTCACATAAAGACTTCTAGTATGTCTTGCTAACATGGATACAGACAAGCCCTTTGGGTTAAGGTCTCATTTTGGAGCTTTAAGAATATAGCTGTAACACATGGTCAATATCGTGGTATTATTTCTGAACTGTCTGGAGAAAAAGGCCGTCATGAAAAAAATTAAGAGCTGAGGAAAAGCAGCCTCCACCTGTGTGGGGAGGGGCAGGCGGGAGCCCAATGTTCCCTTCAGTTCTGTTGGTTTTGCTCTTACCTCAATTCTCTTAGTTTTTCCAGAAGCTTGGGATGAAGGAGAAATTATACCAAGTTACAAAACATATATAGCTGACTCTAATATAAAATTATCCTGACATAAATCTGCCAGGGGCTGGGGAGATGGCTCAGTAATTCAGAGCACTGACTGCTCTTCCAGAGGGCCCAGGTTTAATTCCAGTGCCCACATGGTTACCCATAATCATCCAGGGACCTAAGGCCCTCTTATGGCTCTGAAGGCAAAATATGCACACACATAAAATATTTGAAAACTGTCAACCTCCAATTACTAAAGACATTTCTATTTTAAATTGCTTTTGAACTTTTCCTACTAAAGTTTGATATAACTTATAAAAAGCAAGGATGTGTCTGTCTTAGAGACTGGAGTTCTCTAAGACATTTTTTTTTTTTTTTCAGGTTAGCAAATACTGCAAATAATAGGCATAACTTGCATTTCTACCGGGAAGGTATGTTCTGATGACCCGGAAAAGCTGAGGCAGAGACAGCAGTCTGGAGATGGAGCTTCTTTTCCAGTGAGACTCTTCCTCTTCCTGTCTACAGACTAACTCTTCCGTTAAGTGTTGTTCCAAATTCACGTTTTCTTAAATGAACATTTGTAAGACATTAATTAACATACCCCCTCCAAAATTTCAGGGTCTTTATTTTTGATAATCTATACATAATTTGATTAACACAAACTACCACTGGAAGCCAACGTTACTGTTTTAAGGAGAGAATGTAACTGAAGACTCTCTGGAGTACTGGAGAGTTTCCCATCTTTTAAACCAGGGCCCAGCAAGTCACTTCTGATGAAGATCACAGGAGACACTTGAGACATTGTGGGCCATACAGTATATGTCATGGTGTCTTAGGGTTTCTATTGTTGTGAAGAGACACCCTGCACATGGCAACTCTTAAAGGGAAAACATTTAATTGGGGCTGGCTTACAGTTCAGAGGTTTAGTCCATCATCATCACGGGGGACAAGGCAGCTATGGTGCTGGAGAAGGAGCTGAGAGTTCTACATCTTCATCCACAGGCAGCAGATGCCAATGAGCACAGGAGACCTCAGAGCCACCCCCACAGTGACACGCTTCCTCCAACAAGGCCACACCTTCTAATCACTATTAGTGCCACTCCCTATGGGGGCCATTTTCTTTCAAACCACCACACATGGCCACTTCCAGTAGCCTAGATACAAGGATGGTTTTGCTGCAGTAAAGTGCTAGAAACATTGGCCTTTGACATCAGCTAACTGTTGTATCATGAATGACTATAAACACTGGTGCTTCGACTTCAGGCGACCATCGGATCATAGAACATTAGTCTTTTCATTTCTTTTCCGACAATTTAAAAGCGAGGAAGCCATTTCCAGTTTGCAGGCTGGAAACGGGCAAGCTGAGAGACCGAGCTAGCCTCTGTGATATGTTTACTGACCCTTGCTCCAACATAAACTTTAGGAGGTCTGGCCACCTCAGAGTTTCAGATCACTGCTTCCCAGAGATTTAAAATAGCCATTCAAGTCTTCATTGGTAACTTCCTTTAGACTGGCCGGGTTCCATCTGGGACTCTGGTCTTTGTCGATGAGAACTGTGAAAAGAAGGTGGAGACATTAGCACAGCCTGTTGTGCTATCAGATGGACCACCGAACTGATGCCTCTGCCTTACTAGGCATTCTCTTCTACAGCACACTTTTCTGCAAAAAACCCAGCGAACTAACCTGGCAGTTTAAATATTCCTCTTCCAGCCTCAGACAGAACTATAAGTGAAATCTCTGCACTGCTAAATCACATATTGGTGTAAGGGGGAGGGGAGGCAATGGAGGGCAGAGGGCCCAGGCTCCTAACCAGGCTTTGAGAGGAAAATTAATTACTTGAGGTAAAGAAAGGGAGACTGTATACATAATTAAATGTAGATGTTACCATTTTACCAAATCCTCTAGTATTAAAAAAAAAAGTCAGACCACCATCAGGTAATCACAAACTCTTCTATTCCTATTTCATTACAGATACCACTCTGGGTAGCCACGTTATATCCCCATGGGATTCTAAGTGTAAACACTTAAAATAAAAGGAGAATCCTGTTTTCTGGGGCTAGTGGACTCAGGATGTGTGCATGTGTGGAGGGAGGGGATTCGGAAGCTCAACCTATAATTGCAAACAGCTTAAAGTATGATACGGTAGCAAATCTGAGACATGCTTAACATATATAACTTTAATAAAGAGTGGAAGTGTGTGTGTTTGAGAGAGAGAGCGTGTATGTGTGTTTCCATGTCTGCTTTGTTGTTGCTTGCTTGTGACAGTACAGGAATTGAACCTTAGACCTCTTGCACCCTAGGTGAGCATTCTGTCATTATTCTATATTCCCAGTCTCAATATACAGGCCCTGGATACTCAGGAAAAAAAAAAAAAATTAAGTACAGTTGGAGCAACAGTCTGGGAACCAAGGAAGGACGCCTTGTTGTATAGGTACAGCTTTCGGTACAATCAAATGCAGATGCTGGAGAGGTATGTGTGTTTAGTTTGTTCTGAGATGAAGTCTCAGGTACCTGGGGGCTGTCAGTACGCGCCGTACTTTTACGGTCCTGGGGTCTGCTTCCCGCACGACTTTTCCCCTTCAGTTATGGCTGACACCAGCTACCTCCTTGGGGTTCTACTGAAGGGCACAGGAGTGAGCCCTGAACACATCTGTGCAAGACAGAAAATGCTGCCCGTGCAGGAAGCTCGGCCCGCAGGAGGGAGAGCTCCTGGCCCTCAGCTCTGCTGGCAGGGTTCACTTTCATCTTCCGTAACCAGAAAGGAGCTCATCCTATATGTCAACATTGAATGTGCTGACACAGCGTTATAGTTGTAAATCACAGCAAGAATACTAGACCGTCTTCCCCCAGCAGATGCTCCTGTCTGACTAGAGTCTGTGCGGAGCCAGGAGGCAGCAGTGTTGTCTCACTGTGAGCTAGGCCTGGTGGCGCACACCTGATCCCGGCACTCAACAAGCTGAGGCAGCGAGACAGCAGGTATCGGACCAGCCTGGCCCACACGGTAAACCTTGTCTCATAATAAAAGACCTCCCCCCCCCCCCCGCCCAATTTTAGAAAGAAAAGTAGCTTGAGAAGCAGTTACTTTGGGTTTTTGGTTAGTGGTGGTGGTGGGTTTTGGTTTTGTTTTTGAGATATGATCTCTCTGTTATGTGGCTCTGGCTAGCCTGGGCCGCACAGAGATCTGCCTGTCTCTGCCTCTGCGCTGTCCCACAGCTGCCAAGCACTTGCTGTGTGAGTCTGATGGTGACTAAGTTATTCACGTCACACTGCAAATGAAGAGAATTTTACAACAGCAGAAATTTACCAAATCTCAGGGTGCAGAAAACACAGCTTTTTACTCAGAAAAATATTTCTGGGGTTGTAGAGTATAGGCCGATGGTAGAGCAGTAGTCACCACCACCACCACCACCACCACCACGCACACATGTGCATACACACATACTCACACACACACACGAACAGTGCCTGTACTGTATCAAAATGACTAATAAAAGCAAGAAAACTGGCCAGTTATGGCATGTTTGGGAGGCAGAGGCAGGAAGAGACGTGCAAAATTTATGCAGAAGAAAACAGCTCATTTTATATATGGAAAACAGCTCTTCATAAACACAAGAAAAGGAATGGCTACAAGTCTGCTAGAGAAAAGCGACATAAGCTTTTTGTAAATTTGCTGCCTTGAGCAAGGCAAAAGCGTTACCTATACCGCCCCTGTGCTCTCCCAGTGATGCCGACTACCTAGGCATGAGGAGACACTGCCCGGTCATAAGAGAACAGCACAAACGGAGGAGGAACAAGAGGCAGCTGAAGGCTTCTAGGCAACGATTAACGGCATGTTTACAAGTTCACCGGGCAGGTTCCGTGAGGGGGGCGCTGACCACTCAAGAGGGGACAGAGTCTGACACGCACAGGGTGTGAACGTGAAACATTCGTTTTGGAGACACCTTTCCATATGTTGTACACACGTGCATGCGCACACGCGCACACACACGCGCACACCAACCATTCTAAAAGCTTAATTTCCACTAAAACAGCCACTGAAGTTAACTGAGAACGCTCACAAACCCCCTTTGCCACTTACCGGCTCGAACGCCTTCATCAAAGTCATGACCTTCCTGAAAGAGTCAAGAGCAGAGCAAATGGAGTAATTCTGGCACCCTTGCTCCTATGCCTTTCCTCTTCTACCCACCCCAGCCCTTCGTTCCTATGACTACAGCTGTGACCAGGGCACCCAGAGTATGGCGCCCTCCAGACAGCTCCCCTCAGACCACCGCCCAACTTTACTGGCTCGGGCAAGCCCACTGAGGCACGACTCTGCTCCTCCTCAGGTTGGTGCAGCCTCCACCCTGCCCCACCATGCTGCCTTCACGTTGTTCTTCACACCAGGCTCTCGAAGCCACTGATATGGCCACTTGCTTTGGAAGACGTCCTCAGCCCTCAAACCTTTACACTAATCCAGCAAATTCCCTACACTAGCTGCATCCCTAATGAAAAACCATAGCAACGCCACTCCCTGTAAAGTCCATGATGTACACTCTAAGTCTCAAGCAGGCACAGAAGGCTGCCAGGATCCACGCTCTCTCCCCAGTCTGGAGGCCATGCCTTCAACTCTGCTTCCTCAACGTCCGTCCTCTCTCGCTCTGCCTCTCACATCCCCATTAATAAAAGAGAAGCTCCCAACAGACGCACGCGCACACGCACACACACACACACACACACACGTTCTCTGCACCCAAATCCCTTTGGTGGATGCGGTCTCCAGGCTTTCCTCTCCATTTCCAGACTAGAAGTGTGTGTGTGTGTCGGAGGAGGGGGGGGGCGGGGGGGGGTCCTCCCTTCCGAGGGCAAGTCATGCCTACATTCCAGCCCACATCTCCTTTGTCCTCCCAGAGGTTTTTCTGGAGAAGGGGTGCCACAGCTCTCTCCTGGCACGGTTGCTAGAGGCCGCAGGACTAAGTGGCTGCGGACACGCAAGTCAGAAGCCTGTCGCTACCACACAGTAACTGTGCTGCCTGGGAATGCAGCTTCCTTCATGAGGTAGCTACATCGGTTCATCATGGGGCTTCGTTAACCCGGCTCCTAGCACAGTGCGGTGTGCTGTAACCTTGGTTCCCTCTGGACAATTCCCGGCCCTTTACGACCGAGCTCAGTTGTCTTCCGTCTTACAGATGAGCCGCAGCCCTGGACTGCGTTAAGGAAGGCGGCATACCCACGTTATTCTCGCTTCCTCACAGCTGTCTGCCGCTCACCTCCAGGGTATGGTGCTCTAACCTCTGTCTCTGCCCCCCTGAAACGGCTTGCCCAAACTCACTCACTGACTGTAAACCTTCCTTACTATTGCCTTGTTTCTCATACATTGGGGTGTGCTGTTTTCATTCTCATTCAAGTTCAGAAATTTATTTATTTTTCCTGAGTGACCCATTCATCATTCACATGTGCAGTTTAACATCCAAGACCCCCGTGTATTTTCCATCACTGCTGATATTTAGCTTTATTCCAAGGGAGTCGGAAAAAATACAAGGAGTTACTGCAGTTTTCCTGTACTTGTTGACACTTGCTTTCTATAATATGTGGCCTGTTTTGAGAAAATTCCCCAGGTTATGGAAAGGAAGGTGTGGGCTCAATATTCCTCAGGTAACAGACCCCTGTGGTGCTCAGCCCCACCGCCTTTCCATCTGTTTTTAGATGACGTGTCCTGTGGTGAAAGCGGGGGACTCAAGTCACTTACTATAATGTATTGGGGGTAATTGCTGGCTTTATCTCTAGTAGCAGTTGCTTTATGAAGTTAGATGTACCGAGTTTGCTGCATATATGTGTGGAGCTATATAGTCCTGTCAATGGGTTGCCCCATCATAAGAATGATATGATGCTCTTTGTATTAGCTAATACAAAGAACTAATAGGCTTCTTATTAGTTCTGATTTGAGCTCTCTTTTGTCAGCTGTTCAGACAGCAATTCCCGTTTCCTCACTGTTGGCTTGGAACGACACCTGCGGCCATTCTCTCACCGTGGTCCTGTCTCTCTTTTGTGGGGACATGTTTCTTGGAAGAGTGAAATGCTGGGTCCTATTTTAAGCCCAGTCTGCTAACCTGTGCCTTTGACTGGGGAGCTGAAATCACCGCTATTCAGTTACTCTAGCAGGGTGTCCTGATGGCCAGACGTACAGACTGCTGACTTGTGCTGTTTGCTTTTAGTTCCCTTTGGTGTAACCACTAACCTAACGTGAATTTTTCTCCTATGGCCTCCTGTTATGCTGCTCTTTCTCTTCGGTCTGGGGCAGTCCTTCTACAGAAGTGGCTTGGTGGTCACAAATTACTTCCTCTTGCTTTCCTTATGGGGCTTTTTCTTTTGTCTTCAGTTTGGAAAGGTGGTTTTGCTGGGCCAAATGGTCTGGGTTGGCATCTGTGTTCTCACTGGTCTGAGCCGCTCTGACTTTTAAGGGCTACACTGCAGGTTCAGCTGTTATTCCGACAGCCCACATTTCCATGGGGCGTGGTCCTTCTCACCCGCAGCACCCACTATCCTTTCTGGGCTCCGCACCCTTAGTGTTCTGGTGGGATGTGACATGGGGATCTGTTTGGGACATATTTATGTCTGATTGCCTCACGCTCACCACCCTGCACACTCACCACCCTGCACCCTCACCACCCTGCACCCTCACCACCCTGCACGCTCACCACCCTGCACGCTCACCACCCTGCACGCTCACCACCCTGCACGCTCACCACCCTGCACGCTCACCACCCTGCACGCTCACCACCCTGCACGCTCACCATGGTTTTCTTAAAGACTGATCATGTTCCTGGACTGTGGCCCAATTCCTTCCTTCAAGCCTTGATAATCTGTCTGCCACTTGCAAAAGTGTAAAATTGTAAAATTCTACTCTGAATTTTACATATTCTGCAATGAATTTCCTAACTAGAAAACAACAACACTCAATATAAAATTCTTACCATACAGGCTTGACTTAGCCGATACTCCATGGTCAGTACCTCTGGCAAGGTCTTGGAAGAGCCCTCCATGAGCTGTCTCAGTGTGATCTTTAAGGATGTCGGAGACATTTTGTTAATCACCTTTGGAGAAAAAAAATATTCCTTGTTAGCCAACTGCCCGTTTGCCGTATGTAATAAGCCAGCTACATTCCTATGCAAGCCAGACTAATACCTGTGCTTTAGAACTTCTTCCAAGGGCCAGAGACTCATAAAAACACGCCTCGGCCTTGCCCTGACAACAAGGAGACGTAAACGTGCTAGCCCGCCACAGCAGGAA
Organism: Microtus obscurus; assembly: GCA_963919715.1. NCBI lineage: Eukaryota > Metazoa > Chordata > Mammalia > Rodentia > Cricetidae > Microtus > Microtus obscurus. The sequence goes on along the minus strand of CAWTZC010000381.1, from coordinate 8,018,972 downwards.
CACAGGCCCTTCCACAAATGGAGCGACACAGAGCCTGGTCAAATAAACCTTACTGGAATGTTTGCACAGATTACACATCATCTCAAGGCAGGAAAGGAGAGCTGAACGGCTGGGAAGGGAAGGAAGGAGTTGCTGACTGCTCTGTCCCGGGCTCTCAGCAAAGAGCTTAAAGAAAGTAAGCAAAGCAAAGAGCAGGGAGGTAGCAGCTGTGAGCTGGACATGTCTCAACTGCAGTGGGCTCTTCGCCTCTGAGAAACCTCGACGTAACCTGGACAGAGAACACATGACTAACTCACCTTTAATATTAATTAAAAAGTAAGAATGTCACACCCGATCCTTCAGCTACAATGCCATGGGACTCGTTCTGAATCTAAAGAGCCTATTACTAGTGTTCCAAGCCACGCAGCTGACTGTGGCCACCTAACTGACACAAGAGGCCACCACATACCTGCATTCTCCTTTATAACTGCACAAACCGTTTTCAAACTGTGGCTATATACCTAACAGAAATATGAATCGTACAATAATAAGGCATATATAAAAATGTCCAGGATCACAACAATTCTCACAGTAAAAATCTGCTAAGAACCCCAGATATATTGTGCAGTGGAGTGTCTTGCCATTCTGGGAATGAATATCCAACCCATCGCGCATCACGATGTGGGTTCATCTGCAGATGAAGACAGGCTAGGACACATTTCAAGTGTTGAGAAGCAGACCTTCTCTTTCTCTGTCTAGGATTCTGAAATACTTGTCCTATGACAGGCCCAAGGGTATCAAGCCCATGTATATAACACTTAGCCTAAATGGTTTTTCTCCGCTGTCAACCAGGTATGTGTAGAAAGTCTAATTGAGGAACACTGCTTAATACTCAGCGGTGACAGGAAATGGAGGCATGCCAGCTTACACTGTATCACTTCTTTATTTAATCGCTCGGTTATTAATAGGCTAAATCACCACTGTAATGTCACCAGGTGTCTACTCTGCAATGACACAGTCCTTCTAAAAAAAAAATGTTTCTATTTGCTTCTCCCAGAAGACAAAGGGACATTTGGAAATGCAATACTGCCACTAAAGTCCTTCTCTGTTACATGCAAAGGACACAAAACCAGCTTCACTTTTTCTCTCAAAAGCCAGAAGATAGACATGACATTTGGGTACAGTCATGGTTTAGGAGAAAGGCTTTCAGAGGCTTTGTAAACTCCATCATGGAATACTGACACCCCCCAGGCAGGCTTCCCTGTCCCAAGATGTCCAGACTCAGCTGGGACAGAAAGGGTTCATGCGTTACCTTCAACTGTTGTATGGCAAAAGGTGAACCATCCTGCCGTAAGTTCTCAATAATCTGTTCCACAGAATTGGCTGAGAAACAACTGTAAAAGAGAAGCACAATTTCACCAGCACACAAGAAATTCCCATATCCAAGACAGCAGTGCGCCTGAGCACTGGCTTTCCCCAAGCCCCATTTCAATAGGAAGACTTTCAAGGTGTTTTGTGAGGGAAGAAATGCTCACCACTTCCCTGGTAAGAACAATTGTTGTCTTCCACTGCCAGTGAACAGTGAGGCTACTCCTGCCTTATCAATTGCTTCTGTGCATTCCTGGAACCTACACTTAAATACTGTCTAAACTACAAAACCCGATGCTGCAGAACAGAGAGGACAGCACTATCTCCCAGCCACCTTCCTCCTGCTCTTCCCTTGGGCCAGCTGGCTAGTCCCAGATCACAGCACAGAGCCTCTGGCTGACCGGTTTAATAGTACCTTCTTGGAAGATGATGTTGTGAAGAGAAAAGGTAAGATGATTCAATTACTCTCTGGCCTTTCTCCCCAACTTTAAAAAGAGACATTTGTATTAAAATGAGCAAGCACGGGAGAGGCCTCTTGCAAGAGTGGGTGAGAGGTTACTTTCAAAGGTAAATGAAAGTAAAAGCAGGGTACTATCATCTCAAGATGTGGAGCTTTCTCGAACAGTGACAGCGGGAGAAGATCTGGCTTGATTCAGCCCCCCAAAGGACAGCGTGATCAGTACCTTGAGTTAAGTACCTGTTTATTTTGTCCATGTGTTCCTCAAAGACGGCAGATTTGTCTTGATCCATCTTGGACTGTTTGAAAAGAAGGAATCTGAAGTGACTCAAATCTTTTTTAAAAAATCCTTTAGAAGTTCATCACGTTTAATGACACATTTGTGACAGATTATCGCTTTCATTCAAATTACATTTAACACTCCCATAAATAGCTGCTACCGTATGTTCAAACATCAGAGAATCGCAGAGCTCCAGATAAGCGCTTCAAAGTGCCAAAGGCACCCTTATTTCTTTATTCTTGTCATCTTAATGTTTCTGTGCATCTAAAGATAAGAGCCTAGGACCCAAGACCTTAGAACACCATGTCAAGTACCCGTCAGAACTAGAAACCCCCACTGCCTGCCTGGCATCCCTGCAGCTTGACCTTCAGGGGGAGCTCTTGTGGAGCTAGGCAACTACAGTATTCAGGACTCACCCTTTACGGGCTCTCAACCTGAGCTCTCTCCTGTTTATATTTCAGCTAATCTCTCTTTTACCACCCATACCTCACACGACACAGCAGGCACCTTCTTATAAACACGTGCCACTTTACCAAGGTCATTCTTACCAAGGTCACTCTTATGGTACAGAATGCATACTGTATCGGAAGGTGAGGCTGCATTGCAGCAATGGGCTGAGTTTTGGTCTACAAGGCAGCCCTGTTACACAGCTTTTAGACACTGAACTCCAATCAAGCTATCGCTTGGAAGCCTGTGTATCATGTGTTTCTCCATCCCAGTACTTAGGAATCCAGCCCTCTGGACGGTCCTGTTTATCTTCAGTAAGTTATACGGCGTGCCCACCACAGCTGCCAGCTGAATGGCGCATTCCCAGGACCAGGCAAGTTCCTCCGTGTGTCAGGGGCTCCCCGAGTGCCAAGCGCATGGAGGAGGCCTGCAGACCCTGGATCTGCAAGCCCGCTCACTGCTCAAAGCGGCTACAGGTCCTCCCACTTGCCATGCGCCTCTCCCTTCTGCACGGCACCTGCCCATCCCCAGCCCTGGGCCGGCCTTTCTGGACTTTTGGAGATCTAGCTGCACACACTAAAACTTGCAAGACATTATTATTTTTTTTTCCCTGCTCCACACCAGTATCCCTGCCTCCATGTCTCTCCGTTCTTCCCCCCCTACTCTCTCCCTTCCCCTTGTGGCACTGAAGAAACAGCCTTACAGATGCACATGCTGAGCAAACACCCCACCACCGCGCTACACCCCTGCCTACTGCGTGGGTCGTGCAGGTCTTCAGAGGCTCCTGGCTCCTTAAAGGGCTCGTCACAGGACTCAGCTGCTCTGGCTGACACCCCCCCCCCCAAGGATGATGTCACAGTCTCGCTTGTAGTTAGCGCCCTCTTCTCTAAAGCGGCCATTGTATTGATATATCATTTCCACCCTTGTTTTCTCTCATTTCATTTGACTTCATCAATCTCTGCTTTTTCTTCCTCTACTACAATTTCAGTGAAATTTTAGACGATCATGTATTTGATTGTGATTTGTAAGGATTCTTGGCTCTATGTATTTGTGTGTGTGTGTGTATACGTGCACGCACACACACATGCATGCATGTACACACACGTACAAATGTACAGTGTGGGTATGTAATTGTGGAGACCAGGCATCAACCTCATGTGTTATTCCGCTTTCAGTGTAGGTTCATTGGCACTTGGAGCTCAGCTTTTAACCTAAGCTAGGCCGGCTGCTCAACAGGTCTCGGGGGACTTCCTGTCTCTACCTTCCCAGAGTTGGGGTTACAAATGTACCATATCTCAATTTATAAAAAGCTCCCGTAAGTGGGTGCTGGGGATCAAATTCAAGTCCTGAGATGCTTGTGCAGCAAACACGTTACTGACTGGGTTGCTACCGCCCCAGCTTCTATTTTTGGCCTTTATAAGAAAACTCAGGTGACAGATGAAACATTGCAGCACATTGTATTATTAGCGGTTCGTTTTAGCAGTGCCACAAATAGTCTGAACGTTGAACCTCTGTCACAGAAATGCCACAGAGCACAGCAGAAGCTTCTGCAGAAGCTCCTTCCAAAGCCAAGCACTTATGTTCAAAAGACAAGCTATGCAGTTTCACAGGAAGAGGGCAGGTATCAGGTGGCTACCCCAACACTGAAGCTCTGGTCCTCTCACCAAGCCTTGAAATAAATGACCGACCCTCAATGCTCTTCCTCCCTCCCTCCCTCCCTTTTTTTTTTTTTTTTTTTTTTGTCTTTTGAAACAGGGTTTCTCTGCAGCTTTGGTGCCTGTCCTGGAACTAGCTCTTGTAAACCAGGCTGGCCTTGAACTCAGAGATCTGCCTGCCTCTGCCAGCTTCTGCCTCCCGAATTCTGGGATTAAAGGCGTGTGCCACCACTACCCGGCTCCTTAATGCTTACTGACCACTCGCTGTATGAGCACCATATGTTCCCTGTGATTGGGAACCACTTACCTGTGCCTGGTGGCTTTCTAAGACACCCGCAATATCTTCTGCCGAGGGTGACTTCAAGGCCAGCAACTCTTCCTCTAACTTGTGCAGCTAAAAGGAAAGAAAACAAGACGTGCAACTTGACAGAGGCAGAAAGCTTTTAACCCCTTGGGGCCCTTATCTTAAGATCTATGCTCCCTTCAGATCGGCCCTGACAGAAACATGACTGCAGCTACATGCACATGCGCAGCAGATGCTGCCTCCGAAGGGAGGACGAGACAGGAAGTGAAGCAGCCTTTGTACTGAGGGACGGTGAGGAGGGGATCTGGGGCTGGGCTGAAGTACTTTGTCCGAGGTCATACAGCTCTAACGGATAAATTCAACCTTCATGATCTCAACCCAAAAATTACCTTCTCTGAATCTACAAAATGGGTGGCGATTCCTGCTCTGTGCACCTCTCTTCCTTTCAGTCTGAACCCGGTCAGGGCAAGGAAGTAGCCCAGTTTGCCTTGAAGCCGTGGCAAGAAATAACCGCCGCCCACATCAGGAAAGAGCCCTGTAAGTAAGGACAGCAAAAAGAATAATTCGAACGGAGGGTGGAGTGAGTCTCTTAGATCATCTATACAGACGGAACCTGTACTACAAATATTATATGCTATACATTAAACTGGAATCACAAACATGTTATAAAACTGTTAACGTATTTTGTACATTTTCCAAATTCTCTGCATCTCCCTGCTAGAGAGGTCACTAAAGTATGTGACGTACGCAGTCAAGTATTCGACAGTACCTTGTATATTAGGAGCATGCGGTACTGGGGACAGACGGCTCGGTGGGGACCTGCCTTTGACTCCTAGACCTCACACTTCAAACTTCAGGGGTGACAGCGTCTGATTTCAGGCCCAGAACTGGACAAGCCAAAGCCAGAGAGGTACCCGGGTCACATGACTAGCCTGACCAAGCTCCTGGAGAAAGAGACCCTGTCTCAAAGACAAAAGGTGGGCGGTACCTAAAGAGTGAGAGTCAGTGCAGCTAAGAAAGCACGGAGCTTCTTTTCCTATTAACTCGGGAGAGAGCCTTTCGGAGTAGCCCAGCATGATCGTGGACTTGTGGTCTTTTCCCTCAGCCTGCCGCCTCCCCAGCACTGGGATTACAGGCATGGGTCACTATGCCCAGAACGTACGGTATTTTAAACATGAATTCCTCTCAGAGTCTTACTTCACATTTCTGAAACTTTCCAGAAGCTGTGTTTTCTCTGAGAACACCCCTAACACAGCTGTAAGTGTCCACCCATGTTTTCAGTTGTATCTCTTAGATCACACGCTGGCCCAGGCACTCGAGAGTCTTCTCATCTGCCCGGCACTCACCTTTGACCAGAATCTCAGGGACGTTCTGAACACAGGAGACCCTCCTGTCCTGACACGTGCCCTTGTCCTACATGGCATGGCCCAGCCTTTGACACACAATGAGCGCTTCCTTTCCCCGTCGCAGTCTCTAGTGGCTTGACCTCTGAGTGCCGCAGAGACCACACCTGCTATTAGGATGCCCACCCGGGGTTAGCTACCTTGACTCCCGTGGATTTAAGTAAAATCTATATGCTGATTACTCTCAGTTATTAACAAAATTGTTCCCCAAATCTGTATGTTGAAGCCTCAGCCCACAATGTAACTGTATTATTTAGAGGTATAGCTTCAGGTGCTGTGGAATAATCCTTTTGTACACTGTAAAGACCTTAATTTAATAAACAGCTAAATGACCATTAGCTGGGCAGGAGGTGCAGGCCAACACCCAGACATAGAGGACTCTGGGAAGAAGAAAGGTGGGGTCACCAGGAGATGCAGAGTGAGCAAGAAAAGCTGGAGGGCAGGCAAAGCCAAAAAGCCACATAGATGAATAGAAATAGGTTAATTAAAGTTGTAAGAGCTAGTTAAGACAAGCCTAAGCTATGGGCAAGCGTTTATAATTAATAAGTTTCTGTGTTATTACTGGGGAGCCGGTTTTGCCCAATGAAAAGGTCTAAGACATTCGGGTGTGCTGGAGTGCAAGGGGATGCCATAAACCAACAGAACTATCTTTATGAAAGAGATCCACACATGGAAGAAAGGCCACATGAAGACAGGGCAAGGAGGCGGCCATCTGACAGTGGCAGGAGGCAGCTCAGGAGGAACTGAGCTTACTGACAGCTTGACCTTGACTCTCTGCCCCCAGCTATGTGAGAACCAATGTACTGCTTTAAGCCAAGCAGTCTGCGGTCCTGTCGAATAGGCTCAAGCTGATGAACAGCCTCAAGCCTAGCTGTGCCTTCTCCCTCAAACACCAAACTCAGCACTGTCTTCTCTGCAGTCACATGGTGAGCCAGCGTCTCCACAGGTAAAACAACTACAGTGCTCTTTCCTGACCTGCCTCCTCCGCCCAGAAGCACAAACCAAACGGCCTGGTGCTGTCCCCACTTACACCTCAGGGTCACCCCATCCAGGGCTCCCCCCCTTAGAGCTCCTCAGTACAGTGTGTGAAGAAGGGACCTGAGCCTCGGGAAGGGATAGGCATAGGAACAAAACTCTGACAAAATCCAATGCCCGTTCTTCAGCAATATGGAAGGAATACTCCTCAAGCTAACAAAGATGTAGTGAATTCTCATATTAGTAACCACACACCTAAAAGCCCTAGAGCAACAAGAAGACATAATACCCCAAACAGTAGATGGGAGGAAATAAACTCAGGGCTGCCGTCAATGAAATAAAAATAACAAAATCAATACAAAGAATCAATGAAACAGAGATGGTTCTTTGAGACTAGTCAACAAGACTGACAAACACATCCCCAAACCAATTAATAGACAGAAGCTCCAACTGAATAAAATTTGAGAAGAAAAGGAAGACACAACAGACACCACGGCAATTCAAAAAATCATAAGGATAGTTTTAAAAATCTATACTTCACCAAAGTGGAGAATCTAGAAGAAACAGATGAATTCCTTGATATAAATGACCTACTAGAATTAAGTCAAGATAAGCAATGTATAATGGCCCATAACCCCTCATGAAATAAAAGCAATTAAATCTCCCAACAATAACAAAAAAGTTCAGGGAGCCAGATGGATTCATCGCAGAATTATACCAGTCCCTCAAATAAGAATTAAGACCAATATTCTTCAAAATATTCCACAAAATAGAAACTGAAGGTTCACTTTCTAGTTGCTTTTAAGAAGCCACTAATACCCCAATATCTAAGTGACACAAAAACCTAACAAAAAAGTTTTTAGACAAATACCCCTTATGAATATAAATGCAAAAATTCTCAGTAAATTACTCCCAAACCAAATCCAAGCAAACATCTATCATTATCAACTTGTCTTTATCCCAGAGATGCAGGATTGAGAGACTAGTGATATGTGGGCCATACCTATTAATAAAGGTAACTTACAGCAAGCCTACAGTCAACACCAACTTAGATGGGGATAAAGAGTAAGATGAGGTAGTGCACTCTCTCCATCCTTACTCAACATAGAGCTGGAGGTCTCGGCTAGAGCAACCAAACAACTGAAGGAGATCAAGGAGATGCAATTTGGAGAAGAAGTCAAAGTATCTTAATTTGCAGACGATATGATCGGATACACAAATGATGCTTAAAAACCCCACCAGGAAAACTTCTGCAGCTGTTTAAACACTTTTAGCAAAGTAGTGGGACATAAAATCAACACACGCAAATGAGTAGACTTCCCATATACAAATGACAAACATACTGGGAAAGAAGAAATGCAGGAAATAGTAACTTTACAAGAGCCTCAACACAAAAATATCTCAGGATAACTCTGACCGAGCAAGCAGAAGACTTGCACAATAGAAACTCTAAGACACTGAAGAAGACATCAGGAGATGGGAAGATCTCCTAGTGCTCACGGATCAGTAGGATTAGCACAGAAAACATGGAAATCGATCTACTCAAGAACCAGCTACCCACTCCCGGGCATACACCCAGAGGACTCTCCATCCTGTCACAAGGACACTTGCTTAACCATGTTCATTGCTGCTCTATTCATAATAGCCCCAAACTGGAAATACCTAAATGTACGTCAGCTGATGAACACATTGTGAAAATGTGGTACAATTACACAATGCAGCTAGGCAAAAACTCATTCTGAGTGAGGTAACTCAGAGCAAAAAGACCAATACTGTGTGCAAATGTCAGCTTCTAAGCTTCTGATATCTGGACTGCAATCTGAATCACCACAGAGGTTGGGTACCTGGAAAAGGGCTAGGGAGGAGGAGACACGAGGAAGACAATGTACAGCGTGAGAGAGACTGGACCATCCGGCCCTACAAGGGATGTCTTTGTCAAACCCTCAAGGCTCAGGGGTCTGGCAGGAAGAGCAGGCAGGAAGACTGTTAAGGGCCAGAGGTGGCGGGTGAGTCCAGGGAAGACTGTCTCCCAGACACAACAGGACTGATGCTCACAATGAGAGATCACAGCAGTACGGAGAAGGCTGGCGCGGGACCATGCTATATGGGGTCTCAGCACTGAGGGGCAAGTGAACACAACCCGAACCAAAAGCGATCTGCAACGGAGAGCAGGAGGCACCTCCACAGACAGCACAAACATCTGGTGGGGACCACGGTGATTGATTGAAGACACAAGGGCCCTTTCAACAAACCCTGCTGGGGTGACTCGCTTTTAACACAAAATAGTAATGTTGACCAATGAATGGAAATGGGAGGGTATTTTTTTATTTTTTTAACCTTACCTGAGATTAACTATGGGAAACTAGTATCTTCCGATAAATGGTCTTAGCTGTGATGTAATTACTGAGCTAATATAGAGTATCACTTTTGTAAGTTCTTTCATTGTGGTACCGGTCTTAGCTGTGATGTAATTACTGAGCTAATATAGGGTATCACTTTTGTAAGTTCTTTCATTGTGGTACCTCACATGGCGTCTTCTGGCTCCATATGTATATGTATAAAATAATCTGAGAAGTAGTAAAGGAATGTGATTCAAAAGGAATTACAAAAGCTTTTTTGGTGTTTTACCTATTCCCGTTTCTGGCATTGCAAAGAGGGTCCTTTCTGTAGCCACTCGGAATCGCCCATGAACCGAAACACCAACTCCCTAGGAAAAGAAGGGGAAGAAATGCCTTAACATGTGGTAAAAATGGAAAGATTAGCACACAAGTATTACAAAGCAAGCAGATGTTATCTTATATTCCACAGCAATCTGCTTCAGCACGTGGGCTGAAGGAAACCCCAAGCCTCACCATGAACTTTCCACACAAAACTACACAGGCATCTCTGCCAGGCGAGCCTGGCCTGCTCTAAGTGGGCAGTTTCTGGCAGCGGTCTGTGTTGTGTGCTGGGTCTTCCCAGCACTACAGGATACCCGCCCTCTGCAGAAGCTCAGTACTGCTTATTACTTGTATTAATAACCATAAAAGCTTGATCAACTTATAGAAAATTTCAATAATTTTGAAAAGAATATTTAGCACATTTCTTAACCTATTTTTTCAAATAAAATTAGCCATATTATTATTCTAACATGCAGCATTTAGTGAGACCAGTTATAAAACTTCTCCAAATTGGCTACCAAAAGGTTTGGTTAGCCAATGGCCAATGGTTAGCCTTGAAAACACGCACAAAAATGACATACGGACTGAGCAGGTTGTATTTAGGCATGCGTGTGTATGTGTGTGCACACGCATGCACTTATGTAGTAAGAAAAGGCCATGAATTTGAAGGAGAGAAGGGAGGAGTAGATAGGAGAGCTGTATGGGAGGTCTGCAGAAAGTCCTGGGTACAGTCTCAAACACTGCAGAAAATCAAGTAGAAACTTATAATTTTAGCACTAGGGAGGCAAAGGCAGGGGTTCAGAAATTCAAAGTCATCCTCAGCTCTACGGAGCTTGAGGCCTCCTTGGAATACCAAGATCCTGACTCAAAATAAATAAAGAAATCGTTTTCAAAAAATTCTAAAGCTTAATGTTGTATTTTATTTAACTATTAATTTTGGAGACGCTTCTCTGCTATGCAAGGAAGGTCTTAAAGCCTTCCGTCTTTACTGCGTTAACTAGTCAATCTTTAACACCCTGTATCTAACCCCTGCACCTTGTCAAAGGAGCTGCCAGACCTCTGCTCATCTGAGAACTCCCCCTGCCTGTGACAGAGAACTCCCTCTGCTCCCTGGGAGTGGCCATGGGACACCAGTGTGTCTTCTGAGATTTTCCCTCTCTCCTGGTGGGTTTTTCCTCTTCCCTTTACAGGAAAGCTTTGACCTGAAGCCATCCCTCTAGTTCCCTCCCCTACAGTTGGCCTACACTCATCCCCCTAAGCTCTCTGCAGCCCCAGGGCATCCAGCTCCTCTGTAACAGTGGCCTGCTGTTTTCCCATCCCCAATCTCTCTGGACTCTACTAGGCTCAGAGATTCCTCCATGGGTAAAAGTGGTCACCAAAATCTGAGGACCCGCTGACCTCAGTGCCTAAGCCACGTGGAGGAAGGAGAAAGTGACTCCCGTGCGCTGCCCTCTGACCTCCCAGGTGCACCAGGGCACTCATCCTCTCCACACACAGAGAAAGAGGGGTTTTCTCAGGTTGTCTTCTCTTGCCCACACTGCCTTTCCAGGTCAGATCAATTCCCCGACTTCTCCACACGGTCCTCTCTCTGCCCTGCAGGTCCTTCCTGACCCCTCATTTTGTGGGGACTAGAATTTGTGACAGTCGGCACCAGACAATTTGCCATCTGGTCTGTAATTATTTCATGTCTCCTCCAACTTCAAAGCAAGTTGTTCAAAGCGCATCTGAGTCTATTTCGTGATGGCACAGGCACCAAGTAACGCATGTGTCAACTGAAAGGAACACATTTTTAAGAACACCGGCCTGGGTCTAGTGGCATACACCTGCAACCCCCCACACCTGGGAGAAGCCAAAGGAATGAGAAACCAAGACTACCTAAGCTCAGGGGACGACCCTGTCTCAGAGGAGACGACTGTGAAATGTTATAGGGCGGGAACAACTCATGAGTCACCTCCCGCTACTGCAGGTCTAATGGAGTTTTCTCCCAACACTACAGAAGCACTCTGTTACTGTGTCCGCACGAAAGTGGGCTACAGCGATGTAGACTTGGGATGCAGAGGCAGGAGCACCTTGAGCTCAAAGTTGCCATAGCCCACTTGACAAGTTTGTAGCTGGCCTGGTCTATATACTAAGGATGAATTCAGGGGTAGAGCATTTGCATAGTGTGCACGCAGCCCCGAGTTCACTGCACGTCCCACATGTAAAGAGACCAGTGCGAGCAGAGCTGGGCAAAGGGCTCAGTGGGCAAAGACTTGATACACAAGCCTGAGAATCTGTGTGTGGATCCCCAAAACCTACATACAGCCAGGTGTCTACAACCCAGGGCTCCTCAAAGGAGATGGGAACAAAATCAGGAGAATCTCTGAACTTTGCAGGCCAAGCAGCCCGACATACACAACAGAAAAATAACAAGAGGCCTGGCTCAAGGACGGTAGAAGGTGAAGCTGATAGACAAGCTGTCCTCTGACCGCCACCCATGCAGCACAGCACATGCATGCCTGCAGAGTCTCACATTTTACCCCCCTACACCACAAACATGCGCGCGCGCGCACACACACACACACACACACACACACGCACGCACACACGCACACAAGTAAGTTTTTAAAAGTACAATCAGTTTCTGTGGCCTAAGAGTGTCTGATAATTACAAAGGTTAAAATAGATTATAGCATAATTAAAAACATGAAATAGTCTTTTGTCTCCAATACATCTTATATCCCAAATCTTCTAGGATCTGAAACTGAAATAAACACATTTCACTGAGCTGTACTGTATTGCATTCAGTGTCTCACTTATACGAAATAATCATTACCTTATTTTAATACAGCTCATACAATGAAAAGTCCACTTACCCCACCTATTGTGATCCCGTCAATGAGAGCGACATATGGTTTTTGACAAGATGCTAAACGAGAGAGAGCTTAAGTTAGAAAATATAAACTACATCCACTTTCCAAACAGTCAAATCATGTGTACTCTAGTTTCCCTGGCAAATGATTAAAAAAATATCAAGGAAGACTATTCGTGCTTTGTAATGTGTATTTAAATGTCAATTCACTCACACTCATGATAAAATAATCATTGCTGCTTAATAACTGTCTTAAGTCAGAAGCAAATGAATGTTTTGTATTATGTGACAATGAAGAAAAATGATTAACATCTCTATTATAAACCACGCTCTCAGCTGTGCTTTAAGAACATACTTGCTTTCTATACAATGAAAGCATCGGAAACATGCAGAGAAGTACACCATGCAAGAACAATCACAGAGGGGCTGGAGAGATGGCTTAGCAGTTAAGAGCATTGCCTGCTCTTCCAAAGGTCCTGAGTTCAATTCCCAGCAACTACATGGTGGCTGACAACTATCTGTAATGAGGTCTGGTGCCCTCTTCTGGCCATCAGGCATACATGCAGAAAGAATATTGTATACTAAATAAATAAATAAATATTAAAAAAAAAAAAAAGAACAATCCCAGAGTGGGGTGATGAGACCCAGATTCCAGTCTCGGCTTGATTATGAAATAATGAGATAAACACATGTGCTACATATGACATACACGTGTCAGATAAGGGCGCTTCATGTACGTCATCAGTGAATATGTGTCCTCATCTATAAAATAAGGTTTAACACATGTCAGATAAGGGCGCTTCATGGACATCATCAGTGAATATGTGTCCTCATCTATAAAATAAGGTTTAACACATGTCAGATAAGGGCACTTCATGAACATCATCTGGGAATGTGTGTCCTCATCTATAAAATAAGGTTTAACACGTGTCAGATAAGGGCGCTTCATGGACATCATCAGTGAATATGTGTCCTCATCTATAAAATAATCCGCAAACACTCCACCCTGCTTGAAAACCCCACTAGTCACCCACACTTTTACTATTTCTGTTGCCCTTCTCAGGCTTTCTTCTCAGAGAGTTGGCAGAGAGAGCAGAGTAACATAAATTCCGGGGCTTCTGCCACAGCTTACTGTCAGCACTACCCCCGATGAAAGCCAGGATAAACCTGCTTCTGATACATCTGGGAATTCCTGAAGTATTCACAAACAAAGCACAACTCAGATTCACACTCACAAGCTCTCTATCTGCAGCTCCTTAGAAACTATACAAGTCATTGATTGTGGTGGAGGTAAATACTGACCCCATGCCAACTACTACAGAAGTGGGTTATTTCAAATATAAATTATTAATTATTGATTGTGGTGGAGGTAAATACCCTGACCCCATGCCAACTACTACAGAAGTGGGTTATTTCAAATATAAATTATTAATTATTGATTGTGGTGGAGGTAAATACACTGACCCCATGCCAACTACTACAGAAGTGGTTATTTCAAATATAAATTATTAATTATTGATTGTGGTGGAGGTAAATATACTGACCCCACGCCAACTACTATAGAAGTGGTTTATTTCAAATATAAACTATTAGACAACAATTAATGTAGGACATGAAGCCAGAATCTGCCAAATCTTTCAGTGAATATAATATCACTACATGCAGAAATTTTACCTTATGGTTTTTTTTCGATACTATTAGTATACTTTACACTGCCTAAACACCTTCTATTTCCTTTTTATCCCATGAAGAAAATGAGTGGTCATTATCCACATGGCATCACTTATATTCAAATTGTAATTAAACAACATTTAAATCTGAGTTTCTTGATCCCATCAGCCACATCTCACATGTTCGGTGGCTCTCAAAATGGACAGCACACATGCAGCTTCACTCCTGGTTGGTTTCCTAAAAACCATAGACTGTTTATGGTACTATGCTGTGAACCATAACTCCCCAAACATTCACAAAGACGACTCCTGTCAAAGAGCTCGGTTCTCCCCAGGCTGGGGTGGAACAAGTCACCGTCCTTCCAGTCCAAGCCTCCACAGGTCCTGACAGGCTGGACTCACTGTTCTCATAGTCACTCATTCTCGTATATTCTCTCTCTCTCCCCTGTTCCCTCCCTACGTGTGTCTGTCTGTCTCTGTCTGTTTGTCTCAAGGCTAGGGAATAAACCTCAGGCCTTTGGGTTACATATTCCCAGACTTCTAAAAAATTTTTTTAGAACTAGACAAAACAATTATTAAGTTAAAAGAGAAGACTTTAAAAAAAATCCAAGAGTAGTCAAAACAAAAGATGTGTACGAAAAGTCTTCTATTTCTGGGAAATTTCAGAAACAGTGTGAAGCTATAGAGCATATCCATTCCATATAGTATTGAAAAATAAACTTAGCAATAAACCATCTCATTAGTAAAAACCAAATTACCTCGTATGTAAAAATGTAGGCTAGACAGTATTAGGTGTACTGACAATGCTGGGCAGTCGAGAAGTAAAGGGTCAGTGGCCAGCACTGAACAGTGAACTGCGGTGTTAAGCTTTGGATTTTACAGGTTGGATACACTAAATGTCTTGCAGTGTCTTCAACTTAGTTGCAGCTTATTTGGACACACTCCCATCCTAAGTCAGGGAATGTCTGCACACTGTTCGGTAAGTTAGTTTAACCACAATGTGTTGTTAATGTTCTAAAATCCCCTGAACACTAATGGTATTCCGCTATAAGCTCTAACTCCACAGATTCATGAGAGAAAGACTCCTATCAAAAAGGTCAGGAGTCCCCAGGTTAGTGAAGAACAAGCCCCGTGGTCTGTAAAGATGGTGAGGCTCTGGTTGAAGAAAGGACCAAGGACACTAAAGAAAACCACAAGAGGGCTGAACTGTAGCTTTAAGATGCATTGTTCTTACAACAGCACGCAAAATCAGAATATTGCTACTGTGTCTAGACTGTAGATACAAATGCTGTATTAATTTATCTTTTCAAAACATGTTTGTCTAAAGTAAACTCTACTTCACTTACACAGAAACCTAGAATTCTGATTCTAAAGAGAATTCCCACTCCAGAGCTCCTGGAGAAACACAAAATGGTACTTCATTTTCTTTAGAAACTAGGAATACATGTTTTCTTGTCTCCTGAGAAAGGTAGCTAAAGGATCGAGAATCCATATTTTCACACTTATTTTAGACAAATACAGAATAATTGTATCAGTATGACCAAAACGTAGTAATGTCTCTACGAGAGCACCTCCTGGCTGCAGTCTAACCAATCACAGTGCTCTCCTAGCTCTGGATTTCATGTTCAGAGCTCGGGGCGGATCAAACACGTACCAATGGCATTGTTCAGGGTGTATTCTTCTCTGAAAAAATCCCGAGTCAAACTCTGCTTTGCTCTTTTAGCTTCTGAGAGCGCTAAACAAGGAAGGAAAAGAGAAAAAAAAAAACAAAGAAAGAACAATTACAAATCATAAAGATGGCTTCCAGTCAATACAGCCAGAGATACTAAAGTCCTGTAATCAGTAAATGCTAGAGGGAGGGGAACTTTCAGATGGCGTTAATGTTTGAAGCCACCTATGTTGGGGACATGTTGCCTTTTGTCAGAGACCCACGGTTCAATGTCAAAGTTTCAAAGAAAAAATTCTTCTTTTACTTATTGTGCTGTTAACATACGCATATGTACACAGCGTTCATGCATGCACACGTGCATATACATATACACATACACAAACACAGATTTTCACCCACAGTTCCTGACTCCTTAAGTCCTTCAAGGTAGGTCACAGACACAAGAACTTATCCCTAAAGCAGGTCACAGTCTCTATATTCTTTTCTGTCAGGGGCCATGAGAGTTACAGCAGGTGACAGCTAGTGTTCAGATGTCCACCCAAGACGAGTGACTCTCTGATGGAGGTTGATCCTGTCCAGGCAAGGCCTGCAGGACCATCGACTCTGGAAACTGTTACATTTGCTCAGGCGGCTTGGTGTCTCCTCAATACCTGCACTGTGGCGTGCAATCTCCTGTGATGTGTATATGTAGTCTTCCCAATACCTGCACTGTAGCGTGTAATCTCCTGTGATGTGTATATGTAGTTCTTCCCAATACCTGCACTGTAGTGTGTAATCTCCTGTGATGTGTATATGTAGTTCTTCCCAATACCTGCACTGTAGCGTGCAATCTCCTGTGATGTGTATATGTAATCTCATGATTGCATCTCAGTCTTATGGGCACGTATACCTGTGGGTGGTCAGGAAGATGACTTTTCATTTAGTTACACAGTTTTTATATATAGAATATATTCTGGGCCATGCTTCATAACTGGATCTATTTGTCCCACAAGGACTGTGGACACTTAAAAAGCCTGTTTTACTCTTTGGCCCAGACTAACTGCACACCAATTAGCTCACTTTCACCTCAAAACAAGTTCAAGCTAGACTAAAGGCCTTTTGTAAACAGACCTAAGTTTAAAACCTTACGGCTATGCACAAGGTCAGAGAGAGCTGCAGGTGTCCAGCTAAGGTTACTAAAGAAAAGCATGCCAATTCTGTGCTTGCCAAGTCTGTTAACAAAAGACCTATGTCTCAAAGCTTATCTTCAGCGGACACTGTACCCCTGCCCTCTGGTCACAGTCTCACTTCTGTGACCTTGGACCCTTGTGTTGCTATGGCAATGGCTCAATCCCTATTGCTTGCCCCAGGAATGTGCTTTTGACCAATGAGAGACAATTGCTGTAATTTATCACTTCAAGGCTCCTGGGAAAAAAAAAGAGTTCAGAGCAGGAAGAAGTGAGGAGAAGCAGCTAGGAGAATGTAGCAGTAATGGTCTGTCCTGTCCCTTTAAGAGACAAGCCCCACCCACCCCTCCCCCTCCCCCTTCTCCCTCCCTCCCTCTCTCTCTCTCTCTCCTCTCTCCTCTCCTCTCCCTCTCTCTCTCTCTCTCCTCTTCCCCTTCCTCTCCTTTACTTCCATAACCCACTAAATAAATGTCCTTTGCTGAGTTAGAGCCTCACTTAGCAACTCTAAGTCACTTTTCCCCAAGCCTCCTCAGAGTTCCTTCTGATTTTATTTTAAGCTAATTTCATTTAAATCAACTAATTATATATTGTGGTGGTTTGAATGAAAAGGGCCCAGGTAGGCACTATCAGGAGGAGGCGTGGCCTTGTTGGAGGAAGTGTCTCACTAGGGGGCGGGCGTTGTGGTTGGAGAAGCTCAAGCCCAGGCCGCGTCACTCTCTTCCTGCTGCCTGCAGAGCCAGGTTTCTCACCTTCTCCAGCACCCTATCTGCCTGCACGCCATCAGTCAGTCCCAGTTAAATGTTTTCCTTATAAGAGTTGCTGTGGACATGGTGTCTCTTCACAGCAACAGAAACCTTAACTAAGGCATATATATATATATATAATGATATTTACCTTTAATATTTTATGAGTATCTACCTACTTGTAGAATTTCTAGAACTCACACTGTTTTGTACATATAAACTAGAATAATTCTTGAATTTAAGGCTATATTTATAAACCAGAATATAAAGTTAGTTCCCCCACAGGCTCAGATACCTGAACACTTGGTCTAAGGCTGGTGGTTCTGTTTGGAGTGAAGCTGGGAGATACAGTCTTGCTGAAGAAACTATGCCACTAGGGCAAGCTTCGAGGGGTCATGGCCTCAACCCACTTCCAGTTTATTTTTTGGGCTTTTGCTTGCCCTGAGCTTGCCCTGCTTTGGCTGCCTACTGCCATTCCTCCCCTGTCATGGACTGCCCTGGAACTAGGTGCCAAAATAAACCCTTCCTCCTGTGAGCTGCCAGTGCTGTGTCACAGTCACAGAGACTTAAACTAGAACAACTCACAACGAGCAGCAGCTAACCTCATCCACACACTGGGCTTCCCTGTGTGGAGATGGACAGAACCGTGGCCCCCATGCACTGGGTTTCCTTGTGTAGGGACAGAGAGAAAGTACCTAGATTTCAGCCCTGCACATGGGCAGGAAATAAAATCTCCATTCAAATGGTAACAAACTTGTAATGAATTATTAACATACAGCAAATAATTCTAAAAAACAAATCAAATGAGAATCGCTTGACGCATCTTCAGAGCTTACTGGCTCCAGCAGGGTAAGGGCGCACAGTGGGCACTTTACCTCGGATGTCTCCTCCAGCACAGAAGGCCTTCCCTCCAGCTCCCTTTATGATGATCAGGAAGGTCTCAGGGTCTTGTTCCCACTTCTACACGAACATAAAAGACCATCATGGATTTTGGGGGCACAGTAAATACAAGTCCATGTAAGACACATTCACATACATATGTGTGCACACGTGGCCTTTCCTAAAACACATCCAGAGGAATGGATTCTACCCACTTAATTTTCTTTCTAGGTGCAATCTGTGTTCCAGAAAGAGCTGTCAAAGCTTTAATACTAAGATGAATAAACAAATGCCTAATGGCACTGTGTTATATACATTTATATACATTTGTCTAGTGAACACATCCACCCAAAGAGTGTGGGCATGAGGTGCAGTAATAGCTTTTCCCCATAGCAAGATAGCACTGTTATACCAGAAAAATAACTATTACACAGTTATTTACAAAGTTTTTAAGTATGTGGCGGATGGGGGTTTGGTGAGGTAAGGCAATAAACTGAGCACGATGAGACTGTGGGGAGCCGGTCAGTGACAGAGTGCTCGCTTTATAACCACACGGCAGAGATCATCATTCTCATTTCCTCACAGCTGAGGAAAGAAAGTGGGGTGCAGAGACTGACATGCCTAGGCTACAGAGTTTAATACTCAGAAATCCAAGTTTCAAATACAAGCCTGACTTCCAGCCCTACACTTTCTAATGTCTTCACATGGGAAGTAATATATGCTGTGAATATGTCTTATTGACATTGGTTAATAAAGAAGCTGCTTTTGGCCAATGGTTTAACAGAATATAGCTAGGCTGTAAAAGATATATATTGAGAGAGCAGGCAGAGTCAGGGAGACACCATGTAGCTGCCGCCAGAGGCAGATCCTGGAACCTTGCCAGTAGGCTACAACTTTGTGGTGATGTACAAATTAATAGAGATGGGTTAATTTGAGATGTAAGAGCTAGCTAGAAATACACATAAGCTATTGGCCAAACAGTACTGGAATTAATACAGATTTCTGTGTGATTGCTCTGGGAGTCTGGGCAGTCAGGAAACAAACAAGTACCCTTTCCCAAATTGGCACCTGCTGTGGGGCCACCAGAGGAGAAAGATGCGGGTTGCCAGCTGGAACCTTGACAGTAGCTTAGTGCTGCCAGAAGCAGATGTGTCTCAAAGTCATGAAAAGTCCTATGTTCTGAAACATTTTAAATGTCATATTCTGTAGTCTTTGAAAGATCTGAAGAATACCTATTCTTCTAAAATACATCTCTGTATGTCTAGAAAACCTAACCGACATGACTATAAGCTTGACTATTATAGATGACTCTCTATTAACCTATATTTCTTAATTATACATTACATTTTTAAATGGGCTACACAAACACAATACCTTAATCAAGAGCAGAAATATACATATAACAAAATTGATCTAAAATCCAGCCATTTTGGTTACCTGGCCCTTTTTTGTCTATTAGTCTCTTTGCCCATGCAGTAGGGCCCCAAAGGGCATAACAGGGACATACCATATGGTGTCTATGTGGCATGGCATGCTCCAGGAGCCAGAGAGGTACCCCTGCTTCCTCTCCTCACATGGCTGGATGCAGGACCATGTTCACTCTGGACTCTCCAGGATGTCCTTGAGGTCTATGCTCTCTCTTCTATCTACGCAACTTCCCCTCAGGTTTTACCTTTTTTTTTTTTTTTTTTTTTTCAGACGGGTTTTTGTCCTTTCTCGAACAGAGCTCCAAACCTTCTCCATCCGAATGCAGGACCATGTTCACTCTGGACTCTCCTGGATGTCCCTGGCTCTGTCTATGCCCTCTCTTCTATCTACGCAAACCTTCTCCATCATGCTGAGGAGCAGTCATGTCCTTCCTTGGTACTTCCTTTTTTCATTCATCTGGTGCCAAAACCCGGGATTGGCACATATAAGTTCCCTTCCAAGGGACACAGCCTCTCCAAACAAGCTGATTTGACTCTCCTAAGGGGTGAATAGATCATTTGTTTCTGATGGTTTTTGCCACCCATCATGTAAGGCTTCAAATCTTAGAGTCTAAATTTTCAGCCATGTCTTCCCTCCACATACCTGTGGAGCCATCTCCTGCCTATGGTAAGTATCCTCTCTCTAGAGCATGCGACACCCTACGGGATGCCCATCACATGGACATTTTCCTGCTGTGCCTTCTAGGATGCCCACCAATGGGCTTTTCCTGCTATGTCCTTTGGGGCCCCACCACATGGGTATTTTCCTGCTATGTCCTCTGGACCCCCATCACATGGACAACTCTCTGCTTACTAAGATGCTTACTACTCTCCCTCTATTGGAATCCTCCGTTTTCCCAAGAGCCCCTCCGTCTACCTCTTCAGCGGCATTCTCTACCTGCTCCATTCATCTCTCCTCCTCTACCACGGAGCTGCCTGCTTTGTCTGCTTCTACTACAAAAGTCACACCAGTTTGCCAAGACCCTCCTCTTACCCTACTGGGACCCTATTATGTCAAAAGGGGTGCCTCTCTGTGATTTAGGGCTCTGACAAATCTCTCAGTCTGTCTGGGGACACCCTAGATTAAAATTCTCGAAACCACAACACTTAAGGCCTGTGCTTCTTCCTGGAACCTCCTCACCTCCCTAGGAGCTGTCGACTAAGTTCCATGGCTTCTCTATGCTCCCCTCCAACTGCACCCTTTCCTTGCCTCCTCCCCCACAGAGCTACCTGCTGTCTCTCCTTGAGCCCTCCTGGGGTTGTAGTTTTCTTGCCTTCCCCTAGGAATGCCCGCTAAGCCCTACCACTTTCTTAAGCCCTTCTGGATTCTGCAATTGTTTAAAAGAAAATGGCCCCTACAGGCTCATAGAGAATGACGTGATTGGAGGTGTGGCCTTATCGGAGTAGATGTGGCTTTGTTGGAAGAAGTACACTGGGGTGTGTTTTTAGGTCTCAAATGCTTAATCCAGGTCTAAAGTGATTCCAGCTGCCTGAGGAGCCAGCAGCAGAATCCTCAGCCCCTTCCTCAGCACCATGTCTGCCTTCATGCTTCCCACCATGACAATAATGGTCTAAGGCTCTGAGCTGTAAGTCAGCCCCAATGAAATGTTCTCCTTTGTAAGAGTTACCAAGGTCATGTGTTCCTTCACAGCCATAAAACCCTAACAAAGATGGCAACCTTGTCTCTGACTTCTCCCAACTCCCTCCAGGAAGTCTTGCAGCTTCTTATGCCCTCAAGGCCTCTATGACACTGGAATCACCCCTGCGGTGGAATTCCTGCCCATTCCTCCTTGTCCAGCACAGCTACACTGCTCTCTGTCTCTCAGCTACCTCTCAGAGCTGACTGGAACCCTCCCTACGGCAGAATTCCTTTTGCAACCCTTCCTTCTTTCCTTCTCAAACTCAGAGAATCTATAAAACCTTCCTGTCTCGCTGCAAAGGGCTTGGCCTCAGTACAGCTCCCTGGCTAAATACAGCACACTTGAGTTCCAAATTCTCACAAATTGTAGCAGCTTCCGCCAGCACAGGCAATGATCCCAAGTATCTCTTCTAAGGCTTTTAAACTTTCCTTTCTTAAACCTTTTATTTCTACAATTGCTCTGTGCTCTGCTCTCCAGAAAGGTTGCAAGACTATTGTGTAAACAGTCCTCATCTCAGGACTTGTAACTTCAATGGGTCTGGTTAAAGAATCTGAAAAATCTGTATCAAAAGTCAGCTTAAAGCTTGTAACAAAAAGTAGTTAAAAAAATCTATACATAGATAATCTTAATTTGATACAACACATTATTCAACTCTTGGGATTCAACTCTTGTTTAGATGAATAATTGTTTTTAAATAGCAACCATGTGGCTCTCTTCCATCTTAGCTGATGACCTCATCGAGATTTGAAAGTTACCACGTGACTGGCAGCCATCTTTAATAAGGTTAAAGAGGGCAAGACATGTAACTTCACTATCTTAATATGGCCATACAGCATAAAGCAGCGATTATAAAACTTCTTGTGCTAATGAGCTCTCTGTTTATCATTGTATCTCCTTTGTGGACTAAGGAGACACAGCAGGTTCCGTAAATGATTTGGATTGGTACGGATTTTCGTATGATAAAATGTTAAGGTTATAAAGGTTTGCTCAGATTAACAAAAGCTGACTTAGAGAGATACATCTGACTACTTACGTCTTTGCTAACTGTTCAACACAAGGTTTCTAGAAAGTTTAAATAAGTAACAATATAAGTTTAATGAATGTTTGAGTTAAGGCTTCACCTCAGCTCCTGGCATCCATGCATCCAAAAAGTCTGGAATGTTTGAGTTTTTCCACAGGAACACCACAGACCTGGGTCTGGTAGCCCAAGGCCAAGGCTGCTCTGTGTGGCAGCAGGCGATTAAATGCTATCCTGTACGACAGTCAAAGACATATAACCACCGACTGCCCCCAGTGAAGCCACTGAGACCACGGGAGCCTAGGGCAACTGTCTGGGGAGTGGGTCTCTGTTACTTTCATTGACAGATAAGCAACTGGGGTTACACCTCCTGCTATAACTTACCCTTTCCAGATCTCTGATAATATTGGCTGTTGCTTTATAACAGCAACAAGCACCCCAGCTCCCCACAAGACTTCAGCTGCCTTCTCATTTCTTTGGCCCTTTCAGTCCCGGCCAACATTCCAGCTTTCTTGAGTCCCCAACAAGGATGCCCCAGTGTCAGGAAGCAGTCATGAAAAAGATCACACTGTCCCTTACCATAATCTATTATCAGCAAAAGGGTTGGGAGGTTAGGTCTCAAACCCAGGCCTATTTACTGTATCAAAGTGGACCTGGCACCAGGTTTTCCTAGCATCCCTCAGTCCCTTCCTGGCACCAGGTTTTCCTAGCATCCCTCAGTCCCTTCCTGGCACCAGGTTCTCCCAGCATCCCTCAGTCCCTTCCTGGCACCAGGTTCTCCCAGCATCCCTCAGTCCCTTCCTGGCACCAGGTTCTCCCAGCATCCCTCAGTCCCTTCCTGGCACCAGGTTCTCCCAGCATCCCTCAGTCCCTTCCTGGCACCAGGTTCTCCCAGCATCCCTCAGTCCCTTCCTGGCACCAGGTTCTCCCAGCATCCCTCAGTCCCTTCCTGGCACATCCCACTCTCTACACTAAACTTCTGCAGACCGGAAGCCAGGCTGCCCTCGTCCCAGCGTCTGCACGTAGTCCAGTCACCTTGGTTGCCTGGGTCTTTTCTGTCGACCCTTTACCCTCCTGGTCTCCTGGTTCTCCGCTCCCCGCGCTCCTCACATGGCCCAGCTCAGGGTCATGTTCACTCTGGGCTCTCCAAGATATCCCTGACTCTGGCTATGGTCTCTCTTTTATTTACGGTAACCCTTCTCCTGCACCACACCGTGGAGCTAATGCCCTGAGCAGTCAACATCACTGCTTAAGTGAAGAGTGGACCATGAGAAACAAGACCTACGGGAAGCAGAAAGCATGTGTCCTAAGACAGCGAGTGGGGTGGGCAGGTTCCACAGGAAAGCATCCGTGTGCTGCTGAGTCCTAGGACAAAATACCAGGCGTGTCCCCTACCAGATACTTCAGAAGGATCTCCACGGGGCTTTCCGTGATTACAGACCTTCAGCTGTGGGTAGATCTGCCGGATCATGCTCAGAGACAGGGCGTTGAGGAACTTGGGTCTGTTCAGTGTTATGACTCCTGCACAGCCCCTCCTCTCCAGCAGCACTTCCGGGGCTTCTGTGTGCACGGACATCCTCTGAGTGAACAAAGAACACCATCAGGAAGTTTTATCAATGCCCACAGCAAAACACACACCACGTGCACACCTTTCAAGTGATAACCGAAGAAGTGGCGACCTAGGGACACCTAGCGTCCCCAGCCTACACAGACAGAGCAGTCCCAAAGCAAGCCATGCACACCTCCTGGATGTTCAGTTCTGCATTTCTACGTGGACTGGATCAACTCATCTAAAACACGGCCTCTTCCTAGAACCCCTCGGACTAGGAAGTACCCCAAAACCTTGTAGCTTTTTACTACATTTCAAATTCTACACTAGGCGCTTAGAAAACATGGAGAGTACATGACTCCCATTATAATAGCTGTGAGCAACTTGAGAAAGGCAGCATCTGGGCAGGGCTGTGGTATCCATGAGGCAAATGGAGTGAGAATTCCAGGTACAACAATGGCCTGGACCAGCCAAAAACAATGAACATCTGGACATGCTATGATGCTAGCCCCGAGGGCAACAGAGTGTTCTGCGTTGGAAAGACGCCGTGCAAGCATCGGCATGGTCTCCTGCAGGACTACTATGTCACTACCTGTGTGACTACAGCCCCGACACAGCCGTCTTCTGTCCAAAGGCTGTCAGTCAGAATAGAGTAGACTAGCACACTGCTTCTCTAGGCGCAGTCAGCACTGCGTTTAGAAAGGGCAGTGCCACTAAAAGTGGCGGGGTACGATAAGAAACATGGAAATAGTCATGCGAAGAGAATGAGAGAAAGAAATAAGAAGAAAAGGGAGTGATTCCTCCTAGGTATGGTGGAGGGGAAGGGTGACTGCAGATACAGGGGCCACTCGGTCGGAGACAGCGATATCTGGGAGAGTCCAGAGTGGCCGTGACCAGACTGAACTGGGCCATGTGGGGAGACAGGGACGGGAAGGGAGAGGAGAACCAGGTACAAGAACCAGGAGACCAAAGGTTCAAAAGGGGCTGGAAACCAAAATGCCTGGATTGTATAGGGAAGAGCCTCTGGGGGAAGGGCAGCTCAGGCCCTGGCCTGGAGAGTCTGGGGCAGAGGCAGGGAATGCCACCACACCCTGTAACAGGGAGGACTCAGGGGTGCTGGGAGAAACCCGTGTAAAATTATGTTACATATTTAATTCTCATGAAAATTCATTACCACATAATAACCAAAAAATGATATGTACTTAGAAGAGTTTTAAGACAACCTATTGAGGGGCTGGAGAGATGGCTCAGTGGTTAAGAACACTGGCTGTTCTTCCAGAGGTCCTGAGTTCAAATTCCAGCAACCATAGGGTGGCTCACAACCATCTGTAATGAGATCTGGCGCCCTCTTCTGGCCTGCAGGCAGAAGAACACTTTGGAAAAAAAGCTTATTGAATGAAGCTGGGTGGTGGTGTCGCACACCTTTAATCCTAGCACTGCAGAGGTAGGTAGACTTTCTGAGTCCTATGCCAGTCTGGTCTGCAAAGCAAGTTCTAGGACAGCCAGGGCTATGCTGTCCAGAGCCAAGGAGAACAACTACCTTTCTACAGGTTCTTAGCATCCACGTTCAGATCACACTGTGTCCAGAAGAGCTTTTACCACAAGCTAACAACAAAAACTCTTGCTGCAGAGGCTCTAGAACTGCGCCTGAGGGCTCCAGGCTCCCTTCTTAGGCTGCAGTGAGGATTAGCTGAGCTAGTACATGAGCTAGTGCATGGATGACGTCCTAGCGCAGCTCCTGCACATGGAGCTATAGCGGGTGCTCATTCCTACTAAAGCATTCATCAGATTCTACAGGAGGTACAAAACTGAATAAAAAGGATTTTTCTGTAATCTGATAAACAACAAATGTTTAGCTTCGCAAGGTACAATTA
This sequence comes from Microtus obscurus, assembly GCA_963919715.1. Classification (NCBI taxonomy): domain Eukaryota; kingdom Metazoa; phylum Chordata; class Mammalia; order Rodentia; family Cricetidae; genus Microtus; species Microtus obscurus. The sequence goes on along the minus strand of CAWTZC010000381.1, from coordinate 7,992,919 downwards.
GCATAACTGCTAAGGCATTAACATTTATTATTAGCAATAACTGCTAAAGTATGAAGTTATTATTTATACATTATATACCGTATCAGTGTTCACTAAGATTTTTAAATTTTATTCTATGAGTATGGGTGCTTTGACAGCATGTATGTCTATGTCCCAAATGCTCACAGTGCTTACAGATGCCAGAAGAGGGCATAAGATCTCCTGGAACTGGAGTTACATACTGTTGACAGCCACCATGGAACTGAGTCCCAGTCCTCTACAGGAATAGTCAGTATCTTAACCACTGCCGAGCTATTTCTCCAGCCCGCATGCTAAGTCTTAAAATGTAATACCTTTTTAACATTTTTGAATCACTGTATGGTAAAGACTATCCTCATTTTATACACACACACACACACATATAAAAGAAAGCAACAATAAACTAAGATTAAGTTGCAGACAGTCAGATTTAACCATACTCATTAAACAGCCTTAAAACACAGAGTGTGCAGAAGGTGGCACGTCTCATCACGGGAGCTTGACGGCGGTGGTTAGGAAGCCAAGGAACCCGGCCATCCCAGGCCTGTCTACTTCCCTAACAGAGACACTTTTAAGTTCTATCATGAACAGCAAAGCACAGTCCAAACTTACCAGATGCTGCAGAACAACCCTGGCTCTTCTGAGGGAGCTGAACCTGAAAGAGACGCAGACCACAATGAGTCCAGTAACACAGGCAACTGTGTCTTGATGCACAAACACCGGAAGGCCTTAACTGTGTTGGGACAGAACCTTGAAAACAGACCGAACAGCCATGAAATGATGCCCCCTCTCAGGAGCACATATATGTGTGTATGTGTGTACACATATATACATGAATATATATATATATATTATATATATATATATCCACCTACTTACAGGACACCAAAGATAAACCAAAGTAACTCCACTAACGTGTAACCTGGGGGAACCCATGATTTTACTGGGGTTACTTACAGAGCACGTATGAGGAGAGGTGCGGGTGAATGTAGAGCAGCCGCACCACTAGACTATCCTGTCCCCACATGGATGTTAGCTAGCTCATAGCTACATAGATGGAGTCCCTGCTTCCGTTAACTGTCCACGATCGATTCCCTCTGGCACCTTCCAAGTCCACAGGGGCATGTGCAAAAAGGACAGATTACACACAGAAGCCAGGGAGGTACAGGAAGGAAATCTGGAATTTCAGTGAGGGTCTACTAAGTCTCCCCAAACTCTACGGAAAACTGCCAACCGCATCAACAAGTCTGAGCTCAGTTTGTGTGTGTGGTGTTGTGTGTGTGTATATATATGCAGTGTGCATGTGTGTGTGTTGTGTGTATATGTGGTGTATGTGTGTTGTGTGTACACACGTGTGTGTTGTGTGTATATGCGGTGTGCATGTGTGTGTTGTGTATATGTGGTGTATGTACACACATGTGTGTTGTGTGTATATGCGGTGTGCATGTGTGTGTTGTGTGTATATGTGGTGTATGTACACACATGTGTGTTGTGTGTATATGCGGTGTGCATGTGTGTGTTGTGTGTATATGCGGTGTATGTGTGGTGTGTGTGTCTGTGTGCACATATGTCTTTTGTAAGCAGTCCCAGCTGTGATGAAGATGGCTGTTATGCTTGAGAACAGCTCTCTACAACACCGTACGATCGAGCAATCCTACTCTTTGAGTTTGACTAAATGAGCCAGAAGCTTACATCCACAAGCAAACCTACAAACCTGATGTGTATTTTATATTAGCTGCATCTACAGATGCAAAACAAGGCATAACCAAGATATCCTTAAGTAAATCCTTACAGGAATGGAAGCCATAAAAGAAATGAGCTAACAACTCTAAGCATCCTACACATAGAAGAATGGAACTTAAATAATGTGTGCTCCGAAGAAGTAAATCTGAGAAAACACTGTGAGCTTTCATGTGTAGGACATTTTGGAAATGGCAGAGTTCTGGAACACGCAGAACAATAAACAGCTGTCAGAGATTTGGGAGGGAAGAGAAATGGAGAGCGGAGACGTGTTCAATCTAATCTGTAAACACTGCACACGCCATGAGATTAAACCAATCTGTAAACACTGCACACGCCATCAGATTAAACTAGTCTGTAAACACTGCACATGTCATCAGATTAAACTAATCTGTAAACACTGCACATGTCAGATTAAACTAATCTGTAAACACTGCACACGCCATCAGATTAAACTAATCTGTAAACACTGCACACACCATCAGATTAAACTAACCTGTAAACACTGCACATGTCATCAGATTAAACTAATCTGTAAACACTGCACACGCCATAAGATTAAACCAATCTGTAAGCACTGCACACGCCTTTGGATTAAAAATTTTGAACGAAACTTCAGTTTAACTTTTGGAAAATCTCAAAACATTCCACAAACAAAAATCTGTAAAATTTTAAATTACATTTTGTTAATTGTGTAAAGAATGTGGAATCTGTCACTATTTTAATTTCGTAAAGATGAAACACAATACGCAGTCTTTGAGAGCCCTGGGAGAGGCCTACGTTGCTCTGGCCTCCTAAACAAGCAATCAGGATGGACAGACCTGTATCCTGCAGCAGTTTAGGGAGACAAGGGTTACCTAGCTCACAGGTCACACGTCATCCTGAGGTCACCAGAGCAGAAACTGGAGCAGAGGGCACAGAGGAACACTCATTCTCGGCTGGCTGCTCCTGGCTTGCTCAGTTTGCTTTCTTCTACACCCCAGAACTACATGCCAGGGGTGACGCTGCTCACACAGACTGGCGCTCATACACAAGCAAGAAAATGCCCCCACAGACTTGGCTACAGGCCAATCTAACAGAGGCGTCTACTCAGCTGAGGCTCCCTCTTCTCAGCTGACTGTGGGTTCGAGGATGGTGGCACACGCATATGGTTCCTAGGAAGAGGAGGCAGGAGACCATTGAGCATCTCTTGCTCTTGGGAAATTCACAAGGTGGTGACCGAACATCAGAAAAGGGCATCGCTAGAATACCCTGGGATGGGTGCTTCTTCTCGAAGACATCAAACTTAAGATACAGAGAAAAACCAAAGCAGGAATCGGTAGGCACAGCCTTAACAAGGTCCAGGCCATCTGCAGATGTGCACGCTGTCTGGCGGAACTAAGAGCTGCCAGGGGTTAATGCTTTTCAGTGACAGACAGCACGCAAAACGAATAACTGAGACAAAAGAGGAAATAAAGAAAACCAAGGGCTATCATTGTTACCACTTACAAATATGTTAAACGGCTGTATATGAATAACTGAAATCCAAGTGACTTTCTAGAAGTTATATTATTTTCCTTATAAATTATGCTCAACTTGACAATACAACCAAAGGAAGAAATCACGTATTTGTTTGAATAAGTCACAATTTACATTTCTGACCTAGCATATTTTAAATTTGCTTCACTACAGCGAAGCCTTCTGCTCCCAGCCCAGTGTCCGGCCACGTGTCTGTACATCAGAGTCTTCTGAAGACCCCTGTGGATCACTATCCTAAAACTCTGGCGGCAACCGCCCAGCTCAATACTGACTATGGAGGTGAGGCACAGGCGTGGGTACTTTGTTCAACAAAATGACCACTACAAAGTGCAAGCAAGTTGTCCTTCAAATAAAACACTATAAAAAATAGCCAGAAGTGACAGTACAGGTAATTCAGGAGGATTTTCCAGAAAGGGTTTTCATGCAGGCTTTGTGCCCACGCTGAGGCCAGAGGTCAAGGCTGAGTGTCAACTGCTTCAAGGCCTGATTTCAAGTTCAAGTTTATCTTTTAGGACTCTCTCTCTCACTGAACCTGCTAGACCAGACTTTCCAGCAAGCCCAGGGTTCCTGCCTCTACCTCCCAGCACTGGCATTTGAGTGTGGCATGCTTGCACAAGTACTTCACCCAACTAATCTGTCACACAACCCCTCACACAGTCTCTTAAATCTGTAACACCCGATTTAAACACTCAAACAGCCGACTTCTAAAAAACAATTTAAAAATTCTACTTGACTCAATTTTGTCTTTGGAAACTTTTCAGTATTGAAAAGCTCACAAGCGACAAACATGCATACTCAGAACTGTTGGCTTATTTCCCAGCACATCGAATTGGGGAGAGAAGAGTTCTTTCGGTCAAACCACAGAGGCTCTGAAGTCCTTAACAAGGCCAGCGCCCAGCTCAAGGCTGCAGAGGGTGCTGCCAGTCTGGCAGATCTAAGTAATGGTTTAAGTACTACCTGAGCAGAAGAGGACATGAGAAACCCAGGCTTAACTTCAAGTCCCCGTTTAATCTATGAAATACAGTTCTGCCAGAATCAAGAAGCTGACCCACAGTGACCACACCCACATGCAAAGCACTGCGCAAGACACTTGCAGTCACAAAGACCCCATACCAGTAGCAAGGGAGTAAAGAAGAGTTAAGTGTAACTAAATTCCCCACCATTTCTATACATTCACATTGTTTCCATTTAGGGCCAACTAACCTATGACTTAAAATACGATACTGGGGCTGGAGATGTAGTCTGTGATACAGCATTTAGTTCAATCTCTAGTACTACAAAAATATAAAACATGGTACTTGAGAATTCAGCCTCCAAATTTATTCCAAACCTTTTTTTTCTTGGGGGGCGGGGTGTTCAACACAGGGTTCTCTGTGTAATAGTCCTAGCTGTCCTGGAACTAGCTCTTGTAGACCATGCTGGCCTCGAATTTATAGATATTCACCTGCTTCTGCCTCCGGAGTGCTGGAATTGAAGGTGTGCACCACCATCTGGAATCCTAGCATTAATGGCTCCAAGACTGCCATCTGGTGGAGAGGAGGGGTACAACACATCTCTCTAGCATTGTAGCCCTGGTTCAGTTACCACCAACACTATTTAATCCTCGCAGGGGATGTGAAATGCTGGAAACGTGGCTCAAAGGGCAAAGTGTTTGCTTCATCAAAGACCACAGAAGAAACTGAAGGGCATAGAAATCTCCCTGGTGATCACAAGACATCCGAAGGTGGAAAAACAACTATGGTAGCCGTAACCCACGTCTTTAGGTCCAGCACCAGGGAGGCAAAGCAGCTGGATCTCTGTGAGTTCCAGGCAAGCCTGGTGACAGAGCCAGTTACAGGAGTTACAGACCAGCGGTGGATACACAGTGAGACACTGTCTCAAAACAAATACATGAACAAACAAGCAAACAATGGGACAGCATCATCTTAGAATGATACAAGCTTCAGAAACATTATTGCAATCATCCAGTCAAGCAAATACAAGCTTACGAAATCACACAACTCTACAAGGAACTGCTCAAGCAAGAAAATGTGATTAAAAAAAGAAAAAAGGCTCAAAGACTCAGAGACTGCACTGGCAGCTGCCAGGGTTAAGTAGAGCTGAAAAGTCAAGCGAGTAACTCAGGGGTGAAGCAAACAGGGACAGGGACACGGTGCACTGAGCTGTGAGGGGACATCTGGAAAAGGGGGTGGCTGCAAGCAAGGACAGGAAGGGAAATACTGGTCCTGAGACACTTAAAGGGCACTAACTGCTTTACAGGATGAAATACGAATTCGGTTTTTAGGTTGCATCTGCTGTGACGGAAAAGTAGAAACATTCAACAACAGATGAAGAAACGACCCTACAAGAAAAAGCCAGGACTGAAGACACAAGGGGGGGGGGCGGTTCCCAGAGCAACCACAGAGGCTCTAGAACCTCCCCCTGTCTGTAAGAAATAAATACAAACACTGCGGAGCACAGGGGACACCAAGACCTCCATGCCTAGTCTGCGAGTGTGTTTTGTTACTCTGTTCCTGGTTAGTCAACAGCTATTTTAAAATCACAAACATTTTTTAAATGTTCTTTCACCTTTTCCAGAAAATAAAACACAATTTTTAAAAGGCGGCCTGCTCCTGGGAATAGCAGGCCTACACTCTATTAACCCTATCAGTGCCAGAGGTGAGAAGCTGCCTGTGAACCCAAGAGTCTTCTCCCTTGCCCAATAGCGCCCTGCTGGTCCTACTGCCGTCATCGGTGACCGTCACTGAGTGCTTATGCTTGGTCTGTGACTGGGTTTGTGTCTCCTGGCACAGAGAACAAAAGATAATAGGGCCTCAAAGACTGCACACCTTGGTCCATCTAGCAGTGAAGAAAGGAGGGGCCAGCAAACAGGAGCCAAACGAAGCGGTTAAGCAGAGGACAGCAGCAATCTCCTGAGGGTTACCCTCCTCTAGTTGAAAGTGGCTTTACGCTATATCCCACTTTTTTCTTGAAAACACTTAGCAAGGTCAGTAAATAAATACACTTTGTCTTAAGTATTTACTTAAGGGCTGGTAAGAATACCTGGTCCACGCTGCCCACCGGATAACCAGTGCCCAGAACAATGACTCCAAGCGGCCACCAAAGACTATTTTCGTCGGAAAGTAAACTGAGATCCAAATCCTGGAGACCCAAGCTAGTAAAGTTTTCTTTTATTTAAGTACTCCTGAGAGCTTCGAAGTAGACAAAAGGCAGGCTCTGGAGTAAAATCCAATAGTCTGCATCTAGCCGTCACACAAAGAACTTTCTCTAGCTGGAAATCGTAAGCCCGCCAAGTTTCTGCAAAAGGAACAAGCGCTAAATCCAGGGTGTTGTATGGACTGGAGTCTGCAAGAAGAAATAAGGTTGGTGGGAGGATAGAGAACTCCACCCTACCAAAGAGAAGCCTGGGTGTTACAGTCATTCTTACAGCTGCGACCTTCACAGAAGCAAAAACAAACAAACGGAACTAGGGAGCCAGCAACAGCTCAGATACAGGAAAATGAGGCGCTGTGGCACGCGGACACAAGAGAATTGTACAGCAGGACAGAGAACCCACTCCGTGACACTTGCAGGACCTGGAAGTCACCGTGTCTTAGGGTTTCTACTGCTGCGATGAAGCGCCATGACCGAAAGCAACTTGGGGAAAAGGAGGTTTTATTCGGCTTACACTTTCATATGCCTGTTCATCACTGAAGGACGCCGGGGTAGGAACTCAAACTGGGCAGGAATCTGATGGCAAGAGCTGATGCAGGGGCATGGAGGAGTGCTGGTGCTGTCTATGCTTGTTCCTCATGGCTTATTCAGCCTGCTTTTTTGTCAACCCAGGGCCACCATACCAGGGCCACCCTACCAAGGCCACCAGACCAGGGCCACCAGACCAGGGCCACCAGACCAGGGTCACCGGACCAGGAAGGGCACCACCCATATGGGCTGGACCCTGCCCCATACATCACTAATTAAGAAAATGCCCTCCAGGATTACCGACAGCCCCATCTTAAGGAGGCATTTTCTCAACTGAGGCTCCGCCCTCTTCTGGGGTGATTACAGCCAGTGTCAGCTGATGTAAAAACTAGCCAGCAAACTGTGTGAGGCAGTGTCCCAGACTCAGCAAATACTGCATGTTTTCTCTCATATATGGATATATATATATATATATATATTAGGCTATAAAACTAAAATCAGGGCCATGGGAACAGACAGGTGGCAACGAAAGAACAAAATGGCATGGAAGCAGGAGAGCTGGAGGGAGTGAAGTAGGGAGACAGGCGGCCAGGGGAGGAGGGCAGGGAGAGGAGCAACAAAAGCAGTGTTCCAAACTTCCGAACGGTCCCATCAATGTTGTACTCATCACTTAGCCTGCTGACGCACACAAACAAACAAGAAACTAGCGACAAACCCTTCAGAAATCTAGTGCACACACAACTGCATACATGCGCAGTGCAATCGAGACATGCAGCCTAGGGCTCAGAGTGAATCGGGTTATACAATACGTTGGAGAGTTGTCTTCAAAGAAGCGATGTGGGGGCAAAGAACACCGCCCAAGAGCCAAATTGGCCCGCGCGGTGGGAAAGCGGTGGCAGGAACAGTCAACAGACCGCAGGAGCAAAGTGAGGCCGAAGTCCAATCGCGTCAACCAAGCCACACAGGCCCTTTTCCTTCCAGACAGGCTCTCAGAGCCCCGCACCTAGTCAGTGGAGCGGGCGTGTGTGTGTGTGTGTGTGTGTGTGTGTGTGTGTGTGTGTGTGTGTGTGTGTGTGTGTAGCAAGCAAGTTCACCTAGGTAATGACAGAATCTTTCAATTTGAAGCTAACTTTGTTAACACACGTGTCTTTGCAACAAGGTTCCCAAGCAATTTAGAATTTGCCGTCATCAAGAAAGCACCAACAACGAATACAGGCTCAGGTGTTAGTATTTATCACACAAGACAGAAAACAAAAAGAAGCAAGCCAAGTCTTTGGTGTGTAACAGATAACCTGAGAATCGCATCACTGGATACAATTTTAGGCGCTTTCCCCGAAACAGCACTAATCTTAAGATTTATTTTCAGCCGGGCGATGGTGGCGCACGCCTTTAATCCCAGCACTCGGGAGGCAGAGGCAGGCGGATCTCTGTGAGTTCGAGACCAGCCTGGTCTACAGAGCTAGTTCCAGAACAGGCTCCAAAGCCACAGAGAAACCCTGCCTCGAAAAAAAAAAAAGATTTATTTTAATTACATGTATATTTGTGTGTGCCCATGTGAGAACAGGTGTCCCATGAGACTGTCAGATTCCTTGGCGCTGGCGGACAGAACCCCAATCCTCTGAGCCTGTCCGTCAAGGGCAGGGCAGGCTCTTAAACCGCTGAGTTGTCTCTCTAGTGGAACCGGTAACTATTCATTTAGACCAAAGAAACATTCCCATCTCTCTGCAGGAACGTGACAAAACATGAGGCATGAGGGACTTGCAGCGGAACAAAGGTGAGTTCCACTGTCCAGGCTCTCCTAGACCGCACAGACAGCTAACAGTAAACATCTCAGCCACCCGCCCCCCAAAAGGACTTCTGCGAAGGAGTTCACGGGGACAGTTAAAGCTTTTGGGTATGGTACCGGGGGCAAAGCATTGCACACGGCAGAACTCCTAGGATGAGTGCTACCACAGTTCTGCCGAGCTGGGGTTGCAGTGAGAGGCACCTTTACAAAGTTAATATTTGGCCGAGCAGTGGTGGCGCCCGCCTTTAATTGGGGGGGGGGGGGGCAGAGGCAGGCAATCTCTATGAGTTCGAGTCCAGCCTGGTCTACAGAGCGAGTTCCAGAGCAGGCTTCCAAGCTACAGAGAAACCCTCTCTCGGAAAACAAAACAAAACGAAAAGTTAAATGTTTGGAGCGTGCTCCGGCCAAACGCGTTCTAGGGCGACGACGCTGTTCTGCTGATTCCCAACACCCGCGCTGCAGCTGGCTGCCCAGCTGCTAATCAAATTCCTCTATCGGAATCCCAGGCGCTCAACAGTCACACCTGTGTGACATACAGTACCCAAACTTCACCCGGCTCCAAGAAAGAAAATAAGTAGGAGTCAAAGGGGGAGAAAAAAAAGTCGTGCGAGGTCACGGCTGACGGAAAATAAAGGTGTTTTTGCAAAGAAGGCGCTAGAAAGAGCAAAGTCGGAGGGCACCTGCGGCGGCGGACGGCGCGGGCCGGCGGGAAGGGCGCCCCGTCGGCGAGGCCTGCCGTGGACACTGGCGAAGCGAGCCGGCCCTCAGCAGCTGGCTCGCTCGCTGACTCACCTCGACAGGAGCCGCCACACATCCTGCTGCCCCATGGCCTAAAAACGCAGCGCCGAAGCAGACAGCGGCGACGACAGCGGACTGCACGGCGGACCCGCCCACCGCCGACCGGAGCCCAAAAGAGCCGCGGGCACCGACGACGAGTCCTCCGGACGGGCCAGAGCGGCCCACGGCTCGCGTTTCCGCCTCGCTACGCTGGTGGGCGGAGCAAAACAGGAGAGGGAGGAAATGAGGGAGCGCGAAGAGCGGAGCCGGGGCGGGGCCCCGGGCGCGGATGGGGCGGGATCTGGCTAGGGGGCGGGGACTAGAGTGGAAGGGGATGCAGGGGAGGAGCCAAAGCGAAGGCGGAGAGAGTTGAGCTACTCAGTAGCCGGAGCACGGAGAAAAGCGCGTGTTGGAGTCTGAAAGGGTAAACGACTTGGCTCCCTAGAGGCCGTCTTGGGAAATGCCCAGTCCGTCACCCAAGTTTGGCCAAGCAGCAGAGATTGATCTGAAGGAGTTTTGTGGGATTTTAATAATTTTAAAATGAAAAGGTAAATTCAAACCGGCTCTGATGGTGCCCTCCTGTGATCCCAGCACTCAGAAAGCTGAGTCAGGGGAACGGTCCCCAGTTGCAAGCCACCCTGGACTATGTAGCCAGACCCTAGTTCAGAAAAAAAAAAAAAAATAACTGTAGTGTTCTTTGAGAATCAAACGGATGAAATGCATTTGATGTCAAGGAGAGAGCTTGGTGTCCTTTTAGAGCTCGCTCTGTGTTGCTGAACTTGCTTTCAAACATTTCTCATTGTCTTCAGAAAAGAGCGAGGCCTCTTCCCCTGGCAGACGAAAATATCTGATTAAAGAGACTGTGCTCACCCACTAAACTAGAAATCGCTTTTATCAGAGAAAGCATAACTGCACCAGAACGCAGCTCATTAAATAAAACGCATATTCAACTGCACACCACGGCTGAGTCGCCTCTAGAACCACCCACACACCCAGATATCTAGCTGTAAGCATTTCATCGAGTATTGACATATTAATAAGATCCGAGGAACTCAGAGAAGAGTTTCAGAGAGCAGGAAGTTAAAGGAGTGTGTGTGTGTATGTGTGTGTGTGTGTGTGTGTGTGTGTTGGTGATGGACACTGAGGCATCCACAAGCACTCATCCACTGTACCTTAGCTTTAAAGAGGTCATTCTTTATCTTTGGCACTTAGGAGACATACTATATGATATTTGATCAGAAATTTATCTTTCTGGCTTGGGTCAATAATACCCAGAGAACGCAGAAAGCCAACAGGCACCATAAAAGCAGAAGACACCAGACACAGGGAATTCCTGACCTGTGATTAATCCTCAAAGGTACAAACAGTCACCATTTGACTTCACCATCAAACAGCATCATGTCCCTTTCGTTGCGGGAAAGAATGAATGCGGTAGCCTATCCAGCGAGCATCACTGGAAGGAGGCGCTTGTCTGCTCTGGACAGAGCCAAATCGTCCTTCCTGGCTCCCTGCAAACAGGCCTGTGCCTAACAGTCTCCATGTTTAGCAGGCCCTATTTTGATTTGATGTTCTGCGAAAGTGTTAAACTTCTATTTCCTTCATTATTTGTTCTGTGTACCTATACACATCCAAGTTCAATAGCGTCTATCGAGAAGCCAGAGGACAACTTGCAGGAATCGGTTCTCTCCTTCCACTGTGTGGATCTCAGGGATGGAACTCGTGTTCTCAGAACACATTTTGAACAAATGACCCTCCGTTTTCACTTTGTACATTGAGAAATCAGTCCTACCCTCTCTATCCGCTTTATAATATTTTCATGGTTTCATAAGGAGATCATATCTATCCTAGCTTGCTTTCTATTGATAGACCATGACCAAAAGGAACTTGGGGAGGAAAAGGTTTATCTCAGCTTACAGTTTATATATAGTTCCTGCCCTGACTTCGGGGGAAGCAGAAGCCACAGGGGAACTCTGCTTGGTGGCACAAATGCCTACAAGGAACACATAGTGTAATCATTAATAAGTGGACATTTGCAATTAGTTTCTTTCGTCATCCTCCCCACGGTATTTTTCATGGTCCATTCACATTGTAGCGCGTGTTAGCACTTCTCTCCCTCTTACTGAATAGCACTTTTACTTTGGGGGGATTGTATGTGAGAGGGAGGAGGGAGGGGCAGAAAATGAGGGAGGCGGGAGGGGCAGAGAATGAGAGAGGAGAGAGGGAGATGTTTCCAACTTGCTGGGTAGTTTAGGAGAACCTTGAACTCCCGTTCTTCCTGTTTTACTTTCTCAGTTCAGGAGATTACAAATACTCACAGCCGTGCCTGGGCTAAGAAATGCTGGACACTCAACCATGGGTCTCATGAATGCCAGGCAAACATTCAACCAACTGATCTTCACCCCCGAGTTCTCTACGTGAAGCTTTTCTGTTCTGTTTTGTTTTGAATTCTTCATCAGTTGACGAATATTGTCTCCACTTTGGGCTGCTAAGAACGGTGATGCCATGAACTCTGGTGTGTGGCAGCGGCTGCGGCAGCGAGGAATGAACCACAGAGCTCAACAAACCCACGTGGAAGTTTATTAGGCAACCGGGGGGGCGGGCACTGTGCCGGTGGACTGAGAGGAGGAAGTGACGAGAAGGAGCTTACTTAAAAGGGAAAGCTTATGCATGTGTACAGAGCCTTATACAGCTCAACGCATGACATAGCCATTCAACGCATGAAGTAATGACATAGGGTCGAAGGGCCCCTGGGCTGGCTAGGTGTTTGCCTGACGGTGGGCTGCCAGGGGCGGAGTCAGTATTATGCAGGAATCCTAACATTTCCCACCTTTTTTTATTTTTTAAAGGTGAGGAATTAAAGAGGGTGCCAGGTAGGGCAGGGAAACGGGGCACTGACTTCTCAAGACTGCTTCCAGCTGACTTGGGGGGCGGCAGCGATCATCTTTGGGGAACCTGAGAAAGCTGGGGTGTGGCGAGACGCTGTCAGAACAGAAGATAAAGTTAAATTTAGGAAGAAAAAAAATTTCTTAGGTTCTAGCAATCGAGGGAGGTGGGTAACTGACCTGTCTGAAGTGAGTCCAAGTCAACTTTTAGCTTTTAGCTTTTAACAAGCAAACCTTAAAGCACCTCTTCCTTCCCCGTCTTCACGTCTTCACGGTGTCACCTTAACACTCAGGTGAGAGTGGTTGATTCCTGAGGGTACCCGGGCGTGCTTGATGGTCTTTGCACGACCAGTTCCGTGGCTAACGGCTGGTAGTCCTGTAACCACAGCTAATGGGTTTGAATTAGGAGTTTAGAATAAGTCATTGGTGATACATAGAGAGGAGGGTGTAATTAGTAGAAACAGGACAATGCGGATCAGCCTGCGGGGAGGAAGAGGTGCCAGGAAGAAAAGCCTATGGGGCTCAAATACAGCAGAGGAGGTTGTGGGGCGAAGTTTCATTCTTCTGAAATTGGAGACGAGGCAGTTGATCTATCTCAGTGTCCTCTGAAGCTGAAAGGAACAGGGTCCTGTTGGAGTCGCTGTGTATGAAGGGGGATTATCTTGAGGTGGAGGGGTAAAGGGCTTGAGACCAGATAAGTGAATTCAGTATGGAAGGCCTTCAAACTTAGCTGCTGTTGGAGTTACAAGAATTACTTGGAAGCGGCCCTTCCACTTAGAAGAAAGGGGTGAGGGGCGTTGATCTGGAGGAGAGAGAAGGACCCGATCTCCGGTGTTAACTGGAGATGGACAGGGGTTGGTACACAGTCGAGGTAGGGTGTAGTCAGAAAAGTTCCATAGGAGGGAGCGAAGGGGGTAAAGTAAGGGTATAAGCAGGTGATCTGGGAGAGGCGAGGGTTTAGGTGAGAGACCAGGGGGTAGAACTGGCCACCCATACATAAGTTCAAAGGGCAAGATGGAAAGGGGACATTTGGGGAGAGCCCAGAGCCTGAACAGATCCTGAGGCAAGGGTTCTACTCAGTCAAGGTAAAATTCCTGTGACGTTGTAACGAGAATTTTTTTTTTTTTTTTAAGGAGCAGTTAGTTCGGTCCACCTTTCCTGAGGACTGGGGTTTGTATGAGATACGAAAATGTCAAGGGATGTTGAGTGCTTTCGACAGAACTTCAGATACCTGAGAGGAGAACTCTCAGGACCATTGTCTGACTGAAGAGAGATTGGAATTCTAAATCGGGGGATAATTTTCTGGAGGACCTCAAAGACTGTCTGAGCCCTCAGGTTAGAGGTCAGAGATGCTTCACCCTGCAGCCGTATCCACCATGAAATTACCAGGAGATATTTGACTTGTCTAACTGGGGCGTGTGGGTAACATTAAGTTGCCGGTCAGTCCCTGGGAGAGAGCCCCTGGCCTGGTGGGTAGAAAAAGGGAGGTTTTGTTACCTGGAAATAGGGTCTGACAACTGACAGGATTTACAAGAGGCAGATATACATGGGCTACTGTATGGTTGTTGGGGACTGGATCTCTTGTATAGGCTGCTATTAACACATACACACACAGAGAGAGAGAGAGAGAGAGAGAGAGAGACAGAGAGAGAGACAGAGAGAGAGACAGAGAGAGAGAGAGAGAGAGAGGCTTATTCTTAGTTATGAATGCCTGGCCTTACCTTGGCTTGTTTCTTGCCTGCTTTTCTTAAATTATCCCAGCTAGTTTTCCCTCTGGGCTTTTATCATTCTTACTTTTGTATATCTTCTTACTCCGTGGATGACTGAGTGGCTAGGTGGCTGGACCCTGATGTCCTCTTCTTCCTGTTCTCTTGTTCCTCGTTCTCTCTCCTCCCAAATTCCTCCTTCTGTTTATACTCTGCCTGCTGGCCCTTCCCGTCCTTGCTCCTGCCTTGCTTTTGGCTGCTCATCACTTTATTAGGACCTTTGGGGGTTTTAGACAGGCACAGTAACACCACTTCACAGAGTTGCACACATGCAGCGTAAACAAAAGTCTCACACCTGAAAATAATCTTCCCCAACAGGCCAGTGCTAAGACTTCTGTCTGTAGGCTTAGGGACCCTCTCTCTGGACACCTAATCTTAGCCCTAATGTTGAGGCAGCTCTGGGAAAAGAATAGGTCTTAAGGAATTGTCTGCCCTCTGGGTTTTTCAGGGTCTAGGTTAGTATACTGTAAGAGGATTTTGGGAGGTGTTCTAGGAACTCAGATGGATTTTCCTGTCTGTCCTGAAGTTTCTCATAGTTTACTGGCTTGAGGGCAGCCTTACTGAGACTTCTAGGAGGCGGGTTGTAAATTGACCTCTAGCTAAAGTGGGGTATTATAGTCTCAATGGGGGTCAGCGATCTGAGACAGTCTCTGCCCTGATTGGATAAGCAATGCTAGTCTGATGACCCTCATCTCCATAAGCTCTAGCCTGCTTTCAAACTTGCCTGTGTTCCTCAAGTAGTAGATTGTTAGCCAAAATCACACACACACACACACACACACACACACACACATATATCGAATGTGTGTGTATGTATGTATATATTTCTTTTATGAAAGTGGTAGAGTTAGAGGTTTAAGATCCCAGGTGGGTTTTTTGTTGTTGTTGTTGTTTTCTATTTGACAGAGTTCTCCTAGTGAGAAGGGGGACATGAACTTCAGCCAGCCCGTCCACACCAGCTACCTCTCGCCAAGGGAGAACTGTAGCTGGCTTGGCTTGGCTAGGGTGGGGGCCCAGAGTGGTGTGAGAATGGGTAACAGGGAGGGTGTAAGCAGGTGCGAGGGTCGGGCTGCTGGAGGGGTCTGTTGCTGGAGAGGAAGGAAAGGCGGCATGGACGGGGGCAGAAGGAGCAGTTGGATGCTGAGGATGAGATGGCGGGGG
Source organism: Microtus obscurus (assembly GCA_963919715.1). Lineage (NCBI taxonomy): Eukaryota > Metazoa > Chordata > Mammalia > Rodentia > Cricetidae > Microtus > Microtus obscurus. The sequence continues at coordinate 7,977,590 of CAWTZC010000381.1, read as the reverse complement.
TTTCATTAGCAGTGTCTAAAGTAGTGGGCGTTTCCTCGGGTTCAGGATTCATATCTAGAAGGACATGAGGCGGAGACGTCGAAGAACAGAAAGGATGTTTATTGGGAGCTATAGATCTCTGGCCTCTTGACTTTCTTTGCCTGCAGCTGCTCTGAGCACGAGACCTTGATGGCAGGCTGAGGAGACTTGAAGGTAAAAGAAAGATCACGAGAGCTGGGCGTGGTTAAGGAGTCCTAAATAAGCTGCCCCTGAGCTCAATAAAGGGGCATTGGCATTCTTGTATCAAGGATGACCCCTCTCTCTCTCTCTCTCTCTCTCTCTCTCTCTCTCTCTCTCTCTCTCTCTGTCTCTGTGTGCATGTGATTTTAAGTCTCCCGGCCAGTTCCTGGATCGTATATGGTCCATCAGGATTTTACAGGACCATTCCGGGTTTTTACAGACGTTTACAATTGACATAGAAGAATGTTTGAATGTATTATAACTCTTTCCATTTATCTGTTCGCTGGCAGTAGTTGAAAAGGTCCCATAGAATTTCGGTATCTAACGAGTCGTTGAACTCTTATCTAGGGGATATTTGGGCCATTTCTTAGTACAGAGGCGAACAAGTCTAGGGACCTTATACATGGCAGTAGGTGGAAAGGTTTAGGTTTCCTAAGAGGCATCTCAGAGGAGTGGATGGGCTTAGACGTTTTCCCAGTTTGTTTCCCATGAGTGAAGCAGAAAGCTACTGTGTCAGGCCTCTTCACGGTTCATCAACCAAAAGAAGACCCAGGACACTAAGACCAAAAGAAGCAGAGTCCAAAGTCACGAAGCCAAAGGAGGGCCATGGCCTGAAAGGCCTGTAGGGTCAAGAAACGACGGCACCAACCACTCGGTTAAAGCGGAGGCTGAGGAAACCAGGCCCAAAGGTCTTGCTCATGGGAAAATGCCGGAGGTGATCGTCAGCAAAAGGGGCCCCATTCCCAGGAACCCCAGAAGGGTGCCTGACACTCAGCAATCACTTCCAAGGGTTCAAGGAAATGTTTATTCTGACTGTGAGGAGGGGATCTTGGCAGTCATAGCTAGTGCTGTGTGAAGTATCACAGCAGACAGGTACCTGGAAAGTGGGCTGTTGGCTTGGGGTCAGGGTCCACACAAGCCTAGTGCCAGCCACCTGTGGGCTAGAGGGATGATGATGAGAGCCTGGCCAAGTCTCACGGCGCCAAATGTTGTTGCTTGGCAGTTTGGCCGTGGCTGCGGCAATGAAGAATGAACCACAAAGATCAACAAACCAGTTTATTAGGAAAGGGCGGGATAAGAGGGGGCTGTGTCAGTCAACTGAGAGGAGGAAGTGAAGAGAGCGAACAGGTGAGATGTGGGATTCCCCTCTGATGTTGTGAGTATGTTTTATTACCATTGGTTAATAAAGAAGCCGCGGTGGCCTTTGGAAGGGCAGAATAGAGCAAGATGGGAAATCCAAGCCACCTTGGTGGCATCTATAGCAAGGAGGCCGCTTGTTTGTTTCCCCAACTGCTCAGCCCTGAAATCATCACACAGAAACTGCATTTTTTAAATCACTGCTTGGCCCATTAGCTCTAGCTTCTTATTGGCTAACTCTTACATATTAATTTAACCCATCTCCATTCATCTGTGCATCACCATGAGGTTGTGGCTTACCAGCAAAGTTTCAGCACTATCTCTGAGTTTCAGTTTCTGTCTCTAGCGGAGGCGCCACGGCTTTTCCTTGACTCCACCCTTCTTTCTCCCAGCATTCACTTTCGTTTTCCCTGCCTGGTTCTTTCTGCCCTGCTCTGCTATAGACTCAAAGCAGTCCTTTAATAACCAATGATTTAAAAACACACAGACAGAGACAGACAGACAGACGAGACCATGGGGCATTCTTGTTGCAAATGCTCCAGCTCTCGAGATCTTTCTGCTGCAGACCCATCAGGGTTTCATGCTCAGAGCAGCTGCAGAATGCTCAGAGCAGAGGAAAACAAGTTGTTTACAAGAAATTCAGGGTCTGGTGGTCCGCAGTCCCCAACTATGGCAGACTGAGAGGCCACTGGCAGTGGCACCAGGATTTATCCCGACTGCTTGTACTGGCTTTTTGGGAACCCATTCTCTTTGGATAGATACCTTAGTAGGGAGGGTATGAACCTTCCCCAAAGCAATGTGCCTTACCCTCTCTAAGGAGTGGATGGAGGGAATGGGAGGAGGGGAGGGAGTGGGAACTGGGATTGGTATGTAAAATGAAAAAAAGATAATTTGTTTTCTTTTTTAAAAAATAAAAAGAGGGCTAAGATGGCTCAGATAAGACATGCCTGCTCTACCAAATCCTGATCAATCATTGCTACCTTCTGTCCCCTCATGCATTTATACTAATAAAAAATAAAATAAAAAGAAACTGCATCAAAATAGTATTACAAATTAAGATGCACCACCAGAGGGAACCCCACATAAGCTCCTGTTAGAGTCCTCCGTGGAACACTAAACTAAACATGAAAATGACCAGGAAGTTTAATAATGGAAGGAAATGACTCATTGGTAATATTCTTGCTGCAAAAGAAAACCTCTGTGCTGGGCAGGAGGAAAGGTGGCCCCTCCTCATCAGAAGCTGGCCCAGACATTGCAAAGGGGACGTTCAGATGGCACACAGGGAAAGGCATCGCAGGCTACTTCCCAGGGTTTCCGCTCTCGGGTTCCAGCCTGCAGTTCCTTTGAGACAGGGCAGAACTGGAATTCTAGGGTCCATATACTTCGAAGTCTATGTAGTTGGTTGTTTATTCTTTTCACTCTTTGACTCTTTTGGCTTTTAGGCGGCTGTCACCCAGCTCCCAAATAAGTCACACAGAGGTTTATTACTACTTATGCATGCCTAGCCTCAGCTTGGCTTGTTGCTAGGAAGCTTTTTTTAAATTACCCCATCTACCTTTTGCCCCTGGGCTTTTCTGTTTTCTTATTTCTGTAATCTGACTTTCACTCTTACTCTGTGGGCTGGCTGTGTGGCTGGGGGACTGGCCCCTGCAGTCCTCTCCTTCTGTTCTTTTTCTCCTTCTGTTTGTTCTCTCTGTCTGCCAGCCCCTCTCTCCTGTCTTGCTATTGGCCATTCAGCTCTTTATTAGACCAATCAGGGGGCTTCACAGCTTCACAGAGTTCAACAAATGCAGCTAAAAGAATGCAACACATCTTTGCATCATTAAACAAATATTCCACAGCACAAACAAGTGAAACACATCTTAAAATATATCCCATAACGTTTGGTCTTTGCTGTACTGACGTGAGGGAACTCAGTAAACACCCGTGCTGTGGACAGGCATGTGGAAGACTGTAATTCCCACACCACCAGGTCGATACATGCACCAAAGGCCTGGGAAAGAAAAATACATATTTTCAAGTATAAGAATGTGACCCTAAACACATCTATCATGACTTGTCCATCCTCTGCTTTGACCTCTTAACTCTTAGCTCAAATACCTCATTTGATCCCCTCTAGTCTGTACAGTTGAATAACACTGCCTTTTAAGACTTCAGTTTAACATAGTCTACCACAAATGTTAAGAGGTGCTCGCTAAACGTTGCTCTATTAATAGTGCAGATGAGTTTGACTTTCATGAGAGTCATTCTTTTGTAAGACTGATTTGTGTTCATTAGCAGTTTAAAGGTGGCACAAGAGGAGCATCGTACCACACGGTGTGTGGGCTCTTGTGATGATGTCAACTTAAACTCGGTCCAGGCTGTGAGTGTCATGCAATCGTTCACTACCAAGCCTCCTATGACAGAGTTACCTTTACATCTGCCCAGCAGAAGACGCACAGGTGTCAAATCCTGCAACATGGACCGGGCAAACCACAGCCCACATCACTTCTGGTTGTCCAGGGACAGGCACACTATGTTGGCCTGCGTGACAACTGGCCAGTTTGATGCTAGTTTGCAGTGACAGATAATTTTTTTCCCCAAAATATTTGTCTACATGAGGGGTGTACGTACGTGAGTGTCGTGAGGGGTGTACGTACGTGAGTGTCGGTGCTATGGCGGTCAGGGTACCTTACATCCCTTGGAGCTGGAGCTGCAGGCGGTGGGGAGCTACCATATGAGTGTGGTGGGCAAACCCAAGTCCCTTGCAAGAGCAGCATAAGCTCTTAACTGCAGTGCCAGCCTGAGCCCATATTGTTGTATACCATTCAAAAGCTGAAAGCCCACAGTCTAAGACTGCAGGCAATCTCTATGAGCACAAAAATAAATAAATAAATAATCAAACATATAAATAAATAAATAAATAAATCAAGTTACCCACTTTCAAAATAAAATGACATAGAACAAAAATTTCTGTCCTGAAAAGGGTGATGGACCATAGCAAGGAAGGATTGAACCAAGGCAAAACCAAGCCCTTCTCCGCAAACCCTACAGCCTTGTATTTGTTGGCACTGTCTAGGCTCCAATGGACTTGACTAGCCCTTCCCTATAGTGCTGTTGCCTGTGCCACACGTGATCTTTCTTGGGACAACTCCAGTCTCTGGCTGTGGTATTCCTTGGCAAATATCTCAAATTCTAGCTCTGTAGCATCCTTAAACCCATTGCAACTTAGGCTTCACCTTCAAAGCTTGCTGAATTTTACCCACTGAGATATTGTTCCATGCATGGAGCCTGGTCCCACTCCGTAGTAATCCAGTCCTCCGGTGGCTATCTAGAACCTTGGTGTGAACTTCCACGGTACTCTAACTCTGGAATTTTGCACGCTTGCAAAATCAATAGTAAATTCTGCTGCCAATTCAAGGTGCAGCCTGGCTCCCTTTCGTCTCTCCTGGGGCAGGCTCTGAGTACCAATATGGCTGAACTTAATCAAACAGCTCCCTAGCTGGCTGAGTTGGCGTAGGCTGCCTAGGAGCCTTCAGAATGGGCGGTCTTGTACCGAAGGAACCCTCCTATTGAACGGAAAGCTGGAACGTACTCTTCAGGTCGGGCTGTTCTCTTTACCGGCCAGCAGCATTGCCAGCAGTGATCTTTGTCCACTACTCTATAGTTTCTCCCCCTCCTTTCCTGGCCCCAGTGCGTGTTTTCCACACCATTCCGCTCTGCTTTCTGCTCCAGGTTCCCACTGCAAATCTAGATAGAAGCAGCGAGAGCAGATCCTAGGCTGCTTGGCTGCTTGAGATTTCCTGCACAGCATCAATCATGCCTTATATTTGAATTAAGCTCTGTGTAGGCTTGCAGGAAAGACGGTCAAGAGTCTTTGTGAGAGAATCTAACACAACTGGCCTGGCCAGTTCCCTCATCTAGAGCCCTCTTCCCCTCCCCGCTCTGTAACCTCCGGAGAAGTTTCTGGTCCATCTTTCTAGTGAAACGGTGGCCTCTTAGGCTCTCTCTGCACACAGCACTTAAAGGCTCCTCTGGGCTACAACTTCAGCTTCTTCCACAGAGAACGAGACAGACAGACAGACAGGACCAACGAAAAGAAAAACAAACAAGTCATCCACAAAAACAAATCCCCAGAGAGGCAGAGAGACTGGAAACTGGCCAGGCTGTAACGTCGGCGCTCGCTCCGCGGTCACTGGCTTCTTCTAGAGAGACCCTCTCCCCACTGTGGTTCTGTGATGCCTCAAAAGGGCCGCCACAAGCTACGGATGAAAGGTCCAGATGTGTGAACTTGTGGGCAACGCTTTTCATTGACATCGTAACAGTCTGAGAGAGGGATTAAAATGATAGGTGGGTACCACAGTGAGCACTGGAGCTGGGTTCCCGGCTTCAAATAGCCTCACTGAAGACTACATACTCGAGCGAAATTAACCCCTGTACGGCTTAATTGCTACAGCCATGAACATGCATCGTCCTGGTATCTTTCTCAGACAGTTCTGGCTTACCTGGAATTATAAATGTTTATGGACTGATATCTAGACCAGGTTTGGTGAAAGGGTCAATAAATGTGAGTGGCAGAGTTGACAGATAGGAGGGAACAATGGATCTTGGTCACCGGGAACTTGCACCTAGCATTGCCAGAGATCAGAGGCTAATGAAGGCTTCTAAGCAAGCAATAGGCTCACTGGGATGTTGTTGCATAGTGGTCCCCGCAATAGCAGTAGAAGTGGACTAGATACATGGCTCCTACTCTACCCCCTCCCCATATAAAATATATATATATACGTATATATATATATATATATATATATTGGTTTTGCTGTCATAGATCTGATTTCATAATTAATAGCAGCAGTAACAGCAAGGAGGGACTTATGAGAACTAAAGGACACCCCGAGAATCTAGGCCTGGCAGGACACCCCGAGAATCTAGGCCTGGCAGCACACATCTGGATACTCCCAACACCTAGAAGGCAGAAGCAGGAGGATCACAAACTTGAGGCCGGCAGGGGTTATAAAGTGAGACTCTATGTGAGAAAGTAAAAATAAAATAAAAAGATGATCTGAGAGAGAAGGCTGAATCCACCGAGCCTGGGAAGGAATGAAAGCTGGGAATGGGTGCGCCCTACAGGAGCCAGCTGAGTTAGTTACACTGGAGAGATGACCATTTTAAACCACAGGCTGTGCTTTTCACAGTACTGCCCCAGGATCCCGTCCTAGTGGCTTCTAGTTGTCGGAGAGTTGCCATCTGAGTGATGTAGATGAATGACGGTGTCGGGGAAGGTCCACGAAAAAAAAACCTGCTCCCGAGAACTGCAGAAGACGGTCCAGTTTCAGCCGCCTCCTGCGAGGCCTGCCTCTTCCCCAGGTTTCTTCGGGGCTTTGCGGTTCTGTCCTGCCCAACTTGTATAAAGTAAAAAAGGCTATGGAGCGCTGCCTCAGAAGGCCCACTGCACTCTCAGAGACTCTGAGCACCTTTGAACCCCAAGTTTTATGTTGCCCTTTTAAAAGCCCCACCCTTGCTGTCCATCACCCATACAGACCATCCATTTCCACCTACCATTCCCAACTATCCTTAGGGCACACTGAGTACCACTTTAAAGAGATGCAGTGAGAGACGAGTTCCCCATCCAAGAAGGTCTTCCTGCCTGGCCCGCCCTTGGCCAGCTAATAGAAGGCATATGCCCAGAAGACACGGCTTTGACTAAAGGAACATGCGGCAAACTTAGACATCTCTATTAGACCAGGGGGACTGGAACATCGCTAGCAGGAAGTCCAGCGCCACAGCTTCCAACCGGTGCGTCAAACCCAGACCCACAATACCAGAGTCCTCATGAATGAAGGAGAAAGAATATTCTCCAGAGTCTGTGGGTGGGTTGGGAAGAAACCACGCACGCCTTGAACAGAGGATGAGGCGACCCTGAGCTTCCTGGACCACCCATGTAATTCACTGTGCTTGTGACGTCGCGGACGCCAGACTCCAGCAGGCGTGGGATGCCCTTACCCGCCCCAGAAGTCACAGGCGTCACCGCGCCTTTCCACGCCACCAGCCCGGGGAAAGAGAAGGGGCGGGGACCTGGCAGCAACTGGGCTGCACGACTCGCAGCCAAGAGAGGTAGGGCACCTCCCCGGCTTCGCAGCGGTGACCTCCGCGGTCCTCCAGGCCGCTCGCCCTCCGGCTGCGCCCGCCCCAGGACGCCGGCGCCGGGTCCCCGCACGACTACCTCCTGGCGTTGGCACTCCCCTCCTCCTCCTCCTCGCTCGCCCCTCCTCCGCCTCTTCCGTTTCAGAGGGAAAGTCTGCAGCCTCCTTCTGCGCTCCGCATCCCCGCTTAGGTAATCCTCTTTCCTGCTTACGCCACCCCTCCCCGGTGTCCCCGCGCCAGCGTCTCCTCCTCCGCGCATCTGGGTCCCCGCGAGCGGCGCGCGCTCCATCGCCTCCGCGGAGGGCAGGTGAGTCGGTCTCCGGCCGAAGGCTGCTGGCCTCCGAGGCTGGGCCTGCGAGGTCCCGGGCCACTGCAGCGAGGCCGCCCCGGCCTGGCCGTCGCCAGCCGGGACGGTCCCGCTGCCCCCTTAGCTCTGCAGGAGCAGCCTGCAAGAGATCGGAGCGAGAAGATGAGTAGCAAGCAACTTTCTTCCCCTGCTTGGTTCCTTTCGGTTCTGCTACTAGGCTCTAGGTTGAATGGACTGACCTAAGGATGGGCGAAAGCAGAGGCCCAGGTCCCACGGGTAGATGGCGTAGCTGTCAAGAAGCCAGGGAGCAGTTTGAGAGATGCTCGTCGGCAGGGGTTTGTGTTGACTGCCTCGAGAAACCCACTTCATGAGTGTAAAGTAAACAGACCGGGACTATATTTAGATAAATCTCTGTCCTTTCCTTGTAATTCTTTCTACACTTTGAAGTCTGCTTGAGTGAGACGTGCCTAAGGCAGAGGGTGTGGACTGCATGGGCGGGTGTCACCTAAACCTGTAACCTGGCTTTGGTGAAATCACACGGACCGTCAGACGTGAGAAAGAAAATCCAGGGAAAACGCGTGAGCGAGCACAGCGTGTCCTTTGGAGATTTCCATCCTCAATACTAGCATTGAACACGTGGACGTTTGCCCACTGTGTGAGGGTGTTCGCTTCAAAAGCACGGCGGCTTGAGGCCCTGCGGACAGGCCACTTGTGGGGAATGGAACGTTTGTTTGGCTCTCTGCCCTTAATTCCCAATTTCGATAAGTTGGTAAGGCTTGGGTCCGCTCCTAACAATCTAAGGCAGAAAACAGACCCCTAAATTACTCTTGGCTGATAAACTAACTGAATGACCTCAGCCAGGCCTCTGAAGTATAAGGGAAAATGCAGGCAACAGGAAAGCCCATTTTAACCCCTGCTCACACCCGTTTTCCGTTTTATTAACTTAATTTTTAAGGGCTTTTATGCTACTTTTGAAGTTAATTCCTAGTCACGACGTAAGTCATACGAGACAAATAAAGCTACCTGTTTTGAATAGAATAAATACCTCCTCTTGGCAAGTTTTGAACTCAACCACCGCTTGTGTGGTAACCGTAGCCTAGATTCAAGCTCTGTAGTGTGAAATTCATTATCACTGATTTAAGTTATAGCTATACTTGGAGTAAAACCACACTGGGAGAGAAAAATGCTTATTTCTTTTTAGAAACAAAAAAGCCAACAAAATACAAGCAATCGGAGTGAATCATTATAAAGACATTTCCTCTTTTATTTCGACCCTGAATAATAATTAGAAAAAAAAAGTCTTATTCTATTTCAAGTCACCCCCGAAACTGCTCAAAAGTTAAACGTGTAATCAATTAAAAACAAACACCTTCGGCTTTAAAGGCAAGAATGGCACACACCATGAACTTTCTCCAGGTAGGAGCCCTTGTAAATATCCTTGTTAAAATGCAGTCTGTGACCTAACGAGATCAGCAGGACTCAATGTTCGTGCTTTTTGCCCCGGGGTAATTTGGAAATAAAAGTTTTGCTTTCTGTTTCTCACAATTAGCATGGAATCATGTTCCCTACGCATGCCTTTTAGTTAGCATGACCCGAGCTAGGGGGCAGGTAAGGGAACGGCAATAATAGCCGAAGGTGTGTGTGTGTGTGGAGGGGAAGGGTTTATCGCATAAAGCCCTGCATAACCCTGGGACTCATACAAAAGGCAGGTATAGTCGTCTTCCGGTACTTCCGGCATTGGAGGGTAGAGGTGAATTCTCAGGACAGTCTGGCTAGCTAGAGCAGCTAGAGCAAGCTTCAGGTTCAGTGAGAGACACTGCTACAGTGAACTGGAGAGATCTAATGAGACCTCCAGCTCCAACTGTGGGCTTCCACAGGCACACACACACCCGTATCTACAAATATTGGATCATACTATGCATACGTGCGCATAAACATATACCACATGCACAAAATGATACTCAGATGCAACTTGGTAACTCCATTCTAATGTTTAGTTAGTAAGGTAGACAGGGTCTTATGTATCTCAGCCTAGTCTCAATCCCTCTGAGGTAGAGGAGAGCCTGATTTCCTGTTTCCACCTCCGCAGTGCTGGTGTTATAGGAATATGCCGCCACACCAGGTTATTAATGCTGGAAATGGATACTAGGGCCCCAGGCATGTCTGGTAAGCACTTCACCGACTGAGCTGCATCCTCAGCCCACAACATAGTTCTTCTAAGTCATCATTTCAAAAATAAATTTAAGCCGGGCGGTGGTGGCGCACGCCTTTAATCCCAGCACTTGGGAGGCAGAGGCAGGCGGATCTCTGTGAGTTCGAGACCAGCCTGGTCTACAAGAGCTAGTTCCAGGACAGGCTCCAAAACCACAGAGAAACCCTGTCTCGAAAAAGCAAGAAAAAAAAAATTTAAAGTAGAAAACGACAAATTTTTGAAAGGATGAACAATACCAAAAAATACGCAGTCTTGAAATCCGCAGGTGAGAATGAATTCACTGTTGCGAAGGTGGGTAGCTGTGTGGTCTTTCAGAAGTCTTCCACGTAAAATGTTCTTTAATAAAAGTTGAGGTTTTATTTACGTAACAATGTTACTCATTTAAGAAATCAGTGCATCTAATTCTTCTGCTGACCGAATACATATTGTTGCAAGTGTATGTTCTTAAACATATTTTTTTGCAATTCCATATCCATTATGATGTATGTAATGCTAATCAAGTCTTTTCATATTAAAAAAGTTTATAACCTGAATAGGGATCAATGGTGTACATAGTCTAGTTTTCCAAATTGTACAAAATGGAACACATCCATCTGCAAGATTTCATTCCTTTGAGTTACTTCCTGTAGGTAGTGGTGTTTGATTACATAAAGAACAAGTAGGACATTTTCTTATAATTTCCTTAGTTTGTTGCCACGTGATGGAAAAGTCTGTTTTTAAACTTCTGCTGTTGACATGGTGTATTGTTGCAAGGGAGAGGGGCTGCTTGTTTGTCCCAGCCACCCAGCTAGCTTACACCTGAAATAACCACACAGAAACTGTATTAATTAAAACACTGCTTGACCATTTGCTCTAACTTCTTTTTTTTTTTTTTAACTTTCAACAAGTGGTCTAGTCAACCACCTATTTTTCTTTTTCTTTTTGTAAAGATTTATTAATTATACAGCATCTACCTGCATGTGTCCCTGCAGGCCAGAAGAGGGCACCAGATCTCACTATAGATGGTTGTGAGCCACCATGTGGTTGCTGGGAATTGAACTCAGGTCCTCTAGAAGAACAGTCAGTGCTCTTAACCTTGGAGCCATCTCTCAGCCCTAGCTCTAACTTCTTATTGGCTAACTCTTACATATTAGCTTAACCCATCTCCATTAATCTGTGTATTGCCACATACCAGTGGTTTACCAGAGATTCTAACCGGCGTCCATCTCTGGTGGAGGACCCATGGTTTCTCTGACTCTGCCCTTCTTCCTCCCAGCATTCAGTTCTGTTTTCTCCACTTACCTAATTTCCACCCTATCAACTGGGCCAAGGCAGTTTCTTTATTCATTAACCAATGAAAGCAACACACAAACAGAAGGAACTCCTACACCAGTGTGGTTTTTTTTAACTGAAATTCTGAGACCTTCAGCATATTTCCAACCAATGATTGATTTCTGCACTGTCTTGTGCTACAAGACCTGGCAGACCCATGCTGTGTGTTATGTATATGGAGTGATTCATATTTCTGATTATTTCTTGTAACTGAATAAATAATAGTCAATTCTGTATCATCTGGTATAAATTCAGTGGTTACAACTCTTTCTGCATATTGTGAATCAGTAACTCTGTTGAGAGGTTCTTTAACATCCCTTAGTACCATAGCATATAATTGTGACTTTTGGACAGAACCATAAGGGCTTTGATTCACTTAAGTTTTCTGATTTTTAATCTGTCTTTCCTGATTTATTTGTATCAGTTATTGGTGTGTCCCCTACAATGTGGGGAAGGATCCAATTAGTTCTCTTTATAAGTTGAATTCTCTTGCTTTTTGGGATAGTTGTTGTTAATCTCTCCCAAAAAATTACTACAAGCTTTTTACCAAGGTTCACTTTCTTTCCATAATGTGTCAATTTCATCATTCTTAAAAGGTACTATACTTTCTGCCGGGTCTATTCCTGCTAATTGATGAAATCTCAATTTTCCTTTTAGAATTAACTCAGAGACCTTTTACACATAAATTTTTAATTTTTACTTGGTTTATGCAATAAAAGATCAATTCAAAGATAATATCTTCCCTCTGCATTAAAATCCTGTAGGAGAATGCTGTAGGAGACTGTGACCACAATGCAATTAAACATTGATCCACATGTGCCTTCTGCAATTTCTCTTCTATCAAAGCCAATTCTCTCTCAGCTTTGGCTGATAATTTCCTGGAACTATTTAAGTCCTTGTCACCATCTAAGATTTTGTTTAAACTAATCAGTTCATCAAGTTTTATCCCAATAGTGGGCCATAGATTGGAAATATCTCCTAGCAATCTTTGGAAGCCATTAAGAGTCTACAACCTCCTATTTTGCACCTTTTGGGGCCTCATGTTTTGTAAACCTATTTTATAGCCTAAATAATTAATAAAATCTCTTCTTTGTATTTCAGGAGCAGTTTGTATTCCCCAACAAGGCAAACTTTACTTCTTCAAACATTCTTTCTAAAGTATCTACATTAGAATCAGCTAATAAACTGTCATCCGGGAAATGGTAAATTATAGATTCAGGAAATTGCTTATGCATAATTTCCAATGACTGCCATACAAACTATTGGCACAGGGTGGGGCTATTTAACATTCCCTGTGAGAGGACCTCCTATTGATATCTTTTAGCAGGCTGAGAATTGTTATAAGTTGGTATTGTGAAGGCAAAATTTTCTCTGCATTTTTTGTAAAGATATAGTGAAGAATCAGTTTTTAAAATCAATAACTATAAGAGGCTATCCTTTAGGTAATAGGTAAGGCAAAGAATTCCAGCCTGTAGAGAATTCATTGGCTGAGTTACCTTATAAGCAGCTCTTAAATCTCCTTTTTCCAGAGTTCTTTTTAATAACAAATACAAGAGAATTCCAAGGGCTGGTTGAGTCTTCAATATGCTGAGCATTTAATTGCTCCTGTACCAGCTGTTCTAAAGCCTTCATTTTCTCTGTTGTTAAAGGCCATTGTACAACCCATACAGGGTTGTCTGTCAATCATTTTAAAGGTAGAACTGTTGGTGCCTTTGGAAGATTAGCAACTGTTGCGTTCTCTTCCTGTTCAACCTGTTCTTTAAAATATATTGTAATATTTTCCCCAGAAGCATATGTTAATCTATAGGTTGTTTCTAAGATTGGGGAAATGTTAATGTGAGTATTGCATTGCTATAACAAATCACATTCCCACAAATTCATTGCTATGCTAGCAATCTATGGCTCTAATTTTCCTCTCTGTCCTTCTAGCCCTATACGTTCAACTTATCTTGTACTCTGCTTTACCTAAGATAAAGTTCCAATCCCTAAAAACTGAACATTTACCTCATGAAGAGGCAAATTTGGATGCCAAGATTCTGGTGAGATTATTGTTACATCTGAACCTGGGTCTACCAGACCTTCAATGATAACATAATTTTTTCCTATTTTTAATTTTGGTCTTTGTTCATTCATGGAAGTTTGCCAAAGTACATGCTTTGTGGTGTCTCCTGATTTTTTTTATTGTTGTTGTTCTCTCTTCTATAGCTGTTCTATCATCCAAAGCAGTACAATTTCTTACAATAGGCATTGGTTTCTTTAATTGTTCTGGGAAGGAATTTCCTCTATGATGGCAAGAAATGACTGAACTGGATTTGGCATAGGGGTCTGTGAGAGGACTCTCCTGGAGTTACCCAATGGCAAAGGATTGTTTTGAATGTCTCTGGTTGATCTACATTCATTAGTCCAGTGCCTGTGTTTGCCACACCTTCTACATAATGGGGTGGCATTCTGTTTGGATTATGCTTAGAATAAACATTGTTTCTAGGAATGTCCTGTTTACAGTTCTTTTAAATGTGTCCTTGTTTGCCACAATTATAATACTTGACATTTCAATTTTTTCTCAAACCTCTGGAAATCACCTCTCCTATTCGTACTTCATTATGGTTATGAAGTTCAGTGTTAATTTTATCTCAGATCCAATCTTCCAAGGGTGCTGATCTTGTCTCTAATGGCCTAATTACCCTTTTGCATTGAGAAATAGAATTTTCAAAATCCAGAAGTTCAATTATCATTTGTCTAGCTTCTGAATTTGGTACCATTCTATTTACTGCTGATGTCAGTCTTTGTAAGAAATCCATGACCCTGTATGACTTTAGTAAATGATTCAATCTTCTCTACTTCTTCAATTCTGTCCCAACCATTCAAAGCTGCTGCACAGCATAAAGCCAGGATGTGACCATCATATAGGAATTACATTTGTACATTAGCATAATCTCCTTCTCCTAGAAGTTGATCCTGGGAGATTTCCATACCTCTAGTTTTACTTAGTGTCTTCTCTGAACCAGGTTCTTCATTGTAATTGTGGACTAGGCTCTAAAACAGCTTTAACCAACTCTATCTAGTCTTCAGGGATAATACTATTACAAACTGACCGTGAATTTAACATTTTCTTCACAAAAAGTGAATGCATGCCATATGAGACTATTGCTTCATTGAATCTCCTTAAATCTGACAGTGCCACAGAGTCCAGCTATCTGTGACAGAGCCTCTGCCATTTGACAATTTCTGCTTGAAAACCTTAGGTTGTTCCTCTCCAACCTTTTAATGCAGTGTTGAAATTGATACTCCATTAAATTCCTCTGCGTGAATTTGAATATCTCTGTGATCTGTTTTATTAAGTTTTTCTAAAGCCTGTATCTTAGCACTCGGAGTAACCAACTTTCTTAGTGATCAAAATGATAATGTTGATGATGTTTACAACTGACATTGTATAAATCCTATCTAAATTAGTTATCTTCTAATTTAACTGTTCCATTTTCAAATTGTCCAGTGTATTTCCCTACAGAGATCCAACACTCCTTCCACTGTAATAATGTTTCCCATTTTTGAATGTGAGAAAAAAAACCCTTTTAACTAATTCTTCCCTTAAGGTTTTCCAATTTTCTCGGCAAATTTTCCACTATGTTGTTAAAGATGTGAGATTTATTGCTGCTGCGTAGAACAATAAAAGCTTTACTGGATTTCAAGGCAGCTATGTGGTTTGGCAACAGCCCAAGAAGGGGGCTCAGGGAGAGCCCACCAGGAGGAGAGAAGAAAGAAAAACCTAGCCGGTAGGGTGGTAACTCCAGCCATGTGTAGCTCTGACCTGTACCAGTGGTTGTAAAGCCACAGGCAAATGGTTTTTCTTTCATGAATTTGTACTCCAAATGTTGGGCTCCAGATATAGAACAAATGATTAAAACCCAGAGATAAATATTGGGGTTCAAGCTGAAGACCAGAAAACCGAAGTGGCCACCCATTGACTCTTACCTCTACCTCAAACTGAAATGGCAATCCTGCCTCTGGGTGTCCTCAGACTGAGACTGAGCTTGAGACCTGTGTCCTCCGGTCTTATTTCCTGTCTAGTGCTGGGATCAAAGGCATGTATCACCACCACCTGGCCTCTGTGGCTAACTAGTGTGGCTGCTGGGATAAAAGGTGTGTGTCACCACTTCCAGGCCTCTATGTCTGACTAGTGTCGCTGCTTTGCACTCTGATCTTCAGGCAAACATTATTTATTAAAACACAAGTAATATGTCACTACAGAACATATCTGTGGCTGGTAGCTTCCCAGCATGACCAGACCAAATGGCAGGAGAACCTAGTGAGTAAAAAGACAAAGTGGGTTTTAACCTTAAACGACTAAATATTTTAAATCTCCTAAATTAATTATCTATATTTAAATTAATTCACGTAACTTTATCAGTTGGTATTTAAATGTGTGCTTTTACACTGTAACAATGGTAGGCTTCCTGTTGGTGTAAAGGAGGATGACACTAACACCAAAGGAGGAAATTAAAATTACCAAATTTTAATTTTGCTTAAGGAAAATGCAACTTGGTTTAAAAAAAAAAAAGATGCCCTGGTTTTTCATTATTAGCAGCTTACATGTTTTTAAATTTTTGTATGTGTATGAGTATTTGCCTTCATGTATGTATATGTACCATTGCATGTCTGGTGCCCAGGGAGGCCACGTGAGACTGTCAGAGCCCATGGAACTGGAGTTACAGACATTTGTGAGCCAAGTGGGGGCTGCAAATTAAAACTAGATTCTCTAGAAGAGCAGCCACCGCTCTTACCTGCCAAGCCATCTCTCCTGACCAACTCCCCAGCCCTGTTAGCAGCCTTTCCAATGAGGGTTTGAACTGGCCCGATTTCAGAGCTCACCCCTACTCAGCTCCTAAGAATTTACAGGACTTGTGCACAACCCCGGTTTGTTCTGGGAATAATTACGAGCCTCTTTTAAAAACATGAGCTATTATAAGCTTCATTAACAGAAAAATGGGGAAATAAAAATAAGAATGGGACCAGGAAGATAAATATTAACCAGCTTGTGGTTAAAGATCACCAGAAATGCCAGAGTACTCTGTTTAGATATTTTTTTTTTTTTTGACAGGGTTTCTCTGTGGTTTTGGAGCCTTTTCTGGAACTAGCTCTTGTAGACCAGGCTGGTCTCGAACTCACAGAGATCCGCCTGCCTCTGCCTCCCGAGTGCTGGGATTAAAGGCGTGCGCCACCACTGCCCGGCTGTTTAGATATTTCTATGACTTTAACGAGCTGCACATATTGTTTAGTGCTTTGAGCTTTTGAGATCAATCGTATTATACATATTCTCTTTTCAGTCTTTTTGCTTTTAAGGGTAAATGTTACATTTGGAATTCTGTATCACTCTCTTCCGTATCTTGAAACATCTGTTAAAAATAAGTATCAAGACAAGGGTGGATTCTATGCTTATGACGCCAAGGGGAAATTCATCCGTCAGCGTGTGTTGAACCCCTCTGAGTATGCTCCAAGAGTTATAAGAAATCAGATATGTTTTAAGTCTCTTACTAAACAGAACACAGATTTGTTAAATGCTTAGTGTGTTAGGGATCCAGGTTAGCCATATAGCTCTCTCCAGTTCTTCCTCAGCCCAGGAACCGGAGCTGAAGGATCCAGAAATGGCTCTGCTGGAGGCTTTTTTCTTTCCATCCATGTGTTAAATACACACATACGCATACACACACGCGCACACCTGCACACTTGCATGCATGCACGTGTGCGCACACACAGGCACACACACACAAACTGGCACACATCTGCACACATGCATGCATGCACGCACACATATTCACACACACCTACACACTCACATGCATGCATGCACATGCACACACAGGCACATACACATGCACACACTGGCACACATCTTCACACATACATGCGTGCATGCACACACACACTCACACACACCTACACACTCACATGCATACACACATGTGCACACACAGGCACACACACAAACTTGCACACATCTGCACACATGCATGCATGCATACATGCGCTCACACACCTGCACACTCGCATACATGCATGCGCATGCACACACAGGCACACACACAAACTGGCACACATCTGCACACATGCATGCATGCATACATGCGCACACACACAGGCAGATATGCATGCACTCATGCGCACACACACCTGCACACTCACATGCATGCACGCACGCACACACACAGGCACATACATGCACACACTGGCACACATCTGCACACATGCATGCATGCACGCACACACACACTCACACATGCGCAGGCACACACTTGGATGTTGGAATAAATTAAATCCATATACAAGTTACTGCCTTCTTTGATGACAGAATGTTTTCGTGAGCTATTTCTGTATTGTGTCCTCTTGCAATTATTCATCTCCACTGTTGTGCGAATGTGCTAGAGTTGATTTCATTTTACTATGGGTGGTTCCTTGCGTTCCTGCCAGCGTTAGCTCGCTGGAAGGATGATGTATGCTCACACTCTTGAAGACGTATTTTGATGCCTGTGTGCATACATCATCTGGGATATGTGAACAAGGGAAACTGCCCGACCACGGATCACCGTTTCTGTTGCAGAAAGTGAACATTCTACCAACCACATAGTGGCTTTTCAGGCAGCGGCACCAGCTTCGTCCAGGCCTCCACTATGTCAGAGATGGTTGCTCTGTGTCTTCATCCAGATGCAGACATGTTGGTCTTTTTTATGGAAGCAGTTCCCCTGGGCTCGTAGTGATAGCCTGTTGAGATTCAAAGTTGTATTTTCCTAACTACCTGCAAGGTAAACTTTCTCACCTGTTTATTGACCATTTGTGGTCAGGAGTTTGGATATCTTTTATGAGGTACTTACTTAAGTTTATTGCCCTTGAAAAAGAGTGGTAGAAACCCAGAAGGAAGCAGGTGAGCCAGGACGAACAGCTCACGGAAATGTGTCGTGTTCCCAGAGCACAGAGACATTGGGCAAAAAGTCAGAACTCGGTGCCTGAAAAGTAAGACTTAGGGCCTGTAATATAGGGACAATGGTCACCCAGGTCCTAGTGCAGGCAATCCCATTCTGTAATGCTGGCTCCTGAGACGTCTTGGATGGCTAGAGGGTAGAAAATTCAACCGGGAAGACATTTTAACTTCCAGTAAACATAAAGTCTCTGGTAAAGCTGCCTGCTCAGATTCCTCTGGGTCAGGTGACCAGGAGGGCGGCTGCACATCTCAGAAAAATGGGCCTGGGCCTTAGAAGCCTGAGTCTCCTGACAAAACACCCCCTTTGTAGAAAAGTGTCTCTCCAAGCCACCTTCAGACGGTCTGACGTGAGGCCAGAGTCATGGCACAGCTTCCAGGAGCCAGAGTTTCCACCCATACGCCCAGAAACTGAAGCAATCAGATCTGGCCTACATAAAGGGACTTTTTCTGGGTTGTTCACAGCGTTACAAATAGTTCCCAGGCTTTGGGATTTAATGAACTGCTAAATTTTCAGCAAAGGTTTCAGTGACCCACATAACTTGCCAGCCTCAGACTTTCTCAGAGAAGGACCGATGACTGGGGTGTCTGTGAGGTCCTATTCCGTAGTCAGAGGTGCTGTTTATTAGCTCCTGTGTGCAGACTCGGTGCTGGAGCCTTTCCGGACACCTCGTTTGAACTTCAGACATCACGGAAAGGTAAGCTTTAGCCCCCAGTTGCAGATGAGGAGAGGCTCAGAGAGGCGGAGCAGGTTTCCTGAGTCGTTCAGCACGCAACTGAACTACGGGTAGAATCCAGGTCAGTTTGATTGCAAGGCCTGTGCCTTTCCTATTATACTGCTCATTGCCTCTTAAGATACCTGTAAACCATTCGGAATGTATTGTTTTTCTTTTCATCCTGGGAGTCAAACTCAGAGCTCACACGTGCTAGGCAAGGGTGCTCCATCTGAGCTACAGCCCTAGCCCCAGAGCTAATTTTAGGCTTCTGTTTGGGTTTTCTTTTCAGATAGGGTTTTACATAGCCCAGGTCTTGAACTCACCTTGAACACTGTCCCCTCCCCATTCTATTCCTTCCTCCTGACTGCTGGGATCACTGGTCTGTCTATTGCTAGATCTGGCTTGCCCTTCAATGTATACAAGAGAATAGGTAGAAATTTAATGAGTCCTGTTGTAATGAGTTTTTTTTTTTGTTTTTGTTTTTCAGGGTAGTGTTGCATGTGTGCATGTGTGTGTGTGTGCATGTGTGTGGTACGTGTGTGTGTGCAGGTGGATGTATGTGTGCACACATGAGAAAACCAAAGGTCAACTTTGGGTGTGTTTGGTTGCTCTCTACCTCACACTTTGAGCAGGGTCTCCCACTGAATCTTGAGCTCTGTTGCAGTGAGTGTCTGGCTGACCCTGAGTTCCAGGAATTCGCCTGTCCCTGCTGCCCACCCCCACCCCCAAGCTAGGGTTACAGCTGTGCACTGCCGTCACCATGCTCAGCTTTCTGAGTCCTGAGAATCAAAACTCAGGTCCTTGCGGTAGTGTGGTAAGCACTTCAAAGAATGAGCCATCGCCTCCCCCTCCCATCCCCTGTGTGATTTTTTTTTGTTGGTTTGCTGTGTTATTTTTTCATTGTCCTACTTCATTTTTTTTTAGTATTTTTCCAATTAGATTTGAAAATCTCCCCAAAGCCAGAGACTCTAGTCTCTGATATCACGACACAATGTTATGTCTATCTGTCTTTAGATAGATAGATAGATAGATAGATAGAATAAGATAGATAAATAGATAGATGATAGATAGATAGATTGATAGATAGAATAAGATAAATAGATAGATAGATGATAGATAGATAGATAGATAGATAGATAGATAGATAGATAGATGATAGATAGATAGATGATAGATAGATAGATAGATAGATAGATGATAGATAGATAGATGATAGATAGATAGATAGAATAAGATAAATAGATAGATAGATGATTGATAGATAGATAGATAGATAGATGATAGATAGATAGATAGATAAGATAGATAGATAGATAGATAGATAGATAGATAGATAGATAAGATAGATAGATGATTGATAGATAGATAGATAGGATAAGATAGATAGATGATAGATAGATAGATAGATAGATAGATAGATAGATAGATAGATAGATAGATAGATAGATGATAGATAGATAGATAGATAAGATAGATAGATAGATAGATAGATAGATAGATAGATGATAGATAGATGATAGATAGATAGATAGATAGATAGATAGATAGATAGATAGATAGATAGACGTGTGTATATTATATATGCATGGTTTAGTCTGAGATGATGAAGAATGAAGCCTGTTCTGCTGAAAGGTGGCTTGGTGGCTCATTACAAACCAAGGCTGCCAAGAAGCTGCTTCCACTCCCACCGTGTCACCACCAGGCTGGCTGCTAGAGTATCAGCTACCTGGAAAATTCATCTCACAGAAGTAAACTTCTTGACCACACAAGAAAGACAACCTATCCCACTTTTACTATTTGGCCCGAAGACGGAGGACAAGGGGGGGGGGGTTGTGTTGGCCTCTCTCTGAGAGGAGGTAAGGATTGAGCTGCATTCCTCCAGCAGGACGGCATTGAAGCCTTGACCCCCCTCCCCCCATACCTCAGACCATGACTGTGACGTCCTATACATTGACTCACCCTTCTGTCTGGGTTCAACCAAACATGAGTGGGAAATAGTTGACAAAATGTGTGTATGGGTTGAACACACACAACCATTTCCCTATCGTGTCCTAAATGCAGAAATGAAAGGAAAGATGGGTTGCATTTGTTTAACTCTGCGAAGCTATGTTGCTGTGCCCGTCTAAAACACCTGATTGGTCTAATAAAGAGCTGAACGGCCAATAGCTAAGCAGGCAAAAGGAGAGGCAGGATTAGCAGGCAGAGAGAATAAATCTCAAAGGAGGAGGAAGCAAGAGAAAATCTGGAGGTGAGAGAAGAAGGGCAACTTCAGGGGTCAACCACCTAGCCACCCAGTGCAGCATGAATAATAAAAACCCAGAGACAGATATTGGGGTTCAACCTAAAGATCAGAAAACCAAAGCAGCCAAGTCACTAGAGAGCTCTTACCTCTATGAAATCTCCAGACTGAAAGAGTGAGTTCCTGTCTCGTCACACCTTATATTCCTCTCTAGTGCTGGGATTAAAGATGTGTGCCACCACTGCCTGGCCTGTATGGCCGACCAGGTGGCTGTTTTGTATTCTGATCTTCAGGCAAGCTTAATTTATTAAAATACAAATGAAATATCACCACACCACAGAAAGCCATGGAATAAGAAAGAAATACAGAAATGTAGAAAGGTAAAAGCCCAGAAGCAAAAGAGAGACAAGATAACTTAAGAAAAACTTGGCTAGAGACAAGCCAAGCTCAGGGCAGGCATCCATAAGTAAGAATAAGCCTCCATGTGATTTATTTCAGAGCTGGTTGGCAGGCCCTCCAAAAGAGCCAAAAAAAGTAAAAACACAGCCCAAAACATGGGTGTGTCTTAATCCAGCCTGACTGAATCCTTAAGAAGAGGGAGACATGCCTGAGTTACATGGCCACCACAGAGAGGCCAGGTGAGGACACACGGACGAGTTGCCAGTCTCTGACTGGGAGGCTGTCGAGTCTTTTTTTTTTATTATTATTATTATTATTTTTCGAGACAGGGTTTCTTCGTAGCTTTTGGTTCCTGCCCTGGAACTATCTCTTGTAGACCAGGCTGGCCTTGAACTCACAGAGATCTGCCTGCCTCTGCCTCCCAAGTGCTGGGTTTAAAGGCGTGCGCCACCACCGCCCGGCCTGAGGCTGTCGAGTCGTAAAGAGCAAATCAATACAAGAAGAATTGGGTAACTGTCACGATCAAGGCCCCTGTCTAGCCCCATCGCCAGCGTCATGCATTTGGTTAAGAGGGACATAGCTGGACAGCGAACAAGTACTTAGGGCGCGCCTTACAATGCGTGTGAGCACAGGCTTTGCTCACTTGCTTATGAGAAAAGGGTTTTCTGAGTGTGGGAGGAAAACAGCTGTAGATTAATTAGTGACATATGACCAAACTGAGTTCAAGGAGCACTGCGCGCGCGCACACACACACACACACACACACACACAGACCTACAAATAAAAACAATCACTACTTAGAACAAGCTCTGCCTAGCCCTGTGCATGAATCATCTTTCCTATAAGGCTTCATTAAGATTCTCACTGTCAGGTGCCAAGCATCCCCAAAGAGAGCAGTGAGGCAATTAATGGTTGTATAAATTCAATTAGCTTTCTAAGGTAATTTGAAATGGGAAACTGATAATTCCCATAGAAAACTGGAGAGATTGTTTGCTGGTGTTACCCCTATTCTTTTCAGAAATGACTTGTGTCAAAGGTTCCAATTAAGGGTGATATGCCCTCCGCTGTTTTCTTACCTGCGGGAATGAGCTAAAATAAAGGGGCAGAGATAAGGGTGGAGCTTATAGAGGCCAACAAGCTAAGATTTAGAGTACCGACCGATGGAATAGGTGGAGGAGGAACTGGTACAATTATGCCAGCGGCTCCTTGGGAACCTGTGTTTCCGGGCCCAGCGTCAGAGTTAGCATCTGCCCTCCTGCTGACCTCCAGAGATGACGACCAGGGATAAAGAAGAAGAACGAGAGGGATATTTTCTTGTTATATCCACTTTCCTTTCTGTTGAGGAAGTATTTCCTCAGGCAGTGGACCATAAGGAAAACAGATTTAGCTATAACAGCTCGCCACGCCCCTGCGTCAGCATCTTCACGGCTGAGTGGGTTCCCAGCCTCAAGCTTCTTTTAATAGAGGAAACAGTTGAGACGATGAAGAAACCTAGTGTTGTGTGCAAGCGATCCTGAGCCCCGTCTCTCAGCCTTGTGCAACCCTTTAGAAGTTACTCAACCCCCTAAGCTTCATTCCGGAACTGCAGCGCAGGGCAGATAATCCTCACGGCTGGAGGGAAGCAGAACGGTTCACACTTTGTTTTGTTTTTTTGTTTTGTTTTGGGTTTTTGTTTGTTTGTTTGTTTTTTTGTTTTTCGAGACAGGGTTTTTCTGTAGCTTTGGTGCCTATCCTGGAACTAGCTCTTGTAGACCAGGCTGGCCTTGAACTCCAAGAGATCCGCCTGCCTCTGCCTCCCGAGTGCTGGGATTAAAGGCGTGCGCCACCACCGCCCGGGTCCCATTGCTAATTGGAAGCCTGTCCAGGAAGGCCCAGTAGAAAGACGTGCGGGCTGGGTGTGGCGGTGCATGCCTCTAATCCCAGCCCTTGGGAGGCAGAGGCAGAGGAGCTCTAAGTTCAAGTCTAGCCTCAAAGGCTTCAGAGAGGGAGTAGGGAGGGGAGGAGGGAAGAGGAGGGGGAGAGGAAGGGAGAGGGGGAGGGGAGGGGAGGAGAGGGGAGGGGAGGGGAGGAGAGGAGAGGAGAGGAGAGGAGAGGAGAAGAAGAAAAAGAAAGATTTATGCATGCCACATGAATCTGAGAATCCAGAGCTCTCTGGTCCTGGCAAGGTGCAATTAGCCCCTCACGTCGTGGTGTAGGCTGCTACTTGGTGGAGAATGGCATTTGCCTCTGGAACACTTTTTAGCCCGTGAGATGCTTCACGCCCAAGAGTGGCCTCTGGGTACAGTGCTTGCCGCTTACCACACGGAGGTGGCAGTGTGACTGTCTGTCACCCTCGCCCTTCTCACAGAGAGTGCTGTGTTAATCTTCATGATACGGCTGTGTTATGATTAGGGTCCTAAGAAGAATCTGGCTTTCCTCTGACGCCGTGGTACTTCCGTCTTGCTAGGGCTTTTGCAATATAGATTCTTATTCAAAGTTGTTTTTTTTCTTCTTTCCCTGAAAATTCAGTTCTTTGGGTAATGGTTTTTGTTTTGTTTTTGAGAGTGTAATTTTTTTTTTTTTACAAGATTTGAGAACTAAGCTTCAATAGTCAGCACACTGAAAATGTGGTGTCCACTGGCTGCTCAACCCTGCTGACAGGTTGCTGCCAAGTGGGGCGTTAGTGGGAGAGGCACCCTCATTCTGACCGCTTTCTCTTTCACATTCTTGCGCTTTTCCAGCCTAGAGCCAGAGGAGCCAGAGGGCGGGGGAACCTTTAGAAATGTCAGACATCCTGCGGGAGCTGCTCCGCGTCTCCGAGAAGGCTGCTAACATCGCCCGGGCGTGCCGGCAGCAGGAGACCCTCTTCCAGCTGCTCGTGCAGGAGAAGAAAGATGCGGAGAAGAACAAGAAGTTCGCGGCGGACTTCAAGACCCTGGCCGACGTGCTGGTGCAGGAAGTCGTAAAGCAGAACATGGAGAATAAGGTGAGAGGTCAGGGCCAAGGTGACTGTGAGCCGCTTGCCTCTGCCACTCTGCTTCTCTCTGAGTAAACAGCGGGTCTTTTACTGATCCTCAGGACATCCCGGAGCCAAACGAACATCTTCTGGTCTTCCCTTATTTTCATTACACTATTACGAAAATGGTCTTTGCGGGAAGTCAATGAAGGATCGAAAAAGCGAACAAACGGAGGGGACTCAGAATTCTAACATGAGTTCATAGAGTCGACTCTTTGGTTTATTGATGAGCTCCTTGTTAATAAATAATTCCTGTTCTCTGCGACAGGACACAATTAAGGTCCCTCCGAAGCCCAGTGTTAGACTCTCCTTGCCGCTGGGGATTGCTGGCGTCTCTTTGCCGGTTTGCACGGACTATCTCACTTGCTTAGACTCCTTAGTCCCAGCCTATCCACTTCACTATTTGTCTAACGTTTGCCTTGGTTAAGGGCTTGGGACTGGGTAAAAATCTCCCTTGATCCTCCTATAAAAATATGGTCATGACAGCAAGTGACCATGGTTCTCAGTGTGGAAGTGACCAGAAGAAGCTAATGTCCTAGTATCCTAACAGTGATGCCAGCAGACACATGTAAATGTGTCTCTGGCTTCGCGAATTCTCGCTGGTGAACCCGGCGACAGTTTGGTACAAAGAACTATTATTCCACTGTGATCCGGGTGTCACAGGGAGCATGGATAAGTGATCCGAAATTACACAGCACAGAGTGACAGCTCTTGAACATAGGAAATGGTTCTGAGTGTGTGCCACTAGGGTTCCTGTTGGCTTTCATATCATCCCTTCCCCACCTCTTTTTTTTTTTTTTTTTTTTAATTTGGAAGACTGGAACTTTATGATAGAAAATTAAAAAAAAAACACTTTCATATTTTTTACAAATTTTTTAAATTTGAGGACCACTTTAGAATGAAGTCAAATCTTGACCACAGGCGTGAGAAGAGAGTACCTAAATTACGTAAAATCCCCACAGACTGTTTCTTCATGCCCTTTTCTACCTGGCTTTGGCAAGCTAAATGAAGGAAGCTTGTTTTCTGTTGTTACTGATAGAGTTATACACAAGGGCCGGTTGAGCAACCGGATTGGATATGTATCAACATTCCTTTTATGGGTTAACATGTGACCCCCGAGCATTAGAGCAAGTCCAGGCAATTATTCATGAACGGCTGCCGGAATTTATGAAACAAATACTTTCCACCTGAGCTGCTTTAGATAATTTTATTTCAGACCCCTTCTGCCTGCATTCCTCTCAACAGCTCTGTAAACAGGTGTGGGGGAACTGGCAGATGGCCAGCCTGGTTTAGGCCCGGTTGTTTTGCAAAAGACAAGAAATAATAGCAGGTGGTGTGGCCCTTGTGTTTTGCGCATCTGGGAATGTTCGAGTGTGTGATGCAGTCCTTTTCTTGAAAGTAGCAGGAATATGGGAGCCAGCACGTATTTTGAGAAAAAGTATCTTCCGAGGGCCAGGAGTGAAATGTGTTCATCTGAATACTGATATGGAAATTTGAGGAAAGTCTCACTCCATCCCCGTTCACTCTATACCTACGCTTATGTCATAGGTCCCTACAGTGCTGGGTTTCTTTCTCTTTCTTTTCCTCCTTTCTTTTTTTCCTTTTGCACACTGACGGGTGCAGAGATGTTATCTGAAAATGAAAATAAAATCTAAGATTACCTTCTAGTCTTTTTCTACCTTTAGAAATTCTCTTAGGGACTGGAGAGATGGCTCAGTGGTTAAGAGCACTGACTGTTCTTCAGAGGACATGAGTTGGATTTCAAGCAGCTGTATGGCAGATCACAACCATTTATGATGGATGTGATTCCCTCTTCTGATGTGCAGACATATATGAAAAGTACCCATATACCTAAAATGCAAAAATAAATTATAAAAAATTTTTTAATGAAATTATTTTAAGCCAATAACATGAGTTTTCACAGGCTGGTGTTTAGGAGCATGGTTAATAAATGTCCCCAGCCCTGTGGCCGCCCCGCCCTGTGGCCGTCCAGCCCTGTGGCACTCCAGCAGAAGACTCACAGCACATAAAGAAGCCTGATCTCAGTCATGGATTACATTTTCTAGACTGGCAAAGGAATAGGAAAATATTAGACAGAACCAATATTAGCCCAGAACGAAGCTGGCTTCTTTTTCCACGCTCAGGCTGACTCCTACTATGAAAGTTTGGAGTTTCGAATCTAACGTACAGAACTCTCTTCAGAACTGATTTGTGGGGCTGGGGGTTGTTGGTTTGTTTTTCAAACTCTGACTCATTCAGTTTCCAGGCTTGGGGAAAAAAATTTTTGGCGAAGAATCCAATGAATTTACAAATGATTTGGGTAAGTAGAAGAACCTTAATGCGTTTTATCACTTAATCATAGTATTCTAGTTTCTAACTTGGAACATAAAATAAAAATGAATGCTAGAAACCCTTGGGTATAAGCAGTATCACATGCTTAAATGTAAAGCTTTATATAGGTGCTACCTCAGAATAGGATGGCGTTTGAGTTAGAGAGAGGTGAGGTGGTTTCTTGGTCTTGGAATAATTTATCAGCATTTTAGCCATCGCGACCTAGCCTTTGGGAAAATTCTATAGCCTTTTGAAAACCTAATGGGATGGTTGATGCCCCAGAAAGGTGTTTGTCTACACAGTTGAGCGGACAGTGCCTGAGCAGGGATTTAAACCCATTTGGGGACACCCTGGACTCTACAGCGCTGTGGATGTACCGCACCCACCTAACCCAAGAGCTCAGCTCAGCTGCCCACTCTCCTCGCTGCCCCTCTGCCTCCCGCAGTCCGGTCTTCTCCCTGAAAGTCTCAAGGAGCGGCGGCTCTAATTTGTCTTCATTCTAGGGGAAAAGATCACTGTGGAGCTGCGGTCCACAGAGGAGGAGACAGCCGAGCTTCTCAGCAGAGTCCTGGATGGCAACGTGCTGGCGTCTGAAGCGCTGGCGAAGGTGGTGCATCAGGATGTGGACCTAAGTGACCCCACTCTGGAGTCCCTGGAGATCAGGGTCCCACAGGACATTCTGGGGATTTGGGTGGACCCCATAGGTAAGTGCGAGACTGCTACTCATTTGTGCCCAGTGTTCTTGAGGGGTCAGGGTGGCTCCAGGAAATAGAAAACATTAGAACTAAATAGTCTAGATCTCCTGGAACATTCGTTATCATTATTTTTTTTAAGATTTATTTATTTATTATGTATACAGTATTCTCAGTACTCTGCCTGTAGGCCAGAAGAGGGCACAGATCTCATTACAGGTGGTTGTGAGCAACCATTTGGTTGCTGGGAATTGAACTCAGGACCTTTGGAAGAGCAGCCAGTGCTCTTAACCGCTGAGCCATCTCTCCAGCCCACTAATGGATCTTTAAATGCCTGGTAAATCTGTGAAACTGTGAAGTGACCGCGATGAGCACCTCTCCGAGGGAGCACAGTCCTAACAGATTCTTGCCATCTGGGAATACAGGCTGGATCTCCAGATTTTAAAACACTAAGCCCAAACTGGTGCTTTTAGGGAGAGTTATGAGCTTTAAATTGTGGGCTACTCATTCAGTTAGGCAACAGTCAAAACCGTAGTCAAGCGAAACGGCTGAACGGGGCTTAGGTGACCCGCAAGCCGGCGTCAAACCTCCCAAGCCTTAGTCCTTGTTACGGTAGAATTGTCACTAGAGTGCATGCTTCTGAAACAGCAGTGTCTCTACAAGGTCCCAAGACTTAACATCTCCCAACTTTCCCATCTCCCCCGTCGATTCTGCTTGACACAACTGGTGGCGAACATTATACTTTCTCAGCATCCTGTGCTACGCACAACACAACACGGCTGCTCGTCTTACATCAGATAGCTGTATAACATGCAATCAGTACATTGGATATGAACATTAAAATTTCCACCCAAGCCTCTGGTCATGTCAGGGTAAATTGATGTTTTTACAGTTCCGAGAAAAGCCATCTCCTTTGTCTTAGTTCCACCCTGAATAGGTGTTTGTCTGTGTCCCTGGGTCTTTGGCTAGGCACGGTCTTCACTGTGTGCTGACTCAGGGGACTTGGTACTGCATCAACGCCTGTCGCATGCTGGTGAGGCCAGTAGCTGCTCAGTCTGCCATACTGGAAGCCTCAGCAGTGCCAGTTGGCCCCGAGGCCTGGGGAATCCCTGGAGACTACTTCTGGTCCATGTTAAAAGTTCAGAGATGCAAATGTGTTTATGTCAGTGAAGGATGCCAGCAGCAGCAGCAGCAGCAGCAGCTGAAGAGTAGGTGCTTGCACCAGCAAGGAGGAAAGCAGGAAGGCAAAATTAGCACCACTTTGCCTCATGCGTCTTTACAGCTGGGCTGCTGGAAGGCACTGCCCACTCTGGGAGAGGATTGTGCCCCTCCACAATGCTTCCAGATAATAGCTCCAGACACACCCAGATCCGTACCTCTTAGTTGATCCCAGATCCGATCAGGCTGACAACCGAGATCAACCCTCACAAGCACTGTGATGCCGGCCCTCTTCCCTGTTAGGCCGGCTTCATCATCTCCTTCCTTGCAGCTTGGAGAGATGAATGAAGACAACGAGAGGCCATTCTGTATCTGACAGATCCCTAGAAGCTTTTCCATCTCGGATTGTTCCAGTCCTCTGATGAGTAACAGTTCTTAAAAAACAAAAACAAAACATCCCGCCAGCTATCAGGAGCCGTTGGTCTTTTCAGTGTGTTTTTAATGGTGTGTGTGCGTTTTTAATGGTGTGTGCGCATGCTTCTGTGCACACAGCACAGCACAGATTGTAGTGTGTCGTTCTCATTCCTTTTCCGCCTAATCTGAAACTCACACTTCTGTTAGACCAGCAGTCCAGCAATCCCCAGAGAGCCTCTTGTCTCCACCTCCTCCCCTGCACTGGGCTTTTTAAGAGGGACCTGCTTTGCCTGACTTCGTGCGTGGGTGCCAGGAATCCCAATTCAAGTCCTTGTGCCTTTAATACTTTACCCACTGAATCATCTTCCCAGCCCTAGCTGCCTTAGTGGCCTTGTTATATGCAAGGTGCTGTATTAGATTTCACAGGACTGTGGCCATGTTCTCCCCCTTAAAGAGTTCTCGGACTTACAGGGCAGAGGCGGGAAGATCTCCAGCTGGAGACCATCCTGTGCTGCACAGAGACCCTGTCCCAAGACAACACATTTTCCCCTAAAGTTCCCATACACTGAATGCAATAGAAGCAATGCTATATAAGAGTACAAATGATGAAATCTGATAGGTTACTAAATTAGAAGGGGAATTTATACAGGATAAAAAAAATTCTCAATCGATTGATCCGCCATGATCTAATAACCCGTCTGTGCCTGTATGTTTGTTTCATTTTTCAGATTCAACCTATCAGTATATTAAAGGTTCTGCCGATGTGAAATCCAACCAGGGAGTCTTCCCCAGTGGGCTTCAGTGTGTGACGATTTTGATTGGTGTCTATGACATACAGACAGGCGTGCCCCTGATGGGGGTCATCAACCAGCCTTTTGTGTCTCAGAATCTAACTACTCTAAGGTAAAAGACATTTCCGGTTGTGGTCGCCCAGCCTCAGCCTTGCTTGTTAGTATGGTCACTCCACATGGCCTTCTCACGACTGGGTTCTATGGAGTTTCCCACTGTGCGTCCACAGGGCTGAATTAAGATGCCTCCTCTCTTCGGTCCTGGATTTGGCAGGGTTTTGGTTGGGCGTAAGTGCTCATTGATGCTTTAAAAGAAATTAATTCGGTCTCGGAGAAACCACGGCTTTGCCTTTGAGATATAGCAACCCTATTCCTGTTTCTAAATGCCACTCAAAACCACACATATAGATTAATGCTCAATGCTGTCCTCTGATTCATTGGAACACGGTAGATGCCACCACTATGTGGCCAGGTGAATTTCTGTATTATGGTGGAAGAAATGCAGAACCAAACGTGGAAAGTATTTAGGGGAATTATTGTCCGATATGGCCAGGGTTGACTCGAACTCCTTCTAAGTACTGCCAGCATCAGTGTGGAAGCTGTCCTCCACCGCCCCCACCTTTCCACTAATCCCCTATCACAGCCTGGAGAGTGGCCAGGCCTCTGTGTTGGGGGCTGACTCCTGGGCATAGCAGAGTCGGAGCAGAGGCGGCGGACCCTTTTCCTTCTCATTGAAAAAAACAGGACTGCCTGTGTTCATTCATCTTTGGGTTGCTTCAGATAAGAATCCTTTGTTCTTTAAGAGTTATAGGTTTAGCCGGGCGGTGGTGGCGCACACCTTTAATCCCAGCACTCGGGAGGCATAGGTAGGTGAATCTCTGTGAGTTCGAGGCCAGCCTGGTCTACAAGAGCTAGTTCCAGGACAACCTCTAAAGCTACAGAGAAACCCTGTCTCGAAACACCAAAAAAAAAAAAAACAACCCATTAGGGACCCTGTAAGCCCAGCACTCCAGAGACACAAGAGGACTCCAAAGCCAGCTTCCGGGGGCCTCAGATTCAGGGGTGAACCAGATTTGATTTCAGGTTTCACCACTTAAGGATCCAGGCCACTTTAGCAAGTTACTTGCTTTCCTTAGAGGTAGCCTCTCATCTGTAAATAGAGCCCTGGACAGGAGGGGAGGTGGGTAGACAAAGCTGTTATTACTATCATTGCCAACAATAACCACAGGAGGCCATCTTACTTGGTGTTTGATGTCAAAGTGAAGCTTAGAGACTCAGAATAAAGAGGAGGAGATTTACAAGTAGATTTAGACCTGTCTCTTTCCCTCTGGGACTTTGAATGACAAAAGCGGGATTGAGTTTTGGCTTTGTTCCTAGAGGTCAGAGATCCTAGCAGGCTTAGTGTAATCCCAGCTGGGTTTGAGGTGAGGTAAAGAGTCAGTGTTTCTCTCCCAGAAACACAGGCACTTGCTTGCAGTCAGCTTAGAATTAATTAGTAGCTTGATGTCCATTTATAGGCTCGGGATCATTAAAACTCAATTTGCTCTGAGGCATTGTGCATTTTTTCATATCGTCATATTTGAAAGGCGCCTGCGTCAACCAGCGTGCTAATCACCAGCTAAACCTGTTTCCTGCAGGTGGACGGGGCAGTACTACTGGGGCCTCTCCTACATGGGGACCAACATCCATTCCCCGCAGATCGCCCTCTCTAAAGGGACCGGCGGTGAAACCCAGACTGCAAACTCAGACGGGGAGCTCTCCTGCCCCCTTTCCGCAGTCATCAGTACCAGCGAGAACGAGACCATCAAAGCCGCGCTGTCTCGAGTGTGCGGAGGCGGCGTCTTCCCGGCAGCGGGGGCAGGCTACAAGAGCCTCTGTGTAGTCCAAGGCCTGGTTGACATTTACATCTTCTCAGATGACACCACGTTCAAGTGGGACTCCTGTGCCGCCCACGCCATTCTGAGGGCCATGGGTGGGGGCATTGTAGACATGAAAGAGTGCTTGGCGCGAAATCCCCAACCGGGACTGGACTTACCACAGTTGCTGTATCACACGGAAAACAAAGGTGCTTCCGGAGTGGATCTCTGGGCCAACAAGGGAGGACTGATAGCCTATAGGTCCAGGCATCAGCTGGACACTTTCCTGAGCTGCCTCATCCAAAACCTCGGGCCTTTGAAGACACAGACATAGGGCCCTGACCTCAACTCGCCCTAAAGCTGAACCGAACCCTTTTGTGCAGTCTGTTTAATGTTCCCTTGCCTCTTTTCAGGAACATTTCCCGTTATGTGTTCATAATGTTAATTTCTGTAAATTAATGACATTCATGTCACAACTAAGTTGGTATATGATATTCTTACAGGGAACCTTGTTCTGTTAATGTTGCTTGGAACCCTTCAATAAAATTCCAAGGGAGGAGTGGAATTGCCCGGCTGGAGCTGGAGTAGAATGGCTGAATGGAGCCAGGCTGGAGCTGGTTTTTATTTCTCGTCCTGGAGAAGAAATCTGTGGTTCGGGCCTGAGGCAGGAGATTCAGAACTGTGGATCTGAATAATGGAGCCAGGTGCATAGGCTTTCAATAGTCTGTGTTTCTCCTTTAAAATAAATAAGTAAAAGCTCGATGCGGAGGCAGGGAGGGAATTAGAAATCAGAAATAAAAAGGAGAGATACACAGAGAAAGCATGGAGAGAGAGAGAGAGAGAGAGAGAGAGAGAGAGAGAGAGAGAATGTATATGCAATCAAGTGATAGCTAACCTCCTACCATAGGCCAAGCAGAAGAAGTGGGGCAAAGAGCTCTCTCTGTTTTGCATAGCTATTTACTCTCTACTGTAACCCCAGTGCGACCCTCTGTTTTGCCACACTAACGACTCTTAGAGCTGTGCAGTGTCCTTCCGCAGCCCAGGTCACCCTGGTGGTGTCCACTGGAGGGGTCAGGCGAACCTTCAACCGGCCGCTCTCTGGGTACCGATGGCTGTTTCTACGTTAAATATTACAATCCCAAGTTACTGGGAGGAAGTCAGACCTGTTTGTTTCTTCCGTTATTCTTAAACTCGAGAAATGAGTTGACAAATAATGTATGTATATTTATGTTGTACACTTGTGATTCTTTGAAGTGCGCATGCTACCTGGAGCTAATAGCAGGCTTTGTGGTGAGGAGACCACCAAATATTACTAGTAATCTTCCAGGATATGCACCACTGTTAACTACAGTCACCATGTTGGTCGGTAGATCTCTTGAACATTCTAACTGAAATTTCATCCCCTTTTAACAATATCTCTTCCTAACTCCCCCCTGCCTCAGCTCTAAGTCGACAACATTCTAGTCTTCGCTCCTGAGTTTGTTTTTCAGACTACAGAGAGAATCCAGCTCTATAACGGCAAAGCTCAAATCAGTCGGCCTTGCAGGACCTGTGACAAACATGTTCTGTGAAGAACATGTAGGATGATTCCAGAATCCTGACTGCTGTGTGGTCAATACTATAATAAAAATGGGGCGTACTTCAAGGAGGAACGGAAGGACAGACTCCACAAAGCTGTCCTCGGATCTCCATGCGGGCATGTGTGCACCCGCATCGTGT
This sequence comes from Microtus obscurus, assembly GCA_963919715.1. Classification (NCBI taxonomy): domain Eukaryota; kingdom Metazoa; phylum Chordata; class Mammalia; order Rodentia; family Cricetidae; genus Microtus; species Microtus obscurus. The sequence goes on along the minus strand of CAWTZC010000381.1, from coordinate 7,944,007 downwards.
CCACACTCTCATACGATAATAAAGTTGAAACAGTTAGACCCTGTGCAGAACAGAAGCCCTGACCTCCGTTCGTTCTTCCTTTCCATTGCGATCACACAGAGAGTCCCATAAACTCTCTGGTTTGTTGGCACCTCCTCATGGGAGGGGCAGAGAAGGTCATGTGACTTCATGGGAATTTTAGAAGGTTCCCCACGGAGGTTATGCAAAAAAGAAATAAGGGACCGTGGCGGAAGAGGATTCCTCTGTTGCGCAGCTGCTCATAGTTGCCTAGGGGTTCTTCGGGGGTGTGGCCTAATTAAAGTCCATCCCCTCCCCAGACCCTCAGCAAACACCATCCACTCCCTGTCTCTATGGGTGGGGCTACTTCAGATTACCTCAGTTAAACGGAGTCAAATCTTTGTGTCTATTTTGTGAGTAGCTAATTTCACTTAGCATGTTAGCTTCCTCCATGTTACATGTATGTCAGCACGTAGCTCATGGCCTGTTACCTCATTTTGTGCACACCTTGCTTTCTCTATGTCTGACCTGCGACTCCCTTCTCTGCCCTTCTTCCTCCCAGGACTCTCAGTTTGGCTCTCCTGCCTAACCTTATCCTGTTCCGCTATTGGCCAGGCAGCTTCTTAATTAAAACAATCACAGAAACACATGTTCACATAGCATAAACGAATATTCCATATGGAGCATCTTTTTTTCTCATACAAAATTTGGGCACCTCTCTGCCAGATCAAAATCAAGTCCCTATCCCCTGACCTGGGCATAAATTGCTCTTTAGCCAATTCCTCTGCAACCAAAACAGACATGGTTTATAGTTTTGTCTGGAGAACGTTGCTGTCTTAGACAATCACATCTGCAACAGGGCACTTAAGAATTGAATCTAACACTGAGAAAACGTGCATTGCCCTTGGTGAAGGTGAAGGCTAGTTCAGAAACTTTTTGGTTTGGTGAAAACACAGCCAGGTGTTGAATGTGTAGTGGATTAAGGTGTGAAGAGGAAGGACTGTCTTCTTTGAGATGAGTAGGCGAGGAAGTGCCTCATTCTCACACAGCCTGGATTCCTGAACCCTGACTAGAGGCAATGTGGGAGTGCAAAGGGGGCGCACAGAGAGGCGGGCGGGGGTGGGGTAAGGTGTACTGAGCTCTTGAATGGAGAAACCACAGACCACTCTGCTCCCCCGGTTCCACGTGTTTATTATATGCAACTGAACAGGGAAGGGGAGCTATTGCATGTAGATACGTAAGGAGGCAGGCTTAGTATATAAAGCTGACACAGGAAACAGGCTTAGTTAATCTCGGTAGGAGCAGAGTCTGCAGGGACGCAGGATCTTCAGGAGGTAAACATGGTGGAGGGGGAAAGCTGTCTTTGGCGTTTTCTGCATACACTGTCAACAGTCTCACCTGGACCCAAAGAAGGCTTTGCCGTTCCGAGGGGGCTGAAGCACTGGGGTCCCTAACGTGGACACCTCTGTACATCTGCAAGACTCCTTGCTGACTTCAGGGTCACACTAACAGGAGTACAAAGCCACAGACTGAGAAGGTCCCAGAACAAGTGACAAAGGAAGGAAAGAAGCACGAAAGAAGCCGTCTCCTAGCAACCTGACGGTACTCAGCCAATCAACTGCTTCCTCCCAGCACTGCTTGCCGGTTGTTAGTCATCTCCGTATCTCAGTGTCTGTGGTCTCATCTGCAATGCTGACTGCTCAAACGGAAGCGCTTTGTTCACTAATAAGCACAAGTAGCGCGCAGGAACAACAGAGCAAGGCTGTTTTGTCTATCCTGTTTCCCACATCACAGCCACCAATTAATTCATCCTTCTTACCATGCAATCCTACCTAGGTACGGAGTCACTAAGTGACTGAGACCACCCAGGTACCACCCAGGAACAGACCATCCAAAGGAAGTTCCTAATGTTTCAATTATTGTAGATAGGATCATCTGTTGTCCCTTAGCCCAGCACACATCCATCTCCTTTTCACCAGGGGACCCCTAGACAAATGTCAGCCAATTGGGGACTTGAACCTTACAAATCTTTCTGCCATTATAAAAAATACCACCCCAACTTTGCTCAGGGCTCCCTGATCACGCCAATATGTTGGACACACGGAGAGTCCAAGTTCAAACTTGAGTAAGAATAAAGGTGCTTTGCTTTTACATACCATACTTGGCCTCCATGTTGGTTTTGGGGGGACTCCACGGATCGGGGCGTAACAGAGCCCTGGAAGGCGGTTTGTGCTTCTTGCTTCAGTCAGAAGTCACAAAGGGAGGGACTGAACTTCATTTGGGTGGCCGTGGTCCAGGCGACGATGCCAAAGGGGACACGCAATTTCTAGTTCCGTAAGTTGATGAGAGATCAATATACACTGTTTGTTTGTTTCTTCGTTTGTTTTTGGAGACAGGCTTTCTCTGGGTGACAGCTCTGACTGTCCTGGAACTTGCTATGTAGACCAGGCTGACCTCGAATTCAGAGAGATTCACCTGCCTCTGCCTCATGGGACTAAAGTGCTGGGATTAAAGGCGTGCGCCCCCACCGCCTGCCAATATTCACTTTTTAATACACCTTCCACTGGTGATCATTAGCATTCGAGGTGCCGTGTGTGTGTGTGTGTGTGTGTGTGTGGTATGTATGTGTGTGTGGTGCATGCTTGTGTATACTGACATCACCATTGGGCTTATTTCCCAATCACTTCTCTAGTTTTGCAAACACAGTTTCTCACTGAAACTAGAGTTCGCTCACTCGGATAGACCTGTGTGCCAGCCAGTCTGTGACTCCAGTACTGGGGTCACAGACGCAGACAACCACGCTAGCCTTCTTACGTGGGCTATGGGAATCTGAACACACATACTTGTTCTTGCACAAGAACGTTATCACCGGCCTGGAGAGATGGCTCAGTGGTTAAGAGCGTTGCCTGCTCTCCCAAATGGCCTGAGTTCAATGCCCAGCAACCACATGGTGGCTCACAGCCATCTATAATGAGGTTTGGTGCCCTCTTCTGGCCTGCAGGCATACATGCAGGAAAAAATATTGTACAAATAATAAATAAATAAATCTTTTAAAAAAAAAAAAAAAGAACGCCAGGCCGGGCGGTGGTGGTGCACGCCTTTAATCCCAGCACTCAGGAGGCAGAGGCAGGCGGATCTCTGTGAGTTCGAGACCAGCCTGGTCTACAAGGGCTAGTTCCAGGACAGGAACCAAAGCCACAGAGAAACCCTGTCTCAAAAAACCAAAAAAAAAAAAAAAAAAAAAAAAAAAAAGAACGTTACCACCTTCATCCCCTTGTCCGGATTTTTTATACACTTGCAAATTGTCTTCCGCATGGACTTCAGACTCCGTTGTTACCGCTTGTGCTTGTGCGCACACCACACCCGCTCCCTGAGAGACCTGTAGGTGCCAATGGAAGGGACTTCCGAAAGGCACCATCAGCGTTTGTCATGGCTTATACAGTCTCTGAAGTGCCTTGAAGACGGGAGTATAAACACAGCGCTGCACCTAAGACTGTGTGTGCAGTGGGCCTCCTGTCCAGAGGACGCCCAAGCTGAAGTCTAAGTCACGCTTGCGATCAGTAGGCATTAGCATTCACTGCAGGTGGTGGGAATGCCCAGACAGCTGTACAAAGACTGAAGCAGTTTCTCACAGAAGCGGAGCGGTGTGGTCCATAGCAGAAGGGGTGGCCCTGCCTTAATATCTTCAGGGATTCACACTTCTTTCATCCCCCACCCCCACACTAATGCCCCCTTTCTCACAGACAGTGTCACTGGGTCTGCATTTCCCACAAGCGGATGAAAGGAAAGATAACGCAGCATGATTTGTCATTGGCTATAACCAAGTCACCTGACCACAGTCAACTACAAAAATAGTTTCGTTTCTGGGCAACCAAAACCCAAGAATCTTGCCATATAGAAGACTGGAAACAGGTATAGGAGGGTGGCTACTACTACTCTATCTCTCAGGAACTTGAGCTGCCCAGCTTTGGCCTCAGCCTGATACCCCATCACGCATCCGTGTTACCATGGAGATATCATGATCCTCACAGTTAGAAGCCAATCCTCAGCCACACCCACTCACTAACTTACAGGACATGTGTCCACTTTGTCCTCCAAAGAATTAAAAGTGCTACAAACACAGCCATCCATCAAGACAGTAAGTAGACAGACAGACTTCCTCCAGCAAGAACAAAGGGAGACAGACAAATGCAAGCTCAGACATGCCTCTTCTATGATGCCAAGAAATCTCAGAGATTCTCAAAACCCTGGTTATTCTCTTGGAAGCCTCTGGTCCCCTTGTGTCAAGCTATACTTCCCAGGTGTACATCCCCTGCTCAGAAGGCAGACAAATTGCCATCAGTCTCTGACTAAGAGAGCTTGCTGAGTCATCCCATTTAGGAAGTCTGGCTGCTTGACCCAACTCACTGCAGCTGGTTTGCATCTGCATCCTGTACCCACAGCCAGAGCAAGCTACCCTAAGCATCCTTAAATAGGGCACCTCCCACCCCACCACCTCTCCCAAGGCACTGCATGGAAGGGAGGGATAAACTCCAGACATGCACATCTGCCTCCAACAAACATTTCCAACATGTGTTTCTTGTCCTCAGTTTTGTCTATGACTTCTAAATATAAGAAAGAAAAAGGGGGGAGGGAAGGAAGGAAGGAGGGAGGGAGGGAGGGAGAAGAGGAGGAAGAGGAGGAGGAGGAGGAAGAGGAAGAAGAAGAAGAAGAAGAAAAGGAAAAGAGGGAGGGAGGGAGAGAAAGAGAGAGAGAGAGAGAGAGAGAGAGAGAGAGAGAGAGAGAGAGGAGAGTGTAACCTTTCCTCTTCGTTGTTAATAGTGCCACTGGAGTCTGGCTTGACAGGGTGAAAAACAAGCCCATAAAGGAAACCTAAGCTACAGTAGATATTTTCCTAGGTGGACCCAAAGCCTGGCATTAAACAAACAGCTTTGAAGACAGTCTCATGAAGTACCCCTCTCTCTCTCTCTCTCTCTCTCTCTCTCTCTCTCTCTCTTCCCCTTTCCTCTTTCTTTTCTTTTGTGAGTCCTTTCCTTCCTTCTTTCTTTTTTAAAACATCATTGCCTTTGTTAGTAACATGTGGTACTGCCCCAGCTTTGCATAGTCAAGATAGAGTCAAATAACAATGACTGTAGGCTTTTGTGCACAATCCAGGGTTCAGCCCCAGCCCCAGAGCTGGGTGAGGAGGCTGGCTCTTCTGTATGGGTTTGACCAAGGCAGATACACCCCGTAGATGACGATAAGATGGTGGCAATGCGGTCCTTTCCCACAGAAAGCCTAGGTAAACAGCCCTTCAGAGCCTTTGGCTCCAGCATCCTAGATCTTATCGCTCCGTTGGGTGCAACAAATTAAAAATCAACATCAAGTGATAGCTTGGTCCTAAGATGGCTGAAACAGAATGGTCATTGTTTTTACACACACACACACACACACACACACACACACACACACACACACACACATGTGCACTCATGCTCATTGGGATCTTTTGATCTTTTTGTCTTTTTCTTTGGAGCACAGGATTTGCTAGCCCACTTTCAAATTTAGTTGGTTTCTTTATTTATTTTGTTTGTTTGTTTGAGATAGGGTTTCTCTGTGTAACAGCCCTGACTGTCCTGGAACTAGTTCTGTAGATCAGGTTGGCCTTGAACTCACAGAGATCCACTTGCCTCTGCTTCCCAAGTGCTGGGATTAAAGACGTGCGACACCACCGCCCGGCTTTCAAATTTAGTTTTAAAATGTTCCCTGTGAGATAGCTTCCTGGTGGCCTGCCTCTGCACCACCAGCACTCTAAAGATTTTGTTGGTTTGTTTCTTCTGCTCGGGCTCAGCTCGCTAGAATTCTGGTTCTACTAAAAGCCCCGTGATGCTAAATGACACCTTTCTTTTTCTAGACTGCGTTTGCAATGCCCATCCTAAATGCGCTATGCATTAGATGAGTTTTCATCACTAAGATGATGTAACCATGTGTTTACATCTTTACGTTTACATCATTCCTTTTTCGTGGTTTAATTTTTACCGAGAAGCCAGCGCTCTCGCCTGTCTCAGACCCGCGCAGGCTTCACGAGTTTCCTCACTCAGTTCTCAAAGCTCGGTCACTGCTCTGTGGCTGCTATGCTGAATTTCTCAGAAAATTTGCCTTCACTCACCTTACGTTAGGCTGACAAGGCCATATTCATGATGGAGGGTTATGTATTTTTGAGATAATTTCAAACACCTTTCCTGATCCCTTCTGCTATGATGAAAAGCCAAGGCTTAGCGCCCCCGCTGGTGAGAGTGTGACATTGCACCGCATCAGACCCCAGAAGTGAATTAATGGTCTCCACCACTGGGCTCTGAAACACATTCAAACCCCAAACACATCCAAATCCACTGAGTTGTGTAAGGATGCCCTGAGGCGTGCCAGCCATTCTCTGAAGGAGCCAGCCTGACACCTCACCGTTTGCTGCCATCTAGTGACCTTGCAAAGTCTAAGAGATATTTGCCCTATATCCAGAGATTGCCTGTGTTGTAACAGAACAAGCAAGCTTTGGTCACTGGGTGCTCGACAGAATCAGAAGTCCCAGTGCGGTCCATGTACCTCCCCTCTCACGGGGGATTTTTTATTCAGTGTGTTCCTGCCCTTTGAACATGGAACTGGAACATTCTCTTGGACTTAACTTAGGAAATTATACTTGGACTATCTCTTTTCTGTACCCGTACAAGATAGGAGAGCTGTTGGGTATCCCTGTGTGTGTCATCTTTAGCTGTCAGCTGACAGTGTCACAGCGTCCCTGATCCCAGGAATACAGGAGACGCAAAGCAAGCACTTGACACAGGCATATTTAGGACTAAGTATTACCGCCAGCCCTCAGGAACCATAGCTTGCTTGGGGTGCATGAAGAAGGCAATGGCGTTCCAGGAAAAACAGAGAAGGCGGTTACCCTACTACAGCTGGCATGATTTGTTTTATTTCCCTGTATCAGCGAATCACTTATAATTTTTTTGCCAGGTGGTATGGAAAGAGAGGGCAAGAGAGGGTTCTCCGTAGCTTTTGGTTCCTGTCCTGGAACTAGCTCTTGTAGACCAGGCTGGCCTCGAACTCACAGAGACCCACCTGTCTCTGCCTCCCGAGTGCTGAGATTAAAGGCGTGCGCCACCACCGCCCGGCTACCCAGGTCCTTTTCTTATCAGTGATTGCTCACTTGTAAGCCTCGATGCAGAGGAAAGTGGTAGAATGAGCGGATATGAAGAAGTGAAATCAAAACCATTGGGTTAGTATCCTGCACCATTTACGGTGTTCTAGCAACCATGAGGTGCATAGCATGAGCCATGAGAAATGAATTAAAGCAAGCTGGGCATGGTGGTGCATACTATCTTTAATCCCAGCACTTGGGAGGCAGAAGTAGGCGGGTCTCTGTGAGTTCAAAGGCTAGCCTGGTTTATATAGAGAGACCCTGTCTCAAAAGAAAAAAAAATGAGGGATTTTGATGGTTTCACATATGAGTTAAACACTCACACCTGCATTGAAAACTGGTGTTAACCCAATATAAAGATGAGTGGTTAATACTTGATTATTCTTTCCCCAGAATGAGGTTAAATAGCAGCAGAAGCAGCAAACCTTAATGAACAACAAACACGCTGTGGAAGAAAAGGAAACAGTTTTACATTTGTACTTCAATGACACCTGTCCCTGCTTTTGAAGTTACCCCACTCCTGGCTCAGCTTGTGCTGCCCCCACGGAGGTATTAATTTAGCTCTGAGAGTCATTTTCCCCTTCTGAGCTTTCTGGATGTTGTCATTATGTTATACGTGCTGGTCTGGCCCGAACCCAACCAGAGGAGCTTAGGTTTACTTTCTACTGAAAGCTCTTCTCAGTTACTTGAAAACGAAGACGATGATGGTTTCAGCATTTGCTGTAAACTTCACACTGCTCACCAGGGGGCGCCAGCCTCTTTGTAGGAGCAAATGCTGCTTCAAGTCAAATCATGGCGACATTCTTGTCTCTGCTAACCTGGTCCAGCTGGATACTTTGTAATCACTTCCCGGTGTTTTAAAGAAACACCTTTCTTAACCAACTCACACTTTTCACGGTTTTAAACCATTCAGTAGATGCTCCTTTAAGAGCTGGACGCTGGGGGAAGAGGAAATGGAAACCCCAACGTAGAGATTTGACTACTGCTTCACACTGAAATTCATTGGTAGAGTTTTTTCCTCCCCTACATAAGGGAATAGGAATTTAAGTCACAGAGGGGACATTTGCAGGATATATCTGACTAAGGACGGACAGGTATGTACAAGCAACAAAGACCTTTCACAATAAAATCGCTTGGTCAAATACAAGGCCAAGTTAAAAGGGCCTCAAGGTCCTTGTAAAAGAGAATATTTAAATGGCCAATGAGTAGGTACGTGAAAGGGCAAAGTACACCAACTGCACAAAGACATCATTCACCAGAGGGGCTAAAATTCAGTAACAGTGAGTACCAGGAGAACTCAGAAAAACTAAAGTCGGGCATGGTAACCTGCACCTCTGTCCACAGCATAGAAGACGCAGAGACAGAGGCATTGCTGTGAGTTCCAGGAGAGCCTGGGCTATAAAGTGAGTGCTGAGCCAGCCTGGCCACATAGCGAGACCTTGTCTCACAGAACTATACATAAATCAGATTAAATCTATTTATACTGATGGTGGGAGTCTAGATTTGTGCAACTACTTTAGGAAAGTGGGGGTTAGTAGTTAATAAAGCCGAATATATGCATATTCTATGCTATTCTTCTTAATATATAGCACAAATATATACCAAAAGATGTGTGTGCCAGAATTCCCACTGTGTCAATCTTCCTGCCCATAATACGGATATTTTTTAATTGTTAGGTTAAATTGCACAGTAATCTTAGTGTTGTTAAGAGCCTAGATTGCAAAGCCAGAGCAGTGTTTGCAAATTCCTCCTTCCAGCTCGACGGCAAGGGTAAACCATTCCTTTCGTAAAAATGGCTGCATGTTTTCACACTTAATATATTTTACGCAAATTGTTTTATTTCAATTAAAATGTCATAATAAAGCCAGGCCGGGTGGCCTAGACCTTCTTGGGAGGCAGGGTACAGGAGAATTGCAAGTTCAAAGCTAGCTTGGGCAAGTTAATGAGACTCTGTCTTAAAATAACATGACAGAGGGGTGGAGAGAAACTGAAGCTATAACTCAGGGGCGGGGTGCTTACCTGGTGTAGAGTCTACCCTCAACCCTGCAAATTAAAAAAAAAAAAGACATATGGTAACAGGTATGCCTGAGGAATATGCATGAGTATCTGAACCCTTCTCTGTAACTTCGGGTGTTTAGAAGTGGAAGTCTGGGGCATTTATTGACAGCAGCAGAAAAGGAAGATGACGTCACTAAGAGAAGACAGGAACTGAGAGCCTCTTTTCCCACTTCCTTTATGAATTGTCACACATTTACATCCATGACAAAGAAAGGCCAGCTTGGTGTCCCGTTCGATTGCTCTTCTGACCGAGTTGCATGCTCCTGGGTCTCCTTGTAGTCCATTCTAAAAGCTGTTGGGTTATGGGAAGAACTGCACCTTCTAACCACATCAGTCCTGCAGCCATAGAGAAGGGGAGAGCCAGACGGCCCTTCCTGGGCTCCGGCCACCACTGCTAGTGTTGTGGTGAATCAGATTTTCTCTGCTGAGTTTCCTTCTTCAGCTGGCAAAGTCTCAGTTGCCTGCAGGGCATTTCTACTTGGATGCCTAAACAGGCCCTAAAGGAAACATTTTCCTTCTCCTGTCCCTGCTCCACACCACCCCTATTATCCTCCTCTCCTGTCCCTGCCCCCACCCTCCATTGCCCTCCTCTAGTATTTATAATTTTCTGGTTGGAGGTTTTCTTTCCTAGGAGGGAAGGGCACTCTGGAACTTGATCCTCATCCTTGAGTTCTCTCCACTTCCGGTCTTCCACTAGACTCATCCTTCTAACACCCCAGGGGCCAGTTCTGACCACTCACAGGCATCCAAGCCTCCAGGATTTTCCCATAGTGGCTCAGGGAAATTTAAGTTTTGGGGTCAGACTCCGGCTCTGTGGCTGCAGAGATGTGACAGCTGGTGGGCATGGCCCAGAGCCTACGGCTGACACAGCGGCCCCGGGAGCTGCCAATCACTGCCTTACCCATTTTGGCTGCTGGATTGGGTTCTAGGTCCCTGTGCACACAGAGAACTGCAGATCACTACTCTCTCTGTGAGTTTACCCCCTGATAAATGAACCTTTTGTTATACTCCATTCTGGGCTAGTGTGGAACTCCTTTGTATGGCAACAGACCATCACAAGAATAAGTAAATTGTAATCCACCTATAATGGCATATTCTATAACCAGTACAAGGGAAGAATTGGATCTAAATGCATTGGCAGGAGAAGATTCTCATGGTACACAGTATTGCTAAGTGAAAAAAAGCAAGGAACAATCCAATTTAAATTATTTTAAAAGTAAATCTCTTTAAAAGTATAATTATGTCTACCATTGGTAAATATACCAACAGTTAGGATTACAAAGGTATCTTCATTGTTGTATCATTTTTGTTATCAATAATCTAAATTGAAGAGATTACTGGCAGTTAAAGATGTAGGTATACTGCCCTTGTAATGGACCTGAGTTTGGTTCCTAGCATCTACATTGGGTGACCTTCTTCATGACTACCTGTAAGTCCATCTTCAGGGGATCTGATGCCCTCCTCTAGCCTCCAGAGACAACTGTGCAAACATCCGTGTGTGTGTGTGTGTGTGTGTGTGTGTGTGTGTGTTGTGTGTGTACATACATAATCAAAAGTATTAAACATTTAAAAAAGGAATTACTTTTATGGCTAGGGAATATAGTAACATGAGAGTTGATAAACATTTCATTAAATGTAATAATATTTGGGCTACAGTTATACACATCCTCTGGACATAATTAGATGAGAGTAGAGACTTGGTCTATTTGATGCACAGCTGTGTTTCCTGCACCTAGACCAGTGTGGTGGTTTGTATGAGACGTGTCCCCCAACAGGTGCAGGCATTTGAACACTGGTGCTGCTGCTTGAGGAGGCTAAGGGAGGAGTAGCTTAAGTACATCACGGGGGTGGGGGGGTGGACAGGCTTTAAAGGAAGTGCATCCTTTGGGGCAGGCTTCAAGGGATCAAAGTTTCACGGCCATTTTCAGTTCTCTCTCTCCCCTTTGTGTTTGCAGGTTAAGATGTGAGTTCTCAGCTTCTTGTTCCGCTACCATCTCTGCTGCTTGCTGCCACACTTCCAAGCCATCATGGATGCTTCTTCCCCAGGAACCATAAGCCATGATAAATGCTTTCTTGCCTTGGTCACAGCATTCCATCATAGCAGCAGAGACGTGACTGATACATACTATGTGAGTTATAAAAACAGGTGCTTGATAAATTCTGTATTGGTTGAATGAGTGAGTGACTGAATGAGTAAATCAATCAATGAATGAATGAGTCCTATCCCAAAGTATTTGATAGAAACATTAAGACCTAAATCTTGTTTCCATATCTAATTATCTCCAAAGCCTTATTGCGTGTGAAATTATGGCAGAATATTTTAAAGAGGACTGTGTGGATGTGGCCAAGTACTTCTCTTCAAGTAGGTTCCTGAACTGCACCTGTAAGAGTTGAGAGTATAAGTTCCTAACTACCACAGCCATTCCATCATGGCTGGTATTACCATGCATGAGAATGGACCACAAGATATACAACGAAGCCTGTTTTAAGGGTGAGGGAAGGGAAAGGAGGGGTGCACACGCCTGTCCGGAAGAAGGATTGTGTCTGGAGAGAGGGATTGGGGTGGGTGTGTCCGCTTTTAAAAGTACATTCACATAGGGGCTTACACAGCCACGCCACGCATGTGTATAGATTACATGCACACTGTGCATATGCACATAGATTGCATAGGGCATAAGGCCCTAGGGTGACTAGGCAGTTTGCCTGAATGCTGATGGCACATGCGTGGTTGTGGGACCCTGGAAATGCTATCACCTGGGATGACTAAGCATTCTGCCTGAATACGGATGGCCAGGAGATCCCGGATGTGACGCAGACGATAACAATGGTCCGTTTCTTCCGTGTCCCGTGACACCACTCTTTCAAAAAGGGGTGTACCAGAACTCTCAGCACCAACAAATATTACCTAAATAATTACTCAGTTATTGATATTTCATCATTTATTCATCGTCAATAATGAAAAGATAGCTTGGTATTTAAAGGTGAAAACTTTGTTTCTGTTTTATTTATTTTCCTCTAAAGCCCGGCCCCCTAGTGATCCTAAATTGTTTCAACAATGCTAACACAATAATCTATATTTGCTGTTGAATTATAAATGCTTATCATATTTTAGGTACAAGTCATATGCTGGAACTGTGTTGAAAATCCTTTCTCCAGTCTTGCCTTTTCATTTTTATACCATTTTGTTTTGAAATGCAAAACTTTTTGCTTTTTTAATGGCCTGGTTTATTATTTTCTTCTATGTTCTATATTTTACAATCTATTTAAAAATTTTTACCACACTGGGCATGGTGATCCATGTCTTTGATCTCAGCATGTGGAAGGCAGGAGGCAGGTGGATCTCCGTGCACTGTAGGCTAGCTTGGTCTATATAGTGAGTTCTGGCACAGCCAGAGCTATGGAGAGAGACCATCTCAACAAACAAATAAACAAGAAGAAAATGCATCAGATTAAAATGTTTTTTTTTTTTTTTTTACAAATTGCTATATTGGGACTAACTTTGAGTAACTTGTAGACAATATGAGATGGATCAAATTTCACTTTTAAACGCGGCTGTCCAGTAGGTCACCACCTATCTTGAGAAGTTTCTCCTTTCTCTTCAGAACAGATCTGTGGATTAGACGATTGGTCCCCAGTGTGTAAATGTGGGAGGTAGTGTGACCTTTAAGAGGTGGGACCTAATACGGGGTAATAGTCACTGAGGGTGTTGCCTTCTGCAGGATGAATGCCACTCTTAGGGAAACCTAGTTAGTCTGCATGACTGCCGATTGCAATAGAAGACCAAGATCAGTCCCTACCTGTTTTACTCCCTGTCTTCCCAGGTAATCTCTTCACACCCACTCTGTCATTGTGAGGTCTTTATCAGCACCATGCTGTTTACACTCCTAGCCCTACAATGGTGAGTTCAATGGCCTTCTTTGACACAAAGAACCCAGCTTCAAGCATTTCATTTTAGCAACAGAAATTGGATGAAGCAATAAGCTTCCTTTAGTGAATTATGTTGACTTTCTCTGTCTTTTTCTTTCTTCTCTTGCCATGTATCTTTGTCTGGCCTGGAATTCACTGTATTGTTTAGGTTGTCCTCAAGCTCCCAGAGACCCAGCTGCCTCTGTCTCCTTACTGCTGGGATTAAAGGCATGGGTGCCATACCCTGTTCAGACCAAACTCTTACATTTCTCTTGCTTTTGCACACACACACACACACACACACACACACACACACACACACACACGTAATCTGAGCAGTTAGGGTGCAAAAGCAAGAGAAATGTAAGAGTTTGGTCTGAACAGGGTATGGCACCCATGCCTTTAATATATATAAATATATCCATACCCAGTTGATTGTTCGTGATAAACCAAACTTGCATTTGTGGCACAAACACAGTAGGTCATCGAGTGTTGTGCTTTTAAATGCATTGGCAAGGTATATTTTCTTTAAAAATGGTTTATAATTTGTATCTATGCTGTGAATATTGGGTTAAGATTTTCTTTCCTTAGGATAGCTTCACTGGGGTTGGGAACTGGGGTAACAATGCTGGAAGCAAGATCTAAATTTGGAAGTGCCCCTCCTTCTCAAGTGTCAGGAATTGGCATTATTTCATAGTTGAGTAGAGTAGAACTTGGCAGGGAGAGAGTGTGGGCTCGGTGTCCTGGGGAGCAAAGGTTTATGGGAACACAACCTCATTAAGAAACACACCTGCCTTTGTGATGTTCCATGTTGTTGCCGTGGCTTCCCCTTCTTCCCCTTATGGTTTACACTGTGTTCATTACACCCACTTTGATAAAGTTAGTTCCGCCAAATTATCCATGTACTTCTTAATGTTCTTCCAGAGGATCGGCAGACATATTCTCCTTTATTTCCGTTGACACTTTCTCTGTTTCCTGTCTAATCTAAGTAGAAGCTTGCCAGGTTTATTAATCTTTTCAAAATACAGCCTGTAAGTGGAAGTTTCTGTCTATCTGGTCCTGCAGCTGTTCAGTCCCAAAGAAACACACAGAGGCTTATATTAAGTATAAACTGCTTGGCCTATTAGCTCAGGCTTATTATTAACTAGCTCTTGCAATTTAAATCAACCCATAATCCTTGTCTATGTTTAGCCACATGTCTTGGTCCCTTTTCTCAGTGCAGCATTTTCGTCTTGCTTCCTCTGTATCTGGGTGGCGACAGCAGACTGAGCCTTTCCTCTTCCCAGAATTCTCCTAGACTGATTGCCCCACCTATACTTCCTGCCTGACTACTGGCCAATCAGCATTTTATTAAACCAATATGAGTGACAAATCTTCACAGGGCACAAGAGCATTCTCCCACAGCAACAGTCTCTAACTTGATTGACTTGGCAAAAAATTATGTGATATCACAAGCATAATCCGTGTATTTTTAAAGTTCAGATGGACTGTATATAAATTAAACAACTTGGACTAAAGAGATGGTTCCATAGTTAAGAGCACTGGCTGCTCTTCCAGAGGACCCACATTTCATTCTGAACCCCCTCATGGCAGCTCACAACTGTAACTCCAGTCCCAGAGGACCTGGCTCCCTCTTCCGGTCTCTGCAGGCATCAGACTTGCATATGGTGCAGGTAGGCAAATACATAAACTAAAAACTTTAAAACTGAAACACCTTTTCTCTGTCAAAGGGCCTCTTTTAAGAGAATGAAAATGTGGGGTTCGACGTGGGAACAGACAACTGAATGACTGAGGCAGGAGAATTGTGACTCTTAGGCCAACCTGAACAGCATAGGCAACATAGAAACATGGAGGAAAGCCATGAACTTCACGGGGCAGCTGCAAACCACATGACTAGAAGACGAATCACAACCAGAATGTCCAAACACCTCTCAGCAACAATAAAAACACAAATAACCAAGCTGGGCAGGAGTGGCGCATGCCTTTAATCCCAGCACTCGGGAGGCAGAGGCAGGCGGATCTCTGTGAGTTCGAGGCCAGCCTGGTCTACAAGAGCTAGTTCCAGGACAGGCTCCAAAGCTACAGAGAAACCCTGTCTTGAAAAACCAGGATAGACATACAAACAAACAACCACATAAGATGAATAGATATCTTAACAGACACATTACCAAAGAAATTTGTGTCAGATATCATATATGACAGATGCTCAGTGTTTTTAGTACTTAGGGAAAAGCAATTAAAGCCACAGGACAAGCCACGCTGTCCACTCAAAGTGCCAAAGTGAGAGCACAGTGTGTCACAAGCGCTGCCAAAGGTGGAAACTGGAACTGCCATAGGTTCCCAGAAGGATAAAAATTCTACGGTCATTTTGCCAGGTGGTAGTGGTGCACACCTTTAAAGCCAGCATTCAGGAGGTAGAGACAGGTGGATCTCTGTGAGTTGAAGGCTAGTGGTCTACAAAGTGAGTTCCAGGAATGTTTAGAGAAAACCCTGAAAAAAAAAAACACCAACACCCAAAACAAAACAAACCAAAGCAAACCAAAACAAAACCAACCAACCAACCAACCAACCAACCAACCAACCAACCAATGACAACAAAAACCCTACAGCCATTTGAGAGTGTTTCAGTGTTTCCCACGAGTTAAACATAGATCACTACCTGTCCTCTTCTTCATCAGTGCTGTCGTTAGGCGTCTACCCACGTGAATGGAAAACTTATTTTTCAGAATTGCAAATGTTTTCAGATGTTTAAGCAATAGTGAAACACAGATGCCCTTCATCAAATGAAGGCACAGAGAAATGGACTCTATTTACACAAAAGAATATTACTGACCAATAAAGAGTAATGAGGGCTGAGTCCTACAATATTATGACATATAATGCATACAGTCATGCCCATAAATCATAAACAGGTAGTGGGAGGTGAAGACAGTCACACCCGTTCTGCCTGAGTCCATTTATGTGTCTTTCTGGAAAAGGTGACCTACTGAAACCAAATGTCAGCAGTTGATTGCCAGGGGGGTTGGCAAGGGATGCCTCCCTCGGAGAGAGTAGTTTGGCGGCACCCTGTGAAAGGTTTCTCTGCCTTTGCACAGCAGAGAACAGGAGGGGTGGGAGGAGCCCTCTTGTAAGATATAATCACACGCAGGAGGGTGGAGCCCCAGTTTGCTTAGTCACCCACTAGAACGCCTTCTCTTAATGCTGTTGCCTTGAGGATTGTTTCAACATGACATTGGGGAAGAGACACAAGCATTCAAAACGTGGTTGTGACTACAATGGATACACTTGGGTCACAGAAGCTTCACCTGGGGATCGAGATTAAGACTAAAAACAGTAGGGTACTCGAAGTGCCTATCTATCTCTGATAATAACACAGCCAATTTGTGACATGGCCTCCACTTACCAGTGAGAAGTAGCGTTTAACTTGAATTAAGGGTCACGCTACAAGCTGCCTGTCCAGGGTGTTTTATGAATACTAAGGCTACAAAAGTCGGGGACGACTGGGGTGGTGCTACAGGTTGCTGACTAAGGACGCTGCAGTGCCATGTGGAAGCATGCTGGAGGACAGTACTGTGCATCCAAATGGGTCTGTCTGAGGGTTGCATTCATTCTCCAAGACACTTGGAGAGTGCTTGGTACTTACTCATAATGTTGCAAGCATGCATGTCTGATAATTCAGTAAATATACTAAACATACTGATACATATTTATAGTATATTCTGTATATAGTATATTTATATATATAGTATATAGTGCATTTATAGTATATGTATATAGTATATAACTACAGTAAATATACTGCTAATTTAGTAAATATACTAAATATACTGACATAGTATATTTATAGTATATACTGTATATAGTATGTTTATATATAGTATATAATATACTTATAGTGTATACTATATAGTATATAGTATATTTATAGTATATACTGTATATAGTATATTTATACATAGTATATAGTATACTTATAGTATATACTATATGTAGTATATAGTATATGTATACTATTTATAGTATATGTATATAATAACTAATTTAGTAAATATACTTGCAGGTATATGTGATACAAATTTATATACAGGTACAAAAGATACAGACAAGGATTCACAGCAATATTATTTGTGATTGCGAAAGGATGAAAATAATCTAAGCATTCATCAACAGAAAATGATGGTGTGCAAGCGTGTGTATTGGGAGCTAAAAAAAAAACACACCCGAGGGAGAGAGAGAGAGAGAGAGAGAGAGAGAGAGAGAGAGAGAGAGCCTCAAGGACTCAAAAGTGTCCATATTCTTTGATTCCTTTTATACAGTGCTTCCACACCAGCAGGGCAGATCCATGAGGTTAGAAATCAGGATGATTATTGTCTTGGAACAGCCCCAAAGGGATGGTTTTGGATGCTGATAATGTTAGCTCTTTTACTACTGTGGCATGCATGTGATTTTATTATAGCTCCCTGAGTCGTACTTTTTTGTTTGTTTTTTTGAGACAGGGTTTGAGACAGTCTTAGCTGTCTTGGATCTAGCTCTTGTAGACCAGGCTGGCCTCAAACTCACAGGGATTCACCTGCCTCTGCCTCCGGAGTGCCGGGATTAAAGGCGTGCGCCACCACCGCCTGGCTGAATTGTACTCTTATCTGTACTTTCCTGAAAGCTTTCTAGAATCTAATAAAATTTTAAAGAAATCAATATAAACTACATGTTAAATGACATGAATATATAATAATATATTCATATATAATAGAGATAGTAAATGTAAATAAATTAAAAATGTAGCTGAAATATTTGTGGTTGTCTTTAGTTTTTTTTGTGTGTATACCTGTGAATATACATTAGTGCATAGCTGCATATATAACATGAAAGCACACATGTGTACATACATGAGAGCATATCTGTCCACATACATGAAAGCACACATATACATACAATACACATGGGAGTATACATGCACTTAGAAGTCCAAGATCACCTTCAAGTACCTTTAATCCATTACTGTACCCCATTTTTTTTTTAGTGTTTCTCACTGAACCTGAAGCTCATTAATTTAGCTAGTCTGGCTGGCCACTATGCTTCGGGGTCCTTCTATCTCCCTCAGTACCTGGTTACGGTTGTGTGACATCATGCCCAGCATTTAGCATGGGTTCTGGAGATTTGAATTCAGGCCCTCATTCTTGTGTCTATCAACCTACCGGGTGAATCATCTCTTCAGCCCCTCTTCTTTTCCCCCCCCCTCTCTCTCTCTCTCTCTCTCTCTCTCTCTCTCTCTCTCTCTTTTAAATCTACTTAACTTGTCTTGGTCTGCATTGGATAAATATAAGACTGGGAATAAGGTAGCCATCATGAAGAGGGTTGCATTGGGCCCGGAGCCAGATGGATGCATATTTGTGTATGTATGGATGAGCAAGAGCAAGCCCTGAACCTGGTTAACGATTTTATATATCATGTTCTAGCTGCAAGGGTCTAATAGCTTTTTTAGGAAGGAGAAGAAAGTGCTGGAAGTGCTGTTTTAAGAAGTGGACTTTGTAGCATATGTTGAGATATGTACACACATATTAGTTAGAATTGACTTAGTGATAGTCATGTTCCCGGTTGTAAATGACAAACCTGTTTACAGAAGTAACATTATTTTATATTTCTTTCTGTCTTCATGGTTAACCCTCTACCCCATTACAGTAGATATTATTACTTATGAAGACCACGGAGAGGAGACAATGAGTGCCATGTGATATGGAACTGGATTAGAAGTAAATAAAAAAATGTTCTAGAAAATATAAAAATATATTTTATAAAAATATAAAAAAAAATATAAAGAGAATTATACCATCAACCTGCTACTCATTTTAAAATCTCTCGTTAAACCCACACACAAGGTATTTCATTAGCCCAATGAAAACTCTCTATGTCAAAGCAATCGCCAGTCTTATAGGCAGTGGTAAAGGACACACCAGCAATGACAAGGGACAAGGAGTAAGTGCTGACTGTCATGAAAGTTTACAATGGATTTTTTAATTTAATAAGACTTCCTAAAACAAGCCGGGCGGTGGTGGCGCACACCTTTAATCCCAGCACTCAGGAGGCAGAGGCAGGCGGATCTCTGTGAGTTCGAGGCCAGCCTGGTCTACAAAGGGAGTTCCAGGACAGGCTCCAAAGCTACAGAGAAACCCTGTCTCGAAAAACCAAAAAAAAAAAAAAAAAAAAAAAAGACTTCCTAAAACAGATACAAGTATTGAGAAGTACCAAGTTATTTTCTGTTCCGTGATACGACCGTCTTTCTAGAGACTCAATACAACGAAGCGAAAATAAATTGGAATAAAAGATTTAGACAAATTAGCCTTTCCCCTCCTGTTCACACCTAACATTGTCTTTAGAATCCATCAAAGTCCCCGAAGCCGGCAGTGAGAGGAGGCAGCACACACTCTGGAGCCACAGGGAACAGCCTCAAATTACCAGTCACTGGACTGATGAATTTATTTACCCATTATTTACTCAGCAGATGCTCATATATCTGCCACCATGCCCCCAGCCCCTCCCTCCAAAAGCAATCCGTGTCCTGAGTTTGCTGTTTGTCTCTCCATACCCTTCTATGCAGCTATAGGAGCACACTCCAACACTCGGACTCTGAAGCCAAACACTGTGAAGCCAGAGAGCCCCAGCCACACTTGCAATCCAGGGCACATGGGGTGCTCACCACACCTAGTGCCTGTTCCCCTCTCCTTCCATGGTACAGGAGTCTTAGCCCTGTTCATGGCTACTCACTTAAAAGCTTTATTTTGCCATCTTCCTTGCAGACAGATGTGTAACATGAAGTCCTGCTTGTTGGGGGTTTCTGTCCTGCTCAATTCCCACAGTTGGTAAATCCCAAAGAAAATCAGACAGAGGTCTACTTAAGTTATAAACTGATTGGCCCATTAGCTCAGGTTTCGTTTTAGCTCTTATAACTTATATTAACCCATTATTCTTATCTATGTTAGCCACATGGCTCAGTACCTTTTCCAGCAGGGCAGGTCACATCCTGCTTCTTTGGTGTCTGGACAGGACTGCGGAAAGAGCTTCCTTCTTCCCAGCATACTTCTGTTCTCATTGTCCCACCTCTACATTCTGTCTGGTGTTCTGCCTATACTTCCTGCCTGGCTACTGGCCAATCAGCGTTTATTTAAAACAAAATTGACAGAATACGGATTTGTCCCGCATCATAGATGTGACCATACAACAAAGCCTTGGAATTTAAACCAGCAATATACAACATTTGCTCATGTTCTTCCCACACTCCCTGAACATGTTAGGAACAGGCAAACAGTGGTATCAGTTGGCTCCTGGGTTTCAGGGATATGATGGTGATTTTGAGATGGAAACTTTACACTAAAGATTCACCAAAGCAGCATAAATCCCTTGGTTCCCAACGCCGCTGTGCCATCTACTTACCTCTAATTTCATGTGAAGAAGAAGTATTCTTTTATCCTAATTAATCCCCTGTATGCAAGCTCTACTGGGCTAACTGAAAATGTTGAACAACTTTGAATTGCTCACAGTTCAGCATGGAAGTGAAGTGATTACAACATGACATTTGACATGAGCCATGAGACTGAGAACACAAAGCAGATGAGGCCACCGAGGGACAACAAGGGTTGTGAATGTCACACTTCATCTGAGCTCTGAAGCAGGCACGGACTGAGAAGCACCAGTTCTCAAAGTACCTCTTCTCCGGGCTTCCTCGGCAACATCCCCCCAAGTGTCCTCCTGCTTCCTGGCTGATTATTTTTGGTTTCTTCTTCTGTGCCAGCTGATGAATGCTGACCTTCGTCAAGCTCTCTTAATACAGTCTCTCTAAATGCTTCTCTTCACTGTTGTGAATGGCACCTCAGCACCAATGACAGCCAAGTCTAGCCCTCTCTTCTGAGCTCTGGACTCATGGTTCATTTCCTACTTCCCTGCTCCACCTGCATTTCAAACTGCTTATGTCAATTGTGAGTTCTCTCACAGCAAAGGTTACCATCATCTACGCAGTCGTTCCAGCCAGAAACTTGAGTCATACCTCACACCTCCCACACCCGCTTTGTCACCAAGCCTGTCCATGGACTCCGGAGACACCAGGTCTCAGATCCAAAGTCTTCTCTCCATCCCTGTGCTGGCTCTGTAGAGCATGTGTCTATGAACCTCTCTCAAACCCTCCACTTGCTCTGTAGACCACAAGAACCCCTCTCTATTCCTCCACTACACTGTAGATCATGAGTCTATGAACCTCTCTCAAACCTTCCACTTGCTCTGTAGACCACAAGTCTATGAACCCCTCTCTATTCCTCCACTACACTGTAGACCATAAGTCTATGAACTCTCTCCCTCCTTCCACTAACTCTGTAGACCACAAGTCTATGAACCCTCTCCATCCTTCCACTAACTCTGTAGACCACGAGTCTATGAACCCTCCCCATCCTTCCATTAGCTCTGTAGACCACGAGTCTATGAACCCTCCCCATCCTTCTACTCGCTCTACAGACCACGAGTCTATGAACCCTCCCCATCCTTCCATTAGCTCTGTAGACCACGAGTCTATGAACCCCCCCATCTCACTCCTCTAGACCACGTCTTGAACCCTCCCCCTCCTTCCATTAACTCTGTAGACCACGAGTCTATGAACCCTCCCCATCCTTCTACTCGCTCTACAGACCACGAGTCTATGAACCCTCCCCATCCTTCCATTAGCTCTGTAGACCACGAGTCTATGAACCCTCCCCATCCTTCTACTCGCTCTACAGACCACGAGTCTATGAACCCTCCCCATCCTTCTACTCGCTCTACAGACCATGCCTCTGTGAACCTCTCTCCTTACCACTGGATACTTCCTAACTGTATTGCAGTTGGCGAGCACCATGCCTGCAGCAGCAGCAGCCATGTGAGCTCCTCAGAAGCACACCCCGCCGCCTAAGCATCTTTTACCAGATTGCTTTGAATTGAAAACTTTCCAATGTTTAGTGGGAGGCACTGGCATCATCTGCCCATCCCACCCTCTGCCTTACCCTCCCCCCCCAACTCATCTCTGCAGTCTATTTGTCATGTGACCCTGGCTCTTCTCACTTTCAGTCTGTTCTCCCTATGAAGAAAGGTCTTTGCAGAACTCCCCCTGATCATCTCTGGCTTTGTTTCAGATCTCAGCCTAATGTCACTTTCTCAGGACGGCTTTCTTTTTCCTCAAATCCAGATCACATCCCTCCGTTTCCTCCTGGGTAGCTCCAGCTTGTTTGTTTTTCCAGCTGTTGGTGACTTCTGCTTGATTCTCAAAATTCATTCTCCCCCTCTTGGGTCTCAGTAGCTTTCTCTTAGGCACCCAGTCACTCCGATAAAGCTGGTTTGTCTTTAGCTCCAAGATGTAGCCATGTGCCTGAATCCCAGCCAACGGGGAAACGAAAGAGCACAATGGAACACATCGGGAGTTTCCCATCAAGGGATGGGAATTACAGTCTTCATACCCCATGGGTTGGAAATGTGACCCTAAAGCCCAGAGATGGAAATTTAGGTTTGTTATGGGCATTGGAGGATGGGATTGGGAGCAGCTCCTCTGTAGGAGAAAACTATTCAAACCCATTTAACTAATGGATTTTATAGCTATTTGTTACAGTAGAGAAGGTCGCTGATGGGTTTTAAGAGGACCAGAGCCTCATAGTAGCATAGCCAATGTCAAAGGTGCCCTGTTGGTGGTATGCAACCTCTAGGGGCCACAGCACTGAAGGACAAAGGGTTTTTTTTTTTTTAAAGTACTTTTTGCTTGCAAAATAGAATGGTCACTACCAAGAGACCACAACCAGCCTACAAAGTCTGAGGAAATAAAACACAAATGAGGTATGCAAAGGGGCGTGACCAGAGAGGAAGAGGAAAACCCAAGACTTGTTAGTCCCCAACTGTGGAGGAGGAGAGAGGTGAAAGGGGGGGGGGAGCATCCACTGTTGCCAAGGTAGAGAAAGGGACACTGCTTTTGCAAGAATAAAATCCTCATCCTCTATGTATTAACATGCATGTTTGGGGCTGGAGAGATGGCTCAGTGGTTAAGAGCATTGCCTGCTCTTCCAAAGGTCCTGATTTCAATTCCCGGCAACCACATGGTGGCTCACAACCATCTGTAATGAGGTCTGGTGCCCTCTTCTGGCCTGCAGATATACACACAGACAGAATATTGTATGCATAATAAATAAATAGATATTTTAAAAAAATGCATGTTTATAAGTATTTAAATAAGCAAGGCAGAATGAGGGATAAAGAGCCAAGGCTGGAAGCCGGTCTATGTAGGATCTGTGCAGATTCTGTCAAGTTGCTTTGGTTTTGCATGCACAGATCTCATTTGTAAAGTGGGTAATCCTCATGCTGACTTAAGATGATTGCTACAGCGATTATATGAATAAATCAAATTGAAAGCACATTGAACACTGCACATGGTAAGTCCTGAGTGTGAGGGTTTTTTTGTTTTTGTTTTTGTTTTTAATTATTGCGACTCGTTACAATGTATTTAAGGAAAAAGTTTGAAGAACCAAGTGGGCACAAAATATTTTGGGTGACTAAATATTCAGAAGGCAGCAATAGTCAGGAAGCCTTGAAATGATCACCCATTGGTGACACGCACTAAAGCTGCATTCTTCTGTCTGAAGAATGTAGACAAAAATCCACAGCCACTCAGGCACTATCTTGAAAGCTACAATGTAGCCAGGGACTAGGCTGCTCCTTCAGCCAGTAGAGCAAGCAGAGTGTATCTGGTTCCCATCCACGGTCTACCATTCTTCCCGGTGCACCTCACCTCTGGTGAGCAGCACTATGCCTACCTAGCTGGGAAGAATGGCACAGCCGAGTCGGGGAGACTATGTGTGAACCCCTCCACCTGTTGTACTAGCGTGTTAGCCTGGTCCCTTGCTCTGGCTTTTTGCCAGGCAATTTAAACATCTTGTTTTCCCAAGTCTTTCTGGGGAATGGTCTCTGGGTCAGCCTAACTAGCTATGTGTTTGGAGGTTAATTGCTCACACCTCACAGACTGGTTACCCCACAGCAGGTAAGAAAATCTGCGTGACAGGGTTTTCAGTGGTGGATCACTTTTGCTTCACACATTTTCTGGTTTGTAATTGATTTTTTATATTATTAAATTATTAAGAATATTATTATGTTTATATATAAATATGTATTTATATATTAATATATATTATCTAAAAATTAAGAAATTTAAATATGACTCAGGAGACACCGTAAAAACTGATAAAAAGCACTGTGGCTGCCAGGAAAAACAAAAACCGAACCTCTGCTCATACAAGGCCGATTCAACAGTACTTTCTCTGGTGGAGGTCCTCAAGACTCATCCTACTGAAATGGAAATGGCAGCTTTCATTTCAGGATGGCTTGGTTTCACTCTTTAGTCTGGGGCTGCTTTTGTGGATCGAGAACTCGCCCCTTCTCCTTTCTACTCCCTGCTTCTCCGCTCACATAACAGAGGACCGGCTGTAGTCAGATCTGTGGCTGGGTTGCTTGCCTGCTTACCTGCTTGCTTTCTCTTTCTTCCTCCCTCCCTACCCGCTTCCCTTCCTGTCTTCCTAGTCGCTTCTTTAATGGCGGGACAGATCAGGAGACTGATAAGTCTCACGTGACAGTCCACCTGGGTCCTTCATGGCATCCACTTCCACATAGTGCCGAGGGGCCCCAGGTGTCTCCAGGCCACTTCAGAGCAGATCTGCCATACCGAGTCCCGTAAACACGTTATTATCATCTTATATTTTCCCTCTGAAAACCTAGCAGGCGCCATCTTTGTTTAACTCCTGTGTCTCAACATTTCAAGTGGATTTACCATGAGGCTGGTGTGCTGACCATAGGAGCTGTCCCTAGACAATGGGGCTGGGGTGGGCATCCAGCAACCGTGTATTTTATAGTTTTTCCTAAAGAGGACTCCACATTTGAAGCTCCAGGGCCTATGAAAATATCTTCAGTCACATCTCAGGACTACAGAGCCTGGATTTTCTTCCTCTTGTTAGTAATTTTGAATCCAGTTATGTTAACTTTTTAGCCTTATTTTGTTGTTTAACATCAGATTAACATTGTTTACATCTATAGGATTAGATTACCATATACATTGCTTCACATATAAGAAATAAACGTTCCTAAATGTGAGCTGCCATCAGTACTGGCTTTGTGTGAAGAGGCTCTGGAACGTTCTAAACCCCATCTCAGGCAGGCATATACACCTAGGAAATGAAACCTGTATACAACCCGTTCTACTAGCTTCCCATGTTTAACCAATGATACAACTTAATTCTGAGCGTGACACCTGCGGTTAGGTCACCTCTTCAGCAAGGTGCCACGTGTCCAGCTGCTGGCTAAGGGTGCCTTAGCTGTGCCCGGGGTTCCAGGAGCTCTTGGAGCCTCGCCTGCCTTCCTTCCCAACCCTTCTCTGTCAGAAGACAGTCCACCTAGGCTGTGCCTAGACCCAGAGATCATGCATCTCATCGGTGGCGATAGTTTTGAGTGGGGCACCTATTAAATGCTTGCGAACTGCAGGTGGTCATGTACTTTGGGCCTCAAGTCCCCTCCAACACCTCGCGCCCATCCGATGATTGGGGAGCAGAATGCGGCTCAGCAGGAGCTGTTGGGTGTGGTGGGATGGGGATGGAGAGGGATGGGACATTGCCCACTTTTCTCTTTCTCCCTTCGGGGACGTGCCATCTTAGCGGGGCTGGATCCTGGGTCCCTGGGGCGGCCCCAGAGGGCGGGAGGCCGGGGAGGAGGCGCCCGACGCATCCGCCGCCGCAGGAGGCGGAGCGCTGCACCTGGCGCCCGGTCCTCCAGCTCAGCCCTGAAACGGGTCCAGCCGGTCGCGAGCGAAGGCAGCGGCGGCGGCGAGGCCGGGCCCAGGACTCGAGCGGGAGGAGGAGCGGACAGAAGGTCGCGCAGCGGCTGCGCCAGGCCACCGTCGCTCGCCCCACCCGGCTCGCATCCAGCCGCCGAGCCTGCCCGCCCGCCCGCCGCTGCAGCCCCGGGACAGGAGCGAGCCGCCCGACCGACATGCTGCGCTCTGGCCCGCCCGCCGCCGCCCTGGCGCCCCGAGCCGCCGCCCCGCACCCCGGGGACAGGGCTCCCCGCGTCCCGCGCAGCTGAGCGCCGCCAGGTGAGTGGGCCGGCGCCACCCGGGCTCCCGAGCCTCCGCCGTGCACCTGCTGCGGGGTGGGCGCCGCCCGGCTCCCGAACCTCCGCCCGCTGCCCGGGCGCCGCCTGTCATCCTCGGGGTGCCGGGCAGCGGCGCGGCGTCCCCCGCGCTGGCAGCACTTCCGCAAACGTAATTGGAGTCGGGAAAACAAAGGCGCTGCCCGGGAGCCCTTGCCCGCCGCCCCAGCTGCAGCAGAAGGTGGGGGCGAGGGTGGGCCTCTCGGGTCCCCAGGCTCGTCTCAGCCCTGCCTCACTGTCGCCCTGGAGGTAAACATCCCCGGGAGAGGGGGGAGGCGACAGTGTCCCTACGGCCGGCCGGTGACAGGGACCTGGCCCCTGAGTGGCAGGAGGAAACTGACATTGTCTGCCTCCCACGGAAACAAACACGAGGGGCTCACACCTCTTCCCCGGGCTGCTACCTTCCTAGGAGAAATGCCTGCGTCGTGCGTGCTGACTAGCTTCAGCTCGGCATACGTCCCTTCCTAAACCGGGGTTACCAGGTACATTTCCATCTTAGGAGGGTGAAGAATTCAGATGTGGCCCCTCCCCCTCTCTATACCCCATCTACGTGGTCTCGCCTTGCCCGTGGGTTATTACCCTTGAGTCTGACTCGCTGTGCGTTTTGCTTTTCCCACATGCCTGCGAAACGACAAACCTTTCCTTTCATTCTAAAGCATTTAATACGTACTTCTACATCCACCAGAACATACCTGCCGATCCGTCGTAGAAATAACCTTGTCTGGAGTTGAAGACCCAACTGGTGTCTACATAGTTTTGTGTTCTTGGGTTGTTACATCATTCCGGGCCGCGGGTTTCTCCCATGTAGAAAGAAGATGGATGGATAGTGTAGCAGCCACATTTCCTTTTGCTTTTCTGAAAGTTCACGATGTGATATTAGATGTAGTTGAAAGCAGGTAGCCTCCAGTTTAATGTTTGAAAGGAGGCGAACGTTTGGCAGGTCCGTGTACTGCGCAGAACATTGCTTTTCTCAGAGCCGGCGCTAGCCAGCTAAAGGTGTATGCATTATTGATGGTCTTGGGAAGAAAGCGAGGAGGACAGAGTCCTCTGCATTGGGAGGCTTGGCTCTGATACTCAAAACTACTTGTCATTAGTATCTGTGGAAGATTTCTCAGTTAGTGATGGGGAAGGGCGAATGGCCCTTTTCACAGGTTACTTAGGAAAAAGTTGAAACATTGTTAATGAGCTCAGCAAGACACACTTGGGGGAGTAAAGAGAGTCTTATTTCTATAATGAACTAAAATTATTAAGTATTTTGTAGTTACTTATTTCCCAGGCCCTCTCTCTATAAAGGTAAATATAAAACAGGAAGGCTGCTTAAAAAGACTACACAGGACAAAATAGCACATGTTTGTTGGTGTGGATATTGGATCACCAATTCTGTCCACCGTACACACACACACACACACACACACACATGTGCACGCGCACACATGTATATATATAAATCTTCTGCAGTATCAATAGCTATTCTTTTTAAAGCTACCACCCTGAAGAGTTAATTTCCAAATCTCTGTACTGGTGTCTGATCCCTAATTTTTATGCACCATGAAAGGGAAGCTCAGAGAAGTTATGCAACTTAGACCAACCACATACTCAATAAGAGGTGGAGTTAGATTTGGCCCGTGCTTCTGGCCTCAAATCATAGGAAATTTCCACATGGTGTCCCTCCCTGCTCAGGATCTATTAAGTGTCACCATCTACCTAGATGCTTCCCTTTGCTCCTTGCCTTTAAAAGTAAATTTTCTTTCAACACACGTGTATTAAACATGGTACCGCTTACCCATACAGAACAATCTATGTCTTGATAATGCATATAAATTTGTGAATCTATAGCGTTTTCCCCATGTATTCTTACCGCTTTTGAATTTACAGGGAGTGGTAAACCTTATTGCCAAAGATGAATTGAGTATTAGATCAATAGGTTCTTAAAGTTTAGTTCTGATCTTCAGCGAATCTTTAGAGTTCGTCCAGCAGGGAAATCGAGAAATGCGACGCCTGCGTCTGCTAGCTGCACTGGTGTGTTGGGGTAAGAAAACTCAAAGCATATCAAGTGAAAAGGCAGATTGCAGACCAGATTTATATTCATTTACCGAAACATCAGTATGGGCACATATGGGATTGCTTGGCCTCAGACTGTTGAGTGTAGCTACCTTACAGCGGCGGGGGAAGAGATAAAGTGGTACTTTTTCTTTCGACCTTGGAAAGTAAAATATGGGTTAACAATTGGGAAAAAAACACACGTTCTTTTGTTATATAAACTAAAAGGGGAAAAGAAGAAGGGAAATACTTCACTTAAGAGAAGACTGGATGCATCTAACCGTCACATACAGTGGTTTTAAGAAAGAAAGATGACGTCAGAGGCAGAGATGTTCTGAGGGTGGCCAACTGCCCCTTCCCAACATTGGCTGTGACATAGTCTACAACCTGCTGGCTTTCATGCAAGAAGAATGCTTTGGAACATCACACTGGCATGTCAGAATTCCTTTCTACTAGGTCTTGCTTGTGACTACAAAGCAGAGGGACAATTTTGTTTTCTCTCTTGGTGGAGTGAATAGGTTGATGGGAAGAGTCAGTTTGCCTGTTGTGTCACCTCAGGAAAATATGGCATCAGAGAGGCCTTCAGGTTCCGTAGTGACATTTCAGGAACAGCAAGTCATCACCCAGTTTAGCCCGACGCATGCTGTGTATTTGGTAACACTAATGCAGCCCCACAGTTCTCCCTACTCTTGTATTAACTAATGTGTAGAACTCTTAAAAGCCAAAGCATTTTCCTGCTCAGAATCAGAAATCCAAAGCAAGACACATTCACCCTTCAGATTCAAGGAGACATACCACTCTCTCGTGTTTTCTGTGTGAAGAAGACCTCAATGATCTTGGTTCATTAGGATGCAATGTTACTATAATGCTGCCTGGCAGAGGAGTTCCTTGTAAAGTTGCTTTGTACAGGAGCTGTTCTGGCTGTTATAGGCAATGTGTAGCATTCCATTTGAGGTTTTCATTGTGTTTCAGGCAGAAAGAAGTCTGCCTGTTGTCGGGGTGACCAAGCACAAAGAACCACCCTGGTTAAGGCCAGTTTGGGTAAAACTTTCGTCCTTAGGTGGACCGTTCATGGCATTTCCTCGGGCACAGTACTTTTAGGTTGTGATGTGACTTTGGGGCAGTAAACACACTTCAGGGGCTCCACCTGAAACATTCCCTTTGGGTTTGTAACTCCTCCTTGTTTTGTTACCCAGAGCTAGCTGTCTGGGTATTCAGTGTCCTGGCCTTCAGTGTGTGAACACAGCTTTTGTGCGTCTTGCCTGTTTCCTTGACTCCTGACTAGCAGGTTATCCGATATTTAGACTCACTGGTGCACCGCCCTTCCTTTGTAGCTGGTTGGGCCTCTGTATCTGAAAGATGTGCATTACTTTGGAAAACGGCATAGTCTCAATTCATTCGACTTTTGGGTACTAGCAGAGTCCTTTGCTGTGGCAAATGATGTTTGATTTGTTGGTGCAAAGGCCAAAAAAAAAAAAAAAAAAGAAAACAAAAATAAATATTTAAAATGTAGAACCCAAGCCTTGAATTTGTGTCTGCTATAGATATTACACTCCTAATTACTACTTTGTATCTCTAAAGCCTCTCTCTCTCTCTCTCTCTTCTAGTTACGACTTTGTATTTCTAAAGTCTCTCTCTGTCTCTTGTAGTTACTACTTTGTATCTCTAAAGTCTGTGTGTGTGTGTGTACACACGCGCGCGCGCGCACACACACACACACACACACACACACACACATCCCTGTCTTCACCCAGTAAGAGCTAAACCTGCATAGCCTGCTGTGTGTCGTCCACATAGCCTTCTGCTTTGGTTCAGTAAAATGTAGGCCTGACTGAGCTGTAGGTGGTGCTGATGGAGCTAAGAGCATGCCCAGCTTTGGCAGTAAGGAAAGGCGCGCACTGTTGCTTACAGCTGGTGGCTCTGCCGCATTTTAGGATGGGGTGGGGTGGGATGAAATAATGGAGCAAAGATGGAAGATGCAATCTACTAGAAGAGCCATGATCAGGAGATGTGCAGGGAAGTGAATTAGGAGGCAGGGATGGTTTTTTTTTTTTTTTTCCATTTCCTCTGAGTGTGTTCCAGAAGGGAACATAATTCAGGGAATATCTGTAATTAGAAAACAGGGGAATCCAACTCTGAATGGTGGAAGAAATGCATGAAAGTATTTTGAGCTGTCTGAGCTGCAGGAGAATGGGAGGGAAGCTGGGAACCCCATGAGTCAGCTGTGGCCAGAGGGAGGCTGCTGTGGCTTTGATGGGGAGACAAAGGAGAACTAGAAAGAGGAACTGTTGCTGCCTGGACTAGCCTGATTTGTGGGTGAGCCCTGCCAAGGGAAAGTGACTGACGAGTCTGGACCGGTTCCCTCCTGTGTGGGAAGCCTCCACTCTTCGGTCGGGTCCCTTTAGCTCTCCATGTGTTCAACTCAGCACCTTAGGTTGGGCCCAGGACAGAGCTTGCTCACACACAGCAAAACACAAATTCCCCACACGAAACACAGAAATCCGGAGCGAATAACGTGGCAACCCTACTGTCTATGCCGCTAAAGAGGTCCCTGCTCTTGGCAAACACGGTTTGATGCCGAGGCTCAAGCTCCTGGGGCTGTTGGACAGTGAGTGACTCTTCAGGTTGTCCATGGTGATGTCTGCACTGTGTTAGTTGACAGATGTGCCTGAAAGTCGCCTTTGTCATGGGAGTTTAATGACTAGACTTCATTTTCACACTTGAAAAGAGAATATATATATATATATATATATATTACTATTTTCCAAGTTATGATGTTTCATATTAATGGTGTAAGATCTTCTCCAATTGCAAAGCCCTTGGGACGGGCCCTTTGAATGTTTTTTTTTTTTTTTTCAGGTGGCACAAGGCATCTCTAAGCAATAAACATCAGTTTGGCAAGCCCCTATGATTGTCCGCCATCTCTAGGATCAGGGGTACCTCGAGTGTCACTTAGATGCCTTGTGTTTAAAGCAGAGCAAATGTATTTGAAAAGTGGTAAATGTTCATTAAAGAACAATCTAGCCACTCTAAGGGGAAGCAGCCCTTGGAGGCCTGATTTCATCACCCACAGATAACCCTTATAGCAGTTCCATGTTTCTTCAAGTCTCATCCTAAAATACATCTTATGTGAACACCACAGATTTATAGATAAAAACTGACATGGTACATAGGGTTTGTTCTGGTTTTTGTTTGTTTGTTTGTATATGTTATGTTTTACGTTATGTTTTTCCATGATATCGGTATATGATTCTAATTTTCCCTTATACCCTAATTTATTCCTGCTTTGCATTGCTTACTGTGCAAACCATTGCATTGTCTACACTGAAACTGTTGCTTTCCAGAAAAATATGCACTTTTGTTTATGGTGAATTCGCATGCTTGCCAATCCTCATCTTCACCAGCATTTCACAAGGTACTGCTAGGATTATATATTCAAACGTCTTCTCTTTAGCACACTAAGTAATAAACTCTTGCTGAAGGTTATTAGATCATTAGAATTGATAGCATGCGATCCTTCTCAGTGATCAGAACTTGAACAGCACAAGAAGCGGCTAGACAATTTTAGATGACACGTGGGATGTGCTCAGAGCACACACACTTCCTTTTTAAAAAAATATTTCTTATTGCTTATTTACTTTATTTTATGTGCACTGGTGTGAAGGTGTCAGATCCTCTGGAACTGGATCTTCAGACAGTTGTGAGCTGCCATGTGGGTGCTGGGAAATGAACCCGGGTCCTCAGGAAGAGCAGTCAGTGCTCTTAACCGCTGAGCCATCTCTCCAGCCCCCCCCCCACACTTCTTTTAGACTATATAAATATACTATACTTATATAGTATAATTATACTTAATATATAAATAAATTAACTATACTAATAATGTATTTAGTAGACTCAACTAAAAAGGATTGGTAAAAAGTTCATGAGCATAGAAAAATTTAAATCTTAATATCTATAATCTGGTTAAATTATAATTTTCCCAAAGGTGTATCCGAAGCAAGTACTTTGGGTATCACGTTCTTCCTGTGGAGAGACGTGCTTTCTTTAACCCTTCACATTCTGATACCAGTAGCCACATGATGACATCAGCCTTGTAATGAATAATCACTTATTAAGAATTCAGTGTAAATATTCTATTAGTCTATGCCTAGCATAGTTCTGTGAGTGGTTATGCGACTGTACCTGAACTTGTTTTTACTTTCCAGTGATGATAGTTTTTGTGTGTGTGTGTGCGTGCTCTTGGATCCATATTTCTACAATGTTTATATTGACTTTTTCCTTTTCTGAGAATATTGGGCTGGGAACTCCTTGTGCAACTCTGGCTGAAAGAATTCATTTAGCTAGTTTTCCAAAGCAACCTGTCAGTTACTCAAACTGGACAGTACTTTGTCTTTTTCAAAACTTACTTTCATTTTATGTAAATTATCTCAGTGGTATAATCAACAATTATTTATTAAAGGAAAATATTCTATAAAACATTAAACAATTGCCTCAATTCCAACTCCTAAAAATCCTTTTCGATTTCCATAAAAGATTTTTAAAGTCATTTTTATTTGCGGTTTACTGACAACCAAACTTATAGTCAGTCACTGGGACTGTAGTGTGAGTGGAGACAACAGCCAAATGAGCAGTTGGCCCTTGACTGGGGATGGGGGTCAAGCTCATCTTCCCTGTCCTCCCCTCCCCCTCCCCGCCTACAAGTTCTGTTGCTATGAGGAAATGGGAGGGGGGACTGAAGCCACCAAATTCCCAGAACTCCCCCCCCCCCCACCACCACCACCATCACCACCAATGTGTGACACATTTGTTTAAGGCTTTCAGAGACCTCTGATCATAACAGTGGTACTTGGAGGAGGCAATCAGTGGGGTTCCCTCGGGCCGTGCTGAGGGGCTAAGTAGAATCCTGAGTCTGGGAGCTTGCCTTGGTGAGATGCATTGTTGGCACCTTGGCATATCAAGGGGAAAGGATTTCCCTTTAAACACCGCCTGCCCAATCATCCTGGTCCTTTGCACTGTGAGCTGAGTAACTGGGCACTCCTATTTGTAATGTTATTTCCTTGAGGAAGTGGTTTCTAAGCGTCAGCGCAGTGGCTATTGCCACCCCTGCCTATTCGCTTGGGTGGCGCAACACACACAGTGCCATTGCCACCGGGCTGGTGATTGTGGTTGAGGAAGAGATCAATACAATTTGCTTCCCCTTTACAAAAGCCCCGGAATTCCTCTAAGTCGCTACATTGTATATCTTCTAAACAAATAAACACACAGGCTCAGACCCGAGATTTCTCTGGAGCTTCTGTTGCACTTTTCCATCGGAGAAACGGGAAAAATAGAAATATGTTTCCTTGCAAAGGCTCTTCATCTCTCGTGGGATCGTCTCTTGTTCTTCCTGCCAGGCTTGTTTTACGAGGGGATAGTTATTTGAAAGAAGGTGATGAGAGTCCAGCTTCAAATTTATATTCCATCCGGGCGGTGGTAGCACACGCCTTTAAGACCAGCACTCGGGAGGCAGAGGCCAGCTTGGTCTACAAGAGCTAGTTCCAGGACAGGAACCAAAAGCTACGGAGAAACCCTGTCTCGAAAATAAAAAAAAAAATTATATTCCAAGATATTCTAAGATACCTACATGTAAACTCAGCCAGACGCCTAAAATGCATAGTTGGGGATCCGTTTGACGATCTGAAGGAAATGAGCTGTAATTTCTTTTTAATTGATATTTGTTTCTCCCCATAAAGCAAAAATTATGTGACTGTTTGTCTGCTCCCGTTGTCCTCTTAGCAGATTGGAGAGAACTGTTAAAGATTTCAAGCCCTTGCTTTCAGATTTGTGATGTCACAAATATGCCAAATGCTTCTTTTTAAATGAGCAGCTATTTTGGGGCCTGAAGACGTGTCTTCTTCCAGTCTGTAATTCAAGGGTGTTCTCTGAGAGCCAGAACCCCATTGCCACTTTCTAGGCAGTGGACGAGGAAGCTGATGTAGCATCATGGGTAAAATGCCAGCCTAGTTCATGGGGGATGCCAGGTAGATCTAGAATGTACACTTGAGAAGATTATGTTTAGAATAACTGGGAAGTTGATAGGATATCATGGGCTAAAACTGCAGCAGCCACTCCGCCACTTCTAATGGTTGCTTCTGAATGAAAAAATTGCTGTTTCCACGCGTAGTTTCAGTTAAGTCCTAAGACCCTCTGGTTGGCTTAGGTTGGCGTTTTCATCCTCATCTTACCAAGAGGCAAAGGAGGGTTACAGAGACATCATCTTATCAAAGCCAGAATAGCTGGGATTGCCCTGTGCTGTTTTCTAAACTTAATCTCCGATCACAAACCTTAAGGAACACGAAGAGCCTATATCGCCACTGGGAATAGCCAAGTGACAGACGTAAAGGACAGTATGTGATGTAGGAGGTCCCTTTCTACCGGGTCTGTAGTCTTGTGGGTAGGGAGGAGAGTCGTGGAAAGACAGCAAGTGGGACTGTCGGTAAACCATGTCCTAGCTCAGGCGTGAGAACCGCGTGTGCAAAAATTAAACGGAGGAAGGCGAGGGACGGCGTCCCCGAATGAATCCGTTTCCTGGCGCTAACAACGGCTGCAATCGGGCACAGTTTACAAGCTACCCTTAGTCCTAAAACATTCTAGCACATCCTATAGATCCTACTCAGTCTATAGACCCTGCTGAAATAAAAGTTCAGACGGTAGAATGTTTGCAAAGTCCCAGTGTGGCCTTTCTACTCCCTGCCTCATTCCAGCAGAGGTTTGCCCTTGCTCTCTGCATAGGGAAGCCCCGCATGTTCCTGCCTATCCCCTGCACAGGGCTAAGGTCTAGTGCGCACCATCTCACTCCCGCAGCGAACCCCTTGTTCTCTTGTAGCTGGAGAGACTGAAACTTTCCTGGGGCTTTGACGGCTGGGATTTTAGTCCCAGCCCGACTCAGGCCCCCCGGGATCAGAATCCCTGCCCTTCTCCTGAATGACTTCCACCTGTTTTAGCTTCATTGAGAAGCTCCCTCAAGGGCTTCACCTCCAGGCCCGCGCCTGCCTTCGCATTTGAAGCAGTGTGTTGGGACAGAGAGTGCTCCGTGTCTCTCTCTACTGGACTGGAAAGCAGGGACTGACTATACGGTTTCCACTGTGTAAACCATGGGCCCCAAAGTGCCTCTCCACTTGTCCATCTCTTGGTTGGTGCTCAGTGCATACCTGTTCGATTGAGAGAAAAGAAAGAACGACCATCTTTTCAGTCTTTAGTACTGCGTTTTGTGCTGTGGTGACCTTCAGGCTGGTATTCAAGCGTCCTGTAATCTGTCCTGGTTGGCAGCCACACCATACTCCGTAGCCCTGCTGTAAATTCTATAAGGAACCTGGGTTTCCTTTCATTTCCTATCCGGGAACTTTTCTCTCTCACCTTTGCCTGAGATAAGCCTTAACTATCGTTCAAGGTTCAATCTCAGTCTCGCTTCTGCCTGAGACAATCCCTGTCTTTCCTGAAAGATCTTGCTTCCATTTAAATCTCTCATTTTCTTTCCTTTTCTCCGTTTGTTATGCTCCTTTGTTGTGTGTGTGTGTGTGTGTGTGTGTGTGTATGTGCTTGAGTGAGCATATACATGTGTGCATGTGTGTATATGCATATGTATGTATGTGTATGAGTCCGTGTATGTGTATTTTTGTGTGTGCACGTGTGTATCGTATGTGCACATGCGTGTGCATGTGTATTGTATGTGCATATGTGTGTATGTGCATGCGCGTGTGCACGTGGATGTATGTGTGGATGTGCATGTGTTTATGTGTGTGTGTGTGTGTCATTGAACATGGTCCTGTATCACATGGGATTTTTGTCTCCTGCCACCATTTCTCAGACCTCAGAGTTTTCTGCTGGTGTCTTTGGCATCACCGATATATAGAATCATGCAATCTGTAAATAAGAGGACGTTGAAAATCCTTCATTTTCTTGTAAGCTCCTGTCTGAAGCATGAACTCTTTACTCGGGTTAGGTAGTTTGGTATTGCTCATTCATTACGCAATTGCTTCTATTTCGTTACTTTTCTCAAATGCCTCTTAACTCTTGACATTATTTAACGTTTCCCGAGTTTAAGGCTTATCTTACCTACTCCAAAGCATGAGTTTGAGGCAAGGACCATGCCTTCGACACCTTATTGAATAGCCGCACGGTACCATCTAGAAGTAGCACCCGGTAAGGGCACAGACAATCTGAAATTAGATCCATCTCTTCAGTTGGTTCTGGGTGTGTGTGAGCTGGGGCGGGCTGGCTGCTGTGCCTCGGTTTCCTTATCCACAGTAGGAAAGTGGTCACGTGTTGTTGAAATAGAAGCAGCGTGGCTGTGTCCTCCCCGCACCCGGCCGCCGGCATGGCTTAGCTTACGCCCCGAAATAATTACATGAAAACTGTAATCTTTTAAACACTGCTTGGCCCATTAACTTCAACCTCTTAACCCATTCCTAATCATCTATGTAGGCACCCCAAGGTGCGCTTACCGGGGAGATTCTAGCCTACGACCATCTTGAGTCGGAGCTTCATGGCGAGTGTGCCTCAGAGCGCTGGGCCATCCTGTCTGCCCGCTAGACAGGAGGCTGCTGTCTCTGAGCGGAGCTGCGTGCTTTTCTGAGCTCACTTCCTCTTCCTGTCAGCATACTATTCTGTTTACTCCTCCCACCTATGTTCTAACCAATTGGGCCAAGCAGTTTATTTATTGCTTATCCAATGAAATCAATAGATTGATATATGACACTCCCACATCAACGTGTACTCTAGGAAACTGTGGTGGAGAATGAGTTAAACCTCATGAAGCCATGACCGGTGTTTGTGCTGCGTTAGCGATAGTGATGGGGACCAGGCACTCTACTGCGAATTAATGGGTGAATACATCACCTTGGCGGAGCAACCCCACATTATGGATCTGTGTGTCTTCTCACAGACAGATTTTGGTCAGGGAAGGACTTTCCAGGAATGCTGGGGTGGCAGGTTCTGGGAGGAGCCTCAGTCCCTGTGCAGTGCTGTGCATGCAGCTGTTGTGCAGCTCTGGGAGCCGGAGCAGAGATGCTGAGAGCCTGGAGGGCCCAGCTGGAAATGTGAGGATGGGCATTGTCCCTTAGCTTGGCTCAGCCCTCAACGTCACAATGCCTCAGAAAGATGAGGAAGATTCCCAATCAGTCGTTCTCTGTGCTGTGTTTCAGTGCCTTGGTACTGTGGGCTCCTTTTCTTTTGTATTGGTTTTTCATGACGCTGGCTGATTGGGCAGTGGCTACTAAAGCAGTCCTGATCCCCAAAGATCTGTAGGATAGATATTGCATGTGTGCTTTTGAACACAGCTCTTCTGGAAAAAGCGAGGGGTTGAAGTGACTGCCCCGGAGCATAACCTCATGTGTATAAACATCAGGACTCTGAGGCTGGTTTGCTGTGCTCTCCCCTAGCCTTCTCTGGTAGCAAGGAATTGAAGCAGCCAGTGGCCGAGTTCTGCTTTCCGACTGAGGTTGCTCGAGGACATCTTGAATGGGTCAGTGACAGTTTACTAGGTAGAGCTGGCTCTCGGGGTTCAGGACATAGGTGTTTCCCAGCTTCTGCTCGGTTTCTGGGTGACACCGAGTCATGGTAGCAATGGCAGAAGAAACAGTTCTCTCCTGTGTTAACCAGGGGTATTACTCTCCTCCTTCACAGCTATGCCACCGCTACCCCGAATACACGCTGCCCTCGTGTTCATGAGCCTGACCTTGTGAAAGTCATGCCAAATCATGCCTCAGTTATAAAGCTGATTCTACCCGCCCCAGAGGTTTCATGCTTATAGCGTATGTTTATGGACAATATAGATTTGAGCCATTTTAATAACAAATGAAGGGAGCTATCTATTTTAGCAAGAATGATTTCACTGCCTCGCATCAATAATTCAGAAATCCCTGCTGTAGGAATGACGCGGTGTAGGAACTGGTAGGAGGCTTTGAGGGCTGTGTTAGGTTTTCACAGTGTGGTGCTGATTGCTGGCGTTGGAGTCTGCTGGGTGAGGAAACATTCAGCCTTCTAAGAAATAAACAAAAGCCAACCTTACACAGATTGCGCTCCTGTCCTCGGGAAGGTCTGTGTGTGATTTCCGTGTATAATGTCCAGGGAAGCTGTAAGGCAAGAGCTGTCTGTCTCAGAGAGGAGTTGGATGGATCTGTGCTGGCTGACCCAGAATTCACAAGATCTGACACAAAGCTCCATACACGACCGGCAGTAAGGTTAATTTCTCATGGTTCCAAAGGCCGGGGACTCGCAGGTCAAAGTTCCCAGTGAAGACTGCTTACTGACTTCAGTCAGCCATGTTCTTACTGTGTTCTTACCTCCCCTTTGCTCAGCAGGGGCCTTTGGGAAAGAGAAGCCTGTTCTGTTGTTGGATAGAGCTGTGATCTCTCAGGAGGACCCCTGTCCTGAGGCACTGCAGTGATGGCTAGGGCTTCAGCCTGGGGACTTGGCAGGGAGGTGCAAAGAGCTGCCATCTTGATAGCGCAGTGGCCCCTCACTGTGAACACACTAAACCTCAGGGCTGCTAACTGCAACGGTCAGATGTAATCCAATTCAACGTCCATTGCCTCGAGCAAATCTTCATTTTATTAAGATTTTTTTGTTGTTGTTTTTTTTCAATAGTTTCTCTTTTGGTAGACGAACGTCACCTTTTTAAATTTGGACATTGTTCCTGGCTTGGTTCTTTGCCCTTGGTCCCGAGGTTGTCACAGGTTTCTCCATGATTGCATTCTGTTTTCCTCAAAACCCAAGTAGGACATGAAAATATTGTCTGAAAACAAATATCTGGGCTGGGCCTAGCGCTGCGTGGCCTCAACCCCAGCATTTCGAGGGCAGAGTCACGTGGATCCCTGTGAGTTTGAGGCTAGTCTGCTCTACATAGTGAGTTCTAGCACTCCCACAACTATAAGGCCCTGTCTCAATAAAATAAAATAAGATAAAATAAAAACTAATGTCCTGGATTTAAACTAAAATAGTTTATTTATATTTTTAGATCGAAATTCATATAAATATTTCTGGCTGTGCCTTTCATATAGAAAAGAGTGAAGATCTGTAACGGGACATTTCCTTAGATTTTTGTTTTGTTTGTTGATTCTTTCTCCATTTTTTTAATGCTGGGGAACTAGTTAGCTATGACTTTTCTAGTGAGAGAAGCCTTACAGAGCTTATAATAAAAACCACTAGAATCAAGGGAAAGAGTGGCTGGGAAGTCGGTCACCAGGTCTGAAGTCCGCATCCTGCCATGGAAATTGTGTCTGAGCATTGGCCCGTCATGGGCTCTCTCCAGAGGCCTGGGTGCCCTCCTCTGACCTACTCGCCAAGGTCATAGCAGTCTTTGTTGGGGGAAAGGCCGCTCGCTCGTTCCCAGCTGCCCAGACCACGAAATAATTACCCAGAAACGATATTATTTGCAATACTGTTTGGCCAATAGCTTAAGCGTATTTCTAGCTAGCTCTTATATCCTAAACTAACCCATCTCCATTAATCCGTGAATCGCCACAAGGTCGTGGCCTATTGACAAAGTTCGAGCAGGCTCCAGTGGAGACATCTGTCCCCAACGGTGGCTGCATGGCTTCTCTCTGACTCTGCCTACTCTCTCTCTATATTTATCTTTTCCATCCTGGCTATATTCTGTTAAGCCTTTGGCTGAAAGCAGCTTCTTTATTCATTAACCAATAAAAGCAACGCATATACAGAAGGACTTCCCACACTAAGTCTTTGTGGAGGGCGATTAACTAAAGACCACTGAAATCTGATTAGAAGCCGAGCAATCAAATATTTTATACAAGTTTGAAGAAAGATGTTTGGTGGGTGACAGAGGCAGTTTACTTAACATCTCTTGAAAGCCTGCAATCGCATGATCCTGCATTCTTTCTTTGTAATCAATGTTACTTCTAATTTATCCATAATAGTATAAACACTGTACCCATGGATGGGGTTATATTTTGACACGTGTGTATATTTTTTAATTGTTTGATAAAAGAAAGCATTTAATTGGGTTTATGGCTCCAGAGGGTCAGAGTCCACGAGAGTGGAGCAAAGGCATGGATGGAGGTGGGGACAGCTGAGAGCGCACCTCTCCAGCCACAAGCAGGAGGCAGGGAACACACAGGAAGGACACGAAAACCTCAAGCCCAGTGACACACCTCCTCCAGCGAAGCCATTCCTACCTCCTGATCTTTCCCAGACAGGACCAACTGGGGACCAAGTATTCAAATCGATGAGCCTATAGGGCCATTTTCTTTCAACCCCACATTCATCTGTAGGTGACAGAGTAAAAGGAGGCCCCTCGCTCTTCCCGGCAGGACCTCTGATGCAATTCCAGACGTCACTTCTTATTCTCTCTACTTCTAAAGTTATAGCTCGTCAATCTGTGTGGATACCCTAAGCGGTTTCCTATGTTTTAGATATCTTGTAATGATTTTTATCTTTTCAAATAGTTACCATTTCTTTACGGTGAAAACATTTGGTATACTGTCTTACTGTCTTTTCATTCTCCGAATGGAAAATCCATTTTTTTCTATCCTTTAAAAGATTTTTATCCTTTAAAAGAAAGCTGCGTTTTCTTTTAAAGTTTTAGAAGTGAACATATACAAGATTGCATGTCTTATGTTTTTAAAGTAGATAGCCATAAAAACCCAAAAAAACTGCTTGGACTTTTGTTTCCTTTCTGGTTTCTCCTCTGAGACACAACATTTTATTTTTTCCTGTGTTTTAGGTGATGTTTTGGGCGCTCTGACTTCTGGGCCTTTGACTGTAGGTGAGTCTCCCACTGAGGAAGGTGTGGAGCCTTGCTGTCTGTGACTTCCTGCTCTCCCACGGAGCTATTCTAATGCTGTCTATGTCAGTGTGACTGGTCACCCGAGACATGTAGTGAACTGTGGTTATTCCCCAGTGCCGTGCAGCCTACCGAGTTGTATTGCCCAGTGCCATGCAGCCTGCCGAGTCGTATTGGTGTCCCTTCGACCAGCAGATTTGCCCACATAACCTCCCACCTATCTTGATTGACTATTGGTCCTAGGGCATCTTGTCACCTTCATCCCTGTGTTCTGTTGCCTGCCTCTCATACAAGATGAACTATTTCCTGTATCCCATGCCCTGCTCTCTCCTGATTACTCTCCTTCGAATGGCAGATCACAGCCCAAGAAAGGGATGATACAAGATTAATTTTGGGGGGATATTACATATCTCAGTTCGCTTTATTTCCTTACCATCATGTGCCCCTTAACTCTCCAGAGCTTAGGTTGCGACTGCTGAGTGTACCTGTGCACATTTCTGTGCGTGTGTTTGTTTCCTGTCAGTTGAAGGGGAGTTAGGGAAGGGAGTGAAATACCTCTGTTCAACCACCCGTGTGTTATAACGCTCCATTTTAGGGACAACAAACATGTCTTTCCAATTTGAGCTGAGACAGCAAAACAGTTCCGGAAAGGGAGCGGGGGGGGGGTAGTTGTGCTTTCCAAGAGTGACTGAAGCTGCTGAACCGAAGAGGAGAAGATTTTAATAGCCAAAGAAAAATAACAACACTGCCTTAAAGACAGTCTGTCATAGCCAGGCAGTAAGAGGTCTTTATCTGAGGAAAAAGTAAAACTTTTTCTTTTGATACTAAGATGAAAAAGGTCAGGGCTGGGACTGTAGCCCAGTGAAAGAGTCCTTGCCAAGCATGTCCAAGGCCCCAGATTCTGGCCCCAGTACCACAAAAGGGCAGAAGCAGGCAAGACCTAGAAATTAGCTCTTAAGATTAGGCTTATAAAGCCCGCAGGATTGGCAAGTGTATGGTTCTTCATGCTGCCAGGAAGAGCCATAGTCACTGATGGGACAAGGCATGTCTTGATCAACAATACCAGAAAGCCCATTTGGATACAGCCCCGAAGGCCAACGGTTTTGGAGGTGTTTCTTCTGCAAAGGAACCTGTGATAGGAAAAGCAGGGTTTGGGGTTAAACTCTGCTGTCAGGGAGTCACGGCACTGCTTGCGATGGTGTACCTTTAATTCAGAGTTCCAGCCCGGTCTACAGAGCAAGTTCTACCTAGCGAGATGCTGTCTTAAAGAAAAAAAAAAGTTTCTATTGTTTGTCTAGGAGTTTCGTAGAGATCTAAAGCTGTTTACATGCACCTGATTCTGGAATTATTTTTTATAAATGTCAATTCATATTGGGAAAAAAGGTAGGAGTATCACTTGGGGCGGCGAGTGGAGGTGATGTTTCTCGCTGCCGGAGAAAGTTAAGGGGCATGAAATGAATGCAGTGAGCACCCCTTTTAGCACCAGACTGTGCAACTAGAGGGCACCAAGTTTGGTGTAAGCCCAATCTTTTGACTTCTTAATCATTTCTGTAATAAAGTAACAGAAAACTATAGAATGTGGCATGATGCCTATAAACTTCTACCATTGACGTATTGCTAATCTTTCATATAAAGAAACACCCTTCTCTTTTGATTTATTATGTAACGTGTGGTATTTGACATTCTGGTGGTGGAAGTGTCCAAGCTTTGGACGCCATAGCATGACCTAGTTATTAACACATGTGTTGGGCTATATTCATAGCTATCCCGGAACACACGTAGCCCATAGGCTGCAGGTTGTATGCTCCCAGGATTGTATGACATTATATGTACTGACTCTATAAGGTAGGATTCAAATCCAGGCTCTGATACTTCTTAGTTAACCTTCCAGGCCTCGTTTTTTCTTATCTGTAAAGTGGACAAAGCAGTAAGCATGTTGTAATGAGTGTGAATTAACACACGTAAAAGTCTTTAACTGTTACCTGGTGTAGTAAGAGCTCAATATTTTTTTTTCTTTTGTAGACTACTAGAAGGTTAAAACCACATCTATTCCTATATGTATGTCTTGCAGGGGACCAAACCCAAGGTCTCACATACAGTAGTCAAATGCTCTACCATGGAGCTGTATGGAAAGCCCTTAATAGATGTTGCCTGTTTGGGGTTCTAATCTCTTAAACTCACTCCCGACATGAAGCTTGAGAGCATTGTGTGTAGTGTAGGTGATGGCAAGGCTGCTTCCACACCGGATGCCTTGCCGGCAACCAGCTCCAAACGGTGCCCGCAAGAGTACTTCATTTTCAAAAGAGACTTATGTTACCTTTATTTATGTGTATGTGTGTGTCTCTCCAGTGTGCGCACATCTGGCTTTATATGTGGATGTATGTATGTGCTTGTATGTGTGTGGAGGTCAGTAGAGAGCGTCAGAGTCCCAGAGCTGGAGTTAAAGATAGTTGGAAGGGTTGTGAGTCACATGACCCGGGTGCTGAAAACTGAACCTGGGTCCTCTCTAAGAACAGAAAATGCGTTTAACCATTGAGCCATTTCTTGGATCTCGTATTTAATATTTTAAAGCTGTTTTCTTGGCCAGCGTGGTAGGTGATAAGAACTTTCTCCACAGTTGTGATTGCCTCATTTCTAGGCAAGGGGATGCTCTAATGATTTCCCCTCACTAACTGTCTTACATTTCTATTTACAGGTCACCGCGGGTCAGGATTCCGAAGGTCTCAGACCCCGATGGGAGTGGTAAGTCATGGCTGCAGATGATAAAGTTGCTATCCTAACTGATGATGAAGAGGAGCAGAAGAGGAAGTATGTCCTTGCTGATCCCTTCAATGGCATCTGTAGGGAAACAGAGCCACCTTCCAACGAGACACCCTCCTCCACAGAGACTTCTGCCATTCCCGAGGAGGAAATAGACTGGATCGAGAAACACTGTGTGAAGATAAACAATGACCTTCTCATTTCCAAGGTGTTCTATTTTTTCTTTTACTCCGCCTATGGCTCTCTGTACCCACTCCTGCCCGTGTATTATAAACAGCTGGGAATGTCACCCAGCCAGAGCGGACTCTTGGTGGGTATTCGATACTTCATTGAATTCTGCAGCGCCCCCTTTTGGGGCGTAGTTGCGGACCGTTTCAGAAAGGGCAAGATTGTCCTCCTCTTCTCGCTTTTGTGTTGG
The DNA here is from genome assembly GCA_963919715.1 of Microtus obscurus. Taxonomy (NCBI): domain Eukaryota; kingdom Metazoa; phylum Chordata; class Mammalia; order Rodentia; family Cricetidae; genus Microtus; species Microtus obscurus. The sequence goes on along the minus strand of CAWTZC010000381.1, from coordinate 7,899,688 downwards.
GTTTTATTCAACCTGGGCATTGGATTTGTCAAACCTGCTACCTTGAGATGTATACCAAAGATTCCCCCCACAGCTCACCCCACCAACGTAAGTCACCTAGTAACCATCCTGCCAATGAATTCCTCCACCGCTGCTTTCTTTACTACAGCACCAAAATCGCGCGAGAAAAGGGAACTGCTATCGCTGTCTGAAAAAGAGCCCAATGTCTCAGTCACAGCTCTCTTCTCAACGGCTTTGACCTTGACCAGCGAACCCACGCTACAGCCCCAGACAGAGGAAGCTACCCACCTTGTTACGGACTTGATTTCGAATGCAAGCACAGTGACTCCTACCCCAACAGGAAACACCACAGAGACAACCACTGCTGTAGTCCTTACCACCACCAAATCTTTACCATCGGACCAAGTCTCCCTCGTTTATGACCAGCAAGAAGTTGAGGCGATATTCTTGGTTATCTTGGTGGTTGTCATAATCGGAGAATTTTTTAGTGCCTCTTCGGTCACGATTGTAGACACAGTAACCCTCCAGTACCTGGGGAAACATCGAGATCGCTATGGGCTGCAGCGCATGTGGGGCTCCCTGGGCTGGGGCCTGGCCATGCTGTCTGTGGGCATCGGCATTGACTACACCCACATAGATGTGTTTATTGACGGGAAGGGGTGCAAGCCCCCCGAGTACCGGAACTACCAGATCGTCTTCATCGTCTTTGGAGTCCTCATGACCATGGCCCTGATCGTGGCCACGCAGTTCCGGTTCCGCTACAACCACTTCAAAAACGGCGACAGTAAGGGGAAAGAGGTGGAGATCCCACAGGTGGAGAGGGACAACTCCACAGAGTCCTCCGAGGAGACCCCGACTGCGACATCTCACTCACAGGCCTTCAACTTCTGGGACTTGATCAAGCTGCTCTGCAGTGTGCAGTACGGCTCAGTGCTGTTTGTCGCCTGGTTCATGGGCTTTGGATATGGCTTTGTGTTCACCTTTCTCTACTGGCATCTGGAGGATCTGAATGGAACCACAACCCTCTTTGGGGTCTGTTCGGTCCTGAGTCACGTGTCCGAGTTGACGGCTTACTTCTTCAGCCACAAGCTCATAGAGCTGATTGGCCACATCAGGTAAGAGAATGCTTCCTATTGGCTGCTCCTCAGAGACTAGCTTTCCCATTGTTTTTCTCCTTAATACTTCCCGGGTTTACGCTCTGACTGGGTCTAGGTGAGGTTGGAGCTTGCTGCTGCTCCTCTTCCTTCAAATAAGACTAAAGGAAGTGAGGCATAGATTTAGCTGGATTATCCAAGAAACAAAAAGGAGGCTACAACCACCAAAAGGCTACACAGCTCCATACTAAGGGGCTTGGTGGGAGCCTCAACTTGGTGAACCCTAATCTGTGGACCTTGAGTGCCTGCTTTCTGTGTTACTTACAAAGGATGACTTTAGTGGGCAAAGTGATTGGTTTTCTCTAGCCTTTTTATATTCTCAAATATTTACTTGTTTCTGGGTTCTGACGGCTCCCTTGGGGTAGGAGGTGAGAAGGTGCGGTATCAATGACATAGACAATAGGAGTCAGGAAAAAGGCAAGCAGAAATCTTGTTTATTCAGCAATGGGAAGAGCCTTATAGACTCTCTTCCCAGCATCCAGGCTGCATTCCGATCCACTGACGTTGTGTGGTTGCAATAGCTAGGCATTAATCAGGACCTCTGACGGTGCCTGTTGCTAGGCCCTCAGGCAGACTCTAGGTTGGCTTATCTCTTGGTCATGAAGGTATTATCTTCCTACATATTCACCCATTTTTATTACATGGGTGCTTAGTGGGAGCCAGGGTTCTTTGCTCAGACCCCGCCTTAGGAGGGCTCAACAACTGAACTGTGCCTGTCTTAGGTTGACCTGCTGAACAAGTTCTTACCCATCTTGACTACCATCCTCAAAGAGCATTCATTCCCGGAGAGTTGCCAGGGTGGGGAACTAGGCAGTAGTTTCTTGAATTTTAGACAACCAGACACGTATAGCCTCCTGCAGAGGGCCGTGAGAAGGATATCTAAGAGTCCTTAACACCTGAAGAGTCGCCTCAGTTGCTGCCTGCTGCTATTGAATATGCTACAGAAAGCACGTAAAGATAATAAGGGTTAATAATACCATGCTGCCAATTACGGCATATGTGAGCATCCAGGAGGGATCAAGCAATCTTTTTATAGTCTACCAAACTTTTCAGTAAAATGTTCCCCTGGCTGTTGAATAAGATTGCAGAAGTAAGATGAAGGGTCCCATAGGGTGCATGCCTCAGGAGCCTTGAAGGCCAGGCCAGAAACCTGCTGGTAATAGGCTTGATGGCCAGTCTGTGCCTGTTGGGCGGGATGGACAAAGTCATCCAGTGAGCATGTTAGGGGGGGAGGGTCACTGGAACATCAATTAGAGGTTTGTGCGAGTCTGATCTTCTGCTTGATCATCACTGGGTCTGGGGAGGGCTGCAGTTTCTGGATGTCATACTGCAGCATGAGGGGGCAGGTGAACATTGGGGCACTTCACTCCAAGGGTACTGCAGCAGAGGTACAGCCTCCCATAACAGGAGTGGAGCTGACTGGGACGTGGTACGTGCAGTCTTAACTGTGGCTGCACTCTACTCAGCAGGTTTCAAGGGGCCTGAACTATCTGCCTCCTCCCTATTGGATGCTGTAGAGAGATCAGACATGGAAGGAGAAGTTACCCATTTTGTAGAGGGAGAGAGCAAGTGAGCAACAGACAGAGAGAAGATGGCAATCAACCGGGGTGGATAACTGTGTTGGACCTTCAGGTTTTACGCTTAGTGGGGGGACTTCTGTGGTTTCTTAGGCCATGACTGTGTGCCCACACTGTGTCTCCGGACAAGGACAGGGTGTGGGAGTCGAGCCTCAGTTTCACCTCCTGGGGGAGCGGGGGTCAGCCCTTATGTGGCAGCGCTAGACAAACCACAATAGAAAAAAAAATGTGCCTTCCTAACTGGACAGGCAGAGAAAAATAAACACGACAGACAACACAAAAGAAGGAAAGAAAGGGGGTCCTATCACGTTCCTGCTGATGGGATGACAGACAACACAAAAGAAGGAAAGAAAGGGGGTCCTATCACGTTCCTGCTGACGGGATGGAAAGTCACACAGCCTTGGGTGGTCTTCTCCCAGAAATACACAGTCTTGGGGCGCTGTCCAGCACTGTGCATGCTCAGGCTCCAGATGTTGCCTGGACCTAATGGCTCCCTCGGGAGAGAGGCCGAGAAGGCACAGCATCATGGCACAGACATCACGAGTGAGATGGAAGGCAAACACAGACTTGTTTATTCAGCAGTGGGAGGAGCCTTACATCCCCTCCTCCCAGCACCCAGCTGTGTTCCAACCTGTTGACATCACGTGGCTCCCCTCATTGGCGACTCACAATCAGGACTTCTGACAGCGCCTGTTTCTAGGCTCCCAGGCAGACTCTAGGCTGGCTCTTCTCTCAACCTTGTAGGCCTTGTCTTCCTACACTTACTGACATAGAGCAAGGGCATATGGCATATAACGAAGCCAGGGGCTAGATAGGTAGTTCGGTGATAGAACCCTCGTGACTGGGAGTCCCGATCCTTAGAACTGCTAGGAAAATAAACAAAAAAGAAAGAAAAGGAGAAAAAACAACAGTTATACCACAGTCTTCCCATCCATGATATTACATGGGAGAGATATTTATATAATATTTCCCCCAATTACCTTAAATTTTGAAGTTCTGTATGCCTCAGTGACATGGATTGTTTAAACATTGTCCTTTTGCCCAAAATTTCTTATGTTATCTTTTTAATTAAGATAAAATAAACCGCCTACTTTCCCTGTAGTGTAGTGTTTGCTACCATTAACGTTTCTGTAAAGGCAGATTGAATGACACCTCATATCCTAGTCTTCCCTGCTCGAAAACACGGTGCGGGCGACAGTAACACTCAGCCTATAGAGAAGCGTGATGGATCTCGTCCATAAACTACTAAGCTGACCTCACTAACAACACCTGTGTGTTGCGTGTCTGTGATAACCTTCAGATCTGCCACTGCCATACGAAATTACAAAATACGACAATATTGCAAAATGCAATATCAAATACGTTGTTCAAATATGAAATCACGAAGGAGCAGACCATGGGGAAGCTTGGATAGCAATGGCGTTTCTTCTTTTCAAACTGGAGAAAGTGTTTTCTAGTTTAATGTTTCAGTGAAAATCACACTTTCCCCTCCCCCATCCCACCTCCGGTCCGTGTGAATATTTTTCCCTGTTTGATTTTCTTTGTGAGGTTGTGTCTCTGCTCTTTTCCTTTCTCACGTCTTTGACCTCCCCTTGTCACTGAAAGCCAGGCACTGTGTAGATGGCTTCCAGACCTAGCGTTCCTGTGGCTGAAGTACCACAGGCGTTCAGAAAGTCACCTAAAAAGTGGGGATGAGGCCCCCTCTGTACCTTGCGCAAGCCATACCTAGTGCATGGCCCTTGACGAATCTGGTCTCTGAAGCCTTCGTGTGGGAGTGAGCCCCGCCGCCGAAGCATCTCTTGAGTCAGCATTTTATTCCGAAGGCATGTCTAGTTAGGTGTCAACAACGAGTGGAATTTCCAGACAGAATAATTTAATCAGCCAATGACATAGTTGAAAACAGTATAAAGTATACACACATTTAAAAATAGCTGTACCAGGCCCTTCTTACATCTAGAAAAAGATGTCTGTCTATATGAAATATTTATTTCCTTTTTAGATTTTTCGTTTGTTTATTTTCTAGTCCTGGGGATTTAGCCCAGTACCCCATGCGTGCTGGGTAAGCCCTCTACCACTGAGCGATACCCTCAGGCCTTAGATACATACCTTCTGTAACAAAATTCTGCTCAGTTCACTGTGACTTTTGGTAATTAAATGAACTTACACTTATATTATTCCATTCTTAGTAGAATTAGTAGCTACTTAGAAATCCACAGTACATATAATGTTAATTTTATGGTTTTAATTACTAAGAACATCTTCCTTTTCTTGCTGAACAGTGTAGCAAAGGAGGTGGCTCCTGTGGTCTCATAGTTGCTCTCCAGAGCTTTGAGGAGGATTCCATCAGTATCGGGTCATTACCCCCATTTTGCTTTTAAATTCTGCCCATTAAAATATTAAAGAAACTTGAGGATAGCTCAGTGGGTAAATGGTGCATTTATTTAATTATGATTTAACAATTAAAAACTCAGGAGTCAGATATCAGGGTAAGAACCTGAATGATCAGAGAAGCAGCGGAGAAGCAACCAGTGACCTCCGATCTCTGCTGTTCCTCCATCCAAAAGCCTGGAACCCTCTCTAAGCCCCGTTCTACTACTTCCTGTCTCTCTATCTGTCCTCAGTCCTCCAAAACCTCTATGGTTAATTTTGGTCAGCTAGCCGCTAGCTCCGCTCTCTGATTCAAAGAAAACTTTATCGTCAGAATACCATCAAAATACCACACGACAGGTAAGAGTTGTTTTCCATGCGAGCACCAGAACCTGAGTTTGAATTCCTAGAACCCACACGTAATCGGGATGTTGTGTGTCTGTAATCTCAGAGAGATGGGAGGAGGGGCCGGGAGAAGAATCTTGGGGGCTCCCAGGCCAGCTAACCTGGAGTACAGAGCAAGGAAAAGAAAAAGATGCTGTCCCAAACAAGGTGGTTGGTGACGCCGGGCACCTAAGGTTGTCCTCGGACCTTTCCACACATACATAGCATGCGTGCATCTGCACCCGCACGCATGAGCGTTCGCACACTCACACACATCAAACCCAGATACACAGAACACATTACTGATGAAAACGTCCACACTGGTCCTCATAGACCAGTTCTGAGTCAGAGACCAGACCAGGGCTGGTTCTGTTGGTGACAATGTGGAGGGCCCAGTCAGGTGATGATTGTCGAGATGCAGGATTGAAATGCATGCTTCAACTTCTCATTGAAAGGGTCAGACATGAAAAAGCCTAGGCAATGACCTTTCAAGGCTTTATATAGAATCATAAATCTATGTTCCTGGTATGTTTCCGGACATTTTGATCTTTGTGTGTGGCCTATATATAAGTGTGTTTGCTTAGATGTGGAGACTATGTTAGCTGCCATCCACGTTGGTTTTCTTCTCTCTCTCTCTCTCTCTCTCTCTCTCTCTCTCTCTCTCTCTCTCTCTCTCTCTCTGGGTAGTGGAGCAAGATCTTACTATGTAGCTCTGGCTATGGACATAAATGCATCTGCCTCTCCCTCCTCAGTGCTAAGATGAGAGGCGTATGCCGCCATGCCAGCTCACCCTGTTTTTTTTTTTCTTTCTTTCTTATTATTATTATTAAAAATTTCCACCTCCTCCCCTCCTCCCATTTTCCTACCTTATCCCCCCACTCCCCCTCCCTCACCCTATTTTTTAAACAGGGTCTGTGTCTGACCTGGAATTCACCAGGAATTGGGCTGGCAGGCCAGAGAGGTCCTGGGATTGACCTGCATCTGTCTCCCCGTTGCTGGAATTACAAGCAGGCACCGCCGTGCCTGGTTTTTTCCGTGGGTTCTGGGGATGGGATGTACTTGCAGGTATTGTACCGATGACCCAGCTGTCTCTCCAGTCCTCTGTTGTCATAAATTATTTATAGAGTTTCATAACGAAGGAAAATTCTCTCAAGAACATTTTTGTAAAAAAAGAAACTATCTACTTTTGAACCACTTGGTAATTAAAAAGTTCCACAGCTGTGTGCAGTGTTTCAAAGAAAAACTCAACAGTCTAACACAGACAGAGAGGCCCAGACTGTGACCTTGGGTTCCCCCTCAACAGTCTAACACAGACAGAGAGGTACAGCCTGTGACCTTGGGTTCCCCCTCAACAGTCTAACACAGACAGAGAGGTACAGCCTGTGACTTTGGATTCCATCCCTAACAGTCTAACACAGACAGAGAGGTACAGCCTGTGACCTTGGATTCCATCCCTAACAGTCTAACACAGACAGAGAGGTACAGCCTGTGACCTTGGGTTCCCCCTCAACAGTCTAACACAGACAGAGAGGTACAGCCTGTGACCTTGGATTCCATCCCTAACAGTCTAACACAGACAGAGAGGTACAGCCTGTGACCTTGGGTTCCATCCTTCTTCAGAAGGTAGCTTTGTCAGGGGAATAGGATGATGCTTAATATTTGCCCTAAAAAGTCCATTCCTTTTTTTATTTGAAATCGAAAGACTTTGGAATTTGCTGTGAATATGTTTCTAATCCCACGTATGTAAGGATGGCTCACTGGAGTTGAAGCTATAAATACATCTTAAGAGAATGTTCACCTTGATGAATATTTGAACACCGATGACCAAAGAAATCACCGTAAAATCATTGTAAATTTATAAGCCATTGTTACCCAATGTTTGGCCATCACTTATATTAGTCTATTTAAATTTATTCCCATTTTAAGGGATATATGAATATCTACTCAATCATAGTGTCCCAAAATTCTCATATTTAAGGTCAGTTCTGCCATGCAATATTACCTAGAGGGAAGAAAATATTACCTATTATTTTCAATGTACTACTACCTAATACTAGGTACATAACCCACAGGTTAGCCAGTCAGTTTGAGAGAGATGACACAGATGGAAAGAGAAGCTCCAAGCTCCTGCACAAAGAGCCAGGACAGGTAGGAAGGTGTGAGCCTGCACCAGGCGGGGGACCCTGGGAAGGACACACAGTGCACGATGCTCACTGTAGGAACAGCCTAGAAGAGGCAACATGACCTCTCCATGAGCAGGTCTAGGTTTGGCTGTTTATTTCCCATCTTTTTCCTTGTTTCTATTCATCTCTGTGTGCTCCTCCACCTGATGCCTCTGAAGAGCTCCCGTTCCCTAGGCAACGCTTCCTGTGATGTGGGGCTTCTGTGGAGTTGAGCGAATGTGTTGGTTCTCCACCAGCAGACTCACTAAGAGGGCATTTATAGCTCCCCATCCCCAGGATGCACCCAGGTTAGTGACGTCAGACTCCAGTGTGTGTGAGCGCGCGAGTGCTCCAAAGTCCCTAGAGGATTTCCCTGTATAGCCACGGTTAAGAAATGCTGGGCGCATGGGACACATGGGTGACAGGGAGAGAGGGAAAGATGCAAGACATTTTCCTGCCTTCCCAGATGTGTAGCATGGTGGTACGACCTTTGGAGACTGCTTCTTAATCCTCCCAAGTGGTCCTCTCCTAGCCTGCAGTATTTTCCACACATGCTGTGCTAATTGGTAGTCAGAGAAATTGCCTCCCTAGTGAGTTATTCCACCGTCTTCCTCTGAACCCTAGGGGCCTTTACAACTCCAGAGAGCTCTGCCCTCCTGTGTTCGACCTGGTCATCTGCTGTGTGGACCATTTCTGCCCTTCCTTCGCCTGGTCACGTAGGGCTGCTCACAGCAACCACGTCTTTGGGCTTCTCCATTTTCTTCCTCTACCTCTCTACCTAAATACTCAGATTCAGGCAGATTAGTGCGTGTTTCTGGGATTAGACACTGGCACGTCCAGCAGCTTCACAGCCCAGTGGGAGAATGAAAGTCCAACTTCTTTCTTTTTTTCCACCCACAAAAGGCCTCACTTTGTGGCCCTGGCTGGCCTAGAACTCCGTCTGTACACTAGGCTGACCTCAGACTCACCAAGACCTGCTGCCTCTGACTCCCAAATGCTGGGATTCAAGGCGTGTGTCACCAAGCCTAACTAAATCACTTCTTACTCAAAAAGCAAGACGGCGGTGGACCTTAAACAGCTTCCACTTCCCTTCTAAGTTAAAGGAGAAGTTCTTTAAAACAGAAACAAACAAAAAAACACTTGTGGGCTCGCAGGACTGCTCAGCAGCTAAGTGTCCGCCACCAAGCCTGACAACGGAGGCCAAGCGCCAGAACTTACATTTAGGGAGAGAATCGATTCCTGCAAATTGTTCTTTGCCCTTCACACACACAGTTAGTGCATGTGCGTCCCAACCCCCAAAATTAAGAAATATGATACATTTATTAAAATGTCTGGTCACAGCAAAATATTTGAAAAGACCTAAGTGTGTTTGAAATTGTGTCGTTTTACGCTAGAGAATCCAGTGTAATTGTACAATTTAGCTGAATAATTACCGGGGCCTTGAGAATTGCAGGTCAATTGGATGCAGATGAATTGGTGCTAAATGGGCTGAGGAGGCTATTGAAGGTCAAACAGATGCTGGTACGAGCAATGGGAACTTTCTCTGGAGGCAGATAGGAATCCTAGCGAGGTTCGAGGCAAGCAAGGTCTCTGCTTTCACGTGGGATGGCCACTGACTCGTGTGGCCTGCAGCAAACTCTGAAGCTGGGAGCCTGCTGGGAAGTTTCTGGAAGAATCCCTGTGAGAGGCGGGAACTGTTTGGACTACAGAAGCAGCCGCTGCAGAAATCGAGAGGCAGGCTTTGTGAAGGTGACTTTGATGGGTTTGGTCAGTAGGTAGGAAGTTACAGACCCGGTGTGTGCAGGTGGGCTGTGGTGCTCCGTAAGGGGAACTCTAGAAAGGGGTAGAGCTGAGGAAAAGGTGCCACCTCATGACATGACTTTAGCGTTGGGTTTAATTTGAAGTTGGAATATTCTCCAGGGTGATGTCTAGCACAGAGTTGACTACTGCAATCTTGGGCTTGCAGATCTGGGCCGGTTTAAACCAGAAGAAGAAATAAGATCACTAAGAAAGTCTTCTGGGCTCACCGAAGCAGTAGGCCGTGGAAAACCAATGACCATTCTTTCCAAGATAGCATTGCAAACTTGTGATGGCACTGAGGAGTTGGTCTGTGGCTTCTGGTGTCAGTATGTAGTATTTGGGGACTGCGCTGTGGAGTTTAGGTAGCTTGCTTCCACATCTGACTTCAGAAGGAGTTGCCCTTCAGCCACCCTCCAACACCACGCTGAGAGCCAGTGGCCTGGTTTATGAAACATCGCTTCATAGCAGACGCTAACACCAGCTGAGTTAGGCGGCCCAGCTCATCCCCGAGCTGCCACGTGACCCTGACAGTATTTGGCAAGTTAGGAAAATTTTCTGCCTGTTATGTCCCCTGCTGATGGGCATGGAGCTCGTGCCTGTCTAATGAGAATGTTTTATGAAGGCCAGATGGGACAAGACGGTCTCACACGGCAGTGACTGGTATAGTCAAGGAGTTCAGCTAATTTTTAATAATTTGTCCCTCTTCTGTTAACTTTCCCATTACTCCATGGCCCGTTGGCGCTAATCAAAATGCAGATGGTACTATAAGATCAGCAGTGTGGAGTTGAAGGAATTGGCAGAGTCAAGGTGGATGGGGTTTCCCCAACAGCTTACATCTTCCTCAAACATCTTGGTCAAATATAAATTCTCTTTTCCTACCAATGTATGGTGGCTGTAGATTGTCAGACAGAGTGCAATTATATTGAACCGGCAGAGAGAGCAGTGACTGGCATAGCCTTGTGTGTGTGTGTGCTTGCACGCGCGTGTGAGTGTGTGTGTGTCTTTGTATGTGTGGTATATGTGTATGTGTGTTTGTATGTGTGGTGTGTGTGTGTGAGTGTGCACGTGTGCGTGCGTGTGTGTTTGCCTATGTTTGTGTTTGCTGGTGTGTACACACGGGCATGTAGAAGACAGCTTCAGATCTCCTTCCTCAGACGCCTTCACATTGTGGGGAAGACAGGGTCTCTCAGTGACCTAGATCTAGGCTAGACTGGCTGGCCATGTGTCCCAGGGAGCCACCACTGGGGTACCATCACACCTTACGGGGTTTGGGGGACCAAACTCAGCAAGCACATTACCAACTGAACCATCTTTCGAGCCCAGAATTTGTGATTTTGAGACATCAGGAGAAGGCCGTAGAGATCGGTCTAGTCTAGATAAAGTTAATCACTCTCAAATGATAAAGCACTTTTGCCTTTGGCGATTCCTGGATGTGTTCTAGCTAGTGAAACAAGGTATGCTGCCTTAGCAACGGTGGAGCAATTCCCAGCTTCCTCTGCCAGGGTTTTCTGTGTCGCTGACGGGTGTCACACAGAAGGCAAGGATATAATTCAGCCGGAGCCCCAGCCTCTCTGGGCTGTTGGTACCAGTGCCGAGGCTGTGACGTGAGAGAGTATTCTGTGGCGGGGGTGAGAGCTTTACTCCCAAGATCTGAGGAAGGTGGATTGTAGGCAAAATGGCTGTACCCTTTGCCCTCTGTGTAAAGGAGACTACAGCCCTAGAAGCCTCCGTTTCCCACAATCCGCTTTGGTTACCGCTTGTCACAGTTTCCGGTTCCACCGTGGAAAAAGCGTGGTGACGTTCCAGAGGAATAAAGTGTGAAGTCATAATCTAAGTCTTTGAACTGGCTCCTCAGTCAAAATTTCTGTTAAATGTTCGCGTTGGTATGCATTTTTAGTGGTTTCAGCTTTGGAGTATTTGGATGTGACAAGCAGCCAGAAGCAGCAGTTTCTTAAGGACCATGGCTAGTGTGCTATTTTAAATTCTTTTTCCAATGATTAAAATCTAAGCTTTTCTTGTAAAATCACACAGTGGGTGAAAGCGACATTATTGTTTCCCCATTTTACATTAGATTTAGATAAAGTAACTCACATCTATAGATGAAATAGATTTAGAAATCAAATCGTTCGGGTCCCTCGTTTAAAGACTTCTGCCTTGGAGCCTGCCTTGTTTCTGTCCGGGGTCAACACCTTACCTTACTGTGTATCAGACTTCTTCTTTTGGGGCTACCAACCAGCTCACAAATCAAGACACAGAGACGTATTATTAGCTCTGAATACTTGGCTGCCTTAGGCTTGTTTCTGACTAGATTTTTTTTTTTTAACTTAACCTGTTTCTCTTTATGTACCCTTTGCCTTGGGCCTTTTGCTTTTCTTCCCTTCTGTGTATCTTACTTTCACCGCTTCTCATGTCTGTCTGTCTGTCTGTCTGTCTGGCAGCTGCCTGACTTCTTGCCCCAGGCGTACCCCCCTTTTTTCCCCTCTCATTCTCTTCTTTCTCCTTCTCCTAGATGTCTCCTCCTACTTATTCTCTCTGCCCTCCAGCCCCGCCTCCAGCCCCGCCTGTCCTTTCTCCTGCCTAGCTATTGGCTGTTCAGCTCTTTAGTAGGCCAATCAGGTGCCTTAGGCAGGCAGGTGAAATGAATACAACACATCTTTTCATGATTAAACACACGGCCTTCCGTCAATAAACAAATGCACACAAACACATGTAACCCTTCTTTGCATGGTTAAAACGATGCTCCA